>OW799234.1:71057375-72365708 GCA_941918925.1 Phyto melanocephala
GGGTTAGAAATTGTTAAGAATTTACTAAGGGTTTATTACTATATACATAAAATAAGTTTTATATGCCCTTTATTCAACTCTGTTAATTTTTTTATAAATTAAGCTGTTAGAAAATTAGAATTTTTTTATTTTAATTTAGCAATATTACACAGAAAAACAAAATAACACTTTTTTTGTTGCATAAAGTTTTTCTACTGTTGTTTACTAATTTAGGTGCGATGATTTCAAATCTACCCTCATATTTTTTGTAGCAGCTCTATTTAGTGAGATAGTTTATATCAATTATAATAGTTGAATAGTTCCTTTAAAAATTTCAGTACGTCTTCCTCAAGAAGGACGTGTTTAAATTCCTTTTGTGTTATTTGTGGAGAATATATGTTTAGAATTTCGTTTAAATGTGTCGGACTTTGTGAAAAATGCATACTTGGACTACTTTGGGTTTCCGTTGCCGTCAAACGCTAAACCTTGGATACCAAGTTTGGTATGTAAAACATGTGTTGAATCTTTGCGACTGTGGGCAAACAAAAAAAACCCACTTTTAAGTACAAAGCTCCTATGATTTGGCATGAACCATCCAGCCATCATGACGACTGTTATTTATGTGTAACGAAAATCATAGGAATAAACCATAAAAATTGCTCTAAGGGGATATATCCAAACTTAAAATCTGCCATAAGACCAGTCTCGAGTATTAGTGAGACATCAACACCATAGCACCTATGTACATTTACGCAAAATTCAGACCAGTGCAGCGGGCAAACCGAAAACGACAACAGTGATTTTGATTGCTACGGTAGTCCTCGACCACTAAATCAAGATGATCTTAATGACTGGATCAGGGACCTTGGACTTTCTAAAACGGCATCAGAGAAATGTGCATGAGAAGAGTTTGTTTAGGTAGTGAGGAATTTTTTGCGCAATAGGAAATGTGACGGCTACATTCAGCACGTTGAACAGTTGCTGATACACTTCCAGCGGCTTGGATGCAACATAAGTATTAAGCTTCACTACCTTCATAGCCATCTAGACTATTTTCCTGAAAATCGCGGTGACCTAAGCGAGGAACAAAGAGAGCGCTTTCACCAGGATATTCGCACTATGGAGGAGAGGTATCAGGGGCACTGGAATGAACATATGATGGCTGATTATTGTTGGAACATTCAAAATAGTACTCATAAAACATCTCACTCTAGAAAATCCAAAAAAAAAGGAAATTTTATTCAGAATAAATATATTTAATACATTTTCTAAACTTAAACTATGTGCATTTTCAATGAAAACCCCTGTCACTTCATAACTCCAAAACTAAAGCTGCTACATGAGAACGGCATATATCTTTGAAATCAGCGTGGAAAAACTATTCTGATTCATGTAAAAAATCTCATACAACGGACATGCTGTTTTCCAGTGTTATCATTTTAATAATTTCATTTATGCACATATTCATTGTAATAACACAAAAAATGTTAGTTAAACGTATTTATTTGTTTAAAACTTGGAAATAATTTCAATTTTACCTCACAATTTTTGTAGGATATAAAACGATAAGTACGTTTGTACACATATATCCTTCCACATACACACATGTTTACTTCACATATACAAATATATGTGGATAATAAGTTTAACAGGAATTCAATCCCTCAAAACCACTTAACATTTTTGCCATTTAACTCATATGAGAGTAGAAAGAAAGAAAGAAACTGAAGTAAATAACAAGGATTTGTGTTGTTGACAAATAACGTTGAAATGGCATTTTAAGTATGATTTAAACGTTAATAAGCATCACAAAAAAAAGAAAGAAACAAAATTATATGGCAAAAAAAAAAAATAATAAAAAATAAAAACATATTAAAATAAGGCAGTAACTGACGACTGCGGATTAAATTTATGACTGCAATGGTGTTTAGTTGTTGTTAAATATTATTACACTGAAAGTGCTGATGTAGTCTTTTTACTTAATTTATTATGCATTTTCATGATGAGAAATTTGTTAAGATGTAAAAAAATTCAAAACCAAGTTTCAGCATAATTATAAACGCCTAATAAAATGAATATCTAAGATATTGGTTCCTTCCACAAATAGAGTTTCTTTTGAGATTTTTAATTTATTTTTAACGGGCTCTTCAAGCAGAAACAAAACACTTAAGAATTTATGTTCTGTTTGATAAAAGACCGACAAATATGGAAAAGCTTTAAAAATTTTTGTGTGCATACCTACACAAAAGGACTTTTGCTATACAGTATTCACAAGTGTGTACGTATGTGTGTTTGTAACATAAATAGCTTGCCTTTAGCATAAATCTCAAAAAGGTAGATTTTTCTCCCATTTACTGTCACTATTTTTTCATTAAATTGCTAACGTATGCACCTTATTTAGTTAAGGGCAAATAACTACAATAACATACGCAAAAGGACAACAAAATTATATAAAATTGAGTGAATTGAATGTGGAGAAAGGTTAAGATGCCGAAAGAGAAACCGAAATGAATGTTTTAATGTGTTACAGAAAACAACATGCCAAGAAAGTAGAGAGGAATTATAGATACATTTGAGAGGGAAGAACACCAAAGTGGGGTGGTTCCTTATACAGCGAAATGTAAATGAAAAGTTTGTGTTTACATATTTGGCGTGTTTGGATGTTGACACCAAATCACTGTAACCAATTTATGCGATCGAGCAGAACGTAAAGTGTGCTGGAAATATTTGTCTGATCTTGAACTTGTTGTATTTTTTGTTTGGTTTTTGTAAAGTCGTAGATCTACGCTGCTGGTGACCGATAATCCCAAATTCATAATAATCCAGATCATCGCTTACATTTAGCCGTATATGTGCGTCAAAAGCATTAAAAGCTAGACAACGTTTGACTGAAACCATTTAGTTGCCGCAATTTAAAACAAAAAAAACTATTCTAAAAATCTTAGCTTTAATGGCCTTGCAAATACAATTGCAGAAATTTAGGCTCAAAAACTCTTCATGTTAACGATGAAAATATGCCATTTTGTTGCAGCATATGTACATGATTGGTTGTCAGAGCAACCTAAATTTATTTGTTAGGCTAGATCGTCGGCGCCGCTGGCACGTTAGCGTTTTGTTCCGGCTGGATCTCGCCGTCTTGGGGTGGCTCTTGCCGGCATTCTGGCAATGGCATATGCTGGCAAAATATCATACCCGCTAATTAAATAAACAAACAAAATTGAGGCAAAAAAAAAAGGCACGAAAATAGACTGAACGAAAATATCAAAACTATATAATTTAACTGCACCACTGCGGCCACAAAGAGCAACTGTTTGGTGCTAATTTTAGACAGGCGGTATGATTGGTCCCTCCTTTTTTAAGATGAGGCCGAAATTGCAATTACTTTGAATGGCATTCGTTAGAGAAACATAATAACGGGATAGCCTAGATCTGGACGACAGAAGCTTTTTAACAAAATGGCTACATGCAACACACAGTGCACCATTCAGTTCTGCAACAATTTCCAGAATCAAATATCTATAATTAAAAAAACTGGCCATCAAGGTTATGCGATTGCCGGAGTGCAATTTTTCTTTGGGTTTTTGTAAAATTTCGGGTTAATGGAATTAACTAGAAACAAGTTCGAAGTCCTACCTATCATCAATGAGATATGGCCACATCTCTGTGAAATAGTCATGAACATTTCATGAAAAGAGTAATGGCCTGTCATCATAAAAGTAGGGCTCATTTAAAGGATTTTTTATTTCATAACTAATCGGAACATGTCTTATTATTATGTCTTCTTTGTTACAAAATTTTAACTATCTTGAAAAATGACGCTTGGGTTTTTTAATTTTAAAAAAGCATTTTTACTGAGAATTTTTAAAAGAAAAAAATTGGTGAGTTGGAAAAATTTACTCCGTTGAAAATAACATTTGATGTTATTATGACTAAATTTAATTATATTGGGTACCCCGGTGAACTAGTAAGTAATATACTACAAGTCTGGGAGTTGCGGGTTCGATTCCCGCCAAAGACTCTGGTCTGTTTCGCTACAACGGGCAAATGGTCTTCGTTACTCAGCTCGGTTAATTAAATTAGAATATAATTTGTAATTGTATTGTAATAAAAATAAATAATAATATATTATGCTATTAGTTTTCGTTATATAATGACTGTAATCATATTTTAATTATATGGAATTTGATTATGTTTATTACAACCAAAAACAACTGTGTAAGCATGTGTAACCCATAAAAAACAATTTTTATCTAAGCCAATGCCTTAACTTAACCTTATAATGATAACTGATAGCCATTAGAGTTTTTAGCCACAATCATACAACCCAATCATGATTATGATTACCTTAATCATATTGTTTCTTTATGTGTATGTATATATTTTCATAAGAATTTCGTTACCGATTTTTATATTATTTTCCAATTATATATAAGTGAACTTTAGAAGGGATTTTTCTAAACCAAAGTTTAAAATCTATATCATACTTGCAAACCAATACAATCGAAAGCATGAAGGTGTTTATATTACTTTAATTGTTTACTATTATTTTTTAATTTCGAAACTGTTGAAAGGTTACCTTCCCTCCTCTTACATTCCCTTAGCTAATGTGTAAAAAAGCTTTACACAAAAAAAAAATAAGCTTCACCAGTTTTTGAGTCTAAGAAATGAAAGAAAAGCACTGAAAAAATGTAACGAAATAACATTTATCAGATCCCTTCAATGACAATTCACCTTAAAAGTACATGGGAAAGGTTGCACAGGCACAAAACGGGAGAGGAAACAAAATGCTAAATTTCTACGAAAAGAAGAATACTAAATGACATGAGTAGTGTGGTTTTCGAATTTCAAAAGCCTTGAACCAGCACATTTTTATATTATTTTAGTTTTTTTCTTTCTTTCTTTCTTTCTTTCTTTCTGTTACATATTTGTTGGAACAAGTGCGTTTCGTGTTCACCGGTATTATAATAAAGTCTGTCTGAAGTATGTAAAATGTGGCATTTCTTAAGAAAAAAAAAACTACTCCCACCTAAAAACGTCTTTTTATTTTCTACGACAAAAAAGTGAAAAGCATGTACTAAAGATATTTTTGCTGTTACTTTTAAACATTTTTAGTATTTAAGTATCAAGAGTATTTTCATCTCAAGATTGTATATACAAGCATAATATGTTTGTATGGATGTACTTTAAGTAGTACTTTAGAGCCTTAACAGATATTTTTCTCTTCAGTTGGTTTAATGTAAATGTTCTTGCTGCTGTTTTTTTTTTTTTTGCTTTTCCTTTTGAAGTCATGAAGTTATTCAATTTGTTAGCAGCATGGAATTTTAAGCAGTAAATAGTTTTTTCTTGTTTCTACATATTCTCTTCTAAAAACAATTTTTTTATCATTTGTATAGTTTGCCGACAGTGCTTTAGAAAATTTATGGATATTATTTTTATATCTCGACAGTGTTTCCATTTACTAATTCTGTTTACTTTTGCAACTCAAGTTAATCTAATTTCTTTAATATTTCTTTTATTTATATAGAAATGGAAACATGTATTTAAACAATTTAAGTCAATTGGCTGTTGGCTTAACCAAAGTTGTATAAACGGTGGTCAGCTTAAAAATAATACAAGCCACTTCCACTTTTAGCTAGAACTAAATCTATCAGTTTATCGCAAAATACCAGAGCAGTTGGTCTTAGAACCAAGAACTTGTACTTTTTTATTCAGCTTATCGCAGCTTAATTGAAAGACAATGCTTTTGAGTTTATTTCTTTTTGATGTTTCTCTATAATAGAGGTTTTAAATACAATATTCTCTCCTTTTCTAATATTTTATATTCATCTCATACTTAAATAACGGTAGCAAAGAAGTACTTATGTAATACGTAATTGAAATTTATAGTTTGCGAAAATAGCAAAAAAAAAAAAAAAGAAACTTACTTTGAAATATTTTCTTCCGTTTACTTGACGTTTAGTAAAAAATATAACTTGTTGATGCCTGCAAATAATAGAAAAAGAACACATTATATTAGTATTCAATATAATAAATAGCAATTTAAATATTTTAAAAATAAATTGTAAAATATTACAAAAAAAGTTCATAAAGATTTAGTTAAAATTTTTGGAGATAAATAAATCCCAGAATTTTAATATTTTTTATAGGCTTCATCGGGATCTGGTTCCAAAGAGAATCCTTACGGAAAGTACATGTTCATTAAGAGTATTTATATTTATATATGCATGTAATTAATTTCTGACAAAACGCCGGACTAAACAATAATTAATTTTCAGCACAAACATATAGCCACCTTGCCATCGATACACGCAAAGAAAAAACATGGTTGTGGTAATCATGTTCAAAGAGCAAGATACTAAGATTAAATTGTATGATTGTGGTTAAAACATATAACATTTATCGGTTATCATTTTTATGTTTAATAAGAGTATCAAGCAACTTTCATTATATGACTACAAATAAACTCTACAATCTCCATCCTTTTTTTATACCCTTCGCACAGTGAAAAAGGGTATATCGTTATTTTAATATAGAAAGGCCCTAACTCAAGTCTTTTTGTACATTAGTTAGGGCTTTTCTATATTAAGGTAACGATATACCCTTTTTGTCATTTGTCATTCCGTGTGAAATTTTTACAACTTTCATTTCCGACCCCTTAAAAGATATATTTTCTGAAAGCTTATAAATAGGGGAGTCGATTAAACGTTGTCAGTCTGTCCGTGTGTATGTTGAAATTAAGTTTCTGAAGCCCCCGGCATTGCCTGGACCCGGGACAGGTATTAAAATATCACAAATATTCGGGAGCAGATTGGTATTGAAAATCGGTACACACACAACATACAACACATACATATATACAAACTTGGTATACTGGTCAGAGTGAACGTGGCATCAAATCCCATCTGAGCCAAAAAAATTTTTTTCTTAGTTTTTATTTTTTTTTATTTTATATATTACAAGAAAATCCCGGCGCGCGTTGCTACGCCCCTTAATGAATAAAAATGCATTCTGAATTTAAATTGAATATCAAGTGCAAAAATCTAAAAATTTTAACTTTTTTTAATGGGCTTGGCCATGCCCACTTTTCTGATCACGAAACTGTATAGTCATGACAGCTCAATATGTGTGCAAAGTTTCAGAATAATCGGTCCAATGCAAGTACCTCAAAATTATAACTTTTTTTATGGGCGTGGCCCTGCCCACTTTTATAATCACGAAGTAGTATAGTCATGATAGCTAAAAATTATAACTAATTTTTATGGGCGTCGCCCTGCCCACTTTTTCCACCCATAAATACTCCCTGGAATGTGTACAACAACTTTCCAAAGTTTGAGTCCAATTGGTTTTACAGTTTCGCAGTCTATAGCTAACACACACACAAAAACACACACACAGAGTTTCACTTTTATATATATAGAAGATAGATTCATACACGTAAACTGAATTTATAATTTTACAATGGGATTTACGTACGTATTTCATATTAATGAGATGAGTGGTGATACAAACAATTATTATTGCATGACTACATGTTGTGAAGGGTATATAAGATTCGGCACGGCCGAATATAGCACTCTTACTTGTTGTTTACTTGAATGAAACATTTTGCTGAAAGTGTGTATTATTTGATTGAATATTTGTTTCTTTATAAGTTCAGACATCTTGTTGGACTAAAAACGTACAACCTGAAAAAAAAACACTCAAGCAATGTTTAAATGATTGGGGCCATCATTTGAGCATGTCGAGTATTAAGATTCCCGTTTTAAATCTTTTACACAGGCTTTTATTCAAAATTTAAGATACGAAATTTTTAAACATTTATATTTCAAGTTAAAGTGTCAAACTTGTCTTTTTAATGACATTATTTTTAAATTCGCATATGCGTATTCCTTAAAGCCTCCTTAGATACACTTCATTTGTGATCGTTTAAAATTTTCCTAATTCCTTGCCATAATTTATGGTTACTTTAAATTATTTCCTTAGCAAAAGACACATTAATCAACAAATGAAAAGAAAAAAACTTTTAATAATATCAAAGTTATTAATGAAATAAACAAAAACTAAAAAAAAAGTTGTGGTGATTGGATGGTTGGCAAAAAGTTGTATAAGTGACTTAAGTAGTGTGACAATGTTATGGTTGTTATGTTGCCATTTTTCTGACCATAAACGTTGAAAGGCTGAACAAAAGGAGTCTCTCATCAGCAATAATTGAAAAAAAAAGAAATAGGAAAACTGACAATACCAAGGTAGATGTTGATAATAATGTTGTTTGACCATTTATTGTGGTCATTATACCAAACAAAGTTAGTTTTTTTTCCTTCTTTCTTAATTAATTCTATTGATATTAAGTTTCCTCACTCAAAACTAAAAGTAAGTTGTTGTTGTATAACTATTTAAGTTTGAGATAAGTTATATTTTCTTGTTGTGGTTTCTTCTTACCAGCCTCAATTGAATTTCATCTAACAACTACTGTCACTTATTATAGTAAAATCTACGTAAAGGTTATATTACCTTTTGCGGTCAACAAGTTTTAAAGTATTTCAATCAATTTAGTTTGAAACCAGATGATAAGACATAAGACACGCACACAAATCAGGTAATCAGAACTGCAAAACTTTTTGTTCCATCGCACTCAGCACAGAGTTGTTGTTGTTTCTATGAAACCAAACAAAATCTATGACTCAAAATGTAAGCAGTTTCCTTATATGGTTAGAATTAGATATAAATTAAGTGATTAAATACAATAAAAAAAACAAAAAAAAAAAAAATAATGATATTTTCTATAGCAATAAAAAATCTGGCCGATATGAATATAGATATAGATATGTACATACAAAGTGTATAAAAGAAGTAAAAGCTCAACATAGAAAATTTATTTAATGACTTGCAGTTTCTACTAGTAAGAATTCTGTGGCTTGGAGCTAAAAGGGCCAATGACACTTTTTTACTCTTTTGAGTTAATCATTGCATTAGATTTGTTTCCTTGCTCTTTTTCATTATGGCAAAACAGCTAAAGTCATACTTAACCCAGAACAGCTTCATAAATAAAATGCTGGCTAATGTCACTACGAAAGCACCTGTAAAAGTTAAAGTTCAATTCCAATTTTCTCAAAAGTAAACATTTTGACATTGGCCCTTTTAGCTCGAAGCCACAGAATTAGAAAAGAATACAAAGCTGACAAGGGCTTTTAAAGTTTTAGTTGGCAAAAGCTTTTTTTATTTGGTCCTTCGAACCGCAATATAAAAAAACAATTTTTAATTGAAACGATTTGCGTCGGTTTTTTTTTCTGGTTCATTATAAAACTAGAAACGGACGGACTAGGAATTACTTTAGAGTGATGTGAGATAAAAAAATTCAGACAAACTTTCAAGTTTTATTGAAATATTTTTTATAGTTTAATTGGATCCTAAAATCCCATAAACTTTTAAAAAATGTTCGCTGCTTTAAAATTGTATAATTAACGTAAAATACTTCAATTATTTTTCCAATGAAAATTATAGAAAAAAAAAATTAAATAATTTTTAAATTTATTATAAAACTTTTTTTATCATTCCATTTTCTATATAAAACCTATTTTAATTGAAAAAAAAAATTTAATAAAGAGTGTATATATCATGTAATATTTTTAAATAAATTCTTTTTGTTAAAAGCTTTTTAGAATTTTAATTTATTTGGAAAGCATAAAATAAACGTATTTAAAAAAAAATGTTGAGCTTTTTTTAAATAATTTTTGCCGGAGTAAAAGTTTTTCAAAAAAAACTTATCCTAAAAAACTTTTTTCTTTAACAATTTTTTTATGTAAAGCATTTTTTAAAAGAAGCCTTTTAATGATGTACTTTTTTAAATAGTTTTAAATGAAAAGCTTTTCTTTGAAGTTTGTATTAATATTTCTTAAAAACCATTTACCAAAGATTTCTTATGCCAAATATTTTTTTTTTTTTTTGTAATATATTTTAAATCATTGTTATAACTATTTTAAGCGTTCGTAAATTCTCTTTTAGATCAATTTAAAGCTTTTTGCTAAAAGTTCTCTTTGTCTTAAAAGCTTTAGCGCTAAAACTAGATAATCAGACACTGCTTTAAATAGACAACTTAAAAGCTGCATTGCCAGCATAAACTGCCCTTAGTTTATATTAAAATTGTTAATCAACTTAATAATGTTTTTCCACTTGCTTGCATTCTTCTTACGAAAAACTAAAATTTAACCATAAAATATTTACATGATGAGTTTGTTTAGTAAATCCTTTTCCCTGGCTGTTTTTTTTTTCCTGCAACAGTTTTCCTTTTCAGTGCACCACAATGCCACACTATAAATTTCAACAACTTATTTGCTACAATAATTTAAAGATTTTTTCTTTTTGTTTTTTTGCTACATTCTGCGAAGATTTGCTGCAAACTAAATCGAGTACAAGAATCCAACAACATTATCATTGCCACTAAAACGTCTATGCCAATAGAGTGGCGGAGAGTGTCGCCAGCAACGCACCAAGAACAAATAAATGTGAACAAAAATTCCAAATAAATAAAACGAAAAATGAACAGCAAGACGAAATAGTTAAGTATTTTAAGGCATATCACAGTTGGCGAAATTAAAGAGAAATAATTGTTGAAATCAAGAAAACTGACTGTAAGTGAAACAAATTATTTCTGTCTGTGTCTTAAAATCAACTGTGATGTGTCCAAATAACTTAAAACAATTTAGCTCAAAACACTTTATGGTAACAATTACTTTAATGTTAAAAATGTACTTCTGCCAACACCAACCAACCTCATCTTATATCTACTCAATTCTGCAAAAACAACTAACTACACAACTTGACTTGCATACATACTTACAAGTAGAAATGTTTTTTTGTTTTTTTTTGCGTACAATATTTAAGAACAGATACTCTGTAGCTTTGTGTATGACAAAAAATAATGAAATAAAGAAGAGAGATAGTAAATGATACTATGATATCATTATACTTGATTCCCTTTTGCCATGGTTAGGATGAATACTGGGGGAAAAAAAAAACAAACACACGACAATTTAAAGTCCTCGGGGACCAACGAACAAACACACCACATACTGAGTAAAAAGTTTAATAGAAAAATGTTAAGATGGCAAAATGTAAGAAGATATAATGAAATTCTTTTAAGAAGAAACTTAAAAAAAAAGAAAAATATCAGCAAAATTATTGTAGTAATAATAAAAGTTAAAAAGCATAGATGTGATAGCAGAAGTACTAGTAGTCGACCATCTTAAAATTTATCTTAATATATTTTTGCATTAATTTTTTTCTTTACATTTTAGAGTCAGTATTTTTAGATTTTATTTGCAGTTTTGTATTCCGTTTAGAAGAAGGGTTTGTTTTCGTGCTTCACTCACAGGAATGGATAGACAGACGGAGGGACGTAGATAAGATTTGCCACATTAATGAATTTGTTCATTAGTGTAGTCTCTACAGACAAATTTAGGTTTTTTTTCAACTGGTTTATAGCAACAACTTGCTGTTTTTATATTGCAGAGAAGAACAACAATTTTGTTACTTAGGGATGAGCAATATATACAAAACTTTAAATGAATACTTTGTCATATAACAAAAAAAAAAATGTAAATCTGTATTAAAAGAAACAAAAAATATATATTTTCCTAAAGCTTTTATGAGAGCCTCTTAAATTTCCAGCTTTCATAAACCTTACCTAAAATATTAAATACCAGTTGTTATGTTGTCTTATTTCCTTTAAATATACCCTGAGTTCCTTTATTGCAATCAAAAACAGTTGAAATTCGTTATAAAATTAAGAGCACTTTATTTATTTAAACACACTCAGATATTGCTCTTATGTCGCTTTACTTATTTCACTTATTTTTACTGAAACACTGTTACACACACTTAACAAGCTCTACTATTATACTGATGATGATTTTAAATGTTTAACCCCTTAAGACTTGAAGATATACCAATTTCTTTTGCATAATTTTTAATAGAATTTTTTTTAACTTCTGAGGTATAAATAAAACAATTATTTTCTAACTTTTTTTTTTCAAAATAATGGAAAAGAATGGTTCACATATGTGTGCCTCAGACTTAAACATATTTTTAATAAGAACCAGAAGATTTAAAAGTATGATACTCTTCAAAAAGTTATTTTTTAAAATGCATAAATAAATAATGCATTTAACACATATGGTACGGCAGCGGAAAGAACTCGTCGAAGCAAACTTGTTATCTGCATTATCCGGTCTTATTTCTAGTTGTGGAAGTGGTAATACCGCGCAGTGTCTTTTTGCACTGCGCACTACACATCTATCGTATGAAGAGCTTAAGCTGGATTTAGCAGAGGTGCTTGACGCTTGGCCGCCATTTTGAGCCATTTTGCGCAAAATTTTGATGATCTCTGTTACCATAATTTTATTATTCTTCATAATAGTTATGGCCAAATTCAATCTGTATAAAAGTTAACCAAGTTTATCCTTCCGTTTTCTTTTACACAACAGCAGATGTATAGTACTGGAAATAAGAAAAAACTTTTACAGTACATTTTCTTACACCCATTTTATTTCGATTGTAAGCAATTACTCTATCACATAAGTAAAGCCTCTAGTACACGAAATGTGATGTAACTTTGACGTCATCATAAACCGTAAATGTATCCGCTTCGGCCACATGTGTTTCATTGCATTTTTGGACTAAAATACATTTCTTGTAATATCAAAATCTTACCGCATGCAGCCACTACAACTATTTTAGAGAGTGTAACCAAAGTGCTGAAGATTTTAGTGATGTCAGGCCCACATGTGCATGTGGCTTTTTACATTTCGTGTACTATAGGCTTAGGTCTACACCATCCATGCATGTGTTATTATTTCCTACTGCAGTACGTTTGGAACGAGTCAAACTGTGGCATTTCTTTACAATTAGGTCTAGCAATGGCCATATTTTCGAAAGCTTATCATTGACGTTTATGTCATTGATATCTCAAAAATGGATATAGTTTCTTAGCTTTAAAAATCTGTTGCTAGTCATTGTGTCCCTAATAGCGGGCATACAAATATATTGATTTCAACACAGCTTTCCCTGAGGGTATTTGGGAGTGCCCATCATCAATTGTATACATGCAAACTGAGATCTTGTGTTGGTTGATTTTAGATCAAGATTTTGTACCGAATAAATATTACTTTGTTCTGTTGCGAGCTACCATAATTCAAGACCCAAATATTCGAAAAAAAAACAATATATTAATATCCAAAATATCCTGTAATACCAAGCCATCATCACTAATAGATGGCCAACAGTTAAACCTTAAATTATTTTTCCAAAATAAACGGGTTGAGTTTAGTGTTTCTTCGTTAGTAGTTGTTGTATTCCGATGTTCTTCTTCATCGCCAATACAGCCTTCTGGCGTCTGCGGCCAACCAATCATCATCACCAGAGAAATCCAAATCACACTCATTTACACAATATCCGCAATCTGCTGATTAACTATTTGAACTAAGAATAAATAATAAAAAAAATTTTTGATCCTCAGGCACACATAAATATATTGAGGATACAAGTTAGCATGTCAACACAAATATTTATACGAAATAAACGATCACTTAATAAATCTGCTTTAAAAAACGACAAATCAAGTGTATACACTTAACAGTTTAATATTTAAAAAAAATAAAAGTTTTAATTTGAAACGGATTTCACTTAGAAGTAAAAAAAAACTACCACAAAAAAGATCCCAAGAGGACACAACTTGTCAAAAATATAATTTACTTCAGGTGTACTTATGTGCAACGACAGTCTCAAGTGGTTCATAGAAGGTTTTTTTAGAAGGCATAATCTAGAGTTTTTTATATTCATACATTTTACGAAACAATTTAAATAAGCTTTTTTTAGCTTTTTCTAAAAAGCTTTTATCAAGTTACATCGTAAAATTTAACAAAAATATTTTATAAGCTGAAATTAATTGAAAACCTTTATACCGCAATTCCAATTAATACATAACTAAACTTAAAAGCTTTTTTTTAATAAAAAAAAACTAAAAAAAAACTATCAAATAGTTTTTCAAGAAGATAAAAACCATTTATTTCCATATAAGCTTATTGAAAAGTTATTTTAAACAAAAGTTTTATAAGAGAGTTTCTAATAAACATAACTTGACTTGTTGCTCAAGTCTTTATTTCTAAAAAAAAAAAATAAAATAAAGAAAATTGTAAAGTTCCAAGAGAAGCTTTTGCAGTCAAAGCTTAATAAAATGTTTTATCATCTTAATCCTCACAAAGGTTTTTTCCAAAGCCTACAAAAAGAATTGTCTCTAACTATAATTACTTTTTTTTGGTTCTTGATGTTTTTACCCCATGTTGGCCCTCTCATAATTGCACTATTAAATATTCTTAGACCCATTTGTTTTCTCTACACTTAACATACAAACAAATCAGGAAACTGCTTAAAATGTTAAAAGAAATCAACATCCTTCGTTATGGTTCTTGACTTCATCGTCACACAACTATTTATTACCCTGCCAGCAATTGTAAGCTTAAAATTAAATAGTAGTGACTTTCGACTCTACTGGTAACGGTGATATATTTTACAAAATAAATTACATTGATTTCGTATGTAAATCATCCATTCGATAAATTGTATTGTAAATTTAATTATCCTAATAACTTAGGTTTGATCACGTTAGGCAAATATTTGCCTAAATAGACGTAATCACAAAAATGTATTAATTTTTCACCGGATAAATAAATGTTACTTTAAGTAAAAATTTTTCTTACTTTAAACAAATTTCAATATCAATTTATTATTATATTTTGTGTTAGACAAATAACACAACATGACAACAAAATATTTCTAAAAAATAGTGGTTACGTTTATTTGTGCAAATATTTGCCAAGTGTGAACAAACCTTGAATCAGTTAGTAGTTGTTAAACACTTTAAAAAATTATAGTAATACAAAAATATTAATGTGCACAAAATGTTGCATTTTTAAGGCCGCATTTATAAAAAATATTTAAGGTTTATTGAAGGCCTATTTGACAGATGTTGCACAGAAATTTGTCAAATAAAAAAAATATTTTTATGAATACGGCTGTAAATATTTAAAAAACAAACTTCACGTAGAAATTTTCACTACAGACATAACGGTATTACAATAGCCTCATGCAATAAGTATTACCGAGATGAAACGTTTTGTCATCGAATGGGTCCACTATTTGGATAAGAAAATGACATTATATTCCATGATTTTTACTTCTAATAGCATGTTTCCACGGCAATGAAATTCGTAATTCGATGTCTTATTTATAATTCAAAGCCTATTTAATTACGAACCAAATTACATAATTTTCCTATGTAAAATTTGCAAAGCAAATTACTATTTTTATGGGTAATTCATTTAGAATTACCATCCGAATTATAATAAATTCAGTGTCTTCTTTAATTTTCATCGGTAGTTTATTATATCAAAGCAAAGCGAAAAGCAACAAAAAGATTCAATTTCATATAAAAAAAATTAAATGGATCAAAAAAGAAAACTTTAAAGAAAAATATTTTGTCTAGAAGACTATTGGCCACCTCAAAATTATTGGATGGGATGAAATTGTGTTTAGAGGGTTTGCTGGCTGCACTGGTCCTATTTCTTGCACTTTTTGTGTTTTCTGGTAATTGAAAAAATAATGATATTATTTGCATACATTTCTTATAAAGTTACAATATTATAACTATTATGACTTACTTTTTGCCTCCATTGATGAAATAATTATAAATTTTCTATATAAAATTTTATATTTCTTAATTAATAAAAAAAAGCACGAATAAGAACTGTCAAATCAAATTAACAATATGTCGTCGAAACAGGGTAATTCACTTAAGTAATTGAAAGAGCGAATCAATTAATTGAATGTGTCGTGGAAACATGCTATAAGTCTCTTTTCGGATAGAAATTGTTCGACGGGTATGAACGTCTCGCAAAAAAAAAAAACAAGACAACAGCATTTTGTTACGATTGTTGCGGTGCTGTTGTTGTAGTTGCTGCTTTTGTAATGTAATTTGTACATTTGCCTGTGTCATTTTAATGACAATCATGATTTTCATGTTCATTTTCATAAATACAACAATTTACAAGCAAAATGACAATAATAATGTAATTCTTTTTTTTTACTATTATTGTTGTTGTTTTAGCTTCTAAAACATGTTGTTGCATGGTTACCGGTCTTGCTAAAATGCATATAGTAACATGTTGTAAGTTCTAAACACATTGAAGCATAAGTTTATGGTTAAAAAGAATAAAAACAAAATTAAAAAAATAGCGTCATCATCATCAACATCTTTGGTCTAAAAGAAGAAAAATGTAAACCTTATCAAAGCTAAAGCATCTTAAACTACATCTAGACATGAACACAGACACACATGTACGTACACATACCAATGTTTAAACAAATACGACGACTCAACTCATCTTTTCTAAAAAATTATAAACAAAAATTTTGTCCACTTTTTGTTAAGGCATACGAACTTAGTTTTCTGGACGAAGAGAGACAGAAGTGAGCTGAACGCAACTTTGACCGTTTTGTTTTGGTTTTCCAAAAAGTTTATTACCGGTTTAAAATTACATTTTACGATTAAGCAGACAAACAAATTTGGTCATAGCTGTCCAGACAGACACAAAGACTCATGGCAGTTTTTTGTTATTGTTGTTGTTGTCTTTAATGTATTCACAAAAGGAGTACAAGTACTAAAGTATTGAAGAGTTTTTACGAGCCATAGATATACTGAGTAATGAAATCTTAAAACAAATTGTTATTTAAATAGTTGGAAATGCTGGAGCAAATAAGAGATTTAGTTGAACCGATTAAAATTAATGATATTGGAAATGCCTAAATAAATTATATGCATAAATGAGTTTCTTTAACAAAATTTCCACTAACAAACATATCCACAGATTTGATGTACATCAAACGGATTTCTCAGTTTTGTATAAAAGATTTGAATAAACCCTTGTCTTGATTGGTACTTAGTTGTCATAACTAAAGTTTTGCTGCTTAAAAGTCACGTGGTTTTATTGAAACTAAGGCAGAGATACTTTTAAATATGTTTAAATATACATTTTGCCTGAAAACATAAAACATTATAATTAGATTGTGCTACAAAGTGAAGGTGAAGCTTTTTGTAAATCTACTTTTCTAAATTAAGAACTTTGTTCCAAATTTTAATAAAATTATTTGCGTTACAAATAGAATTTAAAACTCTAAACCTTAGGTTCGAGAACTATAAAATAAAGCGCGCAAAAACAAATTTTTTTTGAAAGTTTTCTCTCTATTATGAAGCAGAAGGTTGGTTTATATCTGTGGCTTGGAGCTAAAAGGGCCAATATCACTTTTTTGCTCTTTTGAGTTAATTCATTATTTCATTATGGTAAAACAGCTAAAGTCATACTTAATCCAGAACAGTGTCATAAATAAAATGCTGGCAAATGTCACCTATAAAAGTTAAAGTTCAATTCCAATTTTCTCAAAAGTAAATATTTTGACATTGGCCCTTTTAGCTCCAAGCCACAGATATATAACACTAATGTTTCTAAAACCGAAATATCTAGATCAATATTTTTATTTTCACAATTAATATCACGTGATATACGTTTACGATCATTCAACTTTAACAAACCAAAAATTAGGTCCCATATAAGTTTTAAAAGCTAATTATTCTAGCATTAGTTCGGACTGTTTATTTGGCTTTCTTACCATATTTTTGTTTTTTTTTTTTATTATAAGTACCCTTCATATAAGAGTGTAGAACAGTTTATTTAAGTTTGGCATTCCGTTTGTATTTTCTACACTACTCATTTGTGACCTAATTGAGTATATACATTTTGAATCTTTAGAGATGGAGAAGTTTATTTAGCTATCTTCGTTCATGTGATCGTTGAAATCAAGTTTTTGAAGCCTCTTCCTATTCCACGTACTCGTGTGTTGTATCAATTTATTACAAATGCTTTCGTAAACTTTGCTATTGAAAATCATGAACTTTGACCCATAAGTGGGGAACATGTGAGCAAAAGACTATGAACGGCCGTGTTTTATTAAAAAAATTTTTTACCTCCCACATAACTATTATCTGTTTATTGGAAGTCAATATTTGATATACACATAAGAGTATGAGTTTAATCGATCCATTACCGGCAAAGATATTAGCAAAAATATCAAAATTTTTTTGAGATTGCAACAACAAAATTTTGGTAAAACAACAACAATAAAAGGCAGCGGTTGCTGATACATGTATATCTGCATGTAAAAGATGATAAAAACTCTGAAGGTTTTTGTTGTAGTTGTTATATGTTTTTATGATTATACGTATTTCTCTGTGTAATTTAGCCGTCTTGCTGAAATTATTTTTAATTTTTCGCATAATCACATATTTTGCACAAGTATTAATGTATACGATGACATGCCATAAATGGTCATTATATCTATGTATGTATACACATGATGGTGAATGGTGATCAGATTCGGCGTGGCCTAATATAGCACTCACACTTGTTTTTTTTTTGTAACATGAAAGCTTTTATTACATATTTTTGGGTCCCAAAAAAGATCATAACAAAACTGGCAGAGATGCACAGATCTAATCCTTAAAAAATGCACATAAAAACCTACTTAAACCTAATGAATATCATCATTTATTTGTGACTACAAATGTGTCTCCAATTTTACTAACAAGTCAACAAAAAATAAGAAATGAATAAAAGACACTTTAAAAAAACATGGATCTTAACAACAAGAAAAAAATCTTAAATCTTGCTGATGATAAACTTTTATGTTGCAGATACTGGAGTTTGATTTCAGTGATGTCGTGAAGTAGTAGTTTTCAATTCACTACAGCACTTCTTAATGTGGTGCAAATACAGTAAAAAGATGTGGACACAAAAAGCATAACAAAAATTTCTTAAGAATGTAAGAGAATATGAACATCAAGAAAATTTCTTTTGATAAGAAAGATAGAAAAAAAAATGCTATGCTTCCTATTTTCTAATTTCATTAAACTGCAACACATTTTTAAATTTCATATGAGTATACCAATAAAGGGTGCAGGTGATAAAATCGTAGCTGATTTTGACATTGCATTGCAATCGTCTAATATTGCAATATTTTTTTAGTATTCCTAAATGTTAATAATTTAATTTAAAAATATTTTAAAAGTAAAGTATTAGAAAAATACACTTAAACCTAAATAAAATTATTTTTTTTAAAGCGCATTTTTACAAAAAAAAGTGTTAAATAGAATTGTTTTCTCTGTAAAACAATCTGACTTTCGTGAAAAATAATTTTGTATTTAGAAAAAGAAAATTCAATTTTTAATAAAAGTTGGAGTTGATGTAGCCGTGTGGTATTTCAGCAGATCGTTCACATCGATATCAGCTATCTTAAAGAGGTTATACAGTATATATTTGCCTAGTATTCTATATCTTTTTGCAGCCACTTTTGCAGAGAAGATGGAAAACCGATTCCTACTTCGCCAAAGCCAGACATCTGCGACAATTTTCATTAGAGGCAAGTCCGAGTCGGCTTTCATATGTCCCTACTTTCCATTGACCTGTCAATACCGTCTCGAGATATCCTTCCGACCAAGATTTGTTTGCTACGATGTACGCATATAATCAAAAGAGGGCCAACTAAGCCACAATACATGCATCCAAACCATGCCAACTGTTTTCGGCTTTTAATAGAAAGTGTCCAAAGATCCTGCCTTTAATAGCACCAACGGCATTATAACTACCTTTGCTTTTAAGATAAGCAGTTCTCCTCCTCGAAACCTCATACGCCCGTTCGTTACCATGGTGGCCCCTTCGCACAGGGACCCAGAGTAGTGCAACATCAGTCAGTCCCGTAAATACTTTCGTCTTTCAGTACTTGCCTTTCAAATACGTACGATGCATTAATCCGTAAGGCGGAAACAGAGCTCCATGTCTAGTTTGCCAAAGAAAATACCGATTTCAATGCCACATTTCATCTTAGAATCGGCCGTTTATATCCAGTTGGTGAAGCTTATTCGAGGAAGGAATTTGAATTTTAAACAGTCTGTCAAAGTCCATAGGGGGGGTGACATGAAATATTGGTTCAGTTTCGAAGGTAGCCCGGCAAGAATTCTGTTATGGTCATATTTCTTCGTTCTTTAAGATGTATTGCGCCTTCATATACTACTTGCAGGTATGGCCATTATATAAAGGTTAATATAAATGAGGTGCAACATAGAATCCTTTGTCTCTGAATGACTAGTTCGTGATTCCAGCGCATAGTGAGCATTGAAGCCTTTACAATAATTTTTATCAAACTAAAGGATCCGCCAATTAACTTTTTTTTTTTTTTTAAAATGCTATAAAAAAAAACTACTGTGCTTCATCTGAGTGGCACGTAGCGCTGTCCTATTGAAACCAAATGTTGCCAATATCATCTTCTTTAATTGTTGTGAACAAAAATTCGTTCAGCATGGCCCGATAACGGTCGCCATTGACTACGGCCACTTCTTGCTAATTTTCGAAGAAAAATGGCCCGAATATGCCTCTGGACCAAAATCCGCACCAAACAGTGACTCGTTTTGGGTGTATCGGCTTTACAATGTATGCGTGCAGGTTTTCTGTGACCCAAATGCGACAATTTTGCTTGTTTAAAAAAGATGATTTTTTTTTGGAAAAATCAGCCAAAGTAATGTCGCAATATTGCCCAGCGTTGTTCAAGCGTATACACAAACATATTCGTTTAGTGGAAGGATAAAACTAATTATCTGTCAAATCAGACATGAGCTAAGTGTTACCATTCACAAAATAAGCACTAGTTGGAAAAAAAAACGTTAGATTACAGACCCTTTATATTTCTAAATAGTAATTTCCGTTTAAAGCGAATTATAATTAAAATACTCAAATTGAAGATAATTTTCATTAAATTCAGGCTTCTTAATGAAACATCAGTTGACACCTTTTCATAACATTAAAAGTGAAATGCTATTTATTTTCATTAAATCAGAGGATTTACATAGATAGGGAATCCCTGTTTTTTTTATTAATCTTTCCCAAGAATGAAAGATTATCATTTCGATTGTTTTTTTTTTTTGTGATTTAAGAACTTTAGCTCTGTTTTGGTAAATTTTTCTAACTAAAATTTTTTCTTGAGATTTTTTTTGTACATAAAACTGGTCTTATGTTTTTGTTTGTGACATGATAGTTTTCTATTTTTTGTTTGTGTCTTTTTTTCGAAACATAATTTAAGCGCATTAAGTCAATATAATTATCATAAATTCTTGAGGTAACGTTTCCATACTATAACAACAACAAAGACATATATAAGACACAATAAAAGAATTGCAAGTTGAGACTTCTTTACTTTTAAATGTCTTTTAAGATGTCTTTGGGTTTTTAAATTTTATTTTTCAAATACAACACAATACGTACATTACAAGCCATCCGTATCCTGCAACAATAATAATGACGTTGATATTGTTAATAACGATAACAATGATGATGATAATGATGATGAGTACTATTAACATTTTTATGTGGAATTAAAGTTTGACGGTAATTTTATGTGCAATTTTTTAAGAGTCTTGTTGCAAAATTGAATTTTTTTTTTTCATTATTCGAGTTAAAGTGGAATTTGTTTTTGGCCAATTATTTAACATAAAATTAAATTTAAAACATCTACAAAAATGTTAAACAGCAAAAAAAAGACTTGATAGTAAATTAGAATTATGTTTAAACAGATAATTAAATTAGAAAAAAACAAACGCAAAGCTGAGATGGCAGTAATAGATATTTCAGAAATTTAGCCAACAACTTTATTTCAGGAAAAATGTAGTCAAATTGCAAATTTAGCAGTAAATTATTTTTATTAAATTTCTTTTCACAAAATTTAACCGCCAAACATGTTTAAAATTTCTTTTATTAAAATAATTTTATTGCTAAAAAATTCAACTTATATTCTCTTTAACTTTATTACATGTCATGCATGGTGGTCATTCACATTTATAGAAAAATAGGAAAATAAAAATTGTTTATTTATTGTCTTTTTTGTTAAATTTATTTTCAATTTGTTAGAAATTTACATTTTGTCTGTTAACAAAGGCTTGAAGGTTTAGTTTAAACATTTTTAAATACAAATCGTAACAAAGAAAAAAAAAGATAATTTTTATAACTATAAAAAATCTAGGCCAATTTGTCATTTACATCCTAGAACTTGCATAGAAGAGTAATGGAATTTTTGCAAATGATATTAAATTTAATTTCACTATTTTTGTTGTTGGTTTTTCTGTGTGTGTGTAACAGTTTTACATGTTAAAGTTGTAATTTAATTTATATAAAAGCATTTTTTTAAGTCTGCAAACATGTCACTTAGAAAACTTGTTTAAAATATTTAGATGGAAAATTTAAGCACTTTTATTAATGCGTTCAACATAAAAAATTTACAAAATAATTGTTATCTATACAATAGTAAAATGCCTGACTTAATTATTATCACACAGCCCAAATGCAAACAGTGGACAGTTGACTCCACATCTTATGTATTGAAGCATGGGAAATGCGATTGTAAAGATAGTAAAAGAAAAAGGGTAAAATTTTTGTTTCGTCTTGTTTGAATTAACGACTAAAAGTGGTAAACATTTTTACCTCTTGGAAAGTTTTGGCGTAGAATACGTCTTACCTTACGGTATAGGGAATCATGTCAGATTGTTATTGTTGTAATCTATATTTCATTGATTATGAGAAAACGGCGAGATAACTTTTTTAAAAAATTTGTTTGTAGGTAAATGAAGATGTTATCTTTCGTTTGATATACATTTCATATTGGTTGATATCTTCCTAATATTTAAATTTCTCAAATGAAAATTGTTTAAACACATACACTCAAACATATGTGTGGTGTTTGGTTGGGTGTTTGAGTTTGTAGCGTGAACACAAACTATGCTGCTGTTTCAGTGTGGACACAAACCTTCGGCTGTTGTTTTGATTGATGAAATATTGAAAGTTCGTATATTTACTTATGTATTTAAGTGAAACAAAATGTTAAATGTGAATTTGAATTTAACATGGATATATAATTATAAAAAATATATGAAAAAAATAATTCATACATTTTTATGTTAAATGAAAGTGCTGCCAAGTAAGCAAAATAACAATGCTGTTTTCTATTTTATCGGATGGCGTATTCTACGTTAAACTTAATGGTCGTGTCTCTGGCACAGCCTGCAGGGGCAGTCCGTGGCCAAAGGCCTCGGACAACTGTCTGCGGTTTTCTTCTAAATATTTTATTTGTATACGTATTGTGCGAAACTTAATGTAATGAACACCCCCGGAAAAAAATTCTAAGATTTTGCCACTACCAGAAAAAAATTTGTAGCTACGCAAATGCTTCACTCTTTCGGAAATACTCCTGCATAAATAACCGTTTAAGTACACCACAATTGCCCTTTAACTTGTCCCCTAAAAACGTAAATTTTTTGGCCCTAGGAAAATCGTGATAATTTTATATGCCTCTTGGGCTATTAAGAAAAGCTTTTACATATCCGTCACTAATCGGCAAAGTTATAGGCAAAAATAATTTTGAAAAATCTATAACATTTTTTCTTAATAGAGCAAGTTACTGTAGCTCCAAATTAAGTTATAGATACAATTAAAAAAACTCAAGTCAGTTAGAAACTTACTGAGATATCAGCACCAAAATACAACTGCTTTGCTTTTTTTAATAAAATTTGGAAACGAAAATTGAGTTGTTCAGCTTTTAGACAACGGAGATAGTTAGTGCGGGTATCAAATAAATGGCCTTTACCGGCAAAATATAATACAATAAAAACTATTTTAAGTCGATGACACTTTCTATTACTACCCTGCAGATAACGCGACTCTTCCATATACGCATGTAAATTATACTACGTAATGCACTAGGACTAGTCCAAAGATCACCTTAACGTGTAGAGAAAACAGGGTCGATTTAACATTTGGATGTGCTAGGGCTGGACTATAAAACCCATCGGAGCAGTTTCAAAACTACTCTTTGTCATTATACGATGAAGCACCTACACGATAATCATACACCTCTTAATAACAATATGTGTAATCGTTAAAAAACGAACACTTGGTCCATGCCTGCATTACATAGGACCATGTTGTAAGTAGTCCATTTTAGATAAAATGGACCACGTACTCCAATATAATATGCAGTTTACTACTAGGAAAAAAAATTTAATCCAAGATGGCGTCCTAAATAAAATGGCGAACATATGAATCAAATATTGTAATTACCAGTTTATCCTCTTTAACCCCACCAAAATAAGTATCAAATTAAATAGCTGTAGTAGTAGAATGCAAGTAGAGAGATGCGAGGAAGGGCACGAAACTTTGGAATTTTACCTTTGTCATTGTCCAGCGTTTGGGCGTATTAGACGTGAAACCATAACGTGGATACTATGCCGTACTTGAAATACTTAAGAAATTCGAACTAAAGGAATAAAATTAAAAGGACTGAGTTCTTGACAACGTTCAGAAAGCAATAGGATTATGATTTTACTAAGGGAATTTTTCGTTTTCATACAGATCGCACAACATGCCAATTAGGCAAGTTAGGACTCAATTTTCAACTCAACCCAAACAACCCACTAGAATGCAGGAAACTATGAAAAAAGTAAAAGTCAAGATGGCGTACGAAGATAAATGGTAGAAATTTTTTTTTTTTAACCCCATCAATATGGATATAAAATGGAAAGGCGTCGAAAATAATAGAAAGAAAAATGGCGTATAACAGTAAATCTAATACCTAGGCTGAATTACGATATGAACATTATACCTGTGTAGACGATGGTAAAGCGTATTATCCACCTTAGTTACAGCCGAATATAACACATTTATATGTTTTTAATTAAAAATTTCATATGAATTGGCTTATTATTTAAGCCTACTAGTATCTTGGCCATTATTAAATTAAAATTTTTGAATACTACAAGATACCCACTAATGGAAAATATATTTAATTTTTATTTACCGGGATAGTTGGAATATAATTTGAAAAATGAGTTTCTTCAGATATAAAAAAAATTTAAACATTTTCGAAAACAAATTCAAATAGGGGTAGAAAGGGGAAACTTCAAGTGAAAGTTTGGTTTTTTTTGCAACATATTTATTACCAAATAAGCCATAAGTCTATAGACATGACTTTATTTTTTAAATAGATATTAAAACATTTTATTTTTATTACACCCTTCACACAGTGAAAAAAGGTATACATAGGTTTGTCATTTCGTATAAAATTTATACATAAAGTATATCTTTTCTGAAAGCTTATGAAGAGGAGAGTCGATTAAGCTCTGTCAGTCTGTCCCTCTATCCGTGTGTATGTTGAAATCAACGTTTTGAAGCCCCCCGATATCGCTGAAACCCGGGTGAGGTATTCAAATATCAGAAATATTCGGGAGTAGATCGGTATTGAAAATCAAATATATCGGTACATAAACAACTGAGATATGAGCAAAAAAACAAGACCACCTCGTACATACATACATACAAAAAATTTTTTTTTTATTTTTTTTTTATTATTCTTTATTTTAGTTTTATTGGTTGTTGGGTTTAAAAGCTGGTCTATATGCATTTCACTGGTTGCTTATGCCAGATCATCAGTAGACCTTTTAAACCACAAAATTTATGAAAAAGTTCAAAATTGTTACAAGCTTTATTTAAAATTTTCATAAACAGTATGAGAATTTTAAATAAAACTAGAAACAAAAATAAAAACTTCCTCATAAACCCAACCAACAATTTTATTCATTTTTATTTTTTATTATTCTAATCCCTTATATATTTGGCTAACACATTAGTTAACACTAAATATATTTTAAGGGCAACCGAATAATAAAATTTCTTTTATTAACATAAAAAATTTTTACTAATTATTCAGGATATTCTCCCAATAGTTTTCATATTTTAGTTTTCTTTATTTTATATATTATTTATATTTTTATTATTTTTTATAATTTTTTTTTTATTTTTTTTTTTATTTTTTTTTTAATTTTCTTTTTATTTTTTTTTTATTTTATATTTATTATTTATATTTTTATTATTTTTTTTATTAATTTTTTTTTTATTTTTTATTATTTTTTTTATTTTTTTTTATTTTTTTTACATACATACGTAAATTTATAATTTTACAATGGGATGTTTTTTTATATATGTATGTTTTTTATACGTTTGTATGTACGTATTTCATATGAGATGAATGGTGATACAAATTACTGTTATTGCATGACTACACGTTGTGAAGGGTATATAAGATTCGGCACGGCCGAATATAGCACTCTTACTTGTTTTTATTTAATTTAATTATTTATCGTAATTTCCTCTACAACATAAATATATATTTTAATTAAAGTATAGGAATTAAAAAAATGTGCAATAATTAATAGTTAATTATAAAAAAAATTACAAGTAAAAAAAACAAATAATGCTTAAAAATTCATTAAAACGTATTGCAACAACAATATATTCAATTAAAATTTAAGAAAAATAATGAAAAAAAAATTTCCGAAAGCTATTTACGTTGCTACTAACTTGTCGGTTGGTGGATCAAAGACAAGTAGTATTAACGCATTAGCTTAGGTGTAATGAGCTTTCTGCCCCTTAGAGATCTGGCAAAACGTAAGTTGTCAAACAAATAGGAAGGCCTTTGAGTGTGTATTATTTTATTTTTTCAAAAGAAGAACTCTTATCTTGAAAAAGTTGTCGATGGAGACCCCCAGAAGTAATTTAGCATAGACTGAAAATTATATGGGACACCCAAAAGGTACTTTTTTCCATTTTTTAGGAACTTTTTTTGTTTCCTAATTTTAAGCATCTAGAATTGTTAAAATACTGATTAATGATCCTAGTTTGAAAGTTATATGGGAGAAATAATTGGAACTTTTTACTATGTTTATGTTAATTTTTGTATTTTTTAAAATTATGAATTTTAAAACTAGGGACTATCCAATCATATTAGATTGAAAAATGGAGATCCATGATGTGATATTTTTAATTTGTGTAGAACGTTTTGTAAGTTTATGAATCTACAATATTTAAATTAGGTGTTGTTAATAAAAGTTTTAATCAAAAATTGTAAGGGCGACCCGAAAGTTAATTTTTTCAATATTGGTGGTACCTTTGGATATTTTTATCAAGAATGTTTCAATTGAATTGATATAGGGACTTTGATATAGGGATCTAAGTTAAGATTGATAATAATATAGAGAAACTAATAAGTCTCTTTTAAAATTTTTATGTCACTTTTAATATTTTCAGTGTTTTTCAATATACAATCCCAGCTAAGTCATTAAGAATTTTTAGCTGTGTGTATATAAACGAAAACTATGGTGTTCGTTAAAATTGATTAATTCAAAAAAATTTTTTTTGTGAATTAAAAATTAATTTAATTTTAATTCGTGGCCTACATTCTACAACATGCTCATTTAAACTTATGAAAAATCACATTATACGGTATAATTTATACCTTCTCTAACGATCACCATAAATATTTCATTATTCAAGTTCTTTCTAAAAAAATACATAAACTTTATCAAAATGGCTTAAACAAAATGCATTATTATGTGCAATTAAGGACACAGCAACAATGCCACCAAAAGTGTAAACAATTGTGTAGATTTTCTCTTTGGACAATAAACGGACAATTTTCTCATAAACATTGCAGTACATTTAAATTTTAAGTCCATAAAATAATGGCCAAAATATACGCAATGCCGTAAACATGATTTGTTTGTTGCATAAACAAATGAATGAGAAGGAAGATCTGTCATCAGGCATCACAAACAGGATCAAACAAATGCAACAAACAAATAAAACATGTGAATTAATGACTGCATTTGAAGGTTCGAAAAAAGAAATGCAACATTTTATTTACTAAAAAAGTAACAACAAAAAAAAAAGAAGAACCGTCAAAATGTAAACGCATTGAAATTTTAAACATCAAAATAAAAATACCATCTACCTATTTAATTTATAGAGCTTTAAAAAACAATAAAACATTTAAATGAAATTTCAAAAGAAAAGAGAAAAAAATGAACATGAAACTGGCCAGTTAAACTTATGCCGGTTGCGTCCGAAAAGTTTTGAATAACAAATGAGTTTGGGGCAAGTTTGGAAAACACAACAGCAGGACCAAAAAACAAAAAGCAAAAATCCTACGTGTTTAAACTTTAAAAAAAAATGTTCCCAAAAAAGTAAAATCTATATGCCACACACACACAAACGCATTCGTACTAAAATTCAGGATTTTAAATGGTGTTATTACTCATACACTCATACTTAACAAGAAACTTTCTTTCTTCCTTATGGTATCGTTTCCATTTAGTTGCAAAAATACGGACTTACAACTTGCAAGTTTCCATTTAAAATTCGAAAAGATTTTTGTTTCTATTTCTCTGTGGAATGGAACCATAAAGAAGAAGAAGACTAAAAAGACTAAGTAGAAGAGTATTCATTACGACGTGATAATACTGACAATCTTAATCTTTAAAACATTAAATATTTTACTGAATTGAAAGTTTATACCGGGTGGATACCAGTTTATTCATTTTAGATGTAGTCAGTTCGCTTGTGAGTGAGTGAGTCTTTGCACTTTTGCATTATTTATGATTTCTTTGGGTTGGTTCCATCCATACTCACTCTTATGTTTTGTTCTGTTGGAATAATATTGTGTAAAATTGTGCTTGAAATAATTGCAAAATTATTCTTTATTTATTTTTTTCGTTTTGTTTGTTTTGGTGTTGCCCGCTTTTTTTTTGTCTTTTCTTTTTTCTTTTTGTTAAGAAAACTTCTTTGTGCTTATTGCAAGACCCGTAACATGATATTTTTGCGACTACTTAAAATGGTATTTACACGCTTCAGTTTCTTTTGGTTACACATTTTCTTAACCTTATTAAGTAGTATTTTACTACATGAACAACAACAACAACAACCGCAACATCAAATAACAAATACTAGTGTAACAAGGAGTGCACACAAAAAAATTAGGGCCCACATTTCTTGCAATAAAACTGAAAGCAATAAGCTAAACTTTTTGGTTGTAATTTTATTATAATTAACGTAAAACTAATTATTTTTAATCTGCGAACTTAAGTAGTAAACACTGTTGGCTAAATTGCCAAAAATTAAGTTGTCATTATTTGAAATTTATTTAGTGCAAACTTTGGTAATATTAACCATGGAACGCAGCAAACATAAGCAACAAATATCAATTAGGAACTAGGTAAAAGTCAGGCAGCTTTTCCTCGCTACCACGCTCATCCAAACATCTCTAGGATAACTTAAATCCTGTGTCGGGCTGCTATAGTTTACAATTTACCAAAACGATATACTACAAGCGGCCGCAATGAGAGTTAACGTTCCCGCTGTAAAATTGCCATTAACAGGAACCTGCAATATTAACCTAACAACGTTATTGTTACAGTCATGCAGCTATGTATATTGGAACGCATATTCAATATTCCGAGATATATAGACTATTGCACCCCAACTTCCTTCTGTGACATGAAATTCTCTGTATCAATCACGGGATCGACATCACTCGAAAAAGAGTATGATCATCTGTACTTTTATGGTGGTAGGTTGAAATCAGGGAGAGGGGTCCGTATTGGCTTCATTATTCTCGTTTTTTACAAAAAGGTGTCTACTATAGCATTCCATATGCCACAATAGAGGCAATAAAAAAGGCAGAGAACTGGCTGAGATACTAAAGCATATACTTTACTCTTTACCTTAATTGACAGTCACGGTGCTCTTAAATCGGTAGCGTGTGTTTATACAATATCTATTTTGGTTATGGAACGTATTTTAAATGCGATGGCGAGGCATTCCATTATTAAACTTAGGTGGATACCTGGCACCTCAGAAGTATTAACCATAATGCAGATGGACTAGCGAAGAAGGAAACTCTTGACCGATTTACCACATCTATCCTGCTAGATACTGGTTAATTAGGACAACACAGACTAGATAATCTGCAGAGGCAGATACTACTGAGATAGCAAAGGATGCACGAGAGAGACCTTTATGCAACTCTCACGCTCTTATTCCATGGTCAGCTTAGTGCTCTAGCTTAGGTTAGGTTAGATTCGGCAGCCGCCCGAAGGCACTGCTCACTTGGGTTCTCCGAGGGTCCCGTTGTGATATCGTAGACGCCAACGCCCGTGTTTGTCTACGTCCTCTGGCCATCGTTCCTCAGCCATCCTGTCCTGCTTACAAAGGTGTGGATCTTTCCCAGATCACCTGCGGAAAGACAAGTCGTATCTTCAAGTATTCGCTGACCTAAAATCTAACAGGACACTGTGTTTTGTGGTACACGCCAGGAGGTTAAATCTGCCTTTCAATGATGTCTGCAGAAGTTTTTACAACGAAGAGTTTGAGACTGTGCGACATCCTCTCTGTCATTGCCCAGCTTTATCAAAATTTAAAGCCCGGCATTTGGTTGAAAGTGCTCTTCACGATATGGTAGTGTATTTTATATTGATGTTAAAAGCATATGTTTCGTGCATCGATTATCCTCCATGTAATACAAGTGACTTACCATGTATCAGATATAACAAAGAGATCATTCTTGGTCTTCGGATCATCAGCTTAAAGAGTTCTGACATCACCCGCGACACCTTGCACAACAGACCGACTATTTCGTGCGGCAAATGTTTGTAAATTTTTTTATAATTTTTTTTTTGAAGCTGAACCCAAACAAATAAAATTCACCATCATTAATAAGGTCCATCTTCAATTAAACGGTTGTGTCGATAAACTAAATGCAACAATTTAAAGCTTACAAGATTTACACAAACGTTCTCTGAAAAACCATCACAACTAAAGAATGCAGATGCTGTTAGCGGTCAGGTGGCTTTATTACGCCTTAACTTATTATAACAAATGAAGCCGTACAGGCGGCCAACCAATTAATCTGTTGGACGAGCTACTTCCGAGGCTCGTGGCACACAGAAATTTTAATTTCAAATATGTTTTACTTCTCTGTCATGAGCGTTTGTGTTAGTCGAGATGTACGAATGAAAAAATCAAAACGAATTTTGGAGTACGACAAATTCTGCACTACTCCTTTCCCATCTTATCAACAAACTCAATAGGGTCAAACTTAAATTTTATATAGTGAAAACAGTAACGGTTGTAAGCACTAGAATTGTTGTCATATAGTTTAGTTGTGATTGTAGAATTGTATAGGTGGATTTACGGAATTCCGCTTAAAAAATATCAATGTATAGTCAGCACTAAAAAATTATGATTCTTGCAATATAAGTTTTACAATCACAGAAGAAAAGTTCGATTGCAAGTGTTGAACCGTTCGATTGTCAAAGAATTTAGTTGTATGTATAAAAGCTGTGTACTTGCTTGATCTGTTGAAGTTAATTTGACGTCTGATTTGACGTTGAGGGGATTTTTTCTTTTAGGGCCATTAAGAAAATTGGATTTTAGGTGTCCAATATTTTATAAAAAAAAAACAACCAACAGATGCCAACCTGACAGAGGTGAACATTTAATCTAAATCGTATTCCATTATAATTTTCCAAATTTCTACTTTCTGAATGACAACAATAAAACAGAATTTCTACAGCAATATGAGTTTTAGGTTAAATAACTTTATATAGATTAAGGTGAGTGTGTAAAAAGTTATTTTGCCTTTGTGGGGCCCATAGAGACAATCCCACATTCACCTTAACCCTACGAGGTTTAGGCATTTTTTTGTCACTAACTAGTACAAATAAATCTCAGCAGACCCAAATGAAACTTGTATGGGAATATGAAGGTACGAGACTTAAAAGTGGGCGTTAATATGCTCAATGCTATGAAAAAGACAAGATGAATAATAAGAACATATTTCTACATTTTATAGACGATAATTTTTCCTATACAATTATCACTGGTTGGAAAATAAAATTAAGACACGGCATTCAAAGCACGCGTACTTGGCATGTGAATGCTGCTGACATATCGGTTTTTTTGCAATACATATATGCAATGAAATCGGGGTTTTGCCTACTTTTTGTATATAACTTATAGCACAGTAAGCTCGATAGTCGAGTTGCAGAGGAAACTTCATTGACTGGTTGTTCGACTATCGGTAAGCCTGTAGCTACCTGTGAAATACAATGAACTACTGATTGTAGATTTTAAAATTACCAAACATACTGAACTCCAAAAACCTATTGTGAACGTCTGCAAGTAAGTAAGTGCCTGGCAAATATTTTATATCTTCGCAAAATCGTATGACAAACAAAAGAGTAAACTGTCCGAACTATTTTATTTTAGTAAAGCGTTCGATCTAAATGACATATATAAATCCAAAGTTAATAATAAAAACCTAAAAGTTTATCATAATATACATATGTATCTGTTCCCGAATATTTCCAATATTTTAATACTTTACGCTGGTCCAGTGGATGTCGGGGGGCTTCAAAAAGTTGATTTCAACATACACAAGGAGAGACGTGCCGACGGACAGACTGACAGAGCTTACTCGACGCCCTTATTCATAAGCTTTCAGAAAATATATACATACTTCATGGGGTCGGAAATGAAAATTGTAGAAATTTCACACGGAATGACAAACCTATATGTACCATTTTTTAAAATTATTTTGTAAAGCATATTTCTCAATTTTAGATCAAAAATTATAAAAATTATAGAGATAAAAAAATAAATAAAAATGTTATTTATAGTTTTTTTCTATTTTGGAATTTTATTTCAAAAACTTTTTTCGCTTGCTGATCAGCTGTCTTAACTGTCCAACTGTCAACATGCAGGCTATCAAATTCAATACCAACAACGGAAAACTGAAAGCAAACACACACACAAGAAACAAAAATAAAAACAAAACTTGAATGTATAACAACAATAAAGTAAGCGTTCCTACTCTTACTCCATCCTCCATGCCCATATCCATAAGATGTACTGACTGACTGAGTGCCTGACTGGCCTGAGCATAAATGTCGGAATAAATGTATTTCAATTGGTCAACTTTAAAATCAAGAAGTATAGTTTTTTGCTTCCTATTTGTGTTTATTTTTTTATTTTTGCTGCCATTTACAATGTGTAACAGAAAATAGTTCATCTCTGATGAAAATAAGCAAAATGATGGATTTAGTTTTATGTTTCTTTTTTTTTTCCCCCAAATCCAACCAGAGTCAAGTATGCCGCTTTTGAAGACACACACACACACACATATATACGGTTATGAAAAAAATAATAAAAACGAAAATTTACTTTTTTTATGAAAATATATTTGAAATAAAAAACGTGGATATAAAAAGCTTGATTGCTGTTTTTGTGCTGCATGATAAGAAAAGGAAAATATGATGCTGAATAACTTTTAAAACTTTTAAGTAACTTTGAAAGAAAAAAATTCAAACCAAAATGCGCAATTGCTGTGTATTGTACCAATTCTGCACTTCAAAAGTAAACTGCAGCAAAGAGCAGGAAAATTGCAAAAGAACGAAATGAACTTAAATAATAAAATGTGAATACGGAGTGAGCTTTTATAGAAAAAAAAATCAACCTATGAAATACATCTAAATTGCATTTGATTGAATACAAAATGAAGAATTGACACGAAGATGAATTGCATTTAAAAATCAATTGAATTGATTTCTTTTCATGTCAGTCCATGTATAGACAATGAAAGGAAAGAGCAAAAAGCATGTGCATAAAAACAACAACAACACAGCGGATAGAAATAGTTTATAAAGCGTTTCTAAACTGCAAATTAAATGAAAAAAAAAAGAAAAAAATTTCCACTCGGCTAGTGTCGGTAAAAATATAATTTTTCGGATTTATTCTTTCATTTATTAAAATTAAAAAAAAAATTCTTTGTAAAAACAAAGAATGTTAATATGAACTCGAGCCTGATTAAAATTTAAATATTAGAAAAAAATTTCTTTAACATTTAAAGCATACTTTAAAAAAAGACAAGACACGTAAAACTATTGCCTAGTTTAGGGGAAAACGAAAATACGTTGAAATTAAAAAATTATGCATTTTCCAGGGATAAACAATTTTAATTGCAGTCTTGTGAAACAAGTTAAGAAAGAAACAAACTTTTGATAAACAAATTCGAAAAAAAATTGTGTGGACAAAATTACTTTGTTTAAATGTCGTTTACATATTGTCGTATAAAACTAGTTATATTAATTAGTTTTACAAGAGAAAGTTTAAAAACAAGTTTTACACACGCGTTTAATGCGCACACTTAGCCGTTGCTGTTTATGTTTTACTTACAAATACATACGGTAAATTAAGAAATATATTCAATTTTACGTCTCTTTATTCAAATGTACTAAAATAAATAACTTTAATTTAATAAAATTTCTTTAATTCGTCTGGTTTTTATTTTACTTTGCATACTTTTAACCAATTAAAAGAATTGTATTAAATATTACTAAAATAAATATGTTTTTTTAAACGAATTTTCTTCAAGGGTTTACTAGATTTTTTCGTTATTATTACCTACGATATTTTTTTCAGTGTAAGTGTAACGGGTATAAAAAATGTCACACTTTAAGGCTTAACTGATAAACTTGATTAATTGTTGATTTTAATAAAATCAAAAAATATCAAGGTTTATTTTAGACAATGTTATAAAAAAACACTGAACTTTTAGGTAAAATCCAATCATTTTTAATTTAAAATATTTGCCACTTTAAATGAAAATCCTTTAACATTATTGACCCTTTTAAGCTATACATCTATGTATGTATGTATGTATTGACATGAGAATTGTTGAGGTTTTAACAACTTTTATACTAAATGTTTGACCATTTACCAAATACATTCTTAAGCTTCCCATTTGTCTGTGAAATATTATTTTGTTTTTTTTTTTCAAAACATTTCAATGTTCTATAACGAAAACTTAAACAAAAAAAAATCATTTTAATACTCAAATAATATCATGCATGTTTCTGTTGCATTTTGTTACGTTACGTTTTGTTATTATTATTTTTTTCTGAAATAAAGCTGCTGAAAATTATATGTTTGTAGTAAGTGTTTGTGATGTTTGTTAAATGTTGACTTTTGTGTGGCTGTAAGTGTGTGTGTGTGTGTGCTTTTTTAATACTTTGCAAATGTAAATTCCTTTGAAATCCGCTTAAAAATTATAAGCTTTTCACTTTTGCTGTTGTCACTGCTTCTGTTATTATAAAGAGTGTTACCATGAGGGCACTACTTCTTCTATGAAACGGTGAATTAAAAAGTTTGGCTTTACATTTTCATAGAACATATTAATTTTAATATGGGTTCAATAAAATAGTTAAAATATTTAGAAGGAAAGTAAACCTTAACATCTTTTTGTTTTTTTTTTTTTTTTAACAGCAAATGTTAACATGAAAATTCTAATTTGGAACTCCTGTAAGTATGCTAACATAATTCGGTTTTTTTTCGAATTTGTAAGCAGTGCAGACTTAATTACCATATTCTAAATATACATGAAAATGCTTAAACTGTTTGCACACGAAAGCTCAAAAGAGCATGTCTTCTGTACTGGTTATTATTTCAGCAGTGAATAAAATTTTTTTATATTCTCCCTTACTTGCTGCTACCATTTTCAGCAGTGCGTAAGGAATAGGCTTGATTAAGCAATTAGCAAAAAACAGACCTGCAAAGTGGGACGCTCTTGGAAGAAGGTTAGCACTCTAGGACATCCCATATAAAAACCCTGACTTCTAAAAGCGCTCTTGGAAGAGGGTTAGCACTCAGTAATCCATTTAAGAAGCGCTTCTTGGTAATAAAGTTTTTTTGTGGGAACTAAAATGGTTACAATAGAAACAATACAAAATTGAGAAGCTCAGAACAGGTAATCTGCTTTTTTTTAAATTAAATTATTAGACAATTTTTGAATTTAATTTCTAAATTTTATTTGCAACCATTTTAGAATTTTGTTCTTAAGTATTTTCTGGCAACACTGATTGGCAGTGGTTATTATTTGCTACCAACTACTGTCATTTTATTATTAAGCTTCAATGCAATTTATTGTTGTTTTTTTTTTAAGAAACGAAATTGTATTAATATGGGAGCAAAAAAAAATGGGCTCAGGCAACTGAAAAATACTTTGAGAGCCCTTTTGCACAGAATTAAAATTTTTTTATTTATTTTTTTTATTATTTTTTTCTTAATGTACTTATACTTACATAAATAAATTTAATACTTAATGTCGGCATTTTGAAGTTAATATTTTTGTCATGTTAACCAAAAGATGCAAAACGAGCAATAAAACTATAAGCCCTTGAATGAACTGTTATCAGGCATTTTTATACTCAATTGAAGGGTATGTGAACAGCTTATGAATAAAAACAAGTAAGAGCACTATATTCGGCTGTGCCGAATCTTTTATACCCACCACCAATTTTGTGTACATTTAAAGCACAATATTTATTATTTTGTTAATCGCTATGGAATAATCTCTTTATAATTAAATATGTATCACTTTCTTTGTAGAGGGTGCTTAAATTTTAAGGGCCCATGTTGAAGGTGAACTACACCTAAACTTCAACTTTTTTCTTGTATTTCATTTGACATTTCTCAATCTCAGACTAACTCAATTTGAACCGTGGAAAGATAACCAATCAAGCAACGCTTTTAAATATTAAAGATTTTTATAAAAATGGGCGTTCAAATCAAAATGCATTTCGTGCGCTTCGTGATTCTTTTGGTCAACATAATCGGTCGAATTCGTCCACAATCGTGAGAGTTGTAAAAAATATTTAAATGTATGCAAAGCAGGTCTGTATGAAATGTGAAAACATCTGTGAATGCTATCTTAGTTCGTTGAATGGGAAACATTGCTGTTTTTCACGATAACGTGGCAAAAGAGCAAGCAACCTCGACTCATCATGGTGCCCAACAATTGAGCATCAACAGTGTCATTGAAAATATGGACTATCGGATCGAAGTGTGCCGCCTAAGTTGGGGGGCCATTTGGCCGATATTTTGTTCCATCCATAATTGAAGCATACAAATATTATCATTATAAAAATAAATGATAATAATTTCATAAAAATTTTATTCAAAATTAACATAGTCCCTTAAAATTAAACCACCCATTATAACTTCGGTATGCTAGTAAGATGTTTTCGTAAATTTAGTCTTTCAATGAAAGTGGCCGTTAAAGTACGCGTGTCAATAAAGTTTCTGCTAATAAACATAACTTAGATATTTCAATATAGTCATTTAGTATTTCAAAATCTTTATTCATAAAGAATTTACATGAATTTAAGAGGAAGAAAGTGAATTTAAGGTTAAATTTTAAGGGCCACAGGGTGATATAAAATATACATTCTCTGCATTTTTTAAAACGGGAAATTTATTAGTAAGATTTTGATTTTTAAACTTCTATAACATTTTGCTTTTAAAAGATTTTCAAACGAAATAAGTTTTGTATAATTTTAAAATTTGTTAGTCATAAGTACATGAAAATAAATTGGTTATAATGTTTAGAGACAATTTTTTTGACTTAATAGAGCATAACTTCAGGAGAACATAAGCATAAGTTGTTAGCATGCCATCTAGTAGTTGCTAGTAGAGTCATCTATCTTATCATCTTTATCTTATATTTAGCTACAGTACAATAAATGGCACAGTGTAAGATGAATAAATGCTAATATATATGACTAATATATTTGTATAAATATTTAAAGAAAAAAGTGTGCATGGCACATCTATTTTCCGTTATAACGAAGACTTTGACCAAAAAGCCATGTTTGCAAGATTTCAGAATCGTACATATAGTTTTGTCAGTCTTATTACGTTTTAAATTTGAAATATACACTGTGCGGTATAAATTTTCGTACATTTTTATCTATAACTATTTTCCTAATTCATAGATTTAAGCGATTTTCAGGGAAAAATATTCTTTTGACTCGATAAATATATATTCGAAGTTTCATGACTACGTTTATGCGTCTGGACACAATTCAAAAGTGAAAGTGGGCGTTATAGTAGGCGTGTCAAAGTTGTTTTTGCTAATGAGTACAACTTAGGTGTTTCAATATAGTCCTTTATTATTCCAAAATCTTTATTAATAGAGAAATTATATGAATTTTAGGTAAAACGTTATATGGGAGGTGGGCGTAAAAGTGGGCGTGGCACCTTAATTTTCAGGCACAGTAATGACATTGCCTAGGGGGATAGACGTAGCAAAATTTATCATCATACCTCTAATTTTAGCGGTTTTATGAGCTTTTAAATTTGATTAACGGTAGATAACGTGAAAAGTGGGCGTTATAGTAGGCGTGTCAAAGTTATTTTTGCGAATGACTACAACTGAGGTGTTTCAATATAGGCCTTTATTATTCAAAAATCTTTATTAATAGAGAAATTATATGAATTTTAGTTAAAACGTTATATGGGAGGTGGGCGTAAAAGTGGGCGTAGCACATTGATTTGCCGTTACGAGAAAGCGCGTCACTAAAAAGCAAAGTGTGCAAAATTTCAGAGTCGTACATCCAATTTTGTTGCTTTTATGACGTTTTTGTTTTTAAATATACCGAAAAATACACTGTGCGGTATAAATTTTCGTACATTTTGATCGATAACTCCTCTCCTAATGCATAGATTTAGACAATTTTCATGGAAAAATATTGTCTTTACCCAGGAAATATATATTCGAAGTTTCATGAGTCTACGTTAAGGCGTTTGGACACAATTCCATTTTATTCGATGTTCGAAGGACACGGTTTTTTCGCCCAACTCTTGCTTTTCGAGCTATAACTCTCTTCCTAATATTCCGATTTAGCCCATTTTCAATACCAAACAAACCTTGTCTATAAGAAAGATTCTGGCAAAATTTGAGCCCCCTAGCTTTTTCGGTGCGACCTCTATCGTGCTTTCAACAGACGGACAGACGGACGGACATAGCTAGATCGTCATAAAATCAAACCCCGATTCAGAATATATATACTTTATGGGGTCTAAAATGGATATTTCGATGTGTTACAAACGGAATGACAAAATGAATATACCCCCACCATTTTTTTGGTGGCGGGTATAAAAAGACAAATTTGAACGAAAATATAACTGCTAACGAAGTTCAGTCGTGTTAAAGCTAATATATAGTGATCGATCTTGTGCGATAATTTCATTGAATTTGTATACCAAATTTAATTCAAATTTTTTAAGTGAGAGAATAAATAAATAAATAAGATAAATGCAAGTAAGTAGTGCTTACTTGCACTCGAATGAAAGTCAGCACAAGATTAAAATAAAATAATTGGTTGACTGAAACATTTTTTTTTCAAAAAGGAAATTTAACAAAAATTTCTATAAATTAAAGATATAGTGTAACAATTCCAAGTACCTTAAAAATGTTATTTTGTATAAAGCTTATCCATATGTATATATCAGAGGCTTGGAGCTAAAAGGGTCAATGTCAAAATATTTAAATTGAGAAAATTGGAAGTGAACTTTAACTTTTATAGGTGCTTTCATAGTGACATTGGTCAGCATTTTGTTTATGAAGCTGTTCTGGCTTAAGTATGACTTTAGCTGTTTTACCATAATGAAATAGGGCAAGAAAACTTATCTAATGCAATGATTAACTCAAAAGAGCAAACAAGTGACATTGGCCCCTTTAGCTCCAAACCACAAACATATACACAAGCTTTGTATGAAAACCTGTGTATATGGTGGCTAAGCAGGCGGCCATGAATAAGGCAAGTAGATATCAATTATTAGAAATCTACGTCAAAAATGGAATGCATTTCCAATATTCTATTCTCTTTTCTTTGACAAGGGATTCTCTTTATGAATCACTGGTTCGACATCACTTGATGAGAAGGGTGGCCTTCTGGTGGTTAAAAACGACGGATCGAAATTCGGGAAAGAGGTAGGTATTGGTTTCTTTATCTTCTTTTTGAAAGACGGGTGTCTTGTAGGCTACTTAAAAAGGCAGTAAACTGACTAAGACACTACAGAATATACTCAGATTATACCCCTATCTTTATCCTCATTGACAGTCAGGCTACTATTAAATCGCTAGAGATTGTTAATACATCTTTTTTCGATTATGGAGTACAGGACATAACTAAATGAGATCCTTTCATTCTACTAAGATTGATACTCGACCAGTCAGTAATGTGAGGAAACCGCATTACGATAGAAATAGCGAAGAATGGAACAGTTCTTCATTTAAGAGAGATTAACACTGGTTCCGCACTTCTTTTCTGCAAGATACTGTTCTAATAGGAATTATACAGATCGCAGAACTAAATGATCTGCGGAGCCTGCATCTTGTGAAGTACCAATAAGACAGATATCGCCGTCAATGGACAATAATTAAACAGGGGCAAGTATCATGCCCCCAATACCATGCTCTATGTTTAGTGCTTTAACTTGACACAGTGTCTTGGAAGTATATGGCAGAAGAAATGATCTCCTTTTCAATGATTTCTGTCACGACGAGGAGGAGGAGGAGGTTCAGATTGTGCAATATCTTCTGTGCCATTAGCTAGCTCTTGAAGGATCTAGAGCAAGACATCTGGAGAAAACTTATGCGAATTTATCTCACTTTGATGTTAAGAGGATATGCTCGGTTTTTTAAGTGTCGGGTTGTCTAAGATTGTGGTAACCGTTTTTCTCTAAGCAGAGGTATGACGAGCTACGCGCAATACCCCATATATTTGATATCACAAATGAAACAATAAGGATCCAAGTGTGATAATTTTTAGATAAACAGCTTAATAAACTTAACTTGCATTCAGAGATATTTTTCTTTAGATATAACAGTCTAATTACTATTATATTTGGACCGTAACACAGAAGATATTACAACATCTCAATGTCTACATCGTCCGAACGACTTTGACAGTAAAAAATGATGTAGTCTCTTAGCATTCACTCACTGGACATGCTGACCGATTACAGCACCACCTGTATCTATTTGTTAGAAGTTAGAAGTTGCTTGAATGCCCTCCTGCGATGACATAACGATGTCAGCCATCATTTAATTATCTCTAGGCTGTCTGCGATTTTGCAAAAAGCAGTCCCGGCAGAGTTGATCAAAAAAAGTTTGCCATCTTCGAATATAAAGTACGTTTGCAATGCAGTTGCAGACGAAAAAAAATTAGGGCGATGTTTGGCATCGGTAAAAAAAAGATAAATCTCGATTTAATCCTGGAACGGTAGGGAATTCTTTTATCTTTCTTTTACTTTTTCTTCTTTCTCGTTATAGACTTAGCTTTTAAAGTCCGATTTAAAAGTAGGATACATTGATATTTTTGTATCTAAATGCTGTTGACTTATAGTGCCTCGTTATGGTATTTACTTACCCACTAGATGTCAGTTTCTATCGACGTAATGTACCACCCTTATATCACAATATTAAAGCTATGCAAAAAATCATTAAACATTTGCTAAGAAATTATAGCAATAACTATTATAAAAAGTATGTTCGTAGGGGTTCTTCCGGTATCGTCTTGTAGATAGTTTGTTCCTATTAAGGCAAAGTCATTACAACCCGATGGTGAGTTTATCAAACTGTTCTGAGTGTTGAAATGTTTTGTTTTTAACCCAGCTTATCCACAAAGAGCATGTTTGTTACAGCGGAGTGACTGGATACCCATATTAGATCAAAAGTGGATTCTCTTACTTGGCATTCTATTATAAAATTGGTTATTGTGTTAATACCCGCTAATAATTTTATGACCAGACTATCAACCAAGATATTTATATTTAAGGCACTTTCTGTAATATCTGCGCCAGTTAAGTACCCTTTCGATTGCTGATATATCAGACTAAAGATGCACTATTTCTCTGAAAGCTAAAAAAGCTACAAGACCATTAACGGCAGTACACCAAATTACCAATTGTATAAAGTCGATACAGTAATTTATGTATAAATGGGGGTGATGGATGTTAAAATAGTCTGTTTATTTCGCAATGACAGCTACAGACAGAAGAATGTTTGCAACTCCAAAATAGTATTTAAGTCGATCTCTGCAGTTGCAGCCATCCGTTAACTAATAAGATCAAGTAGCAGGTAACAGTAAACTTTTTCACATATTTTCAACAAAACAAAATTAAAACCCTATTAAAATAGGAACCATTCTTAAATTTGTTAATAAAATCTATTACTCTGAACAAACATCTTGAAGCAATTTTCCGTGTTTTGCCTTTTTTTTGCAAATAAATAATATGCCTGTCATTTTCCGCAAAGCTAATTTCAATTCATTACAGACTTTTAAATTAAGCATACACCATCATTGACAGAAATGCTCGAATCTGTTTAACATTTTAAAGTTGTTTTTTGGCATGTTTCTCCCAAACCAATATGTTGTTGCTGTAAAATACATTCGAGTTAGTATGTATTTAGCTTTTTATTTCTTTTCTCGAGTTTATAAATTCAATCAATTTGCAAATTGTAGGCTGGCTGGTGGTATTTGCCAACCATATTACTAAACGTTTTATGCCCAAAATTACCCCAAGGTAGAGACAGTCACACACAATATAACGACAGGTTTTTAAAACGTAAAATAGAGTTCAACAGCACAGTTTCTAATACATGTACATAAATGTGTGACTGTATGTTTGAATGTACAAATAGTAGCAACGTTTGGTTGGAGATATTTTTTCTCAGAGTCTATGCTGCATCTTTTACGATGTTAGGTTTTGGCTGAGTTTGTGTTGCTTCTGTTTAGGCAATATGTAGTTGATTTGCTGCCCTGGCTGCTTTTGTTGGCCTGTTTTAGTTTTTGACTTATTTTTTTGGATTTTGTAGACAAACCTAAAGAGGGTTTGTTGCATTTCTTTTAGTAAACAGCGCTCATTCATAATAAAAGAGTCACAATCCAGAAAGTATATAGCTTCTGCTAAAATGGCCTCCGGATAATTCAATAATTCTTTTCAGAGACTTAAACTAAATTGGGATATTGGAAAAACTAATTTTGTAAATATTAGTTTGCAATTTTTTTTTTATGCATAACACTTTTTTGTTAAAAGTTACTTTAAGTTAATAGATTTAAATCGGTAAAATATTTTAAAATTGTATGCCTGTTGGTATAAACAATTAAGAAAGCGAACTGCATTAGTCCGGCACGAGAGTTCAGTATGTAAAAGTGTGTCTTTCGATAAATAAATTATTTTACTGACTGTATTGTCCTGCTTGGAATACTCCATATCATCTACATAAATAACATTACACTTAGGCATAAATAATTCTAATATTGCAATATCAGGCGCTAGTAATAGTCCCTGCTTTAATAGCCTCTCCTTAAAAGAATGATGGTGTTATGCCCTTAGCCTTAAATCCACAACAAAAAGTAAAAAGTTTCTCCATAGGAATCACAAGGAGATTTGCTAAGTCTTAAGTGTGAAAATTTTTGAGATTAAAAAAAGACATTCAGTTGATTAGATTTGAAGAAAGGAGAGGGACTAAATATAAGCTCTTACCCATGCAAGGTATACAGGTTTACCCATTCGGCACGCTGTACACTTTGTGGAAAAAGTTTCTCTAAAAAAATTCCATAAACCAAATTCGACTACAAATTCGAAAAGGCTAAGAAGCCAGTTCTCCAAATAGTCTTCCTTGGTGTTTGCCAGCTCGAAGTACTAAGGTAATACAACATCAGTTTAGTGACCACGTTAAAGTTCTCGTATCTAATACGATGAAAAGCAGGACATTGTCAGATGGTGCTCTGTATATTATTTCTTGTCATAGTCCCATTAAATTTTCCACTCAACCCCGTATGTTATTATAACAAATAATCTTCTGAGTGTTAGGAATTACTTTAGTCCTTTTAAGATTTGGGTTTCCTCTTTTTATGGTAGTCACTTAACAAGAGCAAAGTTTTGTAACTTTCTGTTCTTCCTGTGAGTTTCGCCACTAGGGATAATTTATTCGTTTCTGATTATCTGCTGCTATCTGTGTTATATCTAGGTATTCATAACTTGTGTACGAGTTTATCTAAATCCCAAATAGTATGATAATGCAACATTATCTTATGTAGTCCATGTTTAGCGTCCGCGTTGATATTTTTTTATACCCTTCACACAGTGAAAAAGGGTATATCTAGGTTTGTCATTCCGTGTGAAATTTCTACAATTTTCATTTCCGACCCCATAATGTATATATTTTCTGAAAGCTTATGAATAGGGGAGTCGATTAAGCTCTGTCAGTCTGTCCGTCTGACCGTCTGTCCGTGTGTATGTTGAAATCACCTTTTTGAAGCCCCCCGACATTGCTTGGACCCGGGTGAGTTATTAAAATATCAGAAATATTCGGGAGTAGATCGGTATTGAAAATCAGAAACATCGGTTCATAAACAACTGAGATATGAGCACAAACCCACAACCACCTCGATTTTTTTTCACAAAAACAACATTACAACAACAACATACATACATACAAACGTGTATACTGGTTAGAGAAAACGTGTCATCGAATCCCAGCTGAGCCAAAAAAAAATGTTTTTATTTTTTTTTAAATTTTTTTTTATTTTTTATTTAATATATTATTTATATTTTTATTATTATTTTTTTTTTGTTTTATATTTATTATTTATATTTTAATTATTTTTTTTTAAATTTTTTTTTTTTAATTTTTTTTTAAATTTTTTTTTATTTTTTTTTAACATACATACGTAAATTTATAATTTTACAATGGGATGTTTTTATATATGTATGTTTTTTATATATGTATGTACGTATTTCATATGAGATAAATGGTGATACAAACTACTGTTATTGCATGGACTACGCGTTGTGAAGGGTATATAAGATTCGGCACGGCCGAATATAGCGCTCTTACTTGTTTTTGATATGTCATCAACACTCTTAGCTAGCCCTGTTTCGATATCAATATTTGAACGATCTAACATCAGTAAATTATCCAGTCGTTCTCGGATTTGTTTATTGCTTTGCTTACAGCTCTCACTATTACAGCAGATAAGTAATTTTCACTTTTAAAACTGTGGCAAATAAACTTCTATTGTTTTTTGAAATATAAAAATAAACACTAAAGTGGCATTGTTTCTGTTCGAACTAACGTTAAACTGTCAGCTAACAGGATTACCTATACTGCACTAAACAATTGCAGGAATATATTGTTCCGTTAATTCATAATTAACAAACATCCTTTTCTATATGATTCACAAATATTTTTTTTTTTTGCTTTTAATTAGTTTTGTTATTTTTCATTTTAAATAAATTTTTTTCTTAATGGTTTAATTAATCATTCTGCCTTAATTATTTATTTGTTTAATTAATAAATTAAAAAAAAGAAAATCACAGAGTAATGTTTTTTATGTAAAAAAAACAATGTCGCATGCAATTAAAAAAATATTATTTCAATAAATTATTATAAATATTAAAATTTATGATTACAAGTCATTAATAAAATACCTTTGTAAATAGTGATTGTTGGTTAAATTAACAAAGAAAAAAATAATTACAAAAAAAAAAACGAATAATTAATAAAAGCAAATATTTATAAACATTGTATTTGAACAATAAAGGGTTAAATAAATACTATTTTTTTAATATTTTCTATTTACTTTTTTTTGCAAAAGGTGTGTGTGTGTGGCTTTGGGGGTTAATAGTTTAAAGTAGGAGCAATTATCTTAATATAAAACGTTCAGAGACTAGTGAACGAAATGGAATGGAATGACATAAACCGAAAAGGAGGTGAATACCTTCATCTACCAGATTTGTTTTCCAAGCTGAGATTTTGACAATTACGAAAGGTATTAAATAAATTAAGGAGACTAATTACGAAGCTCTGATACGTATCGTTACGAATAATGAATCAGTTTTCAAGCTTCTAATAGACGAAAAAGTTGAATCTCGGAGTACTCTGCAATGCCAGAATAAGATAAACTGCGTGCGAGTTTTGTTAAAGTCAAGATAAAATATTGATGTCAGGCCATCACGGCAAAATCGAAAATGAAGAAGCCGACACATTAGCCAAATTGTGATTAATATTGAATACCAACAACAGCTCGAAAAATTCTAAACTCTTTCAGAGTTTCAAAAATGAACTAAAATTTTGGGTGATATTAGACACGTAGAAAATGGCAACATATAGTTGTCGGTGAGACAACAAACTACGGTTAAATCCTAATCTTAAGAAATCGAAGGAGATGCTGAAACTGAGAAGGTCAACGTAACAGGTCACACAAAACTGAATGGACTGTTGGATAGAACGACGTATACATTAGGCAAGAATGATGATGAGACTTTGGATTACAGCGTTTGAGAACTTTAACCTGGACACGAGATCGAATTTATAACACCAAATTATTTAAAGTCAAATATCCATAAGGAATTACATTGAAGGAACTAGGTTCTTAAACTGAATGTAATTTAAGCTGAATTGAGATTATGGTTTTGTTGGTCATATTTCGTTCCTGCATAGAGTACATTATGGAAATCTGGCATACGTATGTTCTTATACACCAGTCTAATAGTCGAGAATTTTATAAATAAAAGCGTCATATTTACGAATAATTTTAGGAACTAAATGTACACAATCAAGCGTTAAAATTATGAAAATAATTCCCTTACTTTCCTTTTAGGCTTAATTGATTACATTTTATTTTAAAATAATTTTAAACTAAATAATAAAACAGAATTCCAAAGTAAGGTAAAATCTTTTAAAAAGTACATTTTTCATGCTCTCATTGTATGACACTCACTCTCTCAACAATGTTACCATACTTTCATTTAAATTGTATACAATTTGTAAATAAGCTAACAAAAATCAATATGAATCATAAAAACATGCATTAAAGATTTCTCTTCTCGACTTAATAATCGTTCCTTTTTCGGCAAATTTAAACAGTTGCATTAGCATTAAGGTAAAATTTTAAATCTCCCTAAAAGTATGCTTTACTTGTGTAGCGTTTATCTATGATACGTAAAACTGGAACCACCTTAAACATAATTATGTTAAAAAATTTCATTTTCAATATTCGTAAAAGTCAAGCCAATTGGTAAACTTTTGTTTGTCGATAGTAATTATGTTTTCCATTTTTTTTTTTTTTTTTTTGTTAAATTCGACAAAAAATATTATACACAGTTTTACTGCAATGATTTTTCATTTATTACACAAATAACAACAATAATTATTAATTACATTCATTTTAATTATTCTGCTATATTAACAAGAATTTTTTTTCTCTGTCTGCTGCAAAAGTAATGGGCCGGAGAGTGTAATGCCAGTGTCAACTGTTTGGCGATTTTAAATCCTATTTGCTGGCATATTTTATCAACCCTCCTTTCTCTACATTGTCGGTCTGTGTGTTCAGTAGTGTAATAACTTTAAATGTTATACCACTCAGCCGAAAAAATATGACTTTTCAGGAATTACAAAAATAATGAAACTTAATGGATAGAAAAAAAAATAAAATGCAATGATTATAATATTGGAGTATCATAGAAAGTATTTTCTTTCTTGGAGCTTTATTTTAATAGAATTTGAAGTGGTGTTTCGAAATAGTTCAAAAATTATTATTTAAAGATTATTTTAATTATTTCAGTTTTTTATTTTTATTTTAAACGCCATAAAGAAAAAATGCGAAGAAGAGGAGGACGATGATATGGGTTATGGCCTATTCGACAAAAGGTCTTCACTACCTTCAACGATTCATTTACACACTTTTTTCACCTTCAGTAATCTAAAGTGTGGTTAGTTTATATTATTATTATAATTTTTTACGATTATTACCACAGTCATTAAATAACTAGTTAAATCATTTAAGCCGTTGCTAGCATTGTAGGCTAAACAAAAGTAAATATAATCATGCCTGGGATGTGTGTGTTCAGTGTATTTGCAAAAACATTTGTCATAATTATGCCAATTATTTTTTACGAAATTAAATAACCAATACAATATCACCACCCACAATTTGAAAAAAAAAATATTTTTTATTTCAATTTGTTTGTATGTGTTAAAATACAATAAAATACACATGCAGCCTAGTAGGAAAGTTAATGCAACTTTGTAAATGACATATAATATGATGGCAATCATATAGTAACTCTGTAAACGTCATCATTACCTCATTCATATGCTCTTTCTTCAATTTCACAACTAAAGTGTTTTCCAACAAGGGCGGCGTTTGTCAGATATATATTGGTTATTATTCATTTACTACTGCCAAGCGTGACCAGTCGGCGATATGTTTGTCATTCCGTGTGAAATTTCTACAATTTTGATTTCCGACCCCATTAAATATATATTTTCTGAAAGCTTATGAGTAGGGGAGTAAATAAAGGACTGTCCGTCTGTATGTTGAAATCAGCTTTTTGAAGCAACCAGACATTTTCAAGACCGGTATAAAGTACCAAAAAGTCGGAAATATTCGGAAGCAGATCGGTATTGAAAATCAGCAATCAGCGGATGAGATGAATGTTGATACAAACAATTGTTATTGCATGACTAGACGTTGTGAAGGATATATAAGATTCGGCACGGCCGAATATAGCACTCTTATTTATTAGCACACTTATTTAATTTAGTATTTGCTAGTAACGTAACGTTTAGTTCATAGCAGTCACATAACATCGTTTAAGTCGCAGTAAACTTTCAAAGTTTGCTCGTTAACAAATTTAGCATGACTGAAAAATCTCCGCTGTCTGTTTCTCGTCATGCAGGAAATCTTCTTTCAGATTCAACTTTACGGATTTTTCATAGAAAGTTAGGTTAAATAAATAACTAGCTATAAGCGTTAACTGGGGGATGATATAGTCCATTGAGATACCTTGAAATTAAAAACCAGACGATCGTTACCTCATTTGGATTTCACGCGATTGTGTATCCAGCCAGTAATTCTGAGAAAGACCACTACTTCGTCTAATAAAATATCGTGGAAACTACTTCTTGATACAAAAATTTAAACTTGAATTTCTGTAGAATCGATCACTTGCACAGAAGGTCACATACTAACTCCTCCTTGAGATAAGAGAGCTAGACAACGAAATTATCTAACCCTCGGTATTTGAAAAAAACAAAATTTTAAACAAAAAGTCATCTTCAGCAATTAGTTTCATTTCAAAATTAGTGAAATATGATCCCCAATAATTAAGGGCGTTATTTGTAGTTATTGTTAATTTCGCAAAAATTACTGCGTAGATCGCATTGAAATTAATCCTACTTGCCTTTTAAGAGAGCTGCAACAAACAGATAAACTTAAAATCCTCTTAAAGTTTTTCTTTATTATTTCTGACGCCATATTTGATTGTGAAATTTTACATATTTAACTGTATTCTATCAGTCATGTCTTTTAATTTGATACCCATATTAACGGGGTTAAAAAAACGTCCGCCGTTTTGTTTCAGACGCCACCTTGGATATCACACTCTTTTTTACTGTAATCTTTTTGCCAAGCCGTTTCATTGGATGCCAATTTTTGGGGGGTTAAGGTCAATTAAACCGTACCTACTATATTTGACTCATATATTCGCCATTTGATCTAGAACATCATCTTGGATTTTTACCCTCTCACAGTTAACTGGTCCAGCCCTTTTATGTTACACTGACCATCTTGGTGTTTTACAAACTGAAAAAATCCACCTTCGTATTTAAATTTAAGAAAAACACCAAGGCAGATGTATTTTTGTGCTCATATATCAAACCGATTTGTTAGATTTTCTAAGAAATTATTTTTTGTATGACAGCATATAATTTGGTATCTTTAGCCTGTTCAAAATCTATTCAAAGCTTGAAAACATACAATTTGCGCTTATAACTTTTCCAATTAGCAACCGATTTCTACAAAATATCAGCGGACGCATATCATATCTATAAATGGTCACAAGCGTGTCTGTAAATTATTCAAGGGCTGAAAATTTTTAATTTTTGTGGTAATAATAAGAAAATAAATAGAGGAAGTCGTGTTTAATTGCTCTTATCGAAGAAAGTTATAGGACGATTATGCTGATTTTCAATAACAATCTGCTCTCTAATATTTACGACATTTTGATACCATGGTTGGGTCTTAGTAATATCAAAAGGGCTTCAAAAAACTGATTTCAACATCCTTACGGACAGACTTATAATACTTAATCGACTCCCCTGTTCATATATATTTATTTTTTAGGATCGCAAATAATATTATAGAAATTTCACAGGGAATAACGAACCTAATATCCCTTACACTCTCTGTGGAGGGAATAACAATGCTCAGGCAAACTTATGTCTAGAAAATGCAACAAATATTAAAAACTTACTGACTACCTTCCAAAATACCTAGGAACTATTACTTGCTATAATTTCCTTCAGTTTTGCAGAAAATATGCTTTTTGGGTAAAAACAAATACTTCAACAAATTTTCCAAATCCAAGTACAGGTTTTATTTTGCATCAATAACAAATGACTGTAATTTAGCTTTCAATAATGTGTTTTTTTAGATTTATTGCTAAATGCAAAAATATGTTCCAATAATTACTTTAAATTATATATTTATTAGTTTTATTTTATTAATTTAATTTTGAATGTATTTACCTTTTAACTATAATTAAAAACATAATAATAATTTGTGGGTGATATAAAGAGGATTAAATTGCAATTATTTATGTTGGTTGTAGAATACACTTAAAATGGGAGTTGTAAGCGGCCAAGCCCGGTACACCCCAAAAATATGCTACATTTTTCTTGTCATTCCAGCATGAAGCATTAGGCAACATTTATTTAATGTCAGTCTTTTAAATAAGGTTCGACCAGCACAAAATTTATTTAAAGGGTTAGTATAAAACTTATTTCTTTTTAATTTGATACTGATTTTAAAATTTTCAAAATTATAGGTGGTGAAGTTATGGTGTGTATCTAATGACTCAGAAAAGTCAGTAGATTTTGTTTTCTATCTCAAAAGGTTATGGGTAGAAAATTTAATTAATATATATTTCCTATAGCAAAATGTACTTTGATCAGTCTAACATATATGTTGTTAATATTATGCTACATATTTAGGACAAACTTGTTTTATTTTCACGCCTATAAAGCCATCAAAAAGTTCAAGCATAAATTAAATCAAATGAAAGTGAAGCATAATTTTGGGATGACATATTAAATGAAGTTTAAGTATTTTGTTAATTAATAATGAAAATATACAACAATTTTTTTTAAAAATTACACCTTATTGAATGAACATAACTAAACATAAAATTCCACTTTCCTCTTTAACAACTAGTCCTTGTTGTCACTTAGTAAAATAAAGTACCTGGAATAAAACACTTTAATTATTAAGAGCGTTTATTCACAACAAGCTTTTACAGCTATTCATTAATAGCTTTAAATATATATTTTTTGAAAATAAAAATAAAAATCAAAACGTTCAGTTATGCCTTTTGTTTTATTGAGTTTCAATTTTATCAGTTCCTAAAAGGTTGCTGCTGTTAATGCAATTTTTTCTTCTAAATTCAGATTTATGTAGTTTTAACATTTAATTAAACTTTGCACAACGGTAATTATGCCTTTTTAAATGAAATAATCATTAAAAAAATGTAACAGAATTTTTATGCAACATCATCAGCATCATTGCCAGCGAAAACAATACATCTGCTGTAGCAAATTATGCATATTGAATAAATGCAACACCAACAACAGCAAAATTAATTTTTAAGTAGTGAACGAGAACGAACAATGGATAAAACTAAAATTGCAACATAAAATTCGTTTAAGTGGGAAATTATAAACAGGAAAAAAAGGAGAAGAGTTTTAATGAACAACTTTTTTAAATGAGAATAAGTAGTTTATAGTGTTTAAGAATTTGGCCTAAAAGGATTAAATTATGTGAATAAGAAATTTTAAAAATTAAGCAATAACCTGCATATTGAGGTTAGGAACACTAAAATACCAACTGTGTTATAGTGTTGCAAGGTGCGTGTACTAGATAGACGAATTTCTCATCCAACTAATTTGATTTCACGAAAATGTTGTTTAGGTTTAATGAAGAAGTAGTGCACAATTTTCAACTGATTACCACCAGCCTTTTTGGCCGAAAGAAGTATATACCAATACAGACAAGAGTATCAATGTCACGGAATTAGTAACACATGTAACAACATTTATGAACTCAAAAATTGAATCTAATGTCTATCTGGAAAAGTTTAATCTGAATTTAGTTTTCTTAAGCCGAGGATAAATTGGGACGTTTTTATTAAAATACTAGCCAAGCTTGACGCCCCTTAATGAATAAAAATGCATTCTGAATTTTAATTGAATATCAAGTGCAAGAAGCTTAAAATTATAACTTTGTTTTTTTGGGCGTGGCATAACCCACTTTTATAGTCAAACTGTATAGTCATGACAGCTCAATATGTGTGTAAAGTTCAAGTACCTCAATGTTATAACTTTTTTATGGGTGTGGCCCTGCCCACTTTTTTAATCACGAAATTATATAGTCATGACCGCTTAATATGTGTGCAAAGTTTCAGAAAAATCGTGCAAATAGCTAAAAATGATAACTTATTTTGTATGGGGGTAGCACCGCCCACTTTTTACCACCCATAAACACTCCCTGGAATGTGTAAAACAACTTGCCAAAGTTGAGTCCGATCGGCTTTACGGCTAACACACACAGACAGACAGAGTTTCACTTTTATATATAGAGATATGCACCGTTTGTTTTATCGCCACCAAAACTATTTAAAAGAAAGTAATTCGATTGGAGAAGGGTGACATCATATTTTCCACCTACCGAGATCCTGCTGTCGTGTAACGGATTGGAAGAATAAATACTTCTGACAATTTTACTGGGAATTTTAGAAAAGAATAACCATTACTTAACTGTGATTAAAGCGGTCATAGGATCTCTGCAAAATACCCGTATCATACTAAGAATAGCCTAATAATGCTTAATGTCTCTCGGCTAAATAGCTGGGCATTTGTAGAAGATTTTGGTCATGTGGATATTGATGGTATTTGCTATGCGCATTTTCGAAAAGCCGGCAGTTTTTCCTGGAAATTGAATTAATTAGTTCCCAAAGAAAGATGGGAAAAATAACCCATCTGAACAAAAATCAGAAAACTCTGATCACTTTGAATATCCAATGGCTGAATGCCACGTAATCAAAAAGATCCTGCATGGATTAGACTCTCAACGATTTCTACTTGCACAAAATGAACCCCGCAGAAGTTTTTATGACGAGATACAATATTTTAATTTTTTTTCTGTCATTAATATAGAAGATAAAAAGGCGGATTTGAATAGAGGCATTTAAAATTTCCACAAACATCTTTGATATATTCGAACTATATATGAATCCGTCTGACATCTGCAAACTTTGAAGAGTTTACGTTAACTAATACATAAACAACGCCCGGGGCATGAAAACTCATTGAATTCCCTGCCTTGATTTTATTATAGCTTGGTGTATAAGGTTATTACCGATGTCTTTGGCTGCACCTAGCCATAAATTGGGTAACCAAGATCGAGGCTGATTGAAGCTTACTTTAGTACCAGTAGCCTCTAGGACTTCCCTAGCTTGCTTATATGTATGTGAGGGCTCCTTGTAGATCACGTGGTGGCTGTGTACTCAGTTTAATGATTGCCGGTTATTTTATGATAGAATTAGAGCTACTCTTGTTTAACGGAGTTACTTAGACTGTCATTCGGCCTCCATTTTTGGGCTGAAAGATTCTGTAGATACAATTTGGTGGCTAATTACCCTCATATTTCGTAATAAGTGGAGCTCAAGACAACAAGACAAAGGCGCTTTTAAGCTTATGAGCATGAGCATAGGCGCTTATTGAGTGCATAAACGCAATATTGTATTGAGACCGCCGTCATATATGATTCTTGATGCCGGTGCTTAACCTTAACTAAATCCTATCATGACATAGACGATATATATTTACACATATGTTACCGTCTTTCTTAAAAGGAGCAAAGGGCCGTACATGGAAAAATGGACACTGTTAACTCGACTGATATATCTCGGATTTCTATATCAAATTCGTTGCTTCGAAAGCTAATACTGCAAAAACTAGATACGAAATAATATACGTACATGAACCCTGTCAACCTATGGGGAAAATTCAAACAAAAGTTAGTAGTGGTTCGTAATAATTCCTAACCTTATCTTAGAAAGGCAAAATTTTTATTAGAGAACACAACTTATTAAAAAAATAATGAGTTTTTTTTAAATATTGGCCATAAGCTAACGATATATAAATAAAGCTCACCATCTTTAAAGAAAATTGATGTTAAATTTTTCCAGAAGTCTCATAAATTTTATTTTTTTATAGGGAAGGTGCCACGCCTAGTACTGTCTTCCACTTCTTTTTTTTATGCAGCAAAAATTGTTGATTTTTAAAGGGATGTGCCACGCTTAGGTTTCAGGAAAAATCTCCGTTAAAACCATTATTGAGCTTCAGAGATTGTTTAAGGGAAAAACTTAACAGAATCTTTTCAGCAGTTCTCAGGTGATGAGCTTTGCAACGAACATCATTAAGTTCTTACTGGTATAGAATAACTTAACAAACTTAGAAAGACATATTTGACATGTTTATTTTGAATTTTATTTTCCGCTCAATTTCCAATTGACCTACTTAATAAATTTCAATCAAATTAATTTGCCTAAAAACCACTGTAACAGTCTCATAAAGCCCTAATTAAATATTCATAAAGAAAATATATAGAGTCTACATTTTGACCATTACTTTTAATTAATAAATAACCTACTTTGTCCCATTAGCTGTAAAAGTAAATGTTTAAACGACTACATACAACTGCCGTGTTCTAAGAAAATCACAGACATGAACCATTTGTAAGGAAAATTTAAATAAAACTTTGTGTAGGAAAGGAATATATGTAAATAAGGGAGTTTAAATACACAGATTTTCATTTAAGCTTTTAATCAATAATTACTACATTAATTACCTGTTAGTAGAATACATGTACACTAAGAACCACCAGCAACCGTCAAATGGAAATATGTATGTTTGTTTGTATGTTTAAAGCCAACTGGGGTAAAAGCCCAACCGTTCTTGTGTCGGATCCGGAAAATATAACAAGCGCAGAGTTGATTTACATTAGTGACTTAAATAAAAGTGACCCCTTTTTCCGGTAAATTTAAATTGAACATTAAATATCCTACTCTCCTAGCCTCTCTTTCACTTTACTAGTACGTGTTATTTTTTATTGTGTCTTAATTTAACATAGACAAGTGACTGAATGGAGTAGAGTAAAGAAAACTGCACTGAATACTGAACAAAATTAAACAGCCAATACGTGTATGTGTAAGCAATTGAATGGCTTGCAAATGTAATTGTGACTATTTTTACTAAATACGAAATTTTGTTCACCTGGGGCCGAATTACGGCTTTCGATCACGATCGAAATTTTACTCGAACGATCGAGTTCGCTGTGCTTTAGGTACAGAGATTCTAATAAGAATTTTACAATTTCGATCACGTTTGAATGCCGTAATACGGCCCCTGATCAAAACTTGTTACTTTTCAGATTACTAAGTCACCATTTAGACAGGCAAACATTTGGAAGGGAAACATTTTGTTTGGAACAGAGAGACGGGTGGGGAAGATAATATGAAATTTGTTTCCCATTCTCGTTGGCACGCTTTGTGCTTTCATTCTTATTGTTTGCATTTGCTATGCTTCTTGACATTTGCTGTATTTCTTTTCGGCGTGCTTTGTTCTCTGTTTTATATTCGACTTTGTTTGAATAAAAATAAGATCAAATACAGTAGAAATTAAAAAAAACAACACTGCAATATACAAATTTAAACTGGAATGTTTCCAACAGCAATGTTTTCCTGTATGACCGCAAAGGAAAATGCAAAAGAGAATTCCAGATGTTTCCCTTCCAAATGTTTCCCTGTGTAAACGGGGCCTTAAACACAGAAAAAGTGAATTAGTTTTATGAAATTTAAATTTTATTAAATTTTTATTAAAGAATTCGACAAAAGTAAATCAATTAGCCTTTAGTAAATATCTCAGTCGTAAAAACTTCAGGGCAGTATCATTATGCTATGGAAAAATAAAACAGTCAACAACAGGCTGCAAGAAAATATATTACAACACCATTAATGTTAAAGTAATTTTCATTTGCGCGCATTAAAAATAAAACGAAGAAATCGTTGTTGTGTGTTAAACTTTATGTTAAAGTTGTATGAGGGTGATATGTTAATTATTAAAAATTTCATCAAATATTGTATGTTTACATTGACTGCTCTGCCTGTGTACGGTTGTTCACCGTAGCTCTTCTGCAGTACATATTTACTCAATACACACACTAATCGTTAATGCTTTTTGTACTGGCCATACAACTGAAACTACCAATTTTATCTCAGTGTTTCGAACCAGAGTTCTATAATTAAGATTACGTTTCTTTTAGCTTCATTTGCGGCTGTATTTTTTTTTATCCCCCCCATTCATGTAGAGCATTATTTTTCCTTGCGCAGCCAGTAAGGCAATATGCGGAAACTGATGCATTTAAGCAGAAGTTTAACTAAAAAAAAATTTTAATTTTTTTTTATTTTTTCCCTTAGATTATACACATTTTTTAACTACTTTTATTTTACTTAATTGATGAACAGCCAATATAAGGCAGCGGCAGTAGTTAATGCAATTACTAAATGAGCAGTTTTGCTTTATTAAAATTAAATTAGTGAAAATGTTTAAGTAGTCAAGAATACGGCAGAGGCAGGTGTAATAGTTAAAGTATAGTCTAATGTTTTTTCCTCCTGTTTTTGTAAAGGGAAAGAAGGAATTTTTTTAATGGTTAGAAAAAAAGTTTAAAAAAATTCACTAGCAAGTGATTATCTAGTGGTAACTTAGACAGTGAAGCATATTTTACACCAATTTCGTTAAGCAACGCAAAAGTACATATATTTCTACTTCAAACGTTTTGTGCCTAATGTCAACCATATAAGGGCATCATCATTCTATAATATCAGAGTTTCGCACATTTCGTAAGAAAAAATAAGTTCTTGTTAAAATTTAATTTACATTTTAAGGCTACCAGAATTGTGTATAATAGCATATAATGAATCAATATTAAGTCTGTGCCAAAAAGGAAAAACTGCTTAAGTTGACATAATCGAACAAGATAATCATTAAATTGCAAGTTCGGAATTCAACGCTACCCTAAGGCAAATATTCATTTATTTTGGAGCACTTTACAAGCAAGTTGTGCCATACTATCTATCAGAGATATTAGTTAAGCTATGTATAGTCTTTAGTACAAGTAAATGGATTTTGTAGAAGAAAAATATTATGAGATTTGCTCCGTATGTTGGAAAAGGAGATCACAAACATGTTTTTAGCTTTTTTGCGCTGACACTATTAGTAGAAAGTTGAATTAAAATAAAATAATTTGGAAAAAAAACAATTTAACTAAGCAGCTGATTATCACACAGCAATTTATAAGCGCAACAATGTATAAAACACCTTATCTCCATTTAAAAAAAAATAATTTTTAAGCTTAATTATTTTTCTTATTTTATATTTTTTTCTTTTTGAAAAAAAAAATTCTTACTTTCTAATTTTCGGATTTTTGGAAATTTTTTGAGTAATAAATGACTAACTATGGTACGATTGGCCACCAAGATAAATGAACATTAACTTAAAAAATTAAAAATTAAATCAGCTTTTGTGGGTAAAAAAAACCGGTGTATTCGATATTCGAAAAATTAACATTTGGAAAACACCGCCAGCTAAAGGAGTATAAAACCGGGTTTTCCTCCGATTGTAAAACCGAGTCGATCACCCTTATTCATACAATGAACAATTCCCACATAATTTCAGAACACCTTAAAATAATTATTTCCAGAGTTTATGTTGTTTGAAAAATTTTCGATCCGACAACATACTATCAATATAAGAAAACTATAGGGTGGTTAAATTTTAAGGGCCGATGTTGAATGTGAACCACACCTAAACGTCGAGGATTTTTTCTGCATTTCAATTGACGTTACTTCATTTCAGACTAATTCAATTTAAACCATGGCGAGATACACAATCAAGCAACGCATTAAAGTTATTCAGGCTTATTATGAAAATGGGAGTACAAACCAAAATACATTTCGTGCACTTTGTGATTCTTTTGGTCAACATAATCGTTCAAATTTGTCCACAATGGGGAAAATTGTGAAAAATACTAAAATTTCAGCAAAACAAGTGTGTCCAAACATCTTTATAGTTCGTTGAACGGAAAACATTGCTGTTTTTCGCAATAGAGTGGCAAAAGAGCAGTCAACATCGACTCATTATCGTGCCCAACAATTGAACATCAACATTGTCATTGAAAATTTGGACATTGGATGGACAAGTGCTGCCGAGGTTTCGGCGGCCATTTGACCGATACTGTGTTCCATACATAATTGAACCACACCAGTATTATCACAATAAAAAGACATGACAATAATTTCCTAAATTATTTATGTTTTATTCAAAATCAACATCGGCCCTTAAAATTTAACCACCCTTTATTTACAATTAGTACTATGTATGTATGTATGTACAGAAGACTTACATAAATGAATATCAAGATGAATTAAATAATCGTAAAATATGAAATATGCAACTGTAGCATTTCAGTGTGTTTTAATAAATAATTTTTTATAATGGAAATTTCCAGAGTGCTTGTAATAGTTTGCAATTTAAAAATCTCCAGTTTATTTAAAGGGAAATAAACCACCGATTGCAAAAGTTATAAACGTAACAATAATAATCATATTTATTTATTATTTATATTATTATCTATATGTTTATATCATATTTTTAGTTGAATTTCTTAATTCTGTTTAATTTGTAACAATTTTAATCGTGCAAGGGTAATTTATTCATAAACAATTTACTTAATATTCGTGACATTGTCCCAAACATTTTACAATAATTTAAGTTATTGGTTGTTGATTTTTAAACTTTTTTATAATTTTTTGGGTATAAGGTATACTAATGACCTGTTAGAATGCATATACTTATACCAGCTTAAACCTAACAACCAATAAAATAAATAAAACTAAATGATTAATAAGATAATTTCTAAATTTTCAAAGATAATATCCATAATAAATTTGTAATTTTTTTTAATAAAATGTTTTACATCACTTACTTTTAACTCAAATGTTATTTCAATATCCTAGTTTGGTTTGAGGCTCACCTGAAAATTAAAAAGAAAAAAAATATTAGTGAAAGGTTTGCTGGCTATAGAGAAATTTAGAACAATTGTTTATATGAATTCTATTAAAATATTTAAAATTTCTTTTGAAAATATTTTCTACTCCAAAAAATATATGGTAAAAATAGTAGAAGAGCAAAGAGAAAATATTTTTTTCAAATATAATTAGGTTTTTTATTTTTTAAGTTTTAATTTTTTAGAACATAAATCGGCTTAAGTTATGTTCATATTAGGCATATATTTGGCGAAATAGGCGTAACAACTAAAACAAACCTATTTGTGTTTTACAGGGTGGTGTTTAAAAACTTATTAACTTTTTCTTTCATACACAATATCGCATTTTTATTATTAAACATTTTTGTATTATATGTAAAGGAATCCCACTTAAATAACCCGCGCTTTCAGCTTCGCGTTGAAATACTCGTAGAATATTTTACGTAACATTTTTAAAAATTTGCGGTCGTAGCACTCAAATTTATGCAACAATGTTGATCAACGCGAACACGCTGGACAATAAATTTCTGAATTTCAGAAAATTAGTCGCTCCCAAAAAAGTGTGTAAAATCAAAAGTGTAATTTTGTCTCGGTCAGTGATTCAATTTTTTTTAATAAATACTATTTATTTACAATTTAAAATACAATACAAAATTAATCAGAATATATGGCCTCTGCGCCAAAAGGAATTGATGAGACAAGCTGGCAAAAAGGAGTACAACAAATAACCTTCAATATATTTTAAACAATTTTATATTTGTATAATATTAATAATATAACTATTATAACTTTATATATAAATAATATTAACCCGGCAATTCCCAGTGTCACCTGCAGGTGACAAAGATCAAAGGAATTTTTAAACATAAATACAGACACCAATGAATAATAAAAATATCAATTATATACAGATAACACCCTGTTTTGTAACTGATTTTATTTTGGCATTGCTGCCATTATTTAAAATAGGAGATTTTTGAGCATTTTTAAGCAGTGGTTTTGATTTTACATACTAGTGTGTCTTGTGATAAAAAAAATTATAAAAATGCCAAAATGGTAAGAATTAAAAATTTTTGTATTCTTTATTATTTCGAAATATTCACTTCAATTATTTGATATGAAGTTATGAAAAAACATTATTTGGTTCTCATAAAAAATAACTATCCATACCAAGTGCCACTTGTAGGTGACACTGGGTATTATTAAAACTTTATTTATTTACACTATAAATACAATTTGTATGCTCATATGCTACAAAGGTTGAAATAAGATTAGATTGGCGATATCTTTTTTACCGGTGAAGATATTATTATATTTGCACCTGATGTTGACAAAGGGACTGATGAAGACAGTGGTGATGAAAATGAAGCTAGTATTAGTCATCTTCCTGGTCGCATGCTTTGGTCTATAGTAGAACTGCAAAATGCGTCTATATGCACAGAAAACAGTGTACATAATGTAGATAGAGAAGATGAAATTATTGGAACTTTGTCCAAGAAGAAAAGGAAGAACAACAGCACTATCAAAAACTGGGAAAGCACTATCTACAATATTTCATTTGCTTCTTGTGGCAAAGGAAACTGTGACGAAGAAACTTTTACTTACTTAAGAGATGACTGCCGTGGAATTTTTGAATCACTTTATAGCAAAAATCTTGTTGAGCTCATAGTTGATATGAGTAATTTGTATACTTTACAAAAAAACTTACACTGAATGTGACTGTTAATGAAATTAGAGTTAAAATCGCAATACTGTTGCTTACAGGATATTTGACACCAAAGTATATGAGAATGTTTTGAGAAGTAAAGAGTGACACGTACCTAGTAATGAAATTCAACAATATCACCATCTTGCAGACTGTACGTCTTTGCCGCCCATCTGCAGCTACTCAATGTGGATATTTAGTGAATTGTGAACTATATCAGGGTGCGTCAGGACCAAGTATAAAGCTGCAGCCGGATTTAGTCCTATTTAGGAGCTGCTGTAATTTGAGAGCTCCACTCCAGATTGTCCTAAGATATGGAACATTACAATTTGCACTTCGATAATTTTTTAAAGGGTTAACCTTTACTAAAATATTTACGAGAGCAGAATGTTTGGCAACTGGCACTATAAAAGAAACCCGTTCTGAGAATTGCAATATGCCAAGCTCAGAAAAAATTAAAAAAGAACCAAGCTATGTTATAAATTTTCCGAAGAAATTATTGCAGCTAAGTGGCAACATTGTATCAAACTGTCATGCATTGGATCCTATCACTAGAAAAATGTGTGCTAAGTGTAATATCGGTTTGCATGTAAAATGTTGGTACAGCTTCCACAATAAATAAATATTATCTTTTCTTTTAAATGAATATATATTTATTAATAAAAAAATTCATGTTTATATCTATGAAAATATAAAAAAAAACGGGTATTTTAAACCATTAACTTTACACAATGCCCAGTGTCACCTGTAGGTGACCGCCCTTTAACCAAAAATTGGGCGGTTTTATTAATCAAGTATATTTTTCTAAATTTTTTTTTTAACATATCTAATCTATATTAGCCAAAAATAAAATAAAAATTCTTTTTATTTTGACTGTGGGAATTGAAGAGTTAATATCTACAAAAGAAGCGCCTCTAGGTTCTGAAATAAATGTTCTTTCAGACGTGATTTATAAAGCGATATTTTATTTTGATTTTTCACAGTTGATGGTAATTTGTTGTTATATTCAAAGATAGCCATGCACTCAATACGTTGTTTTGTGGTTTCTAGTCTACACCTGGGTAACTATAAATTTTGTTGATTCCTTGTATTAAAGATCAATTGATTTTGTTAAAAATTAACAGTATGATAACCAATGATGTTTAAGGATTTATACAAATACATCAATATATGAAACATGCACAGTGTATGAATTGGCATAATTGGTCTGCAAACATTTCTATAAATAGACATTGTTGAAAATGTAAATGGTAAATTATATAAAATTTGATGGGCTTTATCCTGCATACTCTGAAGTGCTTTTAGGGCTGCTGTGTTCTTATGTCCATATATCATAACCATATAGTTTAGGTGACTTTGTTCCAATACATGATAAAGCAATAATTTAATTTCCTTGGTCAATATGTTTTTTATCTTATATAGAATACCAACATATATAAACGACCACTCAGATTTAAATTGCATCTTCATTTTACAAGAAGTAACGCAAAATGATATTTCCGGATGTAATGCCCACCATAATGTGCACTTGGCTTTGATGAATGGCACCTGGATTTGAAGAACCCAAATCATTCGATGTTCGAATAAAAATCAGCTTCATTACTCATAATCACATTTTCAATAAAATGATTTTATTTTTAGGCAAAATTTAACTGCAAAATTAAGACATTTCGGACAATCTTTCGGTACAGCGAAACTTTATTATAACGAAAAATTCAAAATAATGAATCTTTTGCTGAGTCCACTAAAAAGCCTCCTTATTTCAAAGAGATTGTAAGCTATAAGGACTCCATACATATGTAACAAAGTATTCTTTTCAAAGCCTCTATACAAAGTAGTTGGAATAATAAAGTCCAAAAAAAGGCGCTTTACTGAAAATGAGGACGTTGAGCAATGTTTATCTAAATGGTTTACATAATGTCAAATTGAAAACATTCCTTTCGGAGGACCAATCGTAAAGCTGGAAGCTGAACAGTTGGCAGCACGTTTGGGTGTACAAAGATTTTCAACAAACAGAAACGACACAATATTTAACAAAATCTAACAAAAATTTTGTAAAAGTGTTTTATTTTTAAGCTGCGTCTTTAATAGTGAATTATTATTTGTATTTTAGCGCACAATAGAACTTTTTCGCATTTGTTCTATTTTTACTTTAACAAAGTTTGACTGATACTTATTTACAACGAAACAATAGCTACCGAAGTATTCGTATCGATCCCCTACAGAATCGTTACATCGAAGTTCCACTGTAGTTGTTTCTGGTGTTTCATTTAGACTTTGCGCTTCACGTTTAGTATTTTTCACAGGGCAAATTTAACGTGGTCTACCGCTTCGTGTCAACTCTCTTACGTTGGCATGTTGGTGGACACGATGAACTTTGCAACGAATCATTGCTTCAGAGAGCAAAATTTTTACGTTAAAATGTTGATAAAATGCTTTGTGTTAAAATAACTAATTGCTGACATAAATAATAATGAAATATTATTTAGATTTGTTGCTTAGTTGTGAATCTCTACATTATTTATTCTACAGCTGTATACATAATCTGAAAAAAAAATTTTAAAATATATAAACAACTAGCTGACCCGGCGAACTTCGTACCGCCCTATAATCAAGAAATATCTGTTACGTTTTTATTTGAATTAAGTTAATTTCTTTATTAAGTATTGCTTTTGGTTTATTAATAAATCAAAATTATTCCAAAAACAAAGTGTTTATTATTCGAATGCTTTATGATACACAATATTCTTAGTTTTATTTTCTGGCGCGTATATAAATAGTGTTGTTGGTATTCCGACACGGGAACAGCCGACACACATATAACTGGCCATGTGAAAAACATGACTTCCCTTGTGATTAATTTATCGACATTGCAAATGCTAGCCGCACTGGAAATTGTAACGGTTTAAAGTCGAACGGTATGTCATTCGAAATTAGAGGAGCCCGTGGAATTAAAACGTCTTCTCCTTTGTATTTTCCTTTCAAAATTGTGGCTTTTATCAAGTCGCAAGTCGGGTGCCATTGCAAAGACGTGGCTGGTTTATATTCCGCAACATTATTATTACCGATCCGATTCTTATTTGCAGATTATGAGGTGGTAATCCGGGTAATTCCAGCGAATTTAAGAGTTTCGTTGGACAATGTCATCTTGGTTAGTGACTGAATGAATCGATTTGCATGTAATCAATTCACCAGTTATCTTATTTTGAATTTTAAAATTCATTTCATTGACATCAATGTTTTTTGCAGCCAATATAACTCGATCGCTCATCCAAACATGATCTTTATAATTTTGTGCAATATTTGAGAAAACTGTCTTAGATTTCATAAAATGGCAGAAATTGGTAGGGAACGTAATGTATCCAGACGATGAGTCAACAGTTATTTTTCCATTACCAATATCGAGCAATTGCTTTGAAAAAGTTTCTCCACATTGGTCATTCTGCCAGTGACACATTATTATTATTATTTTCTTACATAGGAACCTTCTCCTAATAATAACAAATACAACAAAAAAGAATTAGTGAAATCGGTCCAGCCATTCACTCGTGATGCCGTGACCAAGGAAAAAAAGGAATTCATTTTTATACATGTAAATAAAGTTATCGAATTTCTAAACCACATGGTGACTTTTCACCCAATAAATGTATTTTTTTAGTTATAAATTTTCTAAATTTCACACTAATTGCAATATCAGTGTATTGACTATATTTATTTTAATAAAAAAAATTACGCATTTTTGGGCAAATATTTGCGAAATGTCAACATAGCTTTAGGCTCTATCTCTAAAATAGTTTTTGCGTTTGAATAATCTGTTCAAGAATTGAAAAAAAATTGATTTGTCCATTTGGCGACATAAGCTCTTAATAATTTCTTCTAAAGATATTCATGCGTTAATGTAGTACATTCGACAACATGATCTGTGCTAAAGTTAATTGAAATCAAAAACCTCAAATAAATTACAATTAATGCGACTACAAACAACCAGCCTTAATGAAATTTAAAACCTTTTGTCAGTTCACAAATACAACAATTTATAAATAAAAATCTACAAAAAAAATTACAATAAATGACAAACATTTAATAAACTAATAAATGGCAAGTGATTATTATAAAGATTTATAAATTTAAAAATAAAAAAAAATAGCAACAAATGAAGCCAATCTACAATTTATAGCTACATATGAGTGAACAGGTGCCTTTTTTCCAACATTTAAGCTTAGGTTAACAAATTTTAAGTCAAATTCAACAACAACAACAACACAATCATAACATCGGCGAAAAACAAATGTAATAAATTTGTTATTAAAACGGGCCACATGCGGTTGACATGATTGGCTCCGATACTTGTTCATATAAAAAACAAATCGAACAATAAAATTGAAATGAAATTTAAAGTTAAACAACAAAACTCGCATTGAAGCGAAGTAAACGGTTGTAGTTTTTGTTTTGTGTTGTTGAAAGTGGCGCTTTTGTTCATGTCATGCAAAGCCATGAGATTATTGGCCGATTTTTTTTTTATTTTATTTGCATATATTTTTTAATATTTAACAACCGTATTTTTGTTTTTTTGTTTTTGGAAATTTTTAAAAAAAATTAGTTTATTTTATTGTTTATAAAAATGACAATATTTATTGTTATTGTGGTAATTTTATGGATTAAATGAAAGAAATTAAAAAAAAATTTATAGAAAATGGAACTTTTTAGATTTGAGAGGAAATAAATAAAAAATATTTAAATTTAACATTAATGTTTGTCAGTAATAGATAAAAAAAAAACTTTAGGATTAAGATTTACAATTGTATATTTTGACAGAATAAATTGATAAATTGCTGAGTTGTCAAGCCTTAACCCACTTTCTCAGCCTAGTCGATGAACACTACATTTTATTATACCCTTTATTAGTGGTGCAAGGGCTATATAAAGCCTTTCCATTCCATTTGTATGTATAGGTATGTGACCTTCTCCGAGAAAAGGGACCTAGTGTGTTTTTGAGTGAAGTTTTGAGAAAAACGCATTTAAAGTTTCGTAACGCATTATCACTGTGAACACACACACACATTTGGGAGATGCGATTTGGTATGGTTACTTATGATTGTGTGCCCACCTTGGGTGACGTCATGCCTATGTGGTGACGTATTATTTTTCGCTTTTAGTGTGACAATACCTTTGCTATTGTTGCTACTTTGTTTGTTATGATGTCTATACTTGATTCTTAAACCGCAACCAGTGACCGATGTAACAACATTTTTATGATATTTATGGGGTAAATAAATTTTTATCAAAAATCTAACTCATTTCATCTTATTCTACACTTATTTAGATACCAGAATCCATTCTTAAGTCCAAACCCGTTTTTCGACACACTAGCTCCCTTTTCTCGGAGAAGGTCCCATATACTTTATATTTTCTGTAATATTATGAACAGGAAAGTTTAAGTGTTGTCCATCTGTCCATGTGTATGATGAAATTAAGTTTTCCATACGTTGCGCATTTCCTTACTCAGTATAAAATTTTTAAAAATATACGGAAAAATCAGGAAAAATAATCGGCTGAAATAAAAGTCTCTGTTTTTTCCGTTATTTTTAACACTAAAAGAAACAATTTATAAATCTCTGATATTCTAAATACCTGTGCGTTATTTAAACACATGATATGTTTATTTGAAAAGTTCTACAGTTTCTTTTTGTATTTCGCGATTGCGAAAACCTAGTGCTACAATATGGCAACTGATATTTCTATAGTAAAGTTTTACATTTTTGACATTTACGTATTTAGAACGTTTTGACGTTCAAACGCTACTTGTGCTGTTCACATAACTTGATAAATTAATGTCGTTTAAAAATGTTATTGAATCGTGATCATCATGCGATTATTTTTTACAACATTCGACGTGGATTGAATCAACAATAATGCGTTGATGAACTCAATTGAATTATTGACAATGAAGCACTACCAGGGACCAGTGCTTACCGTTGGTTTACTAAATCCCGTCGTGGCTGTGATGCTGTATGTGAAATGATACTGCAGTATGGCTAAGTTATCGTGATATTGAAGTTACCTTAAGTATTAGTTGGGCCAGCATTTAATATGACATAAATATTTGACTGTAAAAAATATTTCTTCGTATCAGATCCCACCTGATTTGTCAATTCCTCAAAAAAAGCCTCGCGTCAATTAGCCGCAATAACCCTTAAAAAAATACGATCCCTGTGCTTCAAAACATGTATGTGACAACGTGCAAGGTGACGAATCGTGGATCTATGCGTACGAGCCCGATAGTAAAGAGCAGCCTACTGTATGAGTCCTCAAAGTTGAGCAAACCCCTAAAATAAAAAGTAATTGAAAATTCAAAATTCATATTTTCGAAGTACCTCAGTGTTTCGAAAATTGTTCCACACGTATACAAAAGTATATTGATCTTCATGAAGAATATTTTTTAAAGAAATAAAGCCATTTTCGATGGTTTGTTGTTTCTAATGCCAAAATATAAAAGGCAACCCTCGTAGTAGGCAAAACAAATTAAATTTTTTTTAATATTTTATTTGGTTGTTAGGTTTAAGCTGGTCTATATGCATTTCACTAGTGCTTATACCAGATCGTCAGTAGACCTTTTACCCAAATTCTTGGAAAAGTTTTATTTTTCGGTTGCTATTTATACACATTTAGTGTTAACCAACGGTTAGCCAAATGTGAAATGGATAAGAAAAATAAAATACTTTAAAAAGGAAAAAAAATGTTGGTTGAGTTTTTGAAGAAGTTTTTTATGGTTTTTTGTTTTATTTTTGAATTCTTATTTTGTTAATAAGAATTTGAAAATAAAACTTTCAAAATTTTAAAACCTTTTCAAAAATTTGAGTAAAAGGTCTACTGACGAAATGCATATAGGCCAGCATAAACCCAACAACCAAATAAAATATTGAAAAGTTAGTTGAGAGCATATCCCGAATAATTTAGTAAAATAAATTTTTTTTTATTTTAAATGTTTCAAGTTCTTTACATTCTTGTTAATATTTGAATCCGATAGTAACACCAAACTGAAGGCATAGTCTTGAACATTATTCCGGGGGAAAACTTGCAAAACGATTCGAAACTTATCGGAATATAATCACCAAAACACCACATAATTGTTATTTTTTTATAAACTTTTATATCTATTTCTTCAGCTTCAAAATAACTAAAGGATTGATTGTTGATACCAAATAAAAGGGTTCGTGTATAAGAATATAGTGCACATTGGAAAAATTTAAAATGATGAAGATGATGGTGTCCTAATCAAAATTTCGGACAAAGCTTAGGTTAAAAACAGGGGTATTAAAAACCCAAACCTATTATAAGTATACAAATATGCCCAATTGGTGAGTTGTGCACTTTAAAGAAAGAAATTTCCCCAGACCATGATTCCAAACTCATCTAATATTTTGAATAGGTGAAGGAACAAGCCCATTCGGTCTAATTCCTTAGGGTTGGTTAGCGTGGTAGTTTGCTGCACGCAAACAGTCAAATAGAATCTGTATGACTCCGTTTTGAAAGAACCACATCACTCGTCAACTCTAATGTATCTCAGAATAAAGCCAAGAGTAAGTAAGATACTACATCCACCCCGTGGCCGTGAGGTATCTCAGTAGATAATTAAGTTTAACTTCAGATATCGCAGAGAGGCCATCCAGTACATGTTCGCCAAGAAATCTGTGTCTTTTAGCCGCCAGTGCAGGACATTCGTAGAGAAGGTGGAAAACCGATTCCTCCTTCTCTCCATCCCGACAGCTGCGACAATGGTCGTTCGATTAAAGTCCGAGTCGACTTGCATATTGCGACTTCCAATTTGATTTCCTTAAATATTTTAAAAACGGCATAGTATACACGTTAAAGTTATCGTGTCTATGACGGTCAAATGCAGGACATTTATAAAGGTAGTGTTCCAACAACTTATCCACTTCTCTGCATGCTCCGAAAATCACATGCGACCTAGATGAGTTCTTAGCTTCGTGTTACCTGCTATTGCATTAGTTAATCTTCATTTTTCTCAAGATATGGATCAACCCATAGTATGTCTATCGCCCAATCGACAGCAGTATTTATCCACTATTTGATTTGTTCTTCCAGCGCTCTAACTTTAAGTTAATTTCTATAAATGTAAAAAGATTTAGCGTTTTTCAAGATGACGGTATTGATATTGATATTTTGTCGGATTTTTTGTTTCCGATTATGAAGTAATGAGCTGGTATCCATATTATCTCGAGACGTTCACAGTTTTTATGTGAATTTATCTCACTCTTCCATTGCAGGACAATCTGAGATGTAACCTTTTTGTTCAATAGAATCTTGATTAATGATCGACTGTCCGTAAAGATACAGATTGTAGCATCATTATCACTCTTTCTCGTCCATTTAACACGTCTCATAGTAGTCATAATCTCAGCTTGAAAAACAGTAATGTTATCTGGTAGATAAAAGTATTTATCTCTGTTTCAATTTATGTAATAGAAACCCATTCCAGTTTGGTTACTGATCTTCGATGCATCTGCATTCATTCCGCTCTCATATTTTGTTACATCGGTGCTATTTTCCGTCGGTAAGTTATTAATTATTACTTGTTATCTGGTCTCACCATCCATTAAACCAATGCTGTTAATGCAGTAGCGGAAATTGCTTCACATGTCTTTCAATTCGCAGAATTGATATGATATTCTCAATAGATATTTTTCTTGAGGTTCTAATGGCACCTCATATATTAATGAAGCAATGTCCAAAACATTGTTTTGAATAGGCTTTATGTTAATCCTCTTCTCTCTGTGGATCAAATTTAGTATTTAAACGGCAAATGCTTTAAAGTTGAAGGCATGGATATAATGAGGCCACAACTGAAATTTTTATGTGTCTATGCAAATAATAGAAAATCGTATGTAAGATTCAGCACGACCACATATGGCACTCTTACTTGTTTTTAAATCTTACCGGCCTTTTTAAGGTTCGCTCATTGTTTACATGTACATACGAGTACATGTGTATATAATAGTGTTGTTCGCGAATATGAATATTCGTTAGTTTATACATAACTACATTTATAGCTGAGCTGTTAAAGCTTTCTCCAGCACAAATTTGTAAGCTGAGTGTATGTGGCATTTCCAAGAGTTTTTTTTAGTGGTTCTGTTACCTCAAATTATGCTCTTTTCTGATTATTACTTTTAATATCTGCTTTTTTTTTCAATATATAAATTCAGTTTAATATTGTATAAACAAAAACAAAATTATTGTATGATTAGGGTCGATCCATAAATAAACGAAATTATTGCTTATTATAGGTATTAGTAAGAAGAGAGTGCATTTAGAGCTAATAAGCCCATTAATGCATTCCATAAAAATCTTATACTTATTTCCTTAAGCTTATGAAACTTCAATTTAAAGTTTTCTTTTTGGTTTGACTAAAGTCTATTTTGTGTATTAATTTCATATAAAATTAGCATAATTTTTAATATTTGACTTTCCAATTGTCTTATGTTTATTGTCGAATACTAATGTGAACCCTTTGTGTAGAGATTTTATCTAACAGTTACAAACATTAGTTTACTACTTCCACCACCCAAATATAATGCGATAGTGTTACGGCATTCAAGATAATGCTGTCTGTATCTTTACGTTTGAAATTCATTTTAATTAATTTATGACGGTGAAACTTGAATGGTGTTTTAAATTAAAAATTATTATTTGATCTTTGTTTGAGTGAAAATAAAAATAAAAAAAATGAGTATTTGAAGTTTCGATAGGATTTTTATATTTTTCAACTACTTCGGATTTTAGTTTCATAATTTTTGAACTAAATAGTTACTGTTTGAAAAAAATAAAAATGTATTTCAATTACTTACAAATGGTATTAAATAAGGAAATTCCAACTTTTAAATGCAGTTACTTTATGTTATGTATGTATGAACATTATCACGTGTTATTTAATTGTTTTATCTGTATTAGTTTTAATAGGATTGCCCACAAACTCTCTCTCTCTCTACATTGGTCAACTATTTATAACCTTAAAATAATTCGGTAATAATTTTGTATTTGTGTTTTTTTTTTTTTTTTGTTGCAAAGATACATTGTTACGATGGGAACTCTAACTGTTCATAATTTGATTTCTTCACTCTTATTGAACGTTCTAGTGAACAGCTTCGAGAAGTCTGTGGTTTATTGACATAGACTCGTAAGTTAAAAAGAAATCTCCAAGAAAAAAGTCAGAAACAGCCGAAACGGGCAATTGTGCTTGCCGCTGCAAATTTCTAGAAAGAACACATTAAGTAACCTAAGCACATACTATTTAAATATCTGTTGTTATTTTATCCTTTCAGACCAACTTACATCAGGCGAATATTATATCAATATTAAATTGAAATATTGAAAAGAATAAAGCATTAAAAAAAATATAAAATTATTTAGACAATAGTTTTCTATTATTATGTTACGTGCAGCGTAATTGCCGCATTCTGCAGTAACTTTGGGGGAATGTATTAACTGTTCGAAAGGATACGTGGATTCTCAGTGACCCAAAAACGCTTTTTTTTTTCTTATTTATGTTTTTTTAGTTCAGACTAAAATCGGCCCCACTATTTATGATAAATTTTGGCTTAATATTATCTACTTCATCGTTAGGTTTTAAGAGAGCCTAAGTGCAGTTTATACACGACCAGCGATTTGTTGGCATAAGCTGATAAGTGACCTTTACTTAGTAGAGAAACGTATTTAGGTTTAATGTGCTGTTTTTACAAACAAAGCGGTCCCTTTGGATATTAATTTTACGTGTTATTTGTTTTTGTTTCTAATGGGTGTCCCAACTAGAACGCAATTTTTAAATTTGGCGCCATTCGAAGTGTCATTGTTTGACATTTGAACAATTTTTATTGTTTGCTAGTAGAAGGTACGAGGTTAGTAAAAATGGAGCGCTACACGAATGAACAACGCATTCTCATTGTGAAATTGTTTTATCAAAATGGTGAAAGTTTCGCGGCTACAGTTCGCAAATTGCGATCATCCCATTTCCATTTTGATGGCTTCGTCAATAGGCAGAATTGTCTTATTTGGGGTGAGGAAAATCCTCGAGTAATTCACGAGAAGCAAATGCATCCTCAACGTGTCACTGTGTGGTGTGGTTTTTGGGCTGGAGGAATCATTGGACCTTTTTTATGAAAATGAGGCAGGTCAAGCGCAAACAGTCAATGGTGTTCGGTATCGTGAAATGATAACCAGTTTTTTCTTGCCTAGAATTGAAGAAATTAATGTGGAGGGCATGTATTTTTAACAAGATGTCGCCACATGTCATACAGTCAGAGAAACAATTCAATTGCTGCATCAGTCATTTCCCGGTCGTATTATTTCGCGTTTTGGAGACAAGAATTGGCCGCCTAGATCGTGTGATTTAACACCTTTAGATTTTTTTCTTTGGGGTTTACGTCGCTGCATTAATGAAATACCGCAGCATTTATGCAAAAAGGTCATTGAAAATTTCATTAAAAGATCGCGTGTGTGCCAGCAAAGCCGAGGCGGCCATTTGCACGATATATTGTTCCATACATAACCTCATTCTGTCTACTTTACGATATAATAAAGTTTCACGATTTTTTTTTTAAATATCTGTGTTTTATTTAAAATTTAAAAATAGCGTTCTAGTTGGGACACCCTTTATAATTGGATAACTTTTAGCTTATAATCCTTTTTAACACTATTTTGATATAAATTTCAAGTAAGATACATATAAGTAACGTGTTATAATAATTTAATTTTATATGTCAACTGTGTCAATGTTTTATATACAAGAAAATAATTAAGTTTTTTGACTTTTACACCAAACCAGGGTTGTAATTTCTAATTTTATCAATAGAAGTCAAATTTTTGTGTGGTGATGTATTTTGGTGAGGAAAACAAGAATTTAAATAAATTTTTAAAAAACTTCTAGCACCCCCTTTATTAAAAGAGACTTTTCTTCAGCTATTTTTTATAAGAATTTTCTATAAATTATCTTTTTAAATAAAATGAGAAAAAATCCGATCAATAAAATATTTGAAAATTATTTTTTAATAATTTGTCTAATTTAAAAGATATTTTAATTTTTTTTTTGTTTTAAGATAATTTCTAAGAAATTTCTGGCTACGAAGACTTTTGATAAGTTTTTTATTGAGAAATAATTTTAAATTTAATCTTTATTTGAAGGTAGTTTTTAATAAAGTCCGATTTTAATACACAATATAAACAAAATTTTTTTTATAGGCATCACAAAATTATTGTAAATTCTAATTTATAAAATTCTCGTTAAACTCCTCCGAAATGGCTTGACCGATGTTGATGAAATTTTGTGTGCGCATCGGGCAGGTCTGAGAATCGGTTAACATATATTTTTCATACTCTTTAACGCCACGACTTTTTTCACGCCCCCTCAGATAGGCCAGACTGCCAGACCGATCTTCTTGAAATGTTCACATAATAAACTAAGACTCTGGTATGATTAATAAGATACTTTTTTCACCTTGCCTACTTTAACGCCCACTTTTTTTAATTATGTACTTGTAATTTATAGTCCAGCCAATGCATAAATAAACGTTTAAGAACCGGTCACGTCTATTTTTTATACTCCTAAATATTAAGTGTAAATTACCCCAAGGCACAATTTATGTCTCACCTAAATAACGTAATGACTTCGATGAAATTTTAAACTAAGAAAGATCTGCATACTGTATTTTTAGTTTAAAAAATATTTCCTAGAAATAATTTATATGGCAAAACAACGTTTACTGGGTCAGCTTAGTTCTCTCTATAATATTTTTGTCGGAATTAAAGAAATATTTTATATTCTTGAACTAATTTTTTGTGGATTTTTTCAGTAAACTTTTTATTTTTGTTTTTGATAATAATTAGTTCGGAAATCGGAAATATTTTAATAACAAGCTTTTAGAGCTTCAAATATGAAAATGTACTGAACATTTTATTTATTTATTTTTTTTTTCATTGTTTGATTTATTTGATTCTCTTAATTTCGTAATTGAATCAGAAATTGTATTTTAGCTGTGTTCCTTGCAACCCGATAAATTCTGTCTCTATCCCTAATATAAGTATAAGTCATTATTTAAATTTCTTCCCTTCGTTTGTAAGATATTTTTTAATGATACAATTTTTTGTGCCTAGATGTAAGATGCACCGTCTTTTTAAAATATGAAGTGGCTATGCCACCGTTTTAAAAAAATTTATTATTGTATTCTTATCCTTTGTATTTTTCGTTTATGTACTTTTAATATTTGAAATGTTATTAAAAATTTATGTACCTATTTTTTAATAACTAAATCGTCAGCTTAATATGCCTGTTAACCTGCTAACTGCCTTTCAGCAAACTTTACAGTAGAGCCAAAAAAAGACTTCTTATATTTAAAATTTATAGCTTGAGAGGTAAACCAAAAATATAGTTGTTTTATTTTATGGTACTCTTCAGACATGACTACAACAGGGAAGAAAAATGGCTTTTATGATTTTGTACCAAGTATGAAAACAAAATGTACCTTTAAGGCCATGACGGTACCATTTTTTAATATTTGTTAATAAAAACAGAAACTTAACAAAAATGTGTATAAAAATCCAGTATAAATACAATAAAAAATATTACATTTATAGGTCCGTACTAAATACTTTTCGATAATAAATTTCTGTTATTTTTAAATTAAATCAACAAGAATTTGATGACTTCAAGAGAGACTTGAAGAGGTACTATTGAATTTGTTTTTCCCATAATAACTTTTTCTGGAGTTAACTTATCGAACCATTTTAGTACTTCACCTTACATCCTTACGAATCATAAGTAAAATAAAATACATTTAACAACAGCCAAGCGAATTTATATACCAGGTGGTGCCAAATTCACAGGTGATTTTTGTAAGAAGTTTGCAATAAATTACTAGGTAGATTTTGTTGTTGCAGACTTGACACCTGGTAAATGAATTCGCTTTGACAACAGCACTGCAACAAAAACAGAGAAGCTGACAGTATAAAACAAAACACACACAAACAAAATTAAAGAGAACATGGACGAAATAAATTGTGCCAAGTAGCTCGCGGTAGTATCACGGTAAAATGTACCATAAAAAGTACAATTGTACCATGATTTCCATCCCTGGACTACAATCTAAAAAAAAACTAACCATAATTAGTAATAAACACTGAACCATAGCTATTATGTAATGATTACTAATCGTAATAATTAGTAATTATTTTATTTTTTTTTTTAAGTTGAAGAAATGATTATATTACGATCATTTTCAGATTCGCACGATTATTATAATTGATTCCGATTACAGATAATCCAAAAATAATCAATATTAATAAAAATTACGAGAAAGTAATCAAAAATAATAAAAAGTAATCAAAAACTAATTCGACTACTTTCAAGGATTATTTTCGATTATTTTTGATTATTTTTTTTTTTTTTTGAGAAATGATGGCAATATTGTCACAAATACATTTTTCTACATGAAATTCTACCATTATTTAATTAGTTGTTGTTTTTTTAATTTTTTGTTATTATTATTGTTGTTCATCGATTTGATAATTGACAACCTGTTTGCATTCTTTATAATTCTGCATTCTTTTTAATATCTTTTTTCTGCATTTGAAAGAAATTGCTTGCGGTATTTATTGTTTTTATCATTAACATTTTGTTTTCTTTGTTATACCCTCCACTTATACGAGAGGGCATATGTATATCAGTTTGTCATTCTGTTTGTAAACGACTTTAAAACTATTACTTAAATTAATTTATTAATTTACTTATTATTTTTAATTTATTATTTATTTATTAATTTTATTGTATTTCTTCAGAATTTTTTTACGTTGTAAATGCAAATTTTTCAATATAAAATGTATATATAACATGATGTAAATTCAAAATTTTCAAAAAAATAATCCAAAATATTCCTTGAAATAGTTAAATATTTTTTGGATTACTTTTGATTATTTTTGATTATTTTTTCTCGCCATCCTAAACAATCTTGATTACTTTTGGATTATTTGCAATCGTAATTAATTAACAATCAGGAATTGTTCAAAAGAGAATTATGTACTTAATACCATTTCTTTTAAAATGTATTCTAATTGATTACTAATCGTAAACCAAATTTAACAGCTGTGCACTGAACTAATTACGTACTGAAGTGAGCAGTTTTTCTTACAAAAAATTTTCTCAGAGTATTTAGCAGTTTTCCTTAACAAACATTTTTACGCACTTCGAGACTTAAATTTAAGAAAAACTACATGCTAGTCGACAAAACGCATCTTTCTCTACCACACGCCAACAAAATCTCAATTTACTTCAAAAGTGGATTTAGCAGGTTTGCACATTAAGCCGACGATATGTTAAAATAAATGTACCTACACTTACAACGATATCTGTTTTCCTTCCGAGTTCTTTTATCTACAACAGCTAGGAACGATTCTTTATATTATTGATACAATTAATATTGTATTGAAATTAATCCCAAATTTTAATTATGGGCGTGATTAAATTAAGTAAAATCTTTCTAAAAAATTCTAGGAATTTTAATTCATTTGTTAATACTGTTTTAACTGATGTTGATGCAAAATCAAAGAAGATTTCAATAGTATTCACCGGAACGCATTTAAAATCTGTTTTTCTAATTTTCTGCTACGCACAAGGCGTTGTTGTTTATGCGGGATGTGCTACTATCCTGTGTCAACCAACCGGTGGTCGAGCTAAACTCACAGAAGGGTGCTGTTTCAGAAGGAAACCTCAATAATGTTAAATTTTTTAGTTTGTTGCCCTTTAATATTAAATTTTAAAAATATTAATTCTCCGCGTCATTGTAACATTTTAAAAAAGTTTTTAAATGTTTTTCCATCTGTCTGTCTGTCTGCAAATATATCGCTCTTAATTGCTCATTTTTCCTTGAAGTTTGATCAAATTTAAAATTGCACTAAACTTATAATAAAATGTTATTTTATTTATAGAAATAGATACTCACTTAGGTGAACAATTTCTTTTATATTCATTTAAAATCTCACTAGCATTTTAGTTTTCACCACAAATATTAATTTGTTGTTTGTGTTGTATTTTTTTAAAACAAATTAATTTTTCGATTTAATTTTTAAAAATTATCTTGATTTATATAACCTTTTATTGATTTATGTAGCATAGGCAACCTTTGTTCAATTATTATTATTATTTTTTTTAATCCTTGAAGAGTTGTATGATGTTTTTTTTTTTAACCGTATAGGTGTTCCAATTTTTGGTTTAAGTTTATTATTTCACTTTATTTAATTAATGTGATTTATTTTTATTTTTTTAATTAATTATTTTATATTTTCTTTGTTAGGTTTTTCATAAAAATTTGTTTATATTGAATTTTATGAACTTTATTATTATATATATTTTTTGTTTTTTATTTTTCTTTACCACTTTGGCCATAAAACTCACAGTGAAATAAATACTCTTCGCTTTATACTTTTATTTATATATATTTTTTTTTTAAATATTTTTATTTTAATTCATTATTAAAGCTGAACTTAACAAATTTTTATTAAGTTCAAATGTATAATTTTCACAATTTATCTTTTTACAGTGCAGTTATTTTTTCAAGCTGATTTTCATATTCACACACTATTCGCTCAATGCGTGTTTAAGGTTTGGGTATTGTCCTAAAGACAAAAAAAATACCCAAAATATTTATATTCCATCACTGTAATAACATGAACATAATAAACCTGAAAAAACAATATTCAAATTTTTTCAGAACACATTAAATAAAAACATTTAAACCGTATGCAATATAAACAACAATAAAATATAAGAATAATAATAATAACTTTTTTAAGCAAAATTTTTTAACACACATTCACTTTGACTGGCCCGACATATTGTTAACACACATGCCTGCATACACTTTGTTGTATGTTTTTTGAAAAAAAAGGAAAAAAGAATTTAATTTTTTTGTATTGTTGTTAAACAAACGAAAAACACTCAATTACATATAATTTCAGCTTCAACAGTCAATTTGTCGAGAAAAACAAACAAATATACGAAAAAACCAGACTCAAAGGAAAATTAACCGTCGCGCTACAAAAATAATTTACCAACAATGCCCACGAAACTTGTAAACAGACTAACCGACATACTATTAGCACTTGTGCTAGTGATACATAGGCAAAGGGATGGACGGACAGACAGATAGACTAACGTATAGACTGAGAGTTAAAAATATTTATAGACAAATAAATACGTGTGATTATGTGAGAAAATAGGTAGAAATGAGAATATTAACGCAATGAGAGAGAGTCAGAAAAAGATTGTGGTGGAAGAAATGTACAAGTGGTAATACATTAAATGCTCTGGTTCGTTCAGTGATACAAAAATATTTGCTTCACATTAGGCACAATGTAAATGTTTTACATAATGTCAATAGAACTGAGTGACTTCTTTTTTATTATATGTGGAGTGGTTAGATTTCCCTTTCCTCTCCGCTCTCTCTCTTTGTCACTCACTCACTCTCCCTCTCATACACTCCGCTAGTGTTGTAGAGTTTTGATATTTTTTAACATGCGCCTCTATTCAAGATTTAATATATTTTCCATAAATTAATTACTTTGGCATACAAACGCGTTTCCTTTATACTTTTAAAAAATTTAAACAAAAATTTAATTTAAGTTTAAGTTTGTGTTTTTTAATAATTGGGAATTAAACAAGTTATTTTCAATATGGGGGTTTATATCACAAAAGAAAATCATTTAATAATGCGTACACTAAAATGTTATTAAATTAAACAGTGTTGCCGACTCACAAATGGTCCTTCTAAACATACGCAATAGTGTGTAAATACTAAAGTCAATCTGCCTATCTGCTTACCAGCCTGGTGTAATGCATGTGGGAAATATGCAGACCAGATAATAATCGCTTAAAATTAATTTTCTTGGTAAAATAAATTTTAAAAATTTATAGCAAAAAATCACTGAAGTAAAAAAGCAATTTCTTAAGAATATTCTCAATTGACAATTTACGTGCATTAGTGAGATATCAGTAGGAATGCACATACAAGCCAACTTTAAATTACGTTACCATTTTGTTTGCTGTTTTTTTAAGTCTAATATATATGGATTTCTCTGTAAAAACTGTAAAAAATGAAGCTGAAAGAAACTCGATTTTTTTCAAAAATAAATCATTCCCATTCTGCATTTGGCGTGGCACTAAATTTCTTAGAATTGACGTAGCATTGTTATAAACAGTCAAATGAAATGACAATTCGTGACAATTCAGTTGATGTCAGAATACAGAACAGGAACTATAGTCAGTATATTATTGTATAAAACGTGTTATACTGTAATTATAAGGAGTACAAATATGACTTAAATTATGTTCATATTAATCACATATTTGACAAGATAAACGTAACAACTAAAATTTGTTATTTGTTTTAATTTCGTCCGTAACAAATGATTGTATATTTAAAATGTTTTAATTTCGTCCGTAACAAATGATTGTTTATTTAATTAAAAATGTCCTTGATTTAATCAAATCGTGATATCAATCGATTTTTATATGTTTTGAGGATATTTGGTGTTAGAGCAATCACATACCTTCAATTATTTACTGAGTATAGTGCTTACACTTATTTGAGTAAATATTTGCCAAATGTGAACATACTTTTAGCAGGTTAAGAAAATATGTCATTACTGGCAAGTTAGGGTTCGAATTAAACGATGAACCTGATATAGCAAATAAGAACACGTGGCAACACTTTATGATAATAGCGACTAGGTGTTAAAGTAATGTTGCGAAAAATAGGGTTTTGAACCTAGTTAGCCTTATTTGTTTCCTTAATCAAAAAAATACAGCTAACGATTACCTAAAGCTTCTTAAGATAAATTATTAGGCTGCTTTTAAACGCCAAATTTGAGGTGAAGTTTTAATAAATTTAGAAACAGTGAGTTTAATAACTAAGACAAAGAAATGGAAGGCTTAAAAGTATACCAAAGAAAATAATTCGAGGCATTATTAAAGGATGTTTGCTGTCAAGTGCAAAAAGAACTGTATTAAATGAAAAGTTAATATCGTTTAAAATCATTACTCCATACTAAGGGCCATGACTGACTATCCTACAAAGTCGTGTGATTAAGACAAATAAAACCTGATAAGTTTCTGTTCTACATGTGAAAACCTCAACAAAATGTGTGATGCAATGCTACAGTATCATACAAAAAGCACATCTAATTGCTCATAAATATTTTCTTGAAATTTTCCAAATAATAATCAAATCGGACACACTTCTAAAAAAATCTGTCACACGTGTGCACTTTCTGAACACAAATACCATTTTTGACATATCGAAAGACTAAATATAATAGTCAGGAATAGGCTTAATCGATTAAACGCAGATTTAGCACATCAAATGTGGCTCATCAAGCATAAACGACAATATTTTTTACATCGTGGCAGTAAAGAGATCCACTGAAAATCCAATGAACTCATGTTATGTATTTACCCACTGCTGCTCCAAATACAAGACAATTATTTCCTGCCTGGTAAACCCTTCTTAAATGGAATAAATGGAGATTGCAATCTAACTGAAATCACTGCATTAGAGATTTCTAAACCACCTGTAAAATTCAATGGGCATGAACCTTCTCAAATATCATTAATAATGATCCATAACATATTTTGTGTCTACACTAAACATTCGCCAAACTTTAGCATATAAAATACAAGAAAAATTATGTAGTCCACAAAATAGACACTATCGGTAGTCATAAGTTTCTGCACACCCGCATACAAATTTTTCTGACTTAGTCTCCAGAGATAGATTTTAGTTGTTTATAACTTATATCTTGATAGTATTTACGTCAAGATTCTGTGTTCGCATTATCTCAGTCTTTAGCTTTTGTGTATAAGGAAAACAAAAAAAGGCCTCTGTCCCTAATACCTTGTCCGGATGCAAAAAAACTTAAAAATTTAATAAAGCAGTTTGATGACCCATATCCACAATAATATGCGAGCATCCTGTCAGATCATGTCTTCAAATAATTTTGTTTCTCTATCACAGTGTAATTAGATCTATTTTTAGTTTGTCCTAAGAGATAAAAAATTGGCCTGGTGATTTCGTAACAATAAGTAGTCGCTAGCGATGGACAATACTAAGAATAAAATACAAAATCAAATTTTTAATAATAAATGAAAATTTGTTGATTAATAAAAAGTGGCGCAGACTTATTTGTATAACAATTATAAAGTTTAATCTCTCAAAAAAAAGGCCAACATTTAGAAATAATTTCTAAATAATTTCAACTACATGTTGAACCCCTAATTTAATCAATCCCAAAATTATTGCTCTAAAATCCAAAGTCTTCTCTTTTATAAAACAAAGTCAAACACTGTGGCTTGCTGGTGAATTTAAGATCCTTAAGAAAAAGTATTTTTCTCTTATAGAGCAAACCACTTATAACGTGCAAATTTTCGACTACTTCGAACTTTAGTATTTTTCAACCTTAGGCGCGTATTTAGAGTTTATTTGTTTGCTCAGTTTAGTGTAGTGGCTTAAGGTTCTTCCATTAGATCAAGGAATCACTGCCGCGATCGTGGTGAAAGTATTTTGTGAAACCAAAGGCGCATGTCACACCACTGGATATTCTCTTAAAAATAAGGGGTATAACGACCCCGAGTATCCGAATTAGGAGTGACATTCAAACCTGATAGCCCAATAAGAATCTCATAGCCTAGGGAGTAGTCTACGAACTTAGTATTTCTGTTATACGACCAAAATCTTTGTAAACAAACAGAAGAAGGCTTTGCTTTGTAGAAACTGAAAGGAACGATTCATATACAAGCATGTCCTCTCATGCTCCAATTCTAAGATTCACAGCTTCCATTCAATGATCAATTGAAGCATCATAGCGAGTTTCCACACAAACTTACTTGAAATTCATTTTTCGCTATTTTGTCCGCCAATTAATTTCCTTATTTGTCTGAGTTTTATTGAAGATAAAAAACTCCTGTTAATTAAGTCCACTTGCAATCATTGTTTTTTATACCCTTCACACAGTGAAAAAGGGTATATATAGGTTTGTCATTCCGTGTGAAATTTCTACAATTTTCATTTCCGACCCCATAAAATATATATTTTCTGAAAGCTTATGAAGAGAGAGGGAGTCGATTAAGCTCTGTCAGTATGTCCGTCTGTCCTTGTGTATGTTAAAATCAACTTTTTGAAGCCCCCCACCAAAACACAAAAACAACATTACAACAACAACATACATACATACATACAAACGTGTATACTGGCTAGAGTAAACATGGCATCGAATCCTAGCTGAGCCAAAAAAATTTTTTTTTTATTTTTTTTTTTAATTTTTTTTTTTATTTTTTTTTTTTTAATTTTTATTAAATATATTATTTATATTTTTATTATTATTTTTTCATATTTTTTTGTTTTATATTTATTATATATATTTTAATTATTTTTTAAAAAATTTTTTTTAATTTTTTTTTAAATTTTTTTTTTATTTTTATTTTTTTTTAACATACATACGTAAATTTATAATTTTACAATGGTATGTTTTTATATATGTATGTTTTTTATATGTTTGTACGTATTTTATATGGGATGAATGGTGATACAAACTACTGTTATTGCATGACTGCACGTTGTGAAGGGTATATAAGATTCGACACGGCCGAATATAGCGCTCTTACTTGTTTTTATTCATGAAGTTTTTCACATAAACACGTATTGTATTTTGTATTTTTTTTTTGCTGTTTCTTTTCCCGTATTCAACTTTGTTCATTCACTTGTTTAGGTTTTGTTAAAAACACAAAAAAAAAATCAACGCAATAAAAAAAGAAACATTAAAGGAAAAATAAGTACAAAAACAATGAATACAGTATTTTTGTATGTAGAAATTCATAGATATTGACGGTGCGTTCAGGATAAAATAAATTTGTTTGTAGTTAATTAACTACATATTTAGCGGCACACAAAATAATGTGATGAACAGGGTACTTTTGGGTAATTTATTGAAAGTGAACAAAAATATTTAGATATTAATTATTCAAGAAAAACTTTTCTGGCCCACCATGGCCTTACCTCGTTCTCTGAGGCACGCATATTACATTCGATGACAATGTTTGTTTAGTTTTTTATTATTTGCATAGTTTATTAACAAAAATTCTTTTTTTATAAGTTGTCTTAATATTCTAGAGGGAATTAAGTTGTATTCTTTTTTATATTTAGTATGAGTATGTTATTCGTATTATAGCATAATCGCAATTATAATCGGTTCTCACTACTACCCATATACTCAGAATACTAACATCACTACTTTCTCCCACAATCACTTAACAATTTAAAAGGATCTCAATGCAATATCTGAAATATTTTTATAATTTTCTATTTACAACAGTTTGTTACTTCTACTCAAATTTTTTTGTTGTTTTTTTTTTCAAATTAAAATATTTTCTTTGTTTGCTGTTTTATTTATTATATTTTTTTTTTTTTTTCGTAAAACCTCCATGGGTGTTGCTGGTTAAATAAATAGTTTTTTTTTTGTTGTTATTTTTCCTACTCGTATGTTGCATATCCTTTTTCCGTTTAATGCTTAAATTGTAGTTGTTGCAACTGCTGTTATGGCATGTTATTTGTTAAGTGTCTACATATGACTATAATAGTGTGTGTTGTGTTGTTGTAAAACGATTATAGCTGTAGGTATGGATGTGTATAATAAATATTTTTAAGTATAATTATAGGTTTTTGTTGTTTATGTTTTCTTTAGCTGTTTGTTCAGATTTGTTTCCCACTTAAGGAGAATGTATTTTTTTAACTTAAAAGACTTACTACTGTGTGGTTAATTGTTTATTATCTAGGAAAGTTAATTTGATTTATTAGAGCTGAAACTAGTAGTGTTTCTACTAGAAGAATATTTTTTAAAAAAAATTGATTTTGAAGAAATTATTCTATGCATCCTGTAGGTTACAGCTACTAAAGAGTTTTCCATTTTTATACCCTTCACACAGTGAAAAAGGGTATATATAGGTTTGTCATTCCGTGTGAAATTTCTACAATTTTAATTTCCGACCCCATAAAGTATATATTTTCTGAAAACTTATGAATAGGGGAGTCGATTAAGCCCTGTCAGTCTGTCCGTCTGACCGTCTGTCCGTGTGTATGTTGAAATCAACTTTTTGAAGCTCCCCGACATCGCTTGGACTCGGGTAAGGTATTAAAATATCAGAAATATTCGGGAGTAGATCGGTATTGAAAATCAGAAACATAAACAACTGAGATATGAGCAAAATCCACGACCACCTCGATTTTTTTTTCCACAAAAACAACATTACAACAACAACATACATACATACAAACGTGTATACTGGTTAGAGAAAACGTGGCATCGAATCCCAGCTGAGCCAAACAAATTTTTTTTTTTATTTTTTTCATATTTTTTTTTTATTTTTTATTTAATATATTATTTATATTTTTATTTTTTTTTTAATATTTTTTTTTATTTTTTTTGTTTTATATTTATTATATATATTTTAATTATTTTAAAAATTTTTTTTTTGTTGTAGATTTTTGTTTGGCTTTAGGTCATAAAAATTCAATTTTGTTGTTTTATTTTTAAAGAAAATATTTTAAATTTCTTTATTTATTTTTTTTCCCAATATTTCGACCTACTTCGTAGATCATCATCAGGGATATTTAAAAAATATTTTAGATATAATTCTATATCGAGTTGAATAACAATCTTATTTATTTATAAGCTAATTAACAACTTTTTTAATTTTTTTTTTAAATTTTTTTTTTTAAATTTTTTTTTTAACATACATACGTAAATTTATAATTTTACAATGGGATGTTTTTATATATGTATGTTTTTTATATGTATGTACGTATATCATATGGAATGGTGATACAAGCTACTGTTATAGCATGAGTACACATTGTGAAGGGTATATAAGATTCGGCACGGCCGAATATAGCGCTCTTATTTGTTTTTTTTTAATTTCAATCAATTTCTAATTAATAAAAATTTTTCATAAACAAAAACTGTCTGTAATTTTCAAATGTTTCTTTTTAATATTTTTACTTTATAGAGAATTTTTTAAAAATAAAAATTATACATTTTTTGGTTTATAAAAGATTCTGTTGTTGCTGATTTCATTGTGATAAAAATGTGTTCAAATACTTTTGTTCATAAAAAAAAATTTTCATTATTTATCGACAAATATGAAAATTTTGTAGAGTAAACGAACAAAGTCTCTGGCGCTAAATTCACAGCCCCAAGAACACTACTGACTAAACCTCAGGGACACTAAACTTGTTTTCTGAAATAACTTATAAATAATGTGATATTTTTGCGCAACATTAATATCATTCCAAATGTATTTATCGCAGTCAGTAACGAGTTGATACTACAATTCAAGACATCTAGTTCAATGCCTTAACGATAATTGGAACACAATGACGACATTAAGAATAGCCACTTAATTTGCTCAATTTTTAAACTTTCTAAATTAGGTTAGGTTAGGTTGAAAAGGAGGGTCACTACAAGCCCAAACCCACGACAGGTATACACTTCTGCCCAATTGAAATGTTGTGCGCTCCATATGAATAGAATAGTTAGAATAGAAAGAGAATAGAAGAGAAAGAGAAGTAGACCAGTCCAGAGTCTCTGGCGGGAAACGAATTCGAAACCGCCAAACTAGCAGACCAGCACACTACTAAATAGTCCACCGGGGCACCGGGGTCTAGGTTCAAATGTCAGAAATTTCCGACAGATCTTTAAATAAACAATATTCCAGATCACCAGTTTGGTTTTCGTGAAGGACATGGCACCATCGAGCAAGTCCACAGAATTGTCACCATGATTAAAACGGCATTCGAGAGAAAACAATACTGTTCAGCTTTGTTTATAGATATTTCTCAAGCATTCGACAAAGTTTGGCATGATGGCCTACTCGTAAAAATATTAGAGAAACTTCCACAAAACACACATAAACTCTTCCAGAGCTACTTGAGGGGTAGGTCGTTTACAGTAAGATGTAAGGATCAATTTTCCTCCATTAAGAAGATTTCTGCTGGCGTCCCACAGGGCAGTATACTCGGCCCTCTATTATATGTTATCTTTACGGCAGATATGCCAACGAGCCCGAACATATACAAGTCAACGTTTGCCGATGACACCGCTTTTATAAGTGTAAACAGTGACCCAACAACTGCTTCTCAACAATTACAGACTCATAAACATGAACTAGAGAAATGGTTGAGTCTATGGAAAATAAAAGTAAATCCGTCCAAATGTGCTCACGTGACTTTTACGCTTAGACAATTGCCCAGCGATAAAAATAAACATCATCCCCGTCCCGGTGGAGAATCAAGTTAAGTATTTGGGAATCCACCTTGATCGTCGCCTAACATGGTCCCGTCACATTGAGGCTATGTATATATATCCGCTATGAAACTCAAAACCTCAAAGCTACATTGGCTTATTGGCCAAAAATCTACACTTGCTCTGGAATACAAAGTCCTCTTGTATAAGACCATTATAAAGCCAATATGGACTTACGGCATTCAGCTATGGGGTACAGCCTGTGCATCAAATATCCAAAAACTTCAAAGACGACAGTCTAAGATACTCAGACAAATTGTCGACGCACCATGGTACGTACGTAATACCTACATTCACAGAGATCTAAATATTCCAACAGCGTAAACGTAAACAGACTGACGGTCCATCCCAATCCTCTCGCCAGGGACCTCTTGCTATTCGAAGGACATAAGCGGTTAAAAAAAGCCGATACATTGAGCCTCGCGAGAAGGCTCCCGTAACTCCAATCACGTAACACTAGTTTCTAAGATTTGAATACGATCAGTTTGTTATTACAGTGGTAGTAATTAATATAATTTAGTATTAGATTTAAGATTTGTATACATATTGTAAATTTCTATTAGAAAGATTCAATATTTTATTTACAAAAAAAAAAAAAAAAAGATCTTTAAATATAAATTCTCTTTAAGTAAGTGGTAATTAACAAAAAATATTCTTTAAAAATTCTATTTGTTTTCTAATGCTGTCTCATTTTGTTTGATTGAAATGAAAATTTAACTCCTCTGTATTGCAAAACTATACAAATGAAAATTCTTTTGCACTTAACAAATCTGCACTAAATCCTTTTCTCAAGAAATTCGATTTTAATAATAAATCCCTCTAGACTCACAAACACAAACTCGCATCATTGTTTTCTTTTCCTTGCTTCTTTACGATTTTGTTGTTATCATCATGCTGTTGCAACTACATATATGCGGCATACACACACTACTGGTAAATAGAGGAAAACATTTGCCACATACAGCATGTAAGACGATAAATGAAGGCCACAAGGCCAAAGATTTGTTTTAAAATGGATAATATGCGTAACAAAATATGTGTAATGCATGTTATTTATACATGCACACATTCATTCATTCATTCATACATAGTTTTTTTCCACTGGGTGAATCGTTTGTCCGTCCATGCCTGAGTGAGCATTAAGAAAAACACGAACGAAAAATAACAGGCTGCAGGAAAAAAAAAATAAAAGACAACTGAGAAAACAATGTTGTTGGGGCTGAACCAAAATGTCGATTTGTAGCTCAAATGTCGACTATAGAGTACAACAACAGTTGTTGCATGCTTATATGTATGTACGTGTGTGTAGCTTTACAATGTGTGTATGTATGTACCTTTACTATAAGTTGTCGTATGCATATGATGTATTTGCTGCATGGATCATGATTTTGTTGTTGTTAAGGTTAAGAGGTGTTTGCTGTTATCTGCCACTTAACATGAGTGTAAAACATGAATTTGCTTTTGTTTTTTTTTTTTTTTTCATTTAATTCAATTTTTTTACTCTCCTCTTTTATAAACCATTATAAAGTAGCCTTCCCTACTTTTTTTTTTTTTTTACAAACTTAACGTTTAAAGGGTAGAAATTAACAGCCATTAAATAAAAAAATTGTGTGATAAAAATTTTGTTAATGGATTTTTCTTCTTATTTTTTTTTTTTGTTTTGTACAGGTAGGAAGAACAACCAATAGCAACAGCAACAAAAGAAAAGGTTTATTTCTTTTTGATAAAAAATAAACTAACCTTGAATTAAAAAGAGTTGTGCCTGTTTCTTTGGTTTTTGGGAACCTAAAAAATTCTTACGTGATTTTTATCATTTTCCGTTGCCTTTGATTCTTTTCACATTTTATTTTATTTATTTTAGCGGGACTGCTGAACAAAAAAGAAAGAATAAATTTGTAGTTTTGAAAGCAACTCAAACACATGTTTTCGTTTTGCAAATAAGAGTATGGCCTGAAATATATATTTTATTTCTGAGTTTCGTTTTTAGTGTGTTCCTTTTGAGTTTTAGGTGTGTGAGTGCTTCTTATTGGGGTTAGATGATTTACAGTGCGGTTACGTCTATTCTAGCCATAAATCAAAATCAATTTGCTGAAATTTTAGGTGTGTGTAAAACGCAACGAAACGATTGTTAGATTTTGATGGCAAAATGTCATCCTCTTCGCTTTTTGTGTTGGAGCTCTATCGTGCCTTCAACAGACGGACGGACGGACAAAGATCGACCTAAAATAAAACCACGGGGCAAATTACGGCATTCGAAAGTGATCGAAATTTAAATATTCTTATTAGTTTCTCTATACACAGCAAACTCGATCGTACGAGTAAAATTTCTGCAATTTGGTTCCAGGACTCAGAAAATTTATATTCTATGGGGTCTTACATTAATATTTCGATGTGTTACAAACGGAATGACAAAATGAAAGTGATGTGATGGGTATAAAAAATTTTTCACTTAAAGCTGTTCTTCAACCCAAAAAAAATTTTGTGCAAACCCGTTTAATCGAATAAAATTTTTCAAAAAACTTATTCTTAATAGGGGTATTTTGAGATTTGTTTTAGAGAGAAATCTTCTTAGGAAATATTTCTAAACTGAATATACTTATACACACTTATTTGTAATAAACTTTAATAACCGACTTAAGCCGTTTTCTTAAAAGTTTATTTAGTACATTGTTTTACTTCGAAATTTTTATTTTAGTTGGACACAAATGAGGAAAAATCTTAATAAATTCTTGTTAAAACAAAAACATGGCATTACCACACTTCTTTATAGTTTGTTTTGATACAGTAACCGAAAGATAGTGGAACTAAAAATATGAATCATAAGTTGAACAGTTATTTTTAATGACATTGGAAATTTGTTAATATTCTTTTCAAGTTAAGATATAGTGTCGAATTTTTTATAGGAGATAACACACTTAAAAATTTTAAGAAAATACAAAACCCGACTTAGACTAATAATTTAGGAAAAACAATTAAGAGCGCTTTATTCGGCCGTGCCGAATCTTATAATACCCCTCACCATCATGTACGTAGGTATAATCCCACCTTATTATTTCCAAAACCATCCTTGATTTAGAATTTCTAAGTAGTTAACTGTATTCTACTAGTCAAGCCCTTTAATTTGCTACCCATATTGATGGGGTTAAAAATATTTGATCCGCCATTTTGTTTTAGACGCCATCTTGGATTTTAAATTTTTAATAATTTACTGTATGTTACTGGTCAAGTCCTTTTATTTAATACCAATATTTGTGGAGGTTGAAGGAGTTACATTTTAAAATACCAAATTTGGCCCATATATAAATTTATTGTCCCCCATTTTGTAGTGGCAGCCAACATGAAATTAAATTTTTTTATAGTGCTTATATTGCGATAGTCAATTCCTTTCAGATAATGCCAATATTGACTCTTTCGGTTGTCTAGAAGCTGAACAAAAATTGATTTTCGTTTGTAATTTTTAGAATATATATTTAAAAAAAAATTGTTTGCCTATAACTTTACCGATTTGAGTTCGATTTATTCAAAACTTTTCACGAGTATCTCTAGAGGCATATTATATTTACAAGTAGTAGCAAAGGTACCTAAAGTTATTGTATGGCTGAAAAATTTTGGTGGTAAAAATATGGAAAAAACAGAGGCAGTCGTGTTTATTTGCTCACATCCTTGAAAGTTATGGGGCGATTGTACTGAATTTCAATAGCAATTCAATCCCCGATATTTACAAAAGATTGATATCATACACAGATCTGAGGAACATATGGGTGCTTCTAAAAGTTGATTTCAACCATCATAAGGACAGACAGGCAGACGGACTAAATCGACTCCTCTTTTCATAAGCTTTCAGAAAACATATACTTTATGGGGTCGGACATGAAAATTGTAGAAACTACAAGCGGAATGACAAAGCTATATACATATACCCTTGTGCACCACAGGTGAAGGGTAAAAGAAAGCTGGATAGTCTGCTATTTTATTTTTATATCGATGCTTTTTATCTTAAAGGAATTTTTCCATTTTTTGTAAAACATAAACATTTAATAAAACATAATTGAAACAAAGAAAATAAAACATAATTGAAACAAAGAAAAAAATTTCCAAATAATATGAAAGCAAAAAAAGTTTTCTTGCAAACTCCCCTGATATTTTAGTGAAAAACTAACTTTCACATAAATGTTTAATTATTACAGGCATTTGAATATGTGCATGAATAATTGAGTATAGAATTGTTGAAAACAAAAATGTCTATTTAATGAAAAATAAAAGAAAACAAAAGCATCTCTACTCTTTTACTATTTCTGCTATACAATGTGTTGCCATTCAAAAGCGTTTCGTTAAAAAGCTTAGCATACTAAAGTCTTTCAATGGAATCTTAAAAAATAAAATAAAAATTTCAGAAAAACATATCAGCATACAACAACCTGCTACCCACGTCACCTTTCTTTACCCAGGTACACATGTTTACAGCATAACAAATGGCCATGAATGTAAAATGCTTTCAAACAACACTTATAAGAATGTGTGTTCGTGTGGGTGTGTGCAAGAAATTCATAAACTTTTCTTTTGCAAATATTGTTTAAAATTGCTTTTTAATAAACATTTGTGTTTATAATTGTTGTTATTTGAACCTGTTAAATGTTTTCTCATAAGTAACGTACTCAATATTGAATTTCTGTTTTTTTGTTTTTTTGTTTTAAGAACTTAATTTGAACTTTGTTGCTTGTTTTGGACAAGACTGAAAGAAAGAAAGAAAGCATTAAAGCAAACATATTTTAAACAATGTCTATCATTAATTTCTTTCTGTTGTTACAAATACGATTTATGTACTTTTACACAAGAATTACATGCAACCAAAAATGTAGATATTTGTTTAACTGAAAACCAACACAACCAACACTACCAGTGTATATGTTAGAAAACCTTTCAGTTAGTCAATCAGCCAGTCAGTCAGTCAGTCAGTCATTCGTTCAAGCAGACGATATTAAACAGGAAACTGCGATAACAATGTATTTTGCTAAAATTACCACATACAACTTCTTCTCTCATTTCGACACAACGGTTTGTTTGAAACTTGCTGGCAACTGGCAAAACAAATAGAGCGTCGATTATATGTTGCGGGCGAACAAGGATATGGTGGGAGAAACAATATAAGTTGAAGAAAAAAGCAAATTGAAAAGTAAATGAAAATGCAACCAACTTTTTTACTTGTTTTAACACATTGTTGTTGTTATTGAACAAAAAAAACTTTCATAGTCCGTGATCTTAAGGAGCTAAAAAATTTTTTAAAACCTTTTTTGTTTGTTTTTTAAAAAAAAGCGATTTTGTTCTAAAAAAAAAAAAAAATTAATTAAAAAAACAGACATAGTTTGGCTTGGTTTTACTTATATGTACATCTCAGCCATATATTCACTACATCTATATGACCAATTTAAAAAAGAAAAAATATATTTTTCTATTTTTCGCCCATATTTTTGCGATTAAAGGGCTTATTGAATTAAGCTTGTTATACCCTTCATCTGCGGGGCACAGTAGCTTTGTGTTTCCATTTAAAATAGCAACAATATTAATTTGCGACCACATCATATTTTTTCTAATCCTGTTAACAGCAAATCTGTCTGTCTGTCTGTCTGTCTGCCCGCCTGTAAGTGTATTGAAATCAGCCTTTTGATGCCTTCATATATTGTACACACCCTGTTAACAGCAAATATGTCAGTAAGTTGGTTGATATCAACCATCTGAAGCCTTCATGTCTTGTACATATCCATAGTAGTATTAATTTTTCATATATATTCGAAAATAAGTCCGTATTGTAAACTAGAAAAATCAGTAAATAAATTGTTGAGATATAAGGTCACCTTTAATTTTTTTTGCTCAACTTTTACCATTAGTCAAAACTGAGCAAACATTTTTTTTAATTAAAAAATCATTTATGTTTCTGAACTCCTAACTAACTTTTGTACATAAAAGTGGCCCTGGCTAATCATAGTCTTAACAATTCCTCTAAAAAACAACACTGCAAAATAGGTTTGAAACTGACATACAACCGCCTCCTTATTTCTTCTAAAATTTACAAATCAAAATTGTTATTTAAACTTTAAAACAACTGGCAGAATCATTATTAATAATAGTGCTTGACAAGTAGAGCACAGCATATCCTGAAATTATTTTAAATCCAAGATGACATCAGAAGACAAACCTCTAATTACCACTGTTGCCAATTTAGCCATTTTCTGGCTAGGTTTAAGTATTTTTGAACATGCTTACATACATTTTCTAATTACTTTAAAATATTTGCTTATAAAAATTCTATAAAGGTTGTCCTTACATTTTTTAAAAAAATCGCTGTCACTATTTAGGTTCATTTGCTAGTAATCTTAAAAAAAATATTAAAAGTTAAGGACTTTTTAATTACGTTTATAAATGTTAAAATTTGTTAACGCGAAGTTTTTTTGCAGAAATCAATAAGCGAAAAAATTTCAAATCAGTCCAAAAACAATTTTTGCTGTTCTGCCTTCGTAACATGTGTTGGAGTCCCAATACCAACTTACTGTCATATCAAAGTCGTTTATTACTTATTGCGCTCTTAACGTTACAAAGCCGAAGAATTGTTTCCAATATTGCATTTGTCCTGAATTTAATTCAAGCTAAAATTGATTCTACATATCTTCAATGTAAAATATTCAGCAATGTTCCGAACAGACAGCTCAGATCTTATGAACCGTTATATATAAAATTTCACCGATCAAACTACATTAACTTAGATCCATTTCAAAGAATTTGTGCTGAGGTAAATAAGTTCTTTTGCGTGTAGGTAACTTGCTCATTAACACAGTTGCATTTTTAGCCTTGGCTGACTTTGAATTGAATCAACTAATAATTTTGACTTTCACTAAGAGTCATTTTTTTTTCTCTGTCTTGTGGTACAGTTAAAAAATATACTAATTTATATTTTAATTGGTTTTTCATTTGAAAATAATTTAAGGGAATACTCTTTGAATAAACCTGATTTATAATTTGCTGAGTGTATGTTGAGAACCATATATCTGAGGCTTGGAGCTAAATGGGCCAATGTCAAAATATTTACTTTTGAGAAAATTGGAATTTTACAGATGCTTTCATAGTAACATTGACCAGCATTTGATTTATGAAGCTGTTCTGGGTTAAGTATGACTTTAGCTGTTTTACCATAACGAAATAAAGCCAGAAAACAAATCAAATGCAATAATTAACTCAAAAGAGCAAAAAAGTGACATTGGCCCTTTTAGCTCCAAGCCACAATACGATAAACTGTACACAGTGTTACCTCCATAACTAAAACAGTTATCGCTATAATATTTTATCAGCAGATGGATTAATAGATGAAGAATCAATTTGCATAAAAAAGTCGATTTTTAAAAAAACGTAACATACGATAATTTCGCGCACAGGGGTCGATATGCAGCTGTTTTAAAATACATGTCTCTAAACAAATCTCTTTTAAAAATTTTAAGGCTTTTTGTAGCCATGTTTTTAATAAAATTTAGCCCTTTTTGGTCACCACAAATGGGTAACTTTTCCTACGCTATTATGTCCCAAGAATTTATTTTGCTTTGATCATCAATCTCTTGTAATGAAGTTATTTTTAAAATTTGTACACACACGTTGTTGTAGACTATAAGAGATTCGTTATTGCCCAGTATAAACACATTACACATTTTTAATGATTTACTTTAATAGTTTTAACTAGAATTCCTCTTATTCACAACAACATAGCCCCTTGAATTCAACTCCAGCTCAAAACATTATTGTTCTTTGACTCAAAAAACTAAAATTTTTAAGATTTTTATTGAAAAAAAATTTCTAAAATTTTTTTATTAAAAACATTTTTTTTTTATTTTTCTGCCAACAATAAAACAATCATATTTACATATTACTATACACATTGGGAGGCCGTATAAAAACAATATCCTAGTAAAATAAATTATAACATTTTTGAAGGTCAGACGTTAAATGTTGTGAAAAACGAGCATTTCTTATGGTCAATAGGAATAAAATTGCTCTCGTTATTGTTGCCAAAAAAAAGAGATATGAACAAATAGTTGCAAAAAAAAAGAACAACAATTTCCGATTCAGAGTTAAAAGGAAAAATTTTTTAAACTCATTGAACCGGACATAACGCAGACAATCACAAAATAATAAAAATAAATGTTTAAAAACACAAGAAATTTAAACACAAACAGACAATAAATATATTTATTAAATACACACGTACGTACATTCATACATAACCAGAATGAACAAATATGTTTTCTAAAGCAAAAACTGTAGTTTTTGTGTTGCTCTTGCTCTTACTTTTTCGATTTTATGAAAAAAAAAAAAAAAAATATAAAAAATATTAAATTGCCAAAAGGAAAAATTCCCAACATATTTATAAAACACAAACATACATAGTAACATACATATGTTTGTATAAAGCATATGTACATATTTACGAACATATGTGAGGATGTACTTTTATTTGTGTTTAAAGATGAAAGCAGTCAGAAGCTTTGGAAACGATAAATGTGATGTTACTTTCAATATAACGGAACCGATTAAAATATTTTTTTTCGGTTAAATTGCGGGTTACTTTCAAGCGTGTATCGGTATGCGAAAAATATTAACTAGTAAGAGCAAAAAGTTTAAAATTATTTTTTTGTTCTTATTATTACATGGTACAACGTTATCAATATTTATATTTGTGTAGATGTTTATGTTTGTATACACTTTTTTTACAGCCTGTCTCTTTATACCTCTAGGAGTGTATGTCCTTCGTACGTCTGCTGTTTTTTTTTACTTCTTTATAGACAGTTATACGAATTTTTTTTATCCGTTGTTGTCAATTCTTTTCCCTTCCTTTGGGCCATTCTGTATTTTGCTATTTGTTATTGTTCTGTTCGCTGGCAAGTGGCTCCATAAATATATTTATTTAATACTCTTATTTTGTAATTCTTTTGTCTTTTGCATTTTGTTTTTATCTTCTCCAGCATTTATACAACAACATTGTTTTCCATTTTCTATTATTGTTATTATTGTTTTAATTTTGTTTACCTTCAATTTTTATTTTTATTTTTTTTCTCTTTCAGTTTAGTTTCCTTTGTTCTAATAACAATCATATGTCGTTTATCTTTGCAAAATAAAAAACAAAAAATCATGGTTACTTGTCTCTTAAAACAAGCACTCGAAAAAATTTGTCAGTAATTGTTAAAGTAGTAAAACTTTTGTTAAAAATAGAGGAAAAGTTTTAAATTTCAAATATAGAGAATCGAAAAAGTTTTATAGGAAAAATTCATTCTTTGCAGTTAGACATAAGAACCATAAGTCGGAAACCACAGTTTTTATTTAATACTAAACAAAATATGTAAATTTTTTCTACATTATTTCCCTTAAACAAAAGGCAGTTATGCTACACTTAGGTTATAATACCAAAAGAAGTAAAAAATTTAGTAAAGTCAACAAAAAAAAACTGCAATTTTCGACTTAACCAGACTTTGACCCGCATGGTACATATGTGTATCACTTACAAATTAAAATATACCTAAATATTAACCCATTTTGTACCAGCGGTCGAGATTTCGACCATAAACTTTTGCTGTTTTTCATGAAATAATTAAACATATTAGGAGGTGGAATTAAATTATTTTTTTTTTAATTTATAACTAAGTATTGGCTCTCCGACTTGAACTTTTTACCATCCTATCCTCTTTTAAATTTTCACCTGAGAGGACAATAGAATAAACTAAAAATAGCCTAATTTTAAATTAGTTGTAACTACTTACAATAAATAAAATACTTAAATAAAAAAAAAATAGGCAACATTACGGAAAAAATTTTAATGTACACAAACTAGTTATCTCAGCTACTTAAACTTACCGTCACACAGAGGAGTATTTTGCCTAAAGAGCTGGGCAAAATTATTAAACGAGTTTTTTGAATTCAAAGTTCTAGTTTTTTTAAAGTTTTAGGTGTAGTATGATATAAGAAATCTAGTGGCAGATTTTGAAAAAATTACACTGCGCAAAAAAAAATTTTTTAGTCTCTCATAGAAATAAAAGTATGTGGACTATATGAATTTTGATAACCTCAATTCAAATCTGTTTTCCGTTTTTCTCTAGTACGTAAGGATTTTCTTTTAAAGGCGTGGCATATTTCACCCCCCTAAATCGTTGGGATGCCTAATATATTTTGTCATAACTTGTAAACGATTTTAATAGAAGGAGGATTAGAAGATGCACCGGAAAATTCTGCTTAAACTAACCAAACACATTTCTTTTCTATCTATTACTTTTTCGGAGTTATTAAAAATGTAATGGGGGAAAAAAAAAATTTTTCCTGCAAAATTCGTCGACGTTTTTTGTTTTCAAAATGCAATAGAAAAAATTAAAGACTGCTATGGGTGGCATTAGTCCTACACAGATTTTGGCAATTCTTAAGGATTCTGTAGTGTAGATGGTTGACCATTTGACAGTTTAAAATTAAAAGCTTGCATAAGACTCCATTTTGAGGAGTTTAAAGGAAACCCGTGTATAGAAGTGGTCTGACACGGAATCAACCCTGTATGTATACGAAGGGAGCTTCACAATTAATGCATGATTTGAATTTGTACCCATTTGTGCAGTTAAATGTTGGAATCTCAAAAAAAACAATTCAACAGCTAATAGTTTAGGGTTAGTAAAACTGGAGCATTAGAAAATACAACAACGTGTCTTTATTATTCAACAAATACTGTGTTATCGTGTAGCGATATCGCATACTAGCAACAATCACTGGTTGACCAGCCTCATTTTCAAAAGATTATGCCCCAAAAGTTCCAATTTTAGTGACTAATAAAGCCATCAAGGTTGCTGATTTCAAATCCAGTCTTTACGTAATTGTACTATTTCGTTTGCCTTTTTATCCAGAATCACCACTTTGACGTAGAGAAATCACAAATAGAAGAAAGACTTCACATTTGCAACAAGACGATTATTTCTTATACACTCTATCACCTTGAAAAGTGTCGAATGGAATTGAAGTTACATTAGAAATCTTTCAAAATAATTCAGCATTAAAAAGTGTTAAATCGGTTTACTAATAGACATGCTAACGTCAAAGAGTACAGCTTCAAGTCTGAAATTACCCTGTTTGAAATTAGCACTTCCATTAAATCACTGCCAGTGATCCAATAACATCGGCACCGATAACACACTTATATGCGATTTTTTCAAGTCAAACAACATTCTGTCACAATAGCATAAATAAGCGATTTACACAGTCAGAACACACATTTCAAATCTAAAATTGCCTTAGAGTGGAGAATCCAAAAAACGTCTTTTTATTTTTTTTTAAAGCCTTTTAAACTTCCTTGCAACAAAACAACCCAAATTTACAGCACAGAAAGGAACCGCCAGCCAGAATCGTATATCCTGACACTTTCCTTTGATATGATATATTAAACATTGGCGAAGTATGTTGTTAACGTACATTTGTAATTGGAAATGAAATTCAAGAAATACAATTTATTTTAATTCTTGTCCTTAGATCGTTTTATTCTAAGATTTTCTTGGATTCCTTTAAATTGTTTTTGTATAGATGTTGGTGGCGGTTGTATATGAACTTGAGTGTATGTTTCTTGTGTCTGCATCTTATAATTTGCACCTTGTTGTTTTATCTAGTTCATTTTCGCCCTTTGAGATTCCTTTGTTATGCGATGTCGGTGTCTCGGTGTTTTTCTGTTTCTTCTTGTTTGATGATTTAAAGTCTGTTGTGGTCTTGTCGGTTTTGTAATGATGTATTTTTTTATGGACTGCATTTTTTCTACGGTTTGTTTCCTTTTCAACCATAAACAAGCAAAAGAGAAGAAAAATGTTGCACAAAAATGCGTATTTTTTTTTTGCTCCCTAATGTAGGTTTAGTTGAATATTTCTATTGAAGTAATTCTCTTTTCCTTTTTTGTTTATGCGATAACATTTTATTTGTGCGTGCATGTGAGTATGTGTTTGTTATGAGGTTAGTATAAATACTTTGGTATCACCTTTACGTATGTGCTGTTTAGATTCCTAAAGTTTTTGTGTCGCCATCTATTCGTTTTTGAGCCATTTGCTGTCGTTTTTGTTCCTGTTGTGTTGTTTTTTTTTTTTGTTCAGTTCCTGAGTATTTTTGTTATCTGGCGATAGATTGGTTTATGCTGTTCCTGCTGCTGCTGCTGGTGTTGATGCTTGTGTTGCCTCTCATGTCTCACATATTTCCGTCAACGTTGTTATTTTGAAACTTTTGTCGAAATTTTTAAGTTTTATTTTTCACGTTGGCTTTTATTATTGGCATTTAGCAAAAATTCATGCTTTAATGCGTTTTTAATGTTTTTTTTTTGTTACGCCGATTTCTGTTGAACAAGTATTGATTTGGCTAAAAGGTCTTGTTACTTATACCGCGCCATCATATCAATGCTAATTTGTTGGAAAAACATATTTTGGCTCTGTGATACGTGCAAGTTTTTTTTACTAGTAAAAAGAGAGAAAATAACTTAAATAACAAAATGAGCTGGATTAAGTGCAAAACAACGACTTTAAAACGAATTGTTTTTCCAACCGCTTAAGTTGCCAACTAAAATAGTTTAAAGAAGCTGATTTTTTTTTTGGAATTTTTAAAATATGTTTTACTATCAAATGTAATTTAAATAACGTTGCTCCAAGAAATATTTCTTCTTGTTTCATATTTTTTTTAAATTTTAAATAACTTTTATTCAGCTTATTGCAAATAAATTCTAATATTTGTTATTTTAAAAAAAAAATTTTTGGCAGCAACTAAAGTTGCGAAGAGTAAAAACAGTTTCCTAAAAATTTTTTAGTTTATTAACGTGTCAACGTTGTTCAAAGGTTATAAAAAACCTTCATATACAAAAGATTCCCGCAATTGCAATTTGTATAACTGGGCAATTTCTTGAGCAACTTAAATTAAATATGAAATATTTAAATACCCCGTTTGTTCTTACAGCTTCTCTGTAAATATTATTTAATTCTAATAACTTAAATTTCTGGTAAGATAACTACGAATTAAATGTGTTTTATTAATTACTTAGAAGCAATCTAAGACTTTAGTTGCTTTGGAGACTGTGTTATACTACGTATAACTGACAAACAATTATTAAAAGATTTTTAAATACTTAAATCACTATATTTAATAATATGTAGTTAAACAATGCTTGAGAAGATTTAAAAATGTTAGATTATGAAAGTCATTAAAGGATAGTATTTCCAAATATTGCGGCAGTACATTTAAAGGGTTTTCAAATTAATAATCGCTGCTTCTTGCATCAAGACTGAAAGAAAAAGGTTACCTCCAGAAAAGAGTATCAATCACAACTTATACAACTTGAGAGCGCATAATTCTTACAGGTTTCACTGATACCAGTGATAGCACTTACTGTTACGATATTCCTAGGCTTTTTAATTTAATGGCCCTGTATACCAACTAGTGGCTGGCGACTTTTTTATTTATAGTTTCCAAAAGAGTTTAAGCGTTTACTAAATAATGGAAATGAATGGATTTGGATCCGATTTGGCCACTATATGGAACTTAAAGAAAACAAGTAAGAGCGCTATATTCGGCCGTGCCGAATCTTATATACCCCCACAACGTGTAGTCATGCAATAACAGTAGTTTGTATCACCATTCATCCCATATGAAATACGTACATACATATAAAAAACATACATATATAAAAACATCCCATTGTAAAATTATATATTTACGTATGTATGTTAAAAAAAAATATATAAAAAAAAAAATTTAAAAAAATTTAAAAAAAATTTAAAAAAAAATTTAAAAAAAATTAAAAAAAAAAATGAAAAAAAAATAATTAAAATATATATAATAAACATAAAACAAAAATAAAAAATAAAAATAAATTAAAAAAAAAAATTTAAAAAATTAAATTAAAAATATAAAAACAAATAAAAACAATTTTTTTTTAGCCCAGTTGAGATTCGATGCCACGTTTTCTCTAACCAGTATACACGTTTGTATGTATGTATGTATGTTGTTGTTGTAATGTTGTTTTTGTGGAAAAAAATCGAGGTGGTCGGGGGTTTTTGCTCATGTCTCAGTTGTTTATGTACCGATGTTTCTGATTTTCAATACCGATCTACTCCCGAATATTTCTGATATTTTAATACCTCACCCGGGTCCAAGCGATGTCGGGGGGCTTCAAAAAGTTGATTTCAACATACACACGGACAGACGGTCAGACTGACAGAGCTTAATCTACTCCCCTATTCATAAGCTTTCAGAAAATATATACTTTATGGGGTCGGAAATTAAAATTGTATAAATTTCACACGGAATGACAAACCTATATATACCCTTTTTCACTGTGTGAAGGGTATAAATATGAAAATTTAAAACTCGTTTTAGACACAATTTCATTTAACCAACACCAGTGGTCAGTGTGTGTAGATTTTGAAGAATGTTGAACTTTTTACTGGGTAAACAATATGCATACACTAAACACTAAAAGAGTGGCCGTTGAGAGCACTTATGACTGTAGGAATAAAACACAACATCGTTTATGAGCTTCTAATAAGTTGAGAAAAATTATCCTTCCACCATCGTATAACATACTTGGACTTATTACACAGTTTATGAAAGCTTTAAATACGAACGGAGAATACTTTAAACAAATCTGCAATTTTATCTCTAATAGATAGAAAAGTTGAAGTGAGGCATTTTTGATGGACCATCGATTCGTAAACGCGTGAAAAACGCAGAATTCACAAAGCATATGAAGCAATTGGAATTTCAAGCATAGACAAACTTTGCATCAGTAGTAGGGAATTTCCTTAGAAATAACAAAGCAAAGGATTATTCTTAAATAGTAGCGAAAATGCTTTAAGATTTCCAATGACTAGAAGCAGATATGATTGTAAAACTGCATTATCGTTTAGATTAATTTCCTGACAATTTGGGTTATTATAGTAAGGGACAAGGTAAATGAGTCATACGAGGTATCAAAACAATGGAGGAAAGATATCAAGGCCGATTAAATCGCCGTATGATGTATTCCATTGCTGGAGATTGCGAAGAAATTGCTCTGAACGAAAATATAATAAGAAATTCCGTACCAAACGGTTGTCATTAAATAAATTTTTCTTTAATAAATTTGGCTCATATTATTTGTAACAAATAAAGTTCTCATAATGAAGAATGGGTGGGTCTTACCGTAATTTACGATGTTAATTGTGAATCACTCTTTAACATCAAGTTTTTTGCTCAACAAACTTTGACATTTCTCTGTTTAAGTTTTTGATAAATTCAACTACATAATTGAGCAGCGCGTAAAGGTTGTTGAAGGTCTTTTACGAAAATCGACCAAATTTATATACAATCCTGGGCAAATTTCAGCAAGCCGAGACTGAAGCGAATTTAAAAAAAACACCTGTGCATGATCGCCCAGTTCGTTCTGCGGTAAAAATTGTTGTTGTTAGCGATACTGTTAACCGTTAACCTCGATTCGTCGTCGTGTTCATAAATTGAACATCTTACGCACATCCCGATACGAATTTTAAATAAAGATTTGAACTTACATGCTAACAAAGTTCATTTGAATTAAGAGCTGACGCCTTGTGACCATTTCAAGCATTGTTTAATGTTAAGTTGAACAGACAGCAGCGAATGGTACTTTATATAAAAACTAACTTTCAGTGACGAGGCACTTTCATCTCAGATTCGTTAATAAGCAGAATTGCCGAATTGAACAAGTGAGACAAATTAGAACCCACGAGTTATTGTTAAAAAGCCGATGTATCCACAGAGAGTGATTGCTTGATGAGGTTTATGGGCTGACGGAGTCATCGGGACGTACTTCTTGGAAAACGAGATCGGCCAAGCAGTGCTCGCTATTGCGAGATGATAACCAACTTCTTGTGGGCCAGATACTAAGAATATGGAACTGGACGATATGTGGTTCCAACAAGATGGTGCCACTTGTCACTTGCCACACAGCCAACGAAACAATGGCTATTTTGTAGGAAAAATTAGGTGTTAGTGTTATCTCACATCGTGTTAATTGGCCGCCACGATCATGTGATTTAACACCGTTTGACTTCTTTCGTTAGGGATATTTTAAAGAAAAAGTGTACGTCAATAAGCCAAAAAACATTTCAAGAACTAAAGTATGAGATAATTTGGCGTTAAAGACATTGAGTCATTGTCTCAATGACATTCAAAATATAAACAATCAGATGGAATATGCCACCGAAGACGTGGTAAGCATTTGGCCCATATTTTGTTTCCTACACAATTGTCATAGATTCTACTATCATAATCAAAAATAGAGAGATCATTCTCTAAAAACTTTTTCTTTACAATTAACATCGTGTGTTTTGGTTTGACCACCTTGTACATATAAGACTGAAAAAGATAATTGATTTAAAGGTTATTTTTTCCGATCCTTCTATGTTTTATTAAATTTAAGCGAAACGCTCATTTCGAGCAAGCCCAAATTAAGTTATTCTGTAACTCGAAATCTTTTGGTTTATATGCAACACCTTATTTGCATTTCTAAGGTAGTAATTTAGAGGCACTGATGCTCAGTATATACAAATTAATTACAAAACCTTGGACCCTACAAAAAAAAAAATTTGTTTTGTTGGCCTGTGTTATTATTAACTACTTGAAAATGATTGACTTAAATTTCTCAATGAATGCCGATTCCAAAAAGTCATCAAAAATGCATCATACTTAAAGATAAAGACTGCAAAATAGCAACCAGTAGAGATTGTCAAATAAATAAAATCGAAAATCATGAATTATAAAAAACTTTTAAACCTAAAAAAACACAACTTTCTCTTAATTGTTGTATGGATTAATATGGCACTTATTTTTGGTTTTTTTTTTTATTATTTTTCTTTTCAAACCGTTTCTTACAAAAATCTTTAAACTCTACTCATGTATGTACAATCATGCATGCAACAAAAATTTCATTTATTTTTCATATGCTTCAATTTATCTCTATTGTTATTCAATCTTGTCATAAAATCAAAAAAAGAAAAAAATAATGACAATAAAATGAACTATTATGTACGGGAACCAAAATACAGATGAATAGACAGCCAGCCACCAGTTTAAATATTAAAACCAGACTGCAGGCCATAAACCAAAAAAAAAAAGCTGCTCGTTCATTATTATCAAATATGAAAATGTTTTATTTCTCTCTCTCTCTCTCTCTCTCTCTCTCTTTCTTCAATATTTTTCCATTTTGTATGTGTTACGCTTTGGCCTGAGGCTACATTTTAAGTGGCTTTAATGGTTAAATATATTGACTTAAAATATGTACAATTTAGACAATTTGAAAAGTGATGCTACAAACTGGAAGACAACACCACAGTAATAACAACAACAAGTACTATAACGATATAATATGGAAAGTTGAAACGCCCGCCATTTTTTAAAGCTGCTTCATAAAATAACAAAAGCTTGAGGCGAAATGGCAATGATTTTTTTAAATGTTTTTTTATATTTTTATTTTTAAATTAATTTTATTTTGAACATTCTAAAAAATATTGTAATGAATTAGAAACAGAGAAGAAAATATATTTGTATGTTTTTCATTTGAAATATATAAAAGTGAAACTCTGTGTGTGTGTGTGTGTGTGTGTTAGCTATAGACTCCGAAACTGTAAAACCGATCGGACTCAAACTTTGGCAAGTTGTTGGACACATACCAGGGAGTGTTTATGGGTGGAAAAAAGTGGGCGGGGCCACGCCCATAAAAATTAGTTATCAGTTTTAGCTACTTGCACCTGACCGATTTTTCTGAAACCTTGCACACATACTAAGCTGTCATAACCATATAATTTCGTGATAAGAAAAGTGGGCGGGGCCACGCCCCCAAAAAAGTTTTAATTTTGAGGTACTTGCACTGGACCGATTTTTCTGAAACTTTGCACACATACTAAGCTATCATAACCATATAATTTCGTGTTTAGAAAAGTGGGCAGGGCCACGCCCATAAAAAAAGGTTATAATTTTGAGGTACTTGCACCAGACCGATTTTCCTGAAACTTTGCACACATATTGAGGTGTTATGACTTTACAATTTCGTGATTAGAAAAGTGGGCAGCGCCACGCCCATAAAAAAAATTATAATTTTTAGGTTTTTGCACTAGATATTCAATTAAAATTTAAAATGCATTTCGATTCATTAAGGGGCGTAGCAACGCGCGCCGGGTTTGGCTAGTTTGAAATAAAAAGTACGAAAATACAAATAGTCCTTGTATATAAACAAGTTGCTAACATTTAATGAATGTAAATTAAACTCTAACTGCCGTATTCATAAAACATATTTTAGGTTTATTGAAGGCTTATTTGACAAATATCTGTGCAACATCTGTCAAAAAAGCTTTTAATAAACCTAAAATATTTTTATGAATACAGCAGTAAAACTATAAATTAAATATAAACATATTATAGCAGAAAACTTTTTGTTATTTAATAAATTAATTACGCAATAAATAAAAATTCAAAAAAATCTATCACAGCAACATGTTAAAGATGCCTCATCCCTAAAGCTAGGTATATTCCTAAGAAATACTTATGGAATAATGTTGCCTAATCAATACTCGGTTCATTAAGCCTAGTAATCTGTTTAATGTTTCATGCGAACTTTTGTCAAACTCCATATAACAACTTGTTGAGAAATTCTTATAGAATAATGTTGCCTAATAACTACTCCGTTTAAAACAAAATGAAAAAACATATAAAATGTTTATGTCAACATTCAAGCAACATTTTATTTTGTATGAAATAATACATATTATGTTCGTTTGTTTAGTCAAAATTATTGATAATTTTTTTAAAGAATTTTATTTACTTTACACAAATGCTTATATAACTTTTAGTAAGCGAACAATTGGTTTTTCGTACAAAATTCTAAGCCAGATCTGATAAATTTTCTTTTGTTTCTTCGACTAAAAAATTATCTTTTATGTCAAATTCTTCGTGTGAAATAACCAAAGTTGCCCAACACATATTTCAGAAATCAAAACAGAGTACTATGCTAAAGCTATTGTCTACAGCAAAAAAATTTTCGTTATTTATAACACTCCGCATATATAAATAATCAACATAAAAATTTTTATTTTTTGACATTTATCGTAACAAAAATATATTTTTTTCTTGATACTAGGTCAAAAATAATTTATTAGTTAAAGACGGTCCGTATTGATGGCATCAATAACACTTTTGTGGTTAATTGTAAGACAAATTCTAATGTCGTTGTTACTGCAATTTATTTTATAAATCTCCTTCTGTAGTGTACGTAAATGCATTTATTGCTGGTAGTAGTATTTGATATTTTTTATATTTTAACATTTTCTAGACATTAGATCCTTCTTACAAAATTTTAACAAAATCTATCTAATAGTTTTTAAACAAATCAATTTCAGAAAGACAGCCAGACAGACGAATTTTCCAAATAATATTTTATACACAGATTTCGTTTTCTACACTCTTACATTAAAGTATAGATTACAAAGCTCTTAAAACAAAAACTAAAAAAAAAAATTAATAACAATAGCAACATGTTGCTTTAAGTTGGTTTTCAACTTGTTTATTTATGGCTGTAATAAATTTGATGAAAATATTAAAAACTAATCGCCATATTTTTATAAGCAGATTTCATAAGTTTAAATAGCCACTCAAGTTAACAACATATTTTCTTATGTTTAATTTTAATAGTTTTGTAATAGAAATTATTGCTGCTAAACATTTACTTGGTGCTTTAGGAATAGTGGACAAATCAAGGTGGCAAAGTTAATTTGATGCCAAATAGAGGTATTTCTAAAATTGAACTGTCTTTGTTTCATATTTGTTTGGTATGAACTTGCTCTTGAGAATTTATTTTCATATATAAAAATTTACTATTAAAATGGTAAAAACTTGACTATTCCTTGTAGTCAGGCTCTTTCGAAGGCCACTATACGCAACCTATTTGCCTAATTCAAGGCTATTAACGCTTATATAGCTGATAATAGACCAATACAGAATGCTTGCAGTAGCCGTTGTGAGATCGCCACAGAAGTGACTTAGCCGATCTACAGCAAACTATTGCTAATGAATCTGTAATACTAACGCATTGTCGCACATAGGAGCCAAAGGCGGTTATTTCATGGAATAATTAAAAAAAGTTCAAGTACCGTGAAAATTTAAACCACTCGCTTAAAGTAAGGCTGAATAAATTAGTTTTATTTTAGTAAAATTTATGCTGCTCATCATTGTGCCTCAAAAGTTTTATACGAATTAGTATCAGTCTCACACAGTGTGTTTACCGACAAAATGGGCTTCGCGACATCTGTTAAGACATTAATTGCTATTGTTGCTGTCATTATTTTATGTTTTTTAAGAATAATGTGCAAATGTTGTAGCCACGCATGAGTCACGCGCGTTAGTTATATTTATATAAAATAATGCATTTAAAAATAAGCGTGCGTGAGCTCATGTACATATTCAGTTGTCCTATTGTCCTATTTTAAATATTTTTTTCGTAAAGGGTCCGCCATCTAACGTTTTTTTTTTCAATTAGTGCTTACTTCGTGAATGGTAACACTTAGCTCATGTCGGATTTGACAGATAATTAGTTTTAACCTTTCGCTGAACGAATATGGTTGTTTATACGCTTCAACAACGCTGAGAAATATTGCGACATTACTTTGGCCGATTTTGCCAAAAAAAATCATCTTTTCAGATGAAGATAATTTTGATCTTGGCGGGTATGTAAACAAGCAAAATTGTAGCATTTGGTGCACAGAAAACCCGCACGCATACATTGAAAAGCCGATACACTCAAAACCAGTCACGGTTTTGTGCGGATTTTTGTCCAGAGGCATAATTGGACCGTTTGCTTCGAAAATGAGCAAGGAGTGGCCGTAGTCAATGGTGATCATTATCGGGCCATGTTGAACGAATTTTTGTTCACAACAATTAAAGAAGATGATATTGGCAACATTTGGTTTCAACAGGACGGCGCTACGTGCCACACAGCCGAAGCTACACTTTTTTTTATAGCATTTTCAAAAAAAAGTTATTTGGCGGTCCCTTTATTTAAATTATGCAGGAACAGCTCCAAAATTTTGTTGGAACATTCAGTGTGTTTTAAGAATTACATACAATCAAATTTAGTGTGCCCCACGATTGTAGTTCTGCGGATATAGGAAAAATAATTATTTTATATGAGGGATAACCGAAAATCACCTCCCTTATCATCAAGGTACCGTAGGAACTATTCGTTTATTCTACGATGCCACACTATTGTAGTTGAAGAGATATAAATGGAATCGCTAAATCGCCCCACTGTACACGTTCATGCTTAGTCGTTGGCCAGATAATGCAGTTGTTAAATCAAAAATTTTCTGTCACAAAATACATCGCTTTGGTTATGCCGGTTTACCGCTGGTCCATTTTCACTCAAGCCATTTTAAAAATTCATGAACAACTCATGAACTGTTCGCAACTGATGCACTGAAAAATTAAAATCGATTTAAAAATGGCTATTTGAGGCCTAGTTCTGTGAACTCAACACCGCTAGAAAGAAACTGACTTGACCTTAATATATTGCAATGCAAAAAATGCTCTGTAAGACGAAATTGGACACAACCAAAATGCTAGCGGTGGACATTTTTAAAATTATATCACATTATTCGTTTCTATGCTATAAAATACGGCATGTTTTTTTACATCTGACTTTTGTCAGATGTCTGTCAAAATTGTACTTTTACAGGCAACCGTCGCTGACTGCTTTGGAGCAGCAGATGAGATTTCTGCCAACGGCTGATGTCACATGTCTTGACATAAGAATAAAGAGCGCGCTCTAATTGAAATTGTTTCAGATGTCTCAACACATGCTTTTTACAAAAGTAACGTACGGTCCACACCAACCATCGATTTGTTCGAACAGCGAACAATTTATTGTGTGCTCATGAATTTGACTGGTGTGGACCGCTGTTGTAGATGTTCTTTTCTTGTTCAAACAGCGTTGTCAGAACATTTGTTCTAAAAACGGTGTCTGTTTTTAAAAGGCATTTTGTATATGAAAGAAAGAGGCAACACATAAAAATAGCAACAAAATACACTTTACACGTTTTCTCCATATTAAAGAACATTAACAATTTTTTGACAGTTGCTCTGCCGACATTTTATTCTAGTCTGAACAGATCGATGGCTCGTCTAGACGTAAAGTAATGTTTTAAAGCTAACACACGAAATGTTCGTATTTATCAGGGTGCAATTTGTCAAGTCAAATGTAAAACACATGCCGTGTATTAGCTGCTTAATTGAATGCTTTAAAAATATATGCTTTTAACCTCATTACCTCATATTGGCAAACCATACCAAAATTCAATAAGTCATTTTGATTTCATGCAAAAGTTTTTAGCAACATAAAATGTTGCTCTCCCTTTTTGTATACACTACGTATTAAGTTCTTTCAAATATGATGATCTTGGGTTTAGAAAACTGCTAGCAACATTCTATTCATACTCATCAGCTGATTTCATATTTATTTACCTCTTGAAAAGCTATTTTCAGATTTATGAATTATTCCAAGTTTTTTTAAGCAAAACTGTATTATGTGTTAGCAACATTATGTTTCGTAAACATGTAGAGAAACTCATATTAAACGAAAGCTGCATTTGGATTAAGAAAATTTATGCTGGGTGGCTCAGAAAGACCGAAGTGGTGTGAATTTCTTATAACTTTTTTATTATATTTTTTTTTTTTCTTTTCTTTTCAGTATTTTGTAAAGAAGACTTGGACAATTTATAATGGAGCAATACACAACTGAACAACGTGCCCAAATCGTTGAAAATTACTTTTCAAATCAACGGTCCATTGTGTTGACTCAGCGTCGTCAAGTTAATGTGCGGGTTGCACCCTCTCAGTCAACAATAAACCGTCTGGTTGCAAATTTTCGGCAACAAGGAGGAGTAAGGAACCTTCCTGGTTCCGGCAGACTACGAACTGTCTATACGTTTGACAATATTCAAGTGGTACAAGAGAGTATTCGGGAGGATCCAGAAACATCAACCAGGAGACGTTCGACACAACTTGGCCTCTCAAGAGGGTCGCTGCAGTGAATTTTGCATACCATAAGAATGTTTCCATACAAAATTCAACTTGTCCAAAAATTGAAACCGACAGATTACCAGCAACGACTTGACTATGCAATTTATTTCCAGCAAAAAGCACAAGAGAATCCTAATTTTATTCATAACCTAGTTATGAGTGACGAAGCCCATTTCCCATTAAATGGGTTCGTTAACAAGCAAAACTGTAGGATATGGGCTACGGAAAACCCGAAAGTACTTCATCAACGACAATTACACCGAGTTAAGTGTACTGTTTGGTGCGGTGTTTCTTCAGAAAGGATCATTGGCCCATATTTTTTTGAAAATGAACGAGGTATCGCCATTTCCATCAATGGTGATCGATATCGGTCCATATTGGAAAAATTTGTAAGGCCAGCAGTGGAAAACCATCCGCAAATATGGTTCCGAAAGGATGGAGCCACAGCGCACACTGCGAGGGCCACAATAGCTCTTTTACGCGACATCTTTGGTGAAAGAATAATTTCGCGTAGAGGCAATGTTAATTGGCCTCCGCGTTCCCCGGATTTAACCGCTCCAGACTGTTTCGTTTGGGGTTATTTAAAAGGAAAAGTTTATGTTAATAAGCCTAGGACTATTGAGGAATTAAAAACCAATATTCAAGACGAAATTAACAACATAACACCGGAAGTTTTGCGAAAGGTCATGGAAAATGTGTTGGAAAGAGCACATTTGTGCGAAGCCGAAAATGGCCACTACTTGCGGGATATCGTTTTTAATAACTAATCTAAAAATATTCCCTTTAAATTTACTGTATTTAAAAAACAAAAAATTAAAAAAATATGTCTTTAATAAAAAGTTATAAGGAATTCACACCACTTCGGTCTTTCTGAGCCACCCTGTAGATGTCAACAAAAAAAGCTCCATTACTTTTGCTCATTTTGTTCAGTTCTTAAGCATCTATTACTAATAGAAAAGATATAACGTAGTGGTTGTTTCTCTTTAACATCTGCATTTAGTTACATTAACCGAAATAGTATTAATTTAAAGCCCTCAGCAATATTCTTTTACGTTTAAAACACACTCTTTATAATATTATAACAATAATTTTCAAACAAACAAAAAATAAAAAATAAAAAGAACACAAAATCATGTTTTTTAACCTTTTTTATGAGCATTAATAAAAACAAAAATTCTTTGCTTTAGGACAGATTTTTATGGCATCAAATAAAAAATAAAGCAGCAAAATGAATGCAAAATACATACCACTTACTACTGGATATTATTATGGTGATAAAAGAAGAGGAGAAAAAAAAATATATTAATAACAATAAAATAAACAGAAAATTGTAATGCTTGTGCTGTAGGAGAGAACAGATATGTTGGAAAAGTTTATAAACGAACAGTGTGGCAGTGGATTGTTCAAGTGTCAATACTCCAGCAAACATTTTAAATAACGTCATCTGTATGATAATGATATGAGTGTTAAGTTTTGAAAAACTTACCTTTTTATTACAGCAAAACTGCACATACATTCATTAAATGTATGTTGGAAAAGTATTTCTATTTGTTGTTGTAGTTTTCTTTTTTGTGTTTAAAACGCGGTAGATTCTAAAGCTGCAGATAACTGCAACAAACGCCTTTGCTGTACTACTCCTCGTTACTACAACCAAATGCAAAACCACCGTTTACTGACTAACTGACTCGAGTGACTGGTTGTAAGGGAAACGAAAGCCAACTCAATTCGTTAAATACTTAAAATTCCTTTTTAGCTTCTGTGGGTTTTTAGTGAAATTTTTATGTTTGATAATGAAATGTTAAAATCGTTCTGTGCAATTGCTGCTGTCGTTTGACTATTATGATTTGAAAAAGTATTGTGCAGCAAAAAAAAAATGCTGAAATCACATTGGTTTTCGTTACACCTGCAAGTAGACAAAAAAAGGGAAAACATTAAACAACAAAAATTAAATAAGTAAATAAAAAAATAAATAAATTAAAATACAGAAATACTGCTCTGTAACACATGCATACATACGTATTTACGGAGATAAAGAAATATTAAATACAATGCGAAAAAGTAATAAGACTTCACGGAAAAACACTATGGGATGGGAAAATTGAGAAATACTTTTGATAATAAAAAGTTGTGGGGAAGATTGAGAACAATTAAAAGCATTTGATTTGCCCCGCTTATAACATTCACGCCCCCTTAATTAGACTTTATTTTCCGTTGCCGATCTGTTGCGTGATTTTTATATTTACTTTTTCAGTAAAAATTTTCTCTAAATTTTAAAAAAACACTTAATATTTGTTTCGTATTTTTCTCGTCCAAGTTCTTAAAAAAAATAAAATTTTATTGCCAAACTTCGTCTATAAAAAAATAGAGTTTCTCTGCTTCAGTCCCCTTTTAAATTAATATATTTCATTATAAGCCGTTTCTCTCTCACGCTCTCTCTCTCTCTTACGTAACAAAGTGGCGGCAAAAATGTTATGTTCAATTCGCTCGTTTACAACAGAACGAAATGAAATAGGAATAGGTACAAATGACAACTACACATTTTCTATTAGCAAAAACAAGTCTGCTGAATCGACACGAAAAAGAAATGAAAGTAATCCTTTCTTCCGTAGGTATACTGATCCACTTAATCTTCCAAGGAATTTCAGTTTCCCCGTCTAGTTTAAAATATAAATATTTTTTCTAACAGCTACTGTATGTTACTCTGTTGCCTAAAGAGTAAACTTTGATTAGATTGTGTTTGTACTTAGTTTTTTTCTTCACTTTATCCCAAAAGAAATGTTCTTGCGATATACGATCTCATATAAGGCTTAGTTCCAAAACTCACCCTTATATTCATCAAAGCGCTGAAAATCTTTTCTTCGCAAATAGAAAAGAAGTTTTATTAAAATTAAAATTTCCGTACTAAATTTTGTATCATGCTATATATAATTCTTCCTAAGGACTACTATCGGAAATATCTTATAATTAATAAAAATATTATAATAATTTTTGTATTAAAATAAAAGTAGATACAAATAAGTTTCTAGTCAAAAAATCTCTCCACATCCTTTTTGTAAATGATTGACCAATAATTGATCCGACCGTGATTTAAGAAACTTTTTCATTTTTCTAGCAACATGTTGCTCAAATATTAATATTTTATTTAGAACATTTTAAAACTTAACAATTTAATTATGACAAAAGCAAAATAGGACAATTTGTTTCTCATCGGTAACATGTCAATTTAAGGAAAAAAATAAAAAATATCTAAAGCAACATGTTGCAATAAAGTTTTCATTTAGTTCCTTTTACTCTGTCGAAATTTTCGAAATATGTTGACCATCGTTTGTTTTTTATTTATTTTTCAAGACAAATTTGGCATAAAAATTAAATTATCAGCACTTACTTCTGTTTCAGTTTGTAAAATATGTTGAGCAACTTAAGTTATTTTACACGAGGAATTTAATATGCAAACTCAATTTTTAAATCAACCAAACATAGAAGAATTATCAGCTGTTGGCTTGAATTTCGTTCGAAAAATATAGTTATGTTGCTTGAATGTGTACAGATACATTTCATACGTTTTCTAAGTTATATACCGAATACTGATTAGGCAACATTATTCCATAAGTATATCTCATGAATTACCAGGATTGCAAGATTAATTTGTTACATTTTTCCAGAATAATAAGTAGTATGCTCTCAATCTTAATTTTTTTTTTGCTTTACAGTATTAAAACATTTTTTTTGTTGCACAAAAAAGTTTATAACAAAACAAGGAACAGCAATATCATTATTAAATTGTATCTCTACATACGAAGAGATTTAAAAATATTCCACAATAATAGATTTTGTATTTATCTTGTTTTTTATTAATTAATTTATTTATTTGACTCTATGGATTATAGATCCTTACATACTATGAAATAATACATACAAATAATTTAGTATAAATTAATAATATAGTTATTCAAAATCTATATGTTGATAAAGTTAATTGAACTCGGTACAAGTCCTTAAAAACGAATCGAAGTTGGCCTAATTCGTTCTGAAAACTTTGACTGAAAGCTGACAAAAAACACGTGCAGAAAAAAATATTTAGTATTAGGAAATCAAAGCAGATACATCCTTTTATTAAATTTAGAATAGACGTAACATTTAGCGTTGTTCTTCGACTTTTTAAAGTTGACAGCTTCACAAGTGCAAGTCTACTAGTATAAGGCGGCAGGTTTAACGAATTCCACTGTAAGCCACAAAGACAAAATAACGGGAACTGTTTTTGCACAAATTTAATTCCATTGATGTAAACATTGTAAGTTGGATCCCAAATTATTAAATCATACTCAAGAATAGGCCTGACAAGTGAAATATACAAGTATTGCTATACATACATAGTCATATATATTTACACAAATTAAAAAAATATTAGTATGTTTTGAAATAAAACAAAATGTTTGAGCTTATCTAATAAATTTTCAGATTAAATCTACTCAATTGTAATCCTTGAAATGTACAGTTTATGCTGAATAAATTTTTTTTGCAAAAAACTTGGCGGCTGTTGATTTTAATTACAAATGAAGTTTACGCCTTATCATTCAAAATTATTTACACACTTATTTTGTCTTTCAAAAGTATTTACACAATATAAGAAACATTATAAAACACAAAAAAAAACAACCAAAAGTAATTAGTAGCCACTTAAATTTCCTTTAGCCTCTATGACAGCCTGTAGTCTAGCAGGAATAGATGCAACCAAATTGCGTACAAACTCGATTTCCAAGCTGTTCCAGATTTTTTTTATTTTATCAATAATTTTCTCTCGTTTTCGGCCCATTTGGATAGATCTCTGCCTTTTTATGAATGTCCATACATTCTCTATTATGTTTAGATCTGGACTCTGGGGTGGCAATGGAAGAACATCTGTTCCAACTCGATTTAAACACGTTGTTGGTTACCATGCTTTATGGCATCGAGCATTTTCATGCTGCCAAATCCAATTTCCATCAGGAAATAATCTCTGAGCCGAAGTAAAAGTATGTTCATTCAAAATATCTAGATATACTGCCTTGTTTGGAGTGTTTTGTATTGGTACAATATCTCCAAATTCATTGTATGAGACACATCCCCAAAACATTACTGAACCCCCGCCGAAACGATTAGAAGGTTAAACTGCTTTATGCTTCTATCCTTTGAAAAGGTGCATATAAGTTTTTCCAAATTACCCTTCAAATTGAAAAGAGGACTCATCCGTCCATAATACATTATACCAGAACTCCACTGGCTTATGGATATACTCCATGGCAAACTCTAGATGTTTTTTTTTTGTTTTTTTCTGATATATCTATTACTTCTCTCACGGCATAGGTCATTATATCATACGTGCTTAATCTTCTCTGAAATGTGCATTCACTAACAGGTTTTCTAATGATGTTTTCCGCCTCTGCTGCAACTTTAATCGGACTTGTGACTGGATATTCTGCAACTATTTTAAGAATAAAACGATCTTCTTTTTTGTTTGCCACATATTTCCGACCAGTTCTGACCCTATTTTGTAGGCTTCCATAAGTTTCTTTCTTCTTTACTAAATTGTAGACTGTTTTTCGACATATTCTGTACTCTTTTCCCAAGTCTGATGCTGAGGAACCCATTCCAAACTTCGTTGCGATCTCAACTCGCGTTTCAAACGGGAATTTCCTTTATTTTCACGATTTTAAACTTTTTTATCGACTTTTCTATAAATTTTTATTTTTATGCAATAAAAATTTGCTAACTATAAGGTTTTTCTTAAAAGATTGTAGCGTTTTTAACTTAATTTCACGAATGTGTAAATACTTTTGACATACAAATAAAGTGTGTAAATAATTTTGAAAGATAAGGCGTATACTTCATTTGTAATTTAAATCAATAGCCGTCATGTTTTTTGCTAAAAAATTTTAACTAGCATAAACTGTACATTTTAAGGATTACAATTGAGTAGATTTCATTTGAAAATTTATTCGAAAAGCTCAAACATTTTGTTTTATTTCAAAGCAAACTAACATTTTTTTAATTTGTGTAAATATATATGACTATGTCTGTATATGGGTCTGTTAATTCTTTCGCCCAACATTTTATGAATCCAAGAACTGCACGTGCTTTGTTAACAGCTAACGAGATTCAGTTTAGCATAAAATAAAATTCCGAGACCGGAGACGGACTCCAGTCTGTTTAACCTATAACCATTCAAAACATAATTCACGTTAATATAACATCTACGAAAGAAACACATATATTTGCATTTTTCAGGGTTCAGCTCCATTAAGTTAAGTCAACAAGTCCTTTTGTAAGAGGTTGTGATCGTAATTATTATAACTTAGAAGGATTTTTACGTCGCCAGCGTACATTATAACATTTGAGAATTTAATAGAATTGGGTAGATCATTAATAACAGCAGTGGACCACGATTACTTCCCTGCGGAACACCAGAAACAACAGCTATTGATTTAACAGATTCAACAGATTTTTAACAATCGAACACCCTAATGAAAAACATGTTGCAAAGAAGACAATAATAGATGAAACATAATGCAACAAAGATGATCAGTTATAATTTTCTTAAAAAGATTAGGTATTGTGCTCAGTTTAACAATACCTCTATAATTAACGATATTATTTCTGCAGCCAGACTTAAATAGTAGTATAATAAAGAGTCCTTGCACGTAGTAGGAAAAGTTTAAAAATAACTCAGTTTCTTACTTGTATTAAAAACTTATCATAAAACCTTCAAATTTTATGCAGTCCATAGTGCATTTAAGCTGCTTTTAAATGTTATGTTGGGGGTATGTAAACGTCTATTTATTTATTTATTTTTTATACATGAAATACCTATAGTATATTGTAGATGTGTTATTGTTAATGCGTTGGTTAAGTACATGTTTAAAAAGGATAAAGTCATTACGAAATTAATGTACGTTATACAACTATAAACAAAGAATAGACATAAACATTCAACAAAACCTACAAGTGACAGAAAAACAGACCGACTGTCAGTCTGTTGACAAGTATAGCATTGTCTGCTACCCATTTCATATGCAGTTTTATACACCTCATTATCATTTTATATGTTAAAAAGATTTTATATTTTACATAAAAAATTTTTATAGTATTTTTTGTCTTTCACATTGCGCTGCCTATGTCATCTTGTAGTTAATGGTCAAGTTTTTTATGTTAAATAAAATCGAAGAGAGAAGACAGCACACACACACACACACACAGACTTTCGAAATATTATTTAATAGTGTACAAATATTGTTATTAAAAGAGAATTGTGAGAAAGAACATGAGAGCTATGGTAAATGTTTAATCCTTGTCACTACTCACAAAAAATAAAAAGCAAATATTATAATGGCTTTCATTTCAGCGGCGCCAGATTATGAATCAGGTATTTATGACAATTACGTAAATATGTTTTATTTTTTCAATAGTCTTGTCTCCAGAAAGGATTAAGCGAATTGATATTTTTTATAATTTATTTTAATGATAAAGCCGTATTGCAATAAAGGGTAGAGGCAGTTTAGAAATAAAGTCATAAATCTCTCCTCCTAATTTAAATTATATATAACCACGAGTTTCACTAATAAACCCCATATTTTCTTTTATAAAGAGGTTGCTAAAAGAATTGTATCTAAAGCTCAAAATTTTTAATACGAACCTTTGAATTAAGCCAAATGTTTTATTATAATACAAGATAAATACAGCTGCTTTAGAAACTGCAAGCACGACATGCGTTTTTATACCCTTCACACAGTGAAAAAGGGCATATATAGGTTTGTCATTCCGTGTGAAATTTCTACAGTTTTGATTTCCGACCACATAAAGTATGTATTTTCTGAAAGCTTATGAATAGGGGAGTCGATTAAGCTCTGTCAGTCTGTCCGTGTGTATGTTGAAATCAACTTTTTGAAGCCCCCTGAAATCGCTTGGACCCGGGTGAGGTTTTAAAATATCAGAAATATTCGGGAGTCGAACGGTATTGAAAATCAGAAACATCAATTCAAATCAATGAGCAAAAACCCACGACCACCTCGATTTTTTTTCCACAAAAACAACATTACAACAACAACATACATACATGCAAACTTGTATATTGGTTAAAGTAAACGTGGGATCGAATCCCAGCTGAGCCAAAAAATTTTTTTTTATATTTTTTTTTTTAATTTTTTTTATATTTTTTTTATTTTTTATTTAATATATTATTTTTATTATTAATTTTTTTTATTTTTTTTTTAATTTTTTTTTTAATTTTTTTTTAATTTTTTTTTTAATTTTTTTTTAAATTTTTTTTTATTTTTTTTTTTAACATACACATTGCTTGACTACACGTTGTGAAGGGTATATAAGATTCGGCATGGCCGAATATAGTACTCTTACTTGTTTCATACTAAAATTGAAAATGTTTACATAAAAAAATTTGTATAAATGGAAACTTTATCAAATTGTTAACAAAGACTTTACAAAACAGACATATTGCTGAACTAAAGTGGTTAATTTTTAGGTATTTATTGGCAACAGCGTTTGTCTTACACGATTAGTTATACAATACGCAGTTGCCCATGAAATTCGGAGAAATTATTTTTTACAACTTTTTGGTTTGGTTAATAATTTTATTGAAGTGTAAGACCTTGTACTCTGTTTCGATTTGTGAAACATGTAGAGCAACATTAGTTATATCACACGAAGAATATGGCATACAAAAATATTTTCTAAATCGAACAAACTAAAAAAATTGTCCTCTCTTGCTTTAAAATTTGTACAAAATAACTGTTATTTTTTCATATTGCTTCATACGAAATAAAATGTTGCTTGAAATGTTGACAGAAACATTTTATATCTTCTTGACATTATAAACGAAGTGCTGATAAGGCAACATTATTTTATAAGTATTTCTTACGAATTTTTTATATGGAGCTTGACAGCAGTTTCCATGAAATATTAAACAAAAACCAGGTTTAAGTTTGTTCGAGAAGAGGGGTCTATATAGAATTGGAATTGAAAAGCTTTGTTGCAGTTCTAACATAATTGTTTAATTTTAAAAGTCCATGTATGTCATACACTTTAGAATTAAATAACATTTAAGAGTAAGCGTCGACTTTGAATTATTTCACTAATATAGGAGATACAATTTTCAATTACTATGAGATAGTTTCATCCTTGTTGCTTAATTGTCTTCAAATAATTTTGGTTATCTTTGATTGCTAGCACAAACCATTGAGGATTATGTTTTTTAAAACGTCTTTTTTCCTTGATTCTCTTTTACACACCCTAAAGCCCACCTTTCTAACGAACGTCGTTTTTCTTGCAATTAGATATAGTCAGATGTAAATACATTATCGCGACTACCCACCATGTTGGCCTTACGCTACCATTGTCTTGCATATATCCCCTGTAAATATTACAACATAGGTATGGCAAATTATTCTACATGACACTCCCGGATCATACTTCAACATCTTTACCGAGATTTTGGGATGCCTCATTTTATATAGCCGTGTTATAGAGTTAATCCGGGAAATAACCAGAGCAATAGTAGGGAGATTCTACAATATTTAGTATAGTCTCCGATGAATGCAATACAACCACTGAACAGTCCAGGAAAATTCCAAGGGCTTTCTGCTTTCCTTGATCCTGTAGGAGACTCTAGCCCGCCATCAGGTAAGCTCCTAAGTAGAGCTGATCTAGGTTGATTGTAAGTGCAAGTAACAAAGCAAGTTCTTGTATATTGAAATTAATCGACTGTGCTAAATCGTTATGCACACTTTAAATATAATTCGCTTGGAATTTGTTAGCAAACACTTAGGAGCTAACTGTGTGTCTTCTGCAAAATGCACTAATTTTTTAATAAATCTAATATTAAATTTCAAATATATCACTGGATTCAAAGGCCAAATAATTAACCACAGTCTTAAGGAACAAAAAAGGCTTGACCGCAATGAACTTCCAACATCTTACCATCATTGTCAAAAAACCCCTTATAAAAGCAAATAATTGACAATTTTATTCAATAACAAGTAAGAGTGCTATATATTATATTATATAGCACTCTTACATAAGCTTTCAGAAAATATAAGCTTTATGAGTTCGGAAATTAAGATTGTAGAAATTTCAAATGGGATGACAAACCTTACACCCTTACATTCACTGTGGAAGGTATAAGAAACAAAAATTAAAGGGCTGTGAAAATGTTTTTTACGGAGATAGAAATCAATTATATTTATGTAACGGGTGGTCCAAATAAAAAATCATTTATCATTTTGGATCTGATGGATTCTTATTCATGTTTAAATTATAGGTCAGTTAGTGTCATATATCCGCTAACAAAATATAATCGCTTTACGCTTTGTCCCTACTGTGCCCGAAAGTTTGCAAGTCAAACCTAGAATATTGACTCGGCAACGATTTAATAATTTTATTAAAGATTCAAAGATTTTTTATTATTTGCTGACAAGATCCCCTTGACTCAGCAATAGAAAGCAACCCAATAAGTTTGGGACTTACACAAGTTCAAATTAGAAATCGAACTTAGGCGAAATATTAGCTTTTCTAAAGAGGTGCATTTGCAACATGGCGGTTATGCGAACGAACAAAATTGACACATCTGGGTAGCGAAAGCCCCGCAGAACATTAAGAAGCCACATAGAATGAATGTTTTATTTTATATTTTGAGTCCCTCCGGGATCATGTATCCTTGGCTATTCCCAGACCTTGATGGAGTGTTAGTATGGGGTAGAGAGGTAAGACCAACACCTCTGGCTTCTTAGAGCCATAATCTTGGGAGAATGAGAATCTGATCAAGAGCATATTTTAATTATGATCAGACCCCTATCTGGTGCCACGGGAACCAGTGAACCCTCAAAACTTGTTCTGGCTGGTTATTGGTGAGGTCTCTTCAGGGAGCATGCGGTGGCTGTGGTTGCTTCCAAGCGGGAAAACGAATTCATAGGTGGTTTAATGTCTGACACTTGACTTTGGTCAGACTTCTGGTGCTGTTGCCATCTCAACAGAATAGAGAATGATGGTTTAACGGCCGATACTCACAGTGGGATGACAACGCTGTGGACTTCGGCCAACCATTTATGTCTCGGGGCGCTGTTGCCTTTTAACACAAGTAGTTATATGGTGGATTTTTCGGCTTCTTTCAGGAGTTATACCTGATTCTGTTGCCGATCCATTTATACGATGTTGGGAAAGACACAATTTAAGGGGATAGATAACCCGAGCTCTCAAGAAAAGTTCATGAACCAAGAATTAACCTGTGACACGGCTGAGCTGCACAGCATTATCGCAGAGGCTGTGGTTGGAAGTCACAGAACTAACCCAGTGATAAGACCACCATCAGATTATGTCAGACGATGCCGGTGATGACAATAATCAAACCACGAACTTGTATATTTTGCCAATTTTTTTAAATTCTGAAAACTCCATTTCGTCAAACGCTGAACGCTATAGAAATGGTAGAAATAAATCTGGATATCCTTTGACTTTCGCAGGTTGCATCACTATTACACAAAACTTACAAAACAATTGATCTTTTATACACTTTATGCACGGGTGCCCCGATGGACTAGTCAGCAGTGTGCTGTTCTGCTAGTTTGGGGGTTGCGGGTTCGATTCCCGCCGGAGACTCTGGACTTGTCTGCTTCCTTTCTATTCTATTCTTACTTTTCTATTCAGGTATCACAAAGGGATCAATAAAATGGACCCAAGTGAGCTGCACAGCAGCTGCCTGTTCTACCTAACCTAAGTTCGATAACTGTGTTTTCACACATTTTGGTAATATCAATTAGACGCTTCGAAGCTACTTTATGAACCTTTTGAGCTTTCTTGTGATACAGCTTGCGATAGCAGAGAAACAATCCACACCCCTATGGATAAATAGAGCCATTCGTGAGGCAGAACAAAAACCATTAAAAAAGACTTGTAGAATAAGTTACTACAAGGATAGCCGTGGCAGTCTTACGAAAAAATCATGTTCCATAAATATGGGGAATATTTCTTATTTCTAAAAAATATACCAAAATATTACACTTGTATTTGAACCACCCTTTATATACGTCCTTGTCTGCAAGCACTAACGGCTGTGGAAAGTATAAAAGTACCTTAAATTTTTTGGTGTACATTAATAAAACCTAAAATACTGAAATCTTATCAATATTCTTTGAAGAATTCTCTTTAAAAATTATATTCTTTATCAACTACTATTGTTGGAAGTTCACTAAGTGTTGGCAAATAATATGTGTCAACAAATTTTTTATTGAAATGTACCGAAAAATACTATAATGTTTTCACATGACAGCATTAAATGCTGAACCTGACCTCATATGCTGTTGTTGTCCGTTGAAAACTTACTCTCCCCCAAAAAGGAAGTGTGTTACAGCACTCATCTTTAGCATCGATATAAATATCTCCCGCATTCAATTTCCTTAATGAAAATTCAAGTTTAAATTGATTCTTCTATTATTTTCTCAAAACAAATATTTAGTCAACACCATTTCCTAAGAGAATGTTTACTTTACATTGTGGAATGGAATTAATGAACAAGTTTGTTATGGAAGACAAGAGAATTTATAGGAAAAAAAAAATTAGTAAATGTAGCATAGTTTTGGGAGATGAAAAAAATATAAAAGCAGGTATATACAAAATAAAGCATGGCTTTGGGAGTCCCAGCAATAGAATAAAATATCTACACATTATTATAAGAAAACATTAAATAGTACATCATACTTCAAATAAAAAAAAATTGCTATAATTTTATATGAGTAGCATAATTTAAGTGCATAATAATGCAAAAGAAATATGGTATACTTTGAGGCTTAAAACTTGTAAAACACAATTTTAATAGTAAATTTGCCACGGTGTAAAATAACAAACACTGTCTTCAAAGTAGACCATCTAAAATAAAAAGGAAGACATTAAACATTGCATGTTGGCTGGACATGCTACATGATGCAAAACCTCCCTAAAAGCAACAACAAAGCAACGGCACCAAGAAAAGTTTCGCTCCCCAATCTCCGAATGAAAGAAAAAGGAAATGCGTAACAAAACATTAAATATTATTTTCTGGTAATAAAAAATATACAGTTTTTTGTTGTAAAAAAAATATCAGCATCAACAACAATAAGACAAGAAGTTCAAAATTAAGTAACACATTAAATTTAAGCAAAAAAAATTCCATAAAGTAAATAATGCCGGCACTCCATAGAGACCATAAAACATAGAGAGTGTTAAGACTGGAAAAAAATAGAAGATTTTCTTTTGTTTTTTTATGAATTTATTTGTGAAGCCGAATCCGAAAATACTCTCCACCATCATGTATGTACATAAGCATGATTTCCGCAGCTCAGCCTAGCTCAGATTTCAAATTTAATATGCAATGTCAAATCTGTTTTGACATTTGTGAACTAGACAGATGTAGAAAACAATTGAACAAGCCATGGAGCGATACGCTCCCTATGAACGCGAATAATCGTCTCAAGGCCGCAGTGGACGATTTTTTTTTACCAAAACCAAAATGAGCGATGAGACTCATTTCCACCTCAGCGGGTACATGAACAAGCAAAACTACCGCTTCTGGGGCACGGAAAATCCATGAGTAATACATGAAGAGCCATTACACCCGCTCAAAGTGAATACATGGTGCGGTTTTCACGGTGGGGAAGTCATTGGGTCATTTTTTTTTTCGAAGACTCGCTAGTCAAACGACAAAAGTGGACGGTGCGCGCTATAGGGCCATGCTAGCCGAGGTTTTTCGGTCGCAATTGAACGAATTAGGAGTGGAGGACATATGGTTCCGACAGGACGGAGCAATGGCACACACTGCTTGAGCCACAACTGATATTCTAAAGGCGGCGTTACCGCCTCATCTCTCGTTTTAGCGATTTACATTGGCTCGCAAGGTCGCCCAATTTAACCGTTCCTGACTGTTTTGTGCCTTTTTTTTAAGTCCCGTGCTAACGTAAACAAGCCCGAGACCGTGGAAGCCCTCAAGGACAACATTCGACACAAGTGCGAGAATCTGTCGCCCGAAGTTCTCGCCGAAGAGATGAAAAATGTCATAAAACGAGCCCGTATAGCAGTCAATTGTGACGGCGCTTATTTAGGCGATATCATCTTCTCGACTTGACCAATAAAACTCTAAAAGTTCAAATACGCATAACCCCAAAACAGAATCAAAGTTTTTCATTAAGAAAAAAAAAAAAAAAATGAGAGGCAAACAGCATCGGATGACTTATTTTGGCCCACGTTGTATTTGAACCATTAACATATGTATGTAATATGCGCCATTTTGTGATATTTTTCTTAGTGGATTTCAAGTTTCTTTACAACGAATTGATGATGTGATGGTCCAGATTTTTTATTAAATGTAAATATAAAAACTCTCAGTTGCCTATAAGATAAAAAGATCGATTTTAGTTAAAAAAAACCCCACAGCAGCTGTATTTTTGTGCGTATATCTGAGAAAGTTTCAAGGCGAGTCTCGAGTTTTGCACAGAAACAATTCTTAAGACCACGGCTTATAATTTGGTGTCCTTAGCATGTCCCAAAATTAACTAAAAGCTTTAGTCTCTTATATATTAGCAAAAATATATATTTTAACAATATATTTTTGCCTTTAACTCGACCAATTAGTGAGTGATTTGTCAAAAAAAAAACACGGAAATAAAGGCGAACGGACATAACCCAATCGACTCCCCTTTTCAGAGGCTTTTAGAAAATATATACTTTATGGGGTCGGTAGTAAATATTGTAGAAATTTGAAATGGAACGACAAAGCTATATAAACCATTGGGCACCACGGGTGAAGGGTATAAAAACTGTTTAAATTTGTATTTTAAACAAAGAAGAAAAATTATAGAAACAGAGTAGTGGGTTGTTAGTTGCGTTTCCAAACATAAGACTTCCTTTACAAAATTTCTAACAAATAACAGTGAAAAATATGTCTATGATGTAAAATGTTGATGATGATGATGATGATGACGATGATGATTGTATTTTATTGTACAAAAATAAAATGAAAATAAAATAAACTTTTAGGGGTTCAAGGTTGGTTTATCATTCATTTTTCTTTTATATTTAATTTTTCAACTGTATTTAAAATATGCTAATAATTTCCTTTTCTTTACTATTGGCCAAGTCCATTATTTTATTTTATTTTATTTTATTATATTTTGTGTTTTTTTTTTTGTATATATTTGCTGTGTTCTGTTTCAATTTACATTTTATTGTAGCAAAAAAGGTCATTAATTTAAGGTTTCTTTTTTGATTTAATTTTCTTGAAACGTATTTTGAATATTTAATTGGTTCAATGTTGGCACTTAATATTGCCTTTATCGGGGTATGCAAACTGTTTTATGATTATGCTTTATGAATTATTATTAATACCACAAATTACCCATTTAAAATGTAATACATTTTAAGAAAAAAATATTTATGGCAAAAAAAAGGTTGAAAAGACAATTGAAAAACATTTGAAAAGTAATTTAAAAAGTTAATTAAAAATTATTATGTACAAACAAAACATTAAACAACACAAAATTTAATTAAGCAATTGTTTAAGATTAACAAAAAAAAAATATTGTAAAAATGTTTAACATTTTAATGGAAGATGCAGGTATGGTAAGTAGCAGGTATCCCAAGTGAAAGTTTAATGGATGTATGAAATAAAAAATTTTAAAAGTTATCAAGGGTCTTTGCTTGCGAATGCTCGCCCCTAAAAGCAATCACACACCCAAGTCAGAATATTTCGTTCATTAATCTTACAATAAGAGTTAATCAGCCATAGAACCAGATGTACGGTTACTAAGACTTACAACCCTCGATGTCCGATTGAGACCGCAGAAACCACCAAGCAGTTGCGATAAAAACCAACAGCCCCTAAAACTATAATTAAACTGAGATAAAACCAAATATTTACCACTAACTTCGTTATTGAACTAAATTTTAGTTGAAACATTAAACTGCCTATATTTCTTATAAATGATATTTTAAAATCCATTTTCTTTAGACTTCCAAGAACTTTTAAGCATTTTTTCTTACTTCCAAACCTTAACCAAAACGGTAAGCCTTGGGGTTTCGCATGTGCTTGACATGCGTGCATTGGCATTGGAAATATGGAGCATCGCATAGAAGTGTGTCACGGGAGCCTTGGGGAGCCTTTGGCTGATATTTTGTTTCACGCTTGGGGTTTCGCATGTGTTTGGCATGCATGCATTGGCATTGTAAATATGGAGCATGGCATAGAAGTGTGCCACGGGAGCCTTGGGGAGCCGAATATTTGTCAGTTGAAGATCCCATAAATTATTTTTTTTATTGTCTTCCCCAGTTAAATCAAAATGTAATGATTTAATATTAAACTTGTTTAACGAAGCTCTGCATTTTACAAAAAACTCATACATTCTAACATCCAGTAACCCGTCAGTACCGCCAGCATCCTCGATATGTCCCTCCGACTTTGACTGGTAAGTTGCAATGTACGTCGTGCATTAAAAGAGGGCCACGTAAGCCGTGCCACCTTACACGTGCTCAGCCCACGCCACCTGTTATCAGACTTCCAGAGAAAGTGTCTGGAGATTCTGCTTTTAATAGTCCCCAACGGGATTGCAACTGCAATTGCGTTAGAGATATCCAAAGCAGATCCTCCCCTGGCTAGCTCATCAGCACGCTCGTTACCATAGTGGCCCTTATGCGCAGGAATCCAAACTAGAGTAACGTCAGCCCGCTGACCAAGCCTTGACAGTTCCTTTCTACATTGGCCAACTAATTTAGATGTAGTAATGTATGACCTGAGTGACAAGAGTGCCGCCTGTAATAAATAGTTCACAAAGTTGTAAAAACGTATTTATTTATTAGCGTGTTAAAAAATAGGCTTTTTTATTTATATAAATTTCTCCCCAATTTAACAAATATTTAGAAAGAAAAAAATTTATTTATTTATTTTAACTTAAAATGTCTTATTTCAACTCATGACATTTCGCAGCAAGCACAACGCAATTAGTACCCCTATTAGTCGTAATTGTGTGGCTTTTTTTTTTTCCAATTTTCTCTAAACCTAATAGTTTTTGGTTAAAAAATCAATTTTTATTTATATTTAATAAATTTGAAAGGTTAAAACTACACATGCACAGACTGGCAGCAGTAATTGATTATTACAAATACACAAATAAGTACAGACACATTTTCAATCGCTGTAAGAGTAGGAGTCTAAGGAGTAGTCACTTGGCTTTTAAAACATATTTTTCCCAACAAATTTTTAGACAAAAGGTGTCAAAGTTAATTAACCTCAAATTAGTTTTCTGTTTTAGTAGATATATTTTTCTTGCTCACATTTGTCTGTACATGCATTCGTCTTGCCATCTGTCTTAACTATAATTCAAATATTTTTCTCTTGCCTTTATTTGATTTGTTATGTAGTTAAATTAGCTAAAAGAGGGCATCGTAAAAAACAATATTGTTTTTATTTTTTTTTTTGCTAAAGTTTGAACAACACAAATTTGTTTGGCCCTCTCACCCTCAAAGTGTAGTTCCTGCTTTACTAAGGTGTAGGCGTTAAATTTGTTCAACTAATTGTTTAAATGGTTTATCATAAAATTTAAAACAACTTTAAGTTATTAAGTAGAAAATCGAGACAAACACAAAATCCCATTTAGTTTGTAATAAAGAAATATATGACAATAGAGGAAAAATGTCATTAAACAAAATCGCACCGCATAGTTTGTATGAGTGTTTTAAAAATGTTTTAAAATATATAACTTAAATTGCTTTGGCACGTTGTGATCTCTGATTGATCCTATAAATTCATTTTTTAAATATTTCGTGGTTGGAAAAAATATTGCTTTTGGCATTAGAAAATTTGTTGCTGTATTTAAAATTGATGTTTTTCACACTATGGCCGGCCATTTAAAAAAAAAAACCACAAATGGTTTTTGTTAGTTGAAAAAAAAAATTGTTTTGATTTTTTATTTGTGGCTTACGAGGCTCTTGTTAAATATGTCGCTGTTATAGGAAAAATTCTGAATTCTTTTTCCAGCATAACTGGCTTATTTTTGCGGTATATTTATTTAAAATCTACAGTTTAAAAAAGGGGAAAGTGTTACACGCGTACAAATTACATCTATTTATTTTTGTTACTTAACCAATTTTTATAAAACTTTGTACACAAATTACCTCTTTCCGACATATTCATTTAGTCGTTGTTTATATGTGTTTTTAAAGCAAAAGCTTAAAAGTTTAAGCGTCTTTCTTTCTGTTTAAAAAAAAACCTATCATCAAGGTGGGTGTCAAACGAGATTGCGACAGTGGCAAGTGGAAGTTAAGGACGAAGTAAAAAGATATTTAAAAGTACATCGCAACGGTGACGGGTCACTGGATGTAAGGGGAAATGGGCAAGTCATCTCGAACTTTCCTGTCCACTGACCACTGACCACTGTCACAGCTACCTATACTTGGAGAGAAAAGAATCAATTTCCCGCCTTCTTTACGAATGTTTTGCCAATGCTGACAGAATATACAATATCATGGGAAAACAAATACTCGATGACCTTTCTAATATATCTGATGTCAGACTGAATGATTTGCATTTTATTTGGCTTGATTGACAATTTTTTAAAGTATATTAAGGTTTTGTTTGCATGGTTGTCAGATCGTACAATACTGTCTGAAAAATTAGGTAAGAAATACCTTACAGTCGTGTATACTGACAAGTTTTGCCTATCAATGGTGGTAGGTAAAACATTGTCAGACTATTAATAGACGACCACCTGACAACAATATTGCCAAATATCTGGTAATCGTATAAATACTCTTCGTTCTAATTGTTAAACCGTTGACACATGTTGTAAGATCATTTTAAATTGACAGATGTACAAGTTTTTTTCGTCTAGAAATGGCGTTAAAGTGATGCAAGATGTATAATATATTGTTTTTAGGAATTTTCTTGAACTTTCCATTTCATAACTTAAACATGTTGAAGTAAAATAAAAACAAGTTAGGGCGTTACATTAAACATGCTGAATCTAATAAACTCTTAACCACCATTTGTATGATTTTAGTCTAACAAAAAGCATTCGCTTGCATTATCCAAATAATAACTCATACCAATTTACAAAGAAAACATTGTACACACATACATATATATGTTTGAAGTGTAAGCATACAAACACTATAATCAAACTGCCTTATTCACAAAAAAAGAGGTTTATAAAACAAATTTCTAAAGAAGAACTGTTTTATAAGCCCTTTATAAAGCTTTAATAATTAGACCGATAGACTATATATTCGTAGACTTCTATATTGTGGGGGCTAATATATCAGTTTCTAGAATTGACACATGCTCGTTACTGCCATTTTGTAATGGTGGCCATCTAAAATTTGTAAATCTGCATAGCTACTAGTCAAGCCTTATAACTGATACCCATATTGTGGGCGTTGAAAATAATATATTTTGTAATCCACCATTTTGTTTCGGACGCCATATTGGATTAAGCATTTTTGTCAATTAAGTTATACTAGTCAAACCCTTATATTTGATACCACTGTTGAGGTTAGTAAACTTTGAATTAAGGTAATTGAGTCATGGCGGCCATTTTGAATTCGAAGGTTAGACATGATGTACTGTATTCTACACGTCAATTTCATTAATTTGAAACTTACATTACGGTAGGCAAATGACATAAATTTTTAATAGCTAGAATTGACTCATTATCAATTATTGTTTGCAATTTTATCGTGGCGGCCATCTTGAATTTGAAAGTTGTTTTTGTCCACTATATAACTTCTTTATACAAATTGTATACTAGGAAGAATTTAGGAAATTTTTTTTAAGAGCGTAAGGATCTTAAGTATGTATGTTTATATGGCAGCACTGCAAAAGTCTTTTTCAATGCAACAGCTGTTTTGAAAAATACAATTTTTAATTTTCTTTAGTTAATATAGTTTTGTATCGTATAAGTTGAAAAGTGAATGAAAATGATTAAAATTTATTGTGAATATTACGGGGCGACACAGAGTATTTGATTTTCGAAACTGTACACAGAAAAAATTACTGCTTAAATTTTTGTTAATTAATTGACTAATTGATTTATTTTTAAATTTGGATTATAATTTTAATTACTTTAAACAATTTTTTTTATTGATATACAATTTTTTCAAAAAACTTAGAGATTTCTGTTAGTTGAAAAAAGTATATTGAAAAATAAAATAGGAAAAATTTATTTTTTTTTGTCAAGAATTCTTTTTGAATCAAAGTCCTGATATAATTTGAAGAAAAGTCTTAATATAATTTTGGTTAACAAGGTGGGTAATATTAAAATAAATGGTGGTTTAGCAGATTAAAATTCTACTAAGTACATATTCAAAGAAAACGGAACAGAACTTTATTGCAGATTGGACTAAAGTCAATATTTCTTGCAGTCCGGTAAATTCTGTTGGATTCTAACCTTAAATGTAAGTAATTATTTGAGTTTCTTCCCTTCGTTTGATAAAATTTTTAATATGTAAAATTTTTTTGCGCTTAGGTCTAGGATGCACCTCCTTTATTTTTGATAATATGATGTTTGGTTATGCCACCAGTTCCTTAATGTGTTATATTGTATTATGCTTTTTATTTATCGTATACTTTTAATATATGCAGTGTAATTCAAAATGTATGTACCTATGTATATATTGATGTACATATGTTAAAAATAAATATCTAAAAAAATATGTCTATTTTTTCCGGATTCTTTTTTTAAACAGGCTCAATAATTTATATTATTGATACAGTTAATACATTGTTACGATTAGTCTCCAGATAGAAAATACGAAGAAATTGGGATAAATTTTTTTTTTACAAAATATAGGAAAACATTTAACGAAAACCCTAGACTTATCACATTCATGAAGTTACTACCATGCGAGTTTTATTTTCTTTCACGGTAATTTACATTGAGAGATAATGACTCATTTATAAACAACCTCATATATTTGTAATTGTACCTACCAAACAATTGAGCGCAATTAACCGGTTACATAGGAATGCGATTCCCGTTTAATTTTATTTTCTCGTAATCTCGATTTCAACGAGAATAAAGAACACCACATTTTAATTATTCATTTTGTATCAAAAAGTCGAACTAACCAGTAAATTTTTAAAAAGAAAAGTGAAGCAAAATATAGTGAAAAAAGGTGTTAAAGTTATATAAAGAAAAAAAAAAGTAATTAAAATTTTATCATAAAATTTACAATATTTTTGAAGTTTCAAAACTTATTTTACTCTACTTTATGCAAATCAAAGGTAATATTTTTTTTATTCTAAGGCATATTTTTTTTATAATTTTAATAATAATTATGTTCCTTTAGGGAACTAATAAATATTGGTGAACAATTTTACCAGGTGGCTGACACCTGTACTATTTTGGAATAGTTGACAAACACCGTTTAAGTCAATCTATTAACGACTCACCAAGGTCAAGAACGCTACGTATCCCAGAGCAGAAACTTTATATAAAGTGAATTTTTTTTTTACTCAATTTTGCCATAAAAAAAACAATTGGAGCACTATCACGAAGTCTCCAAGAAATCCTTAAAACTTGGCCAACTAAGTGCACACACATAACGAAAATATCCTCAAATTAATAAATCTAATATATGTATAAAGGAGAGGAAAAAGTTTTATATGTATATCCTTAGATAAAATACTATATTAAATTTTTTTTCTTATGTTATTACCTTAAACATAAATTTTATTGGAAACTAATTCTAAATTATAAAGAAAAAATTTAATTTAATATTAGCTAAGTTTAGCATTTTTTATAACGTTTGAATTGAAAAGAAGGAAAAAATTAATTAAATGAATTGATATATGTTAGTATTAAAAATTCAATTCAAAAATTCTAAAAGTCAAAGTTAGCTTAATATTCCATACAAAATTTAAAATATATTTTTCCCCACAATATACTAATAAAAATAAATATATACAAAAATCTTAATAAATTCAAAATGAAAAAAAATAAACCTTAATTAATTTTATATATAAATTCTAAACAAATATTTAACATTTAAAAAGAAAACTAAAAATTAAATCTAATATTTTTACAATTAATTTGAATTAATTAATGAAAAAAAAAGAGAATAAAAACTAACTATTTTTTTTCATCTTTAAAATTTAATCTTTTAAAAAAAAATTTTTTTTATTGCTTAATCTATACTATGAATATATGAAAAGAAAATTATTTAGCTAACTTCTTAGTATTCTTACTCTATAATCTTAATTCTATATAACATAAATCTATGATCAACTTAATTCCTAAAATGTAAATTAAAAAACTATTTCCCATGCATATTGTTTGACATAATTTTTGTATTGCTAACCCTAACTTTATTCTTACAAATTATTCTTTAATAACATATGTATGTATGTATCTACAACTGAGAGTAACCTGTATATTATTATTTTAAATTAAGATTTTTTTCTAAAAATAGAAATTGTCATCGTATTCCTTTGCTGGGCCCAACTATGGAACAAGATGGTAAATAAACAAATTTGCAAACAACAACGATTTATTTTGTAAGTAATTTTAAATTGAAAATCATTGATAATATACTATTACTCTCTTTACGTTTTATTACAATTGTACATACTTAAATTCTCATTAACATACATATATATTCCGATTCCGTCCGTTCTGCTTAATTAATAATGTAAACAACTTTGATTGTTTTTTTTTCTTTATATTTATTTTAATCATATTTGGCAGGTAATAAATAGTATACTCATTTAGTTTGTTTTTGCTTTATGCATTTCTTATGTTTCTATTTTTTATTATTGATAAACAAAGGTATTTTTTTTCTGCATTTCATTTATTTTTTTTTTTTGTAATACTTTAAATTTCATATTTTGATTATTTTTGGTATATTCAGTTCTACAATAAATATGTTACTTTTAAATATTTAAATATGAATTGCTAAAGTTTTATTATTTTCTTGGGAATGATAGATTTAAGGAATTATAATGTATGTAAGTTAATATAGCCTAATTTGATAAAAGGGACAATCAATTAAATTATAGGGTACCTTGGTTGTCATTGGTGTGTACATTTTTATTAGTAGGGAGGGAAGAATTGTACTCTGTGTGGCATTACACCTAGCCATGTCTCTTATTTTAATTCATAAAACTAAACTTTATTTGTTTTCTACTTTGGGTATTTATATCTAAATGGCATAAAAGTAGATTTTTATGTGTTTACGCGCTCAGAATTCGGGTTAAGAATCACGTTACCCTATTTCCACAGAGCTAGCTGGGATAACAAGACCTTATATGCCTTCTTAGTCCATTTCTATAGGGATTGTAAAAATTTAATATTATGATAAGATATTTGCGTTAAAATCTAGTCGGCGCGTAACAACATTTTTTAAAATTATCCCAAATTCCAATTAAATTAATTAAAATTATTTTTAATTATTAAATTATATGTATATTAATTAATTTTTTAATACTTTTTTAATTGCTATTTTTCACAACATATTTTCAATTAAAAATATCAATTTTTATTTAATTAATAGTATCATTTTGATGATTGGAGCAAAATCAAATAATATTTTAATTAATAGTATTAATTTTGTAATTGAAATTCATATTTATTTTTTTCTGTGTAGAAGCTTTTTCAGATCCCTAGTCGTCATTGGAATCGTAAATATTAAAAAAAAACAAGACCAAAGTTATTGCTGAGAATTGGACGGCCGATTTTTTTTTATATTGTCATCTGGCAACCGTATCTGGCTAATAAAATTGTCGGCTTTTATGACAAGTCATAAAACCGTCTGAACTGGCTATGTACATTTTGGAAGCAATTCTTTATTGTCATTTCATTGTTCGCATATGTTAAGGAACAGCAATTATGTAGGATCTAACAACCGTCTGTACAGAGCTTAAGAAGACAAATCCAGTAGAACAAAAATACTTCTAACGAATGGATTATCAATAAGGTTTTTACAGAATAACCGCCTTATTCATAAAAATTATTAAAGGTTTATAATGGATTTATAGAACTGATTTTCTATTGAAATTTTATTAATAAATTTTTTATAAAGCTGTTTTAAGTTTTATGAATTATACCGTAAGTATTTAAAAAAAATATATATATACAGTAGAATCTCGATTCTTGCACATACTCGCTACTTGCACACCTCAATGAATGTACACCCATGAATGTACAATTTGGTATATGCAGCAACCTCAAAACTTCCACCGAGTCCAGTTTTCATTGCGAGTAAAAATCGAGTTTCTACTGTATTATAAAATTTTGCGAACAATTTCGCTTACTCTTTTAGTGAGCTCACATTTTATTTTATTTAAGTGAGTATTCTTCTCACTCAAAACATAAGTAGTTACTGTCGTATTGAAACATACATTTAAATTCTATATCAGTGCTATGTTTTCATAATCGATTATTTAAATTTGTATTGTATAAATATCATTTTCATGTTAAAGTAATTAATTTTTTTTTACAAGTAAAAAATTTTAGGGTCTTAAACCGAAAAAAAAACTAATGACTTCTATTAAGAGCTATTAAACTATTTTTCAACTATTTCATGATAATTAAAAGAAAAAAAACGAAAATAGATTACAGATTTAATGGTTTAATATGTATTCAATTTGATGTTGAGAACAATCTATTGTTACTAAAAATGTGAGAAAATTACCAAAAAAGAAATAAATGATTTTGTGGAAATAATTGTAAAAGGCAAAAGGTTTATGCTTTATATGGAAAATATAATGAAAAATATATATTTTGAATGATTGCTTATCGCTGGAAGCTGTATTGAAAGGAATTATTTTTATTTTATATTTATTTTAACAACTACATACATATTTATTGATAACTTTTGAAAGCCTGAGAGAGATAAAGAGGAGGGGGTAAAATAAGTGCCTGTTAATACTCCAAGGTTGTTGCTAGCTGTTTTAGCTTTTAAAAATCTTATGAATAATGTTTTTTCTTCTTTCAATTCTCCTGCAGTCATTTATTCATTGATTCATTCAGTCTTGTATTCATTCGTTTAGTCATTTATGCAGATGCCAAAAATTATCATCAAGATTATACGAAAATGAATAATGATTTTTTCATATTTGTATTTATTTTATTTTTTCTCTCCCTCTCTCTCTTACTTGTATTTGGTACCAGCATACAATACAACCTTTGAATTTTCAGTTAAAGCAAAAAATATATTTATCGTTGCTTAAGTATTTTTTGCTGTCCCTCTCTCTCTCTCTCTCTTATTACAAAATAGTAGGAATAATAAATTATAATTTAATTTAAAATCAATATGTGGCAATATAAGTAAGTAAGCAGGTCTTTTTTTATTTTTATTTAATTTGGGTTTTAAGTAAAATAAAGAAATATTGCAAAATATAAGACATTTAATGGCAACAATAAAGTGTCTGAAGTAAACAAATTTGTTAAAATTTATAAAATTATTACCTTTAATATTAAAATGTTTAATTCGTCTAGCATTTAATTGACGTGTTTTCATAAAAAACATAATTAACTTTCTTAATAGAAAATGTGATCACTTTCGCTCGAGTGTAGGGTTGCCAGATACAAAAAGTCAAATAACTGGACAACTAATTAGTAAATCTTTCTATAAAACTGAAAAAAAAATAAAAATAAACAAAAACATTAAATAAATTCTTACTAATTGTTTTCAAAAATTTTTACTTCAAGTCACAAGATGCTGTTTAATGTTGTGATATTACTAGTGTTTAGTGTTTATTATACATTATTTTTCTGCACAAAATATTCATTTAATTAATAAAAATATAAAAATAATAAAGTATTTTTTTTTCTTTAAACTCTTTTTTAAATGGGAAAATTTCGTTTTAACTGGTAGATGGACAGGCCTAAAAAATGGTAAATCCAGTCTGTCTGGCAACCCTACACGGGAATGTAAAATGGTATGTATAAATTTGTCAACCCGTTTGTAGTTGCTACAATATTCATTTTAGACCCTATAAAGTATATAAATTATAAATCCTTACAGATTTAGAAGTCGATTTAGTTACGTCCGTCTGTCCATCTGTGTGAGTGTTGAAATCAACTTTTTCAATCCCCCATATATCCCACGGACTCGCATCTAGTATTGGTTTATTATAAATGCTTTCGAAAATTTTTGTATTGAAAATCAGCGATTTTCGCCTTTATGCTTCTGAGATATGAGTAAAAGATCACGTATGTCTCTGTTTTTTTTTTGACTTGTAACAACAAAATTCTTTTGAAAACAAAAGCAGGCGTTATTGTACATGATGGTAAAATCTATGTGGGTTATTGTATTTAATATATTTGTACGCTTATTCAAAAAGTCCTTTTTATTTGTTTCTTACTTGTATAAATGGAAAGTTGAATACGCTATATTAAGACAAATGAGTACACAATCGCATAGTTTCGAGTGAAATTTGCTATATGAAGGTGAAGAGTATTTAAAAAAGTTTCAATCTGCAATTTTATTTTTTTAGACTAGACTAAAACTAAAGCGGAAATCATCCTTCGTTGTAAACAGATCATGCAAATGTTGCACATCTTGCAAGTCTAGTATATATTCTATTGCAAACGTTGCGTTTTGAAAATTTCCAACTGTTTTTAGTATTGGAAATAAGTGCTTGTGTGGGAAATGTAATTTTAGTGTATATTGTTCTTGTGGTGATGCAAACTTTAGAACATATACTAGACTTGCAAGATCTGCAAACATTTGCATGATCTGTTTACAACGAAGGGTGATTTCCCCCCTTAAGTGTAATTTGACTTTTTTTAAACCAGCAGAATCGTCAAGTTTACTTTTGTTTAGTCAAAAACATTTATTTTATTTATTTATTTTTTTAATAAGCAAACAAACAGAGTCCTTAGTTTAGTTATTAGAAAACTCCTTAGTGTACTTTAGAAAAAAGAAGATAATTGTACATAATTATTGCATAATAAACAAAAATTGCCTTTTAAGCAGATTTCCTGTGATGGCTTATTCAAAATATTGGACATTGTTAGCTATTACCTTTGCTCATCATTTAAAGCTCTATCATCTTATCTCTACTCTATTCAGATGTAAAGGGCATCCCAGAGAAAGTTATGTCTTAATGGAAACAAATAGTAGTCGGATGGGATAAGGTTTTGACTATTACGAGGGTGGGACAAAACTTCCCAACTACTGATTTATAAATAGTTTTAACAGGAGGGAAATACGACATTCGATCACGATCAAAACTTCACTTAAGCGATCAAGTTCGTTATGCTTATCGTATAGCGATTCTAATAAAAATTCTAAAATTTCAAGGACGTTCGAACACCCGTAATTTGTGCCCAGTTAAATGTAACTAAACGATTTCATTTTGGTATACTACATTTCCATATCTATCCTTATACTGTAGCCGTTTTGGGGCCAATAACCGCTGCAGTCGATGCAATGGTATGGCCAGATTTAGATTCAGCTCATAATAAATAGAATGCTTCTGATCCCACCAAATACAGGCCATTATCTTAGCACCATGGATATTGGATTTGATCTCGATTCAGCTGGTTAGCCGGACTTCACATACGATCTCTAACCTTTCCAGTAATTTAAGTAGAAAAAATTTAAATCACACATAATGATTTCGTGCAAAAACGGATTTTCTTTTAGAGCGTTCAAGAAGAATTTTAACATGCACAATATTATTTTAAGGCCTCTTAGTTTTAGTTCGTATGGTATTCAATTTTCCTGCTTTGGAATTAATCCAGCTACTCGCAAACATTTTTGAATTGCTGCTTGAATAACACTCAATCAATTTGCTAGCTCTTGTCTAGTTTGTTAACAATCATGTTATGGCGTATTGCCTTCATTGCTGGGTCAACAAACATGTTTGACTAGTCCAGGAGATCTGTGTCTTGCCATCTTAAGAAAATAACTTGAAACACAATTTTGTTAACTATAAAAATTATACTTTTCCTGCCATTGTCTGTTCACCAATTTAAGTTTTCAATTAGAGTTTTTTTCTCTTCTTAACAATTTATGAATAGCCCAAATCTCAAGCTTTTATTCATACTCCCCCAAAGTCCTTTTTCAGCGAACATAAGTTTATGTGTGTGTGTGTGTGTGTGTGTTCTATATTGTTTTATGAATAAAATAATGAAAATAACCAAGTTGTACAACTTAATTTTACCTCATCATTTTTATTTCCGGTCAAAAACATTTAGATGATGTTGATGTTGCGTGTTTCACGCAAATCTACTCTAAAAACATTGACTCAACACTAAATAAGACACACTAATACATATAGACATAAAAACAATAATTTATTAGAACTAAATAATAATGTTGTATTTGAAGAAGAAAAAAAAACCCAACCCAAAATCAAACCACTGCTATTCTTATCAAACTAAAATGCTATTTAACAGGGGAAAAGCTGAGATTTATAAAAGGAAGAAGAAAAAAAAATAAACAAAAAAGGGAAAACAAAAGAAAAGCTCTTAAGAAACCGACAAATACATAAAATTCATGCCACACTAATGTTGGGTTATGTTGTAGCAACGTCTAAGGTAACTTTTGTTGAAATAGAATAACTAAAAAAGGAATTCCTCAGGTGTTTGATGTTTAACAATTTCTTTAACATGTGTGTGTGTGTGTGCTTGTATACCAGGGTACATGTGTTGGCACGTTCTAACTGCAAGGGTGACCCCTAAATTAAAACTGTCAGAATAAAGTGCTTCTACAAAATCAATTTTAAATTAAAGTTGACAATGTTATTGAATCACTTCATTTCGAAAGTCTTAAGAATGGTTTCTATGAAGAAACCCTTAAAAATTTACTTTCCTGGAGACTCCCTATAGATGTATGAATTTCATTTATAACATGTGTATTTGTGTTAAATGTCAGAATGTCTGTACACAAAAAAAAAAAACTACAAAAAAAGTAATGTGTTGGAAATAACAGCCGCAACAACAACATAAGAACTAATATTAAACAAGCACTTACAATCACATAAAAAAAACATCTAACAAAAATGAAATAAAAACAAAAACTTATAAATAGTTGAAATGTGTTAAAAGCACGAGAATTGAATTAAATCTGTATATTTTTTTGTTCTCATTCTAACATTTTTTCGCATTCCTAATAAAACGAAAATTACCTTAAATAAAATAATTGTTTTTTGACACCGCAGTAGTCGTCATTAAAAATTATGAACTCAGGAAATATTTAGCACTAAATAGAAATAAAAAAAAGTAAACTAAACGACTTTAACTTTTAAAGTCTTTCGCATGGTTTCAAAGCATTTCTACAGTACCACGCACCATTTCTTTATTACTTTTATTCAAAAAACACTCACTAACAATATTTAAATTGTTGTTATTTTTATACCCGCCACCAAAAAAATGGTGGGTGTATATTCATTTTGCTATTTCATTTGTAACACATCGAAATATCCATTTTAGACCCTATAAAGTATACATTTTCTGACTCGGAGTTTAATTTTACGACGATCTAGCTATGTCCGTCCGTCTGTTGAAAGCACGATAGAGGTCGCACCAAAAAAGCTAGGGGGCTCAAATTTTGCTGGAATATTTCTTATACATAAGGTTTGTTTGGTATTGAAAATGGGCTAAATCGGAATATTAGAAAGAGAGTTATCGCTCGTCATGCAAGAGTAGGTAAAAAAACGCATTTACCTAGACCCATTAAATTTTCAATGTATTTTTCCTGAGTAAAATAAAGATATTTTCCCGAAAATTTTTGAAATCTATGAATTAGGAAAAGAGGTATAAATAAAAATGGCCGAACATTTATACCGCACAGTATATTTGTCGGTATATTTTAAATTTAAAACCTAATAAAACTGACAAAACTATATGTACGATTCAGAAATTTTGCAAACATTGCGTTTTGGTCAAAGGCTTTGTTCTAAAGGAAAATAAATGTGACACGCCCACTTTTACGCCAGCCTACCATATAACGCTTTATCTAAAATTTATATAATTTCTCTATGAACAAAGTTTGTGGAAGAATAAAGAACTATATTGAAATATCTAAGTTGACTTTATTAGCAGAAACTACATTGACACGCCTATTTTAGCGCCCAATATTTACATAATCTACAGACAATAAAATTTAAATGCTCATAAAACCGACAGAATTAGTGGTATGCTGATGAAATTTCGTACATATAACTTTTTAGTGAATGTCACTGTTATTAATTAATGAAGGTGACACGCCCTCTTAAACGCCTACCTCCGATATAACGTTTTATATTAAATTCGTATAATTTCTCTATGGACAAAGTTGTGGAAAAATAAAGGACTATATTGAAATATCTCAGTTTTATTTTTTAGCAGAAACTACATTGACACGCCTACTTTAACGCCTACTTTAAAGCCCATTTTCATTGAAAGCCTAAATTTACGAAAATATTTTAATAGCAAATCGAAGTTACACAAAGAAAGTGATACATATTTTAGTACAATAAGAGATTATTCCATAGCGATTACTGTTAATAACAAAATAATGAATTTTGTGCTATAGAAGTACGTCAAATTGGTGGTGGGTATAAAAAATTCGGCACAGCCGAAAATAGTGCTCTTGTTATTTAAAAAACTCTAACAATCTTTGAACTGTTGCTACTTTTTTTTTTGGTTGTTCTTTGTGTAGGCTTTTACAGTTAAAATTTTAGTATTTTTATTTAATTTGTTTAGCACATGCCGTATAATTTTTTTATACATAAGTATATTATTTTTTATTAGTTTTTTATAATAATTACCATGTAGTTTTTTTTCAGGGATTATAATTTTTAGTTTGGGGAAGGTTTTTTTTTATCACTACTAGTTAGATAACAAGGAGTAGGCAGGCAAAATGGAATGGTGTTTGGTATTATTAAATTTAAAATAATGACTAATAGTTAAATATTTTGAAGAGGTTTTATTTAATGGAAATAGATATAAAGAAAACTCTAACCGAGCAAAGCCAAAAAGCAAACAAAAGAAAAATATATTAAAATAATATGCAATACTAAAATTTCAAAATAGTTATTAGTAAAAAATATTGAAATAAATTTGTTGCAAAATAAAGCTATTTGTGGGAAACTTTTGTTTTATACTCTTATAAAACAAAAACTGCCAGAAGGGCTGATATTAAAATGGACTAACACAAGCATTTAATGTATGGACCTTTAAGTGTAATAAAGATTCCGCCATCTAATGTTTTTTTTTCAACTAGTACTTATTTCGTAAATGGTAACACTTAGCTCATGTCTGATTTGACTGATAATTAGTTTTATCCTTCCGCTGAACGAATATGGTTGTGTATACGCTTGAACAACGCTGGTAAATATGAGTTTTCGCTTCGCTAAGTGGGCCTGCGATCGACTTACAGAAGATGCCAGTCAATGGCGATCGTTATCGGGCCATGTTGAACGAATTTTTGTTCACAAAAATTGAAGAGGAGGATATTGGCAACATTTGGTTTCAACAGGACGGCGCTACGTACCCCACAGCCGAAGCTTCACTTTTTTATAGCATAAAAATCGGTTTATAAACAACTGAAAGGAAAAACCCAAGACCACAACACATCCATACAAACATATATACTGTTTAGAGCGAACCTGGTTTCACATCCCAGATGAAACAAAAAAATTATTTTTATTTATTTACTTTATTTATTAATTAATTTATTTATTTATTTTTTAATTATTGATACATTCACGCATTAACTTTTTGCATAATTTTACCAAGTAATTATTTTTAACGAATAAAATCAAATACTTATAGACGTATTTCATATTAATGAGAAGGAAATTGTGTTAAAATTTAACCTCCATAATATTGGCATTAAATGCAGAGTAGAATACAGTAATCTATGAATATGGCGTCGGAAATAATAAGACAAACTAGAAATCTGAAATCTAGTCTAAACTACGGTGTGATCACTATACTTATGTACGGCCAAATATATCATTCTTAATTTTTTATTTTTTTATTAATTTTTTATATTTTTTTATAAATTTTTTGTTTTAGTCCATGGAATAATCCTTACTGACTCGATATACACAATCTAAGTCCCATTAAAATCGGATTAGTATTTTAAAAGTTGTAACCGCTTATAGTTGCGATAAACGCCTAAGCAAATGGCATGTCTGTAACAAAAAAGTAATGCGTCACTGCTACTACTGTAATGTTACATTTCCAAATCTCGTTTAAAAAATAATTTGTTGTTTTTTATGCCCTTCACCTGTGGTGCATAAGGGTATATATCGCTTTGTCATTCCGTTTGTAATTTCTACAATTTTCATTTCATATATTTTCTGAAAGCCTATGAATAGAGGAGTCGGTTAAGCCCCGACCGTCTGTCCGTGTGTTGGTTGAAATCAACTTTGAGAAGCAACCATATGTTCCTCAGATCTGTGTATGGCATCAATCTTTTGGAAATATCCGGGAATGAATTGCTATTGAAATTCAGCACAATCGCCCAATAACTTTCTAAGATATGAGCAAAAGAACACGACTGCCTCTGTTTTTTCCCATATTTTTACCACCTAAATGAAAAATTTTCAACTATTGAATAATTTAAAGGTACCTTTCCTACTATTTGTAGATATAAAATGATTTTAGATATATTCGTGAAAAATTTTAGATAAATCGGGGTTTAATCGGTAAAGTTATAGGCAAAAATTTTTTTAAAATATATATATTCCAAAAATTTACAAACGAAAATCAAATTTTTTCAGCTTCTAGACAACCGAAAGCGTCAATATTGTCATCTGAGAGGACTTGACTAGCACAAACGTCAAAATTCAAAATCAAGGATGGCTTCGGAAATAATAAGAAAAAATGGCGTATAACATGAAATATAGGTATAGCTACGTATAAAAATACCAACATTTGTTTCGCAAATTCTCATCTTAAAAAATTCTTTATTTTAAGATAAACAAAAAAAAAATAGTGAAACTAATATAACTACAAAAATTGTTGTTGAAAAACTTTTAATTTAAATATCCCACAAAACATCCATTTTATTTAACCTTGGGGGAAACCAGCATATAAAATGGTTCTAAATGTATAAGATTTTCACAAAAACCTTATCATATTTGAAATATGATTTAAAAACATTTTTAAGACGCATTTGTTTTACAATTAATTAAAATTTTTCCCGTATGACATTATGCTGTCACAAACTGCCGGCGAATTAGCTGATCCATAGTGCCGAAACAAGCCTTTTATTTTCGTTTTTATCATCTTCAGGTATGTGTGTATGCAGCTTAAAATGTGGCAATTGCTGTATAGCATTATATGCTTGTTTCACACATATCAAAGAGTAGAGAAATAAAGTGAAAATATTGTGAAAACCCACGCAAATGCTTCTGTTTTTTTTTTTGGTTTTTTATTTTATTTTTATCTTTTAAACATAAGTATTAGAAAATGAGAAGTTTCGTGATGTTAACTCTTTTCTTGTAGTTTTCCGAAACACAAATTTTTTTTGAATTTTTTCTAAAAATTTTGATTAATTCAATGGTTTAGGGTAATCTTTCATAAAATCTTAAATAAACGAAATTTTTTTAAACGATAGATAGTGTTAAGAGAAGTACTGACACATGCCCAATTTAAAAAGAATATTTTAGTTTTTATCTAAATCAGTGATCGGCATATCGACCCCTGTGCGCGAAATTATCGTATGTGACAAAAACTAAATTTTACAGAAAAGCGTTTTTATTATTTTTAAATAAATAAAAACGTAAATAACACTGCTACATAAAAAGTACACAGTGCTATCTCCATAACTAAAACAGTTATCGCAATAATATTTTATAAGCGGATGGATTAATGTATGTAGAACCAGTCTGCATAAAAAAGTCGATTTCTAAAAAAACAAAACATACGATAATTTCGCGCACAGGGGTCGATATAAGTACTAGTTTCGAACAAAAACAAAACTGTAAGTATATTGGTGAGTAAAATAAAATTACACTGAGAGAAAAGTTACGTAATTTAGAATAAAGCAAAAAGCTTTATAAGCTTTCTATATACCGATCTCTCTATCTCTCTATCTATCTATCTATCTATCTATCTATCTATCTATCTATCTATCTATCTATCTATCTATCTATCTATCTATCTATCTATCTATCTATCTACCTATCTATCTATCTATCTATCTATCTCTCTATCTATCTATCTATCTATCTATCTATCTATCTATCTATCTATCTATCTATCTATCTATCTATCTATCTATCTATCTATCTATCTATCTATCTATCTATCTATCTATCTACCTATCTATCTATCTATCTATCTATCTATCTATCTATCTATCTATCTATCTATCTATCTATCTATCTATCTATCTATCTATCTATCTATCTAACTATCTATCTATCTATCTATCTATCTATCAAAACTGTGCTAAAAAAATTTAAATTCGCTAAATTATATCGTCATTTTTAAAAGTTTACCCACTGACAAATTTTTTGCTGTAATAAAACTAATAAAGCCAAGTATGTCCTAAAAAAAACAAAATATATTTGAACACAAATTTCGTTCAATATGCCTAAGCGAAAATTCCAAAAAAAATGCGCATATCCATGCACTTTTTTATGTTTTTCAGTCAAAGCTTTATAGCTTGCATATCTATGGAGAGCAAGAGATTATGTCCGGATCAGGGTACACTTCTACATAACAAATTGATTTCAGTGCCAAGAATTGTCAAACTTACGCTATCATAGTAATTTTTCATTTAAAATTTCAGTGATTACTAAACTTATCTTGGGATATGCTCTTTGCTTTGTAAGACAAATACAGGTCAAACTGCTCACTCGTGGGCTTAAACAACGAGTAATTTAATGGCCTAAATACATCTATGAATATTGTATATCATTGTTGTGACAAAAAGTAATAACTGCTTAAGTCGAGATAAGCTAAAATTGAAATAAAAACACCATTGTTATTCCGGAATTCAAGACTATTCTCAAGCCGATTTTCAACTATTTTGGACAACTTTGCAAGATCTAGAGCGTAAAAACTGTGACATTGTTTTTTTAACGAACAGTCTTGTTGGGAATAATAACATATTTCAAGTTATAATTTAACTTAATATACGAAAAACAATATGCTCTTTTATTTTGTATTTTTATAAAAGGAAATCAATTTATAAAAATTTAAAAGTGCTTTCCTGATAAATTATAGAAACAGACAAAGGCAGATTTTCCTTATTCCCACAGATATTTGTGAGATGTTATTCCCTTTGTTATGCCTCAGGAGAGAGAACATAGATTTGTTTATGGCTTTTGAAGTTCGCTTCAAAATAAAATTCGCCGACTGTAGTGCGACTACAACTTCCGCAAATCTTCCAACAACTTTTTCAAAAAGTAGAGAAATGATTTTGCTGTCACCAAAGCTACGTGAGCAGACCTATATCGTACCATCTTTCCGTTCATATCTAGCGTTGATAGAAACATTTGTCTGCACACTTGGATATGATTAAGTCGAGTTTTAAAATATAATAGTTTTTGGAACAGGGTTTTGAGTTTTCAAATGTAAGACGTCGTCTTACTTATGTCTCAATAAGGTTTGTTGTTTACAGTTTTTTATTTCCCACGACGTTTTCCATAAGGACTCAAAATAGGTTTTTACGAAACTTCGGTGAAATAGGAACAATGACGGTTTGAAGTTTTTCGACGAAACGTTAACTTGCGCTTGTCGTTTTTTTTTAGGCTTACAGTCAGTTATATTTCGTCTTAAAAATCAACGATGTTTCTTACCTTCGATACGGTTTTGACGACAACAAATTCTTCAATTGCGTCTGATTAATTTGCTTTCAGCAATAGTATTCATAGAGTGTTCAGAAATATTTAATTTTCGGTCTACAATTGGCTAACTTTTAGCTAATATTCCTTTCCAACACTATTTTGATATAAATTTCAAGTAAAATATAAGTAACGTGTTATAATAATTTAATTTTATATGTCAACAGTGTCAATGTTTTATATACATGAAAGTAGTTGAGTTTTTTGACTTTTACACAAAACCAGAGTTGTACTTTTTAATTTTTTCAATACAAGTCAAACTTTTTTGTGGTGATGTATTTTGATGAGGTAAACAAGAATTTAAATAAATTTTTAAAAAAGTTCTAGCACCCCCTTTATTAAAAGAGAATTTTCTACTGCTATTTTTTATAAGAATTTTTTACAAATTATCTTTTTATATAATAAATGAATGTTTTCGATCTTTTTAATTTATATAAACAAATGTTTTTTGTATCGAGCTTCAGATCACTTTCTTTTATAAAAAAAAGCTTTAATTTTATTTTCCGATATTTCGCTACCACATTGGGTAGCTTCTTCAAGAAAGTTTTAACAATTTTCAAATAAAAATAAAATAAAAAAATAAAATTAAAACTATTTTTTATAAAAAAAAGTGATCTCAATCTCGATACAAAAAACATTTGTTTATATAATTATCTTTTTAAATAAAATGAACAAAAAGAAATCCGATCAATAAAATATTTGAAAATTATTTTTTAATAATTTGTCTAATTTAAAAGATATTTAAAAAATTTTTTTTTGTTTTAAGATAATTTATAAGAAATTTCTGGCTACGAAAACTTTTGATAAGTTTTATATTGAGAAATAATTTTAAATTAAATCTTTATTTGAAGATAGTTTTTAATGAAGTCCGATTTTAATCTATATATATAAAAGTGAAACTCTGTCTGTGTGTGTGTGTTAGCTATAGACTCCGAGACTGTAAAACCGATCGGACTAAAACCTTGGCAAATTGTTGTACAGATTCCAGGGAGTGTTTATGGGTGGCAAAAAGTGGGCAGTGCCACGCCCATACAAAATAAGTTATCATTTTTATCTACTTGCACTAGATCGATTTTTCTGAAACTTTGCACACACATGTTGAGCTGTCATGACTATATAATTTCGTGATAAGAAAAGTGCGCACGGCCACGCTCATAAAAAAAGTTATAATTTTGAGGTACTTCCTCTGGACCGATTTTTGTGAAACTTTGCACACATATTGAGTTGTAATGACTATACAATTTCTTGACTAGAAAAGTGGGCAGGGTCACGGCCATAAAAAAAATATCATTTTCACACGTATTGAGCTCTCATGACTATACAGTTTCGTGATTAAAAAAGTAAGCAGTGCCACGCCCATTAAAAAAAGTTATAAGTTTTAGCTTTTCGCACTTGATATTCAATTTAAATTCAGAATGCGTTTTTATTCATTAAGGGGCGTAGCAACGCGCGGCGGGCTTTTCTAGTAAACAATATAAACAAAATTTTTTTATAGACATCACAAAATTATTGTAAATTCTAATATATAAAATTCTCGTGTCTTGATGTTTGTGGTTAAACTCCTCCGAAATGACTTGACCGATGTTGATGAAATTATGTGTGCATATCGGGTAGGTCTGAGAATCGGTTAACATCTCTTTTTCATACTTCTTAACGCCACGCCTTTTTTCACGCCCCCTCAGATAGGCCAGACTGCAGGACTGATCTTCTTGAAATTTACACATATTTAATATAACTAAGACTCTGATATGATTAATAGGATACTTTTTTTACCACGCCTACTTTAACGCCCACTTTTTTAATTACTTGTACTTGCATCGCTATAGGTTTTAGTATTTTTCTTTCAGTTGTACACAATTTATAGTCCAGCCAAAATAAACGTTTAAGAATCGGTCAACATATATTTTTTAATACTCCTGAATATTAAAGGTGCCTCAACCAAATAACGTAACATCTTCGATGAAATTTTAAACCATAGAACACATATGGTTTACGTTTTTTTTAATGTAAAAAATATTTCCTGGAAATATTTTATATGGCAAAACAACGTTTGCCGGCTCAGCTAGTTATCTATAAAATGTTGCTTGCAGAATTTTGTATTGATAGTTGTTATTCATAAAATTCTGTATTTAAGATATTTTAAATCAAAAAACCTTTATAGTGTCATACAAAACACTGAAAATGATTCAACAAAAGAAGTAGGGGTCTTAGGCGGTATACTACATCTACACACTGTATATTATTTCAGATATGTGAGTATATGTAAATGAGTTTTGGTGTTAAACTGAATGCCATCGTTGAGTTGCATATAATTGACGCGTTTTACGCTCAAGGCGCTAATTAATTATTTCTCTCCTGACATTTGTTGTTTGTTTTAAGAAAAATCTACACACCACTCGTGCTACTAGATTTTGTTGGTTCATTTCAAAAAGGGTGTTTATTTGACATAGGAATGTGATTTGTTTTGGGGGGGCCGAGGCAAACAGTGTTAATGTTTTATGTTTAGTTTTTCGTTTATCTTTTTCTATTTCTATTTCCCTAAACAAACGACAAATGTCATGTGTCACCAAGTAAACAACGGGTCTTATGAAAATTTACTACATTTTTTCTTGCGAAGGCTCAGTTAAAATATTTAAGAAATTTCATGTTTAAATGAAAAAAAAGGACAAATAAAAGAAAACAATAATGTCATGTGTTGGAGCAAAATAATAAAAAATTAGCGTTACTTTTGCTAGTTTAACAAAATATATAAACTTAAATATTTATAATATTTAGTATTTTATGCACTTTGACACAATCTCCAGCACAAATTGTGTTTGTAGCTGATATTTTTTTGCTGTGAAGCGAAAAAAAAAGAACTTTATTTATAACCATTAAATAAGGATTTGAACCAAGTTTCCTTTCTTCTAAGGAAATTTATTAAACACGCAATACACTTGGGTACTTGTACATACTCGCTCTTTACTTGCAATTCATTGCAAAGGCGAAATTAGGTTGAACTATAAATAAACAGTTAAGAAAGTGGATATGAAAAATGTCAACTAAAAATGAAAAAGTACAAAGAAGAAAAAAATATTAAATAAATGTAATATTTTCTTAAAATTTATTACAGTTTTAAACACCAATCTCACTTTTATGTTTATGAGCATGGAAATGAATTCATTAGTATGCCACAACACTACTTACAGTTGAAGTAGATAAAAGAAAAATTTCAATTAAAATAGTGGGTAACTTATAAATAAGCGGTGAATATTTTTATCAGAAAAGCAAATATTTATGTTCAATATTCTACATACAGAGAACAACTCATAGAAATTAAAAAAAAAAAAAATCTGAAAAAAATTTATCTGCCGCATTTTTAACACCCTCAAATGCTACCTACTGCTCTTTAAAGTCATTTGAATTTCATTATAATGCATTTGTTTGAAATTTTTTTACACGAAAAAAAAACGTTTCTGTTATGGCACTTCAAGTGTGTGAATTTTATTAATTTAACAGAGAACTTTTCTAAATACAAGCTATAGCAAGTGAGAGTACTATATTCGGTCGAGCCGAATCTGATAATACGCTTTACCACCATTTGCAAAGGTACAATATTGTATAACATGGCTGCGAGGTATGGGGAGGGGCAATGAAATGAAGGAAGAGGACTGGCCGTTCAACGAACGTCCGCATTGAGGATAACGTCTGCATACCGCACAGTCTCTGGAGCTGCTGCACTTGTGATAGCCGGAGCAGTTCCTATTGACCTTAGGATACGAGAGCGAAGGAAGATATAGCAAAAGAAGCGGGCAAATACTCTAGAGCAAGGGGAACATAGGTGGATAGTACACGAAACCTTGCAGGCCTGGCAAGCAAGATGGACAGCTGAAACCAAGGGAAGGTGGACAGCCAGACTACTTCCACGCCTTGAAAACTGGCTTGGAAGAACAATAGGAGAAGTTAACTATTACCTGACACAGATGCTTACAGGACACGGTTACTTCCGAAAGTATCTACATAAGGTTGGCAAATGTGGAACACCCCACTGCATATACGAGGAGGCTGAGGAGATAGATGACGCCGAACACACTTTTTTCAAGTGCAACAGATGGTCGCAGCAGCGACAAGAGCTGGAAAGGAAAATAGGTGAAATAACTGTGGAGAATATAATCCCCATCATGCTGAACAGCGAGAACAACTAGAGCGCAGTGAAGCGATACTGTGAGGATATACTGCGGATGAAAAAGAAGGATCTGGATGCATGGGATTAAGGATTAAGCGGAGGCCTGGACGCAGGCAGTTATAAGGACGGGGCTGTTACAGCCATCAGGAAACCACCCCGAAATAATGCTGGACGCGGTTCCGGGGTGGATTGCTTTCCAAGGGTGGAAGACAGGGTGTTCCCATAGAAAGAGCCCGACATAACACATTGGTGACGACCTTTGGTGTATGCGGAATCTGCATTTTTACCTTACCTTACCGCAAAAACAAAAAAAAATATTGTATAACATTTTGCTTATTGTTTCCGACCGCATCTTTGATATTAAATTTATACATACACCCAGAAAACAGAACATCACATTCATTGCCCATTGAATGGTTCATATAATTATGTAGTCAGCACTAATAAATTATAATTCTTGCAATAGAAATTTTATAATCACAAATGAAAAGTTCGACTGCAGTAACTGAACCATTTGATTGGCAATGAATGTGATTTTCTGTTTTCTGGGTGTGGAATAACCATATTGATTAAGAATAAAATTATCTGCCATTTTGTTTCAAATGTCATATTGGATTTAAATTTGTTCTTAGTCTACTTTATTTTGCTGGTCAAGCCCATTCACTTGATACCAATCTTGTGCAGGTTGTAGCGAACAAAGAAAGATTTGACCCACACATCCGACATTTTCCTTAACAGGCCATTTCGATTTTCAACTTTTCACAAGTAACTTCATTCTACTATTATTTAATTATTGTTATTCTTTAATTTGAATCCAATTTTGAGGAATTTGTAGGACATACATTTTTAAGCATCAGACATAATTCATTTATAAATTTATTTAACGGCATTTTGTAGTAGCGGCCATCACGGATTTAAAATTTCGAAGTCCTTTATATTCTGTTAGCTAATCCCTTTTCTTTGATATCTATTTTGACTGGTTTGGTTATCCAGAGACTGAAAAAGATTTGTTTTGTTTTAAAATTTTAAGAGAACTGTCGCAGAAGTTGTATTTTGGTTCCTATATCTCAGTTAATTTCAAATTGATTTGTAAGCTTCATTCTAGGATAATTTTCAACGTTAGAGCCTGTAATTTTTTGTGACTAACGTGTCCAAAAATTATTTATAAGCTTGAAGAACTTTATACATTTAAAAGTATATTACCTTTCAAAATTATTTTTGCCTATAACTTTGCCGATTAGTGGCAGATTTGTCCATTTTTTACGAATATCCCTAGAGGCGTAAAGTGCCTCGAGGCATAGAATTCCCATAAATAGTTACAAATATGTCTATAAATTGTCCTAGGATTGAAAAATTTTTATTTTTATAGTAAAATTATGGGAAGAAACAGAAGCAGTCGTGTTTGTTTGCTCATATCTCGAGAACCTATGAGGCTATTCTGGTAGATTTTAATAGCGATTTATTGCTAAATATTTTCAAAAAATAAAAAAAACTAATATAAACAGGTTTGTGCAACATATGGGGGCGTTTTAAATTAGATTTCCACCAATATACAGCAATCGAAATTAATATCGTTGAAGTTACAAACGTTATGGCAAGGCTGCATATGCCATTGGTGAAGAATAAAACAAATTAAAACAAACTTTTTCCTAAATAAAAACACTTTATACTCACTTTAAACGACTAAATTCGAATACAAACGACAAAAACAACAAAAGCATTTACAAATTAAATAAAATATTTAAATCAAATCATGTTTTTGTTGTTTTTCTTTTCGGTTGTTTGCAATGAATTTACAGAAGCAATCAACAAGAGCCAACTTTAGAATACATTTTTTTGTTCTCTTTTTTTGTTTTTGTTAAATATTTTCAATTGCAATTAAATAATTTGTTAAACATAAAATAGTTTCAGTGTACATATGCATGTCTGTAGATATGTGTGTGGGGAAAACAGCTAAATTAATTTCGTTTTTAAAATAAGCAAATGAATTTGCTGAAAATGATTATAAAGTTACAATATAAAGACATTTAAATGGGAGACAACATTTTTAATAGAAATATTCGTGAAAAGAAAATTAATTTGTCGTTTAACTTACGCTTAAACGCTTTAAAGTTATATAATTATTGAAAGGTTGACACAATAGAAAGGCTTTCTTGACTTTAAGTATGTGGCAAACTAAACTGTGTATTCATTGACACCAAATTATAGTTAGAAGGAAAGTGTAAATTGATGACGTGGATTAGTTACAGGGATTGTGCAATTTGACCCTTTGCTCTTTTTAATTTTTTAAATCAATACGCCGCTCAGTTATTGGTTAAAACAATTAAACAAAATACGATCACACTCAAAAACAGAAAATCACATTCATTGACAATCGAATGGTTCAATTCCTGCAGTCGAACTTTTCATTTGTGATTATAAAATTTCTATTGCATGAATCATAATTTTTTAGTGCTGAATCATATTCTACTATCACAACTAAACTATGTGATTAGCAACAATGGCGGTACTTACAACCAATAGTGTTTTCTCTGTGCCGAATTAGCCCCAAACGGTTACAAATAATTCGTGGATTTGAATTTCGAAAATAATAAATAAAAATAAGAAATAATTCGTGGATTTAAATTTCGAAAATATGTGGTTTCCATGATACCCATATGAGGCAATTTTTACAAACAGCGTTAGTTTGAAAAATCAGCATTCACCATTGAGTAATACATTTAACAAACTCACTGCGTTTTTACTTGCAAACCTGCGCTCTTCTTCAAAAAAATCAACACTGCTCAGATATTCTTTCTGTGCATTCCAGTGATTAGCATTCTTCTAGTAAGCAAAAATTCATTCTCACACACGCACAGTTATCATATTTTTTATTCAATTCAGTAAAAGTTCAACAAAAATGATTTTTTTATGTATTTATTTTTTTAAAGTTTGGCAACCTTGCCTCTAGGCCATAATCGGCTACAAACTTCTACTAAAAAAAATTTACAATGCTTTTTACTTAAACTATAAAAGTATAATGTAATAATTTAAATATAAATACAAAGGAATTAAAAATATAATGACAAGAAAATTGCACAGAAAATATAAACCAAACTAACCAAACTGAAGACCAAGATTGAAATATGTACATGGATAGAGAACGGTCATTCAACATAACAAAGCAAGTAAAGTCAATGCAAAAAGAATAATTTATTTGAAGCAAAAAATAATAAAGAATGCTAATAAAGATTTAGAATTAAGTGCTATTTTCAAACAACTCGCGAAAAGGTTTTTTCCTAAAGGAATCAATATTAACATCAAACGTCCTTAAAGTGTCCGATAACCTACTATAAGTTCGTGCCACTTTCACACAAAAATATTGTTCCAAAATTGAGGTCAATCTTGGTATGATCAACTGTCTTTTTCTATAAGATCTACACAACCTAAAAAACTTAACTAAATATTTAGGTATCTGCAACTTATATAACTTATAAAAGTGTAAAATATTCCTAAAGTTTATTTTACAATCAATCATTGCTGAGAATGATTTTTATATAGTTCGCCGTTTAGCATTTAATAAACTCTTATTTAATCCCTACCAGAAGCAGCTAATTGCGCCTTTCTCTGCTCTGTGCTAAAAGAGTTGGCAACAAGTAAAGAAAAAATATTTAAAATATTAGTATTGAAATAAAATTGTCTTATATTTTTCACTGCTAAAATAAAAAGCAGTGCAGAAGACATATTCTATTTCGCTTTCATATGCAAACAATTTTTGCATTTTCATGTATACAATACGATAAGCTAAAACTTAAAGTCGGCACTACCTACAAAATTAAATTTAGTATGGCGCTATTTTTTTTTTCCTGCTCAACCTTCGTTCGCTTGTTCACGATTTGTGCAAAAAACCAAAAAATTCAACGCAATAAAAACGAAGATGTATTTAGCAAACACTATCAGTTTGATGTCTATCATTATAAAATGAGAAAAGGAAAATGAGCGAAGCAAAGTAAGAATTTTTTACAATAATATTTGATAGATAAAATATCGCATCAACCGACTAAACCAAACGAACTGTCACTGCTCATATTGTTGAACAGTTCATTTTTCGTTTCATTTACTGACTACGAACAAGAATTTCTAAACGTTTATTGTTCTACAAAAATGCCCCAAGGTAGGTAGAACAGGCAGCTGTTGTGCAGCTCACTTGGGTCCATTCTATTGATCCCTTTGTGATACCTTAATAGATTAGAAAGAATAGAAGAGAAAAGCAGACCAGTCCAGAATATCTGGCGGGAATCGAACCCGCAACCCCCAGACTAACACACTAGCACAGGTATATACATACCCAATTATTCCCCAGACTCGTTAATATACTCTTTTTTAATAATTAAAATTTAAGAAAAAATAAGTAAACAAAATGTCCTCAAACTTGTGCCATGACCCTCGCATACTGATGGTCGTATTAAAATTTGCACACCTTATCTATATATCGTCAGCTCAATATGCAAACCTGCTAACTCCCTTTCAGCAAATTTTACAGGAGAGGCTTGAGAAAAAAACCAAATATATTGTTGGTTTATGTTATGGTATTGTTCATCTACGACTGCAATCTACAAAAATAAAAATCGTATTAATTGTTAGTAAATATAAGAGTTAGTAATAAAACACTGAACTAATTACGTACTGGTTCAAGCAGTTTATCTTACAAAAACTTTTCTGTGAAAGGATTTAGCAGTGTTTCTTATCAAACATTTTTAAACATTTCAAGACTTTAATTGAAGAAAAACTACATGCTGGTCGATGAGGTGTATCTTTACCACACGGCATCAAAAGCTCAATTTACTTAAACAGTGGATTTAGCAGGTTTGCATATTCATATTAAGCCGACGATATATTATGTAAAGTATGTCCTTTACAGAATCCTAAACCATGCATTAGATCATATGATGATCTTTATGATGATAAGACCACGAACTTTTCTTAGTTGGTTCTGCCCAATTTCCGACAGATGGCGCTAATTTCATTTCAATAAATTTCATACATTGCCATGACAATTCATGCTGATTTGAATTGAAACTAAAACAGCAAACGAATGATGGCGTTTAGAGTTGTGAGTGACATAAGAATTTAGGTAAAATGTGCATTTTTTTCCGGCTCACATTGAACAGAAAATATTGTGCGTATTTGTTTATTTAGGAGCATTTTCCTTAATTTCTTTCAAATTTATTTTAGTTGGCGGCGTAGCAACGCGCGCAGCGTACATTTAATTTTGTATATTCCTTCGATGGTTTTGTTCATAGTTTTATAAAATTCAACTAATATTTCCAACAAAATGTTTGTTAGAGATTCGCATATTGTAGGCTTTTTAAATAATTTACTACAATGAAAACATATTGTTTTTGCAGGTAGTGGGACTTATTTATTTATTCCTACAAAATGTCCCAAAAAAATTACTGAAAAAATTAGCATTAATTGATTGTTAAAAAAAAAATCAATTTAGAAAAAAGCCTTTGTATAAAAACACTTTTTAAGAAAAAAATTTTCACAAGTCTTTCAAAAACAAAGATCTTTTAAGCCTTAAAGAAAATCATCTAAAAGCTTTTATTTACAAAAAAAAAAACATAAAAACCGTTTTTTAAACCACAAGCTTTTTCGAAAAATTCCGTTAAAAAATCATTTTCTTAAATTATTTATTATTTATTTTCTACAAAACGTTACTTAAATTATGAACAATAATTACACGTTGAATTTTAATTTAATGTTTAATAGGTTAAAAGTTTCCTTTTCATTGGAAAAGTTCTCAACAATAGCATACACACACACACACGAACACACACAAATAAAGTTATGATGGAAAGTCAGTGAAAAGTTTTTTTAAAATGAATAATACATATCACCTAGCTGCAATAGTGGTTATGACGTTGATACAAAAAACCACCATGATTGTGGTTTTCCATACTATTTTGTGTTGGAGTCAAGTTAGTCCATCAAACAAGCCAGCCAGCCAGTCAGTCAGTCAATTAACTTTAGTGTCATGCCGAAGAAACTGCTTGGTAGTATGACTTTAAAAGACTGCAAGAGAGACAGAGAGACAGACTGACATGCAAACAAGTACAATTTATGTACAATATGGAAATTGTTTTAATATAAATATGTATTGCATTAATAATTATTTGTAGAATGCTTACACACACAAATATTAACTACATGTTTGAAAACATATGCATACCTGTATGTAGGTGTGTGCGTATGTTTGTTTGTAATTAAGTATGTGTATTGTGTTAACAAAGTCACGTTATTTACAGGAAATTACTTTAATGAATTTCATTGTATTTTTTGTTTCTCTTCTTTTATTAACTTCTTTCTCGTCCTATCTACTTTCTTTCTTTCTTTGTTTAAAAAAACTTGAGCAACAACATTTGAACACCCCCATTGATGACAGGCTTTATGGAATAAAAAATTGTTTCTGGTTTTTTATTAAAAAAAAAATGAATAAAACAAGCAGCTTTAAGTAAAGTTTTTTTTTTCGTATACAAGCGAGAGAGTAAATATATTTCTACACACATCCTGTCATATCCTGTTATAAACCCCGTTATATATTTCAACGTTTTCAACGCATTATTTATGTGTGTTGGGGAGTTGGAGGTTAAAGGGGTTTTCGCACAAAATAGAATAAAAATTAACTTGGTTTACGTGCCGTTTTGTTTTTTATTTCTTCTTTTTTTTTTCAACCCAATTATTGGTTTGTTGTCATCTTGGTTTTCCTTGTGAATGTTATAACATGTTAAACTCACACCAGCAACGTTATCAATACAGCTGGTGGTTTTTGTTTCGTTTCGTTTACCCTTTAGTGGGTTAAAGGTATTATGGCAACAGTCGTTTTGTTTTCCTTTTCACCTTTTCATTGAGTAGAGGGATTCATACGAATTCAGGCCACACAAGCGTGATTATGTTGCAATCAATTTTGTAATAAATAATATATTTATGCATTCACTTTGTATGCGAAATATGTGTGTTTTTTGCTTAAGCCTTAAGGTAGGCATTACAAAATACAATATAATATTAAACACATACAGGTAGGCTTTCTTTTGTGTTTTATAAAGTTAAAAGGCTTATTGAATGAATTTTAAAGTAAAAATTACTTTACAGGAAAGGAATTTGTGTTGTCCTATGCACGAACGTATATTCTTTTAATCGATTACTTTTTTAAAAATAATTTACTTTAGGTGAAAAAAAGAAGTTGGAAAAAATCTTTATTGAGTTTCTTCTTCAATGAAAAAACCTAGAAAATATTTAAAGATTGTTATTAAACTGAATTATCTAGTAATAAAGGGTCCGCCATCTAACGTTTTTTGTTCAGCTAGTGCTTATTTCGTGAATAGTAACACTTAGCTCATGTCTGATTTGACAGATAATAAGTTTTATCCTTCCGTTGAACGAATATGGTTGTGTATACGCTTGAACAACGCTGGGAAATATCGCGACATTACTCTGGCCGATTTTGCCAAAAAAAAATATCTTTTCAGATGAAGCTCATTTTGATCTTGTCGGGTATATAAACAAGCAAAATTGTCGCATTTGGGGCACAGAAAACCCGCACGCATACATTGAAAAGCCGATACACCCAAAACGAGTCACTGTTTGGTGCTGATTTTGGTCCAGAGGCATAATTGGGCCATTTTCTTCGAAAATGAGCAAGGAGTGGCCGTTACAGTCATTGGCGATCGTTATCGGGCCACGTTGAACGAATTTTTTGTCCACAAAAATTGAAAGGATGATATTGGCAACATTTGGGTTCAACAGGACGGCGCTACGTGCCACACAGCCGAAGTTACACTTTTTTACAGCATTTTCAAAAAAAAAAGTTATTTGGCGGACCCTGTAGAAGGTCAGACAAAATATAGGAAAGGTACCAAATTACGTGGATCTGTAATATCCGATCCAGTTATCAGTATAACATAAACCAGAAATCTGTATCACTTAGCAGTTAAGGCCGATATTCGCAGAGGATATGGAAAATCATTTCCTGTTTTCCTATATTCCTACAGTAGCAACAATGATCGATCCAGAGAAATCAAACAACACTCAGTATATTATCAGTACCGACAGCAACTTTGAAATATCCCTAAGCATGCTGTTAAAAAACTACATGTTGCGTTTCAGTCTCCAGAACTAAATGCCGAAACATGCTATTTTTAATAGCACTCCACTGAATTGCCACTAGTTTGGCGATGAATGAATTTAAAGCAGATTCAAAATTGGCCAGCTTGTCTACCAATTATTTACCATAGTGGTCGTTATGATAGGAACCCTTTCAAGGATAAAAATACATGTTGCCAACCTAAGTTTGACAGCGCTTTAATAGAATGATTAAATAGCAGGGATATAGATGCAGGAGTTCAATGCCAAAACTGTCAGCAGACCGGCGAATATTATTTTCATGTACGTAGTATTGTGAAATATTTCCGCCTAAAGTCTGAAAAACGATGTCAGATACAAAGTTTGTAAGGGATTACCTTGAATTCAACACAACAGTCAACATTAGAAAAGTTCTTATATGTAAGTCCTGATGTAAAATCTACCTAAAAGGCTGCCCCAACCCATTCGCTTAACCACTTTAAATGCTTTATCAAAGTTTGTATATTTAATAAGATATTCAGTGGCATGGTTAATGGATCGGGGGTAAAATAAAAAAAGAAATCCGTTGTTACAACCAGATGCATAAGGACTCATTACGCTGCAAGCAGAAATGGCCATTATGCGAAGATCAGTGTGGACGAGTAGCTCTATAGTATTAAGTTTTTTTAGAGCGCTGGTAAGCAATGCAGTTCGAATTCCTATTAAAGCAGGCATCTGTGTTTTATATACAAACATATCCTGAACATATCTCCTCCTTTTAGCAATCCATTACACTGCTAAAAAGAGGAGATATGGGCGTTTCTGATCCTCAGTTTAATATTAAGTTTCCATGATAGCTTAGAGTCTGGCAAAAATTGTATCGAATCAGAAAATGGTGAAAAAAGTTAATTCTATTTTAACGTTTGTAAAATAAATTTGTAGGTTAAGTTAGATTAGCTCGGGGGGTTGGCATGTTGTGCGCTCTATAGGAACGAAAAATTTCCCTAATGAAACCATAATGCTAATTTCGTCAACGTAAATTATCGGCTAGGTAAAAATCCCAGTTTCCTCAATGTAATCCCTTGTTGATCTCTAATTTGAATCTCGCAGCCATTCCAAGTTCGGCATAGTATCCCCTTTAAAGTGTTTGCGCCTAATACGCCCAAACGCAGGGCACTGATAAAGGTAATGTTCCAAAGTCTCTTTCTCCTCGCATGCCCTACATGTCGTTTCATTCATTCGACAGTCCCATGCGAGCTAGATGAGTTCTCAATTCCGTGTAACCCGTTATTACACCAGGTTATATCCCAAATTTCGGTCTACTCAGTTTCAGAATTTCCCTGGACTTTGCAAGATTTTGGTTACCCCATAGTATGTTTGTCATTTTACCGACATTTGCATTCTGCAAATTCTGCAAGTTCATTTTTTAACTGCTGAAAAGGCTTTAGCATTTTCCAAGGTTGTATCATTTAAAAATGATCCCATTTTAGATAATTTATCGGCTTCTTCATTTTCGATTATGCCGTGATGACCTGGAATCCATATTACCTCTAGACGTTCACAATTCGTATGCGAGTTTATCTCATTCTTGCATTGCAGGACATTTCGATATTCAACCTTTTCACTCTTTAGTATTCTTATAACTTACTGGCTATACGAAAAGATACGAATCATAGCCTTGCCACCAGTTTCCTTCATCTATTTAACACCTTCCGTAATAACCACAATCTCAGCATGAAAGAATTGTGATCTGGTTGACGGAAGTATTAATTCGGTTTGGGCTCATGGCATATGAACCTATTCCACCAATCTTTTGTTGAAGCAGATTTTCTATTTGACATCAACTCATCTAATTCTTCGGCGTATATTAAAAAGCCTTGAAGAGCAAAGGAAAACATAAGATACCCTGAAATCTGGCTGGTGAAAACCTGATCCGTTCTGCTGAGAAAACTGCGGCTTTGCCAGAAGATATCGCCGATAATACCGAGGAATCATTCAGATAATGTAACACACAATTAAGCGTCAATTCTTTATAGAAGAGGCTTCCTTACAGAGAGATGACCGCCAAACGCATGGAACTTGCACTCTTGTGACACATTTTGCGTTACCTTGCAAGTGCAAACTAATGGATGAAATACTACATCAAGCTCCTATTTTGAACAAAAGTAATAGCCACTACTGGTCTGCTTAAAAGATGATGCCTTTAACTCTAAATTTGCTTCAAGCCGTGACATATTCTGGACGCGCAGGTTTTCCCAAACCCAAAAGCGACAAATTTTCGTTCAATTAGTAATTTTAATTAATCAGTTTCACAAAGTCATTTTTCGGTCGGTTTAATTAAAATTTGTATACAGGTTGCCGCATATCTCTTTATTGAGATTCGAATTTTTTTTAAATTAAATTTCTTTCTACGATCCCCAATCGATGTAACAAACACAAAATATTTAATCGAAACACGTGGGAAAAGTTTAAGTCTTATTTATTGAATTCAATAGTTAAGTATTATGTTGAAAAGTAGCTCAACTTTAAATGTATCACATTCCCTAGTACTCCTCGTTAAGGTAAAAATCTAAAATTTCCATTTCATTCTAGCACAACTTGTAGTACATTGACTACAACTACAAAAAAACAACTGCTCTTACATATTTAAATTAATTACACCAAGAGTGAGAAAAGGAAAAAGAAGAAGAAGAAGGTATTGCATAAAGTTTCCGCTTTAATTTTTCTGCAATTGTGTGCTATTTGTTTTCAAAGTCCTAGCGTAAGCCATTGTAAGGAAATTGAAACGGCAATAAGCAAGGAACAGAAGAAAACAAAAATCAAGAAGAAGGTCCTTAAACTTAATGTTTTTTTTTCTTGTTCCTCCACAGGGCAGGCAATATTTGCATGTTTATGACTATGAAGCAGTAAAAAATTTGTATGTATCTTTGTTATGGTAAAATCGTAACAGTGAGCAAAAACAAAAGCTGTAAGAACAACACAAACAACATCAGTTGCAGTAGCAATAACAGCTTTAACTAAAACTAGAATAACCAACAAAAGCAAACATCAAGCTTATGCCACTCTTCATCACTCTCTACTTAAAATGTCGTTGAACTTTTTATTATTCCAATCCACACTTACATACTCTGCCACACATACACAGCTACGCTAACTCTTATACATACAAACAAACATATATATCCATGCATAACACTGAGCTTTCAAGTATAATTATCCCTTATGTTGTTGTTGTTGTTGTTGTTGATTTTGCATAACCCTACATATGCCACAAAAAAAAGCGAAAAAACTTTCATTTCATTCGCCCCTCTTTTTTTCTTTCTTTTTCAAATAGAAAAAAATCATGGAATTGAAAAGTGAAAAAATAGCAAACAAAAAAATTTTACTTTCTTTTTGCCATATTTTTTTAAATTGTTTGTTTTTAATTTTTTTATTCTTATTTGTTAACTTAAACTATAAAAGCAAATACTACAATAATATTTTTACTGTAAACACCCTAGTAGAGATCTTGTTAGAGAAGATGACTGTTGGCACTTATGCCATGCTGGCGATGATACATTCCCTTTTGGTTTTGGTTTACATAGAGATTTGTATAATTTTTTTATATCCTCCCTACATATGAAAGCATATGAATGTGGAGGACAATTTTCTATTTGCTTGTTGTTGTTTTGTTGTTGTTGTTGTTGTTGTCGCTTGAGATATGTAAGTTGCCAGATGTGATGATTTATCTTCATTTTGACGAAAGTTTAATATAAAATATTCAAAATACTGTTTGGACTTTTTGATTGGATTTTTTTAAATCGTAAATTTGTTATATTATAATATAAAAATATAATTACTATGATAAATAATTATTTAAACACATGCGTATTTTAAAGATTCAAACTCTTGACTAAAATAAATAATAAAAATTAATAAAAATTATTTACAAAGCACCAATACAATCTGGTTCATTAAAAAATTGATGAAAATTTAATAAAAAAAAATTCTTCTTATTTTTTATTAGATGTTTATTTGATATAGAAATTAACGAAGACTTACTGTTATTATATTATTTGACAACCCTGTTTTTAATAAAATGAAGAGAAGTCACACAATTATTATTTCAATCGTAAAGGAAGGCCACGATAATTTTACCTAAATGTTTAAACGTCTAGGTTTTGCTAGGACAATAAATAGATTTAATAGTTTTTAATTAAAAATAATTTTAATTTATATTCTTAAAAATTAGTTTAAATTACAAAAAAAAAGTTTTTTATTGAAAAAAAAAATTAACTAGAAAGCCTCGCAATAAAAAAATAATAGCAGACGCAGATATCCTTTTCAAACTAAAAATTCTGCGGAATACTGAAAGCCAATGTAAACTACTCGAAACCGGTGACATTGTTGAGCCGTATTGAGCCACCAAAAGAAGCGGTGACATGATATTAAAAAATTATCAGCCACAGTTGAATGTTAGCACAGAGCTGCTCAACTGCCACTCACAAACTTGTCATGTAATTTTTCTTCGATTTCCAAGACAACAGTTGTTGTTCCATTACATATGTCAAGCAAGGCGAATTCAATAAGGTGAACTCGTCGCTAAAACAACTACAAAGTTGAAAAATACGAACGTGTATTTTGTTAGTGTAAAACAAAACGATATGTCAAAAATACACAAAAATTTGACAAGTGGTCCCTAGAAGTAGTCAACAGCTGATGATCAGCTGATCTAATAAGTTCACCTTATTGAATTCGCCTTGATGTCAAGCAAGAAATTCTAGTCACAACATAAAAGTGCTTAAGTCAATAAAGTTTGGAATAATAAACAATCATAGAAAGTATAAAACACTGGGCATTTATTAACCTTCTAACAACCAAATTGATGTGATAACGAGGTAATTGCCGCCTTTTAACAACTTTTAGAATGTGTTATAATTTAAGTAATATTCTGTTTGGATAGATTAGCTTAATATTGATCTATGGCAAGAAGACAGGCGTACTGTCTGTAGTGCAACATAAATATGGCAACTTCTTGTACATGCCAATAGCAGATCATGTACAAGCTCATTGCCTGCGGTTAGGATTATAAAATTCATTGTTACCATGTGAAAGTTTTGTCATCAGCAACCCTTAAACAATAATCGGCCAGTACTATATGCATAGTTCCAGCTTAAACAAACCATGCATAATTTCAACCGGTGACTATTATTTCCGGCTCAAGTAAATATATATATTTTTTTTGAATAACTTTCTCTCTACAAATTGCTGAGTGTTCGAGCAACAGAATAAATTTCGTGTCATGGGATATCGACAAACTTACTGATAACTAGGCGGCTCCTAGAGAATGTGTTCATTGCATCGAAAGATGTCCAAAAGAGCCGGGGTATATTTTTAGAGGATAGCGAGATGTGTAGGTTCAAGGACATGATAACATTGTTGATAATAGAACTGACATCCAATGTGTTCGCTAAAATAAAATTTTTAATTGGAATCCTTTATCGAAAGATAAATAGCTGATTTAGAATCAATTATACACGACTGCCCAGTGAGGGTGGAAGAAAGAAGTAGCTTGTAAAGAAACAAGAAAAATAATAAATGGGATATCAGGTTCCGTAAAATCTATCTAAGAAACTTTACATCAATCATAGCCATAACAGCAACAAAGTTAAGTGCTATAGTACACATAGTATCAAAACGTGAAAAACAAGAGACTCATGTGAGCAATAACTTAAGGTGGCTGCCGAGTCATCATCATACACATCATTGGTTTGCAGCAGCACACGTTAACTTTTCTATTAAAGCTTAGTAGCCATTAGTACCTTAAGATTATGGAAAGACTATAATCATTTGAAACATATTTGGATTGAAGTACGAGCATCAAAATATTAAACCCCTAAGACACAGCCGTCTCATAATCCTCGGTGTTTCAGCATTACCAGGCTTTTTCCGTGATCAGATGGGGCACAGGTCAGGTACGACCTTTCCGTATGCCAGATGGGGTAGTCATTAATATAATATGCTACAGAATCAAAGCACACTAAAAATTACAACTCCCAGAATAATACAAATATCAACCACATTATTTAAATAATAAATATACAAATAATACACTTATAGTCCGTCATACCCTACCCAAAAAAATATTCTACATCACTACTACCTACTTTAAGCTTATTCGTACTGAATGGCAAACCATTAATTACTCAGTAAAAATAGTCGAGATTCTTGTATTAAATTTTGAGTTGAAAGGACGTTATATGTGATTTTATATAAGCATTTTGATGCAGTAGTGGAAATGAATAAATTAATGAAAGATCGTAAAAAAAAGTCATCATATGCAAGTGCATCCAGCCTATCCTTACTACGAAACAGGCTTGTACGGGAGAAACTTAGACACATTCTATGTGTATGCCTGTCATTTACATTCATCTTATGCTAAAAAAATAATATTTCGAAACGGGAACTCGTCGTTCATATGTTACGCCTTCCATAAACAAGTTTGTAAGTAAAACCTTTTACTTTTCCCATTTACATCTGCAAGTAGGGGCAAGCAAGTGTTCTGTATGTATTATTAGCAAAAATAGTCGAATCTCTTGAAATTTGATTTTCTATTTACACTTGCGAGTGCAAGTTTATTTTCAAAATGTCGTCAAGGCGTAAACTGCAACTTTCTTTGTATCATGGAAATGAGATGACGTACCGTGCTTGCGCTCCAGAACCAGATTTATTTCTATCTATTTTCGTTTGTATGTATTTGGTATGTTAATTTTAAGTTTTTTCTTAACACTTCTACTATCATACCCAATTCTTTTATATTAATTTGTAGACAGTGTTTTTGAAATCATTACGCCTGTAACATTTATCATTCATATCGTACAAGTGTGGATGAGAAAGACATAAATTTATTATATTGGCCCGCTGCTTTTTTCTTTGTTCATTAATAACTCACCTTATGCTATTCAAAATTCCAATATTTTGTTGTATGCAGATAATGTTAAAGTTTTCCTAAGTTATCGTCAAGTAACGGAGCAACAACGTCATTAGTTCGTTATACACATGGTGCAAGTTAAATTTGATGGAGCTTAATTTCAAAAAAATATAAATATATGCGATTTGTAAGAATGAACCCGATTCGTGCACATTATGTTATTAATGGCAATCAGTTGGAATTGGTAGATAACTTCATTAATCTTGGAATTCTGCTTGATTCAAAACTCAATTTCGTCCCAAACATGACTATGACTGCCAATAAAGCCAGAGGTGTACTTGGTTTTGTAAAACGCTGAGCTAAAGAGTTTAATGATCCTTACGTCACTAACAGTTTGTACTGTGCGCTTGTAAGGCCTATTCTAGAGTATGGATCTATAATATGGGACCCCATATATATACAATACATTCTGATGCTATTGAATCCGTTCAAAAGCAGTTTCTGCTTTTTTGTCTTCGTGATGAATTTGCCTTCGTATTGAGCTAGAATCTCTCTTATTAAGCTGCCAACTCTCATTTATTTTCAACATAATTACTGGCGAGATAGGATCTAGTTCCCTTATCAACAATATTTCATTTAATGTACCACAACGCCCATCAAGTAGTTTTACCCTTCTAGTGGTTCCATTTTCTAGAGTTTATTATTATAATATGGACCCCTTAGCCAGAATGTGTAATATCTTCAACAAATATTTTAAATTTATAGATTTTTCTTTAACTTCAAATGCAATTAAAAACAAAATAATATTCTATTTAAATTCATAATTTTTGTAAATATAATTGTTTTATTTCATATTGTATTAAACGTTTAATAATAACTTTATGTAACGTATATATTTTTCTAATTGTCTGTAAGGATTTATTTCCTAGACAAATATAATAAATAAATAAACAAATAAATAAATTTATTAATTTTAAAATATCTTTTAGGCTTAATTTGACTTGTTTGTTTTATTGACAACATAGAGTTAACGAGTTCATCATATAGGCGAAGTTTTGGTGAATAATAATAATGCGCCGTTTTTAATGCGCGTTTAAAACCAATATATCATAAAATTGCATTTAGCAAGTTAAAACTTTCATTCGAATTTTACAAAAATCCCTGTTACCCTGTTAAAAATGTGGGTATTGAGTTCGTCGAACTGTTAGTGGCATGTATTTATGCATCCTAGATTACAGACATGCTTCATCCGAAACACTAGTTTGATTGGCACACAGCTTCTTTGATTCTGAAAGTGATCAGTTAAGGCCGATCGGCAGATCAGAGAGTATATATAAAGAAAATGTCCATGACGTTAGTTTTGAATCTACATTGTAATACTTGCAATAGTTGTCCGTGCACTGCCTTTCTATTACTTATCTATAAACATGTTTTTTTTTATTTCTTTAAAAAACAATGCTAACAAAGCAAAACAAAAATATATAGAAATCATCTACGAAAGCAGTTTGTTTTACTCTTGTGTTAGTTTATGAGATTAAAAAAAGACAAGTTAAAACAAAAGTAAACATTTGCTTGTGCACATGTTTTAGAGGGAGTAACATTAAGGGTACTCACGATTGAAATGTGCAACATTACTGTGCATACTACGGCAGATTGTGAGCGTCCTTTTTTAATCCGAAATGCATATTTATTTGTTTGCAAAAGGTTCTTTAATGAAATTTTGATTATTCATTATATATTTCTTTCTTTTTTTCAATAAATTTATATATTTTTTAATTTCATTGTTACTAAGAGAAAATTTGTTGTAGCTTTAGTTTTTTTTTTACAAAAATTAATGACGGTCGAAATGTCAAAAACAGCAGTTGTCAATTATTTGCTTTTGAGCATATATACACAGTGCAGCAAGTTGCAAAGCATACACTTTATTATTGTGCTTAAAAAAATAGTGCATTTTTGCCTCCTTTGCACAGTTTGCACTACCCGTCGTGAGTACCCTTATTTCATACTTTTAGAGCTTATCTATCATATCTACATATACACCCTATAAGCAAAAGAGTACAAATTAACTGACTAGGTTAAGTTTTATAAACTAACTGTAAGTTAACCTCAATGTAATGCAGAAGTTACTCAATTTTAGAGCATACCCTTCACACGACAGTTTAAAAGGGCAAATAGGTTTTTTATTTCATGTGAAATTTCTACAATATTCATTTCCGCTCCCATAAAGTATATATTTTCTAAAAGTTTATGAATAAGGGAGCCGATTAAGCATTATCCATCTGTTCATCTGAACGTCTGCCCGCCTGTCCGTGTGTATGTTGAAATCAACTTTTTGAAGACCCCGGCATCGCTCAGACCCGTGTAAGGTATCAATATATCAGAAATATTCAAGGACAGGCAAGTATTGGAAATCAACATAATACCTTCATAAATTTCTGAGATATAAACAAATAAACACGACTACTACGCTAATTTTTACCATAACAATTTAAAGTTTCCAGCCCTAGGATAACTTATAGACACGGTTGTTAGGTTAGATTAGGTAGAACAGGCAGCTGTTGTGCAGCTCACTTGGGTCCATTTTATTGATCCCATTGTGATACCTGAATAGAAAAGTAAGAACAGAATAGAAAAGAGAGAAGAGAAGCAGACAACAACAGAGTCTCTAACGGGAATCGAACCCGCAACCCCCAAACTAGCAAACCAGCACACTACTGACTAGTCCTCCGGGGCATCCACGGTTGTTACTATTTATAAATTTGGTATATCTCTGGAGATACTCATGCAAAATTTTAGACAAATTGGTCACTAATCGATAAAGTTATAGGCAAAAGCTATTTAATTTTTTTTTTTAAATATATCAAAATTTTTTAAAGTCCTAATATTTTTTAATCCCAAAATATAAGCCGTAATCTTTGAATTTATTTCTGAGAAAAACTAACAAATTGATTTGAAACCAACTGAGATATAAGCACCAAAGTACAACTGGTTTGGTGTTTTTTTCTAAAATTTACAGACAAATAGAGAGCCAAGAAAGCCAGTATGGGAATCAAAAGGAAAGGGTTTGAGTATTAAAATATAGTTAGATATGAAAAGGAAAAAAAATTCAAAATGGCGTCCTAGATTAAATGGCGAATATATGAGTCAAATATAGTTGTTACGGCTTTGTTCCCTTTAATCCCACAGTATTAGTATCAAAAAAGCGCTCGACCAGTACAATGTAGTAACGGTAAGAAGGGATAAAATCCAAGATGGCGTCTGAAACAAAGTAACGGAGTGAATTTTTTTAATCGCCACAATATGGGTATCAAATGAAAGGGCTTGACAAGTAGAATACAATGAACTATGCAAAAATTCAAAGTGAAAGATGGCGTCGGAAATAATAAAGAACATAGCGTATTGTATGAAATCTATTATTTAGGCTAAGGTAAGATGTGGTATTACGCCTATGTACATGACGGTGAAGGGTATTATCAGAAGACGAGACTTTAAAAGGTATTTTATTTTGAATTGTTTTTTTCGTAGCATGTTTATAAAATGCACTGGAAGTCAGTAAAGTTAAAGAAGTGATTAAAAAATAAATAATTTAAATAAAAAGTAATTAAAATCAAATAATTGATTATGTTTGAATTATTGAAAAAACTAATTTATTTTATAGATTATACTAATTTCCTATCTATATATATAACAAGTAAGAGCACTATATATATGCCGAATCTTTTATACCCGCCACCAATTTTGTGTACATTTAAAGCACAATATTTTTTATTTTGTTAATCGCTATGGAATAATCTCTTTATAATAAAATATGTATCACTTTCTTTGTAGAGTGTGGTTAAATTTTAAGGGCCCATGTTGAAGGTAAACTATACCTAGTCTTTAAATTTGTTTTCTGCATTTCACTTGACATTTCTCAATCTCAAACTTACTCAATTTGATCCGTGGAAAGATACGCAAATGAGCAACGCTTTAAAGTTATTCAGGTTTTTTTATAAAATTGGGCGTTCAAATCAAAATGCATTTTGTGCACTTCGTTATTCTTTTGATCAACATAATCGTTCAAATTCGTCCACAATCGTGAGAATTGTAAAAAATATTTAAATTTCTGCAAAACAGGTCTGTATAAAATGTTAGAAAATCTGTGAATGCCTTCTTAGTTCGTTGAATGGGAACCATTGCTGGTTTTTGCGATAGTGTGGCAAAAGAGTAGTCAACCTCGACTCATCATCATGCCTAACAATTGAGTATCAACATTGTCATTGAAAATTTGGATCATCAGATAGAGGAGGGGCACCAAGGATGGGAAGGGGCTCATTTGGCCGATATTTTGTTAAATACATAATTGAACCATACAAATATTATCACTACAAAAATAAATAATAATAATATCCTAAATAATTTGTGTTTTATTTGAATTCAACATCGGTCCTTAAAATTTAACCACCCTTTATAACTTCGATATGCTACTAAAATGCTTTTGTAAATGTAGTCTTTCAATGAAAGTGGACGTTAAAGTAGGCGTGTCAATAAAGTTTCTGCTAATACATACAACTAAGATATTTCAATATAGTCCTTTATTTTCCCAAAAACTTTGTCAATAGAGAAATTACATGAATTTAAGATAAACCGTTATATGGGAGGTAGGCGTTAAAGTGGACGTGTCACTTTTTGGCACAACAATTACATTGAAAAAATTTGATCATCATACCAATAATTTTGGCGGTTTTATGAGCTTTTAAATTTCATTAACGGAAGATAACGTGAAAAGTGGGCGTTATAGTAGGCGTGTCAGAGTTGTTTTTGCGAATGAGTACAACTTAGGTGTTTCCATGTAGTTCTTTATTATTCCAAAATCTATATTAATGGAGAAATTATATGAATTTTAGGTAAAACGTTATATGGGAGGTGGGCGTGGCACCTTAATTTTCTGGCACAGTAATGACATTGCCTAGGAGGATATACGTAGCAAATTTTATCATCATACCTCTAGTTTTAGCGGTTTTATGAGCTTTTAAATTTCATTAACGGTAGATAACGTGAAAAGTGGGCGTTATAGTAGGCGTGTCAAAGTTATTTTTGCGAATGAGTACAACTTAGGTGTTTCAATATAGCCCTTTATTATTCCAAAATCTTTGTTAGCAGAGAAATGGGTGGGCATAAAAGTGGGCATGGCACATTGATTTTCCGTTACATAAAAGCGTCTCACCAAAAAGCAAAGTGTGCAAAATTTCAGAGTCGTACATCCAATTTTGTTGCTTTTATGACGTTTTTGTTTTTAAATATATCGAAAAATACACTGTGCGGTATAAATTTTCGTACATTTTGATCGATAACTCCTCACCTAATGTATAGATTTAGATAATTTTCGGTGAGAAATATTGTTTTTACTCAGGAAATATATATTCGAAGTTTCATGAGTCTACGTTAATGCGTTTGGACACAATTCCATTTTATTCGATGTCCGAAGGACACGGTGTTTTCGACCTACTCTTGCTTTTCGAGCTATAACTCTCTTCCTAATATTCCTATTTAGCCCATTTTCAATACCACACAAACCTTGTCTATAAGAAAGATTCGGTGCGACCTCTATCGTGCTTTCAACAGACGGACAGACGGACGGACATAGCTAAATCGTCATCAAATCAAACCCTGATTCAGAATATATATAATTAATGGGGTCTAAAATGGATATTTCGATGTGTTACAAACGGAATGACAAAATGAATATACCCCCACCATTTTTTTGGTGGCGGGTATAAAAATCAATGTGTGTTTGTATGTTTGTTTGTGCTTTATAGAAGGTTAAACGGCTGGACCGGTTTCCTTGTAATTTTCACAGAATCTTTCTGTATGTCTGGAAGGAACTATAGGGTATACTTTGGTTTGAAATTGTAAGTGAGCGGGGTGCCACGCCCTATTAAAGAATAAGTTTTAAATATTATATATCACAAAAGTTAATGCAGCTAGAGTCTTCAAATTAAGTACCGTAAACTTTGACATCCGCTTGAACATTTGGGTAAAAAATGGGCGGACTTTCAATAGTAGGCGTGGCGACATGCATTAAATACTAAATTTCGTATATTTGGAAAACAATACGATTAGAGTACCAAAATTTTGCAAGAGCAACTTTGGCACCCAAATAAACATTTCTGGAAAAAATAAGTACATTAGAAATAGTGGGCGTGGCAGCTCTCATAGCAATTGAATACTAAAATTCGTATATTCGGGAAGCGATAACAGTTAGAATAGCCAAATTTTGCACGAGAAGCTTTGACATCTATATGACTATTTGAATAAGAAATCGTTGACTTAGTAATAGTGGGCGTGGCACTTCCAAAATAAATATATTTTTGAACTATAAAATTTTTATTTTATTACGAGGAGGGTGGCGAAGCACACCGGGTATAAGCTAGTTTCCTAAATATTTACAAAATTGTTGAAAAATTCAAAAATATTTAAAATAATTTAATAATTATTTTAAATAAAGTCAATTTATAGTTAACTTAAAAAAAACTAACTTTAAGCTGACTGAAAAATGAGGGACTTTTAACTAACTTAAAGTTAGTTGACAAGTCATGCAAAGTCAGACAATTGACTACTGCCTAGGACATCGCAATGTTCAAATAGTCAGTTAGCCCTATTCAAAATAAGCCAGGCATCAAACACCTCTAGTTGCGAAAAAGTTAAATCAAAGTGCACTTAAAGTTAGCTGAGTTGCTTATAGGGTATATTTAAGCTTACTTTGGATGTACATACATGCACACATTTAAATGTAAATACATCTTTCGTACATACATTCACATATATTTTATTTTGTCATTTGCTTTTATTATTATATTTCATCTGTTTGTTATTTTTAGATTGTTTTTTATTATTTTTATTTGCAAAAAAATATTTTTAAACGTACACACATACTTACGCACTGATACCCAAACAAATGAAAAAAGTTTGTATGTATGTATGTATGTTTATGCAAGTGTAAATAAGTGTTTTTTATAGTTTATATTTATATATTAGGGTTGGCATCATATGTCATCATAATTTTTATATGGATTTTATATAATATTTTTATAACGTAGCTTTTTTTCGTACTTTTGTTTGTTGCTGAAATTTCAGTTTTTTCCACTTGTGATGTTTTTTTCTGTTCGTTTGTTGTTGAATTTATTATTTTTTCAAAAGTATTTTATTACTTTAGTAACAGTTTCTCTAGTACACTTGAAAGTTTTCTTGGTAAAGGAAAGAAAAAAAAATTAATTTCTATGCACATAGTACATACATACATAAGTATATTTTAACATTATTTTCATATACATCTATGTATGCATGTATGCATGTCGTTTGACTACACACCACTACATACATATGTACATGTGCGACAAGGTTTCATATTTTATTTTAAACAAAGTACCAACATTTTGTGCCAAAAACCATCATGTACACTCACGTGTAAATGTCACTCTTATGCAAATTGTTGCTGCCACACACTCTTTAGCATTGTTGTTATTATTATTTTTTTTTTTTGTATTAAAGCCAGTTTCTTTTTTTCTATTTTCTTTTTCGCTGTTGTAAGGGTGTGTCTTTTAAGTTTAAAGAATTTTGGAGGGTTTTTTATCTCTATTTTTCTGTGTGTGTTTGATGGTGTGGAAATTATGGAGCATACACATATGTACATAAGTTTCTGTACTTGAGAATTGAAATGTGAATTTATTATCATATTTGAGAAAAATAGAAATTTTTTGAAGTTCCTCAGAGTTTAAATGGTTAAAGAAAATGCTTAACTTTAAGCAGATAGCCGGTAAAATAAGGTCTTAAAGACTTGCAACTCCAGTTTTGTGTTCATTTTACCCCTTGAGAACTTCTAACCAATATTTTCCAAAATAACTAGCAAATCTTAACAAAACAATTGTATTCAATTACCCCAAAAAAGAAACCCAAGATGAGAAAACAATATTTCTACTGAAAGATTCAAATTACACAATGGCAATAAGATGACAAAGAGAAGACAATGCCTATAATAATGAAAAACTAAACTCCTGAAAATAATTTGAACTCAAAACCAAAATATATTATTAACAGCTCTTCAAGGAAGTGTAACACAAAGAAATTTTGTCGTACTCAAGACCAAGTAATCTAATACCTGCATAAAGAGGCAAAGAAAATCCCAGCAAAAGTAAGGCGGCAAATAAATCTCCTTTTTCCAATTGAATATTGTAACTAATCTAACGCTTTTTCTCATACCATTGGTGTCTTTTTATATATTATTTGAACAAAGGGAAGAACAAAACAATATTAGCTGATTGCCATAGCTAAGGCAAAAAGGCAGAGAAATTTAGTAGGATTTTATTAAAGGGACAAAGTTTTCATGCATTTTTAAATAAACATTTAAAAAATATTTTTAGTGAATAAACTTTTTTTTAAATTTTCAAAAATTTATCGAAAAAATTTACAAAAATTTTACGAAAAATTGTTTGCATTTAAAACACATATATGTATAATTCAATGGTAATATTCAATTTAATCTCGAATTTAAAACATAAAAAATATCTTCTTTAAAAAAGAAAGAAGAAGAAAAAATTCGAAAAGATAAAAAAAATTCAAAATATCCATCAGCAAGTGTAGCAGTATCTGTTAAAAAGTCAACATTTTTAATTTTTTTTAAGAACCGTCCATGTAACAAATTTTTAAAAATACTACTCTTATGCTTAATAAGTTTTTCTGATAAGATCTAGTTGTCATAAAAATTAGTTAATCGACTGATGAAAAATCTAATTTTTTTTTTTAAATTTCTTAAGAGCAAACTTATTAACTTTAACTAAAGTTATATTTAAAGAATAACTATGTATATACTAGCGTACCTGGCAAACTTCGACTCGCCCCAATTTTAAGCCTTCAGACAAACTTTAGAGTAATATTACAACACAAATATTTAAATTTGGTTAATTTGAATGGAGGCAGTAGGTGCCAAAATAACACCTGTCAGATTTCGCAAAGTAAATGTCAAAGTATAACGCCATCTATCGGTTTTTTTCTGAGAACTTTCTATTTTTTTATTTCAAAAGCCATTAAGGAATAATTTCACAAAAAATTTAATACAAAAACTGGATTATCCATTTTTCCAATTTTCCGACTTTTCTGGAGGGATTTTCAAACAACTGACAAAAAAAATTTACAGAAATCAGCCCAGCCGTTCTCATTTTATGAATTACTATACATTTTTTACACCATTTTTATATGTATAGAAGAACAGGAAGATTTACATTAAAAGTGTATACACCCAACTCTTTTTTTACACCGTTTCTTTTTACACGGATTTGAAGTTACACGGTTGAAAAAAAACAAATTTTTTGTAAAAAATTTTTAATCTAGTACGGTTTCGAAATCAATGTCTTGTAATTATGTTTGTTTTTACCAGACTTGGCATCATTGCTGAAATGAACATACATAGTAGTAACTGGGAAATCCCCTTATTCGATAACTGTTATCTACACATTTTATCACAACGGGACCCTCGGAGGACCCAAGTGAGCTATGCCTTCGGGCGGCTGCCGGATCTAACCTAACCTACCTTAACATTTTGTTCGCATGATATTTACCTAAAATATTGCATAATTGAAGTGTTTAAAGTTTATTAGCTCGCAATATTTTATCAATTGTTCGTGCTATTAATTAGATTTGAACATTTCTGATCTTAATACGTGAAAAAAGGTATTTTATCTATAAATTTTTAGTTAAGCTTTAAAAATAAAATGTTTGCCCTTACTAACAGTTAACAAAATGTTTAAAATTTCAAAGATTCGTAAAAGGCAAGCCATTTCTTTGGAAGTAAAATTAAAAATCTTGGACTGTCAAATTGAAGATGTCGACGAATTAATGATAGATAAGTCTCTAGATGATGATTGTCTGATTGAATAAACAACAGATGACGGCAAAACTGAGAACCATAATAGCGATAACGACGAGGAGACCGAAATATGTCAACTAACTGCTAGTTTAATTGATGGCGGTCTAACATTTGGTAGAAGTATGGTGTATAATTTCTTAAAAAATGATCCTAATATGGAACGTGCCCTAAAATTCGAACGAGATATTAATACTTGTATTGCTGGGTATAAAAAGTTGTATAAAGAACTTAAAAAACCATAAGTTCAACTTTCTATAAAAGATTTTTTAATAAAATAGTCGACGGCGCAGGACCTTTCGGAAAGTAGACAGTTCAAAACTCTATTACCGGACGAAAGTCACCATTAAATAATTTGATGGATATCTCTAGTGATGATACCGACTTTAGTCCAGTTCGTCGCAAACAATTGCGCTTATTATCAAGTAGCGACGATAATTATGTAGCTATGTAAATATTTTTTCTTTATTTCTATTCTAATTTTTCTGTTCTTAATTCTGGATTAACAGATTTCCATTGTTCTTTTGTTTTTCACCTGTATGAATTATGTATTTTAAGTTTTAATGCTCAGTAAAATGCATATCTGAAATTTTGTAGCTTCCAACATTTTTTACACGGTTTTTCGTAATAAAAAAGGTTTTTTATTTCATATTACACGGTTTTCAGATGACATGGAACGTATCCCCTATTTTACTATAGAAAACGCCTCTTTTTTTACACGGTTTTTTTTTACACGGATTTCTGAGGAACGTACATAAAAAAGCACAAGACTGCAGATTCTAGTAGAAAAGGTTCAAAAAATCTTACTTATGTCGGGGTTAAAAATGTTTTCTCAGAATTTAACTGCATATTCGATTAATGTAGGTAAGAGATGCTTAAGCTTTGGTCAGCCGACTAATGATGCCCTAGTTTTGGTCTCTGTATGTCTGCAATGGTAACGAGTAGATGAAGAGGGAATCTGTTTCAAATATCTCTAACTCAAATTCAGTTTCAATCTCTGGCAAGATCTTTAGGTACTTTCTTGGAAATATATAGAGTGACGAGGCTTCCCATGAGGATATTGTAACTTACAAAGGGTGCCCCGGTGGACTAGTCCGTAGTTTGGGGGTTGCGGGTTCGATTCCCGCCAGAGACTCTGGACTGGTCTGCTTCTCTTTCTCTTCTATTCTAACTATTTCTATCCTTATTCTATTATTCTCTTTATGTCTATATTAAGGCATCACAATGGATCTTAATGGTCTCCGGGTAAGGGTGTGAGGGTAACTTTGCACCAGCCTTAAATACCTACCTACCTACCTTGTAACTTACGAATCGCGATCAGAAGTATATGTCTAGATTGTTGGTGGTCTCGAAGGGTCAATGAATATTAAGGATCATGCCAGCCGACTTGGATTTCATAGTAGTCTGGACTTGAAGAAAGTGGAATCAGTTTTCCACCTTCTCCACGAATGTCCTGCCTTGGCAGCCAAGAGACACATAATTAAATATATGTGACCTTCTCCGAGAAAACGCACCTAGTGTGTCGAAAAACACTTTTGGACTTAATAGTGGATTCTAGTTGAATCCGGTCAGCATTGCTGGCCCCAACAATATTTTTGTGTCGTATATGATTAAGATAAATTTTTCGAATTATTCGAAAACTGGCTTTTCTTATATGCCGAATATGTATTTGATTACTCAAGAGCTTAGTATTTAATTATGTAGGGTTTATAAATAACAGTAACAAACATACATTTAAACAATATATGAAATGGTAGTAAGATAGAAAGGCAATGACAGGATTTTGCACAATACTTGTGTAATTTAGTTTTGTATTTCAGTTTATTAGTCATGACAATTGTGGGCTGGAACATCATACCCTTAGATTCTTAGTAGATTGTCTATTAAATATAATAACAAGAGAAGCCATCAACTCTGCGTGACAATGCCACACAATACAATCTACTAATACCGTGGTTATAATTTGACATTTCACATACTACATGCTCTAGCTAACAACTGTTTATTGTAAGTATGTGTACAGCTGTATATCTTTTTAACCAAGTTACTGAGACAATAAATAAATTCTAACTAGAATTGTCCAGCAAAATTACTTTCTCAAAGAATAACCAAAAGTGTTATAAATAAGAGGAAATTAAATAAGTGTGTGTGTTTTTTTACAGCTAATAGGGTTTATCTTGGAAGAATGTCTAAAAACTGCAATCCTGTATTTAACATGTCTGCTAGCAATTTTTGGAAAAATACTAAAAAACAGGAATTTTGAACGAAAATATTAAAAAAAAAAATTGTTAATTTTTTATAAAGTAAACAACATGATTGATGTAAAATTTATTTTACACTTTCCTTTTTGTGTTCATTTGATTGAGATAATTTAACATCTTAATACTAAATTATTTATTTAAAATATTGCTTGTGGGATTACCAGGTAATGGCTGTAATAATCGCATTAGGTTGAAAAGGGAATTATACTTATTACTGGGTAATATTTAACATACTAATTTGTAAATGCTTGTAACTATACTACCAACACTGATAGTATTACCTGTTACCCTTAAATGTGTATGTGTGTATGTGTATGTATGTCCATACACCGAATGAATAAACCAGCAACAAAATCTGATTTAAACAAAATACAACTCATTGTTATATTTATTGTCTCTTTTCATATTGTCCTCTAAATAACAATTTTCAACCGAAAAGGGATAATGTATCTTGAAAATATGTACATACACCTGTCTCAATCTACTCATACAAATGTATGTGTGAATGTATGGTATTTGAATATTTGTTTGTATATCTTCTATAGAAGTGTATATGGTCTGTGTGTGTGTAACTATAAAAGGCGTTAACCCATTCATTGTTAACTCTGCTTATATAATTTAAGTAGTTATAAACATATGTGTGTGTGTGCTAGGGTCCTGCTGTGTATTATTTGATAACCTTTGCAAAATATGTATTAGAGATTTCATCTTTAGGATAATAACTTTTCTTATCATTTATGGTCTGTCTTTAACCCAAAAAAAAAAGGGTTTGACATTATTAAAAGGAAACTTTATTAAAATTTTATTAAACAAATTTTAATCTTTGCATCAGCATAGACCAAGTGAGCAGAAAATGAGAATAATTCCACATAAATAGCTAAAGCCTGGAAATAGTATCACATTAAAGAAAAAAAAAGACAGCTCTTCAAGGCAAATCACAATTTTAGGTTTATCTTGAAAAGTAGTGTAGGAAATAAAAAATGAAACATATTTCAGTGAAAGACAACAAAAACCAGTTAAATTCTTTTGTTATAAATAAAGCACAATTTGTCAAAAGTTGCTAAATTTAAATCCCTCAGTTGGACATGTTGGACAATAGACATGATGTTACATATAATACGGGTAAGAAAATTATAGTCACTTTTTAAAATGTAAAAAAAAAGATTTGTGTTTCTAAAGCACACATGTACACATTAAAAAAATATTTGCCAAAACAGGCTTGGCTACCAATATAACCGTCAATACAATATAACAGTTAAATCAAGAAAATTTGTAAACAAATTAAATTAACTTTTATTTATAAGGACAGAAGTTAATACATATTAATATTTACATCTGTCGTGTCAAATATTTGCCTAGTGTGAACACACCTTAAGATTGCAGCTCTACAGGAATATAAGTACGGTCTTATTTGGTGACAAGGTTTTTGTTTTTTATTCGTAGAACAATTAATTTTTAAAAAATTGTATCTTTTTATTGTAAAATTTAAAATAAAGTTTCGAAAAGTAAGTATTTGCTAATTGTTTCCTTTTTTAATAACGATAATTAGAGTGTAGTATGAAAATCGAAATTTCTTAATGCATTTGGCATATGATTACAAATCCTAGCCACCTGTACATGATATGACCGTTACAAAAGAGGCGCTAATCTTGGAATATGTATCTGACGATTTCGCATGGAACACGACTAAACATTAAAAATTAATTAATGTGCAGTATATTGCGATTCAAATAGATTTTATAAAAAGAGACTATTAATCTGTATTTTATATAATTCATAAATGAACATTTTAGAAACCCATAAACAAAAACCGACACATGGCTACGACCCACAGTGGGATTTTTGGTGCAATAAGTAATTTTTTCGACACATAAAATTTAAAAATGTAATAATGCAGTTTTGTAAAAAATTAATTCGGTACGAAGAATCCATAAATTGTGTCCCAAAAAAACGTCTATTTGTCTTTGAAATAATGAAGTAAAGTCACATGTAAATTTTGGTCCAAAATATTGAAAACTGTGTTTGTACGTAAGATAATTTTATTGCTCTGATTTAAATAAAGATTTTTTTCAAATATAGCCTTTTCTGTGTATTTGAAAAAAAAAAATTATAAAGTTTGCTCATATGATTAAAAAGATATAATAGAATGAAATTTGTTCTATAATGTTCCGTAATTGCAAACTTCCTTGGAAGAAAAAAAAAACGTTGCTAGGTCGTGCTAGGTGCTCCCGCTATAATAAAATGAAAGACAAGACTCCATACTATCAATAAAAAAAAAGTTTAAAAAAAGTTTAAATAATTAATAATCTCTCATAAAATCAAAAAATTTTTCTCCAAATTCATGAAATTTTTAATTACATTTTTAATTTTCATTTAATTAGTTTTGATAACGAAACAAAAAGTTGTGGGAAAAAATATAATGTGGGTTATATGGGCGGTGGGTAGAGGGCGTGGCCAATTTTGATGAAACTTTATATTTTTCTTAATTCAGCTAACCAAAGGCTCTGTGCCAAATTTCAAAAACTTTGGGTCAAAAATAAATTTGGTGTTCTAAGGGCGGTGGGTAGAGGGCGCGGCCAATTTGGATGAAACTTTATATTTTTCTTAAATAAGCCAACCAAAGGCTCTGTGCGAAATTTCAAAAACTTTGGGCCAAAAATAAATTTGGGTTCTATGGGCGGTGGGTAGAGGGCGTGGCCAATTTTGATGAAACTTTATATTTTTCTTAATTAAGCTAACCAAAGGTTATGTACTAAATTTTAAATGCTTTGGAGCAAAAATAAATTTTGGGTTCTGTGGGTAGAGGGCGTGGCCAATTTTGATGACATTTATTTTTTTAATAAAGCTAACCAAAGGCTCTGTGCCAAATTTCAAAAACTTTGGGCCAAAAATAAATTTTGGGTTCTGTGGGCGGTGGGTAGAGGGCGTGGCCAATTTTGATGAAACTTTATATTTTTATTAATTAAGCTAACCAAAGGCTCTGTGCCAAATTTCAACATTCTACGAGCACTCCTTATATTTTTTTTCCAAACATTGTATGAACAAATCCCTCTGTGCGACCCCTCAAGCAGTAAATGTAACGAACCGCTCTTTTAAACAATTTAGTTAGTTTACTAATGTTATAACCTAAAGTGCCACTATAAACTTCAATGTCATATAAAAAATGGGCATAACTAACATATGAACAATCATAAATTTAATCTGGGGCAAATTATGCCATTCGAACGTGATCAAAATTTAAAAATTTTATTAGAATCTCTATACCTAAAGCACAGCGAACTCGATCGTTCTAGTAAAATTTCAATCGTGATTGAATGCCGTAATTTGCCCCCTGCAAAGGTCAAACTAAATTAATACTATAAAGCCTACGTAGTTTCAGTTATGTTTTTTTACTAAGTTTTCAGGAGAGCAAGAAAGCCTTCAATTTTGTTACTTTACAGTATTGAACTCACTCTTGCATTCTGTTATTCATTTTTGAATCAAACAAGATGTGGATAGATGTATGAGCAAAAAAGGTTCATAATAGAGCAATAAAAAAAAATTCAAACATTTTCACATAACCAATAACGTTGACGTTGAGTGACGATATATTTTTAGACAGCATTTTGAAAGCTTAACTTTTTTTCTAACAATATATATTTGAGAGTTGTTCCTAATATTGCTTATCATAACTTTGACTTAATGTGGTATCGTTATGTGTTACCTAAAACATGGCTGTTATTTGGTTTTATTAATGAGAAAAATTCTATTATGAGTCAACAAATCCGATACAACTCTCCCTTCCATCTCTCGATATTAAAACTTCAATTAGCTCTTACACAAATTCTTATATGATTACAAAATAATAAACAACACAAAAACTCATCTTACCTTTAATGCAAAAATCAAATTAAAATTCCATTTAAGCGGCTTATTTTCTTAAAAGCATACCTGCAAAGAAAAAATAACAAACAGTCAGTAAATCAAATAATTAATTGATAAAATTTCACAAAAATAAATTAACATTTCTAATTAAAATACTTTAATAAACATTTACTATTTGTCTCGTAAAATATTTAAACAATAAATTTTTCTTTTAATTACAGTTAAAAAATTATGCTCAATAAGCGAAGCTTAGAAGCCAATTTGCATTAAATTTATTTCTTTTAGTCAAAGAAAAATTTAAAAAATAAACTAGACACAAGCATAAATGTTTAAAGATTTTTATGGTTAATTCCGGCAACGACTTCTATGTGATAAATAGAAACTAATTTGAAAAAAAAAACGGCCAAATTAAAAACCCCCTGTTGAGTTTTAAAACTATCAACAAATTAGATTATAAGCGATTGAATAAATAGAAATCATAAAATGAGAAAAAAAATGGCAGATGGAAAAGAATATCAATTCATTAACTATGGAAATAAACACAAGCAACTTGATATGCAAAACAAAAAGTGACAAATTATGTCTTAAGTAAAAGGAATTTGGAATTTTATACCAGATTTATTTTCAGTTAATTTAAAAAAAAATATTAAAAAATTTTTTTAATTTTGTGTTTAGCTTGAAAATTTATATTTTCATTGTATTTAAATTGTAGGCTTTTTGTAAATGTATGTATTTTGATTTGTTTTATTAAAAACAATTACCTTAAAACAAACATAGAACATATTAAATCTATATAAATCTATATATATAAAAGTGAAACTCTGTGTGTGTGTGTGTGTGTGTGTGTGTGTGTTAGCTATAGACTCCGAAACTGTAAAACCGATCGGGCTCAAACTTTGGTAAGTTGTTGTACACATACCAGGGAGTGTTTATGGGTGAAAAAAGTGGGCGGGGCCACGCCCATAAAAAATTAGTTATCAGTTTTAGCTACTTGCACTTGACCGATTTTTCTGAAACTTTGCACACATATCGAGCTGTCATGACTAAAAAATTTCGTGATAAGAAAAGTGGGCGGGGCCACGCCCCTAAAAAAGTTTTAATTTTGAGGTACTTGCACTGAACCGATTTTTTTAAAACTTTGCACACATATTAAGCTGTCATGACTTTATAATTGCGTGATTAAAAAAGTGGGCGGGGCCACGCCCATAAAAAATTAATTATCAGTTTTAGCTACTTGCACTGGACCGAACTTTCTGAAACTTTGCAAACATACTGAGCTGTCATGACTTTACACTTTCGTCATTAGAAAAGTGGGCAGTGCCACGCCCATTAAAAAAAAGGTATCATTTTGAGGTACTTGCACTGGATCGATTTTTCTGAAACTTTGCACACATATTGAGTTATCATGACTATACAGTTTCGTATTTAGAAAAGTGGGCAGTGCCACGCCCATAAAAAAAGGTATCATTTCGAGGTACTTGCACTGGACCGATTTTTCTGAAACTTTGCACACATATTGAGCTGTCATGACTATATAATTTCGTGATTAGAAAAGTGGGCAGGGCTAGGCCCATTAAAAAAGTTATAATTTTAAGATACTTTCACTGGACGGACTTTTCTGAAACTTTGCACACTTATTGAGCTGTCATTACTATACAGTTTCGTAATTAGAAAAGTGGGCAGTGCCACGCTCATAAAGAAAAAGTTATAGTTTTTAGCTTTGCACTTGATATTTGATTAAAATTTAGAATGCGATTAAAATTCATGAAGGGGCGTAGCAACGCGCGCCGGGATTTTCTAGTATTATATATTTTAACAGTTTTCTTTAAGTCTAGGATCAACCTTAAGAATTCTCCATACATGGTTGTCAATTCAAATCAGCCATGTAGCACACACATAATATCCTTAACGTTCCCACTGTGCACCGCCTTGTTACTTCAATGTCACTTTGTAATTAGCTTTTATCCTGTATCCAACAAGTAAGTTATTTCATATTAAATCATAAAACATATTGCAAAAGACAAACTTTTTACACTTGTTCTACCATAAAAGTACACAAGAAAAGAAAAAATAAAAAATACACAAGTCAAAACAACAGGAACTGAGTAAGTACTGAAATGAATGCTTTTTTCAACAAACTTGTCTTTAACTTGTGTATTTTCATTATTCAAACTGACTACTTCCAACGCTGCTGCTACTGCTGTAACAGCCATTACAGCCATTTCCTTTTTTTCAGAGTTTTCTTCATTAGTTTTTCATTTTTCAAAACTTACTTAGGCATTACTTAAATTTTCTCTTTAGTTCATAAAAGTTTGAAAGAACAACCTGACACTTTTATGAAACATGAGGTGGAGAGGGGGCAAAATGCAAAAATATGCAACAACTTCAACAGCAATAACTACTAGACCAGATTTTTTAAAAAGGTAGTTCTTTCATTTTCATTTTTATTCAGTTTTTTTTTTCCTTGTTGCTGCAATAACTTGTGCCTCGATTGTAGTGCAAAGTAAAAGTGTTAAATAAAGTCAAATTCAAATGGCAAAAAAATACTTCAACACAACTTAATAAAAAAAAACTACTAGAAAGTTTGTATTTTTTTTTTTTGTTGAAGCTAGAAAAGAGCGTATGCGTAGGTAGTTTGAAAAGCAATAAAAATAATTAAAATGAAGAAAACTAAAATTTTATAAAAGCAATATGTATAAGATTTTTAATACAAATTTTTTAAAGAGAAAATTTTATAAAAAATTTTCTAAAGAAAAAATTCCTAAAAAAAAATTCAATGAAAAAATTTTTAAAAAGAAAATTGTATGAACATTTTTCTCAAAACAATATATGCATATAAATTTTTTGATAAAAATCGTATAGAGAGACAATTTTATGAACAATTTTTTGTAAAAAATGTTTAAAAGAAAATTTTATACAAAATTTTTAATTTAATTTTAATTTTTTTAAATTTTTAATATAACAAAAGATTTTTTAATAAAAAACTTTCTAAAAACAATTAAAAAATTTTGGTAGGAGAAAATTTTGTGAAAAATTTTATAAAAATTTTCTAAAAATTTTATGAAAAATTTTCTAAAAATTTTATAAAAAATTTTCTAAAAATTTTATGACAAATTTTCTAGAGAGATAATTTAAGGAAAAATTTTCCAGAGATAATTTTATGAAAAATTTTCTAAAAGATAATTTTATGAAAAATTAAAAAAAAAGAATTTTTAAAATCTGTAAAAAAAATTTTTTTCTAAAAGGAAAAATTTTTTGAAAATTTTTCTGAAGGAGAACGTCATAAAATATTTTATAAATGGACAATTTTATAAGAATGGTTAATTTTATAAAAATAATTTGTATAAAGTTTCTTAAAATTTTTAAAGAAATTTTTTTTTTTAAATGTTTAAGAAACAAATTTTTCAGTGGGAAAATTTTATCAAATATGTCCTAAATAAAAAATATAAAAAAAATTCAAACATTTTGCAAAGAAAATTTTAACTAAAATTTCTAGAAGGAAGTTTTTATCTTAAATTCTCATAGAACATTTTCATAAAAATTTTATAAGAACTTTGCTGAATTGAACCATTTATGTTACGGACCGTATTGGCCCAGTGAAGTTTCCGGCTAGCTTGTTCGTGGCGATAGCTCAGGCAGGTTGCAACCCTCTCACTGGCTATGCATCCGCTCATAAAAAAATTAAAAAAAACATTACTTACAAATTATTTCAGGAAAAAGTTTTTAAGAAAAAAAAACAACTGCGAATTTTAAAAGAATTTTTCCAAAAAGATATTTTGTCAAACGTTTTCTTAAAGTGAGATTTTTCTGAAATTTTAACAAAATTTTTAACACGATTTTTATCAAAATTTTCTAAAAGAAACTATGTGAAAAAACATTTAACAATTTTCTTAAAAATTTTGTTACTTTGTAGAGGGAATTTTTTTTTATAAAAATTAAAACAGGAGATTTATTAAAAAAAATCAGAGGACTAAACTTAAAATATAATAAATTAAATTTTAATGAAAAAAATTTATTGAAACAATTCGTAAGAGGAAATTTGTTAAAAAAATTTCCGAAAAATAATTTAAAAATTTTAATTGGGAGCTTCTTTGAAAAATTGTATTTAAAAATTAAAAAAAATAATTTTCTAAAAAAAATTTTAACAAAAAAATTCTTAAAAGAATTCTTATAAAACCATCATATAAATTTAACCAAAACAATTTCTTTGTTATATTTAATAAAATTATGAAGCGATCCTCGTTAAAAAGAAGAGTAAAAAATATAACTATGCTTTTGTAAAATATATTTTCAACAAAAAAATATAAAGGAAATACTGCAACAATTTGCTACAACCTTTTTAGCAGTAAAATGTCACTATGCTTGTACGTACGAATAAATATGTACACAAGAAAATCAATTACCAAAAAGTTGTAGTTGAAATAACGCATTTTTTTCGAAGTGCGTTGACACAACTCTCAACTCGTTGCAACTCCATTAAAAACCCACTGAGTTATTTCAACTATGGCTACAGCTGAGCTGTGCTAAAATCGCACTTTTTGTTCTTCTAACTGTAGTCGTTTTATCGTTAAAGTGAAATTTTGCGGGAGAGGTTTTCTCGCACTTTTTGTCAAGTTTCATTATTAGTTCATCCTTTTTTAAGTTGTTGGTTGGCTTTTTGTTTGCACTTTTTTATTTATGGTGTAAGTACAGTGAGAAATGATGGCAGTAGCCCCAGCACTATAAAAGTAGTTTTGGTTAAGTAAGTAAAAAAATAAAAAAACGAAAAAGAGAGTGCTAATCAAAAAGTATAAGAAAAGCCACAACTGCCATTGGTGGTACTTTTTTTAAACTCTGTTCCGTTTTTATATTTCAGATTTTTGTGTGTGCCACACCAAAAAAAAAAAAAAAAAACAGACCAATTAAAAATAATAAAATGGTTTTGTGGTTTAGAATGTGCAAAATAAATACATAATTACTGTATTCACAACGTGTCCTTAATTCAAATGTTCAAAAATAATAATATACAAAATACTTATGACTGTTGTGAACGACTGTTCATAACTGAGTGCGATATAGCAAATTAAAATTGCCGATTTTGTTAGATTTTTTTTAAAACAGATCTTTTTAACGGATATCGGAGGCAGCAGCTAGCATATATCATAGACGACTCGGCTTGGCAGATTCTTAGCCGATCGCCGAAAGTAACTGAATAGTTATGACAACACAGTAGTATTTTGTTTAGGACAGTTTGTACTTGAAAAGCAGCAACAATTTTTTTATACTATTGTGAAATCCTAGAACATTATGACATGTTAGGACAGTTTGTCAGTAAATATGTTTGGACAGTTTGTCAGTAAATATGTTTTAGAGAAATTCTTAATTACTTAACTAATTACACTAAATAGAGGGACTGACTAATTAAAAAAAAATTATTAAAATGTTATCTATTGTATCAAATAATATTAATAACAAAATATGTATTAAAACTAAATATAGTAAGATTTTTTAAAAACCTTAAAGATTTTTTCAATGATTCTATAATTTACTTGCTTTTAACGCATTTTCCCTTATTATACCCCTCACACACTGAAAAAGGGTATATGTATATAGGTTTGTCATTCCGTGTGAAATTTCTACAATTTTCATTTCCGACCCCTAAAGTATATATTTTCTAAAAGCTTATGAATAGGGGAGTCGATTAAGCTCTGTCAGTCTGTCCGTCTGACCGTCTGTCCGTGTGTATGTTGAAATCAAGTTTTTGAAGCCCCCCGACATCGCTTGGACCCGGGTGAGATATTAAGATATCAGAAATATTCGGGAGTAGATCGGTATTGAAAATCAGAAACATCGGTACATAAACTACTGAGATATGAGCAAAAACCCACAACCACCTCGATTTTTTTTTTCACAAAATCAACATTACAACAACAACATACAAACGTGTATACTGGTTAGAGAAAATGTGGCATCGAATCCCAGCTGAGCCAAAAAAAATTTTTTTTTTAGTTTTTTTTATTTCTTATTTAATATATTATTTATATTTTTGTTTTTATTTTTTATTTTTTTTTTTAATTTTTTTTTATTTTTTTTTTGTTTTATATTTATTATATATATTTTACTTATTTATTTTTATTTTTTTTTTTAAATTTTTTTGTTAAAATTTTTTCTAAATTGTTTTTTTTTTTTATTTTTTTTTTTTAACATACGAAAATTTATAATTTTACAATGGGATGTTTTATATATGTATATTTTTTATATGTATGTTCGTATTTCATATGGAATGAATGGTGATACAAACTACTGTTATTGTATGACTACACGTTGTGAAGGGTATATAAGATTCGGCAGAGCCGAATATAGCGCTCTTACTTGTTTTTTTGAAATTTAGAATTTTTTAATTTAACATTTTTTGTAACCTATACCAGTGGCAGAAAAAATTATATAGGAGTATCATTCTATGTGTAACACCAAAATATATTAAAAACAAAACGTTGTAAAAGTTCTTGGTCTTTGTAACTCTTAAATTCAATTAAGCTGTGTTTAACAGTTTAACCGTCTGTCTGTGGAAAACAGTGTCAGGATTAAAGTATAAGGCCAAATTAAGTAAGACTTATGCAATTTATGTAAAGTTTTATGACTCAGGTTTGTATTAAAAATTAGATAAATCGATCAAGCAATAATAAATAAATTAAATAATTTTTTTTCAACTTTCATACACTAACAACTTTCAAGTAACTCAACAAAACGTGATAAAATTTGGTTATCAAGCTAAAGACTCTTAAAGCAACGGTTGCCTAGTTAATCGATTTATTGGTGACAACTAACCTTATTGTTTTTGTAACCTTACATCGGCATTTTGAAAAACCGGGGTGGCAAAAACTACAAACAATTGATTTTCTGAAAGATTAAAATAAGTATTGCATTGAAGAGATAAATGAAGCACTTTTGTGACTCAGTAGTTGGTAAACAAGTAACAGTGCTATATTCGGCCGTGCCGAATCTTATATACCCTGTACAACGTGTAGTCATGCAATAACAATTGTTTGTATCACCATTCATCTCATATGAAATACCTACATACTTGTAAAAACCATACATACATACATACATATATAAAAACATTTCATTGTAAAATTAAAAATTTTCGTATGAGTTTTAAAAAAAAATATAAACAAAAATATAAAAAAACACGTAAAAAAAATAAAATAAAAAAATAAAAAAAAATATTACAAAACAAAATTTTAAAAAAATAATAAAAATGTAAATAATAAATAAAATAAAAAAAAATATAAAAAAAAATTTAAAAAATAAAAATATAAATAATATAAAAAAATTTTTTTGGCTTATAGGGCCCATACACAACACCATAAAATTGTGCAATCAAGTGTTTGTGCAATTAAGCTTTAAGCACAAAATTAATTTTTTACCCACACAAAATACATTGAACAAAATTTTTAAGGACCTAAATTCTTGGTGTAATATATCTGGCGCTTCAATTTCACAACACAAAAGCAAACATTTGCATGTCTGCCGCAAGCACAAATGTACAGTCAACCAATTTAAAATTAACAACTCCTTCTTCGAAGACGTTAATGAAATTAAAATACTAGGACTTATGTTTAACAAAACTGGAAAATGGAACAGCCATATAACTCACCTATCAGATAACCTAGCAAAACGACTAAACATCCTAAAAAGTATATGTGGTATTTCAAGTGAAAGCCATATTACTAGCCTCACTCACGCACTAAAATCCATAATTTTAAGCAAAATAGACTACGGCTTAATTATATACGGAAAAACAACGAAAACTAACTTATCGATAATAAAGAAATACTATTACCAAGCCCTGCGAACTATAACTCAAGCATTCAGAACAACACCAATACATAATATTCTTGCTGAATTAGGACTTCCAACAATAGAAGAAAGATACAATATACTCCTAAGCAACCAAATAACGAAAATATCTCAAATAAGAAACAACATTATTTTTGAAGATGCTACAAACTACACTCCACCATGGACCAACATTGAAGACTGTTTTGTTCAAATACCAAATACCAATAAAAACAAGTAAGAGCGCTATATTCGGCCGTGCCGAATCTTATATACCCTTCACAACGTGTAGTCATGCAATAACAGTAGTTTGTATCACCATTCATCTCATATGAAATACGTACATACATATAAAAAATATACATATATAAAAAACATCCCATTGTAAAATTATAAATTTACGTATGTATGTTAAAAAAAAAATAAAAAAAAAATTTTAAAAAAAAATTTTAAAAAAAAATTTAAAAAAAAATTAAAAAAAAAAAATTTAAAAAAAAAATTTTAAAAAAATAATTAAAATATATTTAATTAATATAAAATAAAAAAAAAATAAAAAAAAAAATTAAAAAAAAAATAATAAAAATATAAATAATATATTAAATAAAAAATAAAAAAAAAAAATAAAAAAAAAATTAAAAAAAAAAATTTAAAAAAAAATTTTTTAAATATAAAAAAATTTTTTTTTTTGGCTCAGCTGGGATTCGATCCCACGTTTACTTTAGCCAATATACAAGTTTGTATGTATGTATGTTGTTGTTGTAATGTTGTTTTTGTGAAAAAAAAATCGAGGTGGTCGTGGGTTTTTGCTCATATCTCAGTTGTTTATGTACCGATGTTTCTGATTTTCAATAGCGATATACTCCCGAATATTTCTGATATTTTAATACCTCACCCGGGTCCAAGTGATGTCGGGGGGCTTCAAAAAGTTGATTTCAACATACACACGGACAGACGGTCAGACGGACAGACGGACAGACGGACAGACTGACAGAGCTTAATCGACTTCCCTATTCATAAGCTTTCAGAAAATATATACTTTATGGGGTCGGAAATGAAAATTGTAGAAATTTCACACGGAATGACAAACCTATATATACCCTTTTTCACTGTGTGAAGGGTATAATAACGCTAATATCCAACAGCTCAAACAACACCACTTAGAACAAACAAACCATTACAAACACAATGATTATATCATCTGGTATTGCGATGGTTCTAAAACAACAAACACCAATTCATTTGCCATAGTTGAGTCAACAAATAAGATAATTAAAACTGGAATCACACCACATTATACATCTATCTTTACATCAGAAATAACAGCTATTGAAGAAGCAATCAAACTCAAACCAAAGAAAAAAAACCTTATTATATGCACCGACAGCCTCTCATCAATCAATGCGTTAAAATCGCATAAAACCTCTGACCCACTTACCAAACGAATAAAGGAAAACCTCCTTCGTAGCAAAACAACAAAAATTTTATACACCCCTGCTCACACCAATATTGCAGGAAACGAATTCGCAGATAGAACGGCTAAAGACACAAATAGATCACCATCAATACTAATAAATAACTACACAAAAAAAGACGTCAACAATCTTGCAAAATGTCATGCTCGACACAACAGTAAGAACTTACCAAATTCACACTATACAAATATTAATTCTTCTTTACAGAAAGTAATATATCCACACAATCTAACAAAACAACAACAAAAGCTCCTTACCAGGCTAAGACTAGGACACTCAAAACTTACACATGAACACCTTCTATTAAAGAACTCAAGTCCCCCAAGATGTCCAAAATGCAATAACAACCTAACCATCCCACACATCATAACATGCTTTAACAAAAGTAATCTACCAACTACTCTGAAAGAAGCCATCCAAAACTTAGATTATAAGATGATAAAAAAACACTTACCTTTAAACATACTAAACAAAATGTAAATAATAATGTAATGTACAAAAATGCAAATCTTATGCGCAAACGAGGCGAAAGCCCAAGTAGCTAGTCCTCATTTCATATATATTTTTTGTAAATTAACTTTACAATAAATAAATAATAAATAAATAAATAAAATAAATTTTTTACCCAAAAATTGTGTCTAAAAGTTTATAATGAATAACGAAAAAATTTGTGCTGCACTTATTATTACTATTATCCTAAAACGAAAACGAAAACGAAGAGCAAAAAAAAAACTTGTTTGGATGAAGAAATGGCTATGAATTGGCATTTATATTTAAAATGTTGTATTTTTTTGATGTTTATGCCTTGGCGATTTAACTTTTATCATCTAATTTTGCCACACACGACTAAGTCATGCTGGTACAATCAAAAAAATATCAAACTATTTTTGATAAAGCACCATCAGCTGGTACAATCACACCACAACCTCATAAACGGTCAATCAGCTGGCACAGTCACTTGATTGCGCAATTATTATGGTGTTGTGTATGAGCCCTATTAGCTGGGATTTGTTGCCACGTTTACTCTCACCAGTATACCACGTTTATATGTATGTATGTATGTTGTTGTGAAAAAAACGAGGTGGTCGTTGTTTTTTCCTCATATCTCAGTTGTTTATGTACCGATATTTCTGATTTTCAATACCAATCTACTACCGAATATTTCCAATATTTGAATACTTCACACGGGGCCAGACGATGTCGGAGGGCTTCAAAAAGTTGATTTCAACATACACACGGACAGACGGTCAGACGGACAGATTGACAGAGCTTAATCGGCTCCCCTATTCATAAGCTTTGTGGGGTCGGAAATGAAAATTGTAGAAATTTCACACGAAATGACAAACCTATATATACCCTTTTTCACTGTGTGAAGGGTATAAAAAGTGCACGTCTGCGAACATGCTAAATATAAATATTTTACCAACATCATCTTACTTTCTTAATTCCTCCATTTCTGCTATCTCCTGAGTTTAATCTTAAAAAAAAAATGATTTTTTAAGCGATTTTACTTAAGAGCTTTACTTGTGCTAGTGGAGCGGACTCAAGATTCGACACAAACAAAGGCAATATTTAAAAAAAAAATTGTTTTCCAAAAACCCTAACACACATACATACACACAATTGAATAACTTAAGTCCACTTAAATACATTTTAGTGTAACAACTGCATTTACGATTTGACTGTCTCTTGGCTTCAGCGCAGCAACTGTCATATTTTATTCATGAAATCTTTGAATGTATGTATGTATGTTTAATTCATTAAAGAAAAACCTTTTGGAATTTATTTGATTTTTGGGTCGGTCCATTCGATAGTATTCTTTCTCTCATGTTTATGCAAGTATATTTCTGTTGCAACATGCTTCTTAGTTTAATTAAGATATTTTCTATATAAAAATATAAATGACCTCATTGTGACATTTATTCAAAACTGCAAAAAAGAGAATTAAGAGAAGAAAAAAAAACACAAGAAAAAAATTTGGAATTGGAATTTCATTCGTTTGTAAGTAAATTTTTTTTTGGGGAGTCAAATAAATATTTTTGTTCTTGGATGCTGTCTTTGTGAATAAAAAGTTTTTGTTTCTTTTTTCGAAAATAAGACGCCAATTTAATTTATGGCAATCTTAAGCAACAATATTTAATTACACATTTGTTTTTGGGTCTGAAAATATTTTTATTTTTTTTTGTCAATTTAAAAGAAGAAATTCCCATAAATCTTGTTCTAAATGTGTGTAAAGGATTTGTTAAGAAGAAATATTGTTCAATGTATTAAAACAACATGTAATGTCTTTAAAAAGCGAATCATAATAAAGTTGCAGTGAAATATAGCATTTCAAGCTACAAAGAATTTTCGTTTAATTCAAGACATTTTTTTTAATTGCTTTTAAGATTATAAAATCCAAAAAAACAAAATAAAAATTTTAGTTTTTAAAAAAAAAATTTTTTTAATTTTTAATTTTGAACTCTCCATATTTTTATGACTTTTAATTATTTAATTAAATTATAAATTATCTATTATGCAAGCATATAATTAGTCTATATTTTATAATTAAGTCTATTACTGTTTATGTGTTTGTATTTTTAGCTCTAATTATACCCTTCAGTACAATGTCGCTTAAAGTCTCAATAGCAATTACCGCCACTCATTTTCAACACCCCTACCGCTAATACCACCCCTACTCCTCTATGTATTCCAACTTGTTTTTATTAGCACTTTTGTCATAATTATTCGACTTGCATGCATTTGTTTATGAATCGGCCTACTTTTAACACACACTCACACATGCTCAAGATAATTTAATACAACTTCAATTAGCTAATTTTATCCTTTGATCTTTTGTTACCGTTTTTTTTTTTTACAAATTTCTTTGATTGACATCGTCATTGTTTGTCTGATTAACGACATGACTATTTAATACTCTTATATAAAGAACAATGAAACAGCAGAAACAAAGTTTTTTATTTTATAAGGTTTCAAACAACAACGGTGTTTAATAAGCTTCAATTAATTTTCTCCTCCCCTATTAGCTAATGTTTGTTAACATTTAAAGTAATTGTGAATATTGCATGCTGCTGTGTTGGATCTGAAATACCCTTTAACTTGCAGAACTTGCGGAACAAATATATTAAATTTCCTCTTTCGAAAATTTGCAATTGAGAATATAATTTGTTATTGAAATTCTATTTTAATATTAATTTAAAAAAAAGTTTGTCAATTAAAAAATGCAAAAAGAATTTAGCAGGTAAAGATGTTGTCTAAATTGCATTCTACTGTTTAAATAAAACCAAATAGTGTTTTAAAATTTTTTGACTAAGATAAAATTGAATATGAATAAAACAAGCTTAAGGACAGCTGTTGGCACTTTGCGAATATTTTATATTTTTAGGACAAATGTTAGTCAGGGGATTTATTTTTTTTCAGTTTTTTTGACTGCTGAAGTTAGAAATATCGGGTGTCCCAACTAGAACGCAATTTTTAAATTTTAAATAAAACTCAGATATTTAAAAAAAAAATCGTGAAACTTTATTATATCGTAAAGTAGACAGAATTAGGTTATGTATGGAGCAATATATCGTGCAGATTGCCGCCGCGGCTTTACTGGCACACACGCGATCTTTTATTGAAATTTTCAATGACCTTTTTGCATAAATGCTGCGGTATTTCATTAATGCAGCGTCCAATTTCCTCCTTTAAGGCTTGAGTCGTCGCCAGCTTATTCGTGTAAACCATCGACTTCAAAAAGCCCCAAAGAAAAAAATCTAAGGGTGTTAAATCACACGATCTAGGCGGCCAATTCTGGTTTCCAAAACGCGAAATAACACTGATGACTGATGCAGCGATTGAATTGTTTCTCTGGCTGTATGAAATGTGGCGACATCTTGTTAAAACTACATGCGCTCCACATTCATTTCTTCAATTCTAGGCAAGAAAAAACTGCTTATCATTTCAAGGTACCGAACACCATTGACTGTTTGCGCTTGACCTGCCTCATTTTCATAAAAAAAAGGTCTAATGACTCCTGCAGACCAAAAACCACACCACACAGTGACACGTTGAGAATGAATTTGCTTCTCGTAAATCACTCGAGGATTTTCCTCACCCCAAATGCGACAATTCTGCCTATTAACGAAGCCATCAAGATGGAAATGGGATGATCGCAATTTGCGAACTGTAGCCGCGAAACTTTCACCATTTTAATAAAAACAATTTCACAATGAGAATGCGTTGTTCATTCGTGTAGCGCTCCATTTTTACTAACCTCGTACCTTCTACTAGCAAACAATAACAATTGTTCAAATGTCAAACAATGACACTTCGAATGGCGCCAAATTTAAAAATTGCGTTCTAGTTGGGACACCCGATATGTAACAAACTTTCATTGGGGATAAAACATGGACTTATGTATGAACTGGAAATATAAGGCGTAAACACTCTTTCGGGATAATCGATAAGAACCTTAGCTAGGCCAATTATTGTCGCTAAAACGAATTGCAGTTTCGCATCTAGTTAGGTTTCCAAGTCTTCTGCTGGCGTTCTAATTTTGTTGGAGTTTCGAACACGGCCATCTGAGGCTGACCTTTTTTGTTGCCAGGATCAATGTTGTAGGTCAGGCGACTTCCCATTTCTTAATGGGTTAAATTATCCGGAGGGGGATGAAAATCTCTTAATTAAAAATTTGTATAAAAATTTTTTGACTGTAGTTGGTTTCTTGGATTTTGTAGTTTTGTGCTTTTACCACCAACATAGTATCTGTACATGTGTTTTTTATGCTTCTCTGAGTGTAAAAGGATATAGATAAGTTTTTCAATGCCTTTGCAATTTCTACAATATTTATTTGCGACCCAAAAAGTATATATGTATATTATGAATCCATATAAGTAGAGAAAATTGATTTAGTTATGTTCGTCTGTCCGTATGTATGTGTGGAAATCAACTTTTTTAAGCTTCATCGTATACTTTAGACTTTTACATAAAATCAATATATCAGATACACTTTTGAGAACTTTGGTATTGAAAATCAGTTATTAGCCACATTACAAGCTGAGATGTGTAAAATATTAAAAATTAACCTTTGGCAACATTTACAGAAAATCATGTTTCAACGGGTCAACCAGGATGTTAGCGAACAACAATTTGCAAAAAAAAACATGTCAAGTAAGAGTACATACCATTATTTAGCTATGTATAACAACAAAAGCTAGCGGTCGCTAATGCATACAAATATGATGGTACAAAAAGATTTGGCAGCGCCAAATACAGCGCTGTCTTTTGTCAATTTAATAATTTTATATAAATCAAACATCAGCACGGCACTTGAAAGTTAGAAACGTATTTTTTCCACAGTACTGTAGCGGTACAGTGTTTTATCGTACAAACAGAATTACAACACTAAAGTGGCTTATTGTATTACTTGTAAGCGCAACATTAAGGATCTAAGTTTTTTCTACAGTGTTGTAATGATACAGCCTCCATAATATATAAAGTGGTATACAATATTTAGAAAAGTCCTACTTCTGTCTGGGTATATTTATGTTTACCATTTTTAAAAAGGGTCGCTATTCCCTGGAACAAAACTTCGAGAAATACTATATTCCGAAGTAGTAAACATTTATGTGGAAATTTTCCACCAATATAAATGCCAGCTCACAGCGGACAAAACCACCCATTTAAGTTGTCGCCTAGTACATTCCTCCAAAAACATTACTGCTATTACCCAGAGTGTGCAACTCAATGAATTATTTTTAGGTACTTCCCATGGGAAAACCCTATAGATATAATTATTTGACGTTTAGAGTACAAATTTGTCTAACACAAGCTACGGCACCATCAGCTGCATCTGCGGCAACACTTGCTCGGATAAAATAATATTAAGCCATTTAATAACAAGGTTTACATATTCCAATAAAATAAAATTTGTAAAAAATATTTTCAGTTTCTTTTTATAACAGTTTTGTATGTTTTAAATGGCTTAACCTATTTATAACAGTTTTGTATGAATTTATTTATTTATGTACGTATATAGAAGTATATTTTCGAATCCGAGAGATATTAGATGACTACAGTATTTTACGAACTTTCGCTTATTTTTAAGTTAGTTTGAGTTGGCAACTCAAAATGAATAGACTGACGTCGATGCAACGTTTGCAAATTGCTCAATTACTTTTCAAATCATGGATCAGCTTAGAATGGTTTAACATGCAGTACTTTTAGTAATTAGGATCAGTGGTCATATAAGTTAGCCAAAGTGTCCTCTTTGAAGGGAGAAAATTCTGTTGTAGTTACAGACACCGAAAAAAATCGCCGATGAAAAAATTTATCCACCTGCCTAGTCAGCCTGTAAAAGTCAAGAATGTTATATACAGTGGTACAGGGATAAATTTAAAATGTTTCCAGCAAAACAACTTCCCAAGCCACAAAACTTAACAATAAATTTACTTAAGAAACATTTGACGAGCAATTAGTATAAACCAAAAACAGTTAAGCATTATTGCTGAAAAATAGTCTAACTTACTGAAAAGATTGTCCAAAGAGTGAACCCCCAACTTGCGCCATGCATCAGCCAACCAGGGTGGCCTCATGCCCGATATAATCTTCAAACATTAATGCTTAAAAATAATTTTGATTTTATTGAAATTTCTATTTTCGAAACAAAATATACTTTATCTAGAATAAAATAATTCTTAATGTTTTTTTTTTTTAATAGACACTACAGTCTAATTAAAATTTTATTGAATTTACTTCCAGGAATCTGAAATGGGCATGGCATCACCTATACAAAGTAAATATTTTTGGTGTGTACCTTGACAAGTACATATAAAATTTTTAGTAGCTCAATATTGTGTAGGTTATTCTACGCTAAATGTAAATAGTTCTTAAAACAAGGGAACACTAGGCGTGAAACCTCCTACTCATTGTAATTCATAATCGGGCTAATACTCCATTAGGACTGTAACTGGGGATGTAATTTTTTAACCTTTTAACTTTTTTTCACGTGATAAACTACGATTTTAAATTCTTTATTCAAAACATACCCTTTGTTTTGAATAAGTTGAGAGTTAACATTCGTTTTTAGTTTGTCATGATAAATGCTCATTCGCTGTTTACTATTCATAGGGTATAAGAGTTATATTTTACATAATTTTTTAGTATGTATTGCATTGCAGTATGTACTTTATTAGAAGCAAATAATGAATGCACTTGTGCACTGCTTAAATATTAGCTGAATTATAGACGGTTGTAACTATATGCCATAGTTAAATTTAAAATATTTCCTTCATTAAAATCCCTATTTGTATAAATTTTGTAACTTAAATGAAAAACCCAAATATATGCTCTTGTGAAACTTGTATATTTATAGCTCGGAATAATTGTAGCGCACTCACATGTATTTTCAACCCAGTCTAAAGCCAGCCAAATAAAGACTATCCTAAACAATACCACCAGAGAAAAAACAAGTTTAAAAAAAAAAAAATATGACGCTGACGACCTACTGTCCGACCATGATCAGAGAAATGATGGTCTGCTGGTGGCTGGTATGCATTACTGCGAACATTGAAACCATAATTTCATTTATAAACATAATATGTACAATGTACACTTATGTATGCGCACTTAAACCAACACCCACTGTTCTACACTGTAAGCAACTTCTAGTACATATTCATATAAAGTCGCATTTAGTGTGACAAGTGTAACAAAATTATGGTTCGGTATAAACATTTTCTATGGGTCGTTTTTATGTTTTTAGTGAAAAAGGAAAAAAAGAAACAAAGAACTGAATAATCCGCAAAATAAGCCCACTTGAAAAACACACACGCGTATTAAATGTACAACAAGTACCATGCATGACCCATGGTTGGTACTTCAACATAATTTTTATTTTACATCAGAGAGTCTTGTGCGAATGCGGTTTTTAATTTCACAGAACTGGACAATTGTAACACTTTAAAATTTATTTAGAGTTTTTTTCTTATTCCTTACGGGGCGGTTTATTTGATTTCAAAAGTGTGTGAATAATTTTAACTAAAAAAAAAAACAATTGAAATATAGTGACTTCAAATAACAGCAGGAATTTGTAAAAAGAGATTTAATATTTTTATAAAAAAATATTATAAAAAATCATATAGATTTTTAGACAGACAATTTATTTAAAGTCTCATTTAAATTAGTTTAAAAAATATATATCAATTATTACTATACAGAAATAAAATCAGATAAATTTAGTTTGAAACTTCACTTACATGATTGCCGATTAGCAAAAAACCTCTATACTATGTAATGAGTTAAAGATGAAAAAGCCCAAAACTTGGTGCAAATAATTCTCAAATTTTTACATTTCTATATATAAGTTTTTAATTTTTAAGACAAAGATTTTTTATTTTTATTCCGGCTATTAAATACTATTTTTTAATGTTTTCATCTATGAACGACCACAACGTAGCGTAGTCTAGAGTTCAGATTTTATGTTATACCTACTGCGCTATATTATCTCTGATGCCGTCTTTGATTTTAAATTATCATATTGTTAACTGTATTCTTTAAATAAAACCTTTTCGTTTAATATCCACATTGATGGGGTTAAAAATAAAATATTATCCGCGCAATTATTTTTCACATTTTCATCATTTATTAGGGGAGAGGGGGCACCTTTCAACACTTTTTGCTTTCAAACCTCATAAAAATTAATTTTTTTTTAATTATTAACTTTTTGCATAACTCAACTAATGTGTATAAACTTTAGTTTATGTATACAAGTAACTTATTTTTAGTTCGTTTCAATTTTTTATTTATTTTTTAACGGATGAAGTCATTGTGTTCAAATGTGCACCCGATACGGGGCAGCTTTGAACTAGGCTGGGGCAGCTTTAAACGGCAGTTTTTTCTTAAAGCGTTTATGTACAAAAATACCATAAATAGTTCTATTGTTTTATAAAATAAATTAGATTAATTTATTAAGAAATAAAGTTAATATATATAATACCCATTAACACTTTAAAATAAAAAAATTCAGTTCACAAATGAATTTTATATTATTAAGGCATACAAATAAACTTAAAACATAAAAACGAGACTTTAGCTTAAAAATAACTTTTTTAAAATTAAGGTAAAGGGTGTATTTTTTACAGGTTTGTTTTTCGAATAGAGATAAAACTGGCATTTTGTGGTCAAATCTGGCAACTTTAATGTCATTTATGTTCAGTTTGGTTTGCCATTTCATCATGAACAGGTTGACAAAAGAACAACGCTTGCAAATCGTGCAAATTTATTTCGAAAATTGAGATTGATCTCGATGCTGATTTTCATCGCAAAATTTTGTTCAGTGATGAGGCTTATTTTTGGTTGAATGGCTACGTCAACAAGCAAAATTGCCGCATTTGGAGTGAAGAGAATCCACATGCGACCCTTGAGACGCCATTACATCCACAAAAACTGACTGTTTGGTGTGCTCTATGGGCTGGTGGAGTCTTTGGGCCATACTTCTTCCGAAATAATGCTGGAGAGGCAGTTACCGTTAATGGAGACCGGTATGGAGACTATTTTGTTCCCGAATTGGATGGCATGAATGTGGATGAGTTGTGGTTCCAACAAGACGGCGCTACATGCCACACAGCGCACGCCACAATCGATTTATTGAAGGAAACATTCGATGAGCGCATAATTTCGCGGAATGGACCTGTCAATTGGCCACCAAGATCGTGTGATTTGACACCATTGGATTATTTTCTTTGGGGATATGTGAAGTCGCTCGTCTACGCCAACAAACCAGAAACGTTAGGGGAATTGGAAGCCAACATTTGTGGCGTTATTGCCGACATACGGCCCCATATGCTCGAAAAAGTGGTTAAAAATTGGACCTGTAGAATTGGCTTTATTCGAACCAGCCGCGGCGGCCACATGCCTGAAATCATATTTAAACATTAATGGCATAAAATTATCCTTCCAATAAAGCCAAATTGATGGTCATTAAAACGATTTCTTGTGTTTTATTTCAATTCGAAGTTCTATACCACTGAAAAAAACACCCTGTAGGTAAATAAGTAGCAAACTTAAACAGAAAAAATACGCTAGGTATCGACAGGAACTAAAATTCACAAAAATTACTCTTTTCAAGGACTTCACAGAAAAATATAAATCACATTCATTAATAAAATTAAATTAGTTGTCTTTTTATTTAACCCATTTTTAATTTAGAGAAATCGAAGTCAAAATTCATCATCCCAGCTGTCCTCGATGTTCCAGGTTGGTGTACTGGTGTTGGAAGCTTAGCCTTTATTTCTGTGCCATTTATAAACCACTTATCTTCTTTAACAGGATAAAAAATCTTAAAAGAACCTGGCTTCTTCTTTAAAAAGCTGACGTTATAGTTGTTGCCATCTTTCTCTTTTATTTTGCCAATAAATCCTAACGTTTTTACATTGGTTTCATTTGAGCATTCCACTAATATATAGTCTCCTGGATTTAATTGGTCGTAGCTCAAATCGATGTGTTCTTCTTCATGGCACTCTACAGCAATTTGATCTTCAGATGAATCATTAGCAAAGTTGAAATCTAGATCTGTATCATCATTCACCGAAAACAGGCGTTCATTTAATGAAGGTCTTAATCCAATCCATCCCAGCTGGGGCATTTTTTTAGGAGTGTGGCGTATTGAAATGCTAACATCTGGCCTTGCAAGTATGTTAAACCATAATTCATTCCTGAGCTTCTGAGTAAATAATTTTCAAGTATATCTTCTTCAGCGGTGGTGAAAACTTGTCTTGTGGAGAAACTGCTTGAATAATCTTCAACTTTCATTGTTTTGTTTTGTTTTAATCCCTTAATTCTATAATATAAGGTATTCGGTAAAATACCGTAAGTATTGGCAGCACCTCTAAGAGTCATTGGGGCATATTCATAGTCATCAAAAAAGTCGACTTTTACAGTACTTAAGTCAATTTCTTAAAAAAGTCTACTCTAAGTCATTCATAGACAACTTAAAGTTGGTTTTTGACATTAAAGTCGGCTCTAAATTTAAAACCAGCTGAACCTGTTGTTAACTCTATTTACAATAACATCAGCTGTTCATTGTAAAGTTAAAAGATTTATTGAAAATTAAAAAAATGCCAAGATTTCAAGATATTGAAAGAGATTTTTCAATAACTGGTGATTGTGAGGACGATTTTTGTGTAAGGAAGCCTAAAAGTTACAAAAATAGATTTAATCCCTTCGACCTAAGCGATGAGGATTTTTATTCCCGCTACAGATTCGACAAAATTACAACTCGTTTTTTGTTAAGCTTTGGTAAGATGAAAGCATCGTTTCCCTTTTAGCTTTTCACGAATTTTTTTTTTCTGTATTAATGAAATATCATTTCCTCTGTTTTCTACCACATCCAAGTGTGCGTTTACACACTCCCGGAGGCATTCTTTCTCAGAAGCACTCCAATTTGCATCTCTTGGCTTCTTCAGTTTCTGAAAGTAAAACATTTATTAAATGCCAAACTAAAAATATATCACAGATATGTACATGTGTATGCACATACATAAATATGTTATTGAGACTTACCATTTCTGTTTTTTCCATTATTTTAATACATTTTGATTTTATACATACATAGATGTAAAACGTTTTAAAATTTTTATTTTTTATTGTTTGCTTCAACAAAAGTAAACAAAAGAAAAGCAGCTGATCAAGTTGCCACTTTTTATTTTTTAAAAAGAAATTGTATGCCAGAGTTAAGCAAATAAGAGTTGACACCCATTTAAAGCCAGCTCAACTTAAAGTATACTTTTTTTCTGACTATGAATACCAAAAAGATAGTAAAAACTTTTAACTTAAAGATTAACTTTAGTAAGAGCCGACTTTAGTTTGCGACTATGAATACAAGCCATTGTTTTGTTTAAAACTGCCGTGATAGCACTTTTCATGTCATCTTCACTGAATCTAGTATTTTTCTTCTTTTTATATGAACGTACCATTGTACTAAGCTGAAATAATTTAACAGTTTTTTCAAATACATAATTCCAAATAATAAACCTATGTATGTATGAATACAAATTGCTTAGAAATACAAGTTTAAGTGCAGCTACATCTACGAAAGGAGTTGGAAAAAATATGTGGGGCACCTTTGAACAAGCTCAACCCGCGTGCTATTTCACGGAAAATTTAAAATATATTTTTTTTGTTTACATAATTATTAAAGAACTTTCCTTAATTTTGCGCAAAATGCATTTTTGACTGCAATTAATTTATTTCACGAAAGAAAACGATTACCAAATGCTTCTCACACTCTTACAAAAAAAATTAAAAAATTTACAATGGCACTGCAAAAATGTGTACCCCCCTCTCCCATGAAAACCACAGAATTAAGATATGTCGATGGTTACAACTAGAAAGATTCCAAATCTCGTATTTTTTATGAAATTGGGTTATAAGTGATTTCAATAAATTTACACACAAACCTTCTCGATACAAAACTTTAATGCAGAAACATCAAAAGTAACAGTTTTACAAGCAATTTTACAAACAAAGTTACATTATGCACCCAGAAATCAGAAAGTCACATTCATTGCCAATCGAATGGTGCAGTTCCTGCAATCGAACATTTTAATGGTGAATATAAAATTGCTATTAAAAGAATCATAATTTCTCAGTGCAGACCAAACATTGATAATCCGAAACGAAAATCTGTAGATATAACCGTAAAATTCTACTATCACAACTAAACTAAGCGATTGGCAACAATTGCGGTACTCACAACCGATACTGTTTTCTCTGTGTATTACGTTTTCACCTTCTCCTGCAAAATTACAATTATTTGAGTTAGGGCCTTTCTACTCTTCACCAACTATATGCAGTTCGGAAAGTTGAAAACTTTCCCATGGACCTCCTGCATACATTTTTAAAAGCCTTTTTTTTCGTTGTTGCCTTTTTGAAACACAAATGAATAAGTGAATGTGGGTGCCAATTTATTAAGAGGATTTTTTTTTTTTGCATTTTAAACCATTAAAATAAATACTCTTGATGTTACTGCATATTTAATGTTTATTGTTGTAATTGCTGTTGGAGTTTGGTTATTACCATAGATAAAACACAAGGTAATTTACACAAAGTGTTATTAAGTGTGTATGTTGTAGCTTGTTGCTGTATTACAAGTACTTATAACCGCTTTGTAGTTGCCAGTTTATTACACATTTTTATGAGGTCAAAGGTTTAAATTCTACAAACAAGTCGTAATAAACTTTTAAAAAGGAACAACAGCTACAGCTACAACCAAATAATCCAAACTTTTCATACCCGGTAGACTAAATCAGACAACAACAAAACGAAGCTGAATGAAATAAAAAAGTAAAGTCGTTTTAGTACTTTTGAAAAAGTTTACAAAAAAAAACAATCTCAACAGGTCATTAGTTTAATTAGCTTTATATATGTGTGCACAAGCAAATCTGTTTTTTCTTTTCAATCTTTGGTTTTCAGTGATGCACAAAGCAAACAAATTTAAGAACACAAATAATTTTAGTGGAAACAACAGGATTTACACTTTTTTCAAAACATAATGGAAGCAGAGAGAATTAAGAGATTTTGCATGGTTTAATCGTATATGGAAAGATAGCGCAAAAAGAAGCAACTTTTCTTTTAAGTTAAGTCTTCAAATCTGTGACAATAAAGAAAAACTGCTTAAGTCTGTTTTTGATGTGGGTTAACGGACACGTGGACATAGCTGGGAATGAGGCTGCTGACGAACTTGCGAAGAAGGGGTCTGAGGCTGCATTCTGCGGACCAGACCCCAGAACTGCTCTGGGCAATGGGTTAGTGCGGACGAAAATCTTTCAATGGGTGAACTCTATGAACTTGACGGGGATCGAAAAGGGACCCATGATAGTAGTGGTCTGCTTCGATATTCCCCCTACTTGTGTATATATGTCTGTTTTGATAGATTTTCAAAAAAGCACTTTTAATATTTTAATTGATTTTTAAATATTGTTTTCTTATATAACAAAGACTATAATATGAATCCTGCGCTATACAAATTAAAACGCATATTTAGTTTCAAATATTCCGCTAAATTATAGGTAAACATAAGCTGTTATTCCAACTGAATGTCTATATAAAGGCAATAAGATTTTACGCTATCATTTCCTAAAAAGTTGTGCCAAATTGTTGAACATTTGCCTGAGGTTAGTTATGAATTCCAAAACCATATCATACAAATAAGTCTGCTAAAAAGTTTAGCTTAAATTTTATAACCTCTTCACTACAGTGGGAATGGAAAAGGTTTTTCAAAACTTTGTATTTGAAAAAATTCTAATTTAAAAGAACTTTTTTAATTTAATTTATAAAATAATTTCGAGTATAATAATAATATTCCTGAATTTACTCAGTCTCTAAATATTAATTTGTTTATAATAAAAATTTTTTTTTATTTATTTTTAATTTAGAAAAATTGTGCGATAATTTTTCTGAATTAAAAAAAAACATTTTCTAAAATTTTAGATAAAATTTATCCTTTTTTAGGTAGGTAGGTAGGTAGGTTAGTAAGGCCGGTGTGAAGCAATCTTCACACCCTCACCAAGAGACCAATACGGTCCATTGTGATGCCTTAAAGTAATAAAGAGATAGAAATCAGAGCACGAGAAGAAGAGAAGGGAGAAGAAAGAAAGAAGACAGAAAAGGTGAGAAGTGGACAACAAACTAAAGCCAAAAAAGAGCCAAGACCCTACAAACGACCCATTCCCGGTCTCAAGTTATGAAGCCAGGTCATTCCCATAAAGAATCCTATCAGATTCTTGAGTCCACAGCTCGAGACATCACCCAATTCGCCGAGAAATATACTACCTAGCCATCTCAATCTGCTAACTTGCAGTCTGGGACATTGGCACAGCATGTGCTCAACTGACTCCAACTCCTCCGGATCCTCACACAGTCTACACATATCCGAGAGGCTCCGCCCCATTCTTACCACCACCCTGCCCAACATGCAGTGGCCCGTAATAATCCCTATCATGGTCCTCACGCAGACCCTATCCCTGACCAGAAGCAAATCCGAATCAGATTTGCTGAGTATCGGCCACAGCGTCCGTGATACTCTGCAGTCCGTTCGGTTACTCCAGTCCCGATTAGTCTCGCCTAGAACCCATTCCCGTATCCTACCGAAATAGAAGCCTAATGGAGGCCTAACCGCCTCCACCCTATCAAGATCCACTATTACCGAGCCCAGTCTCGCCAACTCATCAGCCATCTCATTCCCTATCTTTTTTTAAATATTAATACAATTCTATAATATTATGGAACTTTTTCAAAACATTTCTTTTACAAACCTTTTGACTACAGTGTAAATCATAAAAACAAATTCCAGAATTTTTTATTTGGAAATTTTTGTTTGTAAAATTTTTCTTTAAAAGAGAATTTTTTCACTTAAAATAAAAATTTTGTATTTATTTAATTTCTCAATAATTTCTTTTTTTTATTTATAAACAATTCTTCTTTTCATAAAGTGTTAAATAAAGGAAAATTTTTCAATACATATTTTGAATTAAAAAAAAATATTTTTTAAGATTTTTAATAAAATTGAACGTTCGTTTTTGTTAATTTTCAAATAATTCTATGATTACAGATTTATGGAACATTTTTAAAAGAAGCAGCTTTGGAGTCACTGCTTTTATGGTTTTTAAAGTATGTGTGCGAATGTGTGTGTGAGTGTGTGTACTGTGCCATTTGGTGTTGTTTATTGAAAAATAAAAATCTGTTTGAATTTGCCGAAAATTAAAAAGTACTTAAGGGGGAAGTTTATGGTTGGTACACTTTATTTTCATTTTATTTTTTCTCTTTGTTTTTTTTTTTTTTGGAAAGTAATTTATTTATTTATTTATTCGCATGAGGATAAGAAAAAGGGTTGTACGAATGGCAAAGCACAAAAGTAACAGTATGAATTTTAATAAGTTTTGCCAAATTGTGTTTTGCAAAAAGATGGGAAAAAATGCCAGGTGAAGCAGATCAATGTTCATGTGTGTATGTAGAAAATTTTAACAATAACAAAAGGAAATCATTTACAATTTTTAATGCTCTTTATGAGTATGTATGTATGTACATACATACATATGTTAAACTGCAGAAATATTAAAGTTTTTTGTATAATTAAAAGAAACCTGAAAACAAAAATTACAGATTTGGTTTAAATATTACGAACTACATCTAAAAAATAAATTAAAAAAATTTTAAGAAACATAATGACTTTTATCCATCCCTGTATTAATGCTGGCAAAATATTGAGTAGTTGGATACTAAAAACCGAGTGATTGTAGTTTTTTTTTGTACTTGATACTATTAAAACTTTGCTTAGAAATTCAAATCTAAAGGTGTACAAGGTGCCTGAAAAATTTAACCAACAGCCATCAACAAAGATGTCGGTAAAATAAAACAGATATTTAATGCCTTATTCAATTTAAAATTGCAATTTTTATTTAACGTACCTCATAAGAATACTTGATATAAAAGCCCTAACTTTTTTATGCAAAATTATTCCACACCCTCCAACAACTCGTCTGTTAAAATATTGATTTAAAAGCAGTAACAGTAACAGAAACACAAGCCATTAAATTTCAACTTAAATGACGCCCATATTTGTGTGTGTGTGTGTGTGATGTAAATGACATAAAAAAATAAGTGAGATTCACCGAATAATTAACGAATTAAACAAATAAATTAATTACATATAAACAGCAACCAATATTTACATATTTAACTGTTATCTGGTTAGTTGTTTTAAACTAGAATTGGATCTGTAAATAACTTTTCACTCGCGATCTTGAAGCTCAGGGTAAAAATATTTCTAATCAAGTACTTGCTATACCCTTTACAGAGAGTGCAAGGGTATATACAGGTTTGTCATTCCGTGTGAAATTTCCACAATATTCATTTTAAACCCCATTAAGTATAAGTTAATTGAGCAATGTCCGTCTGTATGTCTGTCTGTCTGTCTTGTCAATCTGTCCGTACGTAAGTTGTAATTAGCTTTTCGAATACCACAGACATCGGCGAGACTCGTGTGCGACATTATAAAATTTTAAATATTTGTGAGAAGATCAGTGTAGAAAATCTGCACAATCGTTCTATAACTTTCAGAGATATCAGCAAATAAATACCGTCTATGTCTTCCCCAAATTATTACCATATAATATAAAACTTTTTAGCCCAAAGATACTTTATAGACAACTTTGTGACAACCAGTAGATCAATTATACCATTAAAGACATTTGTTAAAAATGTTTCAGAAATCAGTTGCTAATCGGCAAAGTTATAAGCAATAAAAATATATAAAAGAAATATTTTTTCAAATACATAAAATTTTTAAGGCTTCATAATAATTTTTGGACACGTTAAATACATCATATTATAAGCTTTTGTCGCAGAAACTATTTCTTAGAAAAACTAAAAAATCGGTTTTAAACTAACTGAGATATAAGCATCAAAAGACAACTGTTTTTGGTGTTTTTCATAAAATTTACTAACGAAAATCGATCTTTTGCAGTTTCTACACTACCAAGTGAGCCAGTATGGGCATTAAATGAAGTAACGTAACTAGCGCAATATAGTGCAAATAAATTCATGATGACCGCTAGAACAATATAGCGATCAATAAATTTATATATGGGAGACATCTGGTATCTTAAAATGTACCACCTGTCCCCTTCATCCACCCCATATTGGTGTTAAATGAAACGACTTGACCAGTAAAATACAGTTAACTATGAAAAGGTAAAAATTCAAGATGACGTTCTAAATAAAATGAAAGATAGTTGGGTCAAATATAGTAGTAACGCCCTTATTCCTTTCAACGCCCACAATCTTGTTATCGAATGAAAAGCCTTTAACCGGTAGAATACAGAAAATTGTTAGAAAAGTTTCAAACCCAAGATGGCGTCTAAAACAAAATGGCAGACATTTTTTAATAACCCCATCAATATTGGTATCAAACAAAAGGGCTTGACTAGTATAATACAGCTATCTATGCAAAAATTTTAAATTAAGGATGCCATAGGAAATAATTAAGAGAATGGCGTATTAGGGCCATCTCTTATTTTCTTATATGTATTGTATTGCGCTAACCATGTCCTTTTATTTGATATTCATATTGACTATCTCGATTGAGCTAAACAAATCGATTTTTTTTATAAAATTTGGGAACAAATTTTTTTTTTTTAATTTTTTGCTTATAACTTTATCGATTAGCAACCGATTAGCCCACAATTTTTCATGAATATCTCTAAAGGCATATTATATCTGTAATAAAGGTGTCTATAAATTATTTTAGGACTACTAATTTTAATTTGTAGGGTAAAAATATTAGGAAGACAGAAGCAGTTGCGGTTATTTACAGGGTGATCGACTCGGTTTTACAACCAGTGGAAAACCCGGTTTTTTTTCTCTTATAGCTGACGGTTTTTTCTAAATGTTGGTTTTTCGTATATCGAATACACCGGTTTTTTTATCCGAAAAAGCCAATTTTTTATGTTTTTAAGTTTATTTTCATATATCTTTGTAAACAAACATACCAAAGTATATTTAGTACGCGAAAAGTTTCCAAAAATCAGAAAATAAAAACTATTAAATATTCTTTTATAATATTGTAAGAAATTTATTTGTGGTTTAAAAAACAAATGTAAAATAAGAAAAATAATTGAGCTTAAATATAATTTTTATTATAGGATATAAACCTAACGTTAAAAATTAAAGGTAATTGAAGCATAAGCTGATCGAAAACTTTTTGGTAAAACTGTAAAAATTTCATATTTATATATAAATTTAATTATAATCTTTTTTTTTTAAATATTTTTTAATTTTTTCTTTAGATATTATATTTTATATATTCGAACCGGTTAACCGGTTTTTTTTTAGATTTTCAAAATAGCAACCGGTTTTTTTAATTCTAAATTTCAAACTATTGAAAACCGGTTTCTTAAAAAAGTCGAATAGTCGATCACCATATTATTTACGCATATAGAATAGACGAACAGTGCTCAATAGACTCTTCAATTCATAAGCTTTATGAAAATATACACTTTATGGGGTCGAAAATGAATATTGTAAAAATTAAAAACGGAAGGCCAAAGCTAAATATCATTCATTTAAATAAAGATCTTACAATTTTCTTAAAAATATCAGACAAATATCATTTTAAAATTAGATAATAGCGAAGACCAAAATAAACAAAGTGGTATGAAGAATAAAAGTCTGTGCAGATAAAGCAGCGTATGTCAACTTAGGTTGTACACAAGTAATTATAGGTTCTAGTAAACTGAAAAATAATTAGAAAATATATTTCAAATGTGTTCAAAGATAACAAGGTATGTGGTTGTGTGTTTTAAAAAAAATTAAATAAATAATTTGCCATTAAGCAAACGTAAGTCAACATACTGCGTTAGTGCTGAACCCTTTTTGAATAAGTATATAAAGAAGTTACGTTGTTATTCTATAAAAAAATTGGAGATGGTCTATCTGATTTCAGAAATTTTTACAACCAAGTAACGGGCTTTTAAAATCAAGCAATATGGCATTAATAACTCAAAATCGTCATAAGTGAACATACGCGGTTGCCCATGAAAACCACAGATATATAAAAAGTCAAGGTAACGATATACTCATGAAAAAAAACGAATTTAACGTAATCATTCCTAAATTTCATAAACTTATATATAAATCTTATACAGTCGTGTCTGGGTATAGGGAACTAATTTTTGCAAGGCTTGTTCATATTATCCAGGTTGTTCTCCATATCAAGGTTGAAATTTTTGTTCAAAAACTCGTTTTATTTACTAAAAATACATACATTTAAATGCAATAGCTGATTAGAAATAATTTGTACAATTTGGTGATCACTAAATGGAGGTGTTCACTATATCTGGTGTTCACTTTATCCAGACTTGTATATCCAGATTTGTATTTAATGATTTTATAATTGTTCTTTAGAAACGCGAAATAAAAATCAAAACATTCCAACGCTTGTTTTAACATGCAAGTCAGTGTTTGATCGCAGTGAAAGTGAAAAATTCGACATGAAATTTAAACTTGTTTTGAAAATAACTTTTATTTACAAAATTACGCCAAAAAAACTTCTTTAATATTCCTTTATGTAAATTTTTAATATGTAAACTAGCCTTTACATAAAATGACTAGTTATTTATGGTTCATTTCCTTTGTTAAAGCTTAATTGTATAAACAGTTTAATTTGGTTGTTACTTGTCATGTAATTTTCTATTAACTATGCCACAAATTACAGTAATTTTCAAATGTCATCAACATTTTCCTGTTTAACAGTTTTTTTTTTATATATTTTTTCATTCAAATTATAGTTCTTTTAATGATCCCCTATCTAAATTATAGAGTATTTAATAAAAAATATTTTTATTATGCTTTTGTTTATTCAGTTTTTTTTTATACCAAATATAAATTGTTTAGAAATTGTTAGCAGTTTTCGTTTCTTCTATTGGGTTTTCTTTTAAGGTTTTTTTCCATTTTTTATGTCATATTTGGCTTTAAAACAAGAAATAGGTATGTAAGCATACATGCATATCGATGGTTACAAGTAAAAAGGGACTAAATTGAATTTTTTTTTTTACTTAATTGTGTTTTTCAGTGCTTTTAACACATTTCATACAAATACACCTCGATACAAAAATTTAAGGCAATAATATAAAAGTCAGTAAGCTATTTCGACATTGCCGAATCTGATAATAAACTTTACCACCATGTACATTGGTATAATGATCACATCGTTGCTTAGCCTTAATTTTAGAGTTTTATTTTATACGCCATTTTCTTCATTACTTTCGAGCCCTTCTTTAATATTGAATTTTTTTACATAATAAAATGTAATATAGTTACATTAATGGGTTTAAAAAAAAATTATCGCAATTTTGTTTACGACGCCATCTTGGATTTTATATTATAACTTTTTTATGGGCGTGTCCCTGCCCACTTTTCTAATCACGAAACTATAAAGTCATGACAGCTCAAAATGTGTACAAAGTTTCAGAAAAATCGGTCAAGTGCAAGAAGTTTAATGTTATAACTTTTTTTTATGGGCGTGACACTGCCCATTTTCTAATCACGAAATTGTAAGGCCATGACAGCCCAATATGTGTGCAAAGTTTCAGAAAAATCGGTCCAGTGCAAGTACCTCAAAATTATAACTTTTTTTAAGGGCGTGGCCCTGCCCACTTTTTTAATCACGAAATTATTTAGTCATGACAGCTCGATATGTGTGCAAAGTTTCAGAAAAATCGGTCAAGTGCAAGTAGCTAAAACTGATAACTAATTTTGTATGGGCGTGGCACCGCCCACTTTTTGTCACCCATAAACACTCCCTGGAATGTGTACAACAACTTGCCAAAGTAAGAGTCCGTTCGGTTTTACAGTTTCGGAGTCTATAGCTAACACACACACACACAGAGTTTCACTTTTATATATACAGATTAATGGGTTTAAAAAGAATTATCGCAATTTTGTTTACGACGCCATCTTGGATTTTATACTTTTTGAATACTTTACTGTATTCTGCTATCATTTGCTACCAATATTGTGCGGGTTAAAGGAGACAAAGCGTTTACTACTCAATTCGACTTATATATATATTCGTTATATAATCTAAGACGACATCTTGGATTTTATCATTTCATAGTGGACTGTTTAAGGAATTTCATTGGCTCTATCGCTGGCATAGAAACGGAAAAAAATCGATTTTCGTTAGAAAATTTTAGGAAAAACATCTAAGCAGTAGTATTTTGGTGCTTATATCTCACACAATTTTAAGCCGATTTGTTAGTTATCCTCAAAAAAAAAAAAAGTTCATCAGTTGACAGATTATAATTTGGTGTCTTAAACGTGTCCAAAAATTATTTTAAAGCTTAAAAATTTTTATTTATTATAATTTACAGTGCGGGAAAAATGTGTGGAAGTGTTTGTTATATGAGTTTATTTCCCGATTTTATTATTTGATGATTAAAATCATCTAGTTTGGACAGATAAATTTAAAATTAATTTTTTTTTTGCCCGATGTACCTAAATTCGTTTATAGAAAACCAAACGCTACAGTCACTGATCCCGATGTTATGCCGACAAACACTCACATATATTTGTCTCGCACTGTATTTAATTTTCGCTTATAACTTAGTCGATAAGTGAGCGATTTGGCCAATATTTTTCAAGAATATCTGTAGTGGCATACTGTAAAAACAAAGAGTCACAAGCGTGTCTATCAATTTTTGTAGTACTAAAAATTTTTAATTTGTTTTGTTAAAAGTAAGGAAAAAACAGAGACAGACATGTTTGTTTGCTTATATCTCCGAAAATTATAGGTCAATTGTGTTAATTCTAATCTGCCTTCAGATATTTCTAATACTTTAAAACTACACACAGGTCTTGACGAACTCGGCGACTTCGAAAAACTGATTTCAACATAAATACACGCAGACAGACCGACATTTCTTAATCAACTCCCCTATTCATAACTTTTCTAAAAATATTTTCTAGGATTGTTAATGAATATTGTAGAAATTTCACACAAAGTGACATACCTCTATATACACGTGATATTTTTTTGTGAAGGGTATAACAAAAGTTTTACAAGCACTTTGACAAAGGAAGTTTCATTATTTAAATACAGTTTCTATTCCTTTTTTACCTTCTCCTGTAAAGTTACAGTTATTTGAGTTAGGGCCTTTCTAGCTGTGACCATCGATATTTTTGTTCTTCTTGTGTGCCATAAATAAATATTTTTTCTTTTTATATTTAGTTCGTTTTTTTTTTTTTGGTCACAAGTCAAGAGATGTCATTCGAAATTTATTTGTCACATGTTACAAATATCCTTTTTGTTGGTGTAATTTGTTTAGTTATATTTGCAATACTTTTGTTTTTTATTTTTGTTTTTTTTTTTTTTTTTTGGGAAAATTATAGTTGAAAAGAGGAAAGGCAAATATATTTACTTGTTATTGATATTTTTGTTGGCAGTTTTGGCAAACAATATTATTGTTTTTTATTTATTTATTTTTTCCTTTATGTGGAAAATTTATAATTTACGTATGTACACATGTTTCCAATTTGTATTTTTCTTATAAATATACTCCAGGTTTCCACAAAAAAAATCCTTTTATTGTGATGCAACCAATTTTCTTATTTTTTGTCAGTCGGCTGTTATTGTCTTTAAAGTCGAATTTTTTTTTAATTGCTAATTAAAAATTGCTGCTCAAGACAGCAAACAAAATTCTTTAGGGCTGACCATTTTATATTATTTCGACGACAAAAAGAAATATCGGCTTAAGTCGACATAAGCTTTACTTGAGTTAATAACGCCAATGTGATCTCGCAATACAAAATAACCCTCGAGCGAATTTTCAAAAATTTTGGAAAACTTTACAGAAAGTTGTAAAGTAAAAGCTTATTTTCTATATATAAAAATCAATGTGTGTTTGTGTGTTTGTTTGTGCTTTATAGACGGTTAAACGGCTGAACGGATTTCCTTGAAATTTTCACAGAATCTTTCTGTATGTCTGGAAGGAACTATAGGCTATAATTTGGTTTGAAATTGTAAGTGGGCGGAGTGCCACGCCCTATTAAAAAATAAGTATTAAATATTATAAATCACGAAAGTTAATGCAGCTAGAGTCTGCACATTAAGTACGATAAACTTTGACATCCCCACGAACATTTGGGTAAAAAATGGGCGTACTTTTAATAGTAGGCGTGGCCACATGATTTAATTCATGTGGCCACGCCTACATTTTTCGTATATTTGAAAAACGATATCGATTAGAGTACCAAAATTTTGCAAGAGCAACTTTGACACCCAAATAAATATTTCTGGAAAAAATGGGTACATTAGAAATAGTGGGCGTGGCAGCTCTCATAGCAATTGAATACTAAAATTCGTATATTCGGGAAGCGATAACAGTTAGAGTACCCAAATTTTGCACGAGAAGCTTTGACATCTATATGACTATTTTGATAAGAAATGGATGCTTTAGTAATAGTGGGCGTGGCACCTGTCATATGAATTAAATACAAAAATTCGCATATCTGAAAAGCGATAATAGTTAGAGTACTCAAATTTTGCACAAGAAGCTTTGACATCTATATGATTATTTGAATAAGAAATGGTTGATTTAGTAATAGTAGGCGTGGCACTTGCAAAATAAATATATTTTTGAACTATAAAATTTTTATTTCATTACGATGGGGGTGGCGAAGCACACCGGGTATTAGCTAGTTTTCTATATATTTTCAACAAACAATATCATTTTGAATTGGAATAATTTATTTTAACTTACAGTTGAACCACGTAAACAAAAACCAATATAATCTTTATTTAATTAAGGACGAAATTAATATAATAGACTTCATTTCGATAGAAATCAATTTATTAAAAATTAACCGAACAATTTTAAAGGGTTTTCTTGAAAAACGGCAATAACCGACACAAGCAATCAGAAATCAAACTCTTCTTGTTCTTTATCTTGTTGGAAAAAGTGCTCGAAAATTGGGTTCATCGAACTCGTTGCTGCAGCGGAAGTCGTGGAGGCCATTTGAATTTTATTTACAACTTAATTGTATCGACTGTTCTTCACATTAAATAAAAAACTTTGGAATTTCCTTAACAATAAGTGTGTTTTTTTTTAAGAAATCATATCACTCTTATTGGAAAACAAAAAATTTTTAAAAATCATTACGATAAAGCTTTTCAAATATTTGTTTGTTAATTTTTGTGTAACGAATTATAGTTATAGAACGATTTCTCGGTGTACTAGTAAAGGGATCTGTAAGTCTGCTGTCTAAGGGTATGTTATTACTTTGCACGTTTTATTAATTAAATACTTTATCCATTAAAAATATCAAAGGTTTTAGCTGATTTTTATATGGAGATTTGATTTATTAAGTTTGTTAGAACAACTTTTGATAATATTTTTAAATTAGGACGTCAAATTAAAAATATTTCATGAAATTTCTGATGTACATATCTTTAGTAAAGTTTAAAGTTTTTTGTTAAAGTCAATTTGCTGCGGTAAGTTAATACTAAAAAAGCTTTTCATATTAAAAGTTCTTTCGGAAAAGCTTTTAAAAAAAAAATTTTTTTGAAACAAAAAATCAAATTTAAAATTGATTTAGAAAAAAAATATTTCTGCCAAAAATATTTTTTAAAAATATTTTTTTTTAGTTATATGGTTCTCCAATAATTTGTGTACTTTAAAATTAAGTTTTCATAAAAGTTCGTTACATTAGAAATTTAGAAACAAAAAAGCCTATTTTCAAATAATGTTTTGCTCTAAAAATATTTTTCGCATTAAAGCTTATTCCTGATAAAGATTTATCCATAAAACAAAAGTTTTCAGCATTCAAATTTTCTTTTAGTTCTGGATGATACACTTCAAGTTTAATTGATAATTTTTTGTTCAAATTTTTTTGAACCTGAATTCGCGTTCATATACGAAAAGTTTCTTTTATAAGTTTTTGTTTTATTTTATGTTCAACCAATTACGTGGATAAAAAAAGAAAACACACAAACTTAACTAGAATAGTCAAGTCGATATCCCCTTTCATTCTCATTGGTTTTCTTTACCAAACATCAAGACTTGACCTTATGATCCAGCAAAGTCGGACTTCCATTCTGTGAAACTGTGAAGTAATAGTAATCAAAATTGTAATGACATCATATAATATGACGTAAAAAGACTTTTCATTTCATGGCATTGTAGAATGACAAGGAATGTCTTGTTTTTGCAATAAGTTTTTTACGGCAACAATTGTTCACAAAAAGTTATATTTAAAAACGCTTTCGTCTATTTTTAACTAATTTATTACTAAAACCTTTTAATTCTAATCATGTTTTGTCTTTGTAAGAATAAAGTTTTGTCTAGCATCTTCTAAGTAAAATTTTTCGAAGGTTACCTACCCTTCACTTTTTTTAAAACTTTATTTTCTATGTGAGATTTATAATGATATTTTATGCATATACATATATGTACAGTGCCGTGTATTTTAAAAGCAGACTACATTTCACAATCTTGCTTTGCACTAAAATTAGTCATCAATATAGTCATCAAGACTGTCCAATAATGTAGGCCATTATATTGTGGTTATGGTGCAAAAGTTAGAAAAATGGATCTAAGCATATAATTTCGAACCTTCATATTTTACAAAACCATGTTAAAAATATCGAAACATGTATTTTTGATCGTTAAAGTTTATTTTATATGAATGTGAGATTCAACAATAAAGTTATTCGCGCCACCAGTTTTACTTTTGTGAAAATGCGAAATTGCATAAAATTAAGCTGGTGCGAGACGAGCAACTTTTTTAACTTAAAGGTTTAGTGAACAAACCCCAAATGATAATACGCGTGGTTTCCGAGTTTTATAAGTACTTAAAAAGTCGACGAGACAAGCGCTTACCTTTGACAGAACAGTAAAAAATATTTTGTGCGGTAATATTTACTCAGCAGAATAAAAATAGTGCAACAATAAAGTTAGTGCAAAATTATTTTAGCGGAACTCACTCTTTGAAGTTCACTCTTTGAAGTGCAAGTCGTGCAGACCAGGGAAGGAATATGGCTTTCATGATTTTGTACGAAGTATGAAAACAAAATGTAGTTTTTAGGCCTTGACGGTACCATTTTTTTAATATTTATGAATAAAAACAGAAACTTAACAAAAATCTGTATAAAAATCCAATATACAATAAAAAATATTATATATTACATTCATAGGTACATACGTAGAGATCGGTTAATTAAAAAATTTAAATTTTAAAAAAAACCTCGTTCGACGTTGGCCGAGGAATTTGGAATGGACAGAATTCCTCTTACAATTTTTGAAATATCTGGGAACATGAACTCATTTAATTCATTTTTCATCTGTGATACTTTAGACCAAAAATAGGAAATATTTGAATCCTTGTGTGATCTAAGTTCAATCACATCGGTTAGTGCTCTGTACTGATTGTTTATTGCTTCCAAGTTTGTTTGTTCGTGAAGAGGAACTATTGAATTTGTTTCACCAATAATAACTTTTTCTGGAGTAAACTTATCGAACCATTTTAGTACTTCATTATTAAAAAGTCCACCTTACATGCCTACGAATCATAAGTAAAATAAAATACATATAACAACAGCCAAGTCGAATTTATGTACCAGGTGGTGCCAATTAATAGGTGATTTTTGTAAAAAGTTTGCAATAAAGTACATCACCTGGTACATGAATTCGCTTTGACAACAGCATTGCAACAAAAACAGAAAGGCTGACAGTATAAAATAAAACACACACAAGCAAAATTAAAGAGAACATGGACATATTTTGAAATTGTACCAAGTAGCTCGCGGTAGTATCAATGTACCAACAAGGTCAAAAATGTACAATAAAAAGTACAATTGTACCATGATTTCCATCCGTGGTGCAGACCGTGCAAGTCTAGCAAACAATTTAAGTTTTGCACGACTACAAAAACAAATTATATTAAAGCGCAATTTGCATCACTTGAGCAAATGTGCACAGCGAAAAATCAGTGCAAAGTAATGTCACACAAATTTGCACAACAGAAATAGAATTTACTTACTTTCAGGATTTAAAATCTCCACAAATTCAATTTCATCCATTGCATTTTTTACCAAGTAATTGATAATATTATATTTTTCCGTTGATTTGGGCATTGTAATTTTGTTAAAATTAATTAACTTTCTTTTTGGAAAACATTAAAACACAAAATCTTACTTATTAATTAAAAAAAAAAGATTTGTTGTTTCTTAAACACCTACAAAATCAGCTGTTGTCATAAGTTTGCAACACACATGAAAAATGCACTCACGCTTGGTAGCAAAAAATAAGTGCATATTTGCACTAATTGCAAAAATGCAACTAAAAGTAAATTCTGTTATTATACATGGTTGTTGGTTTATAAAAACAAAATGTTGCATTTTTGCCACTTTGTAAAACTGAAGTCAGGGACGGAAAAGCTTTCCTAATTAAAAAGAAAAAGCATAAAACTTAATTTACAAAAAGAGCAAAATTTTTGAAAAACAAAATAGATAACACTACTTTTTAGCGACACTTTACTGTATACAGGCATTTTATTTACCAAGAATTTATTTGTTTATTACTACTCCCACCAAAAACGTATGTTTTGTCTTAACTAATAGATTTCTATTTCTCTAAAAGCAACACACCTTTAAAACGAACACAATTTGTTGAAAAAACAAAAACATGTGTGTATGTATCGGTACAGTAATAATAAAATTAATAATACACAATCCAACTAAAAATAAAATAAAAATTAACTATAATTTATGTTTTTGTTTCTATACGTTGTATGTTAGACATGTTTTATTGGTATTTAGAGTGAGTTGGCTAAAGAATTAAAATTAAGTTTTCTTTTTGGTTGTTGTAATTGTTGTTGTTGTTGTTGTGTTCTGTACATAAGACCACCAAGTAGGCAGGCAGTCCGGACAATCCGATGGCAAGAGTTGGCCAAACGAAAAGTCACGATATGGTAATTAAAAAAAAAATTCAATAAATAATTTAATTTTAAAACTTGGCAGTTATTTTGGTAGATTGCCTTTTTTGTTTTCTAAATAAACGCAAGTGCCCTATATTGTCCATCCCTGTAGGAGCGAACATACATTTTTTTTGTGGTAAATGAACAAAAATCTCAAAGCTTTAACAATTAAAATACATTGTGCAATGAGTTGAATTTTTAATTACGAACATACAGTCAAAGCATCAGACACGACACACGTATAGTCGCTTAACAAATCCACAGAGTATTGAGACAAGTTTGTTTTTTTTTAACTGGTTTCCAAAGAAAAATACACACAAATTTGCAATACAATATATTTTTTTGAAAACTGTAAAAATTCCTAAAAAAATTTTAAAATAACAATTTATTTTAATTATATATAATTACTGGCAAATATTTTAGGTTTTAGCAAAACAAAAGGGAAATATTTGTCCATCATAAATTTACCTTTAAATAATGTTTGTGAGTAAAATACCTGCAAAAGAGAAAACAAAAATGTTATTAAATATTTATATTAAATTAGAAACAAAAAAAAATAAAAACTTTTATTATTTTGATTAAGGCGAGAGTGCCTTATTGCTTATAAAGAAAATTTCATACCAGAATATTGTAGTTCTCATACCCAATACCAACAAAGTTTTACGATATATTCCTTATGACATGGTATTTGCGAAGTATTTTGTTAAGATCCGAGAACAATATATTTTTAAATTCTTAACTCACTTTACCATGTCTGATTGTCCGTCCATTTAAACATAATACACTTCAAGCAACAATTTAATTGAACACCTTTTCATACACCAGTAATGTTTGTTATTTAAAATGGGCAAAATCAGTTCAACAGTAAACGAGTTACACTGTGTTATGCAAGAGTAGGTCGTGTCAATCATATTATTGTCAAACAAAATGCGATTGGCTTAAAGGACAATATATATAGTAAAAACATATCATAGATATACTTTCTTTGTGTGATTTTTTTTTGTAATAAAAACTGTTGTTATAAAAATATTACATACAAAATTGTAATAAATAAAAAATTAATAAATCACCCCACAAAGTGTTTTTCTTCTGGTCTATAGACCTATAAAAATAATTGTATTATGCTGAACTTTTTTCATTGTGGCTCTTCCATTAGTATTACCTAGAATTTTCAAATAGTTTTTTTTTTTTTATGAACCGGTTACACAAACCGGTTTTAAATATAAAAAAACCGAAAACCGGTTTTTTATGAACATTTTTTTAAATTATTTAAAAATCAGTTTCTTTTATATATGTAGAATATTTTCTTATGTTACGTCAATAACGAAAATTAGAGGTGACACACCCACTTTTACGCCCATTTCTCTTATATAAACTATTCTCGAATGTATGTTGTGAATTTTTTTTGTATAGAGCTCAATGTTTTAATACCAAAATTGATGCCTGGAAATGATGCAACACTCACGCATTTTTCAGACGCATTTTCTTATTTCAAATTTGTTTTACGTATTTCCACAAAAATCTTGATCTTGCCGGCAAGCGAGCTGCTCTAAAACATGAAATTAACTTTCACTAAAATCGTTTAGTAATAGCTTCATGATATCGCGTGCCATGTGGCATCGTCCTGTTTAAACCACATGCCAACAAAATCTAATGATACCATTTTGTGCAAATACGGTACCGTTGACTATTACGTTGTGATTTTCATCGCTGTTGAAGAAGTATGGTCCAATGTTTACGATGACCCGTAAATTACACAATACCGTTTTTGTTTTATTTTTGACCGATAGTTCTTGAACTGCTGATTTTGCTGCTATTCACACCAATTTCGACATTTCTTTTTGTTGAGTCTTATTTCTAAAGGCAAATTTTTGATTAAAAAAAAATTGATTTTTATTCAACGTTCCTAAGGCCCAATCATCTAAAATAAACGACTCTAGTGGTACGCTATCTGGCTTCGGCTCTTACAACGGCTGTATTTTGTATGGTTTCTTTATCTAAAATCTTACACGTGGTTAAATTAAAGCTTAAATTACACGTGCTCTAAGCATAATTCCATAGCAATAAGAAACCAAAATTCAATTGGTCTCTATGGTTATGGCGACAGTCACCTACAATTTAATACATTGCTGCCCATAAGTTGAGATCAAACAACAGTTTTGTATGAATATGGTTATGGCACGTCTAATAATAGTTTCAGGCTCAATAAATTTAAACTAATGTGAATTTCTGTAACAACAATTTGAATAGCCTGTACGGCAGGTTCAACATGACGACCATAAAATGAAAGTAATTTCTCAAACAGCACGAATTGTGTGAATAAAATTTAATGAGTTCCAAAAGTTGTTCGTTACGTACTTTATTCATGGTTAGTATTGTTGACATTGCTACTTGTCAAGAATTTTTTTCTAAACAAAAAAAACCAATGAGGAAAAATGAATTCGTCTATACCTTTTATAAAGGTTGGTTTGTATACTTTAAATGAAGAGGGATTTCTTTGATTGCAAATAAAATTCAGCGTTATTGAAATTAACAATTAAATGCGATACTAGATCGAGAACTTCCAAACAATATAAATTTAAGAAATAATTATTTTATAGTGTTTTCTTTTCTAACAAACAATGTTGCCCTTTTATTGTAAAACTCTTTTCAAAGGTCACCTGCACAGAATAGAACAGAAATGTTCAGCTTTTTTACATGATAGCTATTTTTTTTAACTGCATTGCTTATTTTTAACCACTAGAAAAACTTAATTCTCCTTTTTAATAACATCTGTTAAATGCAACATTCTAACTCTTTGATTTAATTCAGGGTACGAAATGTAACATTTTTTCTAATTTTTATGGCAACATTATTACAAAAGAATTTGTCACCTGTTTATAATATTGCACATTTTTAAGAAAAGAACACACAAAAGGCAAAGTGTAGAATGAATGCAACATTTACCTCAGAAAAGAAAACACCATTAAATACAACCCCAGAGTATATTTTCGTATTACTTAAATTGCAAAATAAAATCAACAACAGACTGAAGCAAATTAGATAAATATAACGAATTTAATTAAAATCTAATAAAACAAATTCTGTGACAATATACAACAGTATTAAATGAATATTTTTGGCCAAACTGTCTTATTTTAGTGCATGTTTTCCTTTGAAAAAATTTTACGTTTCTGGAAATTCTTTATTAAATTTTAAATTTTTGAATAGTTTTCGACAAAATTTTGTCTTTATAAAAAATTCTCGTAAAAAGATAAATAATTAATTTTAAATGTTTTTTTTTTATTATTATTATTTCAGTTTATTTAATGTTGTTGTTGTTGTTATTTTTTGTGATGGCGTTGTACCTAATTTAATTGGACTTTTTTCTTGGGTTTAATGTCATAAAAATAACACACACACGGAGTATAAAAGTTCAATGGATCCACACAAAACAGCATTTAGAAGAAAAGGCTGTATGTTAATTTTCTTAAAACTTTATTGGGGTTTCTTAAGGCGTGCGTGCATGCGCATAAATTATTTTATTTATTTTTTTTAATTTTATCTCTTTTTATTTGTAGTCTTTTTGACAACAAAACCTTATTTAGTGTTTAACAGCTAATTTATGTAAATATTGACAGCTTGTTGTTGTAAATGTTGTGAAGGTTTTTTTTTTAATTTTGTTTTTTCGTGTTTAACCTTTTTTGGGCGTTTAAAATGCATTTTTTTTTTTTTGTAAAGAAGAGAAAAAAGGCAGCTAAATGGTTATCTTTAACTACATACTGAGCAGAGGAGGCCTTAATGTTGGAGTTTTATTGCTGTTGCTGTTATTGTTATTCAATTGTTGACTTTAAGTTTAAAATTCAACAAACATTTTGATTCGGTTAAATTCATTAAATGCCACTTAAAGCATTAAACTTGGAAAATAATAGGAAGAGAAAAATATATATAAAATAAAGTTAATGAACTTTTTTGGAAGGAAATCGTCATCATCATTCACTTGGCACTTTAATAATAAATATGTCTTAATATAAATATAATAAATAAAACGAAAAGACAAAAATAAAAATTTATTAAAAATAATAAAATATAATTTATGTTTTCATATGTTAAAAAAAAGAACGTTGAAAAAGATAAAAACAAATTGTCTTTAATAAAACAAGACAAAGTATTTTTTCGTTTTTGCTTTTTTTTTTGTGAGACTAGCTCGGTCATAAAGAAAAAAAATAAACCATAAATTTGTTATAATTTTTCTTAGATTTTTTTTGTCTCTCTGTCTTTGCCATCCTGTTTTTCTAGCCTCGAGCTTGTACCATAAAAGTCCTGTTGTTTTGTGCCATCATCGTTGGGTATTGTGGCTGGGGTCGCAAAAACGTTTTTCTTTCTGTTTTAGCCATTTGTATTGTTGTTGTTGTTGTTGTTGTTGTATTCGTAAGCTTTGTAAAACCGGAAATTGCTATCATTAGCTGTAACTTTTTTTCTTCCAAAATTTTTATATTGTTGTAAAAATTTATTGTTGTAGCTGTTGTTATTGCTTTTTTGCAGACTTCATCATTTATAATGTTTAGAATATGTTTTCATTTTATTTATTTATTTATATTTTTTCTTTGGTTTCACGTAGTTATTTTATTACCAATACACATGCACAAGACAGTGTTGTGAAGGATCATAGATGTGGTATAAAAGTTCGCAATAAAACAGTCAATTTCAATTTATTGGTTGCTACATAATAATTTGCTGGCGAAATGTCATTAAATTGTGAAATGAGAAATGTTTTGTATTTGTTGAATTCTTATCAATTGGCAATTTTTCACATGTTTTTGAAGTATTTTTATTAAAATGTTTATATTATTTGTATATTGTTAAATATTTTATTAATTGTGCCTTTTTCCGTGCAATTCGTGCGAGGCAATTCGGGCTTCTGTTAATTTTGCTATTTACGTGATGGGGCTACGCCTCATCATCATGAACTTTGCATCATCATGAACTTTGCTCATTTGCAAAACGGCCAACTGTTTAAAAAAGCTGACAATAGGATATTGAATGATGGAAAAGTCATGTTGAAAATTATGTTGTGAGATTATATGGATGTATCAGGACAGTGATACATTACATGGAATGCACATGTGGGCTTAAAAGTTTACTACAAGATAAATACTTCGATTTTCTATAGTCTAACTGTTGCAGGGAATTATAACTACCCTGAAGATAAATATTGGACTACATGGTCGATTTTAGCTAAATGGACTACTTACGACATGGTCTAATGTAATGCTGTCATGGACGATATCATTTTAAGACAAGTAAGAGTGCTATATTCGGCCATGCCGGATCTTATATACCCTTCACAACGTGTAGTCACGCAATAACAGTAGTTTGTATCACCATTCATCTCATATGAAATACGTACATTCATATAAAAAACATACATATATAAAAACATCCCATTGTAAAATTAAGAATTAAGCATGTATGTTAAAAAAAAAAAAATAAAAAAAAAAATAAAAAAAAATTTAAAAAAAAATTACAAAAAAAATTTAAAAAAAAAATTAAAATATAAATAACAAATATAAAACAAACAAAAAATTAAAAAAAAAATAATAATAAAAATATAAATAATATATTAAATAAAAAAAAAATAAAAAAAAAAATTAAAAAAAAATATAAAAAAATAAAAAAAAAAAACAAAAAAAAATTTAAAAAAAAATTAAAATATAAATAATAAATATAAAACAAAAAAAAATTTAAAAAAAAAATAATAATAAAAAAATTAATAAGATATTAAATAAAAAATAAAAAATAAAAAAAAATTAAAAAAAAAATATCAAAAAAAATAAAAAAATTTTGTTTTGGCTCAGCTGGGATTCGATGCCACGTTTACTCTAGCCAGTATACACGTTTGTATGTATGTATGTTGTAGAGTTGTTTCTGTGAAAAAAAAAATCGAGGTGGTCGTGAGTTTTTGCTCATATCTCAGTTGCTTATGAACCGATGTTTCTGATTTTCAATACCGATCTACTCCCGAATATTTCTGATATTTTAATACCTAACCCGGTATATTAACTGCCATGTTAAGAGTACGCCAGAAAACACTTATTGTTATATTACTAATTTTTAAAAGTTCGTAAGATTATTGAAATATTGCACAAGTTTTTTAGAGATTACATTATTTTCATCAGTGATGCCGGAAATTTTCGCAGAAAATTCTTCATATGTCGAAACAAAAAGCAAAATTCAAAAATGTCTAGTTTTTTAATTTGTAATAAATTGTGTTATACAGAAACTATAAATGTTTATTCTTTATGTTATCGAAAAAATATTTACAATAATTGTAAAACTAATATTTATGTGATTAAACCATGAGGCAAAAAATTATGTCAAAACTCTTTTTATTCCATAAATAAGTGAAAGTAATTCACACATTTTAAATTATAATATTGTGAAGGTTTCAGATTCTTAAACAAATATAAGTATCAATTTTATAATTAATGCACGGAAATTGCTAACGTTTAACGTTAACGTAAGCATATTAAATTAAAATAAGATTTGGACAACGTTAGAAAAACTACTTGACTATCTGCTTTAGCAATTTCTGAAATTGTGTGCAAAAACGCCTTAACAGAAAATCTGGAAAATGTAAGTCCCTATTTTTTTGTCTCCTTATCATTTTGACCGAAATAACAGTTGAAAATAAATAAATTAGCCAAGACAATATGTGAGTAATTTTTAAAGCTAGGTTAGATCCGGTAGCCGCCCAAAGGCATAGCTCACTTGGGTCCTCCGAGGGTCCCGTTGTGATACCGTAGACACCATCGCCCGTTCGCCTATGTCCTTTGGCCGTCGTTCCTCAGCCATCCTGTCCTGTTCACGAAGGATCTTTCCCAGATCAACTGCGGAAAGACAAGTTTTACTTACAAGTATTCGCTGACCTAGAATCTGGCGTCTCAGCTCCCCGAATGCAGGACAATTGCAGAGAAGATGTTTAGTCGTTTCCTTCTCTTCCTCGTTATCGCAACTTCGGCAGAAGTCGTTGTAAGGGATATTCAGCCTTTTCGCATGTGTACCTATAGGCCAGTGTCCGGTAATGACCGCTATGAAGTTCCTAAGGTGGATTCGGGACATATTCACTGCTTATTGCGTGCTATGCACATCCATGTCAGGCCATATCTTTCTGGTTTCCAAACAAGTGGGTTCTCTCACCCATCTTTCCTTGGCATATAAATATAATCGATGCGAGATTGCTGCTTACCCTTCGATAAGGGAATACCCAAAGCACAACAGAATTCAACAGAATCTAAGGTGATACCGGCTTTTGCAAGTGCATCAGCTCTATTATTACCATCAATATCCCCATGTCCTGGAACCCACACAAGGGTAACCTTCGAATGTCTCGCTATCTCCTCAAGAGACACCCGGCATTCCTGGGCAATTTTCGATGTGCTGTACACACTCTCAAGGGACCTAATAGCCGCCTTGCTGTCAGTAAATATATAAATATCCCTGCCCTGAATCTGTCTGAATTCGACCTGTATCGCGCTACAATCATCCGGTAGCCTAAGGGACAATTCCAAACCCAACTGGATCGAAAAGATACCACATCCAAAAGAAAGATACCAAATCCCAAATATTTGGGTCTCGTATTATTTCCGAGAGCAGTCCAGGATCTTTGTCCGTAGCTGCTACAGCCACATCATCCGCATAAGCAACAGACACAAAATCAATAATTTGTATGACCAGGAATAAGTTTTGGCTGAAATAGTGTGTAACATTTTTTTCTGACTCTCTCTTTAATATGGGAGTTGTATCAGTCGGATATTCTATATATATACGTTGGGTCTTATAATCAGGTTTTCCTAGTTTTTACGAAGTCTTATTTTGTATTAGACAAACTAGGTTACTCAATACTTTTTTAATCTACGAAAAGTGACAAGATGATAGAAGTTTCCATCTCTGCTACTTTATTTAACCCTACTGATTTCATAATGATAAGAAAGGAAAAAATAGTTTGCAAGTTTTTATTAAATATTTTTTTTTTATTTTACATTAAGAATTTTTGTAGCTTTATTAACATACAAACGTTAGTATATACTTACATATATACAAATTTTGTTTACTTTTGCTTTAGTTTTTTGATTTTTTCCACAGAAAATTAAATGTTTAAGGATGCTGTTCGCCTATGTTACACGCAGATACTGATTGTCATTAATAAACTTTTTTTAGGCAGAAATTCATTTAAGATGACAGATTTTGCAGATTTTGATATTGTTGTGAAATAAATTGTTTATATAAGAGGCTTAAGGAAAATATTTCTAGAAGTTTTATTTTATTTTTGCCTTGTGAGTGGGTTAACACGTGTGCTCACATGTGTGTTTTAAACATTATATTTGGATAACAAATGATATACAAAATTAGATAAAAACAAATTTAATAGGAATTTGATAAAGACCAGAAAAAAATTTAAATTTTTCCATTAAAAATTTATCATTGCTCAATGGAATAGAATTCACCTGGCAAATAATAAGAGATTTAGACCCAAAACAAAATGTTTTTTTTTTTTTTTTTTATTTTTTTTAACAAATTCCATTTGATAATGCTAATCTCAGTTGGAAAAGAAAAAACCTCTGTACACCAACTGTTTTCCATTTTCGTAAAATTTTAAAATTAATCGCCTTATCGGATAATAGGGGCATTTAAAAAGGTTTAATATCCCTAAATAATCTAACAAATGTTTGATAAACATGAGCCGGCAGCAAAGTAGAAACGAAACAAAACACATTTACACCTTTTAATGCAAACAACAATAAACACTTGACCTTTTTTCCCCATTCATGGGAAAAGAGAAATCCAAGAAGGAAAATATAAAATAATATGAATTTGGTATGTGACAGAGTTTTATTATGTTTTTTTTTTTTTTTACCAAATATATGTGTGTAATTTACACAAATCAACCAAACGATGCTGCTGATGATTCCCTTGAGAAACCTGTTCATTTTAATCTCTTTCAGTTGGTTTTTTTTTATTCATTTATTTATTTGTGCGACTAAAAACTAATTTATTAACAATTTAGAGTTAATTTCATATAAACAAACTGAACACAGGTCAACCACGAAAAAAAAAATTAAAACAAAAAGCTGCGTGTGTGGCTAATCAAAACAAATAGGAAAATAGGAAAAAATTAAATAAAATCAAAATCAAATTGATTCTAAAAAATTCTCGAGGTAAACATTAACACACACAGGCACATTGATATTCATCAGTTACCATTTATTATACACAAATGAAAAGTATGTGCAGTGGTTCACAATTGAAGCCGAATATATACCAATTTCCATTTAACTATTTTCTTACAAAAAAAATACACCTCAAATCTCATTTAGAAGGAAATTTTATTTAAAAAAATTTGAATTAAGTTTTTGATAAATTTTTCAATAAGGGGAAATTTTTGATGCATTTTCTATATGTACAAAAGACTTGATAGCAAAATGTGTATCTTAAAAGGGAGTTAAAGGAAATTTAAATTTTATAATAATTCCCAGAACATTTCAATTTTAGTTTAAAAAAATTCCAAATTTATAATATTTTATATTTGAGTTTATTAAAAATATGTTTTTTTTAATTATATATATTTTTTTTTTTTGAACTTAACAAAACAGTTTTTATAATTTTCTTAAAAATGACATATTAAAAACAAAGAGAAACAGTTGGGAGTCCCTGCTTTAAAAGCTTTTCTTAATTCATTTTGTTAAAAAAAAAACAACAAAAATTTAAATAAAACCTTATAAATATTTAATGATGGACAACAAAAACAATAAAAACAACACCAACAAGAACAGCATGAAAATTCACATAAAATTTATTTGAATTTAACGAAATTTAAAACTCGAACATCAACAAAGACACACCTCATAAAATACACTTGAAATTATCATAATGAAAAAAAAAAAAACAAAAACAAAAACAATGAAATTTTAATTTTTACTCTTTGAAAGAAACAGCAAGTCCATGAAATGCATACATACTGCAAACAGTCACATACATACATACTTAGATGCATATGTACATGAATATAAGCAAAATTGTATTACTAGGGCAAGAAAACCAATTAAATTTTGTATTTGTCCTTGTTGTTTTTGTATTTGTATTGAATTATTACTGTAGAGAAAATATTGCATACTTTCATACAAATCGACAAAACATGAGCGAGTATTGATTAGAGTATGTGTGTACATGTACACAATTTGTAAGAATGTAAACAAAAAGAACAATCTCTTTGATATTTGTAATCATTACATTTTACCTGGTGTATCTGTGTGTAATTCCTTTTTACTTTGCTTGGGTTTTTATCAATAGAAAACTTTTCGTACAAAAACTTCTTTGTGAATGTGTATTGAGGACTTGTTGTTTGTTGTAGAGCATTCAATTCAAATAAATAATTAATGATGGCATTGCTAATTCTTTTTTTTTTTGTTCACCGAGTAGTCAAAGAGAAAAAAACGTAATTGATTCCTTTCGTTGAGTCTTTGTGTGTGTGTGTGTGCGGAAAGTACACGATTTCCTTTTTTGAAAAATATTCAACCTTAATTTGAAAGATTCAAAAAGATTCAATATGTGTTTATAACGATCAGACTTAAGTATCTGGAAATCCTATTAAACATATTAAAAATAAAAAAGGATGTAATTTTGTAGCCAAATATTATAGTTGACTTTAATAAAATAAACGCCAATACCAGGGACATTGTCACACAATATCTGTCTGTCTGTCTTTTTGTCTATCTGTCTTTTTGTCTGCTTTCTGTACTCGATTGATTCAATAACTACTGGCTGGATGTTTGGTATATATTTAGATACCTTGACACAAGGATTAACATATCTATTTCTAACAGCGCATAGAAAAATTAACGAAATTACAATATTTTACTGATTTCAATGGTACTAGAAAGTTAGTAAGAAAATAATACATGAACAGACTTAACAAAAAATGGAATATCAAACAATTTTCACTTACAAAGTTAAACAATAAGTAGACTTTTCTTCTATGTTTCTCAACTAATTGAAACCAGAAATATACCATATGAATAGTATTTTCTTAAGTCCCTGTCCTTATATATATGTATATACACAAGTAGGGAGAATATCGAAGCAGACCACTACTATCACGGGTCTCTTTTTTTTTGCTCTGGACTAGGAAAACGATTTTACACTGTCGACTTTGTAATCGCCAGCATCTCTCTCAGACTAAGGTCCCCCATCGCAGTCACACTTAATGTGTGATCCTTAATCTTCCCCTCGCCATCGCCGGACACTCGCATACTACATGCGCTGCCGTCTCGGCAACCTCCAGGCACGATCTGCATCGTCTTCAGATGATATTTGAAGTTCCCATGTGCTGTAATCAACGCAGTGATCCAGCTCATCGTACTTCGATTAAAACCGAGTATTTTCACTGCACTCCTGTCAAGTGGCTCTCTGAGCACCATACGAGCCTGTCTACAAGTGGTTCCCTCCATCCACCTTCGCAAGTTCATAGAGTTCACCCATTTGAAGATCTTCGCCCGCACTAACCAATTTCCTAGAGCAGTTCTGGATTCCGGTCCGCCGAATGCAGCCTCAGACCCCTTTTTCGCAAGTCCGTCAGCAGCCTCATTCCTAGCTATGCCCACGTATCCCTTAACCCACATCAGCGTTACCTCATTTGTAGAGGCACACCTCTTAAGCTTTAAAACACACTCAAGCACCAAAGAGGAGTTCACATCTACCCGCTGCATACGTTTTTAACCGACTGGTTGTCAAGTGCAACAAGAATTCTCTTCCCATGCATTCGACATTCCAACAAGTGGTCTAACGCGTGCAGCAAACCAAGCATTTCTGCCTGATAGACTGACATGTACTCCCCCAGATTTAGGGTGCAGGATAGGTTCAACTCAGATGAGTACACAACAGCACCTGCCCTTCCGTCCATATAGGACCCATCAGTAAAGATACTGATGTCATTCTCCATGCACGATGAGCGTAAAATGTTGCGTTTCGCCCACTTTCACCCGACTCATGCGCTCCATCGGCATTTGAGCCTCCATGACCTCTTTATCCATGAGGTCCAGGATTCTCCTATGCCCCAAAACCGATCCAAAGCGATACCACATGCCATCGTTTTGTATTTGCCGCCGTCTCCCTTACAAATAAGTCCAACGGCAGCAATCCCAGCATTGCCTCTATGGCTTGCCTTGGTGTGGTACGTATCGCGCCACATATACCAATGCAAGCAATCCTTTGAACCCCGTCCAACTTCCGCCTAATCGTCGCCTGAGAGGCCTTCGGCCACCAGACAACAGATGCGTAAGTGATCGTCGGTCTCACCACCACTGTGTAAATCCAGTGTGGAACCTAAGGTGAGATTCCCCACTTCCGACCGCAAACCCGTTTACACTGATGCAGAATCCTCTTTGCCTTCTGTGCCCTTGTCTCAACATGATCATTCCAGGTTAGTTTCATATACAGCGTTATACCCTATAAAAAGCATTAAGGATCCAATCTCTATGCCCTTCCTTCTCCGCGTGAAGAGCATAGCATCCGACTTTGCGGCATTTATAGTTTAAATAATTTTACTTTGTTTAACGCTTAAGTGCTACAACTCCTTATGGTGGTTTTTGAGCGTGTCTTAAAGCGGTTTTCCCCTAATCATTTTATATTGCCACTTTAATACTATTGTGTTCACCGGAAAAGATGCTATAAATACATCTAGCTAGTGGGAATGTAATATTAGAGGAGTTTGCCTGGCCTTTAACTGGAGTTAAAGTCCACCTAAACTTGTCCTAGACAAATTATTTATGAGGCCTCTTTAAAAATTTTATTTGAGGCTGTTGCGATGATGATGTTTTAATGTTAGTCACAGTAAAATACCAGTGATGAAATATCTGGTGCTCAATTAAGTAACGAGCTTCGTCAGGGTATAAACGTCTCAGGATGCTGGTACCTTTTAAGCAAAACTGTTTAAATTAGATTGGGGAATAGGCTAATGACTTTGGTAGTGTTTTTTAAATTTTTGCAGTTCTGTAATTGACTAACCGCATGACAAGTAATAAGATTGCCTGAACTCTTTAGCAAAATGCCTTTGCATGAACTGTAATAAACATGAACATAAATTTGCCAATTGATTTGCATTTCACAATTAAACAACTCAAATCTTATCAAAACTAACTTCACACAGTCCTCGAAAAGATTAAAAATAAATGTTGGCCTGATTATTATTGAATCAAGTAACGGAATCGACATAATCCTAAATAATATTAATTTTCAATGTATTAAGCCAGTATAACTCTATGATCCAAATATTTATTTGTGACACAACCTTGGATTTGATTTTGTAATTATATACTATGTTTCACCAGTCAAGTCCTCTCATATGATTGATTTTAGTACAAGATTTTATATTTGAAACTATAAAACAAATGTTCGAACCATTTGAGAAATGGTGTAGCCGTGCCTATTGGTATAAATATTTTATGCGTGTATAATGATGTATGAGATTGCCATTAAATAAATTTTCATTATACATTTTTTGCCTTTAACATGTTTCATTTTATTAAATTAAAGAGTCTTTTTTTCCTATTTAATATACTAGTCATGCGGTGGATTCTCTATAAAAAGTTATAAAGGATTGGGCCATGAATGGGGTGGTTGAGTATATGAAACAAAAAAGAAATAAATTGTATTAAAAGTTTTACTCCTTAAAAGCAAAAAAGTTGTTGATTTCTTTCATTATTAAATCAATAAATAATATTAATAACGAAAAGGTGAAGAATATGTTTGTGCCTAAGTTTACCTGCATGAAATTATAATTTTCATTGTTAATTAAGAAAAAAATTATAATGAAAATTAATAAAGTAAAAAATAGAGTAACACATTCAGAAGTACTTTTTTTCAAGAGGTCTATTGTTAGTGGACAAAAATCCATTGCTAGCTTAATACATATTGCAATTAAATTATCAAATTTTTAACGATAACGAATTATTTTTTTTAATTTTAAATAAAAGTCTTTTGTCTTCTCTTTAATTCATCATTCATATGGGAGGGTTAAAATTTTTTCAATAAATATCTTCTGCATCTGCCATTAGTTTAATTCAATAGTTTTTTTGTTCAAGGGGTTTTATTCTCAAAAATAATGTGGCGAAGAAGTTTGATAATGTAATATTTTGTTACCCCGTTTTTCCTCCCTCTTTAAACCGTATCGCATGTATTTACTTACATTTAATTAAGTTCTTTTTGATTTTTTTTTTTTTGCTATTTAAATTCTCTTCTTTATTTAAGTTAATCAATCTTATTCCCTTAACATTTTTTTCCAACAGCTCAGCTATTTTATCATCATTTACCTACCACAACAAGAATAACAAAAGAAAAGAAGTAAGGGGCTATATTTTGCCGTCTTAAATCTGCTAATACACTTCACCATAGTTTATATAGGTAAAACGGTCACAATGTTGCTTAGCCTAGATTTCAGATCATACTGATGGGGTTAAGAGAGCAATTATTCGCCATTTTGCATTAGATGTCATCTTTGATTTTACACTTTTTCATATTTTATTATATCTGTGGCTTGGAGCTAAAAGGGCCAATGCCACTTTTTTGCTCTTTTGAGTGGATCATTGTATTAGATTTTTCTTGCTCTATTTCATTATGGTAAAACAGCTAAAGTCATACCTAACCCAGAACAGCTTCATAAATAAAATTCTGGCCAATGTCACTATGAAAGCACGTATGAAAGTTAAAGTTCAATTTAAATTTTCTCAAAAGTAAATATTTTGACATTGGCCCTTTTAGCTCCAAGCCACAGATATTAAAGTGGAAATTGTGGGGGTTAAGGGGCACAAAGCCGTCATTACTACAATATATTTGACCCATAAATTCTCAATTTAATTTTGGACACTTCTTGGATTTTAACTTTTCTATTGTCTTCTGTATTTTGCTGGTCAACCCCTTTTATTTGCTATTAATTGAAGGAAGTTGAAGGAGTAAATTTTCAAATACTTTATTTGAGCCGTATATAAATTGAGTGTACGTCATTTTGTAGTGGCGTACATCATAGATTTTAAAATTTTTTATAATAAATTTTATTTCATTGGTCAAGCCCTTTTATTTGATAGTCGTATTAACACTATCGGTTGTCTAGAAACTGAAAAAATTAAATTTTCGTTTGAAAACTTTAGGAAATCACTGAAGAGGTTTAAATTTTAAGTTTATATCTCAGTTGGTTTTAAATCAATTAGTAAGTTTCTCTAAATATTAATTTTCAAAGCTTTGGCTTACAATTTCGTGCCTTTATCTTGTCCAAAATTTATATATGACCTTCAGAAACTTAACATATATAAAAACATATATACTTTGCCAAAAAAAAAATTTTTTGCCTATAACCTGTCTGATTAGTGACCGATTTGAACAAAATTTTTTACGATTGTCTTGAGAGGCATATTTAATTTTAACAAGTAAGAGCGCTATATTCGGCCGTGCCGAATCTTTTATACCCTTCACAACGTGTAGTCATGCAATAACAGTGGTTTGTGTCACCATTCATCCCATATGAAATACGTACATACATATAAAAAAATACATATATAAAAACGTCCCATTGTAAAATTATAAATTCACGCAAAAAAAACAAAAAAAAAAAAAAAAAAAAAAATTGTTTAAAAAATTAAAATAAAAAAATTTAAAAAATAAATTAAAAAAAAAATTATTATGTATATAATATATATAAAACAAAAAAAAATAAAAAAAAAATTAAAAAAAAAAATTTAAAAAAAAATAATAATAAAAATATAAATAATATATTAAATAAAAAATAAAAAAAAAAAATAAAAAAAAATTTAAAAAAAAAATTTTAAAAAAATTAAAAAAAAATTTTTTTGGCTCAGCTGGGATTCGATGCCACGTTTTCTCTAACCAGTATACACGTTTGTATGTTGTTGTTGTAATGTTGTTTTTGTTTAAAAAAAATCGAGGTGGTCGTGGGTTTTTGCTCATATCTCAGTTGTTTATGTACCGATGTTTCTGATTTTCAATACCGATCTACTCCCGAATATTTCTGATATTTTAATACCTTACCCGGGTCCAACCTATGTCGGGGGGCTTCAAAAAGTTGATTTCAACATACACACGGACAGACGGTCAGACGGACAGACTGACAGGGCTTAATCGACTCCCCTATTCATAAGCTTTCAGAAAATATATACTTTATGGGGTCGGAAACGAAAATTGTAGAAATTTCACACGGAATGACAAACCTATATATATCCTTTTTCACTGTGTGAAGGGTATAAAAACGTGTCAATGAATTAACTAAGGGCTAAAAAAATTTGATTTTTATGGTAAAAATATGTCAAAAAAGAGAGGCAGTCATGTTTATTTGTTTATCTCTGGAAAAGTTATAAGGCGATTTCACTGGATTTCAATACCAACATTTTTGAAGGCAGTGCTAATAAACTTATACTACATAAAAGTTCGTGGGATGTATAGGTTGTATAAAAAGTTGATTTCAACGCTGACTTCAACTTACTACCTAAAGAAGAACTTATTTTCAATTGCAAATAAAGCATAAATATTCAACGTAATCTTTTAATGGCATCTAAGAAATGTTAAAAGAAATTTGTTATGGATAAAAACACTTGCACAGGGAATGAAAAATAAGAAACTAAATCGAAAAAGACAAAAAATTACCAAATTGAATAGAAGAGGAAATCTATGCATTAGGTGGCAGCTAAAAAAAACAACAACAATATTAAAAATTAAGCATTAAGAAGACAGACAATACATTTTGAGGTTAGTTGCGAATAACACAACATTCAGTATAAGCTAATCAAGTTGTAGCAAAAAAGTTAAGGGAATTTAGATGATTCCCGGCAAAATCTAGCTGGCAAAAATACGTTTTGATTATTAGCGGTTATTCTAGGGATTTTTTCGGAACCTTTTTATGTGCTACCAAAGCTTTATTTTTTTTGTAGATGCAACTTAATCTCCATACATATAAAATCAGAATAAAAATTATGGCATTTTCTTTAAAGTTTGATGTTTTGCATGACATTAGTCGGAATTGTAATCCCTGTGAAACGGAATTCTTAAAACACTTGTAAAGTCGGGTAATTAAAAAAAAAATTTATTCAAAAGTGATTAGGAACTAATTCGTATTTTTTAGGAAATTAATTTTAAACAGTTGTACAAGTAATTTTGCCAAATTAGTTAAATATATATTTGTGTTAGTGATGGTGCCAAGATATCAGAAAAATATTGTTGAAAGTATAAAATAAGATTCTTATGGATATTGACTCTTGCTAATACTCTTTTTATATATACATATGTATACTCTATATCGCTCCCTCTTGTCATAAAAAATTAATATTATTCAATTCTAATGTTCGATCTACATTAGTCTACAATAGAGTTTGTTTTACAATAGAGTTTGTAAAGTGTGTATCATAAAAGTGAATAACCATAAGTGTAATAAGTAAAGTGATATAAGAACAATATCTGAGTGAGTTTAAATAAATAAAGTTCTTTTAATTTTATAACGAATTTCAAGTGTTTATAATTGCAATAAAAGAACTCAATGGTTATTTAAAGGAAATAATCCAACGTTTATAAAAGGTATAAACGTAACAACTGAGGTCCCCCGTGATATAACTGCCCTGGAACTTTTTACATACAAATCTCTCAAGCAGAATAATACTTCAAATGTTTTTTGGCCAACGACTATATCAAACAGTTTATTATGGCACCAGGCGAATAAAATTCCAATAAAGAAATAAAAAGATCACAGAAATGAAAACCAAGCAGCAAAACCCGTGGGACAACCACAAAAGAGAATGACCAAGTCATACCTATGCCAGCCGTAGGTGGTAATCATTTAAATTAGTTGTAATGAAATAATAAAATAGTACAATTAACAGGTCGAGATTGAAAGTTGGTACTAAGATCTTATGCTCCTTGGATGGACGATGGATATGCATTACTGCTGTTGTCGACACTGATTTTGAAACAGAATGCATTGTTATAAATTTATGGGTTACGTTTTGCAAAGCAATGCAATTAGAAATATTCCCAGACTTTATTTATTTAATTAATTATATAGTTATTTATTTAATTGTTTTGTTTTTTTTTTTTTAATAACTTCAGCCAATCTTATCAAATTTAAAGACATATTTTTTGAATCGCCTTTTAAAAATTGAGAAATATTATATAAAGCCTGAGAAAAAATATTCAATGTTAGGAACCGTTTTTTTTTTTTTTTTTAAATCACGACCGTCGCGGTCCGGAAGGAAATAAACTGAACTATTTAAATAATATGTTTAGATAGATATGGACACATAAAACGGATCGATCTGCATTATTTTATTAAATAATAAACAAATGCTTTGAATAAAAAAAAGTAACTACTTAGGGTTTTTACAATATTAATGAGAAAAAATACGTTTTTTGTCTTGAACTCTCCGACTGAAGTTTGCAGAAAAGCTTGTGCAGGCTATTCTCATAAAAATCTTGGAGATGTTCACCGGCAAGTCTGTTGCGGAATTTATTTTTAATGAACTTCATCTTAGAAAATGCTGCTTCACAAGCATATTTTGACCCAAACAAAATGAGAAGTTTCAAGGCTAATTTTTTTAATTCTGAGTATTTATTAGCACAAACAAATTTTATCCAAAACTCATGACTAAAAACGTCCTGTTTTTGGTGTTTTAAAATTGTATTTTCTCGGAAATCGATCATTTCTATCTCAGTGAAAGCTTAGGCGACAAAGACAATGAACAACGCAATCTTGTAGAAAGCTAAAGCTTAAATGGTTATCGAGTCTTAACACTATTGTCGTTATTTGTAGCAGTTGTTTGCCGAGCCATTAAAAATTATTACATCTCAAAATTTCATATATGCGCTAATACGCTAACACAACACAAAATGATGCTGATGGGTACCAGTAGGCCAGAATTTACAGACGCTCTGCGAGCTCTACTTGGAATGCCATAATAACATCTATCCACAAAGGATAATGTACCCTCTACAACTTGGCAGTCTGGAAAAAAAAGAGGAAATCTAAGAAGACATCTGAAAATTACTGAAAACCGGTTTTTCGATTCCATTACAATGGTCGAGGATACAATTTTACGAATTTGGTCAGGCACTTTAATGACAGGATTTTTACTGGTCTATTTGGACTCATAGGGCTCAGAGATATTGAAGAAGAAAAAGACCATTGCTTGGTACAACGAAGGACAAGCATATTTAGACCACGTTTTCAAAAAGTTTGTATCCTTCAGTATTTTAGTCTGAAATATTTGCCATTTTCATCAGTGGGTAAAATACTCAGTTGTATCATATCGTAGAACCAAGCGCCCTTCTTCTGATTTTAATTGGCGTGCACAACAAAGTTGCACTATTTTGAAGAAGTTCAGGTCATAAAGGACATGCTGACAATAAAAGGACGATTGCTTATAAAATTTTATAACGAATCTTTAATTGATTTTACCAGAGTCTTAAAGGGAACCCATTTCCTAGATAGTGATGACTTTAGGATATTGTCTGGTTTTGTTATCGGGCACAGTACATTTATGTGCAATTTAGCTAACTTATCGGTTAGTCAGATTTAGTGATCGGTCGGTTTTGAATGAGACAGAAAAACATGTTCTCTGCAATATTCCAGCACTCAGCAATATTAGGTAACGTTATATAGAGTGTGGATTCACTAAGCCAGCAGGCATTTTGAAATTATTGCCGGATAGGATATTGGGAGTTTTACAAAGCCTTAAAACACATATTTTTGGTAGAAGTTCATTTGTGAAAATCAGTTACATACTTAAATAACAGACCGTAAGTCCTTACTTGAGTACTTATTTACTATATAGCGATAATATATATTATCGCTATATACATATGTATGTATTTAATAAGAGAGATAGAATCTTAACTTCCCTCAAAACAGGATTGGTGGGATTTCATTAAAAATAAAACAATTTTGCCGTTGCTTATTTAGTGTGGTTGTATTCCACCTGCTTTCCTATAGACGACAAGAGTTAGGTCTTCAATTGCTACAAAAATTATTTTAATAGTTCTCGCTTACTTTTCTGATTTGCAGTAGGAAATAACAGCAAACAGATATTCGTTAAGCGCTTACCTTTCCTTAGGACTGCTAAAATTTAACTTTTTTACTGGGTTATCTAACGCTTCCTATTTACGTTTATAAAGAACAATCTACAATACTAAACTGTCGGGTAAAACACAGAAATCGAGGTCGTAGAATATAGATTTTCAACCTAAAAAATTTAACCAAAATAACCAAAAGTTTATAAAAAAAAAACATAAGAATTAACTTAAACTGCACCCAGTAAACAGCAGGACTCGATGCCAAACTCTGCCTCAAATTTGAAAATGATTGAAAAATGATTTCGAAACTTTATTTTTTAGGACCAAAAACGAGTGTCTGTTTGCTTTTCTTCTGGACTGAGGCTTTAAAGTAAGAAAGTTTTTTTTTTTTTGCGAAAATCTGAGGTACAAAAAAAGTTTTCCATGTGCCTTTAAAAACATTAATATTATTAGTTTTAGTCTTATATGTTATTGCGCCTTTTTTTTTGTGGTTTTTAAGACTTATGTTGATTTAAGAACAGTAATTCAATGTGCCAATTTTCAAAATAATTTTTCTGAATTTCAATTAAGTGTAAAGTTCAAAACATTTTAAACGTTAAAAACTGTTTCAAGCACATTTGAGATCAAATTAAGAATATAATTTTTTAAATATTTGACATTGTGCTGACTGGGTATTAAAAGAAAAGCAACAACCATTTTCCTGACACGACAAAAACAGCAGCAGCCCTCCTAGTCTGATTTACTTCAAAAAAAACTTCTTTACGTTTTGTTTTTTCGAAGAAAAGAAAAACATGCTAGAGAAAAATATAAAAGAAGTAAATCGCGATACAAACTTCTTTATACAAGGACTTTTGTTGTTGTTTTTTTTTGTTTGTAGCTGTAAGTAACTCTCGTGAAAAGTCTTTTTGTTGCAAACTGTGTTCTTTGCTGTTGTTTTAAGATTATCAGGTAACGTTTTATGAGTTTGAATGTATCATTACGATGTACAACATCATCAGTATTATTAAAGTAATCTTTGTTTAGCAATTTCAACATTTTTATTATAATTATTAAGTTGCAGCCAAGGAAACCATGTTCAAGCAATAATATTTGAATTAGCAAACAAATATTGTTTACAGAAGAAAAACACTAAAAGCAAAAACAGTTTATTTGGTAACCAAAAAGCTATTGAAGGTAGCGCAAATACATGTAAGTATGTAGAAAATATATTTTTTTTAAACAAAAGGATGTAGAAATATAAAGGAAACAAAAAAAGATATAATCCACAACCAACAGTTGGTAATTATTATGAAAAAAAAAACAAGTAAAAATAATATTCAAATATCAATTAACAAAATTAATTTCTGTCAAATAGTTTTTTCTAACAAAAAAAAAATATATTCCAAAATAATTACTGACCAGCAGATACGCCAGGTATGTATCACTAACGCTGGGTCTCCACGTAGCAATTTTCATTGCTAAGCATAAGCAAAAACGTCGGCAGAATAGCGGCACTTTATTGCTAAAGTATGTTTATTTTCATTGGTTGGAGAACACGACACAAGTAATTTATTTCTAAAATTTAATATTTTTGTTTTAACTTTTATGGGTTTTTTTGGAATACCTCACTCTAAATTATTACCAGGTAAAATTATTTTAATTTCCTTTTGTTTCTGCAAAGAAAAACAAAAAATTCAAAGAAAATTAAACGATTTTGACAGCTAATTGCGGCAATAATTGCTCAAGCAATCAGCAAAGCAATGATTGCGCAATGAATTGCTGCATATAGCAATTTGCGGTCTACACGTCGCAATCTCTATGGTCGCAATCAAATTTGACAATTGCGGTAATAAATACTGCTACGTGGAGACCCGGGGTAAGTGTTCGAAAAAAAAAGACCATGACAGCATTTTTCAAAAGTCAATATTATTTTCAAACTAAATTGAAAGGATTAAAAAAGCAGCAAAAAGGACGCTGAAAAAACTTATTTCAACTTGATGATTTCTAAGCTGCTAAGGGCGTTTTGTTGATAATTGCTTTCTGCACAACAGGGGAAATATTATTATTGTTATTCATTTTTTTATTAATAGAAATACCTAAAATTAAAACCAAATAATTATTAATTTATGTAAAATAGTTTAGAAAAAATCAACTTGTCCATAAAAACAGAATAAATACAACATTTACAAGGCGAACGTTACATTCCTTTAAATTAACAATCTTCTTTTACCATGCCTATACTACAAATCCTTTTAGAAGGCCACTAAACTCTCTTTAAAAAGATATAATAGTCATTTGAATAGTCATTCGTTAAAAATAGAGGACATTTATATATATTTTTTAAATGCCCTTCATTGTATTCTTACCAACAAATAGAGATAATTGAAACGATTACTAAAACTAATTCATATTTTAATTAATCAAAACGAACAGAAAAAACACCGAAAACATAAACACTGTGAAAGAGCCTAATGCTGCTAAGATAAAAGCAAATATGCAAAACATTAAACCCAAGATTCACAATCACTTTTTTAATTTAGAAAATGTTCCTAAAGCACATATGTGTGAATTTTTTGCTACAAACTTTGAATCAAACCAAGGCAAATTTATTCATTTGGTAGTCGTGTTTCTCTCTTCTAAATTTTATTTCAAATGTTAAACCTTAAAAAAACATAAGCAAAAAATCTGAGTCTTAAGCTCAAACATTAAATTTTTTATAAATCTAAGTGTAACAAAATGCATAAAATGTATAAATCATTTACCTAATTAAATTATAAATACAGATCTTTATGCGAAGGCTTTCCAATCGGACCTTAGCGGAAATCAAATATTAGTATTTATATTTTGAAATTTGCTATATGTTTTAAGATTCGAAATACGAAAATTTACCAAACACAATTATTTTGCATATATTCATAGTTACTAGGATCTAAGTAAAAATTTTACATACTAAAATTTTTTTCGAACTTAAATTCGAATTTTCGAACATTAAAAAAAAACTCTAATTTTTTTAAACAGAGATAAATATACATATACAAACTTAATCATTGTAAAGTTTTGTTAAATATTTTAATGTTCGAAATTCTGCAAATGTAAAAAACACAATTATTTATGTTTTATATTTTTCTTGTTACTACGATAACCTTTTTTGAACTTAAGTTAAAAATCTTTAAGCAAAAAAAATTTTTTAATATTTTTATAAGTCTTAAAAAAAATTCATAAGCATTGTGAAATGTTTATAAATATTTTGTTGTTTGGAGTTCGAACAAAAACTCAATATTTGCGTCAATAAACAAAACTGATATATTTCGAGTCCTCAAATGTATGTTGAGACACTGAAAAACTGGCTGTTTGGTGTACTTTATGGGCTGGTAAGCACTTCTTTAAAAACGATGCTGGTCAAAATTTTACAGTCGATGGTGAACGCTATATAGCCATGACCTTTTGGTTCATCAATTTAAAAAGCAAACTGTGCAGGAGCTGTGCTGTCAACAAGACGGCGCAACATGTCATACAGCTTGTGCCATATTTGATTTATTGAAGGAAACGCTTGGTAACCGCATACACGCAAAGACAAAACATGGTTGTGGTAACCATAATCGAAGAGCATCATACTATGATTGATTTGTATGATAGAAGTTAAAACATATAATGGTTGCAGGTATCATTATTATATTTAACTAAAGCATTATGCAATAATCATATATATTGTTACAGATTTATTTTTAATTAGTTTAATTAAGAGTATAATTTATTTTAGTTGTAGTAGTTTAAGTTACTATGGTTTTGTTTGTATTAGTTTATTTCGCTGGTTGTTCGAACATGATGTGAGTTATTATATGCAGCATACTTTTAGGCACTTTTATTATTCCTGCCTATTACTTAACATTAACATTACGTCTTAATTTAAATGTAACGGTTTTCGAATTAACTAGTGTGTACATACGAGAACTTTGTCGTATGTTACCGAACACCACTATGTTACTATAAATAGCCGAACAACACAGCTTACATGATCAGTATAACAATAGAGCTTGTAAAGCGCGTATCAAAGTGAGTTTGATAATAAGAGTGTATAACAATAAGTGAAATAAGTAAAGTACTATAGAACAATATCTGAGTGTGTTTTAGTAAATAAAGTGCTCTTAATTTTATAACTAATTTCAACTGTTTTTGATTGCAATAAAAGAACTCAAGGTCTATTTAAAGGAAGTATGCCATCGTTTATAAAAGGTATAAACGTAACAATATATATTTATATGATTACAGTTAAAATCCATATTCTTTGCTTTTTTCTATAGCAAATTATTGTTTTTTGCTTTTAGTTACGTATATTTATTGTACTTATCATTTTATTTGCAATTTTTATACCAACGTTTTTTTAAATTTTCTCGTTTATTTTTAAATTTCTTCAATTTTTTCAAAACTTTTGTGCATTTTTTGACATCTCAAACTTTTAAAATAATAAAAATTTATTCAGCAAGAAGAAGTACAGTTAAAATCAAAATATTGTTATAAAAAATCATTGCTGATTGCTTTGTAATCATACTGTTGTCTCTATTTGTAATTTAAAATGCGTTGGGTAAGCGCATAGTTTTACGTTTCGAACCCGTGAAGTGGCCTCCAAGATCGTGCGATTTAAGGCCGATAGACTATTTTTTGTGATGATATGTAGAGTCGCTAATCTATACGCTGATAAGCCCGATATGAATGACCACTTGGAGGACAACATTCTTCGCGTTATTGCCGAGCTAGCCGTGGCCGGCCGTCATATGTCGGAATTTTATCTTTTGAATGAAGTAAATTTCATGCCAGTTTAGAAAATTCAGCTTTGTTTTATTCCCTTTCAAAGTTCTATACCCCTATAAAAAGACCCTTTTGCATTCTATAGAACTAATAGCAAACAGCAACTTGCTATAGAAAAGAGCAAAGATTGTTCAATTTGTAAGTTATCATAATACTTTAGACTTATGCATGATACTTTGATCAAACCTAATAATGATAGCTTGCAACCATTATATATTTAAACCACAATCATACAATGCATATATTATGATTGCCACAACCAAGTTATTTATTTTGCGTGTATGTAGATATGTACATACATATGTATTCACTTAAATTTATTATATGCCAAAGATCAACCATATAAATTTATGTTTTAAAAATATTTCAAGATGAAATTTAAATTGAAAAAACATTTCAAATTTAAAATTTTCTGTTGTTTCTGATAAGTTTTAGTTTTTCTTTTGCTCTCAGTTTCTTCATTATTGTAGTAGAACGTTTAAAACTTCACGATTTTTTATTATTATCACTGTCGATTCCATTTTTCTTTATTTGTTAATTTCTTAGAAACTTTTATATTTTCGTTACGTTTAACAAATATTTACACATCTTTAAGATACTTTACACTTCGTTTTAGTTTTCCCAAAAACAACAAATATGTAACATTAATAACAAACTACCTGCTGTCTTTTGTTACACTTTTGCAACAACAACAACAACAATGAAGAAGAAAAAAACTAAAAAAAAAAATAAGAAAAGTTTTAACAACACACTGGGAAATCTAGTTGCATCGAAAGTAAAGTAACCAGCAACCAACAACCGCAGTTTAATGTATAGGGTTTGTATCCGCAGTAGTTGGGAATGTGTAAGTATTTGTTTTCAGTTTGGTTTTAGTGTTTACTTTAAAATGTTGCTCTTGTTGTAGTTAGTAGTTACTAGTAACTTTTGTTATACCCTTCACCTGTGGTGCACAAGGGTATATATAGCTTTGTCATTCCGTTTGTAATTTCTACAATTTTCATTTCCGACCCCATAAAGTATATATTTTCTGAAAGCTTACGAATAGAGGAGTCGATTAAGCCCTGACCGTCTGTCCGTCTGTCCGTCTATCCGTCTGTCCGTCTGTCCGTCTGCCCGTCTGTCCGTGTGTTGGTTGAAATCAACTTTTAGAAGCAACTATATGTTCCTCAGATCTGTATATGGTATCAATCTCTTGGAAATATCCAGGAATGAATCGCTATTGAAATTCAGCACAATCGACCCATAACTTTCTGAGATATGAGCAAAAAACCACGACCACCTCGTTTTTTTTTCACAATTACAACAACAACATACATACATAGATACATGTAAAAAACATACCAAACAAAAAAAATTACAAAAAAAAAAATATTAAAAATAAGAAAAAAATTATAAAAAAAAACTAAAAAAAAAAAATTTTAAAAAAATTTAAAAAAAAATTTTAAAAAATTTTTTAAAAATTTTTCTAAAAAAATTTTTTAAAAAAATTTAAAGAAAATATAAAAAAAAAATAATAAAATATAAAAAATATATTAAATAAAATAAAATAAAATTTTTTGGCTCAGCTGGGATTCGATGCCACATTTATTCTAACGTGTACGTATGCACGTATTTTATATGGGATGAATGGTGATACAAACAATTGTTATTGGATGACTACACGTTGTGAAGGGTATATAAGATTCGGCACGGCCGAATATAGCACTGTTACTTGTTTTTTGTTGTTGCTTTTGCTGGCAAGTTGTCATCAAGTCTATAGGTAAGAAACTACACGTTGTTTTTTTTATTATACAGTTTATTTTACACTGTATCTATGGAGTTTAAATTGAAAAAGAGTATTAATGTAGTTTTAAGGGATGCATCTAGTTCACTGTAGCTGCTACAGATAAGTAAACTGCAGAGTTGTAAAGTAAAGAGGTCTTGAAAAATGTTTTTGAAAGTGATTTATTCACATATTTTTTTCTATTATTTTATTTAAAAATTGAAATTTAATTATTCGAATTCAAGTTAGGAGTTGCAATATAAAAATGTTTTTATAGAATTACTATTTTAAAGCACTTGTAAAACAATACAATACAGACATATAATGTATACAATTTTGCTAAAACATTTACTGCCGTATTCATAAAAAATATTTTTGTTTTATTGAAGGCTACTGACATATTTCTGTTCAACATCTGTCAAATAAGCCCTTAATAAACCTAAAATATCTTTTATAAATACGGCAGTCAATGTTCGAAATTAATAAATTTAAGCATCTTTTATATGTAGTGAACAATGTGCCCCCAAATAAAGTTGTTCAGTATAAACATTTTTTCGCATTGTTTTAAGCAAACAAAAAAATACTATATAATTGTAATCCTACTAATATACATATATACATCAAGTATATTCGGCCGTGCTGATAATACCCTTGATCTGATAATATTCTTGACCATCATGCACTTAGGTATAATGACCACATCGTAGCATATCCTAGAATACAGATTTTCATGTTAGATGCTATTAAATTTATTATTCCAATGACAGCTTTGGTTTACTGTATTTTATTAGACAAGTTCTTTCTTTTTTTTTCATTTCATACCCATATTGATTGGGTTACAAAAAAGCAGCCATTTTCTTTTGGAAGCCATTTATTATTTTACACTTTTGTAATATTTTACTATAGACTACTGTTCAAACCCTTTCATTTGATATCAATATTGTGGGGGTTAAAGAGGACAAAGCTGTAACTACAATATATGACTCATTTTCATCATTTAGTCTAGAATGCCACCTTGAGTTTTTAAGTTTTCATAGTTAATTGTATTTTACTGGTCAAGCCCTTTCATTTGATACCCATAAACTAAAAAATTGATTTTCGTTTGAAAATTAAAAAAAAAAAAAAAAAACACCGAAGCTATGCTTATCTCTCAATTAGTTCCAAACCTATTTATTGAATTTTCCTACAAATAATTTTTGAAACCACAGTTTCCAATTGTGTGTCTTTAATGTGTCCCAAAATTATTCAGGACTTTGAAAAAATTTTATATTTAAAATTATAAATATTTTCAAAGAATTGTTGTCTATAACTTTGTTGGTAAATGACCGATCTGTCAGAAAATTTCCACGAAAATCTCTAGAGATATTCAACATCTATAAATAGTCATATATGTGTAATTCCAGGGGTTGAAAATGTTTCAGTTTTCTGATGAAAATAAGGCAAAAACGTAAGCAGTCAAGTATGTATAGGTATATTTCCTCATATCTCAAAAACTTATCAGGCGACTATGCTGACTTTCAATAACAATCTCCTCCCAAATATTTCTGGTATTTTGGTATCACAAGCAGGTCTTGTTGATGTTGTTTGCTTTAAAAAAAATGATTTCAGCATACACACGGACAGACTGACAATTTTTAATTGACTCCACTATTCATAAGCTTTTAGAAAATATATAATTTATGTTGTTTGGAAATCAAAATGGTAGACATTTCACACGGAATACAAACCTATTTATACCCTTAAGCTGGATTCACCCATAAAATTTTAGTTCAGAACAAATTTTTTTTATATTAAGTTTGATGTTTAACTTTTGAGAGAGAGAGAGATTATTTTGTTCAGAAAGATTTTTCTTGAATTGGTTTAATTTTAATTCTTGTTCAGAAGAAACTGAATTGGGATGCCAATTTTTTCCAATATTTACATGAAAATTGAATTTGGTTGCCACATCACACAGTGTCAGTACATTTATTATACAAAAATTGTTTTTGCCGAAAATTAACAACTAAAATGGAATTTAATGAAAATATTGCTCAAAAATTAATAGAAGAATTAAAAAAACCAGGAAGAGAATGTTTGTATGACATGAGCAATAGTGCATACAAAAATAATTATTTAAAACAGGGTTTTTCTCACTGCGACTCATTTTATTTTAAATTTTTTTTAAAAATTTCTTTTGCAAACAAATTGACTTTAAGCCCTTAATTAAAAATAATAATTTTAGTTTTCTTTTAACCGACATTTTCTTCACATATATTTTAATGAAATAATTTACGTTTGTATTTATTTACATAGTTTGCTAGCGGTGCTGCAACTTTGTACAACTGTTTGCATTTTTATATTATATGGCAGCTTTGTTTTTTTGGACAAATTTTCTGAAATGGGTGAATCGTTCTGCAGAAAACTCTCAGTAAAAAATGTTATTCTCCGGAAAAAATTTTGTTCAGAACGAATGGGTGAATTCACCTTTAGGGTGCGAACAGAGTGGCCGCTAGTTGCCGAGCCGACTGACGCTTATTTGGAGAACTTGTTCATGCGAGAAACAAGTTTGAGTGTGCATAGTGGATGCGAGAATTAGCACTGATATTTTATCTATTATTTAAGTTTTTTGTATGTTTGTATGCATTTTAGAACTCTAACTAATTTGAATCCTTCGGAAATTATAACCAAAAATGGAAAGTGGTTTGTATGAGTGTCTAAACGAAGTTGCACTTTTATGATAGTTTTTATTAAAAAAACACCTTTGGAAATTTTTCGAACGAATTTACGAGCTTCTACTGTAATTATGATTTGAGTTTTTTGTTGAGAAAAAAAACTGACATTGAGTTTAAAACTTTTACTTATTAACGCATTTCTTCAATTATTCTGGAAATTTTTAATACATTTTTTTAAATTTGTTGAAAATTTGTTTTAAATTTTTTTTAATTGTTATAATATTATTTAATTTTTATTATTTATTTGAATTTCTATTTTTTTTTTAATTTTAATTTTTATTTTTTTTAATCTTTATTATTTTTTAATTTTTCGATTTTTTTTTATTGTTTACTTTTTCTTAAATTTTTGATTTTAATTTTTTAAAATGTTTTCCAAACAAGTTGAAATCATAACAACATAACATGAACAATGTCTACGGCGCTGAAAAACGCTTTGGAACTGTTTTCTCGCATTCAATCAGCTTTGCGCTCTGAACAGCTCGTCGCCCACTAAGACCTGTTCGCGCTTATTTGTACTAATTTGTAAAGTAGCAGTTTTCTCGCATTGGTTCTCACAATAAACGTCAGTCGCCTCGGCTCGGCAACAAGCCGCCACTCTGTACGCACACTTACACTTACTGTTAAGGGTATAAAAATATTAAAAAAAAATTATTTCTATATTTCCAAAGTTTTTGAATTTAATTTCGACTTTAAGATCAATAATGGATGCTTACAGTTATTGGAATTTTCAATGTTCGAGATCGTAAAACTTTAGAAATTTTATGGAAAAAAATATTTATTTTTTCTAATATTTAAATTTCAATTCAGGCATGAGTTCTTATTGAGATTCTTATTGTGACAAACATTTTTTTTAATTGTAATAAATGATTTATGAAAAAAAATAAAAAAAAACTAAGTAGTTTCCGAATTGAATTAATTTAAATCCCGGGATTTAAATAGATGACATTTACAGCCAACATGTAACCATCAATCTAAGAAAGCTGATGATGAAATCGTAGCTGGTTTCGAAAATGCATTCCACTCGGCTAGTGTCGGTAAGAAATATAATTTTCGGATTATTCTTTCATTTATCACAATTAAAAAAATTCTTTGCCAAAATAAGAATGCTAATATGAACTCGAGGCTGAACCAAAATTTAAATATTAATTAAAACTTAAAAGTTCGATAAATAAAAATTCAATTTATTTTTCCTTTCACATAGATTTTAAAATTATTTATTTACAAGTAAAAAAAATGTTCGAACAGCATCGCAATTGTAATTTTTGTAAAATTTTTTAAATACTTCAGAATTTTTTTTAACCTCTATCGAACTTTAAAATGTGTATGTGAATATTAAAACTAATATTTTTAGTACCGCAATTAACATGGAATGTTCGAAAATTTAAAAAAAAAATTAAAAAACCCAAATGTTAAAGCAACGTTAAATACAAAAATAATCGTCATAAAGTTTTGTTAAAATTATTTTTTACATTCGCAATACAAAAATTTTAATTTTATTAAAATAATAATTTTTTTTTAAAAATATATTCTTGGGACCACGACGCTAGGTTATGTATGGAGGCTTAATAAAAAGATTACAGAGTTAAAACGATAAACCACACTCAGAAAATTCTTTAAAACTTCTGCTTGTCGCAGTTGTTAGTTAGTCCTTTTTGTTGCTGTTGTTTTTGTGATGTGAACGAACACGTTTCTCTTAAAGTTGTTTTAACTTTTAGCATTTTTGTTACAAGTTAATACATATAGACGCTAAAACATTTATTTGTCAGTAGATGTCTAAAAGCCTTGTATTGTTTTTAAGCGTGTTGTATTTTATTTCCTTGTAGTTATTATTATTGTCTTTTATTTACAATAAAAAAAAAACAGAAACAAAGAAAAAACTTTTTGTTTTATTTTTTAAAACGAAAGCAAAAGAAAAACTTTTTCTTGTTGAAAATGTAATTACTCTAGAGATGTATAAGGAACAGAAAATGCAACAAACAGAAATTAAGTATAATAAGGAAGGAAAATGTAGTTAAAAGATTCCAATAACAACAATAACAATAGCGGCAACAACTTGTATTTTAAAAATTGTTGTATAAAAATTTGTTTTCAATTTTATTAATATATTAAGAGATGAAAAAAGAAACATGTTCGGGCATAAAATTAAAAATAACATGTAAAAACGGGGGAAAAAATTGTTTGAAAAGAAATACTAAGCACAACAAGTTTAAAATTTCTTAAACCATAAATGAATAAATTTTGCTAAATTTAAAAAAGGAAAATAAATTTCAATAAAAGTAAAATTCTTAAAATATCATTGTTTTCAAGGAAAATGTCCATATAAAATAATTTTATTTAAAAAAAAAATAAATAGATTTATTACGTAGGTGTGTACATGTATAGTAAGTAAGCAAGTATGTACATACATGTGTACTTATTTTGGAACTGGAACATTTTTAGCGTTATAAAATATTAACAATTTAAGCATAATGTGGGATGCCTAAAGGTAAAAATTTATTTTATTTAACCATTTATAGCAGTTTTCGCAATCTAATTACCAATTTCTTATTTTTTTTTTTTAAATACAGGTAACCCTCCTTCAACGCGGTACTTTTATAACGAGATTTCGCTATAAAGCGGTTTACAAAATGCGGTAACTTTTCTATAACACGTACTTCTTACCTCCTACAACGCTATTTTCGCGAAAATCTTGTTATAACGCAATTTTTTTTTTTTTAATTTATTATTTTTATTTAAAAACTGGTTTTCCCCGTAATTAAAATGTCTAAGTCTAGAAATCTTCAAAATAGCCTATCTCCCTATCAAGAAATTTATAAAGATTTACGAAACAAGAGCAAACAGACTTCAATACAAGATTTTTTAAAACCAGAAAGGGTATTCGAAACTGTTAGTGAATCTAGCTCTGATTTTGAATTAGCACGATTAGAAACAAAACGTTCGAGAAAGACTGAATTATACTAAGTGATGAAGGAGACTTAGATTTGTAGAAAATTGTGGCTCTATTTTTATTATGATTTATTAAATCTTTGAATTAAAATATTTTAAGTAGATTTGAAATTACATTTTTATTTTGTTATGCTTAAATAATTGAAGTAATATTATTAAATTATATGTTTTGTTTAAATAAAAAAACAAAAAAAAAATAAATACAATTTTTTTTTGGCTCAGCTGGGATTTGATGCCACGTTTACTGTGACCAGTATAAAACGTTTGTATGTACTTACATATGTATGTAATTTTGTATGTATGTAATTTTGTAATTTAAATTAAAACAAGTTTATAAAACAATTCCAATTTATAGATCCAATCTACATACATACATATATACATACATACATACATACATATGTATGTACATCATATATATTTTGAAGATTTCTTTGGTTTTTCCAGATTTGGAATTTCCAATTTTCGAAAAAAAAGTTGTAGTGCACACAGTTTTACGTTAATTTTTAAGTAAGATTAAAATTTATGATATTTGTTTAATGTTCGAAAATTCGAACTTAAGTTCGAAAAATATATAACTATAGAATTTTATTTCTGTAAGCCTAAATATGAAATATATATAAAGATTTTATCGATTCTGATAATTTTTGTAAGTTTTCTGATATTCGAACATTGAAAATTAACAAATCAAGGCTTAGGTTTCAAGATTTATTACATGTGTGGAAAATTTTACCAAAGAAAAATTTTTAGATTTGCAAAACATTATTGCTATCATAGAAATTCAATTCTGATTTTCTAAAATTTTTAAGTACATTTGCAAGTTTTTCGAATATTAAAAAATATCATATATTTACTTCCAATAGAAAAAAAGAGTGTTAAACTTTTAATGTTTTAGTAAGTAACGTAGATAGTTTAACATTTTAACTATTTTTGAGAAGTTGTTAAATAACGCAGTTATGGCTGGCTTAGCTAGACTTCTTCTCATTTTATATTTTTAACTTTAAATAAATGTATACATTTTCTTTATCATGGAGTTCTTGTCACAGAAAAATCTTATCAATAAATAAAAAAAAAATTCCTAGCAATTAAATAAAATTCAGAGAAATTTTTCCAATAGAATAGTTAAAAGTAAGTATGCATTCGAAATTTAAAACACAATAAAACAATAAAAAATATTTAAAAATAAGAGAATAAAATAATGAAGTGGCTGCTAGAAATAGACAAGAAGAAAAACCAAATTTTTTAAAGCTACAAATTTACCAAGAAATTTCTTATCGAAAGCCCACAATCAGAGCTGTACTCAAGAAAAATAAAGAAAAATGTTTAATAAGAGAAACTACAACTACAGCAAAATAAAGTAAAACCAGCAACAAAACAGCCATGCCAAGTCGTACATAACCAGCCAGCCTAGTCGGGCGACCAAAACCAAACAAGGCAACAACAAAAAAAAACATAAAAAAGGAACTAACCATTTAGCATTGTCAGCTAAACGAGCTGGAGAGAATAAAAAATTCTTACACAAAATCATCATGACGATGATAATGATTGTTAAGAGGCAAACGTCAACAAAAAGTTGTAAAAGCAACATTAGCAACAGCGGGTACACAACTAACTGCTCCAAAAGCCAATGAATAAATAAATAATTTTTACTACTTAAATACGACAATTTTCTATTTTATTTTGGCGCAGTTTTTTTTTGTTTCTTCATTGTATTTGTATTTAAAAATGCCATGATAGACTTGTTTAACTTATTTGGTTGGCCTAAAAATATATCAAATGATGCTTAAAAAAAACAATAAAATTTCATTTAACTGCCTAAAACAACAACAAAGAACCGAAATTAAAACTTAAAAAACGGTTTAATTAATTTTATCTTTTTATGGTTCTTTTTTATGCTGTTTGTATCTGTAGCTTCTGGTTAAATATTTAAAGTTTTGACAAAGAAGCAACCATTAACAATAACGTTTATCTGAAATTGTATCAAGTTTTGTGTTTTGTTTGGAAAAAAGGTTATTTGTTGTTTAGCAATTTGAAATTAAAAACTTCTTAATTGACACTTAAATGTGTTTCATTATTTTATTTGAAAGCTTTTAATTTAAAAAATAAAATAAAATAGAAAAATTTAAATAATTTATCAAATCTTCTATTGAAGATGACGATGAAGATTTAAATTTCTAATTTCTCTGTGCAAGTGTTTGAATTAAAATATCTGAACCTGATATTGTAACCTAACCAACCTACTTTTATATCTTATAGAATATTTAATGGTCGAAAATTTTTGTGTGCTGAAGTTATGAAAACTAAATAAAAGATCTCTTTTAGCAGTTTTTGGCTAGCACCTGATAAAAATATAAAACATGGCAAAACATCTAATACCACACTTCTAATGACTACTAGCGAACTATTTATTTCTGCTATTTTGAACTATTTTAACTACAAAAATATTATTTATTAATTAATATCTTAAGATAACCTATGTTTTTAAAAGAAATAACTTTAACTGTATACACCACAGATTACAAAAAGATAGTCAAGTAATTAGACAAGATGAAATTCCGTTACATGTGTAAAAAATCAAATTATCTAAGTCACAATGAACAAGTAAGAGCGCTATATTCGGCCGTGCCGAATCTTATATACCCTTCACGCCGTGTAGTCATGCAATAACAGTAGTTTGTATCACCATTCCATATGATATACGTACAAACATATAAAAACCATACATATATAAAAACATCCACATTGTAAAATTATACATTTACGTATGTATGTTAAAAAAAAATAAAATAAAAATTAAAAAAAAAATTTTAAAAAAAAATTTAAAAAAAAAATTTAAAAAAAATTTAAAAAAAAAAATTAAAAAAAAAAATTTTTAAAAATAATTAAAATATATATAATAAATATGATACAAAAAAAAATAAAAAAAAAATATTAAAAAAAAAATATTAAAAAAAAAATAATAATAAAAATATAAATAATATATTAATTAAAAAATAAAAAAAAAATAAAAAAAAAAATTTTAAAAAAAATAAAAAAAAAATTTTTTTGGCTCAGCTGGGATTCAATGCCACGTTTTCTCTAACCAGAATACACGTTTGTATGTATGTATGTTGTTGTTGTATGTTGTTTTTGTGAAAAAAAAATCGAGGTGGTCGTGGGTTTTTGCTCATATCTCAAATGTTTATGTACCGATGTTTCTGATTTTCAATACCGATCTACTCCCGAATATTTCTGATATTTTAATACCTCACCCGAGTCCAAGCGATGTCTGGGGGCTTCAAAAAGTTGATTTCAACATACACACGGACAGACGGTCAGACGGACAGATGGACAGACTGACAGGGCTTAATCGACTCCCCTATTTATAAGCTTTCAGAAAATATATACTTTATGGGGTCGGAAATCAAAATTGTAGAAATTTCACACGGAATGACAAACCTATATATACCCTTTTTCACTGTGTGAAGGGTATAAAAATAGATTACATTTTATTGTTCTTCCTTATATAACTGAAATATTTTCGGTCTAACTTAACCTGTCCTTCATTTTCCACCGAAACTTATAAATTTTTTTGAATGTCAACGGATGAAGCATATGTCATATATACTTTTTGAAAACTAGTGAGTTTTGGAATAACTGACATTAGTCGCAAGCAAATCTGTAGGTACTGTCAGCCAAAAAGGAAATGGGAACATTAGTTGAAAGGAAGGCAATATTCTGAATATCGCAATCAGTGCCGACATCGAGAAGTTTTTTTCTAAACTTTAAGACAAGATCTACAACGGCAACCACTTCAACAGCAACAACAACAATCTTCAAAACAGAGAATTCTGGACTTAGTCTTAAATGCTAGAAGAATTCAATTGGTAGTGGAGTTAAGCAGTTAATGTTATTCATTAAAGATAATATAACATAAACAACCTCTGTCTTTACCCCGAATCAATGTTCGCTTCGAAAGCCCAAAACTTTCCTAACTCGATTTAAAAGTGGTTTAGTAAGTCGACTATGAAGCACTTAAAAACGGCTTACTCTCATCACGTATAATAAGCATATGGTGAATATGCGATGAAGACGTACACAAAACTATTATATTGCAAATAATAATAAAGAAAGGAATAAAAGGATAAGAATGAAGATAAACTTACTTTAGAAGAATTAAAATAATGAGACGGCATTGTCAGCTCAACGAATTTGTGACTTGTAGTATGTGAGGCATTAGATTAAGCAAATAATGCAGATGAAAAAAAAACACCGGATAAAAAGGCTTGAGGTCATTAAAAAGGGGACAGGAAAATAACATTAAGTAAAAATTAAAACTAATTCTCTGTGGTTTCTTACATACCAAAGTTCATTTTACCATATGACTTTAACAAATTTTAAGTTAGTTAGAACGTTAAGGTCGAATTCCGGGAGCAGAAACTATAAAACAGAAAATTATTAAACAATTGTAACCAAAATCAATATAGCTGAGTGTAAAATAGTATTAAAACTGCAACATCTATTTGAACAAAAATTTTGAATGGTTAGACAGACGGACAATACATTTGAATTGAGAAGTATTAGACCAAAGCAGTTAATTTAGTTTTAAAAATTTCACAGTAAGTAAAACTTATTACAACTGTATAATTTTTGTAAAACTTATAACATATTTAGGATTAAGAATATAAGGCCATAGGACCATATATTCTGGCCGCAGTTACAAAAGCTCAATAAGTATGCTCGGTACATAAAACTATCATAAATTTCCTTGGTTTTGCGTTCAACTATGTAACTAATAGTGAAAATTATATTTATAGGTTTTAAGCATATATCGTGGATAGGCCTTATCTCCAGAATTACAAAACATATATGGTTTTCTAAACATTTAACTTAAAATCTATATCTATATTTACGAAATAAGCACTAGTTGAAAAAAAAACGTTAAATGGCGGACCCTATATAAAAGTGAAACTCTGTGTGTGTGTGTTAGCTAAAGACTCCGAAAGTATAAAACCGATCGGACTCAAACTTTGGCAAGTTGTTGTACACAATCCAGAGAGTGTTTATGGGTTGTAAAAAGTGGGCGGGGCTACGCCCATATAAAAAAAGTTATAATTTTTAGCTACTTGCACTTGACATTTTTCTGAAACTTTGCACACATATTGAGCTCTCATGACAACATAATTTCGTGATTACAAAAGTGGGCAGTGCCACGCCTATAAAAATAAGTTATTATTTTCAGCAACTTGCACTAGATCGATTTTTCTGAAACTTTGCACAAATATTAAGCTGTCATGACTATACAGTCTCGTAATTAGAAAAGTGGGCAGGTCCACGGCCATAAAAAAAAGTTATTATTTTCAGCTATTTCCACGCATTCTAATGGTTCCCACCGATTTGCATTTCAACTTCATGTGACGACAGTTTCCAGTTCTTGCCTTGCCTTCGCTATTACCATCAACAAAGCACTAGAACAATCTCTGCGTGTTGCAGGATTGAATTTGGAAAATCCATGCTTTTCACATGGCCAACACCAAAAGATTTGTTCATTTTTACAGCAAATGGAAAAACCAAAAATATTGGGTATATTGCATTGCAATAAAAATCAATAAAATATATATTTTTAATATATTCAATTAAAACTCAGAATGCATTTTTGTTCATTAAGGGGCGTAGCAACGCGCGCCGGGCTTGGCTAGTATATAATAATAATAATAATAATAATAATAATAATAATAATAATAATAATAATAATAATAGTGACAGCTAACTACAGTTTTCATTAAAATGGCTTTTACAGTTTCTTTGTCTCTGCAATATTTTCCCAAATCTTTAGTGATTATTATATAAATTTATACAGACTTTAACATTAAAGTTTTTCTTTAACTACATTTGGCCTAAATTAATACGTTTGTTTTTTTTATAATTTCTGATATTTTAATTTTCCATTAGTCAAAACGTAAGTGATTTTGTCAATTAACAAAAACCTTTGAAACGTATATATTTTAATTAATTACTTAATACTAACGTCGGTTGAGTAAAATATTTAAATTAATCAAAATGGCATGTCAATTCATTTTAAAATTTACATGTTTTTTTTATTCCAAAAAAAATCATTTTGTTTTTATCAAGATATTAAAATTTAAAGTAAAAATTATTTAATCTATAAATAAAAAATGTTTACTACATACTGCCTTTAGGCGCATTAATCAATTTGAAAACATGAAAACTAACAAAAAAAAAATACATTGAAATATAGTTTATTTAGCACTTGTGCGTTTTTAAATAATTTCAAAAGAAAAAAAATTTTTCTTAGAAACACGCAAAGTTTAAATTAATTGAATAAAAAATAGAGTTAAGCCATGGACAACTTTATTAAATAGAAACAAGTAAAAGCGCTATATTCGGCCGTGCCGAATCTAATATACCCTTCACAACGTGTAGTCATGCAATAACAGTAAATTCACGTATGTATGTTAAAAAAAACAAAAAAAAAATAAAAAATAAAAAAAAAATGTAAAAAAAAAAAATTTAAAAAAAAAATTAAAAAAAAAAAAATTATTATATACATATATAATATATATAAAACAAAAAAAATAAAAACAAAATTAAAAAAAAAAAAATAAAAAAAAATAATAATAAAAATATATATAATATATTAAATAAAAAATAAAAAAAAAAATAAAAAAAAAATTAAAAAAAAAAATTTTAAAAAAATTTAAAAAAAAATTTTTTTGCCTCAGCTGGGATTCGATGCCACGTTTTCTCTAACCAGTATACACGTTTGTATGTATGTATGTTGTTGTTGTAATGTTGTTTTTATGAAAAGAAAATCGAGGTGGTCGTGGGTTTTTGCTCATATCTCAGTTGTTTATGTACCGATGTTTCTAAATTTCAATACCGATCTACTCCCGAATATTTCTGATATTTTAATACCTTACCCGGGTCCAACCTATGTCGGGGGGCTTCAAAAAGTTGATTTCAACATACACACGGACAGACGGTCAGACGGACAGACGGACAGACGGTCAGGGCTTAATCGACTCCTCTATTCATAAGCTTTCAGAAAATATATACTTTATGGGGTCGGAAATGAAAATTGTAGAAATTTCACACGGAATGACAAACCTATATATACCCTTTTTCACTGTGTGAAGGGTATAAAAAACACGAAGACATCATTTTAATTAGAATATTAATATTAGGCAAACTGATTTCTGGTAACAGAGTTTGCGCTTACTTTATACAACCGATTAAATAATTAAATAAATATATATCTATGACACAACATTTGGAAGGATTTTTTTGCAGATGAGCACGAATCTAAAGGTGGAGTTACATACCATCCGTTCATGCGTTGTTGCGTTTGATACTTTTTCACCTTTTTATACGTTTCTAAACTCAAGTTACATACAATGCGTTTTATTCATAAACTCTTATGTTTTAATCAGCTGTTGTGCTTATATTTTTATTAACTAAAAAAAATTTTGCCAAAATGGAAAGTAAAATTGACAATTTAAGGGAATTTATGGAATTCATTTAGTTTATGTACATGATATTTTGTACTACAAAAAGTTAAAAAATAACACAAGCATCAATAAGCATCTCCTCCATTGCACTTGTTTTTTTTTGAATAATAAACAAACAGAGATGACACTCAGCACAGAATAGTTATTGATAAGTTAAATAAAAATTTTGGTAATGAAAAAATTGTGTTTAAAATTAGTTTTTATGTATGTTTTTCTTAAAAGTAATTGTAAGCTTTATTTCGAATGCTTTTTCTTTTTTAAAAACATTTTTTAATACAAAAAAATGGAAAAAATAAATCCACCACACAATCAAATTTATCGATAACATCGACAAAAAAATATTATTTGTCATCCATGGCTATCAACAACAGCTGACATTTTTTCACCTTTTCTGCGACGGATACAAAAGTAGAAAGTAAACCTACTTTGCTGCGTTGATACGTTTATGCATTCTTTGCGTTTTGCTGTGTAACTTGTCACATACAATTACACTGATTCTACTTTTTGACAGATGCATAAAACGGAACAACGGATAGAACGCATGGTATGTAAAGCTGGAGTTTACACATGCAAGTGCAAGTTCATTTTCAAAATGTCGTTAAAGCCTAAACATCAAAGATTTTCTTCTTGTTTTAATTTGGCCTTCATATTTAATTTTTGTTTGTTTTGGTTAGACAGAGTTAACGAGTTCATCATACAGGTGACCTTTTTTGGAAGCGTTTAACCTTTATTATTATTAGTATTATTTTAATAATATTAATGGTCAATAATTAACAAATTTGCTATTTTTTAATGCGCATTTAAAAAAATATATCAAAATAATATATTTAACAAGTTAAAACATTGATTTCAAATTAACAGTAATCCATTAAATTTATGTTAATTTTAAAAAAGAGAACATTGTTTATCGTCAGCAGGAATCATTGAACATTACTTCTTTGAAACTAAAAACGGCGTAACGGTAACTGTCAATGGGGAGCGATATCGTGATATGATTGAAAAATTTTTAAAGCCACAACTGCAGGATAGACTTACATGTAGTTTTAAAGGTGCGACAATGCATACAGCCAGGATTATAATGAAATTACTGCGAGACCTCTTCCCACAATAAGTTATTTTAAGGAATGGTGATATTGATTGGTCTCCACGGTCGCCTAATTTGACTGCTCCGGACTGAAAGGCATGATGCAAAGGCATTATGTAAACCAACCAAAAACTCTGGAGCAACTCAAACAAAATATTCGTGGTTTAATTAATGAAATACAGCGTGAAAAATTTAAAAATGTAATAAAAATGTTCTCAAAAGGGCTCGCATTTATTTATCTCATATTGTATTTCATACATAATTGCCGACATTACATTAAACATTCATCAGTATAAGATCCATTCTCTTTCATTTCATCAAAAATTATAAACAAACAAATTTGTATAACTTCCCGGCGAACACTCTGTAATATAAACTTCCTCACAAAAATATAATAAGTTCCCCTCGCTCCTATTTATTAGAAAAAAAAAATTAAATAAAATTTTTTTTTTAATTCTGCCAACTTTTACTTACAGTTGCCAATAGAAGCACTATTTTTGATAAAAAAAAAAGAAAATTTACTGCTTTAATTTTCTAGTTGCCCTGTGAAGTACCTTATTTTACAGCTGGAAACAACACTGAAATTCGATTGATAATAATCATCGACCTATAAGATAATTTATGTTTAACCATGGCAAAACACTTTTAGAATTATGTATTATGATGCTATCAATATCAGCATTTGTGTATCTATGAAAAAATTTATTTCCGTCAGGCTGTCAATTTTTGCTCTGTGAAATTGGAAAATGGAAAGTGTCTGCATATTATTTTTTTTCATATTTTTATTCGTCTCGATACAAACTGAATGTATCGAATATTATAATATATATATGTATTCGTCAATGTAATTACAGCAACTTAGCGTGCTATCAAAACACTTTATTTTCCTAACTAACGGCTTAAACACAAAAATTGTTTCCATTTAAACCAAAGAAAAGGAAGAAAAACATTAAAAATTAAAAAAATGCACCGAGCACTGACTCGAAAGTATGCCGCTAAAAAAAAATTTCAAAAAGCACTAAAAACAGTGTTAAAATCACCGAGTTGATAACGCTACACTGGTTACTTCGTTGGTGTTGTGCATTGCGAAGTGATTAGATTGTTTTGCTTTGAGGCTATGTTATGTCGCAGATCTTTGCAAATAATCCAGATACAATTTATTAGGCTTATTAACGAACACTTTTGTCTATGCCGAAATTTAAACTGCTTTACTGCAAAAAGTATTCGAGAATTGAATCTAAGGCTTAGGCTATCCAAGCGTAAGTGTTAGCGGGTGAATAATCGAAAAGAAATATAAGCAATAAACACATAAAAAATTAAATTTCAGACTAAGTAAAGAAGTTTACAGAATTAGGAAAAATGATTGAAGTTGCATTAAGACTAATCTCAGAAATTTAAAATCAAAACACAAAAATTTAGGAAAATTCAGTCTTTTTTTATAATTTAATTTTAAACAAGATTCAAACAAAACATTTATAAAAACGTTAAACCTTATTAAGTAGATTCAGTTCGCTTCGCAATGTTAAAATTTCATAAATTTTCTGTCTTTCCTCAATAATTTAATTTCTCTTCGAAATGCAATAATTTTTTGCAATTAAAAAACAAGAAGAAAATTAATTTAAACACGTGTTAGAACACATTTAAATAATCACCATTCAGTAGTCTTTAGTAAATCGCAAAAAAAAATCCTTCACTAGCGTAATTGAAATCAAACATCAATTTCCTCAATGCCATAATATTATGTACCCAGGAGAGAGGATCAGATCAGAGTTTAAAATTTCGACATAATTTTTATAATGTTACTTTTCATTGGCAACTGCTGCGATACTAAAGCCAGCGGTCAAGCAAGCTAATAACGTCAACTGCCAGACCCGTTACTTTAAGAATATTTTTCTCAAAATCAAAATTTCTACACAAGTGCAATTAACATTAAGAAATAATATACACACACCAACAAATTAAGTTTAAAATTAAATGATTAAAAAAAGAAAGGGAAACAAACATTTATAAAACCAAACTAATATTGCATGTCAAACGATATTTTAAGACCTTTTCGAAGAAATATTTATAGAAAAATTCAGCGTCAAGTACCCTAAACCGAAGAAAAGAATAAAGAAACTCGTAAAATTAATAATTAAAAAATTATTTTGTTCTTGTGCCGTCTGGGACAATAAATAACGAGGGATGACATAAAACATAAGGTTGGTAATTTGAAACCGTTAAAGATAATTTTCGAAATTTCCATTCATTAAAATGAAAATTTTAAATGCTGTACTTAGACGCACACACAATTGAAGAATTTAGACATCTTTTAAGAAGAGCGAAATTAAAACAAACATTAACATTAAATGTATGTATGTTGTGAAGGGATTGTTTTATTTAATTTTTAAATTTTCTATACAAAAGGGGAATTTCGAAAACTGATTTAGTCGTGTGATATAATGAAACGTAATGTTTTTTTCTATACAGTGCACGATTTAGTCGATATTATTTTGAACTTGTGTGAATACCAGGGCAGTAAGATGTCAAGGGCAATTAGATGGCTGATAAGTTGTGAAAAAAGGATCAATAATAGATGACTTGAAAGTACTAGGAGATATAAGTGTCACTAAGCGACCTGTTATTTTTTTCATGAGTACTAGGTGATCCTTTAAACCATTTGTTCTCCATGATTGCAGCGATATTGTCTCCTGGCGTCTTAGTAAATTTTCCTTGTCATCCTTGCATTTTTATATTAATATCTAATACAAAAACTTTTAGCTAATGTACCACACATATCATAGTAGGACATAAAGGGTGGTTACATTTTAAGGGCCGATGTTGAATGTGACCAAACCTAAACGTCAGGTTTTTTTTTTCTGCATTTCATTTGACATTTTTCAATTTTAGACTAACTCAATTTGAGCGATGGAAAGATACAAAATCGAGCAACGCGTTAAAATAACCCAGACTTATTATGAAAATGGGCGTTCAAATCAAAATGCATTTCGTGCCCTTCGTGATTCTTTTGGTCAATATAATCGTTCAAATTCGTCCACAATCGGGAGAATGGAAAAAACTATTAAAATTTCTGCAAAACAGGTCTGTATGAAATGTCAAAACATCTGTGAATGCCTTCTTAGTTCGTTGAACGGAAAACATTGCAGTCAAGTCATTATCGTGCCCAACAATTAAACATCAACATTGTAATTGAAAAGTTGAACCATCGGATGGAGGTGTGCCGCCGAGGTCGGCGATATTTAATTTCATACATAATTGAGCCATACCAATATTATCGTAATAAAAGGAAATGACAATAATTTCCGAAATAATAGGTGTTTTATTCAAAATCAACATCGTCCCTTAAAGTTTAACCACCCTTTATTAGTTAAGTTTCTTGAATAACTCACGTTTAAATTCAACAAAAAAAAAGGGGTAATCAAAAATGGCAGTGTGTTGATGATGCGATTATTTTCATTATTTGTCGTCTCAATTTTCTAGTTTGTGTTTTTCGTTATGTAAACAAAGCACAACAATTAATTGATCGCACTAGATCAATTCAATTTACTGAATTGAAATTAACTATCCGACCCACTCTTCTTCATTGACTTTGAAAAGGCGTTTGACAGTATCAACCTTTGCACTATATAACAATGCACTATAGAAAGGGTAAGCCAAAAGTCACCATTGAATTTAAAAATTTTATAATTTTTTGGTTTATGTATTTTCTTTTTATTTAATCCTTCAAAATTATATAAACAACAACTGGAGAATAAATAATGGAGATATTCGTAACTGAACGAAGAACCAACAAAAAATAATTTTATTATTTAAATTAGTGATCAGTAAAGCAAAGAATATATTGAAGACATTTTAACGTCAGAATTGCACCTTTTGAAACAAGGATTCGTAAATTTTTCGTCAGCGCCAGCATGGCACCGTAAGAGATTTTCCTCGAACCGGCAGATCACGTTTAATTCGCACTTCGGAAAATATTGAAAGTGTAGATCAAAGTGTTAACGAAACACCAGAGGCATCAGCAAGAGAACGTTCTGCTCAAGCAGGTATAGCTCGTACGTCACTTCGATATATTAAAAAAAATTTACTTTTATTCCCAATAAGGTGCAATTGGTGCAAAAATTAAAAACCGCAGATCTTCTGCAGTTTTTTCAGTTAAATCTCAATAGTTGGCCAGATTTAGGTGACTTTTGACCCACCCTACGGAAGAACATTACACCTAAACTCATAGCACTAATAAAAGAAAGCTATAACAATGTAAATTATCACGTCTTACATAAATTGAAGTTTTTTTTTAACTATTTCAGGTATTGAGTCCAGTGCGTCAAATGTGCATACTAAAACCTCTTCTGTTCCTGATCATCAGAGAAGACGCAATATTATTAGTCGCTTTCCAGCGTAGGAAAATTCAATGCCGATTTAACAATAATTTTTCGTTTGAAATACCTCGCCTAGGGTGCCCCGGTGGACTAGTCAGTAGTGTGCTGGTGTGCTAGTTTGGGGGTTGCGGGTTCGATTCCCGCCAAAGACTCTGGTGTTGTCTGCTTCTCTTCTCTCTTTTCTATTCTATTCTATTCTTACTTTCCTATTCAGGTATCACAATGGGATCAATAAAATGGACCCAAGTGAGCTGCACAGCAGCTGCCTGTTCTACCTAACCTAACCTACCTCGCCTATGCAAATAAAATACGCCTTGAATTGAATACGTCACATGATATGTGATCACAGTTAAGCTTTAAGAGATCAATTTGGTTATCTCAGCAGCATGGTTTCAGCCGATGTCTTCATCGAGATTGACATATGATAATAAGTCAGGGAGGCTAGAGTAGAATTTGAAATTAAATCAGGGATATGGCAGAGCAAAAGCACAAGCCTGCATGTTATATTAGAAATATTTAACTTTAACATAAAATCCGTTCTCGGTTGTGGTTGTACAACATTAAAGATTAACGTTGTCATCACCAGGCGCTTACTGACCTTTGTCAACCGACTTATCTTGCGTATTTTCTGGTCATTAGTGATAATAAATATGGAATTATTACGAACAGAAATACTCAAATACAATCTGCGAGGAATGTATCGCGTACATCGGCACATACTGGATAACATTTTCAAGCAAGCCTTTCGCTGGAATTCTCTTCGCCAACCGAGAAGAAGACCTTAACGACCGCTGATTACTTAAAGCCTTTTTATAAAAGTCGAAATGAGATCTCCAAATTTAACACGAAACAAACTTATAAATAAAGCCCATAATAGTGTGCGTTGCGGAATGGCTATAGTTGGCTCGCTTAAATCCAGTGGTAGTTAAAGGAACATAAAGCACATATATACATTTATATGTAAAAAAGACTCTCAAAATTGCAAATTCTCTCACTTCGAAGCTTTCGAAATTTTACTGCTCTTGTGATATAATGAATTTGAGAAAGTTCGACTTAAAAAATGCCTAAATAAAAGCTTAAACATAAATTTAATAAAAAAAATCTTTTGAATTTCTATTACAATATTTTCATAAGAAACAAATTAATATTTAACTTTGAAACAATACAAGAAGACAATTGAGAAATCAAATCTTCTTCGTATGTTCCTATATTTGTCGAGTCATGTTTAATTGTTTTCAATAAAATTGTAGAAGAAAGAAAAAAAACTAATTACTTGCTACATGATAAAATTATGAAGCGAAAAATGAAACCGCCAGACAAACAAACAATTGTTAAACAATCAACAAGTAATTTTGAGGTTTTGGGATCTCTATCGTAAAACCACATTTAAACTTATTACCCACACAATTTATTTATTTTTTCTTCTTTCATAAGTAAAAAGTTTTACACTTTAAAAAAGGTATTTAATTTTCAACACCTTCACACACAAAAGTGTTAATATTACACACATTTAAAAATTAGAAAAAGATTTTAAATTTAATTTCATAATGGCAGACATACCCTGTAGCTAAGTTTTTAACTAGTTACGTTTTGGGACAGTCATATAACTGGTTCAGGGATGGAAATCATATTACAAATGTACTTTTTATGGTACATTTTTGACCTTGTTGGTACCGTGGTACTACCGCGAGCTACTTGGTACAATTTAAAAATTTGTCCTCTTCTCTGTTCTCCTTAATTTTGTTTGTGTGTTTTATTTTATACTGTCAGCTTCTCTGTTTTTGTTGCAATGCTGTTGTCAAAGCGAATTCATGTACGAGGTGGTGTCAAGTCTGCAACAATAAAATCTGCCTAGTACTTTTTTTAAACTTCTTACAAAAATCACTAGTTAATTTGGCACCACCTGGTACATGAATCCGCCTTGGCTGTTGTTATATGTATTTTATTTTACTTATGATTCGTAAGCATGTAAGGTGGACTTTTTAATAATGAAGTACTAAAATGGTTCGATAAATTCGATAAATTCAATAGTACCTGTTCTTGTGGAAATGTTTCCACACAAAAAAAATTTAAGCAATAAGTAATCAGTACAGAGCACTAGCCGATGTCATTGAACTTATATCACACAAAGATTCAAATATTTCCTACTTTTGGTCTTAAGTATCACAGATGAAAAATTTGTTAAAAGAGTTCATGTTCCCAGATATTTCAATAATTGTAAGAGGAATTCTGTTTATACCGCATTCATCGGCCAAAGTCGAACGAGTTTTTTATTTCCAAAACTTAATTAAAACAAAGGAAAGAAATAGACTACACGTTTCTACTGTTTCAAATTTGATACGAACAAAAGATTTATTGAAGTCAACAAATTTTTGTTGCTTTAATTTTAAAATAACAGAAAATTTATTATCTAAAAGTATTTAATAAATAAAATTTGTTAAATAAACGATCTCTACGTATGTACCTATAAACGTAATATTTAATAATTTTTGTTGTATACTGGATTTTTTAACCACATTATGTTATGTTTCTGTTTTTTTATACCTTTCACCTGTGGTGCACAAGTGTATATATAGCTTTGTCATTCCGTTTGTAATTTCTACAATTTTCATTTCCGACCCCATAAAGTATATATTTTCTGAAAGCTTATAAATAGAGGAGTCGATTAAGCTATGACCGTCTACCTGTCTGTCCGTGTGTTGGTTGATATTAACTTTAAGAAGCAACCACATGTTCCTCATACCTGTGTATGGTATCAATATCTTGGAAATATCCAGGAATGAATCGCTACTGAAATTCAGCACAATCGCCCCATAACTTTCTGAGATATGAGCAAAAAACCACGACCACCTCGTTTTTTTCACAATTACAACAACAACCTACATACATACTGGTTAAAGTAAACGTGGCATCGAATTCCAGCTGAGTCAAAAAAATTTTATTTTATTTTATTTTATTGAATATATTATTTATATTTTATTATTTTTTTTTATATTTTTTCTTAATTTTTTTTAAAAAAATTTTAAAAAATTTTTTAAAATATTTTTTAAAAAATTTTTTAAAATATTTTCTTTTATATTTTTTTATTATTTTTTTTATTTTTAATATATTTTTTTTGTAATTTTTTTTTTTGTATGTTTTTTACATGTATGTACGTATTTCATATGAGATGAATGGTAATACAAACATTTGTTGTTGCATGACTATACGTTGTGAAGGGTATATAAGATTCGGCACGGCCGAATATAGCACTGTTACTTGTTTTTTATTGCATACTTCTTAATTTTTATAAACATTTTTGTTAAGTTTATGTTTTTATTAATAAATTTAAAAAAAATGGTACCGTCATGGCTTAAAAAGTACATTTTGTTTTCATACTTGGTACAAAATCATAAAAGCCATTTTCCTTCCTTGAACTGGTTGTCACAAGATGAGTAGCAAAAGTGAAAGATCTCACATGCATTAACGGAAACTAAACAAACTCACCGCAAACTTGAAGAGTATTTTGTTTTTCAAACAAAAATCTTATTAATATCAATTTAAAAAATAAAAGCGTAATGGTGCAGTGGGGTTAACTGACGGCAGACAAAAAAATGCATACCGCTTGAAGCTAGGAAGTAAAAAACAGTAATACCATTTAGAACATTTAGCGCGTTTTTTTGTCAGTCAGCTCCGTTCTTTGAAATACGCTCTATATTAGCGCGATTTACTTCTAAACTACAATTATCGTAATGAAATAATATTTTTTACCAAAATTAAATAATTATAAAATAGTTTGGTACAATCGTTGCTATTTCGTTTAAGTCGTACCTTGACATTTATATCACATTTAGTGAAGATTAAAGTATCAACTAAAGATAATGCTTGGAACAAATTTAAATATCCCCAATTTTTCGATTATAAATGTTGTATGAAGGATGTACATACGTAGAACAAGTATGTAAATTTATTACCTTTTTATTTTTAACTTTAAAAAAATTTGTTGAATTAAATTATCTATATATAACATTTTTCCCCTTAATTTTTTAGTACTTCTTCCAAAGAATTCAAGACCAGAGCATTTGTATAGAAAATAATTATTCGATTTGCGTCGCATTTCTCCCATCCCCATTAACGACGCAAATCGGAACTTTGGTGTAATATAAAATATCTCAAAATAAAATTTTTTATTAAAATTTAAATTATATCTAACATTTAGAATAAAATATACATTTAATAACATGTTATAAATATGCTAAAGACATTTGGTATTTTTTTAGCAGTAGCAAAAAGTCGCCTTAACCCGTGGTAAATTCACAAAATTTTCTCTGAGGTAATTTAAAACATAGAAAGAATTCATTAAGAAATGTTTACGAAAATCAATGCAAAATAAAATGTTACTTCATGTCTAGCGCCTTTAGGTTATAAATAGTTGACATCACTGGTAAAATGTGAATAAATATTTTTTTTTTAATATGTACGAGCTGAATACACCAACTCACCAGTTTTTTACAATAACTAGTATTTAAACTAGTATAAAACTATATACAAACGAACTTGTTGGGCTTCTATGGCAATCTAACGTTAAAATCGATAATTTGATGTATGAAAAAAGGACAGAAATGTAAAAAGTCTGAAGTTAAAAGAAACTGGTACATTTATGGCATACACATTTGATTTAATCAATATTTTAATGGAATTTGAATTGAAGAATTTTTTGTTTTAATTAATTCATGTTTTATTTTGAGGACTATTTTGAAGTATTTTTTTTTTTTTGGCAAAAAAAAAAAGGTTGTAACATTTATTTTTTTGTGCTGCTCTTTAAAATAAAACCGCAAATAGATTTGGTTTCAACTTAGAACATTTCTTGCTCAAGTTATATAAATTAAGCAAATCGAAAAGATGAATAATTCAAACACTAAATTAATTAGCACTTCTTTATGGGAATAAAATGTGTGAATACATACCACAGGTGTGCTATAGAAAATTATTTCAAAGAATAAAATAACGTGTGTTATGTAATAAAATCTGAGAGCCTAGGAACAACTTGCGTAAATTTTTTATAAAACCATCGATTCCAAAAGACTTCACTTCACTTGGACTTTTTAAAGGATTTAATTTACTTTTTTGAAAAAATACTTGTTTTTAAAGACCGCAAATTATTATTTTTGCCCTGTTAAATGCCGAAAAATGCAGCCTCTATGTTTTAAGCATTCATTCATAAAAATTATCAAAGATTTACAAAAGTTAAATAAATCAAATTTCCAAAGAAAATATACCTTTTTTAAAAACCCTTGATAGTTTCTATGAATAAAGCAGACAGTTAAGTAGTGACTTAATTCCTGTTGTGTGAAACTGTGAAATGAAAAGATTTTGACACCATATAACATTGCACACGCAAACTTTTAATTTCAAAATTTCACAAAACGAGAATTGAGCCCCAGTAATCTTTATACTGCCACAACAAAATCAGCAGGTTGTGAGTAATATTAAATAAATAACGGTATTTCATATTAAAACTATTTCACAACTATTGATAGCCAGCTGATTGCGTCTAGCACGACTTCAACAAAACATTTAAGAGTTTAAGAAGGTGTCAACAGGTTTGTGCATGAAACAAAGCCCTTAACTACCATTTTTTACTTTTTTTTATTATTTTTTGCACTTTACTAAAACAATAAATAACTTTTATGAATAATACATTTTTTTTTTTTTTTGCATTAAAGTGAACATGGTTTTCTGTGTTATTATTATTTTTTGCCGATAATCGAATGTTATTGCATCATTGTAACAATAATAAATCATGTTTTCATGAAGCAGAATAAAAAAAAGAAATTATAATTAAAGATAAAGATAACAACAAACCCACCTTAAAATGTTGTTAACTGTTAATGGGTGCTTTGTTTTCCAACGACTTATAAAGTGCTTTACTGCTTCCTGGATCTGATGAATCAAAATATTTGTTGTTAAAATGTTGCAAGTTGTTGCTTATTTATTTACTTTGTTTTTATAAATGAAATATATTTTTATGCATAATTTTGTTTTATGTTAATATTTTGTTAAGCTTTTTTGTTTAATATTTAATTAATTTATCAATATGTTGCACATTTATTAAAATTTATAAAGATTTTTTTTTACGATTTTATTGTTATTTATTTACTTATTTTTCTATGCAGATATAAAACGATGACAACATTTATTAAAAAGCCAAGCAATTTTTAATTTAATTACTATTTTATACACTATACATACATATATTTTTTTATTAATAATATATTTATTTAAGATTAAAGTGTTTTTTTTTTTGCTTAATTTTTTAAAGCAAAAGTTAAGATTTTTTTTATATTTTAGTAAGAAAATTTTTAGCTTTATTTTTTATCAAACACAGAAATTAAGCACTTTTTTCTTAAATTAGATTAATATATAAATTTTATATTTATTGATTAATTATAATAATTTTTAGCAAAATTCAATATAATTTTTTTTATAAATTTTTTAGTTAATTTTGTGATTTTTTTTTTTGTAGCTTTTATTACTATAATTTTTAGTTGAGTGTATCATTTATGAAATTTTATTTTGTTTTTCTTTTCTTTTCTGCAATTATTTTATTCTAGTGGACATTACAAAGAGGAATATAAAACAGGTGCCGTTATATCAATATTTTTTTTATTATATTTTCAATTGTAAATTTTAACTAAAAAAATATTTTGTATATCCAAGCTTTTTCATAAATTAGGTACTACACCAAACATTCTTTAATCCAATTATTTTATTTTTTAATTAGAGCCCTAACCTGCTTTAATGCCAATATTTGTTTTACTCTCGTTTTATGTATTTCTAAATCCAATTTCTATAGCCAAAATATTCTGGTTTCTTTTTTGTATTCATCAGGAATTTTTCTTTTCTTTATAGGTAGGTTTTAGAAAAATATTGTTGTTATTAGTTTTTATTCCTTTTCACCAACACACATTTACACATTCACTCGCTTACTTCAGACACATGTATGTAAGAAGTAGTCGTTTGGTCGGCCAGGTCAGGCCAGTAGAAGAATTATCATCATCATTAAATTAAAGCACGAAATCCAACACAAAAAGAAGAACTTAAAAAACAGACTACTCGAGAAACCGGTTTCACTACCAATCCATTAAACCGACCGTAATAAACTGAAATTTTTATTAATTCTCAGACGTTCAAGCAAACGAACAAACACAATCCGTGTAGTGTATTGTATGTATATTTAGTTGAAGTCACAACTTAACACGCGCCACACAAACACACTAATTTACAAGTGTAAAAAAAGTATCATCAGAAAATAAAAACAACAACAAAATTGGTATTATAACCAGCAACATAAACCGTTGTCATGGTTAACAACCTTGTAAAGTCGACGAAGAACTAAATTGTACAACATTGTATTTTTGTAGACAACTTGTAAAAATGGGGATAAATGGCATCCACAAGTAACTCACTTAAAATCTGACAACTACAACTGAAAAAAATTCACTTGTTTGATGCCCCATTTTTGTATGAAGCCGGTAAAAATAACAAACATGGCAACATGCTTGAATCAAACCTTAGCCTTTTAACACAAAACATATATGAATTCTTTAAACGACTATAACGGTTCATTAATACCCTCTACCAATAACCAATTGCTTGCATACGTTTCTTCGCTTTCCATTTGAAAATTATTTATGAAAAAATAAATTTTTTTTACTTTTTAATAAATTTTCAAAAATGTTCTATAAAAAATGTATAAAAAAGCTAACAATGTCCAAAAAGAAATAAAAGCTATAAGAAGAAATTAAAGCTATTAGAGAAACCATTGGTTTTGATCTCCCCTATTTATTTGTTATTCTATAACCATTTTTAATATTTGCTTCAAGATTTTGCACCCTCAAAAATTGTTTCCAAAATATATTTTCGCAATATGTGGAGCTTTAAAGTCTTCTTTTTCAGTAAAAAAAATTATTTCAGGTGAAATACGTTGCATTTGCTTATATATCAGTCGATTATAAAGCGTTTTTGTATTTTTTTATAAATAATTCGGCGGACTGCCATCCAAAAGTTTATTAGAACCTCTAGAAACATGATTTACTAAACAAATTTTCTTTTCAAGCGACGCATTTTCTTTTACTCTCAAAGCAGACCTTAGACCTATCTGGCACCACAGGCATCCAAAGATTGCTATGTCTCCCAAATTAATATGAAGCCCTCACCAAATATACAAAAAAATTAACTGTTTAGCTTTATATACAAATAAAAAAAGAACACAGAGTTGTTACATCCTCCAAAAAAACCTTTCAAGCCCTGCCACCACCAGAAAAAATTTGTAGCCAATGGTTGCCTTCTCAACAGAGATAAAGAATGTTGGTTTCATGACTAATGTTAATGCGGAACTGTAGTTTTTGGACAACAACTAAGGCATCGGGGTGCTGTTGTCCTTTAACAGATTTAGTTGGTTGGTTGTTCGGACTATAAACTGGGAGTTTACTTTATATATCTCAACATAAATTATAAAATAATTTATTATTATATGCAATTGTGTTGCTTATCAACAATATCTACTTCGTAACGAAAAACTAGTTTGGAAAGTCACAAGCTCTTCAACAATCTGGCTAAACATTAAACAGAAGATAATACTACGGAAAATTTGCTACTTTCCTGTCGGGCTTGGTATATAAGTAAAGTAAGTATTCACGGATATTGGTTGGGCGTAAGAACTCGGAACCGCGGTAAGATCATCGTTAGAATATGTCTCTCGGTGTCAGTGCTATCGCTAGTAAAACCGTAATTATTCTACGTAGTTCTATTTGTTTGTTTTTACAGAAAAGCGATTTTATCTAGCACCGTTACGTTAAATCCTTCTATATCGTTCTGCAGATCTGCTAATGTTATTGGCTTATCACAAATTAAATGTAGCCCCGAAAAAGTTCAAATGTCCATTTACCAGAATTATTGTATCAGACTTGCTAAATTAGTTCACAATTTAACTTGTTGAATATATGTATCTTCCAGCCAGATAGGGAGATTCATCGAATGTTTTACAAACAATATTAAAGCGTGTATTTTTCTATGATTAAATTAAATTTTCTATTATTTAATTGAAATTCTACTAAAGTCAAAAACAAAATGCCGTTTGACTGAAAAAACAATTCAATAAAAAAAAAATTTATATCAATAAAAACTATAAAAGGGCGATTCAAATTATGAGTATTGATAGAACCAAGGCGAATGATAGAACAAAGCAACTTTTTAGGTGATGTTTTCTGTCAAGGGAAATTCCTTTATCAAGGTTGGAAAAGTTATTTTAATATGTTTAAGTAAATAAAATTTGTTAAATAAAATTATTTTTATATATGTATTTGTAAAACACATAATAAATTGTGTAAAAGCAACAAATATACATCAATTTTGTCCATCTATTATTAAAAAAAACCACACTTAGGTTAATTGTTTAATACCGAAACCAAATTTTAATTTTCAGTCCGTGCATAGTAGAATTTTTTGAAAAAAAAAATTTATATGTAGTTTTATAATTGGGAATTTTGAGGGAGGAGATAAAATGTATGAAATTTTGACATTTCGAAAGGAACAGCTAATTATCAGCAACCTGCTACCTAGTTAGGTCTACCCTGTTCAATGCAAATACATTTTTCACCCAATTTAGATGCCACAAATTAAAATAAATCTAAATAAGATTTTATTACTAGTTTTGTTTTTGTTCGCAAGGACAAAAATATACTATGGAATTTCTATCGTATAGCTGAATATATCTGTGGCTTGGTGCTAAAAGGGCCAATGTAACTTTTTTGCTCTTTTGAGTTAATCACTGCATTAGATTTGTTTTGCTTGCTCTATTTCATTATGGTAAAACAGCTAAAGTCATACTTAATCCAGAACAGCTTCACAAATAAAATGCTGGCCAATGTCACTATGAAAGCATATGTAAAAGTTAAAGTTCAATTCCAATTTTCTCAAAAGTAAATATTTTGACATTGGCCCTTTTAGCTGCAAGCCACAGATATATTGGTGTAACACATAAATAGCACAATTTTAAAACGTTTTAAATTGATTTAATTCTAGTTTTGCATACTTTTTTCCAATTCAAACAAAATCTCTTCACACAATTCGCTTGCAACAAGTTGTATAGTGATGTTTGATGTTCGCTTTTGTTTAGAGTGTCATTAAATGTTTAGTAGCCCTCTATTTGCATGAGGATATGTGTTTGTGTGTTATAAAATCAACTTGAAATCCACAAGTTGTTTGTTATGGGATCTGTTTTGTATTTTTGCCAAATACTTATTATTATTTTGCAGCGTTGTCAACTTTAAAATTTCAAAAAGCACCTAAACCCCTTAAAAAGCGCGTAATTTTCATAAAAAATCACTGAGTTTAAAATGTGTACAAATTTAACTTTACATTTGCTAATATAATCATTACTTAAAAAAAATTAAAGCTTTTAGATGCCAGTTGCCCCCTAAAATAAATTATTTTACAAATGGCAATAAGACTGGAGTTTTGATTAATATCGATAATCGAAATACAAGTCTAAAGATATTCTGTTCTTTATATTATTAGGCCAAAACATCCAAATGTACTATCAATGCAAATATTAACCTTATCAGGGTGTCAATTTGTGATCTAAAAAATTTTAAAATGAAAAGTATTTGCATATTAATTTTTTTTTTTTTATTTTCACCAAGGTTTGATCAACTTGAAACTTTACTTACAAAATAAATTCTCGTAACAATTTTATTTTATAAAAAGTAGGTGGTTTATGTCTCAAAAACCATACAGGATATCAACAAACCAGTATCGGAAATAATTTACAATTAATAATAAACAAGCAAAACACTCAAATAACAGAAACATTGTATACTATCAATCCTCATAATCTTCTTAATTATTAGTTTTAGTATCATAAGCTGAAAGTATTATCAAAATAATATCATTTTACAATGAGTAAATATTTTTTAGCTTTGTTAAGATACAAAATACGTAAGGGTAATTAAAGATATTTATTCTTACAAAAATTGTTTTCAATTAAAAAAATTATTTTAAAATTTAGTATTTGGTGTCACCGAAATAAAAATAAAAGCACTAAAAACTTTAAAAAAAATCACCAAGCACTAACTCGCAATTTTTTCGCTTCCAAAATATTAAAAATCACCAAAAACGGTGATAAAATCACCGAGTTGACAACGCTGTTATTTTGTTGTTCTTGGTTAAATGACATTCTTTCGTTTATTATTGTTGACTTTTAATTGTCTATCGTTATGGTTGTTAAATGTTTGTTAAATTTTTATTCAAACAATATTGGAAAGAAATTTTATAGTGCAATGTTAATGCAACAAATATACCAGTAAAGTTGCATGAAATATAACAAGTAAGAGCACTATATTCGGCTGTGCCGAATCTTTTATACCCACCACCAATTTTGTGTACATTTAAAGCACAATATTTATTATTTTGTTAATCGCTATGGAATAATCTCTTTATAATAAAATATGTATCACTTTCTTTGTAGAGGGTGGTTAAATTTTAAGGGCCCATGTTGAAGGTGAACTACACCTAGACCTTAAATTTGTTTTCTGCGTTTCATTTGACATTTCTCAATTTCAAACTTACTCAATTTGATCCGTGGAAAGATACGCAAATGAGCAACGCTTTAAAGTTATTCAGGTTTTTTATAAAAATGGGCGTTCAAATTCGTCCACAATCGGGAGAATTGTAAAAAATATTTAAATTTCTGCAAAACAGGTCTGTAAAGAATGTTAGAAAATCTGTGAATGCCTTCTTAGTTCGTTGAATGGGAACCACTGCTGGTTTTTGCGATAGTGTGGCAAAAGAGCAGTCAACCTTGCCTCATCATCATGCCCAACAATTGAGCATCAACATTTTCATTGAAAATTTGGATCATCAGATAGAGGAGTGGTGCCAAGGATGGGGGGCGGGGGCATTTGGCCGATATTTTTTTAAATACATAATTGAACCATACAAATATTATATTATAAAAAGAAATGATAATAACTTCTTAAACAATTTGTGTTTTATTTAAAATTAACTTAAAATTTAACCACCCTTTTAACCTTCGATACGCTAGTAAAATGTTTTCATAAATTTAGTCCTTCAATGAAAGTGGGCGTTAAAGTAGGAGTATCAATTAAGTTTCTGCTAATAAATACAACTTAGATATTTCAATATAGTCCTTTATTTTCCCAAAAACATTGTCAATAGAGAAATTACATGAATTTTAGTTAAAACGTTATATGGGAGGTGAGCGTAAAAGTGGGCGTGGCAACTTAATTTTCTGGCACAGTAATTACATTGCCTAGGGGGATATACGTAGCAAATTTTATCATCATACCTTTAATTTTGGCGGTTTTATGAGCTTTTAAATTTCATTAACGGTATATAACGTGAAAAGTGGGCGTTATAGTAGGCGTATCAAAGTTATTTTTGCGAATGAGTTCAACGTAGGTGTTTGAATATAGGACTTTGTTATTCCAAAATCTTTATTAATTGAGAAATTATATGAATTTTAGGTAAAACGTTATATGGGAGGTGGGCGTAAAAGTGGGCGTGGCACCTTAATTTTCTGGCACAGTAATGACATTGCCTAGGGGGATATACGTAGCAAGTTTTATCATCATACCTCAAATTTTGGCGGTTTTTTGAGCTTTTAAATTTCATTAATGGTAGATAACGTGAAAAGTGGGCGTTATAGTAGGCGTGTCAAAGTTGTTCTCGCTAATGAGTACAACTTAGGTGTTTCAATATAGTCCTTTAATATTCCAAAATCTTTATTAATAGAAAAATTATATGAATTTTGGGTAAATCGTTATATGGGAGGTGGGCGTTCAAGTGGGCGTGGCACATTGATTTTCCGTCAGAAGAAAGCAATTGACCAAAAAGCCATGTGTGCAAAATTTCAGGGTCGTACATCCAATTTTGTTGCTTTTATGACGTTTTTGTTTTTAAATATACCGAAAAATACACTGTGCGGTATAAATTTTCGTACATTTTGATCGATAACTCCTCTCCTAATGCATAGATTTTGATAATTTTCAAGGAAAAATATTGTTTTTACTCAGGAAATATATATTCGAAGTTTCATGAGTCTACGTTAATGCGTTTGGACACAATTCCATTTTATTCGATGTTCGAAGGACACGGTTTTTTCGACCTACTCTTGCTTTTCGAGCTATAACTCTCTTCCTAATATTCCGATATAGCCCATTTTCACTACCAAACAAACCTTGTCTATAAGAAAGATTCTGGCAAAATTTGAGCCCCCTAGCTTTTTCGGTGCGACCTCTATCGTGCTTTCAACAGACGGACAGACGGACAGACGGACGGACATAGCTAGATCGTCATCAAATCAAACCCTGATTCAGAATATATATACTTTATGGGGTCTAAAATGGATATTTCGATGTGTTACAAACGGAATGACAAAATGAATATACCCCCACCATTTTTTTGGTGGCGGGTATAAAAAAAAAAGTTGTCAATATATGCGAGTCAAGTTTCAAAAGTGGCAAGAAATAACAATGGAATAATGTGAGGATCATTTTTAAGGAGCACATTTTTATGTGTAAATAAAAATATATCCATCGCATAAATAATCTAAACAGTTTGAAAAAATTCAAAACATGTTATTCATTCTATTTAACTCTATGAATATTAAGCTGCTAAAGTGATAAACGTTAACAGTTTTTCTCTTATTACCGTTTGAGAATTAAAAATTTTACAAAAATATATCAGGATACACTAAGAATGACTCAACGTTGTATTCAATCGGGTTTTAACAAACAGCAAACGATTTAAATATATTTATACCCTACACATGCACTACCACACACAAAAAAATCCAATCCTTAAAATATGTCGTTTGACTTCTAGTTCGAAAAATATATGTATGTATGTATGTCTGTCCGTTTTATTTTCTTGGTTCCGTTTAAAAAACAGGTCTAGATTTTTAATAAACTTAAACGATATATGGTAGACATAACTTTTTAAGGTTAAAAATGGATATTATTTATTTGGATTGTAATCAGCTTATGATTTCATTTAATTCATTTTAATTAACATCCCCCACAGAAGGTACAAGTAGCGTACATATTGCTACAATATTCCTTCTATTGAATATTTGAATGTTTGATCTATCATTTGTTTAAACAGTTTTAATATTAGTGGATGAAATTTACAATACTATGGAAACTATCAAATAGTAGAATGCACATTTGTACACACTACTAGATATGTGCGCATGCATTATGTATTTATATACATACATACGTACATATATGTAAATAAAATAATTACAATATAAATTTCCTGCTGGATGTAGCGAAAAACACCGGGTTAGCTAAATTGCAAGGACCAGCAATGTCTATGTGAATGCGTTCCATAGGTTTATTTGCTAAAGGCCATGATTGTAGAGTATGCTTTACTGGTGCAGGACATGTTACAGCACATTGGTGACAGTTACGAACAAAAGTTACAATATCTTTATCAATGCCAGGCCAATAAACATGGCTTCTTGCTAAAGATTTCATTATTTCTTTACCTGGATGCCCACGATGAAGTTGTTTTAAAAAAACACTAGTTCTTAATTTTTGTGGTATCACAATTGTTGTGTAGGATATTATATTGTCGTAGTTGCTTTAAAATATATCTGATTGCAATTTGAATCACTTTATGAATTAATTAGTAATTCTTTTTTGATTGACAATTCGTTGACAACCTGTGTCATACTATTTTTTTTTTTGTTTTTTCTTTGTTACTTATATAAATCACGTTACACGTAAATAAATTACAAAAACAACACAACAATTGTACTCTATTCTATTTTACACACCATCTCGCAATTTGTTTTTGTCAACGCCATACACCGACACACAATAATTAATTGCATCAAACATTTTTCTTACAACTCTGCGACAGTTTTTTCTGCAATTAAGTTCAGATTTTGAAATATTTTACTTTAAATTTTTCTCCGTTATTTAAAATACTTCTATATTTTATATATGATTTATTAATTAAAAACAAGTAACAGTGCTATATTCGGCCGTGCCGAATCTTATATACCTGTTCACAACGTGTAGTCATGCAATAACACTTGTTGGTATCACCATTCATCTTATATAAAATACGTACATACATGTTAAAAACATACCAAAAAAAAAACAAAAAACAAGAAAAAATATATTAAAAATAAAAAAAATTAAAAAAACATTTAAAAAATTTTTTTTTTAAAAAATTAAAAAAAAATATAAAAAAAAAATAATAAAATATAAATAATATATAATAAAATAAAATTTTGTTGGCTCAGATGGAATTCGATGCCACGTTTACTCTATCCAGTAAATATGTATGTTGTTGTTGTAATTGTGAAAAAAACGAGGTGGTCGTGGTTTTTTGCTCATATCTCAGAAAGTTATGGGGCGATTGTGCTGAATTTCAATGGCGATTCATTCCCGGATATTTCCAAGAGATTGATACCATATAGAGATCTGAGGAACATATAGTTGCTTATAAAAGTTGATTTCAACCAACATACGGAAAGACGGACAGACGGTCAGGGCTTAATCGACTCTTATTCATAAGCTTTCAGAAACGAAAATGAAAATTGTAGAAATTACAAACGGAATGACAAACCTATATCTACCCTTGTGCACCACAGGTGAAGGGTATAATAAACACGAGTACTTTATTACATTTTTAACGAAAACAGGTAGAAGAAATGTTTATCTCCGGCAGTGCTTATTAGTTAACTATGGGACATTGATATAATATTCATTAAAGAAATAGAACAAATAACACTGCTCAGCAGCAAAATCCTCCATTAAATAAAACTATTTGGACTATATGGATTTTGATGCGCTGAACTTAAATCCGTTGTCGGTTTTTTTCCATCAGATCGGGTTTTTTTTATGGGCGTGGCAAATTTTTCCCCCTTTATTAGTCAGGTACGAAGACATATTTCATCCTAACTCGAGAACGAGTCATCCGATTTTTAAAAGTAAAACGTCAGAAGATGTGTAACTAAATTGTATTTATTTTAGTCGAATAAAATTTTTATATGTTTCTTATCGTTTTGGAATTATTCAGAAATTAATGGAGAAAAAAATTTTTTTCGTGCAAAATTTCTAATATTTTTCAATTTAAAAAAGAAATTAAAAAAAATATAAAACAAATATTCAACATTTTGCACTTTTTTCTGAGAGCTACTTATCTTAAAAATAAAAAAAACCATAAGCTTTCAAAAAACAAGTCTGAAACTCTTGCATTATAATTAAAAGAATGGAATTTGGTGCAACAGGACGTTAACGTCTTGTGCTTTCGAAATTGAGAACAACCTTTTTTGAATTATTTCAGCAGAGAGGAAGGTTTGGTATTTTGTGATAATGCTGATGGACTTTTGCGACAAATGTGTTTCAGTCATAAGTCTGATAATTGGAGGCTTTTTATTGATTCATTTAAGACAAGTTTGAAAGCCGTTTTACTTCACAATGGCAACAAATTTCCATCGGTCCCACTCGCGTATGCAAGATATATGAAACAAAACTATTGTAGCATGATGATGATACTACAAAAAATTGTAAAATTGAGAAATGTCAAATGAAGTGCAGAAAAAAAACAACATCGGCCCTTAAAATTTAACCACCCTTGATATTACTGCTTAACCTAACCCCCCGACCACACGAGCGATTGATTATGTCTTAATATAAGCAATAAAGCCGGCAGAATAACCGCATCAAATTGCCAATGTTCAAGCTTATATCTTTAGGTGGAGAACACGTAAATATCTTAAAACATAAAATTAAAAATTTTCGTGGAGATTGATCTATAATTATAAATTTTACAAAAAAATGTACAAAAATAAATTTCACTAAAAACACTAGATGAAAGCGATTCTTTTGCCATTATATCTATCTATCTATCTATCTATATATATAAAAGTGAAACTCTGTGTGTGTGTGTGTGTGTGTGTGTGTGTGTGTGTGTGTGTGTATTAGCTATAGACTCCGAAACTGTAAAACCGATCGGGCTCAAACTTTGGTAAGTTGTTGTACACATACCAGGGAGTGTTTATGGGTGAAAAGTGGGCGGGGCCACGCCCATAAAAAATTAGTTATCAGTTTTAGCTACTTGCACTTGACCGATTTTTCTGAAACTTTGCACACATATCGAGCTGTCATGACTAAAAAATTTTGTGATAAGAAAAGTGGGCGGGGCCACGCCCCTAAAAAAGTTTAAATTTTGAGGTACTTGCACTGGACCGATTTTTTTAAAACTTTGCACACATATTAAGCTGTCATGGCTTTATAATTTCGTGATTTAAAAAGTGGGCGGGGCCACGCCCATAAAAAATAAATTATCAGTTTTAGCTACTTGCACTGGACCGAAGTTTCTGAAACTTTGCAAACATACTGAGCTGTCATGACTTTACACTTTCGTCATTAGAAAAGTGGGCAGTGCCACGCCCATTAAAAAAAAGGTATCATTTTGAGGTACTTGCACTGGACCGATTTTTCTGAAACTTTGCACACATATTGAGTTATCATGACTATACAGTTTCGTATTTAGAAAAGTGGGCAGTGCCACGCCCATAAAAAAAGGTATCATTTCGAAGTACTTACACTGGACCGATTTTTGTGAAACTTTGCACACATATTGAGCTGTCATGACTATATAATTTCGTGATTAGAAAAACGGGCAGGGCTAACCCATTAAAAAATTTATAATTTTAAGATACTTTCACTGGACGGACTTTTCTGAAACTTTGCACACTTATTGAGCTGTCATTACTATACAGTTTCGTAATTAGAAACATGGGCAGTGCCACGCTCATAAAGAAAAAGTTATAGTTTTTAGCTTTGCACTTGATATTTGATTAAAATTTAGAATGCGATTAAAATTCATGAAGGGGCGTAGCAACGCGCGCCGGGATTTTCTAGTATTTAAATATAATTAAAGAACTTTTTTTTCTGCGACTTTCTCTGATACATTCATGTTGTTGTTACATTTTATTGCTCAGCAATGTATTATTCTATTTTATTATTTATTATATTATTTATTATTCTAATACATATTCATGCAGTCCACACGTTAATATCTTGTGTTGGCAATAGAATTTGACAGTTGCTGTGGCAATAATTGCCAAACACATTGCTCGTGTTGTCGGGGGGTAAACAAGATCGACAAGGCGTTTTTTATCTGCCAAAAATTCTCATTTTCATACAGTTCGTATGAAGCAAGCCGAAAAACCGCGCCGGCAACGCTTTGCAACTGGAAAATCCAATTTTGACAGAGCATTAGGTGTTAAAGTTGGCTGCAGTACAAGTGTTATTTTTTTTTTACTTTTGTAATTGTTTAAAATTACTGCTGTTTCAGCTATTTTCAAATCAACGTAGCAATTTTATATCTGATTTTATTTTTACTTAGTAAGTTTTATTAGACTACATAAGTCGTTTTTACTGTTCATTACACAACGGTGACACTTTTGTTTAGGTTCGTCATTTCAGCGTTTCTGCTTAGCATAACGCTTGCCACTCTTGTTCATTTTTTGAAGTTAATTGTTTTTCGCACTCTAGCTGTTTTGTGATTTTCTAAAAATATTTGAATGACAATTTTTGAAGCATGCGTAATACATATCCTGTCGGAAGTAGCAACGTTAAGCCTTGCTATAATTTCTACCTAATAAGACAAGCTAGGTGGTTTCGTGGACAAGTCCATAATTATGAAATATAGGGTAGTTCACGGCAACTTTCCTCGAAGAAGTTGACTTTTTTCTATTCTATTTATGTAATAAACTCAAGTAAGCTACACAACAGCTGCCTGTTTAATCTAACTAAAACCTCCTGAAATTTTTAAAATTTAACAATAGTCCTTTTACCAAAATTATACGAAATTCTTATTAGCTGTTATTAATCCGCGTGTTGATAGGAAATATCACAACGAAAATAATCGACTACAATTCAGTTCTTTTATGATTTGTTGTTTGTTCTTTTGATCTTCTGAAATATTTGAAAATTCGAAATAAGTTCTTTTGTCAAAAGACCACGGATATGTAAAATTGTTAATATTTAAATAGATTTTGTTTTAATTTAGTAATGGTTGTTTAAATTCCTAACTCCAGTAAAAGGTTAGTAATTTTAAGTTCGTGGAAGGTATTCAATATTCGGCACAGCAGCATATGGCTTTCTTAGTTATGAAGCAAACAGAATATATATTATTTAATCTCCTACATATTTAAACAAATTACTTCTAAAACAAGCCAGAATTTCGATAGATATTACAGTTGTTTAACAGCACTTATAGAATATTATAAGATTCCTCATTTTCATACTCTAGTTATGAAGTTAATTGACTAATAAAATCGCGTTAACTTTAAAAATAATAAATACATATTACTTTAAACTAAGTTAAATATATTTATATATAAGTATTTAAGTTATTAGTTACTTGCACAAGCTAGCTAAAACGCGTTGTAAGCAACATGTTGCTGGCAACAATAACCCAAAACAATCTCATACCATTTCAACACGCAACTTGTTGGCAAACAAAATAGTCTTGTGGCTGTAATAAAAAGTGTAAAAGGTTTGAATTATTTACACAAAGTTAAAAGATAATAACTATTAAAGAAATATTTTATATTTACATATGCGAGAGGGTTAAAAAATTATACACTCATAAAGTTTTGCAAGCCAAAGATCGTTTTAGTATGATAATAAGTCTAATAAAGTCAACTTTTTTTACTGTAATATACATCACAACTGCCATATGATACGTTTAAATATATTCAGAAAAAAAATTAATAGGTATTAGGTTATATTATTTTTATAAAGGTATTTTTACTAGACTTCACTGTGAAAAAGTAATTTACGTCCAGTAATTATTTTTTTTTAAATTTGCACGGTATTAATGGTGATACGTGTGAATCCCATGGATTTATTTTTAAATGTATTTTTTTATTGTATAAATAACCAACAAATGTTAAAATATATGTTTTGAAAAAAAGTCAAGCAAATGAAGGCTCAATTTAGCACCGAAAGTGCTAAAATGTTCTCATTGTATGAGTGTAATACAATTTTCTTTTAATTTCCCCAATTAGGTTCCTCTTTAAACAAAGCAAGTCATCATTGAAATGTTCTTTTATGCACTAATTAAAACCTGTTTAAAATCAGCTGTAATAAGGAATTTTTATATTGCAGAAATTGTAATAAAATGACATACAATCCACACTTCCAATGTGAGAGCTAAACAGGATATATAAAATCTCTCATGTTCCAAGAGCTCTTTACAAACGGCTGCACAAAACTTTTTAAACAAAATTTTTTAATGCTTTTATTTATATTTCTTTTGTAGTTTTTTAGTAAAAATGTTTAACAACGTAATGTAGTAATGTCACAACAATAAAATTAAAAGTCAAAATAGTATACCGTTATAATTAATATTCTAATTATAGAATATTTTATTTATTATTTTTGAGAAAAAACGATAGTGATTTTCTTAATAAAATTTTTCTGTAATAAATTCTAGAGATATAGGTACGTACATACATATTTAGGTTTTTAACTTAAAATTTTCAGAAATATTTGGGAGCAGATTGGTATTGGAAATCAGCATAATCACCAGATAACTATCTGAGATATGAGCAAATAATTTCTAAAGTTGTGGTAAAAATAAATTTAAAAACAGAGGCAGTGCTGTTTATAAGCTTATTTTTACTACAACAATTAAAATTTTCCGGCCGCAGGATAATTTATAGACATGGTTGTTATTATTTATAAATTAAACATGCCTCTGGAAATACTTATAAAAAATTTTGGACTAATTGGTCACTAATTGGCAAAGTTATAGGTAAATATTATCTGAAAAATATATTTTTTTTAAATATGTACCTATATCAACATTTTTTAAACTCCTAAATAATTTTTGAACACGCTTAAAATACTAAATTATAAGCCGTAATCTAAAATTTTATTTCTAAGAAAAACTAACAAATCGTTTTGAAACCAACTGAGATATAAGCACCAAAGTACAACTGTTTCGGTGTTTTTCCTAAATGTTTACAAACGAAAATAGATATTTTTCTATATAACCAAGAGAGCCGATATTATGATCAAATGATTATTTATAAAAAGAAAATCTTTAACATGGCGTCCTAGATTAAAAGGCGATTATATAAGTCAAATATAGTGATTACGACTTCGTCTCGTTTAACCCCTGCAATATTAGTATAAAAAAGTGGCTCGACCAGTACAATGTAGTAAGTTATAAAACAGTGTGAAATCCAAGATGGTGTCTAAAAAAAAAATGGTAGAGCAAATTTTTTAAGCCCCATCAATATGTTGATACCCATATGAAAAAGCTTGACTAACAGAATAAGCTACGATCTACATGACGGTTAACGGTACTATCAGATCCGAAAAGGCCGAATTTAACGTTCTTACTTTTTTTATAGCAAACAATTTTTTTAAGCTTGAATAAATATGTATGTATCTACAAGATGTAATACTTATTTGTGGACTTCAAACAAGACATCCTAAGTCGAATTTTTAAATATTTAAAAAAAAAAGTTCTGAGTAGAACTAATGTCGTCGACTTTGTTTCTTTCTTAATGAAACAAGATACCACTTGCCAGAAATTGTGAAGCTGGTAGAAAACTGTAAGATGTTTAACAAAGTTAGCGATGTAAATTCGACCACGTCACTTGATAACAATAGAATATATTGCTGTTGTAGCCCAAAGTGTTGCTAGAAATTGAGATTCTTTTAGAAGCAACTAGAATGAATCGCTATTGAAATTCAGCACAATCGACCCATAACATTCTGAGATATGAGCAAAAAACCACGACCAACTCGTTTTTTTCACAATTACAACAACAACCTACATACATACTGGTTAAAGTAAATGTGGCATCGAATTCCAGCTGAGCCAAAAAAAAAAATTTTTTTATTTTATTTTATATATATATTCTTTTTTTTAAATTTTTTTTTTGTATTTTTTTTATTGTTTTTTTTTTTGTTTTTATTTATTTTTTTTTTATTTTTTTTTTAATATTTTTTTTGGAAACATACATACGTAAACTCAATTTATAATTTTGCAATGGGATGTTTTTTATATGTATGTTTTTTACATGTATATGAGATGAATGGCGATACAAATAATTGTTATTGCACGAATACACGTTGCGAAGGGTATATAATATTCGGCACGGCCGAATATAGCACTCTTACTTGTTATTTTTTAATTTGTCTTTAAACTTCTAATAGTAGCTATGGGAACTTATTATATTTTTTTATAGAAATTTATAATTTTATGAAATAAGTAGAATCAAAAGTAAAAGATTTTAAACTAAGTGATTTTTTTAACTGCGCCCTTTTTTCTCTGTTTCAGTGCTTTTTGAAATTAAAAAGTTGACAACGCTTTCAATAATCTCTTTTATTTTCTCTATTCCAATAAATATCTGCACAATAAAGAAAAATTCCCTTAAAAGATTTCCTAAATTTCATGTTTAGTTCTTAAGTCTTTTACATTTGCAAACAGTAAAAAAAGCCCATACTTCAACGACGATATGTATACGTACATTCTTCGATTCATAAAAAATATTTTAGGATTATTGAAGGCTTATTTGACAAATTCTATACAACGTCTGTTAACCAAACCTTTAATAAACCTAAATATTTTTTATTAAAACATCATATATTGTGTTATTAATGAAATAAATTTATAGGGCCGTATTCATAAAAAATATCTTAGGTTTATTAAAGGCTTATTTGACAGATGTTGTAGAGAAATTTGTCAAATAAGCCTTTAATAAACCTAAAATATTTTTTATTAATACGGCCCATAATCATTAACAAAAAATCATTTAATAAAAATTTTATAAATATTTTTCTTTTGTTAATATAGTAATTAAGACAATACCACAAAATGTAATATTTTGTTAATAACTAAAGGATGTTTTTATAGAGGTATACACTTTTGAAATAAAATAAAACAAATATTAATTTTTTAAATTGACATGAAATTTACTTTATTCAAAAGAAAGTCTTCTGACATTATAATTTTAATATGTCTTCTGGCATATGACCTACACAGCTGGCTCGAAAATAGCCTAATTTGGAGGTAAAATTTTCGATGACTTTTTCCAAAATTTGTGGCTGTATATCGGTAATAAGGCGGCAAATGTTGTCCTTCAAGGGGTCAATCGTTTTAGACTTATCGGCGTAGTCTAGCGACTTCACATATCCCCACAGAAAATATTCTAGCAGCGTTAAATAGAACGACGAGACCAATCCTCAGTATTATCAAAACTTTGCGGTTACCAAACGTTTCCTTCAATAAATCAATTGCGGTACGGGCTGTGTGACCTGTTGCGCCGTTAAAAGTACGGACCAATATTACTACCAGCCCATAAACACACCAAACAGTAAGTTTTTCTGGATGAACCGGAGTCTTAACATAAATTTGAGGATTATCATCACTCGAAATACGGCAGTTCTGTTTTTTTTACGTATTCATTCAAACAAAAGTGAGTTTCATGGCTAAACAAAATTCGCTAATGGTTATCGGGATTAGCGACAATCTTGTTTTAGGCTCATTCACAGAATCTACGCCTTACAATTCATGCATCAGTCTATTGATGCTAAAATGCCAAACTAAAAATCTAAATCACTTGACAGCTGACAAATAGCCGCCAGTTAAAAAAGTGTTTTCAACAATGCAAATATGTATTTAATAAACAAATACATATGTATATGTATATGCATAATGAAATAATGAAAATCTTTATTATAATTTTATTATTATAATACTGAAAAATTTTTATTAACATAAGCGTGCAATTTACTTGTTTGTAAAATTCCAGATTATTACAATGATCTTGCTGTTGCCGTTTGTTTTTCGTTGTTGTAGTTAATTTTCTAATCGTTTTATTGGTAATATTGAACAAAAAAAAAAACACCAGCCAGTGTAAATAAATTGCAGAACAATTTTGAGGAACGAATGAATAAAGAAATACATACATTCCTTAAAATATACATACTTACATGCTGCATACATATTTGTATGTGTGTAAAAGTGTGCATATGTACCATTAGGTTCTGTGCAAAATCAAACAAACACTCAGCCGCACTAACGTATGTATGTACAACAATATTGACTAAAATTAAGCCCCTCTTAAAGGCTTATTGAGCTGCTGGTGTTTTGTTTCTTATTTGCCTTTTCTTTTTTTTTCGTAGTGTAAAAGAAATTTAACTAAATTTAAAAGGAATTGGTAAAAGAAAACAAAACAGGTTTAAATAAACAAACGTTTTTTTCGGTTAAACTTTGTTGTATTTTTGTTATTTATTTTTGTTTCTTCCCTAATTGTATTATTTTGTGCTAATGTCCGCCTTTTTACTTTAGTCCGAGTAGTATTACATTTGTGTATGTGGGAAAATAAGAATTATTTTAATAAGATACAAAAATTAATATATAAAAAATCAAAAAATAAACTTGGTAATGCCTGAACATTTGATAACTGATCAAAGTAGTAGTTATTAATTGGCGAAGTCACAAGGTGTTGCCGTAATTGTCGCTTGAATTATTTTAGATTTTGTTAAATTTTAAAAAGGTTTAGAAATGTTACAATAAATAAAAAAAAACTTATTTTTAATTCTAAAAATGTTTGGAAATTATGTTTGACATAATTGACAATACGGTGCTTTTGTGAATACACCATATATACATATTTGTTGAATTTCGAAGGTATACACGTTTGTGTCATATTAAAATACAGGGTGGCTGATGAATTTTGCTACATTAAGAACGAAATGTGTAGTTTCTTGAAATCAGCTTATTGGAAAATTTTTGCCGCAATTTTGCTATAATAGGAGTGGCTATGGGACAAGTTGCCTCATCTTGTTGAAACCACACAGAGGTGAAAAGGATTATCTTGCGGCATTGTTCTGGAAAGAAAATTGCCTCATCTTGGTGAAACCACACAGAGTTAAACAGGATTCTCTTGCGGGCATCATTCCAGAAAGAAAAACTCTTCAAAATCTTTAAGTAATGGTTTCCATTGAACGTAACAGTAAGACCGTTTTCTTCGAAAAACTAAGGCCTGACAATAAACCTTAATCAAACTGCACATCACATTGTAACGAGACATGGATGCAAATGCATCTCATGGAGTATCTATGGGTTAGAATTAGTCCATATTCGGCAATTTTTTTTGTTAACATTGCCGTTTAAATAAAAATTTGCCTCATCAGACATAAAAATGTACTTCAAGATGTTTTTATCCTCTGCCGCCAGTTGAATGATCTTCTGGCAAAATTCCAAGCGAATCATGGAAGCTTGTTAATTGAATCTTATATTGAAATAAACTTATTACTTATCTTGATGCAAAATTGTCTGCAGTGACTATCTGCTGACACCCATTTGAACAGATAAGTTTCTTGTCGAAACTCTAGGATCGCATTGTACGACAGCAGCGATAGTTTTCTGCAGGTAATTTCAGGTTTTGAACCTGTAAATTGGCCGCCTAAAAATGTGATTGTTTCCTTCTTCTTCATTGGCGAGTTACCGGAATCAATATTGGAAAAAGTGATCAAGTTTATGGCTTTGGTAAGACTAAAACTTGCGGTTCGTAAGACGGAAGCAGTGTTGATAAGCAGATGCAAAATGAGGAAAACCGCAGATTTGAGCGTTGGTACGTATTGCATAGAAGATTGAATTCGTCTTTCCTTTGCAAATACATTGAAAACTTGCTCTGCGCTTTCGCGTATTATACCGAATACCAACGATATTATTCCCTATCGCTATCGCTAAAATTCTAAAAATTATATTTAAAGCTTTTTATAGCCTTGTTTTCCATGAAGCCTTATTCTTTAACTAAATCTCCATCCCTTAAACACTTAAAAATATATTTAGCGTTTTTTTTTTACTAATATATATTTTTTAAATATATCTTTTACAGTTTTAGCGATATAGATTTAGCTTTATCGAGTTACCGAATAAGACTATCTCCAAAGCAAATTGATAACAAGCGTTATTAAGAGTATCAAGTATTTTATGTCAAGTGCGTTAAGGTTCGATTGCGTAGTGCATTTCAACAATTGCCAGATGAGGAAACATTTATCATTGTGGCTATGTTATGGTTATTGCAACAGCTGATTCAAGGTATAAATTCATTATCACATGGCAGTTGCGTTGGTCGAACATGGGTAACATGATACGCGGCATAAATATATTGCTCGATAGAGGACCTGATAGAGGTGACCTGAAGTAACATATTATACAGTTATGAAGTAGACATTGCTTCATCTTTAATATTTTTAACATAACAGTAAAACGTTGTCAGAGATAGCAGATATTTCTTTCTCTCTAGTCCACGATTTGAAAGATGGAGGGTGAACTTACAGGCAATGATTGATAGGTAGTATCAGACCTGATAATACAATACAAGCCATGATGTCTTTTATGAATATTTGGCGGGTAGAGTGTGTATAACTTTGCGACATTAGTTCTAAAGGAACTTCAAGGCAGAGTCGAAAAAATTTAAAGCCATTGTTATTACTTTTTTCGCCTTGTGACGTGAGACGTGGTATCAAGGTGTTTTACCCCGTTGAAATCTTGCACTCCTGGCATTTCATTTTCGACGATTTCATCTCATTAAATACAAATACACAGACATATACATATAGTATACATATATAATATATATAATATTTTACAAATCGAAGATTTTATTAACTTAAAAACAAACAATCTATATATATAAAAGAGTAACGTGACTGACTGCCTGACTGACTGACTGAATGACTGATTCATCGTCGCACAGCCCAAACGCAAAGAGCTAGAGACATGAAATTTGGACAATCGGTTCCTCTTTCAATGAATAGCTCCATTAAGAAGGGATTTTTGGAAATTCGTACTTTAAGGGGGTAAAAAAGGGTAAAAACGGGTAAAATCGGTAATCTTATATCTGCTAAACTAAAAATGATACAAATTAAATTGAAAAAGTATTGTAATTTGCACAAAAAATAAGCTAACAGGTGTCTGGCCTTTTTTGGAATTTTCAACCCCTAAGGGGAAAAAACGGGTAAAAACTATAATTTGGTACTTTTTTGGTACCTCATGTAACTTCCAAACGCATAAAGCTAGGAAAAAAAATTTAAACTGTATTAAGTAATGCGCAAAAAAATATTAATAGGAATTCGGCACTTTTTTCAAATTCATATGTATAAGGGGTAAAAATTGTCCCTTTTTTTGGTACTTTTTTTAAAATAAACTTTTCTTATATTATTCAATTTGACAAAATTTGACAATTATTATTTCCTAATAGAATATGGACAACTATTTAGGTGACATTTTTGGAAACTTTTCGGGGGACAAAAAAGGTACCAAATAGGGGAGAATTCCGGAAAATGAATGTGATTCCTAATTAGACGGCCAATTTTGACAAAATTTTTAAGTGGGATTTTACCAGACATAAAAAATTATGTAATTTAGTCAAAATTGAAACACATTCCTAACAGGGTAGAAAGGGGAAATATCGGGAAAAGAGTTTGGTACTTTTTAGAACATAATTACTTTTTTGCAAAAAAAGAGTAGCTTTACTGACTTTAAATCATGTCTATTAAAATATTTTGTTACATAGATATTTGAACATTTTAAACTTGGAATTAAGAACTTGGACCAAAAATGTAGAATTGAAAAATAAAGGACTATTGATACAAGATAAGACTAAAAATGTTATGGGCGACCAAAAAGGTACTTTTTTGAATTTTTATGGTACTAATTGTATTTTCTACGTTTATGAAGGTAGGACTGTACAATCAAGGACTATTGATTCCAGATGAGACTAAAAATGTTATGTGCGACCAAAAAGGTACTTTTTTGAATTTTTATGGTACTAATTGTATTTTCTACGTTTATGAAGGTAGGACTGTACAATCAAGGACAATTGATTCCAGATGAGACTAAAAATGTTATGGGCTACCAAAAAGGTACTTTTTTGAATTTTTATACTTTTGTATATTCTACGTTTATGAAGGTAGGATTGTACAATCAAGGACTATTGATACAAGGTAAGACTGAAAATGTTATGTGGGACCAAAAAGGTACTTTTTCGAATTTTTATAGTACTTTTTGTAATTTTAACATTTGCGATGATAGAATTTTGAAATTAGTGACTATTGATACAAGGTGAGACTGAAAATGTGTACAATTAAGGACTATTGATTCAATTTGAAAATTAAAATTATATTGGGGACACAAAAAAGGCCTTTTCGCATTTGTATTGTACTCTTTGTATTTTTACGTTTGTAAACATGGATTCTTAAATTAGTGTTTTTTGATCCGAGGTCTAACTCCTTATATTATGGATGACCAAAATTAATTTGTCTCTTTTTTTATATTTTCTATACATAGAATTCTGAATGTATAATAATACCAAGTGGAAGTTTAAGTGAAGGAAAAAATGTTACTTTTATTAGTTTTAGGGTCATTATTGCAAATTATTAATCTAAATTTTTAAAACTCAGTAGCAGTGATCTTGCTTTTAGTTAGGAAATATATGACCGATATGTCCTTACTCTACTTTTGATTTTTCTAAGTAAATTGAATCAGAGATACAAATTTTCATAAATTGAAACAAAAATATTTAATAATTAAAAATAGAACTTCAGTATTCAACAAATAGTAAGAACTGCGCTATCGAAGTAGCGGGTTAAATGCTAGTTCTTCATAAACCCTAAACTTTTAGAAACTTACTCCACAAGTAGAAGATTTATCGAAAATATTACACATATTGAAAACTTTCCTTTGTCTTTTTATGTTGTTTTAATGATTTCAATAAGTTATTTTAATTTCCAATTAATAATTGTTACAATTATACCGATTAAGCTGCTGGAGATTAAATCGATTTTACAACCAAACATTTCTTCAAATGCTCTTTCGAGGCAAGACAAATTTTTTCACATAATGCTAATTGAATGAATGTAAGATATTTTCCTAGGAAAAAAACAACAACAACAACCAAACATAATTCCAAAAAAACATTTAAAATATTACTTACAAAAATAACAATAGAACGCCGCAGGCATATTATTCTAACATTGCTTAAGTGGCTGTATGTTTGTGTGTATGATTTACATCAAATTGTGGAATAAATGATGATGGTTACATAAATGACCATAAATCTAAACATAATTTATCATTCGTTCATTCATTCTTACATACATTTCCTTACTCAGAGACTCACTCGACTCAATCAGTCATTTATTCGGTCATTCATTGTGTGGCATCAATTAACAGTTTCATAAAAAAAAAACCCAGAATTTTGTTAGATAAAAATAGAAAAAAGAGCAAAAATTTTTTTTTTTAAATTTATTCTTCAAAGTGAAATCGAGAAAAGAAAGTAAAAAGCTTAATCTTAATATAAATTATTTTCTTTTCGTAACTTACTCCAATCCAAACTTAATAAATCGCGTAGACAATGCTGGGGAGACAGACGGCTATAAAAACTTATCAATTTATTTTTGGTCAAAAGATAAAAATAAATAAATAAATATGAACGTACAAACATACATACATATGTATTGCTGAATGTTTGTATGTGGAATTGATCTTCACGCTGAACTTAAAGTTTGCTTTTTATTGTTGTTGTGGTTGTTGTTGCCTCTTTGATTAGTTTTAATTGGTTTATGGTTAAAATTAATTTAAATTGTTTTATTTTGTCTTGATTTGTTTGTGGCTGTGAGTGTGTTTAACTTTGTACAAATAAAGTATCTAAAAAATTTTATACAAATACCACCACCATTAGTCAACACACTCAAACACACATACATACTTGTTATGAGCATTTGTGTTGTCTGTTTGTTTAAATTGTCATTCATTATTATAATTTTCTTCAATTCTTATGGGTTGTTTTCATTTTGCTTCCTCTTCCATCATTGAGTTGTGTTAATAAATATTTTGTTTTTGATTTTTTTTTCTCGTAGCCACATTATCTATGGTTTCTGTGTAGTAAGGCCATTTAAAATGATTTATATTGAAAGAAGACATGAATGGGAGCATCAATTAAGTTTGATTTTTTATGGCGAAAACAATGATGTTCTTAAGGATTTGAACACTTTTGTAATTTTAACAATAAAATTTATATCTCATGTATTTGGGAATATATTTGAAAATTATGTAAATTAAATATTTTCTATAAATTTTTATTGTATATTATTGGAATTTTATTAATTTTTGTTTTTTACTTTTAAAGGCAGTTTTTAGAGTTAAACACATTATTTTAAATGTTTTACTACATAGACTGCATCGAATTTTTTGTAAACAAAATTTATTCGAATTATTTTGAAAAATACGATAAATCAAACTAGTTAGAATCAAAGCATGAATTCGCCTTGGTTAGAATAAAACATTCTATTGTACTGAATTTTTAATGGCTATTGCAAGTTATACAGCGATAGAAATACTTTGTCTTTAACTTTCCTTAATATAACATTAAATAAAATTAAAATTTTTTTTTTTAAAAAGCCGTTTTTAATTGATTTCAAATATATAAAAAAAGACTTAGCAAAAATTGAAATAAAGACAACCTTGTTCAATCTTTATATGTGACCTTCTACGAGAAAAGGGAGCTAGTGTGTCGAAAAACGGGTTTGGACTGGAGAGTGGATTCTGGTACCTTAAAGGGTGTAGAATAAGATGAAATGAGTTAGATCTTTGATAAAAATTTATTTACCCCATACAAATGTTGTTGCGTAGGTCACTGGTTGCAGCTTAGGAATCAAGCATTGAGATCATAACAAACAGAGCAGCTGCAATAGCAAGAGTATTGTCACACTAAAAGCGAAAAAAACACGTCACCAAAGTCGGCACCCAATCATAACTAACCATACCAAGTCGCATCTCGCAACTAAAGGTGTGTTCACAGGGACAATGCGTTATGAAACTTTAAATAAGTTTTTCTCAAAACTTCATTTTCACACACTAGGTCCCTTTTCTCGGAGAAGGTCACATATAAGTTGTTTCTTTAAGCCAAATTACCATTTTAAATATTTAACAAAAAAACAAATTTTAATTCTTTTTGTGTATTCAAAAGTTCAATTAATAACATTTGAAAATTATTTCGCCCTAGTGTTTTTGACGAAACACACATACTCTGGAGTTTAAGTGGAAGTTGGATGCCTTTTATAAACATTGTTGTATGTCACGAATAGCACAAACAGCATTGGTCTTAGGCGTCAATTCCTACAAATTTATAAGCATAAGTCAGGGACTTAACATGAGCCCACAAAAAATAATTAAAAGGTGTTAACTCACACGACCTTGGAGGCCAATTGACAGAACCATTTCTCAAAATCAACTTGTAGCCAAATTTAAATTTTAATATGTAAATCATATCTGGCTAGAATCATTGTCATCTTTATGGTGACTCATTTTTTTCCTAACCCCATCAATGTGGGAATAATGACAAGAAAAACCGTGAACTGTACAAAAAATCAAAATCAGAGATAACATAGGAAATACTTAAGCAAAATGGCGTATAACTTGAAATCTTGAATCTGGATTTTACCTGTGTACATCCGAATGTGTAATGTCCGATTGTAGCAATCTTACTTGTTGACATTAAAGTTGGATTGTAAATTTATCAAAAAGTTTGTTTTATAAATTTATTTTAGTTTTAAATAGTGTTTTTACTCCTTAAGGTAAAACCTGGTTTTAGCATTAAAATTGTTAAGAGATAATTTTGCGTTCACACTAACAGTTTAATTAATACTTTTTTTATAATATTTGTTTAGCGCACTGTATACCAGCTCTATTTATTTGAATTAAGAACAAAGAAATTTTCAGATTGCTCTTCAAATTAGAAATTAATTTTATTTTCTGTAAAGAAATGTTTAAAAATTATAGAGCTACTTTTTTTTTGGTGTTGTTGCTGCTGCATCGTTCTAGCTTTGTTTTTTTATTTTACTTGTTAAACTATTTTTTTACTGTGAGCGCCATCTAACATAATAACCTGTTTTTAATCTTTTTAACTTGGTAGCACTAAATTAAATACGACGATAACTAGGTTGTATATTATAAGATGGTTTTAGTATTTTCAATTGTATGGTAAAACCAGGTGTTAGTCATTGGTTTTAATATTAACCCAAATTTTTCAGCAAAACTTTAAGTGTGAAATGACCACTAGCTCGCATGGGACTGTCGATGTAACCGACATGTAGGGCATGCGAGGGGGAGGGGGAGACTTTGGAACATTACCTTTGTCAATGCCCTGTGTTTAGGCGTATTGACGCGAACACTTTCAGGTGGATACTATGCCGAACTTGAATTGCCTAAGAGATTCAAATTTGAGATCGATAGGAAATTACATTGAAGGAACTGGGTTCCTGACCTGCTCGATATTTTCACGTTGACGAAATTAGGATAATGGTTCATTAGGGGAATTTGTCGTTCCTATAGAGCGCACAACATAAAATAACATAACAAAACTTAAGCTGCGGTCACATTTGGTAAATATTTACCCAAAATGAGCGTGATTACTATTTTCATGTTTTGTGATTTCGCTTACACAAAAACATTCAAAAATCATCTGATATTGTAATAGATTAAATAATTATCTGTATATGAGAGCGAAAATGTCTACAATTTAATCGTTAGTTCCAAGGCATATTAATAAAGTTATATGCAGTGGCGAATTGATACAAAAAAGCAACTTTTTAGTAAATGTTTTCTGTTATGGCCATTTCGTATATATAAGGAATGGGAAAGCTGTATGATATGTTCAATTTTATACAATTTGTTTATACCCTGTTGAGACAGATATTTTAATGTTGATTGAGCAATTAAAATAAGTGTTCACACATACTCAATTTATCTTACTCCATTAGCATTTGATAGCTGTAAAAATGCGTTGTTTTTATACCAAATGAAATAATTAAATAATGCCTTCTCTTCAGTTTTTTTCCTGTTCATAAAATATATTTACAATTATATTTATAAATATATATATAATAATAATTTATAATTTATTTATTGGACTCCAATTTTCATTGCATAGTGGTCATCATTCTAACGGGTCCGCGAGGGCCAATGTGTCGATCCTCCTGGGTCGAGTGTGTCCATTTTAATACATGGATGAGTTTCCAGTCTTCGTACATATTTTGAGCAGTAGGTTTTTATTTCGTAGCGAACAAATTGAATATTCAGGTCCTTGTGTATATTCGCGTTACTAATAAACCACGGGTCTCCAGTAATAAGTCGCAATATTTTGTTTTGCCGTCTTTGTAATTTCTCTATATTAGAAGCAGAAGCTGTTCCCCATAGTTGGATTCCATAGGTCCATATTGGCTTAATGATAGCTTTGTAAAGTACAACCTTGTAGTTTAGGTTGAAAACAGAATAAGAACAAAGAAGCCACTGAAGTTGTAGTGTTTTGAGTTTGAGTTGCATAAATTTGGATTCGATATGTTGAGACCAGGTAAGGCGTCGATCAAGGTGTATACCAAGATATTTTATATGATTTTGCTCTGGGATAGCGGTGTTATTTATCTACAGGTTCAGTCTTCCCCGAGTTCACACCCAGTCCATTCTCTGAAGCCCAAGAAGATAATGTACATAATGCCGATTGAAGTACCTCGCTAATCGTCGGAAGAAATCTTCCCCTGACCAGCAGAACTACATCATCCGCATATGCCACAATCTTTACGCCCTCACTCTCAAATCTCCTCAAAATAACATTGACCGTTAGTAACCACAAAAGGGGCGATAAAACCCCCCCCTGTGGTGTCCCCCTGGTCACTGTCCTTCTCGTGTCGAAATCTCCCAAGCTAGAATTTATAACCCTACTCTTCAACATCGAGGTTATCCAACTAACCAGAAAATCCCTGACTCCCAGCCCATACAGAGCCGCTCTAATTGCCTCTATACTAACATTGTTAAAGGCACCCTCTACATCCAAAAACGCCGCTAGCGTATATTCCCTATCCTGCAAGCTACGTTCTATAAAACCAACCACATCATGCAGTGCACTCTCAACAGATCTACCCTTCAGATAAGCATGTTGAGCCCCACTAATAATGTGGGGATCAATAAAATCCCTCAGATGTAGATCGACCAGTCTCTCCAGCGTCTTAAGCAGAAAAGACGAGAGGCTGATAGGTCTAAAATCCCCTGGCTTCGAGTGTCCCGCCTTACCGGCCTTGGGTATAAAAATAACCCTAACCTCTCTCCACCTCCTAGGTATGTATCTCCTCAGGAGACACGCTCTAAACACTTCCGTCAACAGTGAGAGAAAATGATCCGAGACGTTCTGCAGCATGGCAGGGATAATTCCATCCGGACCCGGGGATTTATAGGCCTCAAATGTATTAACCGCCCATGCTACCTTATCCGTCGTTATCATCTCCTCAGCAACTATCTCTTGTTCCCTACCGATCGACCCCAGGTCGACCTCTGTCGAATGAGCGTTCACCACATTCACACAGCCAGGAAAGTGTGTCCCCATAAGTAGATCCAGGGTCTCCGAGCAAGACTCTGTCCATGAGCCATCCGTCCTCTGAATATATCCAGGTACCGTAGGGTCTTTGGATAATATTTTCCTGAACCTTGATAGCTCATTAACAGACTCTATGGACTCGCAGAACCTCGTCCACGATGCCCTTTTGGCTCTCCTGAGTTCCCCTTTATACCTATTGAAGCACACTTTATAGCTCTCCCAATCGTCGGCCCTCCTACTGGCCTTCGCCCTATTAAAACTCTTCCTAACCATAGAACTTTGAACACCCAGTTCTGAGCTAGTTCTCTTTACCAGGAGATATAAGATCGAGGCGTTTAGGCGACCGATGCTTAATGGGGTAGAGTTAGAACTAGCGGGTGGGGCGAAATATCTCGGTGTATTTCTCGACAGTAAGCTGTCATGGAGTCAGAACGTACGGGAGAGAGTGAAAAGGGGCCTAAATGCCTATTACACTTGTAGGAACTCCATAGGTAAGAGTTGGGGCCTACAACCAAGGGTGGTGAATTGGATTTACACGACGGTGGTAAGACCCATTCTAACATATGGATGTACTGTCTGGTGGGAGGCATTGGAAAAGGGTTGCTATAGGAAGCTCCTTACGAAGGTACAGAGGTGTGCTTCGCTCGGTATCACTGGTGCTATGAGAAGCACACCTCAGGGGTCTTTGGACACCATTCTTGGCACTATTCCTTTGGAGTTCTGGGTGAAGGGAATGGCGGCAAGGAGCTTGATTAGGCTAGGTGAGTCAGGGTTGGGTAGAATACTTGACATGGGCCACACTAGAATTCTATGGGAAACTGGTCTCCAGGACTATGCTCAATGTCAGGGTAATCTGACAGACTACAAGGTCACAGAGATCAGTTTTGTTAGGACACCCCCGCTAGTAATTCCGGATAGGGATTGTTGGGTCGGATCCGACAGACTGTTTGAGGGGTGTGCAGTCTTTACGGATGGATCGAAGATGGATATGGGCACAGGGGCAGGTGTCTATATTATGGAAGAGAACATCAGGAGGTCTTATAGGCTTTCTGATAACTGTAGTGTGTTCCAAGCGGAGATACTGGCTATCTATAAGGCGACGGATCTTATATTGGAACATGTTCCAAGGGGTAGGGAAGTTACTCTATATGTGGACAGTCAGGCGGCGCTCAGAGCCTTGAAGGGACATTATGTCAAATCTAGGCTGGTTGAGAAGTGTAGGAGGGCACTCGATAGGATCATGAACCTCTTCGATGTTAGACTGTGTTGGGTACCAGGGCACAAGGGAATCGTCGGCAATGAAATTGCTGACGAACTTGCGCGCGGTGGATCGGCACTGGTCTCGGCGAGCGAGGAGGACGTGGCGAGGCCTCCGTTAGGGTACTATTTCGGGCGTATCAGGGCGTGGGTATATGACAGGACCGATATGGCGTGGAGGAACAGAAGAGACTGCAGAGTATCAAGGGCTTTTTGGCCCAAGTTGAACTCGGCGGACTCTACGGTACTTCTGGGCCTGGATAGGGTATGTCTGAGGGCCACTATTGGGGTTTTAACAGGGCACTGTCCTGTGAGGGCTAGGATTAATAGATGGGATCGCGGCACTCCGGATTATTGTAGGATGTGTGAGGATGAGGACGAACTGGAGACTGTGGAGCACATTGTCTGTCACTGTCCAAGGTTACAGAATCACAGGCTAAGGTGGCTAGGTAAACGATTCCACGATGAGTTGGGTGATGTTTCAGAGTGCAAGCTAGGAAATATTATCGGATTCATCATGGGGATCGGGTGGTTGGTGATCAGGCAATGGAGCTCGTAGAAAATCTGTATTTCTTTCTTCCTTCTATTCTATTCCTTCTATTCTATACCCTACTATTATTCTTATACTGTATATCTTTGGAAACCTCTTTTCTATTTTTATTTTTATACAAAAGGGTAACGCAATGGACCTTATTGGTCTCCGAGTGTGGGTGTAGGAGGCAGACACTGCTTCCTGCATCCCCCTTTCCTACCTACCTACCTATCTACAGGTTAGGGCAGTTTCCCTTTCTCAAAGTGAAAGTGACATCTGCGCACTTTGCTGGGTTTACTTTTATTTTCCATTGGTTGAGCAATTTTTCGAGTTCTTTAATATGATCCTGCAGGCAATTAAAAGTAATTACTGGATTTTTATCTATGCTTATAAATGCTGTGTCGTCTGCAAAAGTGTACGTGTGTATCAAGTTATTAGTGGGCATATCTGATGTATAAATTATATACATGAGACGACCAAGTATACTGCCTTGGGGAACTCCTCCTTACTTGAGTCTGAGATATATTCTTTATACTTTACTACAAATGAACGATCCAAAAAATAATTTCGCAGTAGTTTGTGGGTATTTTGGGATAACAAAGAACCTATTTTATATAGAAGACCATCATGTCAGACCTTGTCAAAGGCTTGAGAAATGTCTATGAAGAGTGATGAGCAATAGTGTTTGTCCTCAAAAGCCTGTCTGATAAGATTAACTATGCGATGAACTTGTTCTACTGTGCCATGATCTTTTCCGAATCCAAATTGATGAACGTGAATAATGTGGTGGTTGTTTAAATATGGGGTCAACGCATTTAAAAAGATTTCCTCAAAGAGCTTTGGTATCGGACGATAAGATGACACTTGGCTAGCGTCTTTACCTGGCTTAGGTATCATAGTAATTTCTGATATTTTCCATGATTTAGGGTAGAAACCGGTTCTTAAGATGGAATTGAATATATATGTATATATATAGACATATATGTATTTGAATTTACTTAAACATTTTATTCAAATTTCCATCAACCATTTTCCATTTTCTTACTTTTTGTTTTTTGTACATTTATTTGTTTGACATTAGAAATGCCACCTATAACATTTTCTTCTCACTGAACATACTTTTCAAGAGTTGTATTTCGAGTTTTGGACAATAAGTGAAACAATTAAGTATATATTGCTCAATTTATAAGTAATTTTTAGTATGGTAGGTTGAGCTCATTAAAGGCCTTTAATTGCGATAATATTATAAATTGACAATTAAGGCGCATGTGTGAACAGTGTATTAAGTTAATTTTTAATACCGAAACCAAAATCTTCATTTCCATGCCTGCATTAATTAACGATTTCAAAGCGAATTCAACAAAACTTGATATTATGCTTCCCCATAAGCTGGTCTGATAATTTCACTTGTATGAATTCACTTGTACATTTTGTCAAATATTTGCCCAATGTAAACATACATACATTTACCAACATATGTACAATTATTTCAAAATGTATGTATGTATGTGCAACATACAAGAATTGTTATGATCTCTTTAATTCCCCTATAAGCTTGTTTGCAACAATTAAGTAAAAAATATAAGACAGCAAAGTCACTCTGTAATATTATTTTTTGTCTGAATTTTCACCATTGTGGTCAAGAGTTTTTTTCTGTCACAATCATTTCATATTGTCTATTATATTATTGTTACTGGAATTGAGTACTGAGTGAGCATTATATTTATTTTATACTAGAAAAGCCCGGCGCGCGTTGCTACGCCCATTAATGAATAAAAATGCATTCTGAATTTAAATTGAATATCAAGTTTAAAAAGCTAAAAATTAAAAATTTTTTTAATGGGCGTGGCAGTGCCCAATATGTGTGCAAAGTTTCACAAAAATCGGTCTAGAGCAAGTACCTCAAAATTATAACTTTTTTATGGGCGTGGCCCTGCCCACTTTTCTAATTACGAAATTGTATAATTATGAGACCTCTATATGTGTGTGAAAAGTTTTAGAAAAATCGGTGAAGTTTAAGTAGCTGAAAAGGATAACTTTTCTTTATGGGCGTGCCACTGCCCACTTTTCTAATCACGAAATTATTTAGTCATGGGAGCTCGATATGTGTGCAAAGTTTCAGAAAAATCGGTCATGTGCAAGTAGCTTAAAATGATAACTAATTTTTTATGGGCGTGGCCCCGCCCACTTTTTTCCACCCATAAACACTACCAGGGAGTGTGTACAACAACTTACCAAAGTTTGATCCCGATCGGTTTTACAGTTTCGGAGTCTATAGCTAACACACACACATACACACACAGAGTTTCACTCTTATATATATAGATGTGACTGTATTTTGAGCGTGTGTGTTTATTGTTATAAGTTTTGTTTTTGTAATCTTGTGGTTTCCTTGGCTTGTGGCAACTAGACGAGTGCCATTTTTTTTTATATTCCGTTTAAACTTGACTGTCAACCATACCAGCGGCAACACTAACAATTGTTGTTTTTATTTGTGAATGTGTTTCCTCTTGTTGTTGGCTAAATTTGATTTAGAAAAGCCAACAATCCATAAGCTGCACTTATTTCTTTTCTAGTCTCTACTTCAATAACAACTTAACGTGCCACATTCCTCAGTGCTAAATAAAAAACGGCAACACATTTCATAACTGCATTTAAACTATTTGACGTTAAGGTTTTTGGAATTTTTTTTTAAACTTTTGGCCTTAACTTATTTAAAACTGTTTTAGTTTTTTTTTTTTTTTTTTTTGCATTTCGCTGGTAAAAGGCAGTGGCTTCCAACTTTGACATAATTTGAGCACAATTATAAAAATTATTTATTTAAGTTAAATTTTCTGTTTAATAATAATTTTTATTTAATACTTAAATATAACTATGAGTTTTATGATTTGAATTCTTTAAACAAATTCAATTGCTTTTTAAGCATTTTATATTATACATCGTCTGCGTAGTTAGCGGCACGAAAGATGGCCTGTTTATGTGATTATTCAGGTTGTTATGTATATGTATTTGTGGCAAATTTCATATAAATCCATTTAGTGGTTTTTCGCGTAATTTGAACATACAAAAATTTATATTTATTATATTAGTGGAATAGAACTTAATGTAAACAATAAAAAAAATTCTTCTGTATATAACGTTGGATGATTAATTTTGGGCACTAGAAACCTCTGAACAACCGACTAACTAAATACAAAAACTTTCGCCTGAATATTGTGATAAAGAGCAGCATGTGTTAATCTTGCCGTTTTTGCGTGATTGAGTAACATACAAACATTCACATTTATAATATTAGTATATTTATAAAATAATAACGTAAAAAATAAAACTGTTGTGAACGACCCCTTATAACTATGATTAATATACAAAATGTAAATCGACGATTTTGCAAAATTCTTTTAAACAGATCTTTTTAACGGATATCGAATGCCTCAAATATTTCAGACGGGTCAGGTTTTTTAGCCGATTGCCGCCGGTATTTGAATATTTGAAGACAGCATAATAAACATTTACTGCCTTATTTATAAAAGTTATTAAAGGTTTATAAAAGGTTTATTTAACTGATCTTCTATAAAAATTTGAGTAATAAACCTCTTATAAAGCTCTTTTATTTTTTTTGAATTAGACCGACAATATACAGTTGTATTATTTAAGGACAATTTTTACTTGTAAACCAACAAAATTATTTTGATATATAAAACAAACATAGCATATATTTCCAACTATACAAAACAAGCTTAAGCTGGATTCTAGCATGATTATGTGACAGTCGGATTCCAATCACAGCATCAGCTCTTTGAGTTTAAAATTTTCGTCAACATGCGTCTGCAGAACGTGATGGGTCTAAAGACACCATGGGGCTTAAAAATTTAACAACTTTTTCATTGGTATAGTTTTTTTTATTTATTAGTTAATAAAATATTAAAAACGGAAATCTTTTTACATTAAGTATGGAAAATAAATATAAACATTTTTTTGATTTAGTTCAAGAAAATTTAAAAAAAATATTTCTTTAATTCAGACAAAAATTTCAGAGAATGAATCAATGACAAGCTATTTAAAAAATCAGTTAAAATCTCAAAAAATATTTAATCAAAGAGAATTATTTAATTAATAAAAAAAGACGTATGAAACGCAGGACAAGAAAAAAGCTTCTTCAAAGTTTTGTATCAAACTAAAATATTTAAGTCTACAGTATCTTTAACTAAATAAGAATTATAAAAGTAATTATAAACATAACAAACCAAAAAACCCACACTAATTGCAAATAAAAAAAATTTAATTTGTTGTTTTAGCATATGTATGTAATCTTAGGAAATAGTCAAACAAAAAATTATTTGAAACAATTAAAATATTAATAGAAATTGAAATTAAAATTAGGCAAACGTTTGTTTGAAAATATTTTAACGATAACTTTTTCTGTGCAAATAGCGTGGCACGTCGTCTTATTGATTCTTCATCTATTTTTACGCTGAACGAATACTGCTGGCGAATCGCAAAAATATTGTAACAATTATTCCGAGTTCTTGCGTAGAAAAGCGATTTCATGTATTATTGATATGTATTTTGTGTATGTGTATTTCACACATGAGAAAGCAGAACTAACAGTTATCGCCATTGGCAAAAATTATAACATAATGGCTTATGTGTCACCTTGTGGATAAAGATTTAAGCAAAAATATTGATTTGTATAAAACTTTGGGCGACTCGTATCAGCATAGCGACTGGTATCTGGAGAATAACACTAGCAATGTTGGCATCCACAAAGTTAATCATAGCTGGTTCAATCCATATTTTTACCACACCAAAACGTAAAATTAATTGCTCACCAACATGATGTCTCAACACCTCCATTCTTTCACGCTCTGTATGGTTTGTAGTGCCCTCTTGTTTAAACCAGAGCTCACTAAGATCATGCGTTTAAGTTTTAGGAAGCACAATGTCCGTTATTATACTGAACAAAAATGACAAAATGAGCTGTCAAAATAATACTATTTCATATCAAACCTCAAGATGATTTACACGATATTTCCTTCACAAAAAAAAAAAAAAAAAAATTTAGAATAAAATTTGGAAATCGCCGTTTTATAAGTGAATGTTTTGCATTGCGTGTTTCTTGGTACTTATAGTTAAGTTTTAAGTTTTTTATTTTTATATATTTTTTGAATGTGTTTGTCAAAGAGACTCTTTGGCTGCTGCTCCCTATTTTCTCAAATGTTGCAGTGGCATCCTATTCTATTCTTATTACTGCTTGTAGTTGCAACATTGTTGCATTGTTTTCATTCTTATCGATTGGGCTCATTGTATATCAATCTTAAATGCACCAAAGAAAACATTTTCTTTTGTTGCAACTTTTTTAACTGAAGTTGTTATAAAGTATACCAAATTATTTCTTCTTATGCGGATTTAGTGCTTTTCTTTTCGAAAAGTTGCGGCAAATATGGCAGGAAGAGGGCGTAACGAGCTTATTTGTTTATGTCACTGTCAATATTTTTTTATTTAACAACTGAATGAACGAAATAAAGAAAACTAAGTTCCTATAATGTGAAAAGGCAAAGTTTGATTTTATTTTAAGTTGTTGTATACGAGCCTTACGAGAACAACTTATTTGGCAGGAGGGATAAACATTAGTAAGTTGTTTCACTAAAATGTTAAAGACATTAAACATTTAGATTTATTAAGTAACAAAAAAAAAAGAACAATTATTTTTATATATTAAAGTGAAACTCTGTGTGTGTGTGTGTGAGTGCGTATGTGTGTTAGCTATAGACTCTGAAATCGTAAAGCCGATCAAACTCAAAGTTTGGCAAGTTGTTGTACACATTCCAGGGAGTGTTTATGGGTGAAAAAAGTGGGCGGGGCCACGCCCATAAAAAATTATTTATCATTTTTAGCTACTTGCACTTGAACGATTTTTCTGAAACTTTGCGCACACATATTGAGCTGTTATGACTTTACAATTTCGTGATAAGAAAAGTGGGCGGGGCTACGCCCATAAAAAAGTTATAATTTTGAGGTACTTGCACTGGAACGATTTTTCTAAAACTTTGCACACATATTGAGCTGTCATGACTATACAGTTTCGTGATTAGAAAAGTGGGAAGAGACACGCCCATAAAAAAAATTATAATTCTTAGCTTCTTGCACTTGATATTCAATTAAAATTCAGAAGGCATTTTTATTCATTAAGGGGCGTAGAAACGCGCGCCGGGCTTGGCTAGTTAAATATAATAATGCGTTGTTGGAACCTTGTATAAACAGTGTAATGATATCCTTTTCGAAATTACCCAGTAAAAAAATTATGAATGAACTTATCATGAATTTCGACTTTTAACCGATCTCTAGTTATTTACAAATAAAGAATTTTCCAATACTTGTATAAAGTTATTTATAAGCATAACGTTTATTTAATTATCCTTGTGTTATTATGGCCCTTCTCACGCATTCGATTAGCCTCTACAACAAAACGTCCTCAATTTTGTTGTTTTTTTTTTATTTTCTTTTGTCATTCCATTAAACCACAGAATTTAATGCCTAGGAAATGGTCTGAATGTTAGATTAAGCCATGCAATACTTTTGTTTGTGTGTTCATTACTATCAAAGCAACAATAACAATAACAACAACAACAACAGCAATAAGCAAAAATTCTAAATGATTTGAAAAAGTTGACGTGATTTAACAAAGTTTTCTTCATTCGGGCCATTTTTCTATTGACAATTGCAAATGTTGCACAACTGATTGTTGTTAAAGTTGAAGTTGTTGCTTGGTTCTACATTAACGGGATGCAGATGTGGCAGTTGTTGTTATTACTATTGTTGGCTAGTAAATGTATTAGACACGCAGTCTAAAAAGGAAAATAATGAACTCATTTATCAATCAAAGTAGCAAATCAAACAAAACGTAACAACGAGTCAAGACTTCAAAACCAACACAGCCTTAAACAACCACAAAATACTATTTGTACATACTTACATACATACATACATACATACATTTATATACGTTCGATGGTTCCAAACGGTACATTTGCAAACAAACAAAACAAAAAACAAAATAAAAAAATATTAAATTTGTGACAGACGTAAAATCTTTTCCAGAGACATCATTTTACTCTTTCGAAACCGGAAATATTGAAAATTGTTTAAGGTGAATGTGCACGAGAAGATTCTTCAATTGGAGCAGCGTACACACAACATTAATGTTCGTTTGTTTAACAAATTCAAAGACCGCTATCAAATGTTATAAATCTAGAAAAAAAAAATACAGGGGCATAGGGTACACTACAGGAGGTCGACAAATGCGTTTTTTACATTTTTATAAAAAATCAATATTTTGTGATTGTGTAATTTCCAAAACATTTTTTTGTAAATTAAAGAATTTTTAACGAGACAATACTTATTGTACAAAATAAATAAAATTGTTATTAAAAAAATAAATAATTAAACGAAAATATTTTTTTTTTCAACTTCTTGTAAATAGTAAATTTTTTAAAAAACAAAAAAATTATCGTCTATTAAAAAAAAACGAAAATTTATCGTTTATTTTTTAAAAACAAAAAAATATCTCGAAAATTTTTTTAAATCATAAATTTATTGTAAATATTAAATCATATAAAAATTTTATAGTTTTTTAATTAATGCCAATATATCGCCTCTTAACGAAAATTAATTATAAATTTTTTATTTACTTAATAGCGATTTATCGTAAATTTTCTTTAGTTTATCGTAAATTTATTTCAATTGAAATTCTATGGTAAACCTCTCATCTCTTATTTTCTTAAAAAAAATAATTTATCGTAAATTTGTTGATATCGAAAAACTGTTTTAGACTTATCATGAATGTTTTGGTAAGTAGAAATAGAGGGTGTCCACAAATTGAGATATCATTTTGATTATAATAAAAAAATGGTCAAAACAAAATGTCTTTCTTATATCGAACAAAATGCGATTGTGAATAAACGCATTCAAGTAGAGCAATTTAGTTTCGCAAGTATATAAAGGGTCCGCCATCTAACGTTTTTTTTCAACTATTGCTTTTTTCGTGAATGGTAATACTTAGCTCATGTCTGATTTGACAGATAATTAGTTTAATCCTTCCGCTGAACGAATATGTTTGTGTATACGCTTGAACAACGCTTCGCTAAGTGGGCCTGCGATCGACTTACAGAAGATGCCGACTTTGCGAAAAAAAAATCATCTTTTCAGATGGAGCTCATTTTGATCTTGTCGGGTATGTAAACAAGCAAAATTGTCGCATTTGGGGCACAGAAAACCCGCACGTATACATTGAAAAGCTGACACACACAAAACAAGTCACTGTTTGGTGCGGATTTTGGTCCAGAGGTATAATTGGGCCATTTTTCTTCGAAAATGAGCAAGGAGTGGCCGTAGTCAATGGCGATCGTTATCGGCCATGTTGAACGAATTTTTGTTCACAAAAATTGAAGAGGAGGATATTGGCAACATTTGGTTTGAACAGGACGGCGCTACGTGCCACACAGACGAAGCTACACTTGATGTTTGGCGCCCTGTTTTTGAAGATCGCATTATCAGCCGCAGAGCTGATGTCGTTTAGCCACCTCGGAGCTGCGATTTAATGCCGTTGGACTATTATTTGTGGGGTGCCGTCAAACATAAGTGTTACGCCAACAAGCCAGAGACAATTGACGCTCTGAAGGATAATATTTGTGAAGCCATTGGTGAAATACAGCTGCACACAATCGATCATGTGCTTAAAAATTGGACCGATCGTGTAGGCTACTGCATGGCCAGCCGAGGCATCCATTTGAATGAAATTATTTTCCGTTATTAACCGGAAGGATTGTACTTTCAATTAAAAAAAGAAATTTGAGAAAATATTCAGTAGTTTTTTTTATAGAATTTTCAAAAAAAAGCTATTTGGCGGACCTTTTATTTTGAATAAAAAAATGTTCTCAAATTTATATAAAACGAAAGGAGTTAAAGATCAAAATGTACGAACATTTATACCGCACAGTGTGTTTTTCGGTCTATTTAAAATTTAAAACTTAAAAAAACTGACAAGATTAGATGTACGATTTTGGAATTTTGCAAACATTGCTTTTTTATCCATAGATTTGTAATAACAGAAAACTAAGGTGACACGCCCACTTTAACTACTACCACCCATATAAAGCTTTACCTTAAATTCATATAATTTCTCTATAAATAAAGAATTTGTAAGAATAAAGGACCATATTGAAATACCTAAGTTGTATTTATTAGCAAAAAAGTACTTCGACACGCCTACTATAACGCCAACTTTTCACGTTATCTACCGTTAATGAAATTTAAAAGCTCATAAAACCGACAAAATCGGATGTATAATGATGAAATTTCGTATATATAGCTTTCTAGTCAATATCATTGCTATGCCAAAAAATTTAGGTGACACGCCTAATTTAACGCCTACCTCCCATAGAACACTTTATTTTAAATTAATATAATTTCTCTATGGACAAAGATTGTGAAAGAATACAAAACTTTATATTGAAAAATCTAAGTTGAATTAGTTAGCAGAAACTACTTTGACACGCCCACTTCTCACATAATTTACTGTTAATGAAATTTAAAGGCTCACACAACCGACAGAATTATATGTATTAGGAGATGAAATTTCGCATATATTGCTTTCTGATACATTTTATATTAATGCCAAAAAATGAAGGCGAGAAGCGCATTTTAACTCCCACATCCCATATAATACTCTATATTAAATTCATATTATTTTTATATACACAAAAATTAAAAATAAATAAATAAATCTGTAATGGATTATAAATTATATTATTTTAAAAGTAGGAGGAGCCATGCCCACAGAAAGCGTTTTCTGTTAATAACAAAATAATGAATTTTTTAAAAAGACAAAGAATTGGTGGTGGGTTTTTAAAATTCGGCACTGCCTAATAAAGTGCCACCTCCTTTTTAGGATATTAAAAATGTTCTTATTTCAGTTTATTACAAAAAGGTTCAGGTTAAAGTAGGAAAAATTATATTGGCCAAGGGACATCCACCAAACTACCTCAGTTTGTTTTTTTAATAATCATGTTATTAACTTCCTGTTTTATTCAATATGTAATTTATAGCAATATTTTAATAAAACCAAAATTAATCGCTAACAAAAAATTATTGTAAATTTCTTGCTAAACAAAAATATAACGTTAATATTTTATACTAGCCAAACCCGGCGCGCGTTGCTACGCCCCTTAATGAATCGAAATGCATTCTGAATTTTAATTGAATATCAAGTGCAAAAACCTAAAAATTATAATTTTTTTATGGGCGTGGCATTTCCCACTTTTCTAGTCACGAAATTGTAAAGTCATAACAGCTCAATATGTGTGCAAAGTTTCAGAAGAATCGGACCAGTGCAAGTATCCCAAAATTAAAATTGTTTTTATGGGCGTGGCCTTGCCCACTTTTCTAATCATGAAATTGTAAAGTCATAATAGTTCAATATGTGTGCAAAGTTTCAGAATAATCGGTCCAGTGCAAGTTCCTCAAAATGATACCTTTTTTTTATGGGCGTGGCACTGCCCACTTTTCTAATCTTGAAATTATTTAGTCATGACAGCTCAATATGTGTGCAAAGTTTCAGAAAAATCGGTCTGATGCAAGTACCTCAAAATTATAGCCTTTTTTTATGGGCGTGGCCCCGCCCACTTTTTTAATCACAAAGTTATAAAGTCACGACAGCTTAATATGTGTGCAAAGTTTCAGAAAAATCGGTCTAGTGCAAGTACCTAAAAGTTAAAACTTTTTTAGGGGCGTGGCCCCGCCCACTTTTCTTATCACGAAATTATTTAGTCATGACAGCTCGATATGTGTGCAAAGTTTCAGAAAAATCGGTCAAGTGCAAGTAGCTAAAACTGATAACTAATTTTTTATGGGCGTGGCCCCGCCCACTTTTTTTCATCCATAAACACTCCCCGGTATGTGTACAACAACTTACCAAAGTTTGAGCCCGATCGGTTTTACAGTTTCAGAGTCTATAGCTAACACACACACACACACACACACAGAGTTTCACTTTTATATATATAGATATTGAAAAATTATCGTAATTTCTTTATTAAACAAATATTTATCGTTACTTTTTTAATGAGCAATAAGACAAACCACTAGAAAACAGTTCCTCACTACATACAATTTGGCATCTAAACCCATTATTTTAACACGGCAGGTACTTACCAATCTCGCTTACTATAGGGACTCGTAAAAGTTCTTTTTACGGTCGCTTATAAAAAGGGACTTAAATAAGTACTTACTTTTATATAAATAAGTACTTGATTTAATTACCTAAAAAACCCATTATTATTAAGGACTACAGAAGTCATTCGATTCTTTTAAGGACGAAAGTTCAGTTTGATTATTTTGTTATACGATAATTTGAACTTTAACCAGTGAAAATCAATAAGTCACCAATTTGTTAGTGAAAAAGTTTACTCGAAGCGTGTAAAACTAATTGAAGATTATAAAAAGTTGTGTATTTGAAAAGCTTCTAGCAAATTTCGCAGGCAAATGCCTGAAAATAAGAACTAATGGGTCACATTAAAAATCAAGTCATTACTAAAACACTTCTTAGTAAGATAGGCCATATGTTATAGTCATTGAAAAGTATGTTATTAAGTAAGAGCAAGTCATTACCTGGTTTTTGCTGGAATCATATGAATTCTCTGTTAGAAAAAAATTTATCGTAAATTGTCGGAATTTATCTCATATTTTTTCGTAAATTTTCTTTTAAACGAAAATTTCAAATTTTTTAAATGAGTTTTTAAGTGAACATAAATTTATTGTAATTTTTTTTAATAAATAAAATATTGTTCATGTTTTAATAAATAAAAATTTATAAACATTTTAAACCAGCTATAACGTGCTTTAAAAAGGGTGATCAAATTTCATCTTAAGCCTTTAAAAAACTTCTTGTCTATCGTATCGTTTTATAAGTTTTATTTGTTTTATGGTCTGCAGCTTTTTGGAGTTCTTGTTTAGTTTATTGAAAATCATTTACTCGTTCTCTATTTAAACAGGGCTTATTGTGAAATACATAAATATTTCATACTTTCAAATCAATAAATTTTTTTTTAACAATCATTCGTATTCCGCAAAATTACCAACTAGAGACCACAATAAGGCCAAGTTCATCCATCAGTGATCACCCGCTGCATTTTTCCAAAAAGAATTTGTTTTTGTTTTAAATATAGTATTTGTTGTGTCTCTGTGAAAATCAAAACTCTCCCATCATGATGTGTAAGCAAAAAGTAAAATAAAAGTTTCAAATTGTTTTAAAGTAAAAAACAAAAAAAAAAAAAACAATCATTGCTGTTACGACCAAACATTCACTTATTGAACGGTGCTGTTGTTGAGCATTATTTAACTACATGATTCGTAGAATATTAAGGAATTGAATAAAAAAAGTTTTTAGCAGCATGTGATTAAATAGTTTTTCTATGAATTTGGTTTTCATTGAGGATAGAAATGAATGTTAGAAAACTTTTTGTGTTGGTGAGTGTGATGGTATGAATTCTACTAATATTTGTAAGATAAATTTAACAGCTTTTTTATGGCTTAACAAATTTTCATTAATGTTTTTGGTGAACATAAAACATTTTTCTTGGATTTCAATGTAAAGACTTTATATCACGCCTTGTAACAGGAGTCTAACCTCAGTCCCGATTTGTTAACTACAATTTTTCTTGCTCGACTTTATTTACTTTTCTTTTAAACATGCTTTTAAGGTCGCATAGGAAAATTTGTACTTAGGAGTTCCAATTTTTTTTATTTATATTATCAAGTGTGTTGGTACAATAATGATATAAGTATGTATGTATGACTGGAAAAACAAAATGAATTTCTATCAACGGTAAGCCCTTACATGTTTTTATTCTTCTTACCTTTATCCCCTATAAATGCAATATCTGCGCAAGTAAACTTACCAAGTCTTTGTAGCACTTTGTATACAGAGAAAACAGTATCGGTTGTTGCCAATCGCATAATTTAGTTGTGATAGTAGAATTTGACCGTTATATCTACAGAGTTTCGTTTCGGATTATCAATGTATAGTCTGTAAAGAGAAATTATAATTCTTTCAATAGAAATTTCATAACCACAGAAGTAAAGTTTGATTGCACGAACTAAACTATTCGATTGGCAATGAATTTGAATTTCTGTTTTCTGAGTGTGGTTAGGTTCTTTGTGCCCTTTTGTTATTATTTAAAATATCTTTAAATTACCTTGATTTGCCTTAAATAAACTAAATAGGCAATAATCCAAAAAAAATATAATCGAGTTCTGATTTATTGTAGTATAAAATCCAAGAACTGACAACCGAATGCAAAACCCGAGGCAGAAAAGCTTTGAGTTAAATGGGAGACTATTTAGTCTCTAAAACTGGATCACTATAAACTAATTATCTTAATGTTGACGTTTATTTTGATGTAGGTCATACAGACTTTTTTAGAAAGAACTGTTCTAGAGGTCACTAATTTTACACATTCCTCTACAGCGTTAGTATCTTTTAAATACTACGTTTTGACACCTAAAATTATCTACAACATTTCAATGTTTCAAGTGTAAATACAGAGCTCTTGAACATTAAATTCAGAAAAAAACTTTTTAAAAACATTGATTTGTAAGCAACATTAAGAGCCATTATTACAACTTTAAATTAGTTAAAGGTAGGATTTTATCTATTATTAAATCTTCATTTTAGACTGAAGTATGCGGTAAGTTCAAGACGAGTTCATTCAACCTGGTTGTAGTAATAGTAAACTGTATATTCCTCCTACAAAATCCAATCTAATTAACGCCAAGTTTTAATAATGCCCTAAAAATAAAATTTTTATTTTTAAATTATTTTAAATTTGTGTTTTTTTACTTAAAAATAATCATATAGCAAAAAAAGCCAACCCAATAAGCTAAAAATTATGCACAATTAATAAAAGTCTATTAGTTTTGATCGAATCAGACCAAAGTGGCATCCCTGAAACGAAAGTCCCATTTAAAAGTTGTTTCAAATTTTTTTATGGTTTATACAGTAAACCAGTCAAGCCCTTTCATTTGATAAATGTGTAGCTACTATATTTGATCCATAGTTATATCTTGGTTAACTGCATTCTACTAGTTAAGCCCTTTTATTTGACACTCACATTGAATAGGTGGGTTGTTTGAGGGCTGATGATATCTATTTTCATTTGTTGTAATACAAAGGAAATTATATTTTTGTGCTTATATCTCAGTCAGTTTAACAACGAATTGGCCATATTTTATGATGGAAAAAAGGCTGTCAGTATGGAATGTCTGTTGTCACTTTTACGTCTAAACATAAAAAAGCAGGCTTAAGAACTTTATATATAAAGTATTTCTTTTTTATAATTTTCTCCTATAACTTTGCAGATTTTAGCCTGATTTGTCCAGAATCTTCTAAAACTAACCCTAGAGGCATATTATAAAGAATGATTTTTTGCATTTTAATTTCTTTAGTGTAAAGAACAATTCTTAAAATACATGTCAATGTCAAAAACTCTCAGCAAGGTTCTCCATTTAACTGCAAATAGAATAAAGCCTGCAGTACACGAAATGTAAAAAGCCACATTTGCATGTGGCTGTGACGTAATTTTGACGTCATCATTAAGCATATATACATCCTTTTCGGCCATATTTGCATTTTTGGACTAAAATACATTTCGTGTAGTATTAAAATCTTAATGGATGCAGCCACTACGATTATTTTCAAAAATTAAACCAAAGTGCTGAAAGTTTTAGTGACGTCAGACCCATATGTGCATGTGGCTTTTTACATTTCGTGTACTATCGGTCATATGCCGCATGGCACGTGATACCAAACACTTTTTAAGAGACGTGTTTGATGTTCAATTAATCTGTCTTCTTGAAGAAGTTAACTGGCACCTAACAACATTTGATTTGATACCTCTAGACAATTTTTTTAGGGATACGTGAAGTCTCCCGAATAAAGGGACAAGCCAGCCATAGTTCATTTCCTAGAAAAACATTACAGCTGATACAATAAAATTCGAGTAGGTGGTGTAGCGGGATATATTTACATGAACTAATCCTAAAATTTAACATTTTATTATCTTTTGCAATTTTTCTGTTTCTTTGTTTTTAATTTTCACCCCCAAACGCTTAAAAATTCACCCGATACATAGATTTGTTTTGCTTGTGAATTATCGAAGAAGTGCAAATTGTTGTTTCTTGTGATGAAAATATTGCATACGAAAGCACAACAAAGCACTCATTTTGTACAGCTGAATTGTTCAAAAAGAAGACAAATCTTTTTCAGAATTATTTTTTTCTGTATATTTCTTCCACACGAGCTGCTACCTTTTTTAACAATATGTCTTGGAAAGGCGTGATTATGCTTTTCCCAGTAGGGATAAAGTAAGAGCTTACCAGTTGCAAAAAAAAGACCAACGAAGTGGCACATCGCATTTTGAAATCATGCTTTCAAGAAGCACTCTGGGAAGCAGAGAAGTAATTGAGTTTTTTTGGTGGGTAGGCATGCCCACTTTTCTTAATATCAAATTTTATTTGTTACAGATATTCTATGTGCATGCAAAGTTTAATACAGTTATTTTTAAGTAGTTGAAAAAAGAAAAATTACTTTGAATGGGCGTGGCACTGCTCTCATCTTGTGTCAGAAACTGTTTCGGCCAGTTTCTTAAGTCTTTGCTAAAGTTGTATTATAACCTGACCAGCAGGCATTCATTTTTATATATGAATAAAGATTAAGTGATATAAACTAAAGTTTACGTAAAGACTAATATTTCTTTTTTTGAATACACTTTAACTAATGAACAAAGAAACATCTAGTTATTCCCAGCAACGTTAACAACTGTTAAATACGATTATTTTAAGAAATAAAATTATCTTAAAATTATGATTAAATTTATTTCATACACAAATAGAAAATAAAGAGCCTGTTTTTCTTATTGCCAAGTATATTTATGTCTATGAAAAGGTGAACAGAAATTAACTTAAAATAAATTTTAATCGTTAGTTGTTTTAAAAGCATTGCATTGCAATTCCATCCTCCTACTCTATAACAATTATCGCATCTTAATTTAGATACAGTTTCGCATTTAACTATTTCCAAACAGTGATTATACTAGTACATTTACAACAACCGCAAGTACAATTACAATTGTAAGCGAAAATAAACTACTGCACTTTTCATTGTCTTCTGTCGATTCTTGAGGTTCCCAGATGTATAGTTGATACCTAAGTAGAGAGTGCCAACCCAATCGAACCCAACCCTTTTTAAATAAATTCATATAAAATACTTAAACATTTTATTACTGGTTGGGCGATAAAAAACGATTTTTTTTTAAACAATTCCAGAAACTAATCAATACGTTGAGCTGCAATGACTGCAACAGCAACAGCCGTGTAATAAAACTGCAATAACTGCAGCCGAAAGAGAGAAGAAAAAAATGAAGGCAGGAACAAAAAAACTACTTACTAACCAGTGACTGTTTCTGTGATTACAACAGAGCGATAATAAAACGATTTGGTATTACGACTCTTAAATGGATGTGTATAAATGGTTGGACGAGTTGCAGCAACCAAAGCCGATGGAATAATAAAAAAAAATAATAAAAAAAATGTAAAAGAAAAATCTGAAATAAACTTAAAACATTAAAGAAACTGCACAAGAATTCATACAGATATAAAGAAAGACTTAAGTTTACAAATAAATAAAACGAAAAAATATTAAAAATGATTCCAACTGAAAACGTGCTGAAACGTTACATTCCTGATGAAGTTGAAAGAAACAACAACAAACACAAACGACAGTGAACGAAAATCAAAACTAAACAATAGAAATAAAGTAAACTGAGCATGCGCGCATGCAAGTGTCTCATAAATGCCTTTGTTCGTTATTTCAACTATGAATTTGAAAGAGCATAAGCATAAATAAAATAGATTCGAGTATTTATGTAATCGGTTTACTTTTTTAAGAAAATTTTTAAAATTTATTTGAAACGTACATTTCTCGTTGACTTGCATTCTCTTTGACAGCTGGGGAAGTGCTATTGGATGGTAGGATAAGAGGAGCAGTTGATTTTTATTTAAGGCCTTTTAATCAGTCGTGATTCATCTCTGGTCGGGTCAAGAGCTCGCGCGTTTTTGCCATTATCATTTAATGGCAATCAGGGTTTCCCTTTTTATCTCACTTCGAGAGTTTTGCGTATCACTTTCGCGAGGTTATATGGGTGGTTAACCGCATGTTTTTGTTTTAATTGAAGGAGTACCATATAAACTCAATTTACATGTGACTGGAGGAGTTCCATTAAACTCAGCAGTAATTATTGTTCAGATGTCTCCGACTTCCTATACAATGGTAAAGGTCGACCTGCGGTACCTGAACCAAAGTTTCGACTTGCGGTGCCTAAATTAACGTTTGTAACTGGAGGAGAACCATTAAACTCAATTTTATTTATTGTGTCAATGTCTTCGACTTCCTATACAGAGATATAGGTCGTTCCACGAAGAAAGAACCTAGTGAATACCCTGACTTTTTGGTTATGTACCTCTGCCATTAAAATTTAAGAACAAAAAAAAAGGCCTTCTTTTCATTAATGCAGACACTACGTGATAGTGATTGATTGCTTACAACTTGAAATGGTACAAGGAGGTGCCAAATATCAATCGACGGGGAACGGTTAACATTATTTGCGAAAACATCTAAATGGGTCCTAATCCAATCACCAAAAATATTTCCATTATTTATATATTCAATTCCATTATAAGCGATGCTGTCAAAGATTTAATTCGACGATTTTCAAACAAAAAGAACTTGGAAACCAATTACAGATGGGGATATATAAGGATTATTTGGAATTTTACTCATAATGTGTGCCCATAAATCTTCTAAGGAAACACTCTCAGAGCTGTGGAGAAAAAATGCATATCCAATATATCGTGCAACCATGTCACGAAACAGGTTTGCGGAAATGTTTACGGTTCCTTCGCATTGACTGGCAAGCCACAAGTGTGGAACGACAGGAAAAAAACAAAGTTGCTCCTAAGGAGTATAACGAAAACAATTTCTAGTTGCATTACGTTAAATAAAACTTAAATCGTGCAATATACAAACTCTTTAAAGTACGCAAATTTATTAGCATGTTGTACAAATTTATTTAACATTGAAATCTTAATTTATTATTTCGTATTTATGAAATTATGGACTTTTTTTCAGAAGTTCTTCCATTAAAGATTTTACAGTTGCTTCTGTTACCTTTTTGTTGGAGGTGGTCCATTTATATCGGACATGTTCTGGGACACCTTTCCTGTTTTCAATTCCTTTTTACAAGAGCCCAGTACCTTTCCACAAGCCTAGGTTCTGGACAGTTAGGTAGATTTGCCTCTCGTGGTACAAAAATGACATTATTCTTTGAATACTGCTCAAGTGCCATTTTTCCATAATAACATGATGCCAAATCAAGCCAAAAATATGTAGGCACTCGGTGCTGTCTCAGAAAAAGTAAAAGTCGGCACTCTGTGATATAAATTTCTGTGTTTACCGTGCCTGATGCCACAAATGCTTGCCCTCGTTTGCCACAACTGCAAATAGCTTGCCACACGAGAAATTTCTTAGGGAATTTTGTTAATTCTTTTGTCCGGAACTCTTCCTGAACATTACCTCTTTCATCTGCAACATAAAAATCTTGGCCGGAAAGTTGAGGAAAGTCTGCCAGTAAAGTCTGTTTCGTCATCCATCACACAACAGGTGTATTTTTTTATTAAAATCTGTCTTAAATTTTTGGGTGCTCTTCGAAACAGTTGCTCGACTTATTTTACCTTACCAATATTCCTTTGACCTTTTTTCTTTCCTGATTCAATGCGCAGGTCTTCCTTATACCATTTATGGCATTTGAAACAGTTCGTGGATCAACTTTCGAATTTTTTGCTATTTTATTTTAAGTCTAGGATGGATTTTTTTGAAAAGTTTTTCCTAGTCCATTTTGATCGTAATAACAATTGAAAATTAATGAGTTTTAAAATAATAGTATCTGACATATATGTAAAAGCTAACCTGATAAAAAGAAAAATTATTTGTTGCACGATTCGAGTTTTATCTATCTAAATGCAACTAAAATTTTTTTTCGATCACTCCTTATAAGAGATGTCTTTGAGATGGTGAATTCTAACTTAAGAGCCCATTATCGACCATACGACTCTATAAACGTAGACCAGCAACTCTTCGGCTTTCGGGGCCGAACACGTTTTACGCATTATATGTCTCAAAAATTTTTTATCCACTCCAAAGCCAAATTTATACTGGAAAAATAAATAATGTAAAAGATTTAAATCAAGACGAGCGTATGGTAAGAGAGCTGGGGGCATGTATAAAAACTCCGGAAGAAATATCACCTTGAAGAATTCTTTTGCAACAATTTCATCAGCCAAATAGCTATTTGGAATGCAAAATTTTTATTTCTGTTTGACCCCTATTTGAATTGTGTTTACCCGCATTCAAAGTTATGAACACACAGACAGCTCTGATACGCACAAACTAAAGCTTGCAAACTTTTGAATTTGTCGGTGAGAAAGGAAGAGAGACTGTACTCTCACTATATTATCTCTTCCCATTGGCATAGCTACAATTTTTTTCCGAGGGTGAAAAAACCTTAAAATTTTTTTCTTCGGGGGCAAGATCTAAAATTGTTTTTATATTTATGTTTGACATCGATGCTATTTCCGTCTGGTCGATTGTTTGACCTGCCGTGAAAATCTGCTTTTTTCGTTAACATCTTGTAATTGTAATAATTGATAATGGTTGTTAAGAAGCCCAGACCAAAGAAGAAGCCAGTTACCAAGAAGGTTGCTCCAGCTCCTTTGGCTGTCAAAAAGCCAGTCGTCAAAAAAGTTGGTAACCAACTTTTCGAAAAGCGTCCTAAAAACTTTGGTATCGGTCAAAACATCCAACCCAAACGCAATTTATCACGCTTTGTTAGATGGCCCAAATACATTCGTGTTTAGCGCCAAAAGGCTGTTTTGCAAAACCGTTTGAAGGCCCCACAACCAATTCATCAACTCACCCAAACTTTGGAAAAAACCAATACAGTGAAAATGTTCAAGTTGCTGGAAAAATATCGTCCCGAATCAGCCATAGCCAAGAAGCAACGGTTGAAGAAAATTGCTGAAGCAAAGGCCAAGGGTAAGGACGTTCAACCTAAAAAGAAACCTACATTTATTCGTGCCGGAACTAACACTGTCACCAAATTGGTTGAGCAAAAAAAGGCTCAATTAGTTGTCATTGCCCACGATGTTGATCCCCTTGAGTTGGTATTGTTTTTGCCTGCATTGTGCCGCAAAATGGGTGTTCCATACTTTATTGTAAAGGGTAAAGCCGTTGGTCCGTCGCAAAACCTGCACTGCTTTGGCTTTGACCCACGTCGAAGCTTCCGATAAGGCTAACTTTAGCAAGGTCGTTGAAGCTATCAAGACCAACTACAACGATCGCCACGATGAAATCCGCAGACACTGGGGTGGTGGTATTTTGGGTTCAAAGAGTTTGGCACGCATCGCTAAATTGGAACGGGCTAAGGCTCGCGAACTCGCCCAAAAACAAGGTTAAGTTTAATTGTCGGACTTGGTATTCGGTTTTATTAAAATACAATTTTTTAATTTTATGAATGGCTTAAATCAAACGCCAATAATATTAGAAAAAACTGTTTTAAAGTTTGATTCTGGAAAAAAAGTAATAAAACAGCAATTTAGTTTTTCATATAAACTGTAAAAAAAAAAAAAAAAAAGTAATAAAATAGGTTACTTTTTCAAATTATGGGGAGGGGACCAAAAACAATTCTGAAAGGCTAAATATTGCATCCCCGAGAATGGTGCAGCTATGCTCATGTCTCTTTCTCAACCACCCACAAACTCTAGATTTACAAACTTTCGATCGTTTTCATATTTATAATCATACTTGTTTGCTAGCTAGTGATGATTGTTCATACTTCTCAATTCACAAGTACGAGTTAAGCATAAAAAGTAAAGTTTGCGTCCTGAAGCACAGTTTTTCTGTGTTCTTGCAGCAATTTTAAGGATTACAAAATTGACATTTGTGATGTAAATATAAAAGAATGACATCTATTATCATTAGTTTGACTGTATTCTTTTAAGTAATAAAAAAGTAAAGATTTTTTCAAGTTTTTCTTCCCTGGCATTAAGGTATGGTTTCTGAACTTCAGACATGGATAGCAGACATTGGGGAAATCGTTTGACTTTGCTACCTTATAGCGATAGAGAAATTGCTAGTATAGCGGTTAATCGATTATGTATAACTAACATCTCTAGAAGTGCTTGTCATTCATTTTACTATAACTTTTTTTTGGTGTGATGAAGAGGCGCACATTACTGCATACAATGCATTTACGTTCTCTAAAGATTATTAAGTAGCTCTTTTGTATTTTAAAGTACGAACATTATATTCTTCTGTACACAATAATGTCATATTTTGTTTTGGTAGGATCTACAATGAGTTTATAAATAAATTTAATATTGTTTGAGACTATGGTTGAATGAACAAAATATTTATAATATTTATGTTCTGCTTTAGTTAAACTAAAGCTGTTTAGCTGTTAATGTTCTGTGCTTTTGTTGCTATTGCAACGTGTAGTAAGTTGTGTTACATGTTGCCTATTGCTCGCATTAAAAACTGCATAAAGTTATGCATAACAATTCTTATTGTTGCAAGACCACATTGACTGAGTGACTAACTCGTCAATGGTGTTGAAAACAATTTAATAACGCCAAAGGGGACATTCAATATCCCCATTCCCTTGCAACCATGCTCTCACACTCTAAATCACGTTAATATTTAATACAAAAGTCTAAGAAATTATTTCTACTGTTAAAAAAATTGAAAAAAAAAACTGCTAAAGTCATGATTGTTCCAAAGCATTGAGCTGTTGTAATCATATAAGCTCAAGACATTTTTGGAATACTTAATAATAAAATGTAAAATATTCATAAAAAAAATATTGAGGAATAAACTATAGACATGTTCATTTAGTTGAAAATGAAAAAAATAAAAATGAATTGTGTGTATGTGAGCGACAATATACACAAATATGAGAAGTAATGATTTAACACAGTTTCGTTTAAGAACATAAATTTATTCGTATTTATGGAAGTCCATAAACCGCAAAATCATGCGTGTTTCTTGGCACAAGGGTTGCCAAGAAATTCTCATTCAAATTGTTTTTTTTACTTACACTATAATTATGACAAATTCTTTGGAAATATAAACTTCTTAATTGAAAATTGATGTTTGAATTATGAGGAATTTCAAAAGGCTTCTATAGAAACGTAAGTAATATGCAAATTAATTGTAGTTAGCCTAAGAAATATATAAAACTTAACGCCAATGATTTGAAGTAGCTACAAATCTTAGATGTGTATTAATAAGTGTTAAATATTTTTTATTTAAAATTTTTAAATACTACGCTAGATATCAGCATTAACTTATTAAAACAGACAGATGAAAAGATTGATTTGCTGTTGTCCCAATAAAACTAAACAAGCACAATGTGAAATTCATATTAAAAAATATTAAGATGAAATTTGAATTTTCCTTTATTAGCGAAAGCAAACTTTTATGTCGAAATGTTGAATATAACCCGAAAGAACAGCTTCTAGAAGTAACCTGTTAATGATAACCTCTAATACTACGCTAAAGTAGGTCCAGTCAGATGATCTAATTTTTGTTCACTCTCTAATGAACATTCTAATTCATAATACGAGCACGTGCTTCCAGCATACTTGCTTTCTGTAAGACGTTGCAACAGAACACACCAGGACTTTTCTTGTATACATTAGATGAATATCGAGGAAGACCACTACTATTTCGGATCTCTTTACTACCCCCTTGGTTTTCCAGTGATTTCATGGCTACCAATCGGTATATGTTCCTTCAGTAGGTCTCGCGCCACTACAGGAGTTTTCTCTAGACTAGAAAATAATTTCACATTACCGACTGGTACTTACCAACAATCCTAATCTCACAATCTTCTAGGGTCAAGTCTCTCTAATATCTTTAAATACGTGGTCTTAATTGAACATAGATTCATCTGATATTATCGTGCAATACATCCTCTTTACAATTTATGCGCTCCAACGGCACCTGAGTCTCCCTAACCTCTTTAAGATTGAAGCCTAGTAATCTCCTATTCCCATCAGTAAAAATATTGAAGTCACTATCCATGCCCTCATTGTACACTGATCCATCTGCAGTGAGCTTACGATGCAACCTCTCGACCATACTCGAGACATGCACTCCATCGGCATTGGAATCTCCCGTATCTCTTTAAGTTCAGAATTCCAGAATTCTCTAATGTCCAACCAGTACAGATACTGATGTTAATTTTCAAGACCTTATTGTGTGTGGATCCAACCATAAGCCTGTGTTGCAGCCTCCATTCTACTCTTGCGCACCATTGACATCAAAGTCTCCTCAACGAGGTCCATAATTTTCCAATGCCTTAGCCAGATGTGTTAGTAACACCTCCAGATCCTGAACTAGCAATATCACCAAAGCGTGGGCACTCTAGGAAAGTAACATGATACTGCGGAGGTCGCAATGTCTTTATTGAATAATAATTTTGCTGCCCTACTTTCCGTGTGTGACATCACCCCTCTTAAAAATAATCGAAAACTAGACTTTCCGAATTAACCAACTACAGCGGTACTGCCTAAATATATTTTTTTCTTTTTTTTTACCATAGAAATTAAATTAAATTTCTATTTCGAATAATACATAGAAATTTTTGTCAATATTTTAAAATATGTTATTTTCCTAGGACTATTAGGAGAAATCTGTCAATAATCGGCAAAGTTATAGGCAAAAATTATTAAAAAAAATATTTTTTATTATATATATCAAGTTCGTGAAGCTCATAAATAATTTTTTAAAACACTAGTGCAACAAATTTCGAAATATAATCTCGATAATTATAACTGAGGGAAAACTAACAAATCGGTTTAAAGATAACTGAGATATAAGCGCGGGAATATAACTGCTTCTGTATTTTTCTAAAAGCGAAAATCATTTTTATTAAATTTAAGACCTCCAGACGGATCAATGTATTGATCAAATAAAAGGGACTTACTGACAAGATGTAATATACTATAAAACTTAAAATTCATGAGGACTGTGACTGCAAAACGGCGTACGATATATTTATACACGGCATAAAGCTAGTAAATTAATATTAACCAGTATTCACCTGCTCAATTTTGGTATAAAATAATTGGGCTTATCCAGTAGAATACAGAAAACTACGAAAACGTTAAAATTCATTAAGATACCATCTTTAATAAAATGGTGGATATATAGGCCAAATATGTAACGCGACATGACGCAGAGGAACAGGGGTCAAAATCGAGTTTTTGATACCAACGGATAAAGGACAAAATTCTGAACAAAATGACTACAAAATCATGCAAAAATCTCAAGTTACAGACAGCATTTTAATTTTTTTATTTCAAAAAAGGTAGTTTCGAGATAATTGTGGTTAAAGTTTGACAATGTTTTTGAACGTGTTTTTAAGGATTTTGGCTGCCCTATAAAGTGCCCATGTGTTTATTTTGATTTCCTTTGGGAATTTTACCTACCCCTGCTAGTTTTGAATTTTTAGAATTTAATTCACGTTTTGGCCTGTACTAAAAATTTTACTCTGGCAAGATAAGGTCCCTTTCGTCATGTCGCGTCACATATAAAAGTTACTTCATCCCAAACAAAATGATGGATAATTAATTTCTTTCAACTCCATCATTATGGGTATCAAATGAAAGGGTTTGGTTGATAGAATACAGCTAACTATGTAAATATTCAAAATCAAGGATGGCGTCTTAGTTAAAAAAGTAAAATGGCGTATAACATCAAATCAGAAATCTAGGCTACGCTACATGATGATGAGATTAGGTTGAAAAAGATAGGCACTAAAAGGCAAAACCTGTAACGGGTATACACGTATGCCCCATTGGCATGTTGTGCGCTCTATAGGAACAACAAATTCCCCTAATGAATCATAATCCTTATTTCGTCAACGTAAAAATATCGAAAAGGTTAGAAACCCAGTTCCTTCAATTTAATCCCTTATCGATATCAAATTTGAATCTCTCAGGCATTCCAAGTTCAGCATAGTATCCACCTTAAAGTGTTCGCGTCTAATACGCCTTAACGCAGGGCATTAACAAAGGTAATTTTCCAAAGTCACATGAAGATGAACAGTATTACCAGATACGGTGCACTCTTGCATGTCTTCTCTCTCAAATTAAAAAAGAAAACTTAACATATTTTATTTACTTGCCATAAAATTGAAAACTTAAAATACATGGACATTAAATATATTTGTAACATTTGGCAACTAATTAAAAATGCAACCATGTACACTTGTATGTATGTATGAATATGTAGAAGTAAACAAATATGTTTGTATGTATCGAATACGGTATTCCACATATTTATTACTGCTGAAGTGAACATGCCCTAAAATGATGACTGATTTATTCGTGATGACATGTTAATGATCGTTTAATATTAAAACATTAAAAATTTGTTAATAAAAATACTTGTAAACAAAAATGCAATAAAAAAAGTTATTGAAACAAATAAAAAGTACGCTGCATTTAAGTAATAAAATAATGATCATTTCATTTTTTGAAATTGATAAATAAAAATGAAAGATTTCAAACTTGTAATCTTATGAAGATTTTATTATTAAAAACTTAATGGTTGGCAATAAAATATATAGTTTCAAAAATACTGGCTGGGCATATGTAGAAAAATGATACTCAACTTCGACTATGAACATATTGAAATCATGTCGCTCTAAAGTTGATTTTATATAAACTCAATTCACAGCCCCAGTTGTATTGTACTATTTTGTATGTTTTTACAATCTTTTATGTTTGTTGTTGTACAACAATATATTGTCATTTCATATTTTTTTAAAGTGTTGAATTGGATTTAAACAGGGATGGGAAATTAAAATTATTTGCAGAATTAAAAACTAATTTCTTTGGTATTTCATTGCTCCCAAAATATTTATAATATTTTCTTAAGTCAAATGTTTTGTTGATGTTTTTTATCCTTTTCTAAAATTTTATACTAAAAATTTTTTATAAATATTTTTTGTAGCTCTGACTCTTGATTTTTTCGTTACCTGGCGTTATTATCAATTGACTTTTAACAATACAACAATACAATTAATACAGTAGAAATTGTGTTCACAAATAAATATACTAAAACTGTGTTTGAATAGACGATACAATATACAATACGAGGTTGTGAATTGAACAATAGTTTAAGTAAATTTTGTAGTTGGATCTTATATATCTTTGTATAATTTGCTGTATTATCTGTATTATGACAATTAGGGGTCTGCTTTTTAAAATACCTCCAACACACTTCTCTATCTCTCGCAATCTCGAAGACAAACACGTTTTACTCTGAAAGCGACTGCCCATAAGAATCCCATTCTAGTATTCACTCACTAGATCTCAATTGCACGTTAATAGCAGAAAATGAATGCTCGCAAAAAATTAAACAAGTCAACACTAGTTTTGTTGCCAAGGAACTGTATATATTTTTTCAATTACGACTTCATACGGATTACAAAAATAACGTATGAAATCAGTGATTTTTTTGCGTTATTATTTACATAAAAAGTTTATTTTTCGTGACTTTCGTGAATGATGCACAGAGGAAGGTCTCGTTACATTCCCCAACAGTAGTCAGTCTAATTGGCCTTGGTACCTCACTTCCATTGTTTTCAGGTCCTGATGAAACCGCTCCCCTTGCTCATCGCTAAAATACCCAAGATTATCTGGGAATCGGTCGAGATGACTATGAAGGTGCAATTTGACAGACATGTTACATTCCAAGTTTCTAAAGTTATCTAGTATGTCGTTAATATTTTCGCGGTAGTTGCTTGACTTGTAATTTTAAACAAAAGAAGTCCGAGCAGACCGTTCTAAATCATTCATTGAATTAAGGAAACTGGAACCTTTAATTAATATTTTTATTTTTGGACCATCTGAAGCCAATACCTCTGCAGATTCTTTGGGTAATTCAAGATCTCTTACCATATCATTTAATTCTTATTGTTTAAATGGTTTGGGGTTTATAGACAATACTTCTTCGAAATCACTATCGCAGCTCATTTTGTCAAGGATTTCTTCAAACAACGGTTAATTTTTAGAGCATAGTTTTGGAACAGGTACTTCCTGGGAATGTAGCAGAGGTCTTCTGGCCGATTCTATGACTGGTTAAATATTATTGTTCAGAATAATTCCACGTAATTTAATACAGCAAAATAAGTAGTCATCTAAGTGTTTTCTTTGTTCTTTCCAATGCATAGGAACTCCGAATTTCATAGGACGTTTTCGACCATTCATACACTGTCTTAAATGCTAACAGCACATTTTACAAACCATTTGAGGAATCCAAGGCTTATTGCTATACTCAATTTCCAAATTAAAATAACAAGATAAACACTTTTTGTAAAATCCGTTATAGGGTTTCTAAACTTTTTAACGGTGTAGTCACCACAAATGTATCAAAACATGTTTGGATCATTTAGACAATTTCTTTGCGATGACGAATGTTATTAAAATAAATTTATTAAACAAACTAACCGATAGGATTTTAAGCCGTGTGAAAAAAGTACGTTTCACAGCTACTATTTAAAATTTAAATTATATCCTAAACTACACCTCAGTGTCGTCATGTTACAGAACCACTAACGGTTTCTCGACATTTTTTTTAATTTGTTGACATGTGCTATCAAACGTTTGACAAAAAGAATTACGAAATTATGTTAAATTTTTCATATTTCTTTTGCTACCGAACGTAGTAGTCACATTTTTTAATTTTTTTGTTAGGATTAATGATCCCTAGAATAAAAATTTCTGCTATAGATAAAACCTTCGGTATCTCACACTTTTATATCTGATTATCCAAGGATATAACAACAAAATTAAAAAGGCGATCCCTACATTCGGCAAATGAAATTAAGCTGCCTTACGAAAATACTTTATATTTTTTTTTTATGAACAGAAAAGTTTGCATGCCAGTACGATTCTGTAGTATACAGAGGTAAAATAATCATATGGTAATACAACTTGGTGTAGGAATATCTTATAAAATTTCCAATCGTCCTTGCCGATGGACAATCTTCGTATGATACTTAAGGTTGAACTTTATATTATCTGTCTTGAACGAAGTAAAAAATTTAAATTAACCAAGCATTTAATTTTTAATTCTTTAGGATCTTACCTTCAATTAGATAGATGATCCCTAGATCAGTGCGATCGCATATCAGCTTGTCTGGATATAAATATTCTGCAGTACATTTACCCGCTATATTTAGAGAAACTGTCTAAGGCTAACTCTAATAAACTTTTTTAATTTTTCTTTTCCTTAGATACGACTAGGAATATATGCCGTATTTCTAAGCGCATATTGAAATTTAGATGTTACTTAAATAAGCTAATAGGCAGGTTAAGTAAACGGCGTCTCAGTAAGAATGTACTTTTTATTTTTATAAGAAGAACAGGCATTTTTTTTATCGGATTGTAAAGAAGATATGCTCTGATTAATTATTGAATGAATGAAATGGCCCCACGGTTCTAATGACAGTCGATTATATTTTTCAATAAATTATTCATGACTTTTTACAACGATCGGCAGTATCTTACCGATGCATTAAGTTGATTGTTTCATGAGCGGTGTGGCAGGTGAAGGCGTCTTGCTGAAACCACGTGTCATCCAGACCCATTCGTTTCTGTAACGAATGCTGTTCACAGTCATTGCAATTTCGGCATGATCTTAAAAAAAAATTAATCAAAAACCGCACTGACTGTCTAGTGCTGTCGTTGTAGAAGCATTTGTTCCTCATTGATTGCATGAGCATTTTCTGATTCCAAAATTGTACAATTTTGTATATGCACGAAGCTCTTCATCAAAGAAGATGATTTTTTTAGAAAAATTTACATTGACTTCACTTTGCTTCATTACCCATTGAATCAATTGCCGGGGCTTTTCATGGTCTGCTGATTTGAGGTCTTGAGTAAGCCAAATTTTATATGCATGAAGGAGGTCGTCATGTCAAAATTCGCTTTGTAGTTTATCGTGAAATTCAAGAGACTGATGCTCGGCGCACAATTGGGACGAACGACGAATTTCGCCCAGCACGACGAACTCTTCGGTAAACATTCGTTGTGCAAATTCGTCGTGTGAAGCACAACAACGACGAAAAAGTAACATCTTTTATAGTTGATAAAATTGTTTACGGTTTGTGCAAAAATAGAACAAAATTAATCAAATAATTTAAATTTTTGTGAAACTCAACAAAACAATAAATATAATTTCTGTAATAATAAAAACTTGTTTACGTATAAGCAAACGTTTGCAAAGAATTAAATACGTGAGTACGTGCTTTAAACAATAATAAAAATTTTGTTTGTGTATAACAGCTAATAGTGTGACCATATAAAAATAAGATCACTTAATAAACTTAAACATTTGCAAAAACACAAATAAAAACAAATTTTTGTACTTAACTTTTTTATACTTATTTTAAATGTTTTAAAATAAAAAATAAAACAATTATTAAAGTAAAAACTAACTTTATTTTCTTAAAAAGTTGAGAAGTAAACCCAAATTTAATAAAATATGGTCACCTTGTATCAATTTGTTCGTCGTTCGCCGGCGTAAGAAATAGAAATAAATCTAATGCAGAGTTCGCCGCGTAAAGCGAACTTCGACTGACGCCACAATTGTATGCATTCTCATATACACAAATGTGTTTTATTTTTGATGACGAATATTCGTGGCGAAAAATTCGTCGTTCGTCTTAATTGTGCGCCTAGCATGAAGTGAAAGTTGTCACTTGCGCAACAAAATAACCCTAAATTTAAAGGAAAAGTTAGTTTTGTGTTCTTACGGTTGAAACATTGGAATAAAGCTTTTGCGAAAATAAACGAATACCTGTAGAGCGGCGGCCAAGTTCCGCATCTCACATCCGTATATCAAGGTGAATTTTTCGTTAAAGTTATATAGTGTGTGCTCATCTGCACAAAATAATTGTTTGCGTGTTTTAGATTGCTCTACAAAATTTTGTTAAAATCTGTCACAGAAGGACCACTTTCGTAGTGCAAGTTGATTTTTAAAATCTCGTCAACAAATAAACTTCAAATAAATTTAAAATAAATAGCGCTACTTCAATTGTTAACTAAGTGTTGCCAATAGTTACTATTGAACGTTACCTGTAGACATATAATTTGTTAATATACTTTTTTTTATCAAAAATTAATATTTATGCTTAAACTGACATTCTAAATGAATATCTTTGCTTTATCTTAATATTAAATACATATTTATGCAAAAAATTAGCTAAAATATTAACCAAAATTGTATGAAATATTAGTGAGTTAACAAAAACTCAACATTCGACAACACTCTATATTCGTCTTGTCACTTTACCTGCCGTAAGTGTGAAAATTTTACTTGTTTAAAAATTTCTTTGCAAGCTGAGTGCCAGGTAGCGAAAGTGTTAGTGTATTAGTTTTTTCACTTGCACTTGCATGTTGCAACGTAGGGTTACCACTATTTTTATACAGACATCAATAGTGAGTCAGATTTTTTGTGAACAATATATGATGCTGTGGAGCTGATTTTTGGAAACGTTCTTTGATGGAACTTTCCGGGAACAGTAATCTCTGAAAACGTTTTAAGCGTTTGTGATCTTATTCAAAGAAGTTAAAAACGTTAAATTTTAAACATAAAAATGTTTGTACTAGAAGAACGTAGTTTTAAGTGAAAAGGTCCAAAGTGTCTGTGTAGGAGGCACTTGGAACAATGAACCGATTTTAACAAGTTTCTGTTTTATATCACAAACAACAATGTCACAAGAAGGAACAACATTAAATCGAATCAGAATGTGATTTAAAGTAGATTTCTATACTTTAAATTGGGTGGTGGGAAATAACTTGTGGGCGTTACAGAAATCACTACAAACGCATTACACCCTCTCCACCTACAGTGCTATGGGTTATAATAAAATTAAAATTTTATGGACTATCCAATGTAAAAAAAAAAATTAAAGTAAATATAATGTTATTTCAAGAATGTTGTTGAAGATGACTTTGGGAAAACAGACAACAAATACAAGAGAAATAATCGATTGAAAATTTCATTTGTCATTTATTTTATGTCCATAAAATGCTAATGGTTACTTAACATTTTTCTTATCTAGTTTTTTTTTCTTTTATATATTTTTTTTTTGTAATTTTATTTTCTCTTAACATATATAAAATAGTAGTAGTATCACATAGTAAGCACTTTAAACGTGCCATAATCAAAACCTCCCAAGTAAGCGACTGAATGGCTTTAAAAACAACTTTAAAATTGTTAGTGGACATTTTAAATATTTTTTTATTTTTATTTTCTAACAGTTTTCTCTAAAGTTTATTTATTCACTCGTATACATAAAAATATTTTAAGTTCATCTCTGTCTTGTTATTAAAAAATTATTAAACAAAAAATATTTCAAATTTACTTCAAGCGTAGGTTGCGTGAACATGTGTATGTGTGTATGTATGCATGTACATATTTGAATTGTATGTGTATTTGATTCCAACATCTTTTTCAAAATCACTAAATGCTTTGTACATAAGTATGTGTATGTATGAGTGTTTTCTTTAAATTATTCTGAAAGTGGTAGCTTAAGAAAACATTTTGAAATAAACTTGACTTATTGTTTAAGTAAATAAACAAATGCGCCGTAAGTTAATATTGAAATAATAATAGTCTGTTTAAATTTCTAAAAACCATATAAAACAGAGTATTGAAATATGAAATGCTCTGGCAGTGTAAAGGAAAAGCTAATGTTTGTTTTATATCAAATAGTGTCAAAAGTTAATTAAACACACACACACACAAAAACACGAAAATCGATGTGGGTAGTCTTAAAATCAAATGAGATGAAATGAGTCATCAGATTTTTAGGGGGACATTATTTGGAGTAATGTATACCATAGCGAAATGCATATACGTATGTATGTACGTACGTATGTATTTTATTAAAATTTTAAGCGATAAAAAAAACGCATACCCATACAAAATTTTTAATATAAATCTCAAAACCAATATGAGATTAATTAAAAATAAAAAAGACTTAATGCCTAATTAAAATTTAATTATAAGATGTAGAGATCCTAGAAGCCGACATAATGCAGTAGAGTTAAACTGCCTTATTTTTAAAAACTATTAAAGGTTTGTAAAACTGATTTTCTAGGAAAACTTTATTTATAAATGTTTCGTATATGGTTTTTTGATCATTTTTATTGCTAAGGCCGTAAACAGAGTACACCAAGTTCATATATATTTAATGCATATGACAATTTAATTCCTATAGTTTTTAACAATTAACCAGGGTACACTTAATTAGGTAGTTTCATTTGATCGGCTGATCATCAGCTATTCATTTTAAAATATCAAAATTTTATACATTTTTCCTCTTCTCTCAAAATTTTTAATGGTCAAACTTTATATAAAAAAAAATTATAAAAAAATGTTTCTTTGAAAAGCAGTTACGTTTTATGAATTACACCATGATATAAGTACACCTTGCTTTAATATTTTATAAAAACTAGAATTAAGTAAAAAAAAAAATTAAATTTCTGAGATTTCAACAAACAATAAACAGATAACTGCGAGTGTTGAAAACCCATATGGCGTGTTTATGGTCCTTCGAAACGATTCATTCTTTACGAGGCTACAAACAACAACATATTATCCCAGCTTTAATCCAAATTAAATAACAAAATTGCACGATTTCTGATTAAAGGTAAAGTCAGATTGAAAACAAATTGCGGAAAATATTTTTGTCACGTCCGTAGTCGACGGAACAAGCTAATCAATTAAAAAATGTAAAACTTAACCGTCAGCTTCCTTCCTTTTCCGCTTCTATGTTTTGGCATCATCACCTACTGCAACAAGCAGGATTATTTTCGCTTTTAAATCAACCAAGCATTTGTATTTTGGTGCTTTTATTTGACTTAGTCTCAAACCGATTTGTAAGTTTTTTTTAGCAAAAATTTCTAAGGCTACGGCTTGCAGTTTTCTGCCACTAGCGTATCCAAAAATTATTTAGGAGTTTGATATATACAATATATAGAAAGGGTGGGCCATTTAAAAGTGTACATTTAAAAATGCAATAAAACAAAAAAGCTTGAAATTTTGCCAAATAAATTTTTTTGTTGTAAAGTACAATTGTTCCGCTTAGAAATAAAATATTACTTCATTTAAATAGCTGCCGCGGATGGTCTCAGAGTACTTCATTTAATCAGACTAATTTTCGAGCAATTTTTCGAGTATATGGGGTTGTATATCGGCAATGGCATCACGAATGTGATCAATTGTCTATGGTTTGTCTGCAGAACACTTTAAGGGATTTAATGGCACCGCACAGAAAATCGTCCAACGGTGTCAAAATTATATCACTATTTCGGCTTATTCAACGTTCATCAGACGTCGTAAGCAATAAATCAATTGCGGTCTGAAATATGTGGAAAGTTCCACCATTCTATTGAAACTAAATATTGTTCACCATGTATCAGTACCATGAAGAGCGGGCACAAATAAATCGGTTATCATGGTTCGATTGGTGTCTCCTTTGGCCGTCATGATTGCGCCATCCTCATTTTTAAATAAATATGGGCCAACTATGCCTCCGCTCAACAAGCCGCACCAAAGTCACTCGTAATGAGGGCATTTGCTTTTGTAAGACTACGTTTGGGGTTTCTGAGCTCCAAATACGTCAATTTAGCTTATTAACGAATCCAACCAACATGAAAATGAGCTTCATCCGAAAAGGTGATTTTTTCCAATCGCAATTTCCAAACAACTGTCTTTGTTTTGGAAATAATTTTCCAATTTCGTATAGCGGAGATAATATACTGAATTTTGTGACAGAATAGAATGACATAGGTATTGCCAGATTCGAAATTACCGCCATTTCAAATTTAAGTCGATAGATCCAGCATACCGATATACCCTTTATATATTTTTTTCCAAACAATTTTTGCCTATAACTTGAGCGATTAGAGCCCGATTTGTCCAAAGTTTTCGAATATCCTAAGAGGCAAATCATTTCTATAAATAGTAATAAAACTGTTTATAGATTATTTAAAAAAATAAAATTTTTTTAATTTTATGTTAAAAATATGGAAAAAACAAACACAGCCGTGTTTATTAGCGCATATCTCATAAAGTTATAAAGTGATTATGCTGGATTGTAATAGCAATTCATTCTCTAATATTTCGAAAAGACTGGTACCACATATAGATCTGACCAACAGGAGTTGGATTTTAAATGTGGATTTCAACAAACATATACCTTATGGAGTTAAAACTATAGATTGTAGACTTTACAAATAAAACGAAAAAGTTATAAATTCCTTGATACCACAGGTAACACAGAAAATGCTGTTTAATATGGGGCGATAAATGAATACCTGCCACTTTTTTTTAAGCTTATTTCTTGTAAATGTTGCCCCTTAGTGGTTTGTTCATCAATTTGGACAAAATTATTCCAAAATTTTTACCGATATTTTAGCAGTGGCATATGCTGGCTGGCTTGGATCTGTACACAAAAGAATTTACGTTTTTCGACAAAAAATAGAGCATTGGGGTCAAGTTGCTCTTGGCAGCCAATGAAAATCTTTAAAATGTGAGATTAGTTACTTACAAAACTCGTCTCTCAATAGGTTCATATAGCATGGGTTGTAGAATTCCGACCACTTTCTCACGACTCATCTGAGTCTCTCTCTATATGTACAAGCTTCAGGATTCCACTCAGCCCCAGCTAAAAGCGATTTGAGTCTCCCTAACGACTTTTTCAGGATTCTCCTATACCCGAGCCAGAGGACTTTTATAGCAAGGACTAGCATAAACACCATGGCGTAGACACTTGTTCAAAGTAACATGTTCCCCGAGACTCATATTTATATAAATATATTTATATAATTTCCCATCGTCCTGCGGCCAGTCAGAGGCACATATATCGGGTGTCCCAACTAGAACGCAATTTTTAAATTTGGCGCCATTCGAAGTGTCATTGTTTGACATTTGAACAATTGTTATTGTTTGCTAGTAGAAGGTACGAGGTTAGTAAAAATGGAGTGCTACACGAATGAACAACGCATTCTCATTGTGAAATTGTTTTACCAAAATGGTGAAAGTTTTGCGGCTACAGTTCGCAAATTGCGATCAATTTGGGGTCCAAAAGAATCAACTGTAAAGAGATTAATGGATAAATTTGCCGAAACTGGGTCTGTTAGTGATGTAAAGACAACAACGCGCCTTCGACCAGGTCGATCGACTGAAAATGTCGCAGCTGTACGGGATGATGTCGCTCAAACTTCATTCACCTCAATTCGACACCGAGCTCAGTAAATTGGTGTCTCCAAATCCACTATGCAGTGAATTTTGACGAAAAATTTGCATCTTCATGCATACAAACTTCAACTGACTCAGGAACTGAAGCCAGCTGACCATGGACAGTGAAGGGAGTTCGTTAATTGGGTATTGGAGAGACAACATGAAAATGCTGAGACCATAATTGGCCGCCTAGATCGTGTGATTTAACATGTTTAGATTTTTTTTGGGGTTTTTTGAAGTCGATGGTTTATATATTAAAAAAATCTCTATTAATTTCTACGAAATATGTTTGCGCAGTCAGTCGATATTCTTTTTATAAAACAAGAAAATCAACATTGCTTTCCATTAAGTAAAATCAGTACAAATTCAATAGTTTAATTTATTTGCTACAGTTTCATTTTCAACATTGTGTCTTAAATTTCAATTCGTTCAAAAGCGGCCACAACAAAAAACCAATTCCTTTGCTGCAACATCTAATATAAAATATTTTATTAATTTCAATTATTGTTCGCTGTTTGTTTGTTTTTTTTTCGTTTTAACAACCAGAAAAGGAGATACCCGCTCGTTCAGTCAAACATACTAAGTACATGATGTGGTTGGTTGTAAATTGAAAATAAATACGATCAGATCATAATTTGTTTACATCAATAAACAATGCACGGTTGTGCAAAGTTTTCGTTATTATACCCTTCATGGTGCACAAGGGTATATATAGCTTTGTCATTCCATTTGTAATTTCTACAATTTTCATTTCCCCATAAAGTATATATTTTCTGAAAGCTTATGAAAAGAGGAGTCGATTAAGCCCTGACCGTCTGCCCGTCTGTCCGTGTGTTGGTTGAAATCAACTTTTAGAAGCAACTATATGTTCCTCAGATCTGTATATGGTATCAATCTCTTGGAAATATCCAGGAATGAATCGCTATTGAAATTCAGCACAATCGCCCCATAACTTTCTGAGATATGAGCAAAAAACCACGACCACCTCGTATTTTTTCCACAATTACAACAACAACCTACATACATACTGGTTAAAGTAAACGTGGCATAGAATTCCAGCTGAGCCAAAAAAATTTTTATTCATTTTATTAAATATATTATTTATATTTTATTATTTGTTTTTATATATTTTTTTTTATTTGTTTAAAAAAAGTTTTTTAAAAAAATTTTTAAAAATTTAAAAAAAAATTTTTTTTTAAATTTTTTTTTTGTAATTTTTTTTATTATTTTTTTTTATTTTTTATTTATTTTTTTTTTGTTTTTTATGTTTTTTACATGTATGTACGTATTTCATATGAGATAAATGGTGATATAAACAATTGTAATTTCATGACTACACGTTGTGAAGGGTATATAAGATTCGGCACGGCTGAATATAGCACTGTTACTTGTTTTTTAATGGCATGAGTAATAGTTTCCATATCATTTTGCAATAATATTTAAATTTTATTATAATCATTAATAACAATTCAAACATTTTTGTTTTTTGTTTTCGCTGTAAATGAATCTCTTTGCAATCGTTTTGCAGTATTTTATTTAAACTGAGTAGAAATTTTTGTTGTTGTTGTTTTTGTTGTTATGCTCTCAGCTTGCGGCAAATGACCCAAGCTAAAAGTTGTTATTGCTATCGGTATGTGAATTTATTTACAACAATTTTGCTTATGATTGTTTTAAATTTCGTTTGAGGGGGAGCAGGCAGTTGTAAAAGGCAGTATAACAATTGAAAAGGTGCAAGTGTTGAATCATCAATTTACGGCGCCGCCTTTTAACAACAACGGACAGGCAAACAAATGACCCTGCTGTGCCGGAGTTATCAACGTGATTAGCGATACGATGTATAAAATCCGGAAGGTTGTTATTTGATATTTTACAAATTACAATGAATCAGTAGAAAATTTATGGAAAATAATTTAAACTGACTACATTTTCGATTACCTAGGGATGGTATATTAGCTTCTCTTAACTCTCCCAAGAACTAATGGAAGACAAATGATATAAATTAAATCATTTGTAAAGACACAAAAACTTCCGGGCAAATATAAAATATTTAGTAATTTAATAAGACCTCTCTCATAAATGCTTACGGTTCGAATCACACTATTGAATTTTCATTGTTTAATATTTCTAATTGTAACGAGTGTCTTATTGAAAATATTTATTTTGTGTCTCTGGGTTAATATGTAATACGAGTAATTCCGGTGTTTTTATTTATATTGTTTATTCATGTTTAAATTGTTTGTCATTTGAATATCAATGATTTTTGTATAATTACATTTCTAATATATCTGTTCTATTCACAAAAAGCCCTGAGTGTCGAATTATTATTAAGTCATAAAAAAAAAAAATATGAAAGAAAAACTTTAAAATATTTAAACTCTTAAAATTATGAAACATTATGACATTATGACAATACGACAACACGGCCCTTAGGAAAACTTGTGAATTCACCAATTTTATTTCAATAAAAAATGCTTTTAAGTACGTAATGCATATACAGGATGGGCCAACTTGAAGTGACTGATTTAAAATGCTTTTGTATTTCATAATTTTTTTATTTAATTTTGTTTTTGCAAATAAAAGTATACATTATAATTTTTTTTAAGCTAAATATGAAAAATTACATCTTTTAGATGGCGTCCATTCTCCTGTTGGCAGTTAATGGCTCTACTCAATACATTTTGCATTACGTTTCTGACTGCAATTGAGCAAAATTCTGTGCCAATATTCTGCTTTAGCTCCTGAATATTTGGTGGTTTGTTGACGTAATCTCGTTCCTTCAAGAAACCCTACAAAAAAAAAATCGGGAACCGTCAAATCTGGTAAACGAGGTGGCCACGCAAAATCTGCATTTTTTTAATTATTCGGTATTCAAAAAGTTCTCGAAGAATTACCATTGTGGTCTTGCGATATGAGCTTTGGTTCCATCTTGCTGGAACCGTATGTTACGATTATTGAGAACTATCGGACGTAAAAAATTTTCCAACATGGTCCGGTATACCACCCCAGAGACGGTTTCAGGCTCATTAAGTTCATTTTCGAAGAAATATGGACCAAAAACTTTATCAGCCATGATTCCACACCAAACAGTGCATCTGACCGGGTGTAATTGTGGCTGATGCAATGCTCTCGAATTCTCTGTACCCCAAATTCGGCAGTTCTGCTTATTAACATTTTCATTTAAATGAAATGCTTCATCGCTCATAATCAGATTATTCAAAAAATTGACATTTTTCGTTGCTAGCAAAATCAATCTATTGGCATATTGTAGTCGTTGTGGCACATCCCTCGGCAATAATTCTTGAACCAATTGAATTTTATATTGAAAAATCTTCAGATTAACTTTTAGAATACGTCGTAGCGATGTTCTTTAGATGTTCAATTGAGTAGCTCGTCGACGAGTAGACACAGATGGATCCGTGTGAACACTTTCTCATACAGCTTATATTGTTTGTTCAGTGCGAAAAGGACGAACAACATTTCTTCGTAATTCATTACCCACTGAACGCAAATTCTCGAAACGGGTCATTAAGCTTCTTATCATGTTTACACTGGGAGCCTCTGCAGTATTTAAATGCTGACTGTATTTTCTTTGCGTTGTAACAATTGATCGCCTGGAAACATTATAAAATTCAACAATTTTTACACGTTCTTCCACTAAGTATGATGACATTATAAAATTTTATAAATTTCTGTATTATCTGCAATAAAAGAAAAAAAAATTTAAAAAAAATTAAAATACAAAAATTATAAGCATTTCAAATCTGTCTCTCCAAATTGGCCAACCCTGTACAGTTAAGTGTTAAAAATAAATATATGTTTTTATAACAACAACAAATTCACTTCGAATTTGAATTTTTAGCGACGTGTAATTAAAATAGTGGGTGTAAACCTAAAAATGCAAGTTTTTTTTTAATACATAGATTTTATTTTAAAAATGTGTACAATGTTGGTCTATTCATAGTACTGATTTATAGCTACGACCTTTTCCCTTCTTTCTGGCAACATATGGATTCTGCGCCACAACAACTGCTGATGTACTACCAAATCAAGCTTATTTCGAATTCTCTATTCTGATGTGCAACTAATGGCAGAGTGAGCGTTATAAATCAACCACTTCTTTGGAAATAGTTCTTAACAGGTATTGCAACATGTAGCCGATCGTTGACACGATGCAATAGTACAGTTTAATTCTGGGTGTTTTTCGGCCAATGCTTGCTTCAAATGAATCACTTGCATTCGGTACGGATTCCCTGTGATGGTTCGACCCAAATTTCAGCAGCTCATAATGAAGGGTGTCTCAGTAAGTACCCAGATTTTAGCTCAAAGAGTGTTTTTGGCTTATTCGCATAATTCCGAGAATTCACAAAACCACAAAGAAACCTCACAGTTTTAAATCGCATGATCTTGATGGTCAGTTGACGGTCAAAATTTTTTGAGATTATTTGTTCTGAAAATCGTTTATGCAATATATGAACTGTTTTATGCGCGCTGTGGTACTGTCTTGCTAAAGCCACATGTAGTCTAGCTCCATGCACTTCAGTTTGGGCTACAAGATCTCCATTATCATGATGCTGCAATGAATGCCGTTCACATCCACTGCAATTTTGGCATTAGACGGTTGCTGGTTTTGTGTGAGTTTGTTTCTCAGGATTTTCGGAGCCCAAAAAACGACAATTTTGTGTATTCAATAATTCATTCCGATAGAAATGAGGGTCAGTGGAGAAGCTTACTTTTTTAAAATTGGCATTAAATTTACTTTGCTCCATTACCCATCGAATGAATTGTCGGCACATTCCATGATCTGCCGCCATGGAGATAATGGGCGATTTTGCGCAAAATTTTTATTAATGAATTATAAAAAAAATTGATATAAATAATCGATATGACTCTAAGCTTTTATGCAGCTATTCTTTTTAATTTCTTTAAAAAATTAGGAAAGTACATCAACCAATTTCATAACCTTCAGAACTAAACCAAATATTCCCACAAATATTTTAACTTTAAAGCCAGAAAGAATGTACTTTTTCACACTAACCTGAAAAAGCTGTTATACATAATTTATTATTTTCATTAAAAAAATCTAAAAAAAACCCTTAAAGAATAAATAAATTTTAAGCATTTAAAATCAATCAGTCCATGTTGATACACCCGGTACACATTTAAGTTGTAAGATCTTGACTTTTTGTTAATATTAAGTTATTAAAAGTTTTTATTCAAATACACTATTGCCACTGTTTGATTTCTAACACACAACTCCACAATTCAACACAAATCGAAAAATCTTTTTAATCTTTTTTTAAATCTTTTTATACAGAAAAATATAAAAATTAATTTCAATTACGAAAATAATTTTGCTTATTAAAATTTTATTTGATTTTGATCCAACCATCAAAACCATACTAATAATTAGTGGAAAATTATTAATTTCAATTGAAAAACATTACGAAAAAGGTTAATTAAGAAATTGATTAAAATTTGTATAAATTTTAAAAATTACTTCAATCAATTGGATTACTTCTATTATTGATTAATACAGATTTTATTACATTAATTATTTATATTAATGAAGTTGCTTTAAAAAAAAATCCCTTAATTTGATATATTTATTTGTGGCTATTCCGTAATCTGAGTAAAATCAAATTGTTCGAATTTGTCAGTGCATACCAATTTCGAACAACTCAATTTATTTTGGAACACAGAGCAGAGAGTATTTATTTATTTTTAACAAACAAATTTTCTTTAATTATATTTCTTCAATTATTCATTTTACTCGTTCGCTTTTTTTTGGATTTCGGTGGCGTTTTTAATTCCGACAACTGATATCGGATAGTTAGACCTTAACATAAAGATATTCTGCGAGGAAACAGTAGGTGTTTATTGCAAAATTATGAGAATTAGAAAAACTACTTATCATTACTTAGGCATTCGGGATACAACGGATTTTGATAAGGGAACATCTTCAATAACTTTTTAAACTTCATTCATACCATAAAAAAAGCTTTTTATGTTAAGGTGAATCGGTGTCCAACATAACAGTACCATTATGTTAGAACCACTTGACATTAAAGTCCGATTCTAGTCAAAACAGTTGTTAACACCAGTGACTTCAGAAAGGGGTTTTTAAAGACATGCATACATATGTATGTACATACATTAACATTAAGGTGATGCATTGCCACCTGGTGAACCAAGATTATTTCCTGTTTTTTTTTTAAATCCGTTAACATTTCTACATATGTACATACTTACATATGTATGTATGTATGCAGGTACTTACCAAATCATTCTTTCTCAGATTGTTAATAGGGTTTCCACGGGAGTATTGGTATTTTTGTCGACAGTCAGAAGACTCAGGTCATACATTACTACGTCTAATCTAGTTGGCCAATGTAGAAGGGAACTGTCAAGGCTTGGTCAACGGGCTGACGTTACTCTAGTTTGGGTTCCCGCGCATAAGGGCCACAATGGTAACGAGCGGGCTGATGAGCTAGCCAAGAGAGGATATGCTTTGGATATCTCTCTCGCAAGTGCAGTTGCAATCCCGTTAGGGACTATTAAAAGCAGAATCTCCAGACACTTCCTCCGGAGGGCCGATGACAGGTGGCGTGGGCTGAGCACGTGTAAGGTGGCACGGCTTACGTGGCCCTCTTTTGATGAAAGGCGTACATTGCAACTTACTAGTCGAAGTCGGAGGGACATATCGAGATTGCTGGCGGTATTGACAAGTCACTGGATGTTAGGCAAACATGCAAGTCGACTCGAACTTCCATCGAACGACCATTGTCGCAGCTGTCGGGATAGAGAGAAGGAGGAATCGTTTTTCCACCTTCTTTGCGAATGTCCTGCACTGGCGGCTAAAAGACACAGATTTCTGGGTTAACATGTACTGGATGGCCTCTCTGCGATATCTGAAGTTAGACTGAATTATCTACTGAGATACCTCACGGCCACGGGGTGGATCTAGTATCTTAAATACTCTTGGATTTATTCTGAGATACATTGGAGCTGACGAGTGATGTTGTCCTGTCGAAACGGAGTCATACAGACTCTACTTGACTGTTTGCGTGTAGCGAACTACCACGGTAACCAACCAACCAACCAACCAAGTTCATAGGGTTTCCAATAGTTTATTCTTTTCTGGCAGTCCAATGAATTTCAGTTTTACAATTTTCTCAATAAAACTTTGTTTTTGATAAAAATTTTACTACATATTTTTTTATATTTTTTATTTTTTTTTTTTAAGTGACATAATTCTCCTGGTTTGTTACAAAAATTTAAAACCATTAATTAAAATTTATTAGATAAAATAAAAATATTATTTAAATTTGTAAATAGTTCAAATATTAAATTATTTAAAAGTTTTTGGACGATTATTATACCCTTCACCTGTGGTGTACTTTCTACAATTTTCATTTCCGACTCCATAAAGTATGAATAAAGAAGTCGATTAAGCTCTGACCATCTGCCCGTCTATCCGTGTGTTGGTTGAAATAATCTTTTAGAAGCAACCAGATGTTCCTCAGATCTGTGTTTGGTATTAATCTTTTGGAAATATCCGAAAATAAATTGCTATTGAAACTCAGCACAATCGCCTCATAACTTTCTGAGATATGAGCAAATAAACACGACCGCCTCTGTGTTTGCTCTTATTTTTACCACCAAAATTAAATTTTTCAGCCATATAATAATTTATGGTACTTTTGCTACTATTTGTAGATATAATATGCCTCTAGAGATATTCGTGAAAAATTTTGGATAAAGCAGGCTCTAATCGATAAAGTTATAGGCAATATTTTTAAACATATATTCCAAAAATTTACAAAAGAAAATCATTTTTTTTTCAGCTTCTAGACAACCGAGAGGGTCAATATTGGTATTATCTGAAAGGACTTGACTAGCGCAATATAAGCACTATAAAATTTAAAATTCATGTTGGCCACCACTACAAAATGGCGGACGATAAATTTATATATGAGTCAAATCTGGTATTTTAAAATGTAACTTCTTTAACTCCCTCAATATTGGTATGAAATGAAAGGACTTGACCAGTAGCATATAGTTAATTGTTAAAAATGTAAAATCCAAGATGGCCTCTAAAACAAAATGGCAGATAAAATTTTTTTAACCCCATCAATAGGGGTATCAAATGAAAGGTCTTGACTACTAGAATACAGATAACTAGGTAAAAATTCAAAATCAAGGATGGCTTCAGAAATAATAAGGAAAAATGGTGTACAACATGAAATATAGGTTAAGCTACGGTGTGAGATTATACCTTTTTTACATAATGGTGAGGGGTAACATTTAATATTTGCCGTTTTTCGCCTTTAATACAACATGAAGGTCATATTTCATAAATTTTTTACAATATTTTTTTATTGCTGTTTGCAATTCTTAAACTGAAACTGACTATAAAGTATCGATGTGTTTGTACAAAACAAAAAACTCTGTGAAAAAACATAACAATAATGTTTATTTGGACAATTTTATTTTTTTTGTTTGATTGTTAAATGTGTTAGCGAATAAGTATCGATATCCAAAGACAATTAAATGAATAAACTGACTAAAAACGTTAAAGAAATCAACATAAAACGAGATTTAAAATAAAACAAGTCATTGTGAATTTGTAACATTTGATTGCAGTTTAACGGTTTTGTTAATTTTTCTTATACAGATTTATTCTTCTTATTTTTTTTTATTTCATTATTGGCTAAAAATAATAAAGTCATTATTTTTTATACAATTGAATGAGAAATTACAATGAACGGTGCTAAAGAAACAATGAATATAAGACAAATAAAAATGAAATATAAAATAACTTAGAAATACAATGCCACTTAGCTAATTCACAGTCTGAATGGTAAGGAGACTGTTGAGGAACCAACACAACTAAGAAACAAACTTCCTACAAAATACACGTCAGCAACCCACCACCAAAGCGGTGACTACAGCAGTACTTCTTAACGTGCTCCATAGGCGACAACTAAAGATCGCAAAAAGTTTTTATACCCACCACGCAAAGAAATGGCGGCGGGAATATTCATTTTGTCATTCGGTCTGTAACACATCGAAATATCCATTTTAGAACCCATTAAGTATATATTTTCTGAGTCCTGGTCCGTCTGTCCGGCTGTCCATCTGTCCGCCTGTAAAAAGCCGGAAGCTTATTGGTTTTGAATGGTATTGAACATGGGCTAAATCAGTATATTAGGACGAGAGTACGAGTACATATACACCATTGTAAAATAACACTGAGTGACAAAAGCGCTTAACTTAAATAGAAAAACAAGATCTCAGATCCCTTTATAGATACAATTTTGGTAAATAACATCATGGATTACATAATTCTCGTGTGAACGTGTAGACATATAATGCTATTAATTGTTAAAGAGAAGCCGTCACGAAATAAAAAATATGACGACAAATTCCGTTTTAAAGGTCACACTATTAAACACTGTCTGCTGTATTCATAAAAAATATTTTGGGTTTATTGAAGGCCTTCTTAACAAATTTCTATACAACATTTGTCAAATAAGTTTTAAATAAACCTAAAAAATTGTATATGAATACGGCAGTGTAATAATATGTATAAGAAAACCCACTTTCCTAACTCCGATTGATGCCGAACAAACAACCAAGTAACTCTGTTAAAGGGCAACGGCAACTAAAGCCTTTTTTAGGCGAGACAAAAAACCATTCTAGATAAAACTATGGGTGTACCAGTCATGTCATCAAAAAGTTTTGTAAAAATTTCAGACAAATATCTTTTAAAGATTAGATCCTAACAAAGGCTAAAAAAGGCAAACACTTTTGCTCAGAAATAACAAAGTATATCCTTAGCTATATTCTTAAAAAAGAAATAATTTGTAAGCCAGCAAACGTTGTCGACACACATCTTTAGTGTTTAACGCGTTTTGAAAAATATTTGGAAGTTACGCTGTTATCCCGTTAAAAACATCGAAATTAGTCCACTTTATTTTCAAAATTTTTAAAATCATCCAAAGGACCTTTAAAAAACATAAGATCGCCAAGAATTTACAATGGAGGTCGGCTATGAAAACCACAAAACTTACATCGAGCCCTTTGCGCGAAATTATCGTATATGCCAATTTTTTGGAAATTGAGTTTTTGATGCAATCTTGTTATACATTCAAAGAGACGTCACCTGACAAAATATTGTAGGCGAATTCCACTTCGTTGCTCCAAAAATTGATTGAATACTTTACCGTATGTTTCACTCCTTTTTGTCTTGTGAGCGATTTTATCGTATCTGCCAATGAAGAATACTTTGCATATTGTAGTTGTTACAATATTTAAATACTACATATTTCTTTCTAAGTTAGAATTAGAAGGTAAAGGGAACTGCTCGCTTTATTTTGTTTTGTTTGCCTCTATTCGTTTTACCGTTAATTTTACAGAAAGAGCATATTAAAGTTGAAGAGAAGCATTTAGCATGCATTATTTTTCTGATCATGTGTTTGAGGTAATCAGTTATTGTAAACCACTCCAAGTTAAACATTGTCTACAGAGAAATTAATAAATAGTGCTTTAATAATGCTATCAGTTTCCAAAACCGTAATTAAATAATATAATTTAAATCGATTCGATTTGCAAAAAGTTTTGAATACTCCGTTAAGAAGTAAAATAATCCTTTTTTACTCACGCAAGTACAAGCAAGTACAATTTCAGCGCTAATGAAAACGGCACTAGGAATGGCTATTGTTATTTGTGGGGTGAGCGTGATGGTAAGCGAGGCTGCAATGAAATTTGCACAGCCCTGAATAAGTACTTAATAATCGTAGACCAAAGGAAGACAGTTAAAGACATAGCCCTATACTGTGACAGTTGCATTGGCCAAAACCGCAACAAGGCTGTATTAGCTATGCTGACACATTTTTCAAACTTCGTTGAAAAAATTAAAATAACATACAGTAGACTCGCGGTAACAAAAACACGGCCTTACGTGAACACCGGATAAGATGAACATAATTTTTTTTTTTTACACTGACTACTCTGTAGCGTGAACACAGTGAGAAAGCCCTATAACGTGAACAAATTTGTCGGTTATTCAAATCGTTTTCATAAAAAGGGGTATCCCCGTAAATGAATGCACAGGTTTAGTTTAGTACGCGCTGCTGATTTAGCATGATCTTATCAAAGTTTTTCGTGAAAAATGTCACAAAAATTCTAAAGTTAAACTTCTTGTGATTGGAAAGGCAAAAAATTCTAGTTCTTTTACAAATTTTGAATCTCCTGCGGACTACAATTGCTCCAAATCGTAATGGATGACAGCTGCCATTTTTGGAAATTTGTTTAACTATTAATGTACGCTATTAGCTATTTAAGTTCAACCTGGCAATGTCTTGAAGAGAAATCAATAGCAAAATGCTCAACAAACATTTTTAGCTCTTTAGAAGATGAAGAAGACTGTGAAGAGGATATCCCGTTAGCTTTTTTTGAGAAAAAGCATTTGTTCAGCAATTAAAATTTAAAAATTAAAAGATAATTTTTAAATTTTTTTCTTAACAAAATATATGTACATAACAATCCGAAATACAAAAAAATATATGAATTTGAGTTAAATTACGTCTAATTTATTTGGAAATTTTAAAGAGTTACACCTTCGTCAACATGAACAACTTCGCAAACGTGAACACGCTCGGTCTACTGTATTTACCTCCCGGTCATACAATGATACCAGTTGTTTCTGTGCATAGCACAATTGAATCATTTGTACGCAGTCGTACCATTTGGGCGCCAAGTGAATGGCCCACAATTATTCGCAATGCACTACCTAATCCATCGGGGTACAAGTGTATTGAAACAGGCCACTCAGAGTTTGAAAACTGGAAATCGGTTATTATCAAACAAAGTTAAGCTAAACATAAATAAAGTTCGCATAGCTTTATAAGACAAAAAATCTTAATCAATTGAACTCATCAACGAGTTTTCCGACAATTCCACTAAAAAAAAACTATAAATAACTTAAATTTTACCTTTGAGTTACAAAAGTTGTACAATTCACCTTTGTGTATCTCTTTGCAAAAATTCAATGATTAGAAAAATTTATGTTTAAAAAATAGCATACCGTGTATTGAATCCTTAACATTATATGTTGAATTTTGAGTTACCTTCTTTAAAATGGTAGAAATATATTTGTAAAGTTCGTAAGATGGAGAATTCACAAACGAACAAATAGGTCTAAGAGGAAAATCTTCCTTGTGAATTTTCGGTAATCCATATAACCTAGGTGCAGTAGCAATATTAGTCTTAAGTTTGTTTCTCTCATTAATTGTAATTATATTCTGTTTAAAAAGTTCCTCAACTAAATCATTATTCTTACAATTTAAGGAAAGAATTAAGGACCAATGTATTATGAATGGGGAGAAATTAATTTCATTGGATGTAGTTTCATTATTTCCAAGTATACCTGTTGCCTTAGCATTAGAGATAATAGAAGAAAAATGATGTATTATTGAAGAATACACGATAATAAATAAGGATTTATTTAAACGTATTCTTAAGTTTTGTATTGTGGACAATAGATATTTTCAATATAATGGAAAGATATTTATGCAACATGAAGGACTTCCTATGGGATCTCCTGCTTCACCAATTGTGGCAGATATAGTTATGGAAAAATTACTAGATTCTTGCATTCAGAAGATGGATATGAAACCAAAATTAATGACTAAATATGTAGATGATCTTTTTTGTATTATGTCTGAAGAGTTTATTGATCAAATGTTAGACATTTTTAATGATTTTACTTCTTCAATTAAATTTACTATAGAAAAGGAATGTGATTTGAGACTACCCTATTTGGATACATTAGTTATAAGAAAGGGAAATAAGTTGTTAATAGATTGGTACCAAAAACCCACTGCTTCAGGTAGAATTATAAACTATAATTCTAGCCACAATAGGCAAGTTAAAATTAATACGGCTAAAAATTTTGTAGGAAGGGTATTGAAAATTAGTGATAAAGTTTTTCATAAGAAAAATAGGGTGATTATTAAGGATATACTTATTGACAATGATTTTCCTATTGGACTTATTAATCGATTTATAAATAATTTTAATGAAAGGAGGGAAAATAACTCAGGGAATATAGTTAAACCGAAAATTTATAAATCGTTAACGTATGTGCCAGGGATGTCAGAAAGGTTGAAGAATTCGAAAGTTTTTGATAATAATAGATATGGGATGACTTATAGAATGAATAATACAATAGGTAGATTGTTTAGTAATACTAAGGACAAAATACAGAAATGGGATATGTCTAATATCGTATATAAAATACCTTGCGGAGGAAATGATGGGGAAAGTTGTGATAAGGTTTATATAGGAACGACGAAAAATAAACTTAGGACAAGAATTGCTGGACATAAATCTGACCAAAAGTATAGGAATATTTCTTCACAAAAGACAGCATTATCTTCTCACTGTTCCAACTCTGATCACTTTCCGAACTTTGAAAATGTATCAGTTTTAAATATTGAAAATAATTATAAACGTAGATATATGTTGGAAATGTTACAGATAATTAATGTACCAACTACACAGAGAATTAATTATAAGGCAGATACGGATAATGTTGCACAGAGTTATAGACATTTAATACATAAGAAATAACACTTATACCTATTCATTTATGTTTATATAATTTCCTTGTTAAGTTTTTTATAAAGAAATTTAATTTTAAATTAATTTTTTAATACATTAAGATAATACTTTATTTATCTACATTTTTTATATTATTTTTTAGAAATATTAATACACTTGTTTTATTACAACAAAATATTTGTTATCAATACTTTTATACATATATAATTATTGTATCATACGTATGTAACATAACATTATCTGTTAAAAATTTTTATATAATATTTGTAATATTCTGTACAAAACCAACATATTTTTATGTTAAAGTATAGACAATAATTTATAAAATTCTTATTAATACTTTAATAATTATGAATTTTTGTTATACAAATTTTTTTCTATTATTACACATACATATTCTTATAATACTATTAACATTTTTTCAACAATTTGTGTTATAATACTTTTTGTTAATATTTTTATATAAATTGTAATTTTTTGTTATACTACATTTTTGTAAAATTTTTTATATATGACAAAATGTTTAAAAAAATTGTTTATGTTATTTTCAATTTTGTTAATCAAACTATAAATTTATTCACAAAATAACAAATATCAAGACACAAATCCAACAAAAAACTAATATATATTAAAAAACGTTTATCCTGATGATGCTGTACAAAGAAGTAGCGAAATATTGATCAAATAATATAAAACAAAACAAAAAGATTTTTTATTATTAAAAGGACCTTAAGCTTAAAAAACTATTAAACATATATTATTATAAAAGGTCAAAGAAACCAATAATTATTTTCCATAATTTATATCTTAACAAAAATTAAATATTTTTAGTACAATTATTTTCTCTATATAAAAATTATACATATGTTGGGTGTCTCTGTTTAAAAATAATAAATTGTCGCGTATACAGTTGTTGTTGCTGCTGCTGTTGTGTTGCTTGTTCCCACTTCTGTAACACTACTGTTTAATAAAATATTCATATTCTATTGTTAAGATAGTTGTTGTCTTAGCTAACAATATTATGGTTGTTGTTGCTGTATTAAAAAACAATAAATTTGCATTAAAAACAAAATTGAATGTTTGGTGTCCTTAAAGAGATTCGTTGTTATTGCCCTACACTTAGTAAGAGAAGTTATAAGTTTTAAAAATATTAAGATGGTAAAATTACCACATCATCGTTATAAACTTAAGAATTCTTGTAAGTAATGAGTTAACTCACTAAAATAAAACTTCACTGTTTAAAAGTGCCTTTTGAATCGCAAACTTAATGCTTTTGTCCCTACTACTACTTAGGTTTCACTAAGGTTTAGCACATCCCTTGATTGATTTGACATGGAATAACCCATATTCTGTTGATCAAAAACTGCATACGATTTTGTTTCATATAATTTTCAGTTTTTTACCCTTTTTTCTCTTCTCTGTAGGGTATCTCGTTCGGTCTTAATTCTCTTATTAAATAAAGTATCTCAGCTCATTGTGTGCATAAATTGTAGGAAAAAATCAGTTTCTAAATCTATAAGCAGAACAAAGACGTTGAAATTTTAAATGTCAATTGTTCGCTTTTTTTCATTTGTTTAATCGTAGTTATTTTTATTTAACAGTAAATAAATAGATTTTATTTTTAAATTTGCAAAAAATAATAAAAAAAAAAAAAAATCATTCAAATATTGTCTTTTTATTTGCATCATAAATTTTATGGGTTGGTTTAGTAATTTTGATTATCTTTAACGTTTGGTAATTTTTCATAAGTTGTTAAAAAAATGTTTGTGAAAAAATTCGAAAAAATAATAAAACAATGTGGCATTTGGTCAATAAAATCTATGCTAAAATATTTAGAATTTTATTATTAATGTTTGAATAATTATTGTTGATTTTCCAACTTGAACCGAAGTGCTGAGATAGGCTAAATGTTTGTATTGTTTTCTTTAGAGCATATGTATATACGTATGTATGTGTCCATACTTTAATATCCCTGCAAATAACTCAACTAGTCCTGTATCTCGATTTGGGACTAGTTCAAATATCACGTATATATAGAAAAAAAACATGGTCGATTTAACATCGAAGTAGTCTGAAAACCAATTGACAACACTATATCGTCGCTGCTCTGGCGAAATCGGTTATGTGACAATTAAAAAAAAAAATATTGGTCATACATCTATCCACCAAACCGTTTAAGGATATTTTGGTTAGTTCAGAAATAAACAATAGTTAGTGTGCGTAAGTTTAATACTGTAAAGTAAGAAAATCAAATGATTTTTTTGCTCTCCTGAAAACTCAGTAAAAACACATAACTGAATTTGTTAGAGTAACGACGATATGTCGTTTAACTACGAACTCTTGTTTGAAAATGATATGGTCTTTGACTGCATTACATAAAAACATGCTGTAATTAGTTCATTTTAGCTACAGTGGGCCACGTGGTCCAGTACTATCTACAAGGATTTAGTCTTTTATCTATGCGAGTTGAAATCAACTTTTATAACCCCACACATGTTGGTAAGATCTGTGTTAGACATCAGTCTTTTTAAAATATTCGGAAATAAATCGCTTTTAAAATTCAGCATAATTGCCTTACAACTTTCAGAGATATCAGCAAATAAATAGGAGTTAGTCAGCATTTTTTTTGTTTATTATTTTTAACAAAAAAATTAACATTTCTTAACCCCAGCATAGTGAGCAGACATGTTAAACACTATTTACATATATGCTTTTAGAGCTAAAAGTAAAAATTTTTGACAAGCCGTTCTCTAATCGGCAAAGTTATAGGTACAGGTTATTTGGCAAAATATTAATTTTTGAAAACCATCAAGTTTTTCAAGCTCTTAAGAAATTTGTTGTCACTCGAGTGATAGCAAATTACAAGCCCTAGCCTCCGAAATCCCATACAAAACGGTATAAAACTAACAGAGATATAAGCACCGAAGTACAGCTGCATGAGAGTTTTTCCTAAAACGGCGCAATGCTACAGCAAGCACATAATAAGTGTGAATGTTATGGGAGACCTCAGTCTGAAATAGAAATTGGCGTTAACAACGGATTATTAGGGTTGCGGGTTCACACTTACGTTTTCTAGTCATTTTTACAATGACGTTTGTGTTGCCGGACTCAATGAAGGAAGGCCTCAAAATCACTGATCAACGAAGGAGGTCGAAAAAAGACTTGAAATAGTAGTAGTCTTCTTCGATACTCACCATTCATGTGTATGTATACACATGCTATTTGGGAGTCCCAGACTGGGACTGACAGATAGCAAAGCATGCCGGGCATGTTCTTAAGAGTCTCAAACACTGGAATATGACCTTTTTAATAATATACCACATTAAAAGTAACTCAAAATTTAAAATAAACCTAAACAAGTTGACAGTCGAAAATTCTCATGTTCATACAATTTGTATGAAACAAACCAAAATACCGAGGCTGCAACGCTTTGCAATTTGAAAATCCAATTTGGACAAGGCGTTAGGTATGGAAGTTGGCTGCAGTATAACTGTTATTGTTGTTTTCGACTTTTGTAATTGTTGTAAAGGTACGGCATTTAAGCTATTTTCAGATTAATCTAGCGATTTTATTTATATTTATTGAGTTGTATTAAAAAACATAAATGAACATTAATTTTTATAACACAACATTGACGTCCTTGTTAGGATTTGTCACCTCAGCGCTACCGCTCAGCGGAATATTATGCAATGCCTACCGCTTTCGTTAAGGTTGGTCTATTATCCTCCATAAGCAGCGTATACACGGCATATTTTTTGTATTTGACTTGTAAAATTGTCCACTGCTAAGTACGTAAATACCATGTTCTGTTAAACACATGTGCTAAGTCATCTGACAATATTTCTCTATTTTGTCCCGACAATCCACCCTACATCAGCTGTGGGCAGGAATCTCTACTTCTAAGCAATAGTCAGCGGCTGTCGGGTGTTAAAAACAATTTTGATAGACATAAAGAGTTGCATGGGGATACAAATTTACCAAGTCAGGTGTTAAAAACATGCCGTGTATTAGCTGCTTTAGTTGTTCCAAGTTATATAGAAATCTATGTATTAGTTCAAAAGTTCTATGTTTATTTCTACTTTTTCCCTAATCATCACTAACAACTCTCTAGAATATTTGTGTTTAATCTTGATTAATTTCTGCAGCTTCAAGGGCCGATGCAGTAAAATAAACAAGACCAACAACGACAAATGCAACCTTGTTATTCTTTATATGCCGGTAAGTTCTCTTTTCTTTTTATATTTAACTAGCCAAGCCCGGTGGGCGTTTCTACGCCCCTTAATGCAGAAAAATTTATTCTGAATTTTAATTGAATATCAAGTGCAAAAAGCTAAAAATTTTAACTTTGTTTATGGGGGTTTGGCACTGCCCACTTCTCTAATCACAAAACTGTATAGTCATGACAGCGTAATTTGTGTGCGAAGTTTTAGAAAATTGGTGAAGTTAAAGTAGTTAAAAATGATAACTTTTTTTTATGGGCATGACACTGCCCACTTTTCTAATCACGATATTGTATAGTCATGACAGCTCAATATGTATGCAAAGTTTCAGGAAAATCGGTCAAGTGCAAGTAGCAAAAAATTATAACAAATTTTTTATGGGCGTGGCCCCACCCACTTTTTATCACTCATAAACACTCCCTGGAATGTGTGCAACAACTTGCCAAAGTTTGAGTCCGATCGGTTTTACAGTTTCGGATTCTATAGCTAACACACACACACACACACACACAGAGTTTCACTTTTATATATATAGATATATATTGTTTCATATATTCAACGTTCAGATTCTCCAACAGCAAATGACTAAAAAACTTAAAAAACTCTCTTAATTAAATTGAATTTATTTCGATAACGACCTAAATAAAAATATAATGAATTTTGTAACAACTAACTGTCTACACAAGAAGACAAAGAAGTTTCAAAAGCAGCATCATGATCCCAACGGAGTTCTGATCAGTACAAAAAGATAAAAATAAATTAAATTTGAAATTCAACAAATGTGCCACTGCTTACTTACAGCACTACCTTTTCAAATAATTGCAAATGATGAGAAACAATTGCGTTTTTTTTTGTTTTCTTCAACCTTAAAAACAAAATTGTAATGAATCGTTAAAAATCATAAAACCATATTTATTCAATTAATGATCATTTAAGTTAAAAGCACAAAACAAAATATAATTATCTTTCTTCATTGATCTGTCTGTAACTGACAAGAGTTTGCCGGCCTTTTATATTGGCAACTTGTTAATTTCGTTTGTGATCGAACAAACGGTTTATTGTAAATTAGTTAAAAAATTATTAACAATCAAAGAAAAAATTTTGACATTTTATTAAGTATTTTATTATGGAAATAAATTTGTGGTTTAATTGACAAGGCTGCATGAATGTATTTAGGTATTTAATTATTGTTGGTGGGGTGATTCAAGTGGTATTGTGTGTCGTGGTGCTGGTTTCCTAAAAGGTTTTTTTATTATTAAAAACAAAAATATATTTTTTTTAATAATTTTGTTTATAGTATTCTAATTGAAGTGTCTTTCAAATTGAAACGAATTGAATGTGACAGACATACGAATTATTAACACAGTCATAATCATCGATGTATTCTTCATTCATTCATAGACCCACATAGACACTCATAACACGTTAAGAATAATTCAAAAGAGTATTGTAAACAATAAATGGACTAGACTCATTAAACTCTTGAAATTGGAACAAAAGAATAAAAAATAAAATAAGTGTTTAATATACAAAACATACTTCAAGTGTCAAATTGTTACAGTGGTGCTTAGAATTATAACGGAATAATTTAAAATTTCCTACAAACACACTTTTTAAAGAAAATATTTTTTTAATAAATACAAAATTTATCTCAAGTCTGTGAATAAAGTATGAAGAAATTTTTTATAAAAAATATAACCTTAACGATATTTTACGATTTGTTAAATTCGTCAATATTGATTTCCTTAAGGTTTTGAAGGAAAACAGGGAAATATTTTTGACAGCTGACAGTTAAGATTAAGTCTGAAGCACCACATAATATAGTTTTTTTTTTTATTTCCTTTACTTATTCCACTTGGGAATATACAGCATCTACAATCAAATTTCAGCTAATTCCCATACAAGTTCATTAAGCTTCATCTCTTAAGTTTATTAAAGATTGTTCTGCGCCATGTATTTTTAAGACGCCCCGAGCGCTTAATTCCTTGGGATTTGTTTCTAAGGCGCCTCTCGCAACACTGAAATTAAGGAGATTATGTTCTATCTATTTTTTTTTCTTTTTGTTAATTGACGAACTATTGGTTCTTCTTTTGTGAGCCTCCAGGGCTCACAGAGGAGTCGACTAAGCACTGTCCGTCTGTCCGTGTGTTGGTTGAAATCAACTTTTAGAAGCAACCACATTTTCCTCAGATCTGTGTATGGTATCAATCTTTTGGAAATATCCAGGAATGAATCGCTATTGAAATTCAGTAAAACCGCGCTATAACTTTCTGAGATATGAGCAAATAAACGCGACTGCCTCTGTTTTTTCCACTATTTTTACTACCAAAATTAAAATTTTTCAGTCATAGAATAATTTATAGGTACCTTTGTTACTATTTGTAGATATAATGTGCCTCTAGAGGTATTCGTGAAACATTTTAGATAAATTTGACTCTAATCGGTAAAGTTATAGGCAAAATTTTTTTTAAAAAAAATTTATTCTAAAAATTTACAAACGAAAATCAATTTTTTTTCAACATCTGGACAACCGAGGGAGAGTCAAAGTTGGTATCATCTGAAAGAACTTGACTAGCGCAATATAAGCACTATAAAAAATTTAAAATTCATGTTGGCGGACAATAAATTTATATGTGGGTCAAATCTGGTATTTTAAAATGTAACTTCTTGAACACCCTCAATATTGGTTTCAAATGAAAGGACTTGACTAGTAAAATACAGTAAAATTTAAAAAAATTTAAAATCAAAGATGTGTTTTAAAAAAATGGTAGATAAAATTTTTTCAATCCCATCAATATGGGTATCAAATTAAACAACTTGACCAATAGAATACAGTTAACTACATATAAATTCAAAATTAAGGATGGCGCCGAAAATAATAAGGAAAAATGGTGTATAGCATGAAATATAAGTTAATCTACGATGTGGGATGGTGAAGGGTATTATCACATTCGGCACGGCCAAATATAGCACTCTTACTTGTTTCTCATGCAGCCTTAAAGTAAAAGTTGTAAGGGTGTAAAATGACAAGGTCTCGTTAGTGAATTGAGACACCTTCTCAAGAAATCACACAGTTAGGACACGTTTCAAGAAAAATAGTAATTACTATTCCAGCCATTTTGCAATGCATAGTTTCAAAGATTGGCGAGAAAGTAAGAAATCGGGTTTTTTCTCACTACTATGGGCTACAAAAACATTCTGCATTCTTAACAACAACAGTTTGCATTCTTAAGCAACGAGTATGTTTTTGACTCACCATTATTATTAACTTGGTTCCAACAACTCAAATTTGTCCTTCTTCCACCTGCCCTAAAAGGTGCTACACGTCGACCAAAAATTTTAATAAGTTTTGCGAAATGTAATCGCAAAATTTTCAACATTTATTTGGTGAGTTTTAATAATTTTAATTTTTAACAATAGCCCTACTTTTTATTTGTCATCTGTCAAGTAGTTAAGTTTGAGCTCAAAGGGTTATTGAAAATAAAATGTCTTATTTTAAAACCCTTACGTTTTGACAGCGTTTCTTCATACAATTCCTTTTAAATTGAGTTATAGATAAACCTTAACGAAATCGTGAACTTTGTATGATTAACCGTAAAATTCACTTATGATGTTTAGTAAAACTTATTAAAAATAAAAAATGGAGTTAAAATCGTTGGTTAATGAAGGGCAAACAAATTTGAGTTTCATATAAAACTTATAATTTTACCTTCACGGCTGATAATGTAGTAAATTAGCAAATTAAACTGACATCATTATGATAGGCGCGAATATTCCTCATCAAAAATAAAACACATTTGTGTATATGAGAATGCATACAATTGTGGCGTCAGTCGAAGTTCACTATACGCGGAGGACACTACATTTATTTATATTTCTTACGCCGGCGAACGACGAACAAATTGGTACAAGGTGACCATTTTTTTTATTAAATTTGGGTTTACTTCTCAACTTTTTAAGGAAATAAAGTTAGTTTTTATTTTAATAATTGTTTATTTTTTTTATTTTAAAACATTTAAAATAAATATAAAAAAGTTAAGTACAAAAATTTGTTTTTATTTGTGTTTTTGCAAATGTTTAAGTTTATTAAGTGATCTTATTTTTATATGGTCACACTATTAGCTGTTATACACAAACAAAATTTTTATTCTTGTTTAAAGCACGTACCCACGTATTTAATTCTTTGCAAACGTTTGCTTATACGTAAACAAGTTTTTATTATTACAGAAATTATATTTATTGTTTTGTTGAGTTTCACAAAAAATTAAATACATCATTATTTTTGTTTTTCTTTGCACAAACAGTAAACAATTGAATCAACTTTTAAAGAAGTTATTTTTTCGTCGTTGTTGTGCTTCACACGACGAATTTGCACAGCGAATTTTTACCGAAGAGTTCGTCGTGTTGGGCGAAATTCGTCGTTCGTCCCAATTGTGCGCCGAGCATTAAGCTGTGTAATGACTCTATTAACACATTTGAAATCAACTCAAATGGTTCTGAGAAAGTAAGCCAAAAGATAAGATTTCCCTACAATATCAGCCTAAACGATTCTTTCCACTTTTTTCCCTTTTCTTTTCTCAAATCAACTGATAAAAAATTGAGGCGAATGGAAATCGGGAAATAACAAGTAGGCTGGGAAAATGCCTACAAAAGGGAACAGGAGGGAATTCCTGATGCTTTTAGGGTTTTAAATAAAATACACACTCTATATGTCAATACAATGTTCTTACAAAGTTTATTTAGCAAAATACTTATTTCCTCAAAATGATTTAAGTTTATACAGCTAAAATGAGCTAAAGGATGTTGTGACGAGTCAAAGCCAGAATTAAGAATGAATATTAAAACTAATCGATACCACTAAAAACAATAATTCACAATAATCGATACCGCAAAAACAGTAATTTACATTTTTTTTTTTAGTTCAGAGCCTTAAAACTATGCCACAAAATAGAGAATTCCTTTGAGCAGTTATTATGTTTCTATTAAACCGTATGTTTTTTTGCAGTAAATAAACTTAAACTACGGTCTACACCAGCCATCGATTTGTTCGAACAACGAACAATTTTTTGTGCGCACATGAATTTGCCTGGTATGGACCGCTGTTGTCGATGTTTTGTTCTTGTTCAAACAGCGTTGTCATAACATTTGTTTGAACAACGTTGTCTGACATTAAAAGGCATTTTGAATATGAAAGAAAGAGACGACTCATCAAAATATTAACAAAATACACTTTACACGTTTTCTCCATATCAGAGAACATTAACAATTTTTTGACAGTTGCTCTGCCGACGTTTTGTTCTAGTCTACACAAATCGATGGCTCATCAAGACGTAAAGTAAAGTTACTTTCTTAGATATAATAATTTTCAGCGATTTTTTTAAAGCTGCTATCGTATTCCATTTTAGTCTTGTCATTATTTTTAATTCTGCAAAATTATTCTTAAATATTATTATTTTTTATTGTACAAAACGTTTTTATTGTACTATTTGACTATTATTTCGACCTTAATTCAAACATTATCAACTACTCGTTTATAAAAATTTCAAAGAACTTGTCATATCTAACATTTAATTGACTTTTCCGTCTTAATAAGTGGGTGTTTCTAAGAAACGCTGTCTTTTAATAACAATGCAAAACCCATTTATCGGTGTAGCTTAAAATCTGTAATTTTATTCAATACTTGTTTGTACTTACATAAGTATGAACTAAACGCACATACACACGTACATACATATAAATATTGAAATAAGGAATTTGTTGATTATTCAACATTTTAAATATAAACAGAATAATAATAAATAATAAACAACAGATAACAAGAGATTGCAAAAAGAACAAAAATAATTCTATTTTTTATGAGCCATTTAAAGAAACCATTAGTGAAACTTTGTTATTCCCGGAAAAACCAAGCAAATTAGCAACAAATTAAATAACCCTGCTGAACTCGGACTGTTGATTTAACAAGATGGAAGGATTCAAAAACCATACACTTTATGTTCGGCAGAATTTTTCTAAAAATAATTAATAATTTTGTAATGTTCATTTGATTGTTCCCATTGAACTTTGTTTAATTAAAAACCTTTTAATGAAATATTTAATAACACAAATTTTTTTGTTTTCTTTGTCTAAGTACAAAATGTATAGAAAGTGGACATTTTCCAAATACTGGAGATATGGGTTAAACCCTTTCAAATCAACTTAAAAAAGTACTCTTTTTGACATTGATGTTTCCAAATTTACCTAATTTTGACAGGTACAAAGTTATCAGAGAACAAAAAAAAATCCAAAGTTTATACCATGAGTTGTATTTAGAATTGCTTAAGAGCCATTAGGAAATCATGAAATACAAATATAAGGGATTTATTAGTGGCATTACAGGCTGGAGAATAATTCTCTATCATAAAATCATTTTCGAAAATTATGTCAGTTAAGTAATTTCTGCTGTTAGGGCTCGATATATTCACGTACAAACTAGGGCCGTATTTAGATTTACTGAAGGCTTATTTGACAAATTTCTCTACAACATCTCTCAAATAAGCCTTTAATAAACCTAAAATATTTTCTATGAATTCAAATGAAAGCACGAAACAATATGACTCCTTTGAACAACCCCTCATAGTTTAGTGTGCTATTTAAAATTTGAGTCAGCTATTTAAAAAGAAGCAGTTATGAATATTTAAATTAGAAATACTTAAAACGAGTGAAAAGACGAAAATAATAACCGGTTTGTGCGAAAACTATATTTTGGATATTATAATGTCTGGCTCAAGTAGGTATCAAACATTTTGTATGTGATGAAGATGAAGAAGAACAAGCTATTGAAATGTTGCTAGTGTGCTTACTAATCGCAGAAGCGTCCACCTTGGGGTCCCAAAATCTAATGAAAGGCAGCAAAGCGTGTTAAAAAAATATGACGATAATTGCCCTACAAGATATGAATGACTGAAACTAACACATACAAAATGCTTGTACTAACACTATTGTAGCAATCTATATATATAAAAGTGAAACTCGGTCTGCCTGTGTGTGTTAGCTATAGACTCTGAAACTGTAAAACCGATCGGACTTGAACTTTGGCAGGTTATTGTATACATTCCAGGGAGTTTTTATGGGTGTCAAAAAGTAGGCGGGGCCACGCCTATACAAAATTAGTTATCATTTTTAGCTACTTGCACTTTACCGATTTTTCTGAAACTTTTCACACATATTGAGCTGTCATGACTTTATAATTTTGTGATTAGAAAAGTGGGCAGGGCTACGCCCATAAAAAATAGTTATAATTTTGAGGTACTTGCACTGCACCGATTTTTCTGAAACTTTGCACACATATATTGAGCTCTCATGATTATACAATTTCGTGATTAGAAAAGTGGGCAGGGCCACGCCCAAAAAAAGTTATAATTTTGAAATACTTGCTCTGGACCGATTTTTGTGAAACTTTGTACACATATTGAGTTGTCATGACAATACATTTTTTTGATTAGAGAAGTGGGCAGTGTCACGCCCATACAAAAAATTATCTTTTTTAGCTACTTGCACTTGACCGATTTTTCTGAAACTTTGCACACATATTGAGCTGTCATGACTATACAGTTTCGTGATTAGAAAAGCGGGCAGTGATGTGCCAATTCTAAAAAGTTATAATTTTAAGCTTTTTGCACTTGATATTTAATTTAAATTCAGAATGCATTTTTTTTTAATTAAGTGGCGTAGCAACGCGCGCCGGGCTTTTCTATTTTAATATATAATTCCTGCTACAGGAAAAATAATGCGTATGCAAGAGTGAGACAAATAATGTATGTTGATTTCTTGAAGTTTAAAGAAAAATTTGGAAAACTATTATGTAAAATTTTCAATTCAGTGAAACAAAAAGTAATTTTTACTAAATAATTTGCAGTTCTTCCGACGAGGTTTTTTTTTATAAAATACTCAAGAGACAAATGGTAAGTACGAAATGTAGCAGCCAAATAAAAATATGTATTAGCCTTTGCATATTCTCATGATTTTTAATTTAAGCAATTCCAGCCATAATACCAATGATGCTAATACCATGGAAAAGTATTAAATTGAGCCCATCCAGGAAGCAGTGAAATTAACGTATTAATGGTAATAAAGTGAATGTAATGAAATATTTATAAGAAATAATATGAAATATAATAAATTTTGTTTTATTGTACGAGTAATATACATATACCTGGTTAGCTTTGATCGATATATACGTTAAGTGTGACTACTATTTATATTACACTTACACTTAGGAAACTAACCGGTGTAATTACAGGTCATACGGAGTTGAGAACTCATCTAGCTCGCATGGGATTATCTGAGCTGACAACATGTAGAGCATGCGAGGAAGAGGATGAGACTTCGGTACACTACCTCTGTCATTGTCCTGCGTTTGGGCATATTAGGCGCGAGAATTTTACAGTTGATACTATGCCGAACTTGGAATAACTGGGGAACTCGAACTGGAGTTCCATAAGGAGTTACATTGAAGGGACTGGGTTCTTGGACTAGTGCGTTATATATGGGAAATTATGTTTATGGTTTTTGTTTGGAAATTCCGTTTTCCACATGGAGCGCACAACATGCCAACTGGGCATAAGTGTATACCTGTCATGGGTTTGGGCTTTTAATGCCCCTTCTTTTCAACCTAACCTAACCTAACCACCGATCAAAGAGTGCTGATGATGAAATCGTAGCTAGTTTCTCAATGTCTTAATCACTGATTGGCTATCCGTAAAGATACCAATCGGGGTTTCGCTATTCGTTTCCTTTATCCATTTAATTCCTTTCGTAATCGCCATGATCTCAGCCTGAAAAATAGTGTTGTGATCTGGTAGACGGAAGTATTTGCTTCTATTTCGGCTTATGTCGTATAAGCCCATTCCAGTTTGGTCACCAATCTTTTAACCGTCTGTATAAAGATCAATTCCATGGGTGTTTCCCATCCTGATTATCTCATCCCATTCTCCCTCTTCCGGTATTATGGTGATGCAGTTAATATTCTCATATCGCATCGGGATTTTATCACACGTTAATTCCGTAATATTTCTCATCGGTAAGATATCCGTTATTTTTTGGTATCTGGTCTTATATTCTCTTATAAGCCACTCATCTATTGCCATTAATCTTGTGGCAGCTAAGGCCGCTTCATATTTTACCTGTATCTCAATTGGCCAAATGGATAATATATTCTCAATGGCCACTGTCGATGTGGTCCTCATGGCGCCGCAAATACTAATGCAGAACTGTCTCTGAATCTTTTGAAGAGGTTTTATATTCACCTTCTTCTCTAAGGAGGTCCAGCCAATGTGTCATCCTTGGGCTTAAGCCCCATGATCGGTGGTTACATGTTGGTTGTAAATGTAATTTATTTAACTTTTTTAAACTCATGTAAAATATCAGCACATTATGAAAATATGACTTGATTGCATACAGTTTGAATCCCCTGATAGTTTTTAGAAAATTATTGACAAATTCCTTTTTTAAAGGCAAACTTCAATAAAACTCTTTCTTTTGAAAGTCAGTTTTTGACGTATTTTACGATGACGCCTACAAGTTAAGTCAGTTGTCTACCAGCGAACATCAGTTTAACCAATACAGAGAAACTGCAGGGTCAGTAGAAAGGACCCTCTTTATAGTAACTTTTAGACTATTTACGTTAAAAGTATTTTTTTACACATTTTCCATAAGCTTAAAATGTTGCTGCAACATAAATACAAATAGACTAAATAAATACGCTCATATGTTCTTATGCATATGTATGTGTTTGTGTGTGCGTGTGTGTAGTAAGTACTTACTACACAATGCAATTTTACAATTTTATGCCATTTTCATGCTACGAAATTGCTAGTTTTTGTTGAAAAAACTTCATTGTCCGTCCGACCACGGCCAACTTCATGTTGTTTGTTAATGTTGAATGGTAAGCATGAATGATAGTGAATATATTTTATACGAATGTGTGTTTGTGTGCTTGTTTGCGTTTATATGACAGGAAATGAAAAGATTCTAGTTTGTTGCTGGTTTGTTTTTATTAAAAAGGAAATGACCATTGACGACCATAATGACACTGTTGACGACTTTTACGATTGTGACACTCCTCGTAAGTGTCTGTTTGAATTATGGTGGAGGATAACTGTGCAAACACATGGACACCAGTATATGTATGCAGTAATACAAAGAGTATAGTTATTTATCATATACCCTACATACGATAATTTTTGCTCAAATGATAAAACAATTAAAAAAATATATGAACATCAATAAAGTGAAAATGCTGCTATGCACTGAAGGGTATTCAATATTATTGTCCAGCCAGTCTGTATAATATCTGCTACGCAAAATGAATTACTTGAAAGATTCATTATAGGGCACTACTAAATATGCCGTTAAATTTAAATGGCTTCTTTAAGCAAATAATTCATTGTGTTAACAATGGGATGGCCGCTGCACCCTGTACTAACATTTATGCACACACTTTTACAGGGCGTCATAAAAACACAAAAGTGGACAAAGGATATTAATGCTATTTTATGTTTGAAAACATAGAAGCAAAGCCAAAATAATAAAGCACAAGGAATTGCGTAAAAATGTGTTAACAAGAAGCACCTACTACTCTTGTTTTGGTCATAATGCTACTTGTAAATTATTGTACAAGTTTACGTGAGCAGACATTGTATCGTGTGTTTTGATTGTAAAATATTAGGGATGTGCCTCAAGAAAACTGGGACAGTGTCCTAAACAAAATTTAATATTTGGATTTATAAATATTACTAAGTAGTTAGCGATTTACTTTTTTACAGTTTTTTTCTTTAAATAACTTTATCTTAAATTGATAATTTATTAATTCTATATTAAAAGAAAATTATCAATAATTTTTTTTTTTCCTAATTCTATGTTTGTAAAAAATCAAAGAATACTTGCAGAAGCCTTTTAAATTTTATTAGAGGGATTTCGGCCAAACACCCGCTAAAAATCTCTTTGAATGGAAATGGAGGACTGCAGAAAATGTTTTCACCGCTGCACTATCCAAATCCTCTTTTAAGTAGTCCAAATATTCAATAAAATAATTCGCAATAGTTAAGGACAAACACATAGTCCGATTTCTCTTCCAGAAAAAATTTATTAGACTTTGGTTTTGTAATACGAATTATGCGCCACCTTGTACCGCTGCTACCAAGAAAAAAATATTATAAATTGTTTCCTGTGTAACCAACCTGTTTTACTTTTATTTTATAGACTGATCTTTAGATTTACCGAAATTGAAGGATTGGGACAATGAAACAAGTATTTGGATAGTGCACCGTTTTCACGCTTTAGAGTCCGTAACTTAGGTTAGAAGAGATTGTAGAGGCACGTTTGCCGGCACTGCTTCTAGTAGATAGACTATAATGAGGCTCCTAAATAATTTTGCCGAACGTGGAACAATCGCAAGAAGGCTTTATCATTGAGAACGCTCAGTTCGGATGCAGAAAACTATCGATGCTGTTGCCATACAATCCAATCCTGGAGTTTCGACAAGAAGCTTATCTGCTCGAATGGGTGTCAGCAAATTATTACTGCAAACAATTTTATATCAAAATTGAAACTTATTTTCATACAAGATTTAGTTAGCAGAAAAAACTAAACACAACAGTCTTCCCGATTCGCTTGGAATTTCGCGGGCAGATCATTTAAATGGCTGCAGAGGATGAAAACATCTTGCACCGCATTTTTATGTCTGACGAGGCATATTTTGATTTAAAAGGCAACAAACAAAATTGTCGAATATGGACACTTCGCGTCACAGTTTTGTATGCAGTTTCATCAAGGTTCCTTATTGGGCCTTACTCTTTCGAAGAAAACACACGTTAAATGGAGAATATTACTTAAAGATGTTGAAAGAGTTTTTCCTTCCAGAACTATGCCGAAAAAGAATCCCTTTCAACTCTCTGTGGTTTTAACAAATTGGGGCAACTTGTCACATAGCACCGCCTGTTATGACAGAATTGCGACGAAAATTCCCCAATAAGCTGATGTCAAGAAATTCCATATTCCTTTGACCCCCCGGTTTCTTGACCACACTGCACCTAATTATTTTTTCTGAGGTTATTGTAAACAAAAAGTTTACAAAAGAAAACCAATAAATTTGGATGATTTAAAGCAATCTATTCGAACGATATCTGTGGTTATTTTCGTTGCAACCCTCAAGGCAGTAATGAATAGCTTTTTGATAAGATGTCACACATGTGTCACCGAGGCTGTAGGCAAGTTGAAAAAAAATATTATTTTTAACTTATACTTTAATAAAACTGTATTATTTTTCAAATTAATTAACAAAAAATAAATTACATAAACTTAACAGAAAGTTATTTGAGTTAAGTTAGGTTAGGTTGAAAAGGAGGGGCACTAAAAGCCAAAACCCATGACAGGTATACACTTATGCCCACTTGGCATGTTGTGCGCTCCATATGGAAAACGGAATTCCCAAACAAAAACCATAAACATAATTCCCTATAAATAACGGTCTAGTCCAAGAACCCAGTCCTCTCAACGTAACTCCTTATGGATCTCCAGTTCGAGTTCCCCAGGTATTCCAAGTTCGGCATAGTATCCACTGTAAAATTCCCGCGCCTCATATGCCAAAGCGCAGGAAAATTACAGAGGTAGTGTACCAAAGTCTCACCCTTTTCCTTGCATGCTCTACATGTTGATTCCTCAGATAATTTCATGCGAGCTAGATGGGTTCTCAACTCAGTATGACCTGTAATTACACTGATTAGTTTCCTAAGTGTTGGTCTACTTAGTCTCAGAATCTCCTTTAATTTTCTAAGATTTGGGTCACCCCATAGTATTCTTGTTACCTCACCGACATCAGTGCTTTGTCATCTTCTGACATGTTACTCCATCGTCCATCATTTAAGTTCATCCTTAAAACGTTTCAAGGGTTTAGCATTCTCCAAAGTTATAGTATTCAGAAGAGCTCCAGTTTTGGATAATTTGTCGGCTTTCTTGTTACCGAACAGCCCGTGATGGCTTGGTATCCATATTATCTCCAGATGTTCACAGTTTGCATATGAGCTTATCTCTCTTTTGCATTGCAGGACGTTCCGGGATTCAACTTTATCCTTTCGCAATGTCTTAATCACTGATTGACAATCCGTAAACACACGAATTGGGGCTTTGCTATTCGTTTCCTTTATCCATTTAATTCCTTCCGTAAACGCCATGATCCCAGCCTGGAATATGGTATTGTGACCTGGTAGACGGAAGTATTTTAATTGAAGTATTTTTTATTTGAGTTTCTTAATGTAGCAAAATTCATCAGCCACCCTGTGTTTTAACCCTATTCTTTTAAGGATTGACCTATCATTTTATAGAGCTAGTTTAGTGATTCTCTATAGAACAACCGCGGACAAACTTCATGTATTAGTTAGTATCTTATAGATGTGAAGCCGGAGAGAAAAAATGAACTTAGGTTATATTACAAGTGTTGTTAATGAAGAATTTCACAACACAGACTACTTAAAGACACACTTAAATAAATGTTATGCATGAAGATCACATTTATGTTTAAGTTTGCAAAAGGATTATTTAAAGCAAAAGCACTTATTATTAACTTCCATTTAAATTTATTTAATTCCTTGCACTAGGAACTCAACAGTTTGACTTTTCGATGAAAGCATTAAACGTAAATATAGCCCAACTTAGCGGTACTTTTTTTGCTTCCAAGTTAGCTGAATTTTCTTAAAACTTTGAACTACAATCCAATTCAGATAGTAAGAAATTGAATGTGTTTCGAGTTGCTTTGAAAATGTGTCATTTTATATATGCATATCCTATTCATTAGCCAATATCTTCTTTATCACAATGAATACCACAAGCGATGTAGTTCATTTTTCAAAACATGGTTTGGATGGTGCCATGAAAAGACTTGCTGATGACTTCCAGAAGCAAAGAACTTTCCTGCCAAACTTCAGGTTGAGGAAAACTTAGCACTGTCTCTGGGCCGGTGTACGTTATAGAACTCATGGTACCATACTGATGTTATACTTTCTTTAGAATTGAAAGTTGTAGTATTTTATCCACTGCTATCAAGAGGAGCATAATAATTGCCTTGTACAAATAAAACATAATATGTTATTTAAAATCTAATCCTATCCACATTATCACATTTCCTAGAATGCTTAGGTTTCAAAATCAGACCTGACATTTAGCTTTGCATTATGATTCGTCAGCGAAGCACCTGCGTTTAATAGTGTGACTTTATACACTTCAATTTGGTTTTTAATAGGTTCATATCAAGATTTTTATAATTTTTGTATTTCATTTATGGTTACATAAATTACATTACAGAAGATTCCTGGGGATTAGTAAGTAAGAAAAACTAGAAATTCAAATCTAGCCAAGCCGGACTAAAAAAAAAAAATTATTATGCCATCCCGCTGAATTCTGGCGTCACTGAACCTGAGTTCCTAAAGGCTAATAACTTTAAAGTGCCAGCGATTTTAATGGCAGGGTTCCCAACTATCACATAAAATAAAAGGTTTTGAAAAAATATTAAATATTACATTTAAAACAAACCTGGCAACCCTTACGAAGGGACAACTAAGTTATCTAATGGGAAAGAGTTATCTTTATTTATTATTCCTGTTAGTCAAAGATATCAGTAGAAATCTATGTGTTACAACAACTATTTTCAATAATATACACATTCTATGTATAGAGAGAATTTTTAATTTATTTTCTCTAGAAATATAACGACACGTTTCATACCCTGCAGATAATATTGGACTACATGATCCATTTTAGCTAAATGGCCTACTTATAACATGGTCCTATGTAATACTGTCATGGACCATATCATGTTTAAACAAGAGATTGAAGTTAAACGACAAGCGTTCATGTTTTAACGATTACATATATTGTTATTAAGAGGTGTATAATGGTCGTGTGGGTGCTCCATCGAGTAGTGACTAATAGTAGTTTTGAAACTACTCCAATGGGTTATATGGTCCAGCCTTAGGACATCGTTATGTTAAATCTACCACGTTTTCTCCATACATTTGGGTGATCTTAGTCCTAGTCCATTACAGAGTATACTATGCAAGCGTGTATGGACTAGTCGCGTTATCTGCAGGGTATTAATGCACCTTCCTACAGGAATTAACACTTAAGGTGTCTGACATATTGTTTGTAAAATAAAATATTTTCTTCGCCATACTAGATCATCAATCAGAACTCTTGGCTATTTGAGGTTGAACATGTTTAATACTACTTAGTTGATTATATATAAAATATAAATTACATCACTGCAATGCATATTCTTTTAATACGTTTAATGTCTTGTTGTAGTAAAAAAGGAATAACAAAGCCACTACTTATACTACACAGTAGTGACAGTAAGTGTTATGCAGTGACTTTAAGGAATTAAATCGGAACGAGCAACAGAAGAAAAATTAGAAAAATGTGTTTTAAATATTTTAAAGTACGCACACCATTTGTAAATCTTATAAATAAATCGGGCTATCCGTTTAAAGAATAATTTTAAAATTTGTTTAAGTCATAAGCCCATTAATAGGAAATGAGATTTTAAATTTTCAAGCAATTAAAGATCAAACCTTCAGTAGACACTTGTCTTTGAACAGTACCAATATATGCTGGTGTTTGTATGACATTCAGATATTCTTATGGTAGTTCAAATCTGTTATTTTCCTAATTATATTAATCACAATTCCAGAATTTTGCGCTTTAAAGCAATGATTTGTTGCTTGATTCATCGTCAAAAGGTCGTCTTTTAGTTCATACTGCGAAAAATATTTTACGTGGAAAGCAAAATGTTAACAAAGCACATATGTGTAAGAAGATACCGAAGCAGAAGTCATCCATAAAAGGGTTTTCATTTCGATCCCTTTTGTTCCTCAGTGATTACAAGGACACCGAAGAGGTATCACCGGCCTGTGAGTCTTGTGCCTCCACAAGCATTTACTCTAGACTATTAAGAATTAACGTTGTTGATTATCCTTCCTTCGTAATAGCCATTATTTTCCCCAGACTAATTTTCCCCAAAGCACTCACATCCAATGTGTGCTAGCCAGTAATACTAAGTCTTTTGCCAGACATTCGCATATTACAAGCGCTACTGCTTCAAAGCACATTCTGCAAACATCAAAATCCACAATTCCAATTTCGTTCAAATATTATTTAAAGTCACCATGTCATGTAACTAGAGTAGTCATCCAATTCAGGGTCGTCAGGCTTTATCCTAGTACCCTAAATGCATTCCTGCAAGGGCCTACTAAGCACTATATGTGCGTATCTACATGTAGTTGTCTGCATCCACTTTTTTAAATCAGATTATTCCACCCATTGTAAGATCTTTCCTTCTTCCGGTACACAAAAAGGGCGCAGCAGCTTCTCTTTTCGCAAGCCCGTCTGCTACAATATTTTTGTCAATGCCCTCATGTCCTTTTACCCGCATGTCCTTTTACCCACATGTCTCTTCACCTTAATTAGCGTTATTTTATTCACAGAGGCATACCAATGGAGCTTAGGAACACATTCAAGTACCAATAAACATCTAACAGAAGGCGTTCTGCTTTGTTATAGACTAAATGAAGGGCTAGGATGTCGTATTTAAAAAGTTTTTTTTATTCCCATATTAAATCATCGATAAGGTCTAAACTTCGCAACTAAAGTTTAACATTTTGTCCATACTGTATTTCTTCAAGGCAATTTCGCAATTTTTGTCGTACGTAAGGGTTGACTTCTTAAATAATTCATTATACCCTACAGCAAAACCTAAAAACGGCAAGCGTTTTTTTAGCTGGCAAACGTTCTTACGTCTTTACAATTTGTGTGAAACAAACCAGCGGAGGCAAAGCTTTGCTGGATTACAGCTGTTTGTTTTTTTCTTTTGTAATTGTTTAAAGTAATATCGTGTTGGCTATATAAAGGTCAATCTAGCGATTTTATTACTATTTTTATTTCCATTTAGTGGATTTTATTAAACCACATAAGTCAACATTACTGCTCATTATACAACGTTGACGCTGTTGTTTAAGTTTGTCACTTCAGCGTTAGCGCTTAACACTACGCTTGTAGCTCTTATTTCGATTTGACTGTTAGGCAGTTTAAAGAATTAACTCCTTTGCATTTCTGGCCTTACTCTTAATACTTTTCGTATTAATACCAAGCATTAACATTTGAAATTTAAGCTTTTGATACATATTTAGTAGGTTCGTTGAAAAAACAAAAATCACACTCAAGGTATGAGTTACAGTAAGTGTGAACGCTTTAAGAGCATTTTTATTACCTCAAACATCAACAGTTTTAATCTGAAAGCGGTAAGAAAATTCTGCTTCAAAATAAACATAAATTATAAGGAATTCATTCACTAACCGAAAACAAAACACAAAAAAAACTGAATTCTTTACTTTCACACACACACAAGCACATATGTATCTCCAAAGATGGGTAAATGTGTCATAAATTAAAATTAATTCCAATTTATTTGTACCAGTTTTATTTTAACGACGTTTTACCCGTCGACGAGTTATTTCTTTTTATCTTTTCAAATTTGGAAACTAAAGATCTTTAAATTGATATTTTGTTTTGACTTTTTGTTTTCATTATAAATTCCAAAAAAAACTGAAAAAAGTATTAATACTTAAAATCAATTTACTTTAATTTGGCTTTGGGTTCTTGGCGGTGTTTCTTTATTTTTGTTTTACGGCTTAAACATTTTAAGATTTTATTACTAATTTATGCAAATAGCATTTTGTATGTTTAAACATTTTGTTTAGGTATAATTTTTTGGTCTTTTGTTTTTTTTTTTTTGTGTTTTTTTATTTTTATAATAAATATTTAATTTAATATTCTTCACATGAATAATATTTATATAAAATATCGAATTGATATTGCTTTTTTGCAATTAAATCATTTAAATTATGGCAAATGTTTACATTAAGAATATTAAATGTGAATTTATTTTTAAAATAAAATTTGATGAGCTGTTTTTAGTGTTTTTTAAAAAGACAAATTGTTAAATGGTGCCATTAATTTTGGACACTCAAATAGTTAAAATTAATAAATTATATACATACATATGGATATGTGCAAATAAGGTATTAAATTATTTTGTTATAAAAATAGTCCATAACTTACAAAGTAATTTCAGCCTAAATTAAAAACATTTTATGAAAATTTGTAAATGTGTGCAAAAAACTATTTTCCAAATTTTATAGCGTAAACTTCAATGGTAAAAAATTTTCGAAACGATTAAGATACCAAATTATAAGCCATAGTCACGAAAATTATTTCTGAAAAAAAACTTACTAATCGGTTTCAAATTAACTGAGATATAAGCATATATTGACCCGTGTGCGCGAAATTATCGTATGTTACAAAAACAAAATTTTACAGGAGAACGTTTTTATTACTTTTAAATAAATAAAAACGTAAAAAACACTGCTACATACGATAAAATGTACACAGTGTTATCTCCATAACTAAAACAGTTATCGTTGTAACAATTGATCAGCATAAAGATTAATAGATGTAGAACCAATTTGCATAAAAATGTAAAATTCTAAAAAAACGTAACATACGATAATTTCGCGCACAGGGATCGATATTAAAACTGATTGGGTGTTTTTCTTAAATTTTTAAACGAAAAACAATTCTCTTTACATTTTAGACAACCGACATGTCGACTCGAATCTCAGATGACAATGATTGAATAACAAACAATTAAGATCACTTTATTCGGCTGTTATGAATTTTTGATACCCACCACCAATTGTTCATAAAATTTATTATTTTGCTATAAACAGTAATCGCTATGGAATAATCGCTTTATACAAAGATATGTTTTACTTTTTTGTTTACTTCGATTTGCTAGTAAAATATTTTCTTAAATTTATTCTTACAATGAAAGCTTAAGTATTTCTGGATCAAAAATTATTTTACCGACTCATTTTTTCTACAGTGTTGTATCTTTACGGAAACTGAAGAGTATAATTAATAACCCAGAGGTAATGAGAAAATAATATAAGCTTTGTGTGGGAATGGCACTTACTTATTTTAAAATTATATAATTTATGTCTGAATTCAATTCAGATAATAATTTTTTGTTAAATTTTTTTCATATAAAAATAATATGGATTTAAGATAAAGCGTTCTATGGGAAGTGGGCATTAAAGTGGGCTTCTCACTTTTATTGTCTGGCATAAATAAATTTATCAGAAAGCTTTATATAAGGAATTGCATCATCTATTTTATTAACAGTAAATTATGTGAGAAGTGGGTGTTGGAGTAGGCATGTCAAAGTAGTTTCGGCTGATAAATTCAACTCAGATATTTCAAAATAGTCCTTTATCCAAAATCTTTCTCCATAGACAAAATATATGAATTTAAGTTAAAGGCTTATATGCGTGGTAGGCGTTAAAGTGGGCGTATCACCTTAGTTTTCCATTATTACAAGCCTTTTTGATCTAAAAGCAATGTTTAGAAAAATTCTGGATCGTAAATCTAATTATGTCAGTTTAATTACGTTTTTTTGCGCGGTAAAAATTTCAGTACATTTTGATCTAAAGGGTGGTTAAATTTTAAGGGCCTATGTTGAATGTGAACCACACCTAAACGCCAAGTTTTTTCTCTACATTTCATTTGGCATTTCTCTATTTCAGACTAATTAAATATGAACCATAAAAAGATACACAATCGAGCAACGCGTTAAAGTTATTGAGGTTATTCAGTTATTATGAAAATGGGCGTTCAAATTAAAATGCATTTCGTGCACTTCGTAATTTTTTTTGTCAACATAATCGTTCAAAGTCGTCCACAACCGGGCGAGTTATGAAAAATATTTAAATTACACCAGAACTGGTTTGTATAAAATGTGAAAATATTTGTGAATGCCATCTAAGTTCGTTGAATGGGAAACATTGCTGTTTTTCACGATCGAAGATCAGTCAACCTTGACTCATCATCGTGAACAACAATTAAACATCAACATTGTCATTTTCGTAAAATTTGAACTATCGGATGGAGGTGTGCCGCTGAGGTCGCGGTGACCATTTGGCCTATATTTTGTTTCATACATAATTGAACCATACCAATATTATCGTAATAAAAAGAAATGACAATAATTTCCTAAATAATTTGTGAAATTTTTTCGCTTTACGTGAATGCATGTAGACACAATCGCATTTTATTTGATGTAGGACGGACATTATTGTTTTGAATTACTCTTGCACTACGAGCTGTTACTATAAAATTTTCCGTATCAAACAAACCTTGTATATAAGAAATATTCTGGCGAAATGTGATCGCCTTAAGGGCTAGACCAGTAAAAAATAGTAAACTATGAAAATGTGTGACATCCAGGATGACAAAATGATGGACAATTTGCTTTGAAGCCCCATCGATATGGGTATAACATGTATGTATTTGATTAGTAGAATACTGTTAACTATGTAGAAATTCAAAATCAAAGGTGACGTTGAAAATAAAAGAGCACATAACGTTATATCTAAAATCTACGCCATGCTTTGACCATAATATATAAATTATGTGAATGGTATTTTCACATTTGGCACATTTGTAGCACTCCAATTTGTTTTAAATAATTCTAGTTCCATTTAAAGACGAAAAGTTAGTAAAAACAAGTAAGAGTGCTATATTCGGCCGTGCCGAATCTTATATACCCTTCACAACGTGTAATCATGCAATAACAGTAGTTTGTATCACCATTCCATATGATATACGTACATACATATATAAAAACATCCCATTGTAAAATTATAAATTTACGTTTGATGTTAAAAAAAAAAATTTCAAAAAAATTAAAAAAATTTTTTTTTTGGCTCAGCTGGGATTCGATGCCACGTTTATTCTAGTTGATTTAAACATACACACGGACAGACTGACAGAGCTTAATAAACTCCCCTATTTATAAGCTTTCAGAAAATGTATACTTTATGGGGTCGGAAATAAAAATTGTAGAAATTACAGCCGAAATGACAAACCTATATATACCCTTTTTCACTGTGTGAAGGGTTTACAAATTATGATTAAAAAATCTTATTAAAGTTGCAAAGCATACCGGGTATAGCTAGTATATAATATATAAAGACTAGCTGACCCGGCAAACGTTGTTTTGCCTTATAAATTATTTCTAGGAAATATTTCTTACATTAAAAAAAGTTAAAAGGTAAAAAAGAATCCTCTTAATCATACCAGAGTCTTAGTTGTATTATGTGAAAATTTCAAGAAGATCGTTCCAGCAGTCTGGCCTACTTGAGGGGGCGTGAAAAAAGGCGTGGCGTGTGCAAAATAGGAGTGTAAAAAATAGATGCTGACCGATTTACGGATCTGCCCGATATACACACAAAATTTCATAAAAGTCGGTTGAGCCATTTCGAAGGAGTTTAACCACAAACACAACGACACGACAATTTTATATATTAATTAAATTAAATAAAAAATAAATCAAGAAATAGTGTAACTGCCGTATGCATAAAAGTTATCAAAGATTTTCTAAAGGATTATATAATAAATTTCCATAGAAAATCAGTTCAATAGACTCTCTACATGCCTTTGATAATTGTATGCATAATGCTCGGCGCGCAATTGGAACGAACGACGAATTTCGCCCAACACGACGAATTCGTCGGTAAAAATTCACTGTGTAAATTCGTCGTGTGAAAAGTGACATTTTTTATAGTTTAACAACTGTTTGTGCAAAGGAAGGATAACAATAATTGAAGAATTAAGATTTTTGTGAAACTCAACAAAATAATAAATATAATTTCTGTCATAGTAAAAACGTTTTTACGTATAAGTAAACGTTTACAAAGAATGTGGTGGTTACGTGCAGTAAACATTAATTAAAATTTTTTTTTGTATAACAGCTAATAGTGTGACCATATGAAAAAAAAGATCACTTAATAAACTTAAACATTTGCAAAAACACAAATAAAAACAAATTTTTGTACTTAACTTTTTTATACTTATTTTAAATGTTTTAAAATAAAAAAATAAAACAATTATTAATATAAAAACTGACTTTATTTTCTTAAAAAGTTGAGAAGTAAAAAATGGTCACCTTGTGCCAATTTGTTCGTCGTTCGCCGGCGTAAGAAATAGAAATAAATTTAATGCAAAGTTCGCCGCGTATAGCGAATTTCGACCGACGCCATAATTGTATGTAAGGCAGTAAATATTAAGTCACTGTTAACTATTCAGGCTTATATTCTTGAAAAATATTTTAGGTTTATTAAAGGCTAATTTGACATATTTCTGTACAACATCTGTCAAATAAGCCTTTAATAAGCCTAAAATATTTTTTATGAATTAGACCGAAAACATTTAATATTGTAGTTATCGAATAGTTTAACCGCACGTAAACTTCATTGTTTTTACTTTGAAATTTTTCTTCGTAACACCAACTGGATAAGGTATTCCTTTTATATTTATTTTTTTCTTTTATTAAATTTTTTTAATTTCACAATGTTGTAGGAGATAAAAAAAAAATCCCCAAATAAATTCTACAAAAAAAAAACACTAAACTCTTCTCATATGACCAATCAGATCCATATGTTAAACAAAGCCATTAAATAGTGATACAAAGATATAAAGTAGCAGGCGACTGAAATTCTGCGAAACCATATGCCTTCTTTAGTTTAATTTGAAACAAAAAATAAATTTTTTTGCACATAATTTTCCATTGTCTTGAACCAAAATAAAATGGTTAAAAGAACATAATATGACCAGGCTTTAAGCAACAACAAAAAAGTTTAAAAATTATTAAAAACAACAGCAGAGAAACCGGACTGCTGAAGGTTGAGCAAAGAGGTTTTAGTTAAAAAGAACATGAGAACATCAATATTAATAAACCAAAAAAAATTGTGTGTGCCTTTATTGAATTTTTTTGTTTAATTCGTTGCTTCTTTTGTTAAAATTAATGTAAATAAATTTAAACAAATTTTTTAAAAAAATATAAAATTCAAGCAAAATTAAAAATAGCACGGATGAACGGAAGGACAGACTTCTTTTCGTTAAAATATAAAATTCAAGCAAAATTAAAAATAGGACGGATGAATGGAAGGACAGATTTCTTTCCTTTAATCATTTGTAGAGCGTGAATATTGTTTTAGTATTGTTTTTTAAATTCTGTGCTGAGTTTAAGGTGCGGCTGCGTTGATGGTGGCGATGATAATTTGTCTGTCATGTAGCAGGTGCTGCTACCATTAGGCATCATTAAAATTTTATCTTTGACACTTAAGACGAGCGCTGTTTCCACCAAAAACAAAAATTAAGAAGGGTTCCACTTAAATTCACGAATATATTCATACGTAACTACGTACATCCATACAGAGATACAGATGTACATACGTTCGTCTTAAAAAATACTGTTGAATTTTTGTTAATATTATTGTGATGCTTGTGTTCCGCAAAATAAAATAGTAAAACAATGGGTCTCACGGTAAAATTATTATTTTTATTTACTATGTGGAAAAAATTGTGTAGGAGCAATGAAATTTTATTGTTTAATAAAATTTTAATAGTAAACAATATCTGCCCAATTCACAACTCATCTTGCAAGTTTTATGTTGTAAGAAATTCACATAAACGATGGAAGTGTTAACTTTTATATCTCAAATGTGGCATTCTATTAAAAAAATAAAATTTATGTCATATTTTAGAAACGATAATCGCTGCAAACTTTAAATTTTGTATGAATCATGGTGTAATTACATAAGGTGATAGCGTAAAGGAGAGCAATTTTTGTCTCTCTTTTTTTATGTATGGAGTTTGACAATTTCCGAAGTTGAAATAATTTTTTTAAGTATGTATTTTGACATTCTCCAGAACACAAAAAAATAGTCAGCTGGGCTTGCACCGCCACCTTGTATAAGTGTACCCTGGTATGAATTACCCCCGATTATCGCAGCTCGGAGCAGTGATACCAGGTAAGTTTTTTTAGAAAAATCGTCAAATTTTACAACAAATCAGAACTTTATGAAAAAAATAATTATGTGTTTATGAAGGAATAGTTTTTAGATAATCCACAAAAATAAAGTCCAAGGGTTATTTTTTGTTTCAAAGATTTTCTCATTCTCGTTTTGATAATTATACCCGCCACCAAAAAAATGGTTAGGGTATATTCATTTTGTCATTCCGTTTGTAACACATCGAAATGTCCATTTTAGACCCCATAAAGTATATATATTCTGAATCGGGGTTTGATTCGATGACGATCTAGCTATGTCCGTCCGTTTGTCCGTCTGTCCGTCTGTTGAAAGCACGATAGAGGTCGCACCGAAAAAGCTAGGGGGCTCAAATTTTGCCAGAATCTTTCTTATAGACAAGGTTTGTTTGGTATTGAAAATGGGCTAAATTGAAATATTAGGAAAAGAATTATAGCTCGTAATGCAAGAGTAGGTCGAAAAAACCGTGTCGTTCGAACATCGAATAAAATGCAATTGTGTCCAAACGCATTAACAGACAAAAATTGCTTACATCTATGCATTAGGAAAGGAGTTATAGATAAAAATGTACGAAAATTTATACCGCGCAGTGTATTTTTCAGTATATTTTAAATTGAAAACCTTATAAAACGGACAAAATTAGATGTACGATTCTGAAACTTTGCACACTTTGATTTTCGGTAAGAGGCTTTTCTGCAACAGAAAATCAATGCGCCACGCCCACTTTTCACGTTATCTACCGTTAATAAAATTTAAAAGCTCATAAAACCGACACAATTAGAGATAAAATTTGCTACGTATATCCTTCTCATCAATGTTATTGTTATGCCAGAAAATGAAGGTGACACGCCCACTTTTACGCCCACCTCCCATATAATGCTTTTTTTCAAATTCATATAATTTCTCAATGAATAAAGATTTTGGAATAAAAGAAGATTATATTGAAACATCTAAGTCGTACTCATTAGCAAAAACAACTTTGACACGCCTACTATAACGCCCACTTTTCACGTTATCTACCGTTAGTGAAATTTAAAAGCTCATAAAACCGACAAAATTAGAGGTACGATTATGTAATTTGCTACATTTATCCTTCTAATCAATATTATTGTTGTGCCAAAAAGTTTAGGTGACACGCCCACTTTAACGCCTACCTCCCATATAACGGTTTATTTTAAATTCATGTAATTTCTCTATTGACAAATATTTTGGGAAAATAAAGGACTATATTGAAATATCTTAGTTGTATTTATTAGCAGAAACTTTATTGACATGCCTACTTTAACGCCCACTTTCATTGAAAGAATAAATTTACGAAAACATTTTACTATCATATCGAAGTTATAAAGGGTGGTTAAATTTTAAGGGCCGATGTTGATTTGAAATAAAACACCAATTATTTAGGAAATTATTATCATTTATTTTTGTAATGATAATATTTGTATGCTTCAATTATGTATTTAACAAAATATCGGCCTGAATAACTTTAAAGCGTTGCTCATTTGCGTATCTTTCCACGGATCAAATTGAGTAAGTTTGAGATTGAGAGATGTCAAATGAAATGCAGAAAACTAATTTAAAGACTAGGTGTAGTTCACCTTCAACATGGGCCCTTAAAATTGAACCACCCTCTACAAAGAAAATGATACATATTTTATTATAAAGAGATTATTCCATAGCGATTAACAAAATAATAAATATTGTGCTTTAAATGTACACAAAATTGGTGGTGGGTATAAAAGATTCGGCACAGCCGAATATAGTGCTCTTACTTGTTTTTTTTTAGCCTTGCCTTTTCGGTAAAATAGTATATATTTTTGTTAAACTCTTCGAAATGAAATCATCTTATAGAAATTCTACCTAGAACAATCATTAAAATTAGTAAGTTGTGTGTCTCCCATTTAATCTTCCCTATTTTGCTATTAATCTCTAGAAATCAGATTCTATGTTTAAAATTCAATTATGGTAAATTGTATATAGGTAATCCATTACACACTTGTTTTTTTTTTAAATTTTTGTCCATATGAAAATAATATGAATTCAGTACAAAGCGTTATATGGGAGGTGGGCGTTTAAGTGGGTGTTCCAACTTAATTTTTTCGTTATTGCAAGTCTTTTGATCAAAGAGCAATTTTTGCAAGATTTTAGAATCGTTCACCTAAATTTGTCAGTTTTATTCCGTTTTAAACATATCGAAAATCGATACTGTGCGGTATATACTATCGCACATTTTTATCTATTTTCAGAGAAAAATATTCTTTTACTCAGGAAATATTCTCGCGAAATTTCTTTGCTCTGCGTCAAAGCGTTTAGACACTATTGCATTTTATTCATTGTTGGAAGGACACGGTTTTCTTCCACTACGAGCTATAACTCTCTTGCTAGTATACAGACTTAGCCAATTTTTAATGCCAAACAAACCTTGTGTATAAGAAATATTATGGCCCGGTTCGAGCTCTATCGTGCTTTCAACAGACATACAGACGGGCGGATGGACAGACGGACATCGCTAGATCGTCTTAAAATAATTTACCAAGTACGAACATAGCATGAGTTTGTTATTGCTTTATTAAAAGTTGACAAATTGATCTTAAGAATTTCCAGGATGTTGTATATTTGTACAAAAAGTAATTTAAATCATATCAAGTATGATTTCAATACAATCAGTGTATGATGAAAACCGATTTAGACATAAAACCGATTCAAAAACGATAAAAGGTGCAATGTGTTTTCTATAGTCGTTTTGTCAATCATTTTCATAATTGTTTTTTAATCGTTTTTGATAAATTTCTTTTTTCAGTTTTATTACATCGTTTATATTTGATGTTCCTGTAAACTTTTTAGAAGTCAATATGTAGAGAGAGATTGGTATGAAATTAATATTCAAAACCTATTCGAATTCATCACACCTTTCACACCTTTTCAAAAAGATCGTTTCGAAATCGTTTTGAAAATGATCGTTTTTCATCACACACCTAAAAATTTATTAACTTCACTCGTTCATTCACGAATAAGAGTCTACTCTCAAGGTATTTTTTCTGTTACAAAGAAATATAAATCAAGAACCAGAAGTTTTTTAAAAAATTAAAACTATATTCTGTAGTCTGCAATATACGCGTATACAGATACACTTTTATAAATACTTTTGTTTAAAAATTTTCGCATATTTTTCTATGTTCATTTTCTCTTCATCCTCAACAATAACCTCTTAACTTGGGTACATTCTGTTGCATAAAGTGTTGTGGATCGCAACAGAATGTGTAGCCATAATAATTGTTCTTCACCAATTGTATGGTTGAAGGGCAACTGGTTTCCACACAAATACCGTTTGGTTTTTGAGGTGGCATTTGTTTATCGTGAATGTTATTGTACTGTAAAAACACAGTGCGTACACCTTTACGATTGAGAACGATTTTGTAGGTCCATAAAGGTATAGGAATATTGTTTTTTAAATACATTTCTCTCAAACGTCCTTGCGAATCGGGCAATTGTAAAGCCCAACTTAAAGCACCACTACAAACTTTGGCCGGTGTATTGATAGGACTTCTAGCCCATTCTTCCATTAACTTCCAATTACCATCGTTGATGGTATGAAATTGCGGTATAACGTTGATCATTTTAAATGTGGTGGCTATAAGAGTGTTACTCATATAGTCAGCAACAGGTGTTAAATGTCCACGATCGATACGTTCGTCTCCAGCATTAGCAGGCATAAAAGTTTGCTGATAACCTAGAATATTTTGAAATTGTGCAAATATATCTCTTTTATTGTAGGCCGAGAAAACCTGCATTGTAAATATTTCGTCCGGGTCGAAACGCATACCCTGAGGTCGTGGCATAACTGTTATAAAAGTAATGAAATAAATGGAAATTGCAATCACAAATTATAATTAAATAAATAAACGAAAAATTGCTTACCAAATGGATATGCTTCGTTTATTGTAAAAACCGCCCTTTTACGGTCAAATTCGAAGCAGACTTTATAGGTTGAAAAAAAATAATTATCGTCCTTACATCGGATTTGATAGCCCACATGATACAAATTGTACGGACACAAACTTTTGTCATTTTGCAATTTTAGTTGAGGCTTCATATAATCATGGCATATGTTCAATGGCAAATTGGGAGTGAATTCACCATTTTCACAGGTCATTTCAATGATGTCATCACTCTTGCACACCATATACAAAATCGTACCATTTTGCACAGAAGTTTCCCGCAACAGCTGCAAATTGCCATTTTCATACTTTAGTATTAAACGCCATTCGTTTGACAAAGAAAATCCAGAAAAACTACAATTTCCAGATATTGCGCGAGCTATTTATGTATGTGCGAGAAAAGACTTAGACTTAGATAAGTTAATGAGATCTTGCTGATATAATTTACCGCGCATCAACAGAAACACAAGTGCTAGAATTAGTTTAAATGAACTAGAACTCATAATTTTTAGATTTTTTTTTAGAATTTTGATTGTTGAAGAAAAAAGAAAAAATTTAATAATATTGAATTTAGTTATTTTATTAAGCCAAAAATTGTTTGATAAAGTCCCTGAAATTTTCTATTATGACAAAAACAATGTTATTTTTAAAATATTTTTTTTTAAATTTTAATCAAAGTAATTATTATTAATGCAGGGAAGGAAAATGTGATTTTGGATTCGGTATTAAACAATTAACTTAAGTGTACTTATTTGATAATAAATTGACTTGATTTATGTATATTTGTTGCTTTTGCGTCATTTATAAACATCTTCTCAAAAGTTGCTTTGTTGTATCAATTCGCCCAAGGCGAATTCATACAGGTGAAATTATCAGCCCAGCTGATTGTGAAACATTTTGTCAAAATTGGTTGAATTTGCCTTATTAATGCAGGGAAGGGAAATGTGATTTTAAATTCTGTATTAAACAATTAACTTACATGTACATTTTTGATAAAAAATGTGCTAAATTTATGTATATTTGTTGCTTTTGCGTCATTAATAATGTGTTTCAAACAATTATATCCTTTTTTTAATCAAATTTTATTATATTTAATATGTAAAAACACCTTTTCCATCCCTGATATACGAATTGGCCTTGACATAAAACATCACATGAAAAGTTGCTTTGTTGTATCAATTCGCCGTTGCATATACCTTATGGATATGCCTTGAATTCGCCGTTGCATATACCTTATGGATATGCCTTGTGTACAGGTGATATCAAGGCGAATTCATATAGGTAAAATTATCAGTCCAGCTCTAGGCATATAAATTCGCCTTGGCCCAGCTGATAGGGAGGCATTTTATCAAAATTTGTTGAATTTGCCTTGATTTCATTTATTAAAGCAGAGATGAAAAATTAGATTTTTGATACAGTATTAAAAAATTAACTTTAAATTTCGCTTTCTAAAGAATTTTAAACTTACCTTTTTAAAAATTTTAAACTTTTTAAAGAATTTTCAAACTCTCTAAAAAACAAAACTTTTTGAGTATGAGTTTCCAAAAATATCAATTTGAGAACTATTTAATATTGGAGAATTCAGGTCCCCAGGGAAGACATTTTACAACTTTTAATTTAAGCCAAGAAACAATTGAGAAACTCCAAAAGTGTCTTATCACGATTTAAGTTGTTTTGGCAAGTGTCCACATATTTTTTTTGTTGAGAAGCTTAAACATGACCTTAAAGCCACTTTATTTAATATGTTTTAAATGTAATTCTTTTTATACATTTGTTGCCTTTTTGTTGCAGCTGATGTGGTCAAACTTTATGTTGGTTTACTTAATTTTTGTTTGTTGCTGTTTAATGCTGATTTATAACTCCAGCAACAACAAGCATATTATTTATACATATACACGTTTGTATATCGTTGGTCACAGGCTGAAAGGCCCTAACTCAAATAATTGTAACTTTACAGAAGAAGGCAAAACGTTAAAAGAAACTGGAATTTATTTTGTAAAATTGCTGGTAAAAAGGTTATTTTTGATACTAATGCATAGAATTTTTTTGTAAAGGTGTATTTGTGTGACATGTATTGGAATCACTGAAAATCTCAATTTCGTAAAAATGCGAGTTAGGGCCTTTCTAACTGTGACCATCGATGAGTATGTATAATATGTAAGGTTTTAACATTATCAACAATAAAAGGCTTAATATAGTGTTTTACAAGATTTTGTTTTTAAAAACAATAAAAATTAGTAATAAATCATACACACTTTTATAAACACTGTCATAATACTATTTTTGTACTTTTTTACTCTTAATGCTCGCTGTTTAAATGTATTTGAATGGCTTGTTGTTAATCACACAATACACGACCAACCATAAAGTAGGTAGTGTGTGTGAACGTGTGATTAAAATCATTCTCTATTGCAAGTATCAAAAAATATTTTCTATGGAATTTGTCCACAAGTGCTTAACTCGCTTAAGAAAGAACTCTCAGTAGTGTCTAGATGAGGTCAGATAGTTCCAAAGTAAACCTTGAATCGGCAGCCCATACATAAGAGCTTTATTGTAGAAAAGTAAAATCTGTAAACTTACTAGTATAACATGTTCAGTGGAATTTCAGTGGAAGTGGTATCTCGTATGTATTATGTGTACACAATCATTGTCAAATTACAGGGCCTGTAGACCATAGCCGATTACTGCTGAGGCATTTATTTATTTATTTATTACAATTTTTTTACATTATATTTAATAATTTTATCTTATAGAACATCTTAATTAATTCTATAGAATATTTTCATCTACTTTTTATACCCTTCACCTGAGGTGTCAATGGTATTAGCTTTGTCATTTCGTTGGTGATCTCCTACCCCATAAAATATATAGTTTCTGAACGCATATGACTTGGAGAGTCGATTAAACAATCTCTGTCTATGCATGTGTTGATTAAAAACAACTTTTAGATGCCCCACATATAACACTGATCTGTATGTGGTATCAATCTTTTGGTAATATCGGGTAATGAATCCGTATTAAAATCCAACACAAACACCGTATAATTTTCTGAGATCTGAGAAAGTTAACAGGTCTGACTACTTTTTCAAATATGTTAACAACAAAAATCAAAATTTTAACGCTCTAAGACTATTTTTCCGACACGTTTGTTACTCTTCACAGACAGACAGAGTTTGTTACTCTTCAGTGACTAATCGGCAAAATTCTAAGCAAAAATTGTTTGGAAAATATATAGAGGGTCCGCCAAAAAAAAAATCATCTTTTCACATGAAGCTCATTTTGATCTTGGCGGGTATGTAAACAAGCAAAATTGTCGCATTTGGGGCACAGATAACCCGCACGCATACATTAAAAAGCCAATACACCCAAAACGAGTCACTGTTTGATGCGTATTTTGATCCAGTGGCGTAATTGGGCCATTTTTCTACAAAAATGAGCAAGGAGTGGCCGTAGTCAATGGCGATCGTTATCGGGCCATGTTGAACGAATTTTTGTTCACAAAAATTGAATTGGTTTCAACAGGGCGGCGCTACGTGCCACACACTTCTTTTTATACCCTTCACCTGTGGTGCACAAGGGTATATATAGCTTTGTCATTCCGTTTGTAATTTCTACAATTTTCATTTCCGACCCCATAAAGTATATATTTTCTGAAAGCTTATGAATAGAGGAGTCGATTAAGCCCTGACCGTCTGTCCGTCTGCCCGTCTGTCCGTGTGTTGGTTGAAATCAACTTTTAGAAGCAACTATATGTTCCTCAGATCTGTATATGGTATCAATCTCTTGGAAATATCCAGGAATGAATCGCTATTGAAATTCAGCACAATCGCCCCATAACTTTCTGAGATTTTCATTTCCGACCCCATAAAGTATATATTTTCTGAAAGCTTATGAATAGAGGAGTCGATTAAGCCCTGACCGTCTGTCCGTCTGTCCGTGTGTTGGTTGAAATCAACTTTTAGAAGCAACTATATGTTCCTCAGATCTGTATATGGTATCAATCTCTTGGAAATATCCAGGAATGAATCGCTATTGAAATTCAGCACAATCGCCCCATAACTTTCTGAGATTTTCATTTCCGACCCCATAAAGTATATATTTTCTGAAAGCTTATGAATAGAGGAGTCGATTAAGCCCTGACCGTCTGTCCGTCTGCCCGTCTGTCCGTCTGTCCGTGTGTTGGTTGAAATCAACTTTTAGAAGCAACTATATGTTCCTCAGATTTGTGTATGGTATCAATCTCTTGGAAATATCCAGGAATGAATCGCTATTAAAATTCAGCACAATCGCCCCATAACTTTCTGAGATTTTCATTTCCGACCCCATAAAGTATATATTTTCTGAAAGCTTATGAATAGAGGAGTCGATTAAGCCCTGACCGTCTGTCCGTCTGCCCGTCTGTCCGTGTGTTGGTTGAAATCAACTTTTAGAAGCAACTATATGTTCCTCAGATCTGTATATGGTATCAATCTCTTGGAAATATCCAGGAATGAATCGCTATTGAAATTCAGCACAATCGCCCCATAACTTTCTGAGATACGAGCAAAAAACCACGACCACCAAAAAAAAATTAAAAAAAAATTTTTTTAAAATTTTTCGAAAAAAAATTTTTTAAAAAAATTTTAAAAAAATAATAAAATATAAATAATATATTAAATAAAATAAAATAAAATTTTTTTGACTCAGCTGGGATTCGATGCCACATTTATTCTAACGTGTACGTATGCACGTATTTTATATGGGACTAGCCAATCCCGGCGCGCGTTGCTACGCTTCTTCATGAATTTTAATCGCATTCTAAATTTTAATCGAATATCAAGTGCAAGGCTAAACACTATAACTTTTTCTTTATGAGCGTGGCACTGCCCACTTTTCTAATTACGAAACTGTATAGTCATGACAGCTCAATAAGTGTGCAAAGTTTCAGAAAAATCGGTCCAGTGTAAGTACCTCAAAATGATACCTTTTTTTATGGGCGTGGCACTGCCCACTTTTCTAAATACGAAACTGTATAGTTATGACAACTCAAAATGTGTGCAAAGTTTCAGAAAAATCGGTCCAGTGTAAGTACCTCAAAATGATACCTTTTTTTTAATGGGCGTGGCACTGCCCACTTTTCTAATGACGAAAGTGTAAAGTCATGACAGCTCAGTATGTCTGCAAAGTTTCAGAAAATTCGGTTCAGTGCAAGTAGCTAAAACTGATAACTAATTTTTTATGGGCGTGGCCCCGCCCGCTTTTTCAATCGAGAAATTTTAAAGTCATGACAGCTCAATATGTGTGCAAAGTTTCAGAAAAATCGGTCCAGTGCAAGTACCTCAAAATTTAAACTTTTTTAGGGGCGTGGCCCCGCCCACTTTTCTTATCACGAAATTTTTTAGTCATGACAGCTCGATATGTGTGCAAAGTTTCAGACAAATCGGTCAAGTGCAAGTAGCTAAAACTGATAACTAATTTTTTATGGGCGTGGCCCCGCCCACTTTTTTTCACCCATAAACACTCCCTGGTATGTGTACAACAACTTACCAAAGTTTGAGCCCGATCGGTTTTACAGTTTCGGAGTCTATAGCTAACACACACACACACACACACAGAGTTTCACTTTTATATATATAGATGAATGGTGATACAAACAATTGTTATTGCATGACTACACGTTGTGAAGGGTATATAAGATTCGGCACGGCCGAATATAGCACTGTTACTTGTTCTTTGTAACATTTAAAAAAAATTATTTAGCGGACCCTTTATTTTATAATTTTATCAAGTTTCTCAAGCTTCTTAGTAATTTTAGACACGATAAAGGTACTATACTGTATATCATAGCCTCGGAATTCACTCCTGAAAAACATTATAAATCGCTTTAAAACCAAGTGAGATATAAAGATCCAAATACAATAGCTTCGGAGGTTTTAGTAAAATTTTTAAGCAAAAGTTGAATTTCTTCAGCTTCTAGATAATTAAAGAGAGGCATTAAATAAGATATCCTGGCTAGCAAAATGTGAAACATTTCAAATCAAATCTAGTATTTAAAAGTAAACCTCCACCAAACTCCTCAATATTGGTATCAAATGAAAGGGCTTAAACTAATTAAAAATTAAAGATGGCGTCAGAAATATTAAAGCAATATGTCGCTTAACAATAAATCTGGAATCTAGGCTACACTACCACGTGATTTTTATGCTCCTGTATTTAATGGTGAAGGGAATTATTAGACTAAGCAAGGCCGAATATAGCACTATTACTTATTTTTTTTTTTAAATTATACGGTTTTCTTTTAAAGAAAACATTCTTTAAGGTTAATTAATTAAGGTAAACAAATGTAATCTTTGGTCGATGGAACATTTGTTGCAAAACTCAGATTCTCAGAGCAGTATCGATGGAAAAGGGAAAAACAAATTCTGCTCCTATTGATATTCGAAAATATAATAAAAGTCACTTTCCACAATGGAAATAATACTCGAACACGTTTTTAATTTTTCTAATTGTAAATCTCAAAGTTCTACTGTCTCCAGAAATGAAATGCAGCTTTATTTTTTTATAAAGATAGAAATTGCTTTTTGGCATTTCATACATAAGTAAATACATTGCTATAATATCTGCTTATGTAAAAATCAATGCCTCTCATTAATGTAAAAATGTTAACAATCAAATGCACTGTGATTCATTCATGAATCAATCAGTTAAAAAAATATATAAAAATTAAAAACAAATATTGTTTTTTCACAGCTGTTAGACCCATTTTTTTCTAAACAAAATGTTGGGCACTGAAGGAATAAGTTTGTGGATGAATGAGGAGAACGAATGGGAAAAGGTGCAATGTTTTATGTACCTGCAGTTCTCTACTATTGTTCTAATTTGCTAAGAAGTTTTATATATGCAAAAAAGAAGTTTCGTAGACAGAATCGTGGACGAATGTAATTTTAAAAGGCTTGCAACAAATGTTCCATCATATGGACGAGGACTTAAGAAGAAATTGTGCGTATTTTGGTTCTGTAGAAAATTTTCGATGAACTTCATTAACATAACGAAAGAAGATAAGTTTCATTTAAATTGATAATCGTTATAAATTTTGTTTTAGAAAACTTTGATAAGTTTCTTTTTATGTTTTTGAAATAAATATTTTTTTAGATAATTTTCGAATAAATCTATTTTTATGAAACACTTTTGACAAGCTATTTTTTTAAGAAAATCGACCATCATCTACCGTTTTAAGACAATTTTTTAAAAACAACTTTCTTTGAAAAGAGGTTTTCCTTGCGTTTACGAAAACTAGCCGTTACTTTAGAGGCAAATTTTAAAAAATGTCAATTTGAAGTATTATTATTAATTAATATCAATAATTTAACAAATCATTTGGAATAGAAACCAAAAAAAAAATGTCTTAAGCACTACTAAAGTACACTAAAACTACTTAAAAACTTTTTAAAAACCATTATAATTTATTTTAGCTTTATTTTAAATTAATATTTTTGGAACTGACAACACTTATGTCAATAGTGAAAATCTGGCAACACCATAATAAAGTTTGGAATTTTTTAGCATAAACGTAATAACAACGTTTGAATATTAGGGGTGATTAAATTTTAAGGGCCGATGTTGAATGTGCACCACATCTAAACATCAAGTTTTTTTTTCTGCTATCCATTTGACATTTTTCAATTTCAGACTAATTCAATTTAACCCATGGAAAGATACACAATCGAGCAGAGCGTTAAAGTTATTCAGGTTATTAAGGCTTATTATTTTAGTCAACATAATCGTTCAAATTCGTCCACAATCAGGAGAATTGTTAAAAATATTTAAATTTCTGCGAAACAGGTCTGTATAAAATGTGAAAATATCTGTAAATGTCATCTTATTTCGTTGAATGGAAAACATTGCTGTTTTTCGCGATGGTGTTGCAAATTTTTTTTTTTTTAATTTTTTTATATATTTCTTATATAAATGTTTCGATGTATTTTTTTTTAAATAAAAAAAAATACAAATGTTTTGTCGACTTTTGAAATCGCCCCCGTTGCATGGAAAAATCTTAATGGAAATAATTAATTTGCGTTAACTAAAAGTTCTTTTTCTAACCCAACAATAAAAGCGCACTGTCATTGTAATAAAAATCATTTTAGCAGTTCTGATTCGAAAAAACTTTTCAACACTTGGCAATTTATGATTAGAGTGATGTTTTGTCCTTGTAGCAAAATCAATACCTTAACTCAACAACAGAACCTTCAGAGTAAATTCTAAGCATAAAAAAAAATAATAATAATAATATATTTAAACAGCTTTAGGAAAAAATCAAGAATGTCAAACAAAATGTATGTTAAACATGTATGATCTTGCTATAAATCATCACACTGTTCCTTTTTGTACCGCTGTTGAGTGTTGATTGCTGTTTCCTTTTTATTACCTTACTAGAAAAGCCCGACGCGCGTTGCTACGCCCCTTAATGAAAGGAAATGCATTCAGAATTTTAATTGAATATCAAGTGAAAGCAGCTAAAAATTATAACTTTTTTCCACTTTTCTAATTAAGAAATTTTATAGTCACGACAACTCAATATGTGTGCAAAGTTTCAGAAAAATCGATCTAGTGCAAGTAGCTAAAAATGATAACTTATTTCTTATGGGCGTGGCACTGCTCACTTTTCTAATCACGAAATTGTATAATCATGAGAGCTCAATATGTGTGTGTAAAGTTTCAAAAAAATCGGTGAAGTTCAAGAAGCTGAAAATTATAACAATTTTTTTTATGGGCGTGGCACTGCCCTCATTTCTAATCGCGAAAATGTAAAGTCATGACAGCTCAATAAGTGTGCAAAGTTTCAGAAAAATCAGTCCAGTGCAAGTACCTCAAAATTATAACTTTTTTATGGGCGTGGCCCCGCCCACTTTTTTAATCACGAAACTTTATAGTCATGACAGCTCAATATGTATGTAAAGTTTCAGAAAAATCGGTCAAGTGCAAGTAGCTAAAAATGATAACTAATTTTTTTGGGTGTGGCCCCGCCCACTTTTTGCCACCGATAAACACTCCCTGGAATATGTACAACAACTTTCCAAAGTTTGAGTCCGATCGGTTGTACAGTTTCGGAGTCTATAACTAACACACACACAAACACACACACAGAGTTTCACTTTTATATATATAGAAGAAGAAGATTGCATGGCAGAGTTATGATTATAAATTTTGTTGTTTGTTGTTTGCATCTCTGCTCTCACAGTAATTTTTTTGAAGTCCACAATATTGACCGTTTCGTATGTATATAAATTAGCCGCTTCATTGATAATATTAACTGAAGCAAAATAATTTTCAATATTGTTGTTAAAGTTGTTGTTATTGCTGTTAATATTACTTGCGTCATTTCATATCTCTTATTGTATACATACTAATGTATGCCAATATTTGTTTTTTAAACATTGTGACACTGCAACAAGTAGTGTCGGGATTGATATGAGTAGTTTTTTTTATTTATTTATTATGTTTTTATTTGTAAATAAAATTACGAAATTGAAAAAAGAAATCGACAATATATAATAAATATTTTAAACAAAATTACCTCTAACAGATTAGACAAAGAATTGGTTAATAAAATAGTTTTCTTCGTGTTCAGATTGAACTACGATAAAACTTAGACTCCCCATTGAACTAGAAAAAGGTAATTGAAGTTAAATTAGGCATTAAGCTAATAAAATAGTTCTTAAATATTTTGCTGTCTGCCATTACAAAACAATTAAATATTATACAAAACTATTTTATGTATTTATCTTCCTCTATAGATTATTGCTATTATTTGACACTTGCTCTGTGGGCCGTAAAATTTTCAATATTTAAAATTACTTCACTTTAATCTTTAAAGGTCTGTATCATCAATAAATATTTTTGAATGTTTATTCGGCATTTGTCACTTTAATATTTATTTGAATTGAACACATATTAGTGTTGTACACAGAAAAAATTATTGCATAAAATTCTTTAATAATCTTACAATTTGTTTTAAATTTTTAATTATATTTTTTATTATACCCGCCACCAAAAAAATGGTAAGGGTATATTCATTTCGTCATTCCCTTCGTAACACACCGAAATGTCCATTTCAGACCCCATAAAATATATACATATATTCTGAATCAGGGTTTGATTTGATGACGATCTAGCTATGTCCGTCCGTCTTTCCGTCTGTTGAAAGCACGATAGAGATCGCACCGAAAAAGTTAGGTGGATCAAATTTTGCCAGAATCTTTCTTACAGCCAAGGTTTGCATGGTATTGGGCTAAATCGGAATATTAGGAAGAGAGTTATAGCTTGTAGAGCAATAGTAGGTCGAAAAAACCGTGTCCTTCGAACATCAAATAAATAGAAATTGCGTCCAAACGCATTAACGTACAGTCATGAAACTTTGAATATATAATTCCTGAGTAATGCATTAGAAAAGGAGTTATAGATCAAAATGTACGAAATGGTACAAGAAAACAAGGTAAAATCGTCCATACAACAAAAACAAAAATGCAAAAGCAACAGGCAAAAATCAGCAAAACTTGACGTTGAGGTGTGGTTCACATTTAACATCAACCCTTAAAATTTAACCATCCTTTAGGTTACTCGCCATAACTTCAAAGCCATAACCATTGAAACTAATTAAAATTTTGTTTCTTATGGCAAAATGGTTATGGCACTATGGTTATGTAACATCGAATTTAACTATAAAGCGGGATTTCCGATATCCATGGATTCTAGTCTTATTATATATTGTACTTAAGAATTTTTTGAAATTTCTCACTATCTTTCATCAAACCTTTTAAGATCGTGGAAAATAGCCATTTGTATTGGAAAACGTGACGTCAAGATACTGATTACAACCATAATAAGATAATTAAAGAAAAATTATTATTAGAAAATATTTGTACATATGAATTTAAAAAAAAAATAAATAGTTTTGTTTAAATGTACATAATTTTTTACTTTCACTTGTGGTGACAACAACCATATTGCGTTAGGATCATAAATCAAATCAAAATGTCAAAAATCAAAGAGTTAGAAAAAGAGTTTAAGAAAAATTTGTAAATTCATACTGCAATACAACATTGCATTTATGAAAACCCCCATAGTTCCGTCATTCCTTTAGTAATTTCTACAAATTTGATTTCCGACCTATCCGTTCGTCTATCTGTATGTTCGTTTGTTGGTTGAAATCAACTATAAAAAGCCTGCACATGTTACTCATATCTGCATGTAGTACTAATCTTTTGCAAATATTCGGAAATGAATCGCTATGGAAATCCAATACGATCTCCCCATAACTATCTGAGATATGAGCAAACAAGCACGACTGCCTCTGTTTTTTCCCATAGTCACAAAAATCACAATTTTTTAAGCCCCAGGAAAATTTATACAAATTTTTTCTACTATTTATAGCCATACATATACATATTATAAAAACAATTTTTGATAAATTGGCTTCTCACCGACATAGTTATATGCAAAGATAATTTGGAAAATTCATATATATTTTTAAAATATCTGAAGCTTCTTATTATTTTCTTGACATCCTTAAGATACCAAAATACAAATTGTAGTTGCGAACATTATTCCCAAGAAAAACAATCAAATTGGTTTGAAACTAACTGAGATATAAACACAAAAATACAAATGCTTCGCTATTTTTCCACAAATTTAAAAACAAAAATCGTTTCTGGACAACAGAAAGGAATATTATAAGCAGCATATGACTACGAAAATGTAAAAAATTTAAAATCCAAAATGGCTGCCACTACAAAATGGCGTACAATTAATTTATATATAAGTCAAATCTAGAAATTTAAAATGTGTTCACTTCAACCCATCAAACGAAAAGAAATAACTTTCCCAGTGAAATACAGTATGCACTGAAAAAGTTAAAATCCAAGATGGCATCTAAAACAAAATGGCCGAATTTTTTTAAATTCATCAATATGAGTATCAAATAGAAGGGCTTGAATAGTAGAATACAAATAACTATATAAGAATTCAAAATCAAATATGACGTTCGAAATAACAAAGAAAATGGCGTATAACTTGGATTCCAAAATCTATGCTAAACTACGATGTGTACATGTTTTCACATTAATTTTTGTCTGTGTATGTTTTTCCTTTTGTCATTGTTGTTGGTGTTGTAAAAGTGTGTTACTATTCTCATGTTTGTTTACAATTCCTTATTATTCTACTTCTTCTTCAACTAACATACATACAAATGTACGAACATATATAAAACAAAATGATACGAAATAAGTGCATGTTTTGTATGTTTTCGGTTGTGTGTATAAAAGTGTTGTTTACTGATAAGAAATCCATTTGTTAAATGAAGAAAAAATATGTTGTGTATTAACAACAAAACTCTAGCTATACTAGAACTTTATGTTAAAAAAAGAAAATAAACTGAAACAGCAACAACAAAAATGCTTTAAGTGTTTACTAAAGTGGCATTACTAATTGGTTGTAAAGTGTTGACGCGCTAGCAGCGACAAAGATATGAATGCGATGATATGAAACGAAAACAATTTGTGTTATATGCTCCTCGTAACGACGTACGATACCGCAGAATACTTGATGGTATTTTTTTGTAGTTCTTCTTTTGAAAAACACAACTTGTTTCCATTTACTTAGTCCCTTCACCATCACTCTATTGCACTATACCACACCCAATTTAATGATATTGTTTTTAGGAATATGTCACACGATGATTACTAAACAAGCAACCACGCAGGCACACACACATTTAGTTTTAACCAAAAACCGAAAAAAAAATGTAAAAAGAAAATTGTTTAATTAACCATAATCTTGACAGTAAAAGAAACAACGTCGCTCTATATGGATAAAGTGTAAAAATTTTAATAATATTTTGTTCAAATTTAAAATGTTAACGTTAAGCTGTCAAAGCTGTTAAATGGCATTAGCTTCATGCGAATTTTTAGCACTAATCGATTTGCTTGAATAACACTTACAAAATATTAAGTAATATAATATTTTTTACAGTTTGCTTAATAACTTTTTTATGTTTCTTTACACGGAACAGAATCTAAAATATTTTATTTTTGTAACACAACACATTTTAAGTGATTGAAAAATAAGTTAAAAAGTCACATTTTAATTTTAAAACCGAATACCGAAGATGACAATAACCAAAAGTGATTATATATTTATTTATTTATTTACTAGCTAATACCCGGTGTGCTTCGCCACCCCCATCGTAATGATATTAAAATTTTATAGTTAAAAAATATATTTATTTTGCAAGTGCCATGCCTACTATTACTAAATCAACCATTTCTTATTCAAATAATCATATAGACGTCAAAGCTTCTCGTGCAAAATTTGGGTACTCTAACTGTTATCGCTTCCCGAATATACGAATTTTAGTGTTCAATTGCTATGAGAGCTGCCATGCCCACAATTTCTAATGGACCCATTTTTTCCAGAAATGTTTATTTGGGTGTCAAAGTTGCTCTTGCAAAATTTTAGTACTCTAATCGATATCGTTTTCCAAATATACGAAATTTAGTATTTAATTCATGTGGCCACGCCTACTATTGAAAGTCCGCCCATTTTTTACCCAAATTTTCGTGTGGATGTCAAAGTTTACCGTACTGAAGACTCCAGCAGCATTACCTTTCGTGATATATAATATTTAATACTTATTCTTTAATAGGTCGTGGCACCCCGCCCACTTACAATTTCAAACGAAAGTATAGCCTATAGTTCCTTCCAGACATACAGAAAGATTCTTTGAAAATTTCAAGGAAATCGGTCTATCCGTTTAACCGTCTATAAAGCACAAACAAACATACAAGCACACATTGATTTTTATATATATAGATTAATTCATTTAATATAAAAATATACAGTTGAGCAATATTTTTTCAAAGAAAACAATAATTACATGAACAAAGAAACATCACCAGACATAGAGCTTTCCTCTACTTACAGCAACATTATCAGAAAAGTCAATGTGTGCATAGAACTTATTTACCTCAACACAAATTCTTCTAAATGGATCAAAGTTAATGTAGTTTGATCGGTGAAATTTTATATATACGGTTCATAAGATCGGAGCTGCCTGTTAGGAACATTGATGCATATTTTACATTGAAGGACAAACGCAATAATGGAAACAATTCTTCGGCTTTGTAACGTTGGGAGCGCAATGAGCAATAAACGACTTCGATATGACAGTAAGTTGGTATTGGGATTTAAACGCATGTTACGAAGGCAGAACCGCAAAAATTGTTTTTGGACTAATTCAAGTTTTTAAATATACACTTCATATGGGGGATCCCAAATTACTGATCCATTTTCCAGTAAAGGTCTTACAAATGATGTGAATAATTTTTTTTGTCACATAACGATCATTAAATTCTTTAGCCCAACGTTTTATAAAACTTAATATCTCATTAGCTTTATTTACTGTCATTATTACATGAGAGTTAAAATTAATTTTTACATCAAAGAGAATTCCAAGACCCAAAAACGAGTCAACAACATTTAATTTAGAGCCATTTAGAGATAAAACATTTAAAATCGGTGAATATTTATCTGCAGAAAGTCATAGATTTTCATTTTGTTAAATTCAATTCCATAAGATTCACCGTACACCAATTAAAGAAATTATTTAAATCAGTTTAGAGGTAAACTTAAACAATTTTTATAATTTTTGTTAATTTTCTCTTTGGGTTTTTATTCCTTTTTCTTATTTAATTACGTAGTCAAGCATTGTGTAATTACATAAGGTGATAGCGTAAAGGAGAGCAATTTTTGTCTCTCTTTTTTTATGTATGGAGTTTGACAATTTCCGAAGTTGAAATAATTTTTTTAAGTATGTATTTTGACGTTCTCCAGAACACACAAAAATAATCAGCTGGGCTGGAACCGCCACCTTGTATAATTACATCATGGCATCAAGTAAGTTTTTTCAACACTACTTTCGGTATAAGTATTTGTTGAATGGGCTGTCTTTACCTTGCGATGTATGACAATTTTTGTTTTATTGTCAGGTACATGCTCGCGATTTTTTTATCATGTGGAAAACGTAGAATTTCTGGATTCACGCTACAAAAAACGGTTGGCTTAATAAATTATCAGGACAAATTTAGAACGAGTCGGAAATTAAATAATTTTAAGCACGAAAGTCATATCGGTTCGGATCCTACGAATTCATTCTTGACTCATCATTTTATGTACTTTCTTATAATATTTACCGTTATACGCATCCATTTTGGTTTTAAAATCGTTACGTCTATACGATTTATTCATATGTCACAACAATTGGTGTGATTTTTATAAATTAACTAACTGACCCCATATAAATTATTTCTAGGAAATTTTTTTTTACATAAAAAAAAACTTAAGCCATATGTGTTCTACGGTACTCGGTCTATCTTAGTTTAAAATGTCATCGAAGTCGTTACGGTATTTAGGTGAGGCACAAATTGTCCTTTAGGGTGAGTCACCCTTAATATTAAGGAGAATGAAAAATAGATGTTGACCGATTCTTAAACGTTTATTTCTGCATTGGCTGGACCATAAATTGTGTACAATTTGAAGAAAAATATTTACTAAAAACTATATCGATGCAAGTACATAATTAAAAAAGTGGGCGTTAAAGTAGGCGTGATAAAAAAAGTATCCTCTTAATCATACCATTAGTTATATTATGTGAAAATTTCAAAAAGATCGGCGCAGCAGTCTGGTCTACCTAAGGGGCCGTGAAAAAAAGGCGTGGCGTTCAGGGATATGATAAATAGATGTAGACCAATTTTCAGACCTACCCGATATGCCTACAAAATTTCATGAAAATCGGTCGAGCCATTCCATAGAAGTTTAATCACAAACACCGAGACACAAAAATTTTATATATTAGATTGAATTCAAAATATCTCGCTGGTTTCACATCTAATTGCATAAAAGTGACAAATATCCACTCGCATTCAACTTTTCTGACAGTATAGATGCGAGTGAAAAAATATCGTGGGCGCATAAATAAAAAAGTGCATTGAGAGTATTGAGATTTTCAAACTGTTACTCGCATGTGTAAGCGCGAGCATAGCTAAGCAATTTTAATAACTTTGAAAAATCAGTTGGATATTTTGTTAGTTTGCTTTCGCTTGTGGCACAGACGAAAAAATTTGAAGGACGATTTGATTTGAATTAATAAACTTAAGTGACCACATGTTTGTTCACTCAATAATTGTTATTTTTTTGGTATTTAGCAACAATGTTTAGAAACACTTCGTTAGGAACATTGACGAAGTTCTTTAAATTCGAGAAAAACATGTCCATTACCAATAGTCAGCAATTGCTTGAAGAGATCATAGGATCGTTATATGGATCGTTGGCAAGTTTCCTCATTTAGTATATATTCTATCAACAGAGTTTGATCTTAACACGATCACGTTTCACTGAACTCTTTAACTATTAAACAAATGCAACCTATTCATAAACACTGGAGCGTGTTTCTCAATGAGACTTTGCATATATTTAATTGATTTTGTAGACGTAGTCGCAAGAGAATATTAAATTTGAATGGGAATGGAACTGCCCATTTTCTAACTTTTATATTGTATTTTAATAATTTTCAATGTGAAAAATTGTATAAAAATCGCTTAAGTAGAACTAGTTGAAAAGGAATATTTATTTTGTATGGTCATGCCCACATTTTGCAACTATTAGGGCCATTATTACAACTTGCCGACAAAGTAAATGTTAATAAAAGGTAACTTTTGTTAACGTGAGCAATAAACTGACCATTAAGTATTTTTTATTACAACCTGCCTGTAAAATAAATTGTATTTTTTTTTTAAATATAACAGCACCAAAGCAAATGCTGAACAAATTAATTAGTTATTTAAAAACAAATTGTCAACGACAAGCAAATAGTAAACAATTCCCTTATACGGTAGAAAATATGGTAACTTTTAATTATAAACCTCACGTTAAAAGTTAAAGGTTGAGTGATCTTGCTTTTAACTTATCGGACACTTTTAGGTTAAAGTGAAGTTATAATAACGAAAAATTTGTTATCTGTCCGATAACCAGATTCAGGGTTCTCCTTTGTCCCAGCCAGAGGTGTTAGTATAGTATATACACCGGATTTGCAATAAAACCAAGGCTTGGATACTCTACCTTGATAGCTACATCCGGAGGATAAATAGCAGAGACTATCTAAATATATATATTTTTTTTTAATGATGTTTTATGTGCCGGTATATGCATTTTATTCTCATGGCCTTGGTTTTTTTAATATACATCTCAAGTCTAAGTTTTTGCGCTAATCTTTCCAAATCTTCTTGCTTCGTTTGCATATTGGACAGTTTGTGCAAGAGTAGACAAATATCATCCACATAATCAAGATCCTTTATTTGACATGAGAAACTGCATGTAAGTCTTCTTTTCTCCAAACAGTATATATCATTCATCACTTTAGTAAAGTGAATTACTTCATCGTTAATATAAAAATGGTTTTGTAATGTTACCATTGCGAAGAACCTTCGCAGATATTTAGCTCTGGGGCCGAATTACGGCATTCGAACGTGATCGAAATTTGAAAATTCTTATTAGAATCTCTATACCTAAAGCCCAGAGAACTCGATCGTTCGAATAAAATTTCGATCGTGATCGACTGCCGTAGTTCGGCCCCTGATTGTTCGAATTTTTTTCTAAATCAGATTGAGTATGAAGTCAATCCTTTTTATAACGCAGTTAGGCTGATGGTACCGAAGTCTTTCTTAGAGTCTATGAAGAGAAGATACATATTACGGCATTCCATAGATTACCTATTGTAATGCGTAGAGTTTTAATCTAAATAGTTTATATTTGGTCAGAAGCCTGCCTGTTTATTTCACAGATTGTTTTTTAATGAACAAACAAGTTTCTTACCCTCCACCAAAAAAATGGTGCCGGTATATTCATTTTTTCATTCCTTTTGAAACACATCGAAATATCCATTTAAGACCTCATAAAGTATAGATTTTCTTAGTCTTGGTATAATTTTCGGACGTTCTAAATATGTCCGTCAGTCAAACCGAAAAAGTTAGGGCGCTCATATTTTGCCAGAATATTTCTTATACACAATTTTTGTTTAGTATTGAAAATGGGCTAAATCGTTATATCAAGAAGAGAGTTATAGCACGCAAGGGTAGGCAAAAAAACCATGTCCTTCCAACATCGAATAAAATGCAAATGCATATGTAAGTATAAAGAGATTATTCCATAGCGATTACCGTTAATAACAAAATAATGAATTTCGTGCTATAAAAGTACACAAAATTGGTGGTGGCTATCTAACATTCGGCACAGCCGAATATAGTGCTCTTACTTGTCTTTAAATACAAGCGTACTTTATCGATTTTTTATACAGGTGTCACCATTTAATTTAAAATCCATTTGTTATATAATTTAAATAACTATCGCACCGCTATCGATGAAGTGCATTCGATTTTAATCTTATTTATAGCAGCTGATTAAAGACGATTTCAATACCTTTTATGACAATAAACAGTCGTCATAAAACCCTCATAAAAATTTGTCTCCAATTGTAATGGAAATATTTGTCGTATCAACATCTTACAGATGGAAAGAAATACAAACAGATGACGCAGGTAAATAACGCATTACTGCTATTTATCAACATTTACTAGTGTTTATTTATAAACACGTATTTGATATTAATTTAATGTTTATTTACATAAATTCTTTAATTGTAATACAAATATATTTACATAAATGGGCAACTATTAATTAGTTGAATACACCGCTTGTCAAAATAATACACCATTTGAAAGAGGTTTACATACACTAAGGCCGCTAGAAATTAAGAAAAAAACATAACTTTCAAACGAAATGTTAAATGTTCGCTCTTTAACATTTAGAATCAGAATATCAGTACAAGGTGTATTTAAATAGCTGATTGCATTTGATCGGCTGGTCATATGATCAGATGATCTTTTGTTTATAATTTACAACTTTCAAAAGTAGTTTTATTTTTGTTTGTTTACCTCAAAAAAAAAAAAAACAAGATAAAAAGAAGAAAGAATTTAAATAAGTCAAAAAAAAATTCAAAAGTTTAGAAAATGTTTTTATTGTCACAATTAAAAAAAACAGTTTTATAAAATAAATCAAAACAAGTAAGAGCACTATATTCGGCTGTGCCGAATTTATGATACCCACCATCAATTTTGTGTACCTTAAAATCACAAAATGTATTATTAACAGTAATCGCTGTGGAATTAACTCTTTATACTAAAATATGTTTTACTTTGTTTGTGTAACTTTATATTTAATATTAATTTATTTTTTTAAATTTAGTCTCACATTGAAACAATACATTAGAAATGATCTAGTTATAGGGGAGGTGGGAGTTAAAGTGGGCGTATCAGCTAAATTATTTGAATTATACTTCTATTGGCATTAGAAAGCTACATATGGGCATTTCCATGTCATCATACATGACATTTGTACTCCTATAAAGTGAAGTAATTTTTGCAAAAGTAAGAGTAACTGAAACACAATTAAATCTTTATGTTCCATTCAAAGCGTACTTTATTTAAAAATAAAGCCGAAAAAAAGAATATATCGTACGTGCCATAAAACAGAAGTGATTTTGAGGTATATAAGGAAATATGAAAAAATCTGCGAATCTTGGGAGGCATTTTTTCTTTTTTAAATTTCTTACACTAACCAAATATTTTTCATTTAAAATCCATCATACTTAATTGAAAACAATCTTTAAATGATTTTATAATAAACTTAATTTAATATCGTTCGTGGCATATCGTACGTGACAGATTTTTCTCTAATAGTATTCTTAGGTAATAACATTTATATTATGTTCAGAAAAAAAGTTAGTTCCTAAATTAGATGCTCTTGCGACTGTTGAAATACGAATGACGGAGACAAATAATGTTTTTGCACTACGTACGTGACATTAAAATAACATCATAGGGAAATAAAAAAAAATACCGTTAATTGGACTCTATAGTTTATTTTTTCTTATGGATCTTATTAATTGTTGTTGTTAACTTAATTTTAAAGCATATTTACAATTTCAATTAATTTTTACAATTTAATCGCTAAAAAAAAATAGTTGATTGCAATTCTGTAAAATAAGTCAAAAAATAAACAGATTAAACTCTTATTATTGCTCTTAAAATAATTTAATAAGCTCTTAATACCTGCACATATTATAATTTGAGTGTTTTTTGTTTATCAATAAACTTATATTGAAAACTTTCAAGAGTTCTTATTTTTACAGTCGTGGATGACATATTCATGGAAATGTCTATATGCGAAATTTCATCATCATCCATAAAATTCTGTCGTTGTTCTGATCTTTTAAATTTAAAGGCGAGTCAAAGAAGTATCTGCTGATAAACTAAACTTAAATATTTCAATACAAATTATACCCTTCAGTTTCCATAAAAATACACCATTGTAGTAACAAAGAGTCAGTAGTATCATTTATAATGTAGAAATTCTTAATGTTTCATTGCAAGTAAGAAAAAAATACATATTTTAGTATAAGCATTTATTCCATGGCACTTTTGGTTAATAACAAAATAATAAATTTTTATTTAGTATTATTTTAGGCTCCACGAAAAGCCCCCCAATGAAATAACGCCCAGGAAACAATCCCCAATAAAGTAAACCCCAAAAATTTGGAAATAACACCCAAAAACAGAAAATGAAATAACATCGAAAAATAAATGAAATAAACCCCAAATCGAAAACGAAACAACCCCCAATATACAGTATTTTTCTGTAATGGAGATGTGAGAAAGTATGGACAAAGAATTGTTTAATATTTCCAATATATTTATTTTTGAAACCCAACTACCAAAAAATTATTTTCTTATACATACATAAATAATAAACTTAATACATTATACGTAAGAAATTATAAGTTAAAACAAAATGGTTGCTTATGAAATCAAGATGGAGAAAATATACGTTGTATGTACAAATGCTGCCAGTTGGTTACACATTGTTATTATGCACCTCCTCACTGCTTGGCAGAAGTGGAACCAACAACCGTCCGTAGACTAATTTCGCAGTCTGTCATGAAGGTCGCACCATCCAAATCCAGAACGTTATCATTTATGTATTTGAAAAGATATTGTAATGTATTCACAGGCTAAAAGTTTTCTTAAAAAAGGCCTATTTTTATATAATTTATTTACAAACACCTCCAAAAACAAACAGCTTTAAAAATGAAATAACCCCCGAATACAAAATGAAATATCACCCAAATTATACACGCTGTTAAACAAGCCCCGAATTTTTTAAATTTGTTGGGTGTTATTTCATTGAAGATTATTTCATAATTTGAAAACCCCAAATGAAAAATGAAATAATTTCCAAAATAAATGAAAAACGGCCCAAAAAAATTGGGAGTTATTTCATATGAAATAACACCTAAAATTTTATGAAAAAAATTTGGAGAATATTTCATTTCTCGTTTGGGCGTTATTTCATTGGGGGGCTTTTCGTGGAGCCTTATTTTATACTTTTAAAAGTTCTTCCCTTTTTACAACAAACTTAAGTGCAAAACGCACTTAACACTTTTCTTGATTGGCCAAAACAAAGAAAAATTTTTTGTTTGTTTTTATTATTTCATTTTCTTTTTCAAAAATATTATTTTTCTAGTCAGCAAAACGCCTATTGTTTGTGCATTTTGTATATATTGTGGCTATTCGTTTACCTGTTTTAATAGATATACCCAGCAAAATAACACATTACAACATAATGAGTTGAAAGTACTAGAAAACAGTTCTTCACTACTTACAATTTGGCTTCAAAGCCCCTTATTTTAACACGGCGATGTCATTGGAGGCAAGTACTTAAGTACTAACCTCGCTAACAAGTACTTATTACGGTCGCTTATAAATAGGTACTTAAATAAGTACGTACTTTTATAGCAATAACAAGTAACAGTGCTATATTCGGCCGTGCCGAATCTTATATACCCTTCACAACGTGTAGTCATGCAATAACAATTGTTTGTATCACCATTCATCTCATATAAAATACGTACATACATATATACTGGTTAGAGTAAATGTGGCATCGAATCCCAGCTGAGCCAAAAAAATTTTATTTTATTTTATTCAATATATTATTTATATATTAATATTTTTTTATATTTTTTTTAAATTTTTTTTAAATTTTTTTAAAATTTTTTTTTTTATTTTTAATATACTATTTTTTTTTTTTTTTAATATTTTTTTATATATGTTTTTTACATGTATGTATGTATGTTGTTGTTGTAATTGTGTAAAAAAACGAGGTGGTCGTTGTTTTTTGCTCATATCTCAGAAAGTTATGGGGCGATTGTGCTGAATTTCAATAGCAATTCATTCCTGGATATTTCCAAGAGATTAATACCATATACAGATCTGAGGAACATATAGTTGCTTCTAAAAGTTGATTTCAACCATCACACGGACAGATGGGCAGACGGACAGACGGTGAGGGCTTAATCGACTCCTCAATTCATAAGCTTTCAGAAAATATATACTTTATGAGGTCGGAAATGATAATTACAAACGGAATGACAAAGCTATATATACCCTTGTGCAGGGTATAAAAAGTTATGTATTTGAATTGTATTGTGTATTGTGTGTGAAAATAAATACTCACGTATTACATTATAAATCAAGTCATTACTAAAATACTTCTTAGTAAGGCATACGATATGTAATAGTCATTAAAAAGTATGTTGTTTAGTAAGAGCAAGTCATGACCTAGTTTTTGCTGGCTGCCTGGCCATCCCTTTATATGCATATTAAAATTGTAATCCAAATACAATTTAAAACAACCTTTTCATTTACGAATATTTACACAAGACTGTTTGATGAATATGAGCGTGTATAGCTTTGTAGTAGTTTATTCTTTTAGTTAAAATTTTTTAACCATTTCTAGAATCGCTTTTTTCAACGAATCGCTTAAACAGTATTAGCCTTAAGAACGTGAACTATTTCTGGATTAATTTCATAGCATGTGTCTTTAACTGCACCCCATCAGAAAAAGTCTTAAGTGGCCAAAACCGAAGCCGCTCTTCAATGCCATGTTTACTTACCTTTTCAATAATCTGTAGAGAAATTTAGCACTCATCGATCAAAAGTCGCTAGATTTTGTTAATAAATCAAGTTTTCAAGCACCTGATTTCTAGCTTTAGTCTCAGGAGTTGTTGTTAAAAAACATTTAAAATCTGTTTCAGTATTTTTCCACAAATTCTTAACGGAAAACCAAATTTCTTCAAGTATAAGACATGGCTACTAAATAACACTGCACTGTTTTATTTAAATTTGTTTCTTTTCTTATTCAAATGCGTGTCAAATCAACAACAACGTTTTTTAAGACCCTTTTTTTGTACTTGTAATCTGGACTTCATAAATATTTTTGATACTTTTCCGAATCGTTCACATAAAATTGATAACAAATGCTGGAAAATGACCTGTAGTCTTTTATTAATAAATTTTATTGTTTTTTATTTTAGTTCTATTCCAGCATTTAAGTTAAAAAAAAACGTTCTTTATAAAAATAATCACTTAAACATTTTTTCTTGATTTCAAACAAACATTTTTATGTTTGCCTGCTTTTTATTCAACATTGTTATTGTTGTAATACTCGTATTGTGTATTTCAGTCATATTTATGTGACAGATATTTTATTAAAGAATTAAAAAAAAAACAAAAACACAAAAACCATTTATAAATTGTAGCTCTTGTAAACGTTTATGTTTTCTTTTTTATATATTTTTTTCATTTTTTTTTTTTTTTTTTTTTGTAAATTGTTACAGATAGTGGCGGTTGTGTTTCCAGCCAGAGTTTCAATTTCAATGCATTTTGTTCTGATGATGGCCTTTAAGCAATATCGTTTTACTCCTCTCTCTTACACTAAAAAAAATTATTTATTTAATGGGGATTCTTCTTCTCTTAAACCGAGATTGTTTTTTTTTTATTTTTTGGCTTTTGCTCCCCTTGAGCCCATATTTAAGTTTGAATGACTGTAACACGACAGTGAAGTTTAATTGAAATTCATATATTTTCGTTAAAAAAATATTCCTTATAGTTCTGAATTTGTATAATTTGTGTTAAATGATTGCCTTTGCCAAAGATCACATGTGCAGATTAAAGTAACAAAATGTTTTAATTGCAACAATGTTGCTTAATTTTAATACAGAATTGCAAAGACAGCAGCAAGAAGAGCTGGATAAAATTGCGTTAATTAAAAATTGTTAAGTTTATCGGAGTATAGAAATCTAATAACGATGTTTGAATATTAAATACGGTGCAGTTTATTAAGGCGAAAACTTTTAACAGAAGCTCCAAAATCTTACTGCCGCATTCATAAAAAATATTTTAGGTTTATTAAAGACATATTCGATAGATGTTGTACAGAATTTTGTCAAATAAGAGTTTAAGAAACCTAAAATACTTGTTATGAATACGACAGTTAATATTGTATTCATTTTCGGCTGTTATGAATAAGGCCGAGCACTTATTGAAGTCGAATAAAATACGGTGGCTGTGAATTCTAATAATTGCGTTGGCACCTAATTTGGTCGCCTGAGAGTCAACTCAAATTCCGCATAACCAATTTCTTTTTTATTGTTGTAAATTTAAACTATTTTCAGTTGAATTTTTTTTGGCGTTGCCAATCAAGTTTTACATAGAAGCAAACAAATTTAGTAAAAACTATGGAAAAATAAAAGAAAAAAGTTTTAGTTGGCTTAAAAATGGCATTGGAAATTTATCAGCGACGATAGACAACAGGGGTTTTTTTTTAAGGTCAAAGGTAATTTTTTATTATTTATAAATAGGAAGGCTGTCTTTGAAAGCAGCCTTTATACAAATTTTAAAGGAATGAATATTAAAGACAGTTTGCTTCTCTATAGTTGTTACAAATTTCAAAGTGGGACGATACTTAGCCCCAAAAATATAAATCAAATTGTAAATGAAGATATTCTTCACAACTACAAAAGAATGTGTCATTGCGTGTTCAACACATTAAAATATTAATTTTACAATTACCCCAGCCTTAGTTACTTCTTTCAGGAGGATTAACCTTTTTTTTATTATATTTAATATAAGAATAAATGTCAATGTACACACAGAAATTTATACATATTAATTAAAAAAAACCTCTTAAGCGACTAGATTTAGAAATTGCAAAAACACGTAAGTGTTAAATTTGGGTACAACAAGTAACAATTTTTTTCTAAAAATGTTACTAAACCCATCAAAGAGTCATGTTTTGTGAAATTTTGGTTTTACAACCCATATTTAAGGAAGTTATTAAGTTTTTTCGTTTTCTGCAAAATCAAAATCAAAGACATAATAACCCCCTACAAGAACAATGACGGTCATTTGATGCATCATCTGATGGTCATTGCTGATGGCTATATATGTACATCAGAAGTTTCTATCATTTTATTAATGGCAATATGAAAAAACTGATGTAAACATTGGTGTATGTGTGATTTTGTTTTTCTCTCATACTTGTGGATTTCGTAAACTAGAAAAACATACATCTGAACTGCTCCCTCCACAGTATTTTACTAATCAGTACTGATGTAAACATTATTGCTTTTAATTTTTTAAAAAATATTTTATATATTTTATTTAAAATTTATATTTTATACAAAACAAAAAAATTAATAAATAAATAAAATTACTATAATTCAATATTTATGTAATACATTTGAATTCTAATAAATTAAAGAAAATTAATGTAATTAAAAATTATCAATTTAATTAAAAAAAAAACATTAAAAATATAATTAGGAAAAAAAATAAAATAAACAACTAGGAGCGCTATATTCGGCCGTGCCGAATCTTATATACCCTTCACAACGTGTAGTCATGCAATAACAGTAGTTTGTATCACCATTCATCCCATATGAAATACGTACATACATATCAAAAACATACATATATAAAAACGTCCCATTGTAAAATTATAAATTTACGTATGTATGAAAAAAAAAAATAAAAATAAAAAAAAAAATTAAAAAAAAAATAATTAAAATATATATAATAAATATAAAACAAAAAAAAAAATAAAAAAAAATAATAAAAATATAAATAATATATTAAATAGAAAATAAAAAAAAAGTAAAAAAAAATTTTTAAAAAATAAAAAAAAAATTTTTTTGGCTCAGCTGGGACTCGATGCCACGTTTTCTCTAACCAGTATACCACGTTTGTATGTATGTATGTTGTTGTTGTAATGTTGTTTTGTGAATAAAAATCGAGGTTGTCGTGGGTTTTTGCTCATATCTCAGTTGTTTATGTACCGATATTTCTGATTTTCACCACACCCGGGTCCAAGCGATGTCGGGGGGCTTCAAAAAGTTGATTTCAACATACACACGGACAAACTGACAGACTGAGCAGAGCTTAATCGACTCCCCTATTCATAAGCTTTCAGAAAATATATACTTTATGGGGTCGGAAATGAAAATTGTAGAAATTTCACACGGAATGACAAACCTATATATACCCCTTTTTCACTGTGTGAAGGGTATAAAAAAAATTACTTTTTGCTTCTTTTTGAATACAATTTTTGTTTCTGGCTGTGGTGGCTTTTGTCAATCTGGAGGATTGGTGGGAAAAGACACCTGAAATTCAAAGAGTAAAAGTATATTTTGATAAATGTGTTGCAATAACAAAATTAATAACAATTACAGTTAACGTTTAATATTACACTGTGTGCAATGATGCTACTCGAAGTTTGTAGCGAAATATAGGCAAAAACGAATAAAAGTTACACTACATTTGACCTCGAGCTCGAAAATACATATTGCTTTTTTATTTGTGATACAAAAAGGTCGATTAGATATATATATGTGACAGCGCATAGAGAAAGGGACCTTAGGGTAAAAAAAACAATTTTCACTTTTTTTTTTTTTTTTATGTGGACAACATCTGTGCATCGAATGAGAATGCCTTAAAATTGTTCCCTTACAGATATATGCGTGTTTTATAAAGTGAAGTCGACGATTCTAAGCGCAAATAGAAAGGGACCTAACGGTAAAATTAATTTATTTTAATTTTTTTCCCTACTAAATTAACAAAATAACTTGATTTCACGAAACTACAAAAAATTTATTTTTTTCCTTATGAACAATTTAAAAAAATGAAAAATCATTTATTCTTTAAAAGGGCTCTCCTGAAAAAAACTGTTTTTACCCTTAGGACCCTTTCTCTATGCGCTGTCACATATATTAATCAAAATTTTTTATGAAAAACCCCCAATAGCAACGCCGACAGCAAAAATTTAATACAAAATTACTGCAAGCGTGTTAGTAAATTAGTTTTGTGTATATTAGTTTCCATCAGCAATTTCTTGTAGGGATCTCTTATTGTTAACAATAACTTTTTTTTGTCAACTATTCTTGTCAATAATTTCTATTTTATTCGATTTTCGTTACAAATAATTTTTATAAATAAAGCGTCTGAAATGGATCCAGTAAATTTTATCACAATATTTATTTTGTTCGTTTCTAGAACTTTTTATTATTTTTTACTGAAACTTACTTGTTTACGTTTTGTCAAGACATATTTATTCAGCAGGTACTCTTGTTTCGTCAGCTGATTGTTTTTTTTAACACTTATTTTAAATTTCAGTTGTCACAATACATAAATAAAAAACAATTTTCTCTCTTTTCTAATTTATTTCAAATGTCAAACTTCATATATAAAAAATATAAACAAAAAAATTCTCTACGAACTGCAATTACCTGATAAATAAATAAACCTTGACGTTTTATATAGAATTTTATGCAAACAAAAATTTTGCTGTAAAGTTCAGCAAATAGTTTTGAGAAAATAACAATTCTCTGCTTTTCAATCAACAAGCAAATTTCAAAATACTAAATGCTAATATTTTTGTGAACTTCATTTTGGTTTTTCTTGTTGTGCCGCCAAACATAGTTTTATTTTGCCAAAAACAGTTAATGTCAGATGCCTAATCAGTTCAAAATAGAAAATGCTCTAATTGAAAATTTGTCATATGACTCTTACACATGTACTTTACAATAGCAATGTTTGAACGGGTTAACACGACATACATATATCGATTTTGCTGTGGAAAATTATAGAAGTTGTATGTAAAACACATGCCATCTAAAAGCACTTTTAGTGAAGTAACGAAAATTATAACACCATCGCTTCTTAAACAGATTTGCTATTTGAAGGAATTATGAAATTATGACTTTCCTTCAAAAAGATATGGCTTGCGAGTGATTTTATATAAATCTTCTTTTACGCTCTCCTAAGAATTCTTCTATACCGATCACATCATTTCTACATGACCATTTTTTATTCAAGTGTCAAATGGATGTCAAAACAAATACCTTAAATAGACACACCATCTTTCAGCCAAATAAAAAAAAAATTAAGCTTAAGCTAATTTATAAATGTTCACCCATAGAAAATGTATGTATGTATATTAGACACAAACCGAAACAACAACAAGGATAAACATAAAGCGTAAAGTTATTTAAACCCATCTGCATTTAAAATAGAAACACTTGGTTTCATTTAGTGTTTTGAAAACAATCCGCCGGTAAATAATTTATTAATGAGTTTTAGTAGACGATTAAACCGTCATAAATTAAATTCCTTTAGAAAACCTCCGCCTTACAAAAAAACAAAACCGACAACAACAAGTTGTCACCTTTTATCAATATTTTGTTGTTGTTTGGAATGTGTTTGTATATGAATTTCATTAATATTTTACTCCCTTCATTTAATGGGTTTTTTCTACATTTTAGGCGGTCTTATTGTCATAACGAATGTACATATGATTTGTGTGTTTGATTGTGTATTTGTTTGTATTGGGCAAACCTATTAAAGTATTTATTAGATAATTGATAAGCAGTCAATATGCTATGACCTTTTTTCAGACTTTCTAAGGTGACCAGCTAAATAGTTATTTCCTTAATCACCTTTCGATTGTTTGTTAAAACTCCCATTAAAAAAAATTTTTTGAGTAATTTTAATCATGGTGTAATTATATATAAAGGGTCCGCCATCTAGCGTTTTTTTTCAACTAGTGCTTATTTGCAAATGGTAACACTTAGCTCATGTCTGATTTGACAGATAATTAGTTTTATCCTTCCACTGAACGAATATGGTTGTGTATACGGTTAAACAACGCTAGTAAATATTGCGACATTACTTTGGCCGATTTTGCCAAAAAAAATTAACTTTTCAGATGAAGTTCATTTTGATCTTGGCGGGTATGTAAACAAGCAGAATTGTCGCATTTGGGGCACAGAAAACCCGCACGCGTACATTGAAAAGCCGATACACCCAAAACGAGTCACTGTTTGGTGTGGATTTTGGTCCAGAGGCATAATTGGACCATTTTTCTTCGAAAATGAGCAAGTAGTCAATGGCGATCTTTATCGGGCCATGTTGAACGAATTTTTGTTCACAAAAATTGAAGAGGAGGATATTGGCAACATTTGGTTTCAACAGGACGACGTTACGTTCCACACAGCCGAAGCTACACTTTTTTTATTTTATAGCATTTTCAAAAAAGTTATTTGTCGGACCCTTTATAAGTTGATAGTAATTCGGAGAAATTGTTCTTTATGGAGTTTGAAAATTTAAGATTACACAAGAAGAGATACTCTCTCTCTCTCTCTCTGATAATTTGGAAAATAGCAGCTGACGTTCATCTGTTTATTTGAGGATACCTAGTTTAATACACCTGAATTTTAATATAATTCACAAGAGTGTTCAAAGTGTCGCAATGTCATAATATCTTGGATTCTTATTTGCCCAAATGCTATAATTATGTTTGTCAACAAGTCCACTGAGGTGACAGTGTGCCTCGTCTCTGAAAATTATTTTTTTGTAAAGACACCACTCACTTCTGTATGTTAACTTATCATTCAGAGTATTAAATACGATTGAAATGGTAAGTATGATTTAACTCTTAACTCAATTGAACAGTGCGAGCGTGTTTAATTCAAGGCTTTCTTCAAAATTTGCATCAGAGATGTTCGTGAGATGTTAAATTTTTGGGCTCGAGGTTGACGGCTCTTCTGCCACACCATCAAGAACAGCAGCTATGTTTTCTGGTCTTCCAGTAAAAATAAAAATTTAATTAAATAAAAATCAAATTTTTGCATAACATCTAATAGTATGACCCTGTTAAAATAAAAGTAAAGCATTTATTAAAGTAACACCTACAATGATTTTATTTTCGTAAATAGTTTAAAAGTCAAACTAAATGCAATAAATATGATCACATTATACAAATTTTTTCTTCGTTCGCCGGCGTAAAAAATAGAAATAAGTCTATTGAAGCGAATTTCGACTAACGCCATAATTGTATTCATTCGCATATACACAAATGCGTTTTATTTTTTACGACAAATATTCGCGGTGAAAATTCGTCGATCGTCCTAATTATACTCGGTATTTTTAAGAAAAATTATCAACGAACATCGATTTTTTAAGCTTCAAGTTAGTGGATAGAATTAGTGTTTATATAAATAAAAGGGTTTGAAAACAATATATGAAAGCGCATAGAGAAAGGGACCTAAGGGTAAAAACAGGTTTTGCTCAGGAGAGCCATCTTAAAGATTTATATACGTGTATCTTTGGTGCACCATCACTGAGCGTGTTGCTATTTGTTTTATTTGAAAGGGACACATCTCATGGCATCAGGAACGTGTTGGTCAACGTTGAAAACGCGCGTAGGTCGTCCCTACCTCTTGTTTTGTGTAGTAGGCATTTACTGTTTTCTACCTAGCGCGCTGTTTCCATGAGTTTGATATCAATTTTGCTCGCGTTTTTTCGAATCCAGTTTTATTTTCTGAAATTATTAATTTTGAATTATAATAAACATTCATTTATAATTCTTTTAAATCGTGAATATCACTCTTTTAATACGAAATTTTTTTCACATAACCAACCTTATTATGTTATTCGCGAAAATAATTTAAAACTGATAACATTCTTACTGTTTGTGTTAGGATGAAATGGTGGACGAATTCGACGAAAATCGCTTCCCTGATGACGAGGATGATGACGATCACTTCTCAGAATTATCAGATAGTGACTCTGAAAATGATACCGATAATATGTACCTTAATAAATCTGATCTTGATTTACGCTAAGAAAATGTAGTTGCTGGACTGTATGGTTCAAAACTACCTCCGTGTTGTTCAAATCAATGCAATTAAGTAATCCCTAAGAAGATGGTTGTGGATTTTCGTACGTCCTTCATTAATTTAGATAAGGAATTCCAAGATTTAATTATTCTCGCACATCTGGCAGCTCACGGTGACGATGCAATGCTCAGGTAAAAAGTTGGTGATCGATCGCGAGCTATGAAGAAACGGTACACACAAATATATTATTTTCGAAGTTTGCCAATATGCCGTGATATGTACTTCTTCCTGTATACAATGGGAATTTAACGGTACAAAAATCTAATCGAACATTACGACAAAAATGGTGTTTATCCACGTGAACATGGCATGACGAATAAAATTAATTGTACAGATGCTTTAACTACTTTGGAAAAAAAAAGAAATTATTTCATTTGTCTGCTGTTTTGCTGAAACTGTTGCTATCACTTTACCTGGACGTCAACCAAATCATTGTGATTATCGTTTATTGAAACTTCCAACTACTAAAAGTAAGACTTCTGTTTACACTAGATACACCAACAGCGTCGAACCGGGTGGTAAAATCGTAAAACTTCGCACTTTCCAAACGCTGTGAAAGAAATATTGTCCCCACATCGTCACTATAAAGCCGGCATACGATTTGTGCGAATTGTGTCGAAATCTTGCAAAAGATGCTGTTAATACAGTAAACGTTACTGAAGTTGAAAAAGAAGCAGCATTGTAGGGGAAACAATTAAAATAAATAAATTTTACCGTTAGGTCCCTTTCTATTTGCGCTTAGAATCGTCGACTTCACTTTTATAAAAAGCGCATATCTCTGGGAGCGAACACTTTTGGGGCATGGGATCGGTCTCATTCGATGCTCAGATGTTGTCCACATCAAAAAAAAAAAAGTGAAAATTGTTTTTTTTTACCCTTAGGGACCTTTCTCTATGCGCTGTCACATATACATACTTTGAAAAATATAAATCAACTATCGTCGCCACCAAAAAAATTTTATATTTGGGTCAAATTTTAGTAATTAAAAGTTTTGCCACTTCAACTCACGCAATAGAATGCACTAAACTATAACAAAAATTAAAATCTAGTAAAATACAATAAACTATGAAAAAATTCAAAAAATCTTGCGTCCGAATTGAAATGGCGTACTTTAGGATTAAGACATTTAAACACACTAAATTTGCAAACTAGGCTATCTCTCCATGAAGTCATTTTTGATCCTGGAAATACGTAGGTGATTTAAGACGTATATAACATTCAACACAGCCGAATAAAACATTTTTACTTGTTGATTTTTAATGTGCAAGGCAAGACAAAAATTATCCGCCTTTTTTATTTTAGCGCCTATCCTATGATCCAAAGGGACTTATAATTTTCAGAATTATTACAACATTTTGTTATTATAAATAACAACAGTGCAATAACAATTTCCATAAGGGACATATTTGTATACACATACATATGTATGTTAATATTTTCTTTTATTTGAGTGAGATCAAAATATTTTTTATCTGTTTTTGTTCACGTTATTACTAAGTTGTTTCAAAATTTTTGTTTGTTTTTTGGTTGTTCAGACTATAAGAAAACCTCGGCAGAGCAACTGTCAAAAAATTGTTCATGTTCTTTGAAATGGAGAAAACGTACAAAGTGTATTTTGTTGATATTATGATGTGTCGCCTCTTTCTTTCATATTCAAACAGCCTTTTGATATCAGACTTCGTTGTTCTGACAACGCTGTTTGAACAAGAACAGCGGTCCACACCATGCAATATATGAGCGCACAAAAAATTATTTACTGTTCGAACAAATTGATGGCTGGTGTGGACCGTACGTAACATACGCTAAAGTTTTTAGGCCTACACATGGGTTTATTATACCCTTCACCTGTGGTGCACAAGGGTATATATAGCTTTGTCATTCCGTTTGTAATTTCTACACTTTTCATTTCCGACCCCATAAAGTATATATTTTCTGAAAGCTTATGAATAGAGGAGTCGATTAAGCCCTGACCGTCTGTCCGTGTGTTGGTTGAAATCAACTTTTAGAAGCAACTATATGTTCCTCAGATCTGTATATGGTATCAATCTCTTGGAAATATCCAGGAATGAATCGCTATTGAAATTCAGCACAATCGCCCCATAACTTTCTGAGATATGAGCAAAAAACCACGACCACCTCGTTTTTTTTCACAATTACAACAACAACATACATACATAGATACATGTAAAAAATATACCAAACAAAAAAAATTACAAAAAAAAAAATATTAAAAATAAGAAAAAAATAATAAAAAAAACTACAAAAAAAAAATTTTTAAAAAAATTTAAAAAAAAATTTAAAAAAATTTTTAAAAAAATTTAAAAAAAATATAAAAAAAAAATAATAAAATATAAATAATATATTAAATAAAATAAAATAAAATTTTTTTGGCTCAGCTGGGATTCGATGCCACAATTGCAATTGTTATTGCATGACTACACGTTGTGAAGGGTATATAAGATTCGGCACGGCCGAATATAGCACTGTTACTTGTTTTTAAACAGAGTTGTATTTTACCAGGGTAATTTTTCTTTTAATTAAGTCTAAAAATACAAAAAGGTTAATTATTCGCTACTCGTTAACCAAGTACTATTGAACTTTGCCGGCACTACCAAACACTTAAAAGCTCTTAAAATGAAGCTTATATGGTCACCTTTAAATAAAGTCAAACTTTTATATTCACACCTCAGCCCACACCTATTGAAAGTGAGAAATTTTATTTAATAACTTCACCGCCACATTTCCGTCCGCCTGTTTGTCAGTCCACACACCAAGTTTATATGTTTATGTGTTTATACACATCTGTTTAATTAATTAATAGTTTAGAGTTTTGCTTTTCCTTTGAAATTCACACAATATTGTAGAAATTTGCGGTAATAATTTCATTGAATTTATCTAATAGGTTTTATCATGCTGACAGCACACACACACGCACACAGACATCCAGCAGACCAGACAGTCTCTAAAAGGTGTTGGATTGTATTTTGACATTTATTTGATTATGATACGATATCTCGTGGTTTTATTTGAATTAAAAATTAAAATTTCAACGTGAGGTTTCATTTTTGCAACAACACAGTCATGGAGGAAAATAAATTAATTTTGAAGAATTGATATTAAATAGAATTTAAGATAAAACTGAATCAACATCTTATTATTTAAGGTAATAAAAAGAGAAGGAACAAATTTTATTAAAATAAATTAATTTTGAAGACATTCACGATGAGACATACAATTTTTAATTCGAAATTTAATTTTTCCAAAGTTCAATTCCTGACTGATCCTAAATTCATGATTTTTCATTTCTTAATGCAGGAATGAAAAAAGAGATTTTGGTTTCGATATTAAACAGTTAACTTAAGTGTACTTTTTTGATAATAAATGTACTAAATTTGTGTATATTTGTGGCTTTAGTATCATATATATCAATGTTTTAATCAAATTTTGTTAAATTAAACATATCATACACAACAACTTTTCCATCCCTGATTTACAAATTGTCCTTGACAGAAAGCATCCCCTAAAAAGTTGCTTTGCTGTGTCAATTCGCCGTTGCATATTTTACAAGAAAATTTTTAAAATAAATAAGTATTTTAAATCTATTACATAAATTGATAGTTGAACAAAAATAAGATGCATTTTTTATTTTCTGCAGTATAAATTAAATATTTTATTTTTTCCAATTATAACTTGAATTTTACTTATTTACCAATAATCTATTGCACAAATATAAGTATTTTTATATACACTGAATCAATTAAGTCCCCTTACAGCAACTTAATTTTTAATTAGTCAAACATATTTCCCTAAAAAACTAAAATACTGCTTATATAGGCTTTTAAATGTAATCTAGGGATAAAAGTGAAAAACCATGATACATCTTTATAAGCCAAATCGCGAAGATGGCCATGAAAAAAGCACGTATATTTGGCAACCCTATTTTTTTATTCAAAAAAGTCTCCGTACAATTTTTGATTTTGCATTGTAACTGACCGATAACGGATTTTTGTAAGTGAAAAGTCATTGGAAGCTAAATTTAATGTTGTTAATTGTAGACTAAAGTGAAAATTATAATTATGGAGTGCAAAAGTAAGCAAATATGAATGGACACAAAGCAAGTTATTATTAATTTGCAAAATGAAGGAAAAAGTCTAAGAGAAATCGGTGATATTGTAAAAAGACCACGTTCTTCCATTCAATACGTAATTCAACAATTCAAAAAAACCGGTACAATTGCAAACAAACCGAGATCTGGTCGACCAAGAAAAATAAACAAGCATCTAGAAAGAAGAATTGTACGAACTGTAGAAAATAATCCCAAAATTAGCCCATGTGTAATTGCAGGAAACTTGAAAACTAGTGATGGAATAACAGTTAATCCCCAAACTATAAGGAACGCTCTTAAACGAAATGGATACAATGGCCGGCTAAGCCGTAAGAAGCCCCTTGTTCGAAAAGTTAATATGAAAAAGAGATTGGATTGCGCTATTGAACATATTGATAAAGATTTTTTATTTTGGGATCGAGTTATTTTCAGCGATGAAAGTAAATTTAACGTTTTTGGTTCTGATGGAAGAAAAATGGTATGGAGAAAGCCAAATACTGAAATGAATCCGAAGCATTTGACTCCAACCGTAAAGCATGGAGGAGGTAACGTTATGGTTTGGGGTTGCATGGCTTCATCTGGGGTGGGAAATCATATTTTTATTGAAAGTACGATGAACAAATATGCATACCTTAAAATATTAAAAGAAAACTTAAAACAAAGTGCAGAAAAATTGGGCTTTGGACGTTTGTATTACTTCCAACAAGACAACGATCCCAAACACACCTCTAGATTAGTAAAAGAATGGCTCATTTATAATGTTCCTAAGCAAATAAATCACCCAGCTCAGTCACCTGATCTCAACCCGATTGAGCATCTATGGGATCACTTGGAACGAAAAATTCGGCAGCACAGTATAACGAGCAAGGATCAGCTAAAATCCGTTATTATGGAAGAGTGGAATAAAATAGATTCCCAGACAACAACAAAGCTGGTGCATTCCATGCATAACCGTTAAAATGCTGTAATTGCTGAGAAGGGTGGACCTACCACATATTAAATACATTTTTATTTTATATTGGGATTTTTTGCCTTAAAACGATAAACTGTACGGAGACTTTTTTTAAATTATTTTTCTTGAAATTAATGAATTTATGTACATTTTTATGCTTTTAATCAAAATATTTGCAATTTTTTTATGTTGACTTCTAGTTTATAAGTTTTTTTTTTAAATGAATTCAAAAAATTATAAAATAAATACTTGAAAGTGAGAATAAAATGCTAGTTTATATAATGATTATTGGTGTACGGAGACTTAATTGATTCAGTGTATTTTTTCACAAATTTTACCACTTTTATAAAATTTTTCAATTAACGTACATAAAAATTAATTTAAAAAAAACAAACTTTAACATAATGCCCAAGGCGAATTCATACAGGTGAAATTATCAGCCCAGCTGATTGTGAAACATTTTGTCAAAATTGGTTGAATTGGCTTTGATTTCATTTATTAATGCAGGGATAGGAAATGTGATTTTGGTTTCGGTATTAAACAATTAACTTGAGTGTACTTTTTTGACAATAAATGTGCTTAATTTATGTATATTTTTTGCTTTTCCGTCATTAATAATGTGTTTAAAAAATTTATATTCTGTTTTTAATCAAATTTTATTATAGTTAATATGTAAAAACAACTTTTCCATCCCTGATATACGAATTGGCCTTGACATAAAACATCCCATGAAAAGTTGCTTTGTTGTATCAATTCGCCGTTGCATATACCTTATGGATATGCCTTGATAATGCCGTTAAAAAAAAATAAAAAGAAACAATCAGCTGGCCTCGAATTCGCCTAGAATTGTTTTCAATACAAGGCTGGGTCTCCACGTAGCAATTTTTAGTACTAAGCATAAGCAAACACGTCGGCAGAAGAATGTCACTTTATTGCTGGAGTATGTCTATTTTCACTGGGTGAAGAACACGACACAAGTAATTTATTTATAAAATTTAATATTTTTGTTTCGACTTTTTAGGTTTTTTCGAAACAAATCTTCCATTCCAATTGAGGTACTTCCACAACATTCATTTCAAACGTATTTGTAAAGACTCTTGTAGGGTTTGCCTAATCTTTTGAGACCCATACATTCGACTTCTGTTTCCATGCCATACGCCTGTTTTGAAGCACCGTGATCGAATTTTTTGGCTTTTCTTGCTACCAATTGACACCATCCTATTTTTTGAGCGATGATCAAATAATATGGGATCCAATGAGTACAAATCTCTTTTGTAGCAAATTGTTCATGCAATAATGAACACATGCTATGGTCCCACTATTACTCGAGGTTGCAGCACCATTTCACACATTTCTTTGGACACCTTCACAAAACTCGTTTTTGAGCGAACAATCGAATTGATTTCACCAATGCACTTTTGTTGCTTTAATCTACGTCGAGTGTTGTAAAAAACATACAATGTTCAGTTTTCTCAACAATTAAAGACAAATGACCATCGGTTGCAACGTACGTTTGCTGATTAGTTTTAGTAACAAGTGTTAAATGATCCGGATAATCTTGTTTAATGATAAAACCCATCTCAGGTTGGATTTATAGATCAGTAAACACCATTGAAAAATATGAAGTGAAAATAATTTAAGGCAATAAAAGGCGCTCTTGTATACTCTGGTAATTCTAGTTTGTATTTTACTATAAGCGAATATATAACCGTTTGTATATTCTGACAACATTAAACTCTTTTTTGTCAGTCCTTCGCTGTTCTCCAGCTACTGGTGTGGATCCAGCTTACACTTTTGTGAAGGCAAGTGATTGGTTTAAAGTGAAACTTTTTATTGAAATATAAAAAATGTTTGTTTAATGGCTGCCAAAACTATTAGTTATCAAAAGAAAAATTTTATTTCCTCCCTCCGCGCTTTGCCGGTAGCAATAAGTAAGTAATAGTCATTGGCCCTTCTTGCCTTTGTCTGGCGGAACTATAGCAGAATATGTAGACTATAATTGGACTCTAACAGAAAAGTGTCTGAATTTAGTGTGTAAAAGGTTACACCTTTAGTAATATTTGGTGTCTGTCATTTAGTTTTCGTTAAAAGCTAAACATGTCACCCACATTGAAGTGGTGCACCTTTAAATCGCCAAATTTGCAACGCAATGGCAGTGCCATGAACCTTGAACCTATTTTAAACGCTGACAATCAGAATAAGCCTTCATATTGCAAGTCATTTTCTGAATATCTAAACTTGAAGACATTAGTGAGTCTCAATCACGCAATACGTTTATTTCCCTACTGTAAAGGAAGAATACGTTTCAAAAGTATTTTGTATACATTTGCATTTTATGTTTCATTTTAATTTTTCGTTTCTAATTTAGCATCTGGCATGATGAGGAAGACGTTTTTTTTTTCTTTAACTCAATTTTAATTTATTTCCTTATTACATGAACACAACACAAGGAGAATGAAGGAGACGATAGAACACACATCTTGACACCAAACAAAAAGAAGACGAAAAAAAACGACCAAATTATAAAACTTAATGACTACAGAGTAGAAGTGAAGAGAAACAGACGACTACAACTAAAACTTACATAAATTTGCAATCTGAAATCGCATAAAAGACAATAAATCTGTTAACATTCGAAAGTTTTAGTGGTGGGGGCTTTATATCAATGGTGTTGTTTCTACAAACACTGACATGGTGATTTGTAGCCAGACATCATGCGCGACAATCATTATTTGAATATGAATTGAATTGAATTGCAAAACAAACTAAGTGACTGACTGCATGAATTTTCATTCATTTATATCACATATGAAGTCAAATGCATACATTTATGAACGTATGAATGTGGCTGTTATTGTATGTTAGAGTAATAAATGACTTTAAAATTAAGAGATCCCACTTTGTATACCAACACATCACCACAATTACCTTTTCAGAATCGTACACAAACATATGAACTTAGATACCGCCACACGCTCGCACTTCCACACGCACCCAAGTAATAGAAAGATATTCTTAAGTTATTGCGAGTATTTGCACATTTATGAGTTTGAATTTGTTTTTTAATCAAAATATTCTCAGTGTGCCAGCCAGCCAACCAACCACCTTCTGCATATACACATAAATTGCCAAATAATGTCTGGTTGTATAAAATCAAATAAAATTTATTTATTTATGTTTAGGCAACTTGAATCATGATCGTTTAAACAACAACATTAACTTTTGTTTATACACGTCACAATTTTATTAAACTCAAACGTTTAACTCAATAAGGATTTTTAGTCGCATGCAAATATTTTGCATTTACTAATGCAGTATAAAAGAATAAATTGTTTACTGAATGTTTAAAAAGGAAGAGCGTAACTTTGAGCAATGTATTCGACACACTAAAAAAATGCAATAGACTGAAACCCTTAAAGCAGTCGAACAACACACAACTTATAAACGAGGAGCGCAGTTTGGTTCCAGCATGACGATTTAAGCAAAGCTACAGCGCAGACACTAAAAATATTTTCATATTTAAGTTAAACTTTTCAATAATTACACACCTCTTACACGTTCAAATTTTTGTATGACAAATTTTCTGGAATTTTCTTTTAAACTTTCTTTGGTGCTCAGACACAGTAATATTAATTTAACAAATTTTAACTCGTGTGCCTATATTATCATGTGTGTTTGTGTAAATGTAAATATACGAATACGAAAAATAAAAGAAATTTACGAAAACGGCATCCTCTGTATTCCCCGTATTTTCTCTGTACCTCTCTCACCAACAATATCAAGTGTTTGCAAACTTAAGTTTGAACGTGTAGGAGATGTGTTAGATACATTTGATTTTTATACCCTTGACACAGTGAACAAGTAACAGTGATATATTCGGCCGTGCCGAATCTTATATACCCTTCACAACGTGTAGTCATGCAATAACAATTGTTTGTATTACCATTCATCCCATATAAAATACGTGCATACGTACACGTTAGAATAAATGTGGCATCGAATCCCAGCTGAGCCAAAAAAAATTTATTTTATTTTATTTAATATATTATTTATATTTTATTATTTTTTTTTATATTTTTTTTTAAATTTTTTTAAAAAATTTTTGTAGAAAAATTTTTAAAAAATTTTTTTAAATTTTTTTTTAAGTTTTTTTAAAAATTTTTTTTGTAGTTTTTTTTATTATTTTTTTCTTATTTTTAATATTTTTTTTTCTTGTAATTTTTTTTGTTTGGTATGTTTTTTACATGTATCTATGTATGTATGTTGTTGTTGTAATTGTGAAAAAAAACGAGGTGGTCGTGGTTTTTTGCTCATATCTCAGAAAGTTATGGGGCGATTGTGCTGAATTTCAATAGCGATTCATTCCTGGATATTTCCAAGATATTGATACCATATACAGATCTGAGGAACATATAGTTGCTTCCAAAAGTTGATTTCAACCAACACACGGACAGACGGGCAGACGGATAGACGGACAGACGGACAGACGGTCAGGGCTTAATCGACTCCTCTATTCATAAGCTTTCAGAAAATATATACTTTATGGGGTCGGAAATGAAAATTGTAGAAATTACAAACGGAATGACAAAGCTATATATACCCTTGTGCACCACAGGTGAAGGGTATAAAAAAAGGGTATATATTGTTTGTCATTCCGTGTGAAATTTCTACAATTTTCATTTCCGACCCCATAAAGTATATATTTTCTGAAAGCTTATGAATAGGTGAGTCGATTAAGCTCTGTCAGTCTGTCCGTCTGACCGTCAGTCCATGTGTATGTTGAAATCAACTTTTTGAAGCCCCCCGAAATCGCTTGGACCCGAGTGACGTGTTAAAATATCACAAATATTCGGGAGTAAATCGGTGTTGAAAATCAGAAACATCGGTTCATAAACAACTGAGATATGAACAAAAACCCACGACTACCTCGATTTTTTTTCACAAAAACAACATTACAACAACAACATACATACATACAAACTTGTATATTGGTTAAAGTAAACGTGGGATCGAATACCAGCTGAGCCCAAAAAATTTTTTTTATCTGTTTTTTTTAATTTTTTTTTTATAATTTTTTATTTTTTATTTGATATATTATTTATATTTTTTTTATTTTTTTTTTGTTTTATATATATTGTTTATATTTTAATTATTTTTTTTTTAAATTTTTTTTAAATATTTTTTTTTAAATTTTTTTTTTAAATTATTTTTTTAAATTTTTTTTTAAATTTTTTTTTAACATACATACGTTAATTTTTAATTTTACAATGGGATGTTTTTATATATGTATGTTTTTTAAGTGTATTTTTACGTATTTCATATGAGATGAATGGTGATACAAACAACTGTTATTGCATGACTACACGTTGTGAAGGGTATATAAGATTCGGCATGGCCGAATATAGCACTCTTACTTGTTCTATTCTACAATTTTCTTGTGATAATCAAAGAAAACTGAAAAATTACTTTCCAATACCAGCCGAGAGGAATACAGTGTTTAATTACATAAGAACCGGGCTGGATGTCAGCAATCGTCATAATATTTCAATTAAATAATATTCGCGCTAAAATTAGTCTTTTTAGAACTAAATACATGTACAAGTTTGCGATAAAGCTCACTTTGCTTGAATGGATACTTCAACAAACAAAACTGGCATATTTTGAGTGATGATAATCCTCAAGTGTATGTTGAGACACTGAAAAATTGGCTGGTAGAACTATTGGTCTGTACTTCTTTAAAAACAATGCTGATAAAAACTTTACATTTAATGGTGCCCGCTATAGACCCATAATTACTGCCTTTTCCTTTACCAATTTAATAAACACACTGTGCACTAGCAGTGGTTTTAACAACACGTCGCAACATGTCACACAGCTTTTGCCACAGTTGATTTATTGAAGAAAACTTTTGGTAGCCACTTAGTTTCAGATTGACCTCCCAGATTGTGCGGTTTAACGCCTATTTTCTCTGCTGATACGTAGAGTCGCTAGTCTACGCCGATAAGCCCGAAACGCTTGACCAGGTGGAGAACAACATTTGCCGCGATAATGCCGATATAAGGCCTTTCTCTGTTGGAAAAGGTCATCAAAAATTGGGTCTCTAGATTACACTACGGCAGCCCTAGCCGTGGAGGTGATATGCCAGAAGTCATATTTATATTATAATGCTAAAAGATTGTCTCTCGAATACATAAAAAGTCAGGTCAACTAAAAACATGCATCTCTGTTTTATTTCATTTCAAAATTCTATGTAAAAAACTGCCACCACTTTTTTTATATTATTCGAATACATTGAAATTATAATGTTTAAATGTATGAAAAAAAAGAAGTTGAAACTTTTCCAAAATATGATTTATCCTTTATTTGGTACACATAAAGCATTCATTCCTTGAAATACCTGGCCCCATTACACACATATAAATTTCAGTTTGTGCACCTTTTGCTATTTTCCCCGAGATGGATACATTACATTCTATTTCATTTTCATTATTTTTAATATAAAAGTTTGTTTTAGTGTGTTTGATGTAACATGTCTAAGTTTTTATTTATTTTTCTTTTTACTTCTCTTCCCATTTTATATGCCACAAACATGACGATTGCGTATAGTTTTTTTCCATTGAAAGGGGGAAATGCTCGTCATAGAATAAAACAATTTTTTTTAACGGCTGCTAATAAATGTCTGTTCCTACAAAGAAGACCGTGTTAGAAACATTTATTGAGGGCATACTCCACCAACAATTACAAAGTATTGGTTGCCATACAGATGATGTGGTGCATATTTGGCGGGGTATTGTGGCAAGTTGGAAAATATCGAGGGGCATAAATATTGGCTGCCATAATGATTTTGTTTATTAATGTAGACTGTTGAGATGTTTATGACTGTCAGCTTTATAAGGCTGTCAAATGTTTTATTAAATGTTTCTGATAATGTTTTAATAAGAGTTTTATTTCGAAACCATTTACTCGTACTCGTTTACACAATTTTTGTTTGTTTAATTTTTTTATGATTATTATTTCGAAAAGAAATTTCATTAAGTAATGCGTTTAAGTGTTAAGTGAATTATTTTTTTATTGACCTTGCCTGGCAAAGTCAATAATAAAACATAAAAAAATTAAAGTGTAGTTAGATAGAGAAAGGGGAGAACATTATTACATTTCAATTAAAAAGGCTTCAACGAATTGACTAAAGAACAATTTAAGCATTGTTTTGAGCCGTGTATATCAATCGTTGGCAAGCATTGAAAATAGTTATTAGAATTGCAATGTCTAACGATTAAATGTTTGTTATTAATTTATTGGAAAATTGAATATTTGCCTTCACCTCGAAAATTGAATTAATTTCAAGAGACTCTTAATAAGAGCTGGTAAATGTTGACGCTTTTGGTTTTGTCAAAATATCTAATCAAACAAAGGGTGTCCAAATTTGAGGTATCATTATAATTTTATTTATTTTTCTTCATTAACAATAACAATTCTACTTAGAATTTTAACAAAAAAAAGAGTTTTTGTATATTAGACATATTTTTCTGGCTTAAGTTTATTCTACCCGCCACCAAAAAAATGGTGGGGGTATATTCATTTTGTCATTCCGTTTGTAACACATCGAAATATCCATTTCAGACCCCATAAAGTATATATATTCTGAATCAGGGTTTGATTTGATGACGATCTAGCTATGTCCGTCCGTCTGCCCGTCTGTTGAAAGCACGATAGAGGTCGCACCGAAAAAGCTAGGGGGCTCAAATTTTGCCAGAATCTTTCTTATAGACAAGGCTTGGTATTGAAAATGGGCTAAATCGGAATATTAGGAAGAGAGTTATAGCTCGAAAAGCAAGAGTAGGTCGAAAAAACCGTGTCCTTCGAACATCGAATAAAATGGAATTGTGTCCAAACGCCTTAACGTAGCCTCATGAAACTTCGAATATATATTTCCTGGGTAAAGGCAATATTATTCCCCGAAAATTGTCTCAATCTATGCATTAGGAGAGGAGTTATCGATCAAAATGTACGAAAATTTATACCGCACAGTGTATTTTTTGGTATATTTAAAAACAAAAACGTCATAAAAGCAACAAAATTGGATGTACGACTCTGAAATTTTGCACACTTTGCTCTTTGGTGACACGCTTTCTTGTAACGGAAAATCAATGTGCCACGCCCACTTTTACGCCCACCTCCCATATAACGTTTTAACTAAAATTCATATAATTTCTCTATTAATAAAGATTTTGGAATAATAAAGGCCTATATTGAAACACCTCAGTTGTACTCATTCGCAAAATTAACTTTGACACGCCTACTATAACGCCCACTTTTCACGTTATCTACCGTTAATGAAATTTAAAAGCTCATAAAACCGCTAAAATTAGAGGTATGATGATAAATTTTGCTACGTCTATCCCCCTATGCAATTTCATTACTATGCCAAAAAATTAAGGTACCACGCCCACTTTTATGCCCACCTCCTATATAACGTTTTACCTAAAATTCATATAATTTCTCTATTAATAAAGATTTTGGAATAATAAAGGACTATATTGAAACACCTAAGTTGCACTCATTAGCAAAAACAAATTTGACACGCCTACTATAACGCCCACTTTCACTTTTGAATTGTGTCCAGACGCATAAACGTAGTCATGAAACTTCGAATATATATTTATCGAGTCAAAAGAATATTTTTCTCTGAAAATCGCTTAAATCTATGAATTAGGAAAAGAGTTATAGATAAAAATGTACGAAAATTTATACCGCACAGTATATATATGTACGATTCTGAAATTTTGCAAACATGGCTTTTTGGTCAAAGTCTTCGTTATAACGGAAAATAGATGTGCCACGCACACTTTTTTCCTTAAATTTTTATAAAAATATATTAGTCATATATATTAGCATTTATTCATCTTACACTGCGCCATTTATTGTACTGTAGCTAAATCTATATATATAAAAGTGAAACTCTGTGTGTGTGTGTGTGTGTGTGTTAGCTATAGACTCTGAAACTGTAAAACCGATCGGGCTCAAACTTTGGTAAGTTGTTGTACACATACCGGGGAGTGTTTATGGATGAAAAAAAGTGGGCGGGGCCACGCCCATAAAAAATTAGTTATCAGTTTTAGCTACTTGCACTTGACCGATTTTTCTGAAACTTTGTACACATATCGAGCTGTCATGACTAAATAATTTCGTGATAAGAAAAGTGGGCGGGGCCACGCCCCTACAAAAAGGCTATAATTTTGAGGTATTTGCACCAGACTGATTTTTCTGAAACTTTGCACACATATTGAGCTGTCATGACTAAATAATTTCGTGATTAAAAAAGTGGGCAGTGCCACGCCCATAAAAAAAGGTATCATTTTGAAGTACTTGCACTTGACCGATTATTCTGAAACTTTGCACACATATTGAGCTGTTATGACTTTACAATTTCGTGATAAAAAAAGTGGGCAGGGCCACGCCCATAAAAACAATTTTAATTTTGAGGTACTTGCACTGGTCCGATTCTTCTGAAACTTTGCGAACATTTTGAGCTGTTATGACTTTACAATTTTGTGACTAGAAAAGTAGGCAATGCCACGCCCATAAAAAAATAAAATTTTTAGGTTTTTTCACTTGATATTCAATTAAAATTCAGAATGCATTTCGATTCATTAAGGGGCGTAGCAACGCGCGCCGGGTTTGGCTAGTATAAGATAAAGATGATAAGATAGATGACTCTACTAGCAACTACTAGATGACATGCTAACAACTTATGATTATGTTCTCCTGAAGTTATGCTCTATTAAAAATGGGAATTTAGGAAAATTTTGACCTAAGTAAAAAAAAATTATCTCTAAACATTATAAACAATTTATTTTCAAGTACTAATGGCTAACAAATTTTAAAATTATACAAAACTTATTTCGTTTGAAAATCTTTTTACGGCCACTTTCATTGAAAGACTTAATTTTCGAAAACATTTTTCTAGCATACCGAAGTTATAATGGGTGGTTTAATTTTAAGGGCCTATGTTGATTTTGAATAAAATTATTTTGAAATTATTATCATTTATTTTTATAATGATAATATTTGTATGCTTCAATTATGTATGGAACAAAATATCGGCCAAATGGCCCCCCAACCTAGGCGGCACACCTCGATCCGATAGCCCAAATTTTCAATGACACTGTTGATGCTCAATTGTTGGGCATGATGATGAGTCGAGGTTGCTTGCTCTTTTGCCACGTTATCGTGAAAAACAGCAATGTTTCCAATTCAACGAACTAAGATGGCATTCACAGATGTTTTCACATTTCATACAGACCTGCTTTGCAGACATTTAAATGTTTTTTACAATTCTCACGATTGTGGACGAATTCGAACGATTATGTTGACCAAAAGAATCACGAAGTGCACAAAATGCATTTTGATTTGAACGCCCATTTTTATAAAAATCTTTAATATTTAAAACCGTTGCTCGATTGCATATCTTTCCACGGTTCAAATTGAGTTAGTCTGAGATTGAGAAATGTCAAATGAAATACAAGAAAAAAGTTAAAGTTTAGATGTGGTTCACCTTAAACATGGGCCCTTAAAATTTAACCACCCTCTACAAAGAAAGTGATACATATTTTATTATAAAGAGATTATTCTATAGCGATTAACAAAATAATAAATATTGTGCTTTAAATGTACACAAAATTGGTGGTGGGTATAAAAGATTCGGCACAGCCGAATATAGTGCTCTTACTTGTTTTTATATTAATAAACTTCCTAAAATATTTATTAAAATAAACTAAGTTAAATTCTTTTGGGCATAGGAGAATCCTGGACCTCGTGGATAAAGAGGTTAGGGATCCTCAAATGCCGATGGAGTGCATGAGTCGGGTGAAAGTGGTCGAAAAGCTACATCACACGCTCATAGCGGATGGATTCATTCACGATGAGTGCATGGAGAATGGCATCAGTATCTTTACTGATGGGTCCTTAATGGACAGAAGGGCAGGTGCTGGTGTGTACTCATCTAAGTTGAACCTATCCTGCACCCTGAATCTGGGGGAGTACGTGTCAGTTATCAGGCAGAAATGTTTGGCTTGCTGCACGCGTTGGACCACCTGTTGGAATGTCGAATGTATGGGAAGAAATTTCTTATTGCACTTGACAACCAGTCGGTTATAGATTTGAACTCCTCTTTGGTGCTTGAGTGTGTTGTAAAGCTCAATAAGTGTGCCTCTAGAAATGACGTAACGCTGATGTGGGTTAAGGGACACGTGGACATAGCTGGGAATGAGGCTTCTGACGAACTTGCAAAGAAGGGTTCTGAGGCTGCATTCTGCGGACCGGAACCCAGAACTGCTGTGTGCAATGGGTTAGTGCGGGCGAAGATCTTTCAATGGGTGAACTCTATGAACTTGCGAAGGTGGATGGGGGGAAACACGTGTAGACAGGCTCGTATGGTGCTCAGGAAGCCACTTGGCAGGGGTGCAGTGAAAATACTCGGTTTTAATCGGAGTATGATGAGCTGGATCCCTGCGTTGATTACAGAACATGGGAACTGCAAATATCATCTGAAGAGGATGCGGATCGTGGATGATGATATTTGTAGAATGTGCCTGGAGGATGGCGAGACTGCAGCACGAGTGTCCGGCGTTGGCGAGTGGAAGATTAAGGATCACAGGCAAGCACATATTAAGTGTGGGTGCGATGGGGGACCTTAGTCTGAGGGAGATGCTGGCGATTACAAAGGACTGTGCGATGAGGATTATCGATAATCACCAGTCGGCAGTGTGAAATCGTTTTCCTAGTCCAGAGCAAACGCTGGTTGTAGCGCGGCACTCAGTGATTGAAGGTGTACTGATCGGTGGACTCGAAATCACTGAGGAGCGAAGGGGATCGAAAAGGGACCCGTGATAGTAGTGGTCTGCTTCGATATTCCCCCTACATGTGTATAAGTTAAATTGTAATCATTAAGGAATACTCAAAAACTATTCCGATATTAGCCGAGTAAAATGCATTGTCGAAACCAGCCACGATTTCTTCATCAGCACTCTTTGTCGATATACGCATATGTAATTTTTTCAACTACTATTCATGTTACAATTTTATCAATGCGAATTCATGCAGGTAAAATTACCAGCCCTGCTCATTCGGAAGCATTTTGTCAAAATTTTTTAATTTCGTTGTTGATTTCATATATTATTGCAGGAATGGAAAGTGAGATTTTGGTTTCGGTATTAAACAACTAACTTGGGTTAAAGGTGTCAAATCGCATGATTTTGGTGACCAGTTCCCTTTACTAGAGGATAAGTTTCGAATTTTTCTTTCACAATATACACTGTTTCCCTTGATGTGTGGCAAATGCCACCATCCTGTTGAAATCACATATTCTCTACGTCTAAGTCATCAATTTCTCTGTAGCGATTTCCATAAGCCAATGATACTTCCAATTTGTACACCCATTTTGTGTACAATTCTTATTTAAAAAAAACTTACATACAAACATTTTTATTTATCCACAGCTAAACATACGGAAATACAAATAATAAAATTATTAGCAAGAGAACAAAAGCAACAAAAATTCAAAAGAAACAGCACAACTATTGTAAGATGGCATAAAGTATGTATGTACTTATATTAGGTTTGTTCGACGTAAATCCGAGTAAGGTCCGGTAAAATGAGAGTAAGCAAAAAATTCTCTCAGAAAACGATAAATTTACCAAAATTTGCTGGAACGCAAAAAACCACATTTCAAGCCCGAAAAAAAAACGTCAAAATTGTACAGCTGTTGTTTAGAAGTCCAGGTTGATATGCCCCCAGCCGGCTTACCGCCGTCGCCGAATTATTTTGTTCGGATGAACCGCATCAGGCTATCTCGACTGATGGCGTTAAATGCTTTTTACAAACTAGAAATGAGAGGCATATATTTTTCTCATTCTCTTTTAAAACTTCCTAAAATTTTTACAATTAAGAAATTTATTTTTCTAATTTTTTTTTCGCTGTCGTATGGTGTTTAGATCGTATAACGAACTGCTAAAGAGATGATGAGATAAAAAAATAATATGAAATATGAAAAAATATATAAAAAATTAAAGAGAAATAAATGTGTACTATGCACTTCCACCCGTTGCTACCAAATTTCGACTGTCTGCTTTTCAGTTTCTCTATTGTAAAAGGGGACTTAGCACTAAGTTTTAATGAAAAAGATTTAAAATAACTCTGTTATGTCCGCAATCAAACAATAGAGTATATGTATTACGGCTGCACTGAAATTTACAAGAAAAACATATTAACATATATCGTTGTTTTTTCAACTCGCTTTCATTCGTGCATATATGGTAATACGAAATCAATTTAATTTTCTATTATAAAAAAAACAGAACTTTCTGTATGATAACGTTCAAATAGTTTAATCATTATTAGGTTTGATATAGTAAATTATATTGAGTTTTATGTTTATATTTTATTCGAACTTTTTACTATATATTAAATTTTAATGTGAATCATTTTTATTTTGGCTTGAGTTTATTTATTCTTTTATTTAATTTTATAATCCAAATTAAATTAAAATGTAACCATTTTTAGGAATATTCTTTCTAAAATTATTTCCGATATTAGCCGAGTGGAATGCACTCTTTATCGGTATACTACTATGTTATTGAAAATTTCTATTTATGTTACAATTCAATGAAATTTTAATTAGTGAATCTTAGTATTATTTTTCAAATTTTTGTTGAATTTTTTACTTCACCTATCAAATGACAATTCTTTACTCAACATGTTCATATTCTCTATATATTTTCTTAATTTAAATTATAAAATTAAATAAAAGAATAAATTAACTTAAGCCAAAATAAAAATGATTCACATTAAAATTTAATATATTGAGTTTTACTAAAATATATCCTGGATCAATACTCTTGTTATAAAAAATAGTGGAATGCTAAGTTTTTGTAATCGTAAAGATATGACTGCACAATATGATTAACGCAAAACCTACTTATTTCGTTAAAACACTTATTTTCGGTTTTTTTTTTATTTTAATAATTTCTTAAGCCAGCTACAATCTACCGCCGGTAATTTTTGCACTTAGCCGCCAACACGCCGTTTTTATACCCGCCACCAAAAAAATGGTGGGGGTATATTCATTTTGTCATTCCGTTTGTAACACATCGAAATATCCATTTTAGACCCCATAAAGTATATATATTCTGAATCAGGGTTTGATTTGATGACGATCTAGCTATGTCCGTCCGTCTGTCCGTCTGTCCGTCTGTTGAAAGCACGATAGAGGTCGCACCGAAAAAGCTAGGGGCCTCAAATTTTGCCAGAATCTTTCTTATAGACAAGGTTTGTTTGGTATTGAAAATGGGCTAAATCGGAATATTAGGAAGAGAGTTATAGCTCGAAAAGCAAGAGTAGGTCGAAAAAACCGTGTCCTTCGAACATCGAATAAAATGGAATTGTGTCCAAACGCATTAACGTAGACTCATGAAACTTCGAATATATATTTCCTGAGTAAAAACAATATTTTCCCCCAAAAATTATCTAAATCTAAGCATTAGGAGAGGAGTTATCGATCAAAATGTACGAAAATTTATACCGCACAGTGTATTTTTCGGTATATTTAAAAACAAAAACGTCATAAAAGCAACAAAATTGGATGTACGACTCTGAAATTTTGCACACTTTGCTTTTTGGTGAGACGCTTTTTTTTAACGGAAAACCAATGTGCCACGCCCACTTTTACGCCCACCTCCCATATAACGTTTTACCTAAAATTCATATAATTTCTCTATAAATAAAGATTTTGGAATAATAAAGGGCTATATTGAAACACCTAAGTTGTACTCATTCGTAAAAATAACTTTGACACGCCTACTATAACGCCCACTTTTCACGTTATCTACCGTTAATTAAATTTAAAAGCTCATAAAACCGCCAAAATTAGAGGTATGTTGATCAAATTTGCTAAGTATATCCCCCTAGGCAATGTCATTACTGCGCCAGAAAATTAAGGTGCCACGCCCACTTTTACGCCCACCTCCCATATAAAGTTTTACCTAAAATTCATATAATTTCTCTATTAATAAAGATTTTGGAATAATAAAGGGCTATATTGAAACACCTAAGTTGTACTCATTTGCAAAAATAACTTTGACACGCCTACTATAACGCCCACTTTTCACGTTATCTACCGTTAATGAAATTTAAAAGCTCATTAATCCGCCAAAATTAGAGGTTTGATGATAAAATTTGCTACGTATATCCCACTAGGCAATGTCAATACTGTGCCAGAAAATTAAGGTGCCACGCCCACTTTTACGCCCACCTCCCATATAACGTTTTACCTAAAATTCATATAATTTCTCTATTAATAAAGATTTTGGAATAATAAAGGGCTATATTGAAACACCTAAGTTGTACTTATTCGCAAAAAAAACTTTGACAAGCCTACTATAACGCCCACTTTTCACGTTATCTACCGTTAATGAAATTTAAAAGCTCATAAAACCGCCAAAATTAGAGGTATGATGATCAAATTTGCTACGTATATCCTTCTATTCAATGTAATTTGTTTGCTTTTGTTGTTTTGTTTTTTATACCCGCCTTCAAAAAAATGGTGGGGGTATATCCATTTTGTCATTCCGTTTGTAACACATCGAAATATCCATTTTAGGTGACACGCGCACTTTAACGCCTACGTCCCATATAACGGTTTATCTTAAATTCATGTAATTTCTCTATTAATAAAGTTTTTGGGAAAATAAAGGACTATATTGAAATATCTTAGTTGTATTTATTAGCAGAAACTTTATTGACATGCCTACTTTAACGCCCATTTTCATTGAAAGACTACACTTACAAAAGCATTTTAGTTGCATTCGAAGTTATAAAGGGTGGTTAAATTTTATGTTGAATTTAAATAAAACATAAATTATTTAGGATATTATTATTATTTCTTTTTGTAATTATAATATTTGTATGGTTCAATTATGTATTTAACAAAATATCGGCCAAATGCCCTCCCCCCATCCTTGGCGCCACTCCACTATCTGATGGCCCAAAATTTCAATGACAATGTTGATTCTCAATTATTGGGCATGATGATGAGGCGAGGTTGACTGCTCTTTTGCCACACTATCGCAAAAACCAGCAGTGGTTCCAATTCAACGAACTAAGAAGGCATTCACAGATTTGCTAACATTTTATACAGACCTGTTTTGCAGAAATTTAAATATTTTTTACAATTCTCCCGATTGTGGATGAATTTGAACGATTATGTTGATCAAAAGAATTACGAACTGCACAAAATGCATTTTGATTTAAACGCCCATTTTTATAAAAAACCTGAATAACTTTAAAGCGTTGCTGATTTGCGTATCTTTCCACGGATCAAATTGAGTAAGTTTGAGATTGAGAAATGTCAAGTGAAATGCAGAAAACAAATTTAAAAACTAGCTGTAGTTCACCTTCAACATGGGCCCTTAAAATTTAACCACCCTCTACAAAGAAAGTGATACATATTTTATTGAAAAAAGATTATTCCATAGCGATTAACAAAATAATAAATATTGTGCTTTAAATGTACACAAAATTGGTGGTGGGTATAAAAGATTCGGCACAGCCGAATATAGTGCTCTTACTTGTTCTACAACAGCTTGGACCTCTGCTTTTGCTTAAAAAAATTGTTCAACAAATTTTTACTTTTTAAGTTTAATGTTTGTTAAAGTATGTCCAAACAGACACAAAAGTTTGTGTCTGAATGTTCTCAATAACTTCACGAATTGCATCTTCCAGTAAAAAAAATTCCAGAAATTTGTTGATGATGTGAAGAATCAAACTGGTGCGCGGTTCTTAAAAAAACTGCAAATAAATGTTGTTGTAGCCCATTGTATGTAAACGCAGTTTTGTACATTTCCCGTTGATCTTTGGAATTGTGCATTTTACAAACGATATTTATAGACAAAATTCGTAGATACGGATGTAGACGAAGTTTTTTTTTCAAGAAGACGGCCCTAGGTTTCCACAATTGATGATACTGCTGTTGTTTTGCGTGACTTATGAGCACTGACCGTGTGATATCTTATATAAAAAGGCAACCAGAATTGGCAACCGAAATCTAATGATTTAGTACTTACTGACATTTTTTGAAGGCCATGTAAATGAGCTCTATCTATGGCAATGTTTCACAATTAATTCAAAATCTAAAAGATGAAGTTTGTGAGTGACGAGCAACTACAATCACACATAAGCGAACAGTTAATAGAAAAATTAATGAAAATAATGACGTTTTGTATGATTTCACACGCAAAGAATACCCATGGTTACGACATGATCACGACGGTCATATTATTCTTTCTAAAACAATATTTGGCTGTCGAAAACAAGTAATAGTTATTTTTTGGTCATTTCATCATATATTTTGTCACGATAATCAAGCATTTGTTTGAATTGTATCATTTAATGATTACTTTTCGTAAAAATTTCAAAATGGTTATCATTTAGAAATAGTATGATATAAAAAAATTAATGCGACAAAAATAACATTATATTCAAAATCATTAAAAATTTAAAATAATCATTAAATAATAAGTGAGACAACAGTATGATTACAAAATAATCAAGCTATGATTTTTTTTAATAATAATTTGATTTCAATTGTTCTTCTTCTTGCTGAATAAATTTTTATTATTTTAAAAGTTTGAGATGCCAAAAAAAGGAACAAAAATTTTTAAAAAATTAAAGAAAATTTAAAAATAAACGAGAAAATGTAAAAAAATATTGGTATAAAAATTGCAATTAAATTGGTGAGTACAATCAATATGTGTATGTTACAGCAAAAGACAATTATTTGCCGTAAAAAAGCAAAGATTGTCGATATCAATTGTAGTCATATTTATGATTATTTAATGATACTTAAATTAAACATAATAATGATAACTGGTAACCATTATTATTTTAAACATAATCATACAATTCAATCATAGTATGTTGCTCTTCGATTATGGTTACCACAACCATATTTTTTCTTTGCGTGCAGTACATTAGGAATGTCTAAATATAACGCATGAAAAAGACATTATAAAACGGTTTTTAGAATAGACTTAAAAAATCTTCTTACCATAAAGCCAAATACGCCCTACTAATTGTGAAATCTCATATAAAAATCAATCATTCATTCCTGAATCATGCTTACCTCTCATGTAGCCTTCTACGTAATAGTAAACACATCACAGGTATTCGTTAACCAATGCTTACGAAGGATTATAGGGATATTTTAGCCTGAACTTTTGTCTATCACAAAACTTTTGAGCAGAACACACCAAAGGCCAGTCCAAATAGAAGTAATTAATCTCAAGTGGCATTGAATTGGTCACATGTTGCACAAGCTACAGAGTAAGATAGCTTAATTTGAAATCGATTTGACACTCCAAGGCAGGATGCAAGAAAAGGGTCATCCACTACATGGAGACGCCAACCTTAATGTGAAATTGGTCAGAGCAGTCTGAGCTGGCGACAAATTAAATAATTTTAGAGAACTTGGCGGATCAATGCAAGTAAAATAATTGGCATTTCAATTAAACGAAGTCAAAAAAGCATTCTAGCTTAAATTATCAGAGAAACTACAACACTGACAAGGATCTGAACAGGCTAAACTATACATAAGCAGAAAATCAAACTTAAATAGCATGCTAATCAAAGAGATTTAAAATTCTCTATTAACTTTAAACAAATCATTTCCTGATTGTTCCAAGACCCCCAAAGGGCATGAATATTAAAAAAAAAACGAAAAGAAAACTTTATCTTTAACACAGAAATAGAAATGTAGTTTTAAACGAAAAACAATAAACGAAAACAACAAACATTATTGAACTAAAGAAACACTTTTAATTGTGATCATAAATTTAAAAATTTTATTAGTGTGTTGTTTGCACAAAAAAAAAAAAAAATTCTGGCATCGTAGGAATATTTGCAATCAGAATAGAACAAATTTGGTTTCGCTTAAACATTTCTCAAACTGATTGCTTGGTGTTGTTTGTCCAACCAACAAGTCAAACATTCAACTAGTCTCGTTATAATACATTTATAGTACATGTAATGTGTCTGTCCATATGCGTGTCCGTCCATCCATCCATCCATCCATCCATCCATCCATCCATCCATCCTTTCCTACAGCTGTGTACATACGTTTTTGTTAAAACCTTTTTACAAAACTGTTTTGTAACTTTCGAACGTTAATTACTCTTTTATAGGCGATAATATCTGCCAGATGATGCCACAGCCTCACATTCATTCGTACGTACTCATACACTGTTCAGTTGTTGGTTGCTTAAAACCAACTCTGACAAACTGGCCTTTGGGAATTGTATTCTTTTTTTTTTACTCTTTTTAATTCTTTGAGTCCAAGTGTTACATGTTTGAAAGTCTGTTTTCCAGTAAGAATATTCAATAGATTTGTATCGTTTCGTATGTTGGTTGTATATAAACGTATTGACCATTTTTATTGAATCTCACACTTTTGATTTTGTTTATAGACATTTTAGCCAAAAAAGAAAAAAAGGAACTTTATTTTATAATTTTTTTTTTAATCTTGTTGTTTGGTTGTACCTCAGGAATTCGAAAAATAGATGTGTCTTTACAACATTGTATTCAATCTACCAACATCATCATCAGCAGCAACACCATCATTTCCAACCTCATTATTATTGCAGTCGTGTCATCATCGTAAATGCCAATATTAGCAATGTAAAATAGAATGGACTTCAGACTAAAATGACGTCTAAACACCCTACACTTTCTTTAAAAATAAAAATTCATTTTTTCAAAACTCTCTGAATTCAAATACACACAACGTTAGCTTAGTGTGCAAACTGCCCAAGTCCTATTTATAAAATTTTACTGGAAGCATAAAAAACGTTGTCACTTTTTCCGTTTTAAATTTATTTTTTTATCTGTATACGCAGATTTTTTCTTTGATTTGTCATTTTTTAATATTATTAAACGAACTATTTTAAAATATTTCCGTTAGAGAAAAATGGGTCTTTTGGACTTAGTTCAGTTGCTGTATATAATTTTGTTACTTTTCTCTGGACTCGACACACATTCTTATATTAAGTGACATCCTGGAGTTCAAGGTTTTCCGGCCTCTTTTGTGTTTGCTTATATATTTAGCGGGGACATTAACATTTGTATTTTTCATAGCACATTCTATAGTAGAAAAAAAACATTATAAACATTAATTGCTATTGTATTGTATTGTATAGTAAAATTAAGAAAGTAATTTTTATCTTGAAATTTACAAAGTTTTTTTTTATTGTTCTCATTTTTTAGTTGTAAGTTGGAATCTGCTTTAAGGATGCATATCAGCTGGTAGGCATAACAGCTGTATTTCCCAACTGGTTGCTTAATTAAAACCTCAAATATTTTATCTTTTTTTTTCTTTTTTGTCAAACGCAATTGTTTAAAATTATTAACAATAATTAAAATTTTTCAGCCATAGACTAATTTATAGGAACCTTTGCTAGTATTTGCAGATATAATATGCCTTTAGAGATATTCGTGAAAAATTATAGATAAAAGTAAAAATCCAAAATGGCAGCCTAAATAATATGGCAGATATATGGGTCAAATATGGTAATGACGGGTTTTTTCCCTTCAACCCCCACAATATTGGTATCAAATGAAAGGGCTTGAGCAGTAGAATACAGTAAATTATTAAAACAATGTAAAATCCAAAATGGCGTCTAAAACAAAATGGCGGATATTTTTTTTCTTAACCTCATCAACATGGGTATTCAATGAAAGGGCTTATATAGTAGAATACAGTTAACTTTGCAAAAATTCAAAAAAAAGATGACGTTGGAAATAATAAAAAATGGCGTATATGAATGACCATTCTCTATCCATTTACATATTTCAATCTTGTTGTTAAGTTTGGTTAGTTTGGCTTCTATTTTCTGTGCAATTTTCTTATCATTATATTTTTAATTCCTTTGTAATTATATTTAAATTATTACATTATATTTTTATAGTTTAAGTAAAAAGCATTGTAATTTTTTTTTAGTAGAAGTTTGTAGCCGATTATGGCCTAGAGGTTTGGTTGCCGAAATTTAAATAAATAAATAAAGCTAGGATCTGGGATTATACCTATGTACATTATGGTGAAGGGTATTATCAAATTCAGCACGGCTTTATTGATGCTGATATGGAGCTAGGTTGATGAGAGCAACCTAGCTAAAGAGGTCTTTGTAAAACAATTCTACCTGGTCACCGAAGATCTTAAAACAGTTGCAAGGTGCGTGTAATTGTATGAAACGAAAACAAATTTTTTTTTTTAAATAATTTTATATAACAAATTTATTTGAAATATAAATAAATATTAAAATTTTCTTGTATTTTTATCAAGAAATTTAATTCTAATTGATTTAAGCCCATATCACTAGTTTCATTATTATATAGTTTTTATCCAACTAATTAGTTTTATCACTAGTTTTGTCCAAACTAGGACAATATGAAAGTTTTTAGCAAAGAGTTTTAATGACGAAACCATAGTTGGTTGCGTAAATGCATTCCACTCGGCTAGTGTTGACAAAAATATAATTTCCAGGGTTTATTTTTTTGTAATCACAACTAAACTTCCCTGTAAAAAATTAAATAAAATTTTAAAAAAGAACTCTGAATAAAATTTTTATATTAGCTTCACTGCATATCCATAAGGTATATGCATTGTGGCAGCAAACACAAAAATTAAAAAACACATGTATTTTGTTTTTGTATATATGCCGGTATATGTCATACAATTTTTTTATTTTAGTAAATTTTAATAATTAAATAAAAAAACTTTATAGCGAAAACTTTTAATTCATGGTTTTGTATTTTTAAAATGTTTTAAATCAACTGAAACTGTGAATTATTTATTGTATAATTAAATTAAAAAATTTAGTTGGACAAATGCAGACAGACTTTTAAAAAGTTGGTAACGCTTATAAATTGTATATGAAAACACAGTCAGCTGATTGGATTAGAGTACACAGAAAAAAATATTACTTAAATTTGTTTGATTAATTGAATTTTTGATTTGTTTTTGAATTCTAATTATAGTTTTCATTAATTTCATTAAAATTTTTAATTGATATTAAATATTTTCAAAAAAGAAAGAGATTTCTGTCGTGTGAAAAAAATATAAAAAAAAAATAAAAAATATTTCAAATGAAATTTTCTTGAAAATTTAATTTTAATAATAAATTTAATAAAATTGTTACTCAAGGAGCGGAATAATAAAAAATTGTCGCCAATCTGCAAGTGAAAGTTCTGGTAAGTGCTCATATGTGCATACATTTATAAAAATATGTTCTGTTTTATATATAATAAATTATTTCTGTTTCATTCTAGGTATGCCAAAATTCATTACATAATTATTGCATTCCCTTATATTCCTCAGAATTCATATTTTAATAGGTAAGTTAGTTGAATTTCTTTACTCTGCCTGATCAAGCATTTTTACCGGTTAATATTCCTCTATATATACATAGGTCGTTGATGCTAAAAATTATTTTTGGAAATTCGGCTTTTGATATGGTGTGGTAAAGGGTTTTTCAACAGGCACGCTACAAAAGTAGACCAATAGGGACAGCAAATGGCGCCATATTTTTTGCCGCTACTTTTACATTTCTCTTCAATAAGGTTTGCCATTTCATGATGGACACATGACGGAGTCAGTGGCCTCAAAGTTAAGAGCGCTACGTCCAGTTTATGGTCGTCATAATCGTCCTACCAGATCAACAATTAAGTGTCTAGTGGAAAAATTTAAATTCAGAGTCACAGTAAAATATGTTCCCGTGCCACTGAGACAAAGAAGTGTTCGTAGTGTCGAAAATATTGCTGCTGCTGAGGCTTTAGGTAAACAAAGCCTAAATGTGTCTCTCACGCGTCGTTCTCAAGCGTTGGGCATCGCTGTGACGTTGATATGGCGAATTTAGCGAAAAGATCTTGGCCTACATCCTTAGAAGATCAAATTGACGCAAGAACTGAAGCCGCTTAACAACCAGAAGCGTCGTATGTTCATGAATTGGGCTGAGCAACAACTTGAAAATGATTCGGATTTTCATCGAAAAGTCATCTTCAGCGATGAGGCTCATTTCTGGCTGTTTGGCTTCGTCAATAAGCAAAATATGCATTATTGGTCAGACAGCAATCCACACGTACTCCATGAGTCATTATTTCATCCCGAAAAAATAGCGATTTGTTGCAGTTTATGGGCCGGCAGCGTCATTGGACCGTACTTCTTCCGTGATGATCAAGACCGACACGTTACTGTGAATGGGAATCGGTACCTTTCAATGATAATATAATATGTTTGGCCCCAATTGGATGATATGGACTTGAAGGACATGTGGTTCCAACAGGACGGCGTCACAAGCCACACAGCGAATGTCGCAATCAATTTATTGGAAACCAACCAACCGATTGGCTGCCTCCGTCATGCGACTATTTCCTGTGGAGCTGTTGGACTATTTCCTGTGGGGCTACGTTAAGTCTATGGTATATGCCAACAAGCCAGCGACGATTGATGAATTTTATTTGAATACCGAGAGTGAAATTGCAGCAGTATCACCTGATTTATGTTTGAAAACCGTCGAAGATTGGGTTCAGCGTCTGGACTTCTGCAAGCGTTTCCGTGATGGCCATGCAAAAGAAATCGAGTTCCATACATAATGGCATCGAACGTACTTTTACAAAAAAAAAAATTATTTATATATTTTCAGCATCATCTAGATCTAGCGCTTAAACAGCCAGTTCAGTTAGGTCAACAATTTTGATAGAAATACTTGAACGTTTTTATAGTTTCAATGTAAATTCTTAGTCATAGTAGTTATTTTTTATACGTTAAATATTTTTTCTATGTTTGTCAGTTCGTGTAAAATTATCAAGGCGAAAAGATATTAATATTTATAATAAATAAAATAATATCTCTATGTTTATTTTCAAATTTCTTCAATAATTTCTTCTTTAGAAAGATCAGCCATTATGTTTCTTGAAATTTATTTATTTTGCTTATATAAATTCTTGTATTGCCACTGCTATTGTCGACCAATCATAAATTGGATATGTATGGCAGCCCTTACGAATGAAGGGATAAAAAGAATTAGTTAATTTAACGTCAAAAAGTCGCTTTGTCCCTGCAACAAAATCCCTTCATGTAAACGCAAGAAGATTTTAGAAGGGGCAACAAAAGAAAATACAAGCCAACGCAAGCAGAGTCGCAGGGACATTACCCTTCGTGTAAACTAGCTCTTAGAATCGACATTATGACATTATTTTCTTTTTTTGAAATTATATATTTTTCGGTGCACTGCACTGCATTTAAATCTCAATTTCGTAAAAATTAGACTTGGGCAGTTTGCACACTAAGTTAACGATATGAATGACATAAAATTTGTTTTTATGCCAAGTTGTTAGAGGAAAGTGGTCAATTGTATATTTCTTAGTTTTTTCAGCTTACGTCTCAGATTTACGTCTTACTAGTATTTGTTTTTTATTGGAAGAAACAAAAAAGAGACAACGTTATGCAATTAGCTTGCAGAAACTTTTCTTATCAGTCGGTAATGTAAAATCGTTTTCTAGTCAAGAGAGAATACCTACATATAATGGCGCGGTGCTCAGTAGAGAAAGGGATGCCGATTGGTAGCCATGAAATCACTGGGGAGTGAAGAGGATCGAAAAGGTACCCTTAATAATAGCGGCCTGCTTCGATATTTCTCCAACACTTGCATACACAACTTTGACATGCCATACTTTGTCCAATCGACGTCGTTTTCCGTTGACATTTTGTATTTGTGGTTTGGATTTGATTTTTTCAGGAGATTTTTTCCTTTCGTTTTTATTGATTTATTTATTTATTCAACTTCATAGTATTTTAAATACATTTGTGCGAGGATTCCTTTCAGTGTGATGTTAAAAGATCACAAAAATAACTAAAATATTCGAGGATTATGCAAAATATCCTAAACGGAGCAGTTAAACGCCAACACAAAAACATAATATATTTTAGGCTATCCTTTTGGGATACTGCAGACAAATTAACTCGTTGTAAAAAACCTTAAACAATTTTTTTATTTTTGCCGAAGATTTGATATTACTTTGGACATTAATAAAAAACTGCTTAATCCGCTACCTGATGCTCCGCGCACAATTTGGACGAACGACGAATTTCGCATAACACGACGAATTCGTCGGTAAAAATTCGCTGTGTAAATTCGTCGTGTGAAAAGTAACATCTTTTATAGTTTATCAACTGTTTGTGCAAAGCAGGGACAAAAATAATCGAAGAATTTAAATTTTTTTGAAACTCAACAAAATAATAAATATAATTATCTGTCAAAGTAAAAACTTTTTTACGTATAAGTAAACGTTTCCAAAGAATGTCGTCAGTACGTGCAGTAAGCAATAATTAAAATTTTGTTTTTGTATAACAGTAAATAGTGTGACCTTATGAAAAAAAGATCACTTAATAAACATTTGCAAAAAAACAAATAAAACCAAATTTTTGTAGTTAACTTTTCTTCTGATTTAAAATAGAACAATTATTAAAATAAAAACTAACTTTATTTCTTAAAAAGTTAAGAAGTTAAACCAAATATAATAAAAAATGGTCACCTTGTACCAATTTGTTCGTCGTCGTTGAAATAAATCTATTGCAGAGTTCGCCGCCTATAGCGAATTTCGACTAACGCCTTTATTGTATGCATTCTCATATACACAAATGTGTTTTATTTTTGATGACGAATATTCGCGACGAAAAATTCGTCCAATTGTGCGCCTAGCATGACCTGTGTAGGGTACTTAATACTGTTTTCAACCTTAAATACTTATTCTAATCAATTTTGTAAGATCAGTAACTGTCATAAATAAATACGAGTGTTTTGATATTTTTTTTTATTTTCTTTACATTTTGTTATTGTTGTTGTTTATGCTTAAAGCCCTCTTGTTAAAAATGTGAGTTAGGTTTTCATGTTTGTAATTTTTATTAGCACTTCTTCTTCTGTTTTTTTTTTATTTTTATTCCCCATATTTATGTTCGTTATTTGATGGGCTTTTATGGCTAAAACTCTTCTTCTTCTTTTTTTTATTTTTAGTGCCCTTGTTAAAATTGGTTGCTGCCAGTATATTCGATTACAATGTAACGCCTTTTTATAACAAACTAGAGTGCATCAAATGTCTGTTAGATGCTTCATTTCTTTTTTATACTTTTTTTTTTTTATACCCTTCACCTGTGGTGCACAAGGGTATATATAGCTTTGTCATTCCGTTTGTAATTTCTACAATTTTCATTTCCGACCCCATAAAGTATATATTTTCTGAAAGCTTATGAATAGAGAAGTCGATTAAGCCCTGACCATCTGTCCGTCTATCCGTCTGTCCGTCTGTCCGTGTGTTGGTTGAAATCAACTTTTAGAAGCAACTATATGTTCCTCAGATCTGTTTATAGTATCAATCTCTTGGAAATATCCAGGAATGAATCGCTATTGAAATTCAGCACAATCGCCCCATAACTTTCTGAGATATGAGCAAAAAACCACGACCACCTCGTTTTTTTTCCCAATTACAACAACAACATACATACATACATACATGTAAAAAACATACCAAACAAAAAAAATTACAAAAAAAAAAAATATTAAAAATAATAAAAAAAACTACAAAAAAAAAATTTTAAAAAAATTAAAAAAAAAAATTTAAAAAATTTTTTAAAAATTTTTCTAAAAAAATTTTTTAAAAAAATTTAAAAAAAAATAATAAAATATAAATAATATATTAAATAAAATAAAATAAAATTTTTTTGGCTCAGCTGGGATTCGATGCCACATTTATTCCAACGTGTACGTATGCACGTATTTTATATGGGATGAATGGTGATACAAACAATTGTTATTGCATGACTACACGTTGTGAAGGGTATATAAGATTCGGCACGGCCGAATATAGCACTGTTACTTGTTTTTTTTTAATTTGATCAACAATCTCGAAATGTTTAATGAAACTTAATACAAAGATAATAAATTTGGAGTGAGAGTTTTTAGTTCAAGTTTCTATTTTAATATGTTGAGATATTTTGTAAGTAAATTCAATAATTAAATGTTTTTTATAATTCGTTGTTTAATTTTTATAGTTGGCGTCAAAGATAATTTATATTAGTTTTCTTTTTCCTTTTAAGCTAATTTCAAATGGTTTTTATTACACACATACGGTTAAGGTGAAATTTGATATAATCGCGTGGCAGCCTAGCCGGATGGGATAATAAATCTCCTGGAGACTTTTGATTTGTTATAAGAGTGACAGCTAAATTTATATGAGTTCATTTTGTAAAATGTTTAAACTGACACAATTATGTAAATTTTATTTAAATGAAAACCTTAGAAACTCTTTACCTGACCTTACGGACTGTGGTTTTCTTTTAAAGTGTAGTGAATAAATAGGTCATAGATTATGCGAATGATAGAGTTTAGTTTGACCAAGAGTTTGCACTGAGGACTGGCGTAAAGTTTACACTACATGGCCGATAGTTTAGACTTAAGAATGTTGTAAAAAGTCTCGATGGATTATTTTGCAGGTTGCCTAGTCTTTATTAAAACAAAATTATATTTTACCTTAATCTATAATATACACTATGATGACCTAGTTTCTTTTAACGGCTTTTATGGTAATTAAAATTTAATGCTTTTAACTTTTTTTTCGAGATTTTTCTGTTAATCTTTTGCAACCAGCACTTCAAAATTATGTTGTAAAATTTTTTTTTATGATCGTGTGTTTATTTATATCCCCATATTAAAGGTTGACAAAAATTTCATATCACTGACCTCAAATGACAACGATGATGATTTACATAAATAACCCGCAACCTACACACGATATAACTCAAGCCGGTAATATGTGAAATGAATTGAAACAAAGCTCAAAAAGCTTACAGAAGAACAAAGAGAAGTTGTATTTAAATTAAATCCGAAAGATAGATTACAAGCGTAAATAAAAAATGCAGATTATTAAAAAAATACTTCAACAGCAGCTTAAAAAAAACCCCCTACTACATCGACAGCAGTGAAATTTTTGTTTAAGACATAAAGTCGCGTAGAAATATATTTTATATACAAAATATATGATCACATAAACGCACAACTGCCAACGTAAACGTGAGATATTTTATGCAAATAATGAAATTAAAATCCACTGATGGTTTCAACAAAAACAAGGCAGATTAAAAAAAATTCTCTATATGGATGAGCCAGGGCCATAACGAAAAACTATAAAACAAAGAATGTTAAAAGAAAGAATGCAAAAACTATAAATTTGCAATATTCACATCAACAAAGTGTTAATTTTGCCACCACAAACGGTAGTTGTTGGTACGTTTTCTAGTACTTTATTGTGTAAAGTACCAACTACGCAAGTAAAAGTAGTTGCTTGCAGTAGTAGTGACAGTAGAATTACAGTGAAGCCGCTTAGAAATTTGGCGATTCTAATAAATTTTTTTGGGGAAATTTTAATTACAAAATTGGTTACGAAAAGTATGATTTTTTATTAGGTAAAATCCTTTCAGATATATAAACGTTTGTACAGGGTTTTTTCAACATTGATGTAACTTGAAATTGTAAAGCAATAAGTTGTTTTAGTTGTTAAATTTTTTTTTTAAGTTTAATAAGATTTAAAAATTACTTTAGACATATGGCCACTGCGGCTGTTCTTGACGAATCAAATCCTATACATTAAACTTTGTGCCACTTTATTGATTATCACTGACCTTATATCACGCATAACATGAAGAAATTGTTACAGGTTTATCCAGCTAAGCCAGTGACTTTACATGAGTTCTCAAGAGAGAAGCGAGAGGTTTCACATCGTATTACTTTGAAGGTCAATCGCCAGGTAATTATTTTCGTTATCAACTTATTTTCAAATTTCGATTTCAATAAATTGATATGAAAACGAAATCTTGCTCGAATCAAAGGCATCCATATTTTCAAGTTAAAAACCATTAATCACGATGCAGTACCATTAATTCTTGGCCATAATGTGAGGCCATGCTTTATAATTGAAGAAATGTGCGTTTCACCGCACCAAACAATGTATTTTTCTAGATTTAATAGAGAATGGAACAAACGAACGTCGATCCGTATACGCTGGCATTTAAGCGATCGTCTCAATGATATAGACTATGCGGATGATATATGCCCGTTTGCTTAAGGCTATAATACACGGTATATTCTTCACATCTGACTTTAAAATTTGTGAACATATGTAAATCGACATGTCTGCCAAAATTGTACTTTTACAGGCAACCGTCGCTGACTGCTTTGGAGCAGCAGAGATTTCTGCCAACAGCTGATGTCACATTATTCGATAGAAGAAAATAGAACGTGCTCTAATTGAAATTTTGTCAGATGTCTCAACACAAGGCAAGGAAAGTTGGTCTTAAGATAAATAAAAATAAAACGAAACTTTTTCCGATTGGCACCATCAACTCAAAGCCTTTTTCACTAAATGGAGTTATAATTGAGGACGTTGACTTTTTTTGCTATCTGGGCAATAGCATTTCGAACAATAGCGATGCTGGTATGGACATAACGGAATACATCAACAAAGCCGGCGAACAATATTTCCTTAATAACAAAAATTGGAAGTGTAGAATCCATCCTACTCTACAGCTGCACTACATTGAGCTTAACGCAAACCACATTCGGAAAGTTGTAAACATTTATAAATCGTTTCCCTAGACAAATTCTGCTCATACTTCGGCCACATTTATTGACTAACAACAACTTTTGTACTTGGCCAAATGTTTACCGATTCAGACAGAAATTAAACACCTTTCCGGTTAGCAGTCGTGCCTTTCAAAAGATTTGTACAAACTGGTCGCATTGCGAAATGATCTGCTGGTCCCTTAAAAGGACGTTTAATCGCTATAGTCGACGTTATTGATCAAAACAGCGTTCTTGTTGATGGTCCCATAACTGGGGTCCCTCCTCTTCAATACCAATTTAGCAATCTTCACTTAACCAAACATCGCATTAAGTTCCCCTTCACTGACCCTACACGCATTGTTCGTGAAGCATGGCAGGAAAGTAACTTAAAGGTTCAGCGGAAAGTTAGTCCCTGATCAGCCAAGTCTCAAAACATCTGCAAGCGTTCCCAATTAAATGATTTCGATCGTTTCAAATTGCGTTATGCTTAATGTCAGCGTAACAAATTACTCACTATTGCCTTTAACGCTTTAAATAAGCGTGCCAAGGAAGATGGTACCGTTCGCGAAATCAAGGAGGACAAACGTGAACGAATTCATGAATTAAAGGCTCAAGACATTTAAAAGGGTGCTGCCAAGAAGTAAATTTCATAAATTTTCTACAATTTGCTGAGTATTTGTGTGATTTCAGTTTGTTCTAAAATGAAAATAAACAAAAAATACAAAATAAAAAAGTAGTCTTGGATTGGTCATATCCTGCGTAGGGCATGTAATGAAATCAGCAGATATGCACTTGATTGGAATCCTCAAGGTTACCGCCTGCCGAGACATTCAAGAATCACTTGGGTGAGGATGGTAAGAAGAAAAGTCGAAAGTTGCAGCAAGTTGCGGATCCAATTCAAACCTCTTACCAATGATCGTTCCAAATGGAGAGTATTTACCGACGCTCTATGTTTATCACGAACTTTTATATATTTGAGCGATATAAACAAAATCACTTCATTTACATAAATATAAGGAAATATATATGTATATAAAAGAGTCAGTTAGGTTTGCTGTGCATTGGGCTCACTCCATATGTGGTAATTATTTTTATTAACAAATCAGTTAATATAAAAATGGGTGTCATTTCTAAACATAGTCTTGCCATTTAACATCAGTCGAGTCAAATAGATTTATATAATTTGGGAATGTGTCACTAGCGTCAATCTAATCAGTAAAGACAACTTGTTTGACATTTAACCCTTTCGTAAGTTCTATCCGGCTTAAAAACCACTTAATATCTGCGAATTAACAGCTTTTAGTTAGCGCCTTGTTATGACCGTAAAAATTTATCTCTCAAAGAGACTTAGTTATAAGTCCTTTATTAAAATAAAATATTATTTGTTCATCTCAATTTTTTAAATACTGCGGTCCCATATTCAAATTGTGCCAAATATCTTGGCATAACGCTTGATATGAAGCTTAAATGGACGCACCATATTAAAAAAAAGGAAACTGAACTCAGTTTGAAATACAGTAAAATTAAATGGCTTATTGGTAGAAACTATAAGTATCGATTGAAAATAAACTCCTTATATACAATCAAATTTTACAACCAATTTGGACTTATGGAATCCAAATGTGGGGATGTGCTACTAAGAAACAAATAGAAATTATCCAACGAGTCCAAAACAGAATTTTAAAAAACATAGTGAATGCACCTTGGTACATCAGAATTGAGGATCTACATAGGGACCTCGGAGTAATAAAAGTTACGGAAGTGATAAAACTGCTTGCAACTAATCATGTAAATAGAATGCAGTCTCACAAAAACCCAGAAGCTTCTATTTTAAGCAACGAAGAAATCTACACAAGAAGGCTACAGAGAACTGATTTAGCAGCAGATATTGCTTAACTTCAATGAGACAGAACAAAATTACTTGTTGGTCATATCGAGTAGGTGTAATAAAATTAAATGAATATGTCTGTATAATCCTTTATCATTTCAACAAATAAAAAAAAATCTCAATTTATTGATTAAAACTGAAATGACATTTTTTTCTGTGTACTTTCCAAAATTTTTGTTTATGGACAACAAATTATTTTAATTTTTTTAAGCCCACGTAGCACCGAACACAACGTGCCGATTGTTCTGCAAGAAACCAGAGTCTCAGACGTGAATGGAACTCGCATCCTCAAAACCAAAATACATACATTTTCTATTAAAGGAAAATGTTAAACAAAGTATTTTTTTTTTATAAATTTTCAATAATTTTCCCATTTTTAAAGAAATTGTCTTAATATTTACAAATCTTCGATTAAACTTCTTAACAAACCCACTGTTTTGCGTTCGATAGTTACTACTGGGTGTAAGTAAAAGAAAAGTGCGGTAAAGCTACTGGTTGCTATTGCGGCAGCATTTGGCTGCCAAATAATGAAATAAAAATAAAACGCGAATGATGATTTGTGCCTTGACATTACAACGATTTCACACCAAAGGCGACGCTTAGTGTGGCTGTGTGCAACAAAATAAGCAGAAACGTTAAAAAAAACAGTGTAAAAAGAAGGATGTGCGTTGTGTGTTATCGATGTGAATGGATAATATGTGCACGTAGAGAGATGTATGGTTATTTTAAATGCGGTCGCTATAGCAAACTTTATTCACTCCGTGTGTCTGTCCGTGAAAAAAATATATTTTACTTGTGAGAACAATTTGTAGGTACGTATGATGATGTAGCCACTACAAAGAGTGAATCTGTGTTTAGTTGGCTGTATCATGACTGGCTGCAGCATGATGGCATAAATACGGCGACCATGTCGCTTAAATGAAAATACTCATAAGATAAGATAACTTAACTCTCTCTATAAAAAAAAGGCATATGTACTTGCTAACCGTACGAAAATTTCATATTACGCTCAAGATGCATACAAATGAAAGAAAAAATTATGATAATAAAACAGCCAAAAAGACATTGAACACTAAAACTCACGTTTTCATTGACACATACTTAAGGGAAACAGACACACACACACACGCATGTTTTCACACTTACATATAATATCAAACATTCACACTTTTATAACTACAAAAGGTTCGTGCACAGAAGTGCTTAGCTAAAGAGCACAAGTGTTATATGCAAATAAAAATCAATTAGTATGTTTTCCAAATGATATTGTTTCTTGAAAACTTTAAGGCAATAACTTTTCACACACTCAGTTTTTGTAAACTTGTATAAAAAATAGTTAAAATTTCACTTGAGGGTAGTCTTAAATTTCGGTATTTTAATGGAGTTATTCGCCTGTGTTCTGTATTTCGAGTGAAATTAAATAACTCGGAATTGATATTGTAGTGTTTTTGTTTATAACAACAATTTCATGACAATTCTGAGCAATTTTATTTCACTCGGAATAAAGACCACAGGCGAATTTAGCTTATTTTAGCTTATGTCGACTTAATCAGTTTTTCCTTTTGACCACAGAAATAATAAAGAACAATCTTGAGCATAGGTACATTTTTGGCAATTTTCTGGAAATTTTTCTGTAAACCAGCTAATCTTCATTGAACTTTTAAGCAAAAATAGAGCATAAATACGTGTCAGACCCCTTAAGTTATTGAACGGGTAAGTCTTTGAACCCCGATGGTGCCCCGATGGACTAGTCAGCAGTGTGCTGTTCTGCTAGTTTGCGGGTTCGATTCCCGCCGGAGACTCTGGACTTGTCTGCTTCCTTTCTATTCTATTCTTACTTTTCTATTCAGGTATCACAAAGGGATCAATATAATGGACCCAAGTGAGCTGCACAGCAGCTGCCTGTTCTACCTAACCTAAGTCTTTAAACCAAGATTCTGGCCTTAAATTCACTAAGTTGTTTTATACGAGAAAGCAAGATATTGCAAACGAGGTCAAGTCTATTATTAAGATCTTTACACACACTCTCTGATACGTCAGTAATATTCTCCTATTCGGTCGCGTATTAACCAAATACAGGGTTTCTGGTGGCAAATTTATATTTTTAAATACGATTATTTGAAAAAGTAATAAGCGATGCAGACCGAAGGTAGCGCTGTTGAAATTATAGATTGTACGGATTTGTCAGTCACGATGTCGCAGTGGTCGCGTGAGCATCGCTCGTTCTTTGTGGAGATATTTTTCAAGAGTAATAATTCTTATGTAATTTCTCGTCGACAATTTTGTTCAAAGTTCGATATTTGGCGAATATGTAATGGACCGAGTGCTAATTTAATTCGTATGTAGGTGCAGAGGTTCCGCGCAACTGCTTTGCCTATAAATAATCCATGGCCAAGGCTAAGTCGAAGTTCCTGAAGTTTTATCTTTTTATAATTAAAATCGTTCAAGAACTGAAAGAAAGTGACTTTGATTTATGCAAAAATTTTTTGTGAACGATGTTGGAGCATTTTCGCACTGTGAATCCCATTTTTTGGAATGACAAGGCTCATTTTTTAATAAACAGCCACGTCAATTAGCAAAACTGCTGTTACTGATCTTCAAAAACCCGCAACCCTCGATTGAAACATAAAAAATCATTGCATTGCCCTAGGGTAACTGTTTGATGGGCCTTATCCACGCATGAGATAATTGGACTATTTTTTTTTTCAAAATTACTCAGAGGCCAGGCAACGAATGTCAACGGTGAAAATTATAGACGCATAATTACTCTGCGTACTGCTTCGGAAAAATTTCCCCTAAAAACTTATTAATCGCTCTGGGCACATCCCATGGCCACCGTGGTCGCCCGATCTAACTACTATTGATTTTTTATAGTGCTACCTCAAAGAAAGCGTTTGTAATAACTATCCCCAATCTCTTGTGGAAAATATTCGTTTAGTAAGTTGAGTACTAAGTTGAACACATTTAAATATGTCTGAAACATAGGATTTTATTTAGTTTAGTTCAAATTTAAAACGAAGAACATTTCGATTAACTTTACTACGCTCGTTACAATCAGCATCAATTGCTTTTATTTGGATGCAGTTTTTGCAAATATGTGTTGTAAGATAAATAAATTTCTTTATTATTTACTATTATGAATAGTTTTTTAATATATAATTTTTTTAATTTTTTACTTAGTGCTTTTTTTAGAGGAGCCTCAGCTGTATTTCTTCTCCTCTCTGTAAATTCATCAAACGCTAAGCAACAGCTGAATAATGTTCGCGACAATGGATGCAATTGCAAGGTTTATCCACAAAATCGGCAACGGCAGCAGCAACAGTAATATCAGTAGTCGTAATTTAAATAAAAATTGCAATATTTTGCATCCGTGCATTCCTACGTGCATACAATCCAAATATGTTCGTACATATACTTAAAGAAATGCAACATACTTTCATGTGTATGTATGTGTGTGTGTGTGTTAAAATGTTGCAAACATTTCCTCCAAAGCAGCAACTGACATTTGACACGAAATGCGAATACACCGCTTAAAAATATCATGCACAAACATTTATTCAAATTGCAAGAAACATACGCACACACACACGCACAAGACAACAGACGAAATCTGTCAGACATTGGACGGCTGACAGTTGAGAAGATAGATAGACAGACATTTTGAATTTCAAAGTTTGAAATGTACAGATATGTCATACGTTACGATACGTTAACTTACGTTTTTGATTAATACATACATACAGAAATGCATACATTTTTATACTCGCTCGTAAAATCACGTACTTTAACCGTAAATACGATGGAAAATGCAACAGACTGTTGCAATTGGTAAGAAGAACCACAACGAGATGGAAAATTTAGGGTTTTCAGTACCCACACAATTTAAAGCAACCGTAAAAGATTATTCTGTAATTAAAGAATTATTTTCTTGTCATAAAACAGGCTCTAGGTCCAAAAAAAACTATTTAATTCTAATATTTAAATAAAAATTCTTTATTTTTTATTAAATATTATTTTTAAAAAATTTTTTCCTTATATTTTTATTAATTTTGTTCAATATTTCGAGCCCCTTGGTTGCTCTTCTTCAGGAACAAGCTAAAATACACAAAAATAATATACAAAAACTAAAGTTATTTTACCAAATATTTTTCATACTTATATATATAAAAATACATGTACATTAACATTGTATTATTAAAATTACTTATGTCTACTAATTTCATAATATCGTCTTATATTTTAGTAAAGCTGTCGTCTGTCCACAGATAGAATGTAAAGGTTACTAAATGTTCTTATGTTTAAATTTAGCTATAAAGTGTCTGTATGTATGTATGTGCACAATTTTCAGTGTCTTTCTTGTAGTTCATCCTTATGTTCGTAGGGGTATTAATTATGTGAAGCATCTCTATTGTGTATCTCTTTTTATAATTGTCCTCTTGTTGAAGTATTGTTGTACCTGTTATATTTGGAGAGTGCCCAATAATTGCACAGTGGGTTGCTAAGGCTGTTTTTTGTTCTGTTGTTCCTTTTCGTGTTTTATGGTCCGATTTATGTGCTGCTAATCTCGTTCTCAGTTTTCATTTCGTCGTTACGACATATGTTTTATTACATACGTCCAGGCCGTTTCCGTTGCACGGTATTTTGTAAATTATATTTGATTTGTCCAATTTGTCAATTATCGTCTTTGTATTTGAAGAAAGTTTTTTTAACGTTGTTTCTGTCTTAAGTGCAATATTTACTTTCTCTTTATCAAAAATGTTCGAATGGATCGTAAAGAATATTATTATTCTGTAATCTGAAAGCCGGTAAGAGTACTGTATTCAGCTTCGTTGAATCTGATAATACTCTTCAATATCAAGTACATATATCGGTAAAATTACCTTATTTCAGGATTGCTTAGATTTTAGAATTAACGTAACGTAACCCCATTTTGTTTTATTATTTCTGATGGCATCTTTGATTTTAAATTTCTACAATATTATACCAATATTGATGGGGTTATGAAAAAAAGTTATTCGCTATTTTGTTTCGTACGCCCTCTGAGATTTTACACTTCTTTATATTTTACTGCAGTTTTTGTATTCTATTATGTCCAAAATTGTCAGAGGAACGTCTAATTTTCATGATAGTGAAAAGAATTGTTCAAAATCGGAGCAGTGGGTGTGATCTTTTTTATACAAGAAAAGTCTTCATTGTTGCGAAACTAATGAAGGGTACTACCGGGAGTATCTAAATTTAATTTTTGTTTGTTGTTGTTAATAAGTATATGTATATATTTTGATTTATGAAATTGAACAATAGTTACATGCCTTGAACTGAGTGTACAAACTAAGTAAACATTTTTGTATCTCTTGCAAACGATTTTTGTTCTTAACCCTGCATACGACTAACATTAGTCATAACGAATAAAAAATAACATTAAGCATGCAGGGTTAATTTACAAGGTCACCCATATTATTATGTTTAACAAAATAGTGGCCACAACACATTTTATATAAAGATAATCATACTTGTGTAATAAATGTGAATGTTTGTATGTTTGTTTAACGTTTGAATATTTGGATATTTGGTGGTCAATCACGCAAAAACGGCTAAATGAAACTTAATGAAATTTGGCACGCAGATAGACAACAATCTATATTAATACACAGGCTCACGATAATCAAGTAAGTTCACCTAAACATACAATTTTAAATTTGAATCGGCTATAGAAAAAAAAATATTTTTCAAAATTTCTGGTTTTATTGGAAAGGTTATCCTTTATCATTTAAGAATGGAACACAAATATGACTATCACGACTGGCTTGACAGTACCCTGCCCGATATACTCAATTTTCCAAATTTATCTCAAAGGAGTGAGAAAAATATTTAGTTCTTTGGAACGGAGACGTTGGTGGATGTTCTTGTACATTCTCAGCCACAGCTATGTTTTCGAATGAACGCACTAGACTAGAATGCACACGGCTTGCGATATAAAATAAGGAACCATTTTCATTAACTCGCTTCACAAATTGACCGTGCGTCATCTGAACTGAACTGAAAGCCGATCTCTTTTGGAAAATAGTCCACGTCAATTTTATACCGTTTGCATTAAAGATTCAATTCTTTGGAAGTTTGTCATTAATATTTTCTAATTCTGCTCGAGTGTATAGCGTCCCACGTCCCATTTCGCAAATGTCAAACATAAACCTGAAAATAAAAATTAATGTAATTCTACCTCTCGAAGTCAAGGTATATAAATGGCTCACCCTATATAATTTTTTAGCTTTTTTAAAATGTCTGACTACAACCGGCGAAAATCAGCATCTAGTTCCTCAACATTTTTCGAAGACTTTGACCATTTTGTTGCGGATGTGACATATTGCTAAAGTTCTCCGGATGATAACGACAGTAGTAAAAAAATATTTTCAGAACTCGAAGCTACACATTCTAATCCAACCACTGACAATACCATTTCACAAGTTGAAGCTACATCTTCTAATATAGCCGCTGGTATCACTGAAATCAATATTTCACAACTTGACGCAGCAACTTAAAATTCTACGCTCTGTGATGCACAGCCTAGCACTTCAAATACAGCAAGCTCGTCATTACTTTTGATAAGCCCATTAAGAAAAGGTAAAAAAAGAGCAAAACCGACAGAAAAGTATTAGAAAAAAAAAGAAATAGCGGACAAGAGTACGCAACATGTGCTGAAACTTGCAGGTATTAATGTTTCATAAATTTTAGCGAGGAGGATAGACAGCTATTGCTTGAATTATACTGTTCTCTTTAAGGCAATGAAAAGCAACGACAATTTATTGCCACACTTATGGAATTTGTCGAGCCGAAATACCGCTACGTTCGTATGGGAGGTATAAGAGGTCATCGTCATAACAAACTTTTTTTAAAACACACTGGATATCTCCGATCGTGTAATTAGAACAGTATTGGAGAAACGTAAAAAACTGGTTAAAACCAGTATTTATAGGGACTACGTTGGTGCGTGCAAGGAACAAAATAAGACGTTTTGCGTTTTCACTTCATTTTACAGAACTTTCACGGAAGGTTTCAATAACTCGTTTTTTCTCTCCGAAAAAAGATTTCTGTGAACAATGTACAGTATACGAAAACATTGATGAAGCAGAGAAACTAAATGCTTTAAAAAATGTTAAAAAAAAGACTTAAATAAAAAAAAGTTTTTTTTCGAATTAATAAGGACACATTTAAGTCTACTACACTATTATCAATGAACTTTAGCAGCAATAACGTCCTAACTAAGAGTATGAACAATTTTCCATCTAAAACAATTATTAAAAATTTATTACTCTACTTTTTTCTATACGGATATATAATATAAAAGTTGATTTATAAGATGATATCAAAATATTTACATTTTTTCATTTTTCTTCAGAGCTAAAGTAAATTAAACACTTAAAATGCATTTATCTCAAAATCGAAAATTTTGAGTTATGCCGTTCTTGCAGCAAATGAGCGATATGTATATATTTTGGGTATTTAGTTAGTCGGTTATTTATGGGTTTCGAGTTTCTATATAAATGTTTATGCGTTGAAATTATGGTAATTTTACTCAATCACGCAATAAAGGACTAAACGGATTTTAATAAAATTGGCCACACAGATATATAACGACCTAAATTATTACATTAAGAGGCTACGTTTCGGTACCCAAAGCCAGGCAGACAAGTATCTATAAAGTATTTAATAACTTCGGTTATAGTCAAGAAAATCCAATTGAAAATTATTGGTAACAGACAAGAAGGCAACGTTCTTATCTTACAATCAAATTGTTAATACGATGTACTTAGTATAGAGAACCACCATATTAGTAGACTTGTTGTCAATGTACAGGGTCACAGAAGAAGGGCGTGAACAAGACAAGGAGCTCATACAAGAAAACATAGTTATATGGCTGAATAATTGTCATAGAGGCTATAAAATTATTTCAGTTAAAAGTTAATTCCATAAGAGAATTTAATTAAGAAAATAAAAAACTGAGCAAGAATCTCTAAGTAGCCATCCACTTTATGGAAAATTGACACTTAAAGGAGAATATTTCGAAAATTTTCTAAAAATGATTTTTTTGTCTAAGAATTACTTTTAAAAGCTTTACACAGAATATCCCGCTTATAATGAATTATTGTCCTGAAACAAAAACTCTTGTAATAATATTAACTGTACTACGTCCCATCTTAAGATGTGACTTCGAATGAACGGATAGATGGTTGAGAGTGGATAGATGGACGTTTGGATAGATGATAGTTTGTTGCTACTCAGACGAATGGATGGCTGCTGGATGATGTACAAAAAATCAAACAGTAATGGCAGCTACAAACTGTCCAACGTAAAGGATGTGTGCATAAATGTGTTAAGAAAAATATGTGCAACTACTTAGAATTACCACGAAAGGCAACTAACACTTGCATGGTTAATGTGAGCAAAGAAATTAGATTTGTTAGTCGTTTGGTTTTTTAGCATTGAATAAAATATTTTTTTTTTTTAATTTTGTTTCATTACACGCGCATTTTGGCTCTTAAAACTAACTAACTTAAGTTAACTTTGGGACATGGTATAACCGTGTAAGGTGATTGCACTTCGCAGAGGATTTTGTCAATAGAATTATTTTATATAAAGTTTGACAATTGAAAATTACACTGAAGGAATGCATTCAACTTTGACATTTGGAAAGGAATAGCTAATGATCTGCTATCAATTAAGAATACCTAGTTTATTACACCTCGCTTTAGGAATAAAATGTTTGGAGTTTTATTTTCTTAAACAAAATACATGTTTGATACATTCTATATTGCAGAAGATCGTTTGTTCAATTCTTTATTTGCAGATACATTCGGCAGGGATCACCTTAGTACCTACACGGGCGGGATAAACTGCTGGTGACCACGTGGCTATATATATGGTCTTCCAATAGGGACTTTCGAACTTGATAGAAGAAATATTATTTAAGCTAGTTCGTGTTAGCTTTTTAAAGGCGAGTGCTAAAGTTCAATGCTTACCAACTTCCTTTTGTCCGAGTTGGATGATGTGGACACCAACGTCATGTGGTTTTAACACGATTGCGCTACAAATCACACATCTCATGAACATTATGCTCGACTCATTACATTATCATCAGCAGAAATCAAAGGCAACATAACCCATGACATCGTTCAAAGTCAGCCTAGTAAAGGGTGTATGCCACACCTAAATGCCAAGTTTTGTTTTTCTGCATTTCACTTGACATTTCTTAATTTCAGACTAAGTAATTTTGAACCATGAAAAGATACACAATCGAGCAGCGCGATGCATATCGTGCACTTCATCTTCAGTGATGAGGCATATTTTCATCTCAGTAGATTCATCAATAAGCAGAATTGCCGCATTTAGGCGAACGATAATCCAAGAGTGTTGTCGGGTCGTATTTTTTCCAAAATGAGTCCGGTCAGTCAGTTGCTGGGAATGTTGTTCGCTATCGTGAGATGATAACGAACTTTTTATGGCCCGCATTAGAAGATATGAGTATAACCGATATGTGGTTTCAACAGGACGGTGTCACTTGTCGCACAGCTAACGAAGCAATGGCTCTTTTCCGCGACAAGTTCAATGACAGTGTTATCTCACGTGGTGGCGATGTCAAGATCATGTGATTTGACACCGTTGGACTTTATTCTTTGGGGTTATTTGAAAAACACTGTGTACGTCGATAAGCCAGGAATAATTCAAGAGCTAATGGATGAGATAATTCGGCACAGAACCTCAATTATTCCTCACCGTTATCGAAAATTTCGACCATCAGATGAAGGTGTGCTGCCAAGGTCGCGGCGGCTATTTGGGTGATATTTTGTTCCATACATAATTGAGCCATACCAATATAATCGTAATAAAAAGAATTGACAATAATTTCTTAAGTAATATGTGTATTATTCAAAATCAACATCGGCCCTTAAAATTAAACCACCCTTTATATTCGCCAAGGTAGTACAAAAGATATCATATCGTATGCAATCTACCTAGCGAAACAGTGTTAAATTCCAGACTTAGCAGTATCGATAGGCTTTTCAAATCAAAAATTTAAAAATGTCAATCATATCATACACACACGTTGTGTCAGAAAAAATTAAATTTGTGATCAAAATAAGAATTAGTGCCATGTCGAAAAGGAATCCTAATAATTTCATGAAAAAATTCACAAAAACTTGATTGTTTGGAGTTTTCATATGCAAGGCCTAAAAGTACGCTTCTCTGGATACTTTCAATGTACAAAAAGATAAAAATGTCGTTAAGAACATGGAATCAAAACAGTGTGTAACAAATTTGAATAATGTTTCTTTTAAAACTTTATTATTGCATCATGGTCAACGAGATCTATGTATGTCCTAGCTCTCTTCCAATATTGAAATTCTACATCTCAGACTCACAAGGAGATCTGGGGGCTGATTCTCGCATTCGTATACGAGCGAAATTATATTCGAACGTGCGAGTTTTCTTACTTTTGGGATTCTCTCATTCGATATCGAGTATCGACTATCGAAATTTCTAATGATGGCATTCGATAACGAGCTACATTTCGTATGCAACCTTGCGAGTATAAACTCGTTAGCAAAAAAGCATTCGAGTTTACGTTTTAAAGTATAAAAGTGAACAGAAAAGAAAATGTAAGTTAAAAATTTATGAATTTTTTTTAAGTAAATTGTTATATTTCTAGTCAAAGTTAACAAAAATAAATTATTCTCAAAAACAAATCTTTGGGGATTTTTTGGCAAAGCACACAGCTTTGGCAAAAAGCCTTTTTGCGAACAGTTCACAAGGGAAAGCGAGGGCTAAACAACTTTTGGAGCAACTAGCCGCGAAATTTAATGCTTCTGGTCCACAAATAAAAGATGTGAAAATGTGTCGGAAAAATTGTTTTTCTTTTAGTAATGATTTTTTTGTTTAGGTATTCGCTGATCAAAAACAACATGTAAAAAAGAAGTTTTCTTTTAATAAATCCTCACTCAAGTAGAAGAACAAATCTTGGCTGCTGCTGGCATAGAAGTCGCTGTTTAGGGTCTGAAGACTGTTCAAAGCTTTGGATCAGTTTTAAAAACACATACAGAGCCAAAGTCAAACCTAAAACCTTTAGTTGATTAATTAAGTGTAATAGCACCTGAAGATCACAATAATGACTTGCCATGCACTTCTTCGTCTTTAGTCTCGGACAGTAACCACTCCTCATGTATAAAAGATTATGATTTGGAAGAATCAGTGCCAGAAAAAAGAATAATATACGGAGACATAAAAAAATAGCGTAAAGAAACGGGAAACAGAAACTACTTTGCTAAAAAAAAATATGATGACTACAGAGAACTACCAGAAGGAGATGCTTAAAATATTAAATTCCCTTATAGAAAAAAAAAAACAAGACCTCGAATTAAAACAAAGGAATGTCGAACTGAATATTCAGTTAATTGAAATGAAAAAGAAAAACCTACAAATTAAGGAAGAGGAGCAATACTAAGACAAACAAATTAAAGAAATAGAGTTGCAAATACGAAGAAAGAAGTTAGAAACACTTAATATACGAATCGAAATGCAATAAAAATAGCAATAAATCCCTATTTACATAAAATTTTTATAGGCTTTAATTTTTTTTAGTTTCAAAAAACATGAAAAAAAAATAAGTTCTTTACAACACTGAACTAAAAACTCGATTCGTTTCGTATCGAGTAACATCATTAGAAAATTGTACGCTATCGAAATTAATTTCGATACGAGTTGTATTTCGATCACGAATGCGAGAATTAGCCCCCTGGACGACATATTTAAAATAAAAATTTAAATATACAACAACAAAATTAACCAAGGACGGCAAAGATTTCCTTGACAAGTAGTGTTTAGCAGCTTGAAAAAGTCGAAAAAAGGACGTCTGGAAGAAAGAATGCATTTTTTAATTTTTGAAATAAAAACTGGAGCCAAATTGTCGTATTCATGATTGGCTTAGGTTTCGTATCGAATAAAATTTCGTAACGTATCGAATAAGCGGATTGCGGCATTCGATAGCGTTCTAATCGAAATTTGTTAAAAAATTTAAAAGATTTTTTTGCTTTGAAGTAGAACAAAAACATATGATTCGTATTATATGTAAACAAAGAAATAAAAAATATAATAAAATAAAGGTAAGCGTAAAGTTTTTAAAAGTAAAATAATTTTTGTTTCTAATTACTTCTATTTGGTAGGAAATGGATTCTATGTTTTTATTTTATTTGTCAGGCACACTAATATATAAATCCGGAGCACTATCATTAACCGATACTGCGTAAGAATTATTTTTTTATTTAGAGTAAGTATATATGGAATGCTTTTAGGTTTCAAAAACGATTTAGGTTGAGGAAGGAAGCATTTAACTTTGTATTATCCCAACTCGATTTAACAAGTGGCATGTCAACAAAATGCCACCAAAACTTTAGTTAGCAGCTACACTATCACTTTTAGCTGGTGGAAGTTTTCAGTACATCGTTGGTAATGATTATTTGCTGGGCATGTGCCAAAGAACTATATGTAAGTACGTTAACCAATGCATAAACAAATTAAGAGGCAAAATTTTGCCCGGCATTAATAAAGTTTGAACCGCAAAACTCATATAAATGTTTGAATACATTAATGGAAAAATATAGAATTCCCGTTATGGGATGTGTAAATGGCACACATTTTGGTTTGCAAAGGCCATCCAACAATGATCATAAGTTTTTTAATCGAAAAAGGATTCCACAGCCTTAAATCTATGGTGGGGAGTTTTCATAAGTTGTAGAAAATGTTAAATCAATTACTTAAAACATAATATGTGTACATTCGTACTTTTAGATATGTAACCATTAGTACACAATTTTGGCAATCAATTCCAAATTACTAATCTTGGAAAAAAGATTTTATATTTTTGTACTTATATTTTTTATTATATATTTATTTGAAACAAAAACTTATCATAATAAATCACTATAATACAAAATGCAATTCTTATTTTATTTTTAAAACCATATGTATGAGTAAGTTTACGAATGATTTTTACCTATCAAATGACATTTCGAGAGAAAGTATTCGATAGACTACTCGTTATCGAATACCATAATCTCAAGTTTCGATACAAGCTATTCGATATCGAGTAAGTCGATCTTAAAAAGTAATATGTCGATAAAACTCATTCGATAACGAATGCGACGATTTGGCCCCAGGTATTTTTTTTCTAATAGTAGTGATTTTTTTAATGGATTATAAAGAAGACATATTCCAATTAAGCACTAAATAAATTATACGCCCACCGACCCCCAAAGCTCTGATGACAGACAACTACTTTTTATAGAATTTAAATGTGGCTGTATCTCACCAAAGACGCGCTGGATATCGCTTATTTTTGTAGTAGATAATAAAACCTTTTAAATTTAATCTGTATCATTTTTAGTTTCGCAGATTTTAAGTTACCAATTTTACCCCTTTATAGTTTGAGTTTGCCAAAAATCCCTTTCCTAATGGATCTATACATCAAAAGAGGAATCCACTCTCCAAATTTTATGTCTCTAGCTTTTTGCAGTTGGACTGGGCAATGATGAATCAGTTAGTCACGTCACTCTGTTTTACAGTTAAATGGATAAAGAAAATTTTCCATAAATTCTCTATGTCTATCTCTTGTCTCCGTAACTTTACTGCTCTTACCCATAATTTACACGAGTGAAGCCAGAAAACGTCCTGAGCAGGCTTATTTGAATACATGCGGCTACTGTGATGCTTTTACACGTTTCAATTGCAAATGCCGCAATTTTCTCTTTGACATCTTGTTCGTTTCTAAATATTTTATTTGTTGTCTTATTTGCTAATTGAAACTTTTTTTTTACTTTTGAACCGCTATTGACTAAAATGACTGACTGACTAAACGATTAAACAAACAAGTCAAGCGGATGGCATGGAATGGCATGTATTTTATGGTCATTTCTAAATTCCATCAAAGTCCAGGTTAAAACACGATGATAACGAAAACCTTTTCCACACATTCATTCCTACACAACGTACACACATACATTAACATGTATGTCAACTTTATTTTTTTGTTTTTTTTTGCTCTCACATTCGTTTCTATTTATGCGGAAAATTTCATGAAAATACTTTGTATTTTAACAATGACATTTGCGATTTTTACTAAACATGGTCCGGTTTGTTACAAACATGAAAAAGGCGTTTAGTTGACTCTTGCAGTTGCGTTTTTTGCTAAATTTTGTTTACGTGTGTGTTAGTGGTTTTTAGAGTTTTTGTTCTATTAACTTCAAACATCGATGTACACATTGTAATTGAAGTTGTGATGTGCTTGTTAAAGGTAGACTTTATTATGATGAAAGTGATTTGAATAAATTTTCTATAATGATGATTTAAGATATTACATGAACAGGATCAACACACAGTGACGCCAAATTAATTTAAATTGGATGTTAATTACAAAAATTGTTTTGTATTAAACCAAATTTTTTATATAATTTATTATTAATTATTTTATTATTGTAGTAAAAAATTGTTTAATTTACGTTTAGGATTCCTTAATCAGTATGTATTTAATGTAATAAAAAACCAATTGGTTTTACTTTGTATATTACAGATTCCCTGTTTACCATGGTGCTCTTAAGTATTGTCCATAAATGTCTTTTCCAAACAATGATGCTTCTGCTTTAGACAAAACCATTCACTATGCCAGTGTAGCACCATGTTGTTAAGCGAACGCTTAACAAGTTATTTTTAGATACATTGTTACTTATGTGGCATAACATTTTTATAGGGTGTTCTTAGGTATAGAGAACTTTCGTTAGGGAAAACTTTAAAGCTAGCTGTCATGCTAGTGAAGTGTGTTTGAGTTTTTTCATTTGACTTTGACAAATAGCCATGCCAAAACTTACACCAGAACCACATTTTCGAATCTTAAAAATTTATTTCCGAAATTCGCGCTTTGTCGCCAAATTTTTAAAACACTTCGTCAAGTCTAAGGTGTAAATAATTACCCATCTGACCAAGCATACGCAATACCATTGACTTAAGTAAGAATTTAAAGGGCGAATTTTTAGCTATTATCTTTTTGAAAACACTGGTTTAAACAGCTGACTCACGTTTCGTGTTTTGTTTCACTGTCAAAAATCTTCAGTTTGGTCTATATTTAACCATTAATCGTCTTACAAACGAACAACGCTTGCAAATTATTGAATTTTATTATCAAAATGCGTGCTCTGTTAAGAAAGTTCATCGCGCGCTTCTTATCGAAAAATTTTGTTTAGCGACGAAGCTCATTTTTGGCTCAATGGGTACGTTAATAAGCAGAATTGTCGATTTTGGAGTGAAGATCAGCCAGAAGCATTGCAAGAGCTACCAATGCATCCAGAAAAAGTCACAGTTTGGTGCGGTTTATGGGCTGGTGGCATCATTGGACCGTACTTCTTCAAAGATGATGCGAATCGTAACGTAACTGTGAATGGTAAGCGCTACCGTGAGATGGTATCCAACTTTTTTTTGCCCAAAATGCAAGAGCTTGACTTGCATGACATGTGGTTTCAACAAGACGGTGCCACATGCCACACAGAACGCTTAACAATGGACTTATTGAGAGGCGAGTTCGGTGAACATTTTATTTCACGTTCGGGACCGGTCAATTGGCCGCCTATATCGTGCGATTTAACGCCTTAAGACTATTTTTTGTGAGACTATGTTAAAGCTCATGTCTATACACACATGCCCGCTTCAATTGACGCATTGGAAGACAACATTGAAGCATTTATTGATGAGATACTGGCCGAAATGTTGGAAAGATTATGCCAAAATTGGACTAAGCGGATGGACCATTTGAGGCGCAGTCACGGTCAACATTTGCATGAAATAATCTTCAAACATTAAATTATATGGACCGTGCTATCGATTCAAATAAAGATTTCATGAATTTTTCTGAATTTTATGTTTTTTTTTAACTTTTCTATAGCTCTTAACAAATCACGCTTTATAAGCCATCATCGCTGAAAATACGAATATGACAGAGGAATCGAATTCGAATTCGATGCCGTTCTCAACATCTCGGTCTCCACCCGTCCACTAATTGGAACAAATTTTAAGAAGTATCTTGGCCTTCATCCATATAAGATCTAATTGGTGCATCAATAAATACCAGCGCACCATCAATTTGCATCATGCGTTCGGTGAATTCGTTGAGCATCAACTAGAAGTTGAACCATATATTTATTGTGAAATCATCTTCAGAGATGAGGCTTAATTCTGGCTCAAATAATGGGTATAAAAATAAGTAGAATTGTAATTTTTAGAGAGAACACAATCTTCAGGAGATCCTTGAAATTTCCTTAAATCGCGAATAAATCTTTGTTTGATGTGATTTACTTGCCCAAGCCATCATCGGTCCAATTATCAAAAATCGGTGCTAACAATACCGTTAACAACGAACACTACGGGCAATTATTCGTGATTGTTTTTATTCCTTGCGTTCTTTGAAATCATTTGGAGGAGAATTGGATCCAACAAGTCGCCGCAACATATCAGCAGCAAGTTTAACCATCACTTTGTTGAGCCAAACATTTGGCGACCGAATTTTCTAATGAAATGGACCTGTGAATTGGCCAACTTGTTCGTATGATTCGATTCTTTTGGACTATTTTTTGCGGGGATACGCAGGATTTTTGTTCTAGGCTGATAAAGTTTAATAAATAAAATAATAAAAAAAAAATTTAAATTAAGTTCCATCAAAAAGCAGATTTGTGCACTGCAATCTTGGCAAGACCTTTTAAACCGTTAAGTCTAGGACGTAATCATTTATTTAAGTTGACGGAAGTTGGAAGAAAATTTCTTCCTCTATTTTTTATAAACAGTAAACGGTAGCCTCAATTCATTAGCTGTTCATCAGCTTCTACTTTCCATATGTCAAAATTTTATACACTCTCTCTCTCTTCTCCTATAACTTACAACTGTAAAACTTCACATAAAAAAATTCAATTGAATAATCCTCTTCGGATTGCTATCAATCAATTAATGAAATTAATTTTTATACATGGAATTTTACATATCGACCCCTGTGCGCGAAATGATCGTATGTTACGTTTTTATTTATTTAAAAGTAATAAAAGCGCTCTCCGTAAAATTTTGTTTTCGTAACATATGATAATTTAGCGCACAGGGGCCGATATGTACATTCATATAAAGGGCCCGCCAAATAAAACGCTATAAAAAAAGTGTCCTTCGGCTGAGTGGCACGTAGCGCCCTGCCGTTGAAACCAAATATTGCCAATATCCTCCTCTTCAATTTTTGTGAACAAAAATTCGTTCAACATGGCCCGATAGAGAGAGAGAGCATTTTTTTTTCAAATAAATGACAAAAGAAAATTTTGTTTTATTATCTATTGATTTCGACAGCTGAAATTTAAAAGAAGTGATTAAAAAAATAATCAGCTAATGAAACAAAACTACCTGATAAATAAATATGCCTTGCAGTAACACATTAAATTTTTTTTAGAAATTCTTTTATAACATTTTATAAATTCTGAGTCTTATAAAACATATTTATAATCTTTAAATTATTATACAACAACTTATTCTTAAAAAACGTATTTATGTTGTAATTTAAACACATTCATATAACTCCAATAACTTTTGCTCAATAGAACAAGCGAGATGTGTGTAATGCACACATTTGTTATTGTGTAAAATGGTATGAATTTCACAGCATTCAACAGCCATTAAATTATATATTGAATAAAAACATTTGAAACATGTATTGAAAATGAAAATAACCATAGATACAATACAATACAATTACACACATACACATGCACTTGCAAGTGTGCGATACTTGCAGATACCACGTTACGTTATAATGCGAATCGATATTATCATAACAGTACCATATGGTCCACTGTTAGATACTACTTTGCAATAAAGGATTCTTTCTTAAGTATTTCTTTTAGGGTGTTCGAATGTAGGGGTACAAAAATACCAGCTGGGATATCCTAGTGCGCTTTTTAATAGTTAAACTTAAGCATTCTCGCTATATTTGCATATATTCCACAATTGTTTATATCATTCTGCCAGTAAGTGTATTCTTTTCTTCGCAGAAATATTTTCAAACAAACGTTTGCCTAAATTTGATTCCAATTTCTATTAATATTTTAATTGCTTCAAATAATGTTCTGTTTGTTTATTTTCTTAGTATTTCACATGGGCTAAAACAATAAAATAGGATTTTTTTTATTTGCAATTAGTGTACGTTTTCATTGTCTGTTATTTTCATAATTAATTTTATAATTCTTATTAAGTTAAAGATACTGTAGCCTTAAAAGTGTTAGTTTGATACAAGACTTTGAAGAAGCTTTCTATTTGTCTGGCGTGTCATAAGTCTAATTTCATTAATTAAATAATTCTGCTGTATTAACTCTTTCTTTGAGATTTAAGCTGATTTTATAAATAGTTTGTTATTGATTCATTCTCTGAAATTTTTTTCTAAATTAAACAATTCTTGAACAAATATCTAAAAAAAAATGACTGTGAATTTCTTCAATAAACTTTTTTTTTTGTTTCTGTTAACAATTTGTTTAAAAGTCGGAAATATATTAATAAAAAATTTTACAGATTCAAACATAAAATTGTATTAAAGATTTATTTTTTTGTTTGTTTGAATTTACAAATAAAGTGATAGGTTCTCAGTCAAACAAATATTTTTTTGGTTCTTTAAATTTCTTTATTGATTCAGAAATTTAATTTTTTCTGATAGAGATATACTTACATATATGTATGTATATAAATTAAAAATAAATAAATTAAAAATAGCAGGTAAGAGCACTATATCGGCTGTGCCGAACCTTTTATACCCACCACCAATTTTGTGTACTTTTATAGCACAAAATTTAATATTATTTATTTATTATGGAATAATCTCTTTATACTAAAATATGTATTATATATATTTATATATATATATAAATAAATGTGTGTTTGTATGTTTATATGTTTGTTTGTGCTTTATAGACGGTTAAACGGCTGAACCGATTTCCTTGAAATTTTCACAGAATCTTTCTATATGTTTGGAAGGAACTATAGGTTATACTTTCGTTTGAAATTGTAAGTGGGCGGGGTGCCACGCCCTACTAAAGAATAAGTATTAAATATTTTATATCACGAAAGTTAATGCAGCTAGAGTCTTCAAATTAAGTACGGTAAACTCTGACATCCAAACGAACATTTGGCGTGGCCACATGAATTAAATACTAAATTTCGTATATTTGGAAAACGATATCGATTAGAGTATTAAAATTTTGCAAGAGCAACTTTGACACCCAAATGAACATTTAGGCAAGAAATGGGTGCATTATCAATAGTGGGCGAGGCACCTACCATACGAATTAAATACTAAAATTCGTATATTTGGATATCGATTAGAGTACTGAAATTTTGCAAAAGCAACTTTGATATTCGAATAAACATTTATGGAAAAAATGGGTGCATTAACAACAGTGGGCGTGGCACCTGCCATATGAATTAAATACTAAAATTCGTATATCTGGAAAACGATATCGATTAGAGTAGTAAAATTTTGCAAAAGCAACTTTGATATTCAAATAAACATTCATGGAAAAATAGGTGCATTTACAATAGTGGGCGTGGCACCTGCCATATGAACTAAATACTAAAACTTGGGGTGTCAAAGCACACCGGGTATTAGCTAGTATTATATATATATATAACTTCGATATGCTAGTAAAATGTTTTCGTAGTTTTAGTCTTTCAATGAAAGTTGGCTTTACAGTAGGCGTGTCAATATAGTTTCTGCTAATAAATGTAGTCCTTTATTCTTCCAAAAACTTTGTCAATTGAGAAATTATATAAATTTAAGATAAACCGTAATATGGGAGGTAGGCGTTAAAGTGGGCGTATCACCCAAAATTTTCTGGCATAACAATGACATTGACTAGTAGGATATATGTAGCAAATTTCATCATCATACCTCTAATTTTATCGGTTTTATGAGCTTTTACATTTCATTAATAGTAGATAACGTGAAAAGTGGGCGTTATAGTAGGCGTGTCGAAGTTGGTTCTGCTAATGAATACAACTAAGGTATTTCAATATAGTTCTTAATTATTCCTAAATCTATATTTATAGAGAAATTATATGAATTTGAGTTAAAACGTTACATAGGAGGTGGGCTTAAAAGTGGGTGTGTTACATTTATTTTTCGTCAGAACAAAGCCTTTGACCAAAAAACAATGATTGCAAAATTTCAGAATCGCACATCTAATTTTGTCAGTTTTATTAGGTTTCATTATTGCGCTGTTTAAATTTTCGTACATTTTAATATATAACTCCATTCCTAATGAATAGATCTAAGCAATCTTCAAAGAAAAATATTGTTTTTACTTAGGAAATTCATATTCAAAGTTTAATTTTTCTACTTAATGCGTTTGGATACAATTCTATTTTATTCAATGTTGGAAGGACGCGGTTTTTTACCCACTCTTGCATTACGAGCTATAACTCTCTTCCTAGTATTCTGATTTTGCCCATTTTAAATACGAAACAAACCTTGTGAATGAGAAATATTTTGGCAAAATTTGAGCTCCCTAGTTTTTTTGGTCCGACCTCTATCGTGCTTTAAACAGACGGACGGACAGACGGACGAACATAGCTAGACTGTCATAAAATGAAACCCCGATTCAGAATATATATACTTTATGGGGTCTAAAATGGATATTTCGATGTGTTACAAACGGAAGGACAAAATGAATATACCCCTACCATATGTTTTGGTGGCGGGTATAAAAAAATAAAAAAAAATTGGTTTGCCTTAACTAGGATTCAAACCTACGTTCATCGAGTTTGTATTGGTGTGAAAAGACGAGGTGGTCTAGGTTTTTCATCATATCTCAGTTGTTCATAGAGCGATTTTTCTGATTTTCAATACCGATCTGTTCCCGAATGTTTCTGATATTTGGGTACTACACACCGGTCTTGGAAGTATCTGGGGGCTTCAAAAAGTTGATTTCAATATGTACACGGGCAGACGGACAGAGCTTAATTGACTCCCCTGTTCATAAGCTTTCAGAAAATTTTTACTTTATGGGGTTGGAAATGAAAACTGTAGCAATTTTACACGATATGACAAACCTATGTATACCCTTACACTCACTGTGAAGGATATAAAAAAAAGGAGTTATGTTTTAGATAACACAATTAAAACCAAGCAAATGATTTTGGATAGACCCCTTTCTTATTGAAAATTTTAAGGAAATTGTGAGCTGATCTAAAGGTATTGTTTTGATTGCACTTGGCAACACTGATTTTTTCGTACGTGAATATGTTTACGTGCTACAGCAAATAACAACACGCAACTTTTTTAAAGTAGATACAAATAGAATTTGAAAACAAAGTATTGCGTCCAGGATCAAAAGGCGTTTGTATTAGCCAACAATAACAAACATTTCAAACGTGCAGTATAGTTTTAAAATAGTCAATTCTTTGACTAAAATTTTTTACAAATTTTCAATAATTGTTACAAGAAAGTGTTAATTAACTCAAAAAATTTGCAAGGAATGCCATCAATATCAACAACATAATACAGACCATCGCCTAAATCTAGTCGAACTTATGCGGCAGAGTGCGAAGCCGTGGTGCATATTTAAACGATGTCATTTACCGTACAGAAATTTTACTTATGTCGTTTGCGAAAACATATCGGTGTGAAATCGAAATGTAATTAAATCGAAAAATTAAAATCTGCTTAGAAATTTGAAAAATTTAGAAGTTGAAATATTTTCAATAGTTTTTTATTCCAGTTTCTGTTTAATTCCCTAAATTATACCCTTCACACAGTGAAAAAGGGTATATATAGGTTTGGCATTCCGTGTGAAATTTCTACAATTTTCATTTCCGACCCCATAAAGTATATATTTTCTGAAAGCTTATGAATAGGGGAGTCGATTAAGCTCTGTCAGTCTGCCCGTGTGTATGTTGAAATCATCTTTTTGAAGCCCCCCGACATCGCTTGGACCCGGGTAAGGTATTAAAATATCAGAAATATTCGGGAGTAGATCGGTATTGAAACATCGGTACATAAACAACTGAGATATGAGCAAAAACCCACGACTACCTCGATTTTTTTTTCACAAAAACAACATTACAGCAACAACATACATACATACAAACGTGTATGTATGTATGTGTATGTTTTTTTTTAATTTTTTTTAAATTTTTTTTTTTTTATTTAATATATTATTTATATTTTTATTATAATTATTTTTTTATTTTTTTTTATTTTTTGTTCTTTTATATTTATTATATATATTTTAAATATTTTTTTTTAATTTTTTTTTAATTTTTTTTTTATTTTTTTTTTTAATATTTTTTTTAATTTTTTTTTAAATATTTTTTTTATTTTTTTTTTTGGTTTTTTTAACATATATACGTGAATATATAATTTTACAATGGGATGTTTATATATATATATATATGTTTTTTATATGTACATATGTAGATACGTATTTCATATGGGATGAATAGTGATACAAACTACTGTTATTGCATGACTACACGTTGTGAAGGGTATATAAGATTCGGCACGGCCGAATATAGCGCTCTTATTTGTTTTTTGTTTATTTTCATCTTAACTTTATTTTACAAAAAATTATTTTCGATTTTTTTCTATATATTTCCTTTCTGCCAATATTTTTCTATTGAGGTCTTGTCAAAAATTTTTTGTGAAAACATTCTTTTACACCTCTTGCAACATCGAAGTGAACTGAAAGCGACATTGACACTTGAAATCAAAACAGTTTTCACTAAATTGAACAAATAATGTTTAAAATATGTTGTCTGTCGCTCTGTATGTCCGTCCATCTGTATTCAGAAGTACATGCATACGTATTCCTACACTCTTTCTTTAGATTCAAGAAATATTGTCTTAAAATTTTAAACACTGGAAGATAAAGGAAATAGTATACACATGCGTTAGAGCTAATGCAGCTAATGATATCCGTTCGGAGTATTGCTTGTGCCAAAAATCTTACAGCTCACACACAATACATACAAGTGTACAATTACACACCCAACCAAAAACATATTCGCGTACATGGCACCAAGTAAGTATAAACATGAATGAATGTTATCTTTCAATAATGAAGAGCACGCAGCGGAAATTCAAGAGGACACACACGTTGCCATAAGGATGCTCTAACAATAACAATAACAGCCAACAACCATGAGAAACAAAAATTAAGAAAATATAAGAAATATGAAAAAATCAAACACATTTTGTTGCAAGAAGAGAAAAAAAAAAGCATGAATGAATAAAGTATATGTTCCACAGTAGTCATGTTATTTTGTTATGGGAGGGGAAGAGTAAGTAAAAAGTACTTGAAAGTCTGTACAAATATAGACCAAGGCAAAAAGAGCAGGAAGACTGTTAGGCACCGAAAATAAATAAATAAATAAGGACTTATTTCTTTTATCACTAATTGACGTATAAGAAACAAATAAGAAAATTAATGGGTAAATATTATTTTTTTTTGTGAAGTTAACAATTACAAAATACAGGTCGATAAGCCATGAAACGCTGTACTCCTTAATAATGAGAAATTCTTATTAATTTATAAGGTACTTTTATCCAATCAGCTGATTGTTTTTTTTTAGTACAATTTATCAGTGGTACCAACTTTTTTCATAATTTGTTTGCATCTGTCGAGCTTAATTCGGAAAAAAATTGACTTATTCACAAGGTGTCCTAATGTTGTATTGTCATGATGTTATAAAAAATTTACAATAAACTACACAATACTTTTCAATCTTTTTACAATTATTGGTATATTATGACTTAATAACATTATGACATTAAATAACCTGGTGAATTAGTCAGTTGTTTTAAAAATTAAAGAAAAAGTATTTGTGATAAAAACAATATCAGCCGCAGCTACGCTTGCAGGACCTTCTTCTACCTTTTTACAATTTGACAAACCTCTGATGATTTCGTTTAAAAAAACTCGCCTTTTACATATCAATATAAAACTTCATTATTTAAAATAACTATTCGAAAATTTTTATTAAAATTATTATGAGCAACGAAACACTTTTTAATCTGAACGGATACCTAAACACATTGAATTTTTGTGCACTTTTAATTCTCTTGTCATCGAGGAACTGTTATGCTCACTTAAAGGTATTGTATGGTGCGCCATTTGCGTTGCATGTTCAATCGGGGCTTATTTTTCGAAAACGCCCAGAGTACATTTTGACTGCAGGTCGATACAGAGCTATGATCAAGTTGACAGACTGGTGGGCATGTGATTTCAACAGAATGGTGAACTTCACATAAAACGACAAAAGACATTTTTGATAATGTACCTCCAGGTCTGTTTATGGCTCGTTTTGACAATATTCAATGGTCGGTAAGATCATCCAATTTAACTGTCCCTGTCTTTTTTCTTTGGAGTTATTCAACAAAAGTGCGTTAACTTGTCACCCAAAATTCCGAACAGAATTTTGAAAATGCTGTAACATAAAAATCCAAGAAATCCAAAGAAACATTAAATATATAATAATATTCTAAAGTTTTATTCTATACATGGTAAAATAACCCAGCAAAATAACACATTACAAAATAATGAATTGAAAGTACTAGAAAACAGTTCTTCACTATTTACAATTTGGCATCTAAACCCATTATTTTAACACGGCGATGTCATTGGGACAAGTACTTACCATCCTCGCTTACAAATAGGGTATCGTATAAGTAATTATTACGGTCGCTTATAAGTAGGTATTAAAATAAGCACTTACTTTTATATAAATAAGTACTTGATTTAAATACCTAAATAACCCATTATTATTATGGGCTGAGAGAAGTCATTCGGTTATTTTAAGGACGAAAGTTCAGTTTGATTATTCTGCGATACGTTAATTTGAAATTAAAAAATCAGTGAAAATCTCATCACTTTGTTAATGAAATGCTTTGTCAAAATCATTATTATTTATACTCAAACGAGTTAAACTAAATGAGAATTATAAAAAGTTACGTACTTGAATGGCTTCTAGCAATAAGAAATTGTATTGTGTGTGTATCCAAGCAAATGTCTGAAAATAAATACTGACGTATCACATTACAAATCAAGTCATTACTAAAATACTTGTTAGTAAGGCATACGGTATGTAATAGTCATTGAAAAGTATGTTGCTTAGTAAGAGCAAGTCTTTACCTAGTTTTTGCGGGGAACATTGGGCAAAAGATTTTAGGTCCCCTTTTACAATGTTGAAGATAAACTAGTTTTAAAACTAAAATTTAATCGAGGGAGTCATAATTAAGACTTAGACCTAATGATTCAATTAAGTTTCATTAAGTTTTTTAAGTTACAAAGTTGTTTTTGCAAATTTCTACATCAGATTTGTGACACCATAAATAAAACTATCAACAAAAGATTTTAAATAAATGATTTGGATTATTCAAAAAAAATTTCAAATTAAGCATTACTGTAAGTTTTAGTGTAAAAAGACAATATGAAAATTATGATTTCACTGTCATAGCAATCGTATTACTATTATTATTATGTTAAATATATTGGGTGTATAAATTGAAAATATTTTTAATAACTTTTAGGTCATTTGGTTTGGAGTATATATCTGTCACCTATTCTCGCTTATTAGTAGTTTAAACAGTGTGGAGTTTTATGTCAACAAAACATCATATGTGACAGCGCATAGAGAAAGGGACCTGAGTAAAAACTGGTTTGGTTTTTCTATTTTTTTAAATTGTTCATAAGGAAAAAAATAAATTTTTTGTAGTTTCGTAAAATCAAGTTATTTTGTTAATTTAGTAGGGGAAACAATAAAAATAAATAAATTTTACCGTTAGGTCTCTTTCTATTTGCGCTTAGAATCGTCGACTTCACTTTTATAAAACGCGCATATCTCTGGGAGGGAACACTTTTGGGGCATGGGTTCGGTCTCATTCGATGCTCAGATGTTGTCCACATCAAAAAAAAAAGTGAAATTTTTTTTTACCCTTAGGTCCCTTTCTCTATGCGCTGCCACATATGTAGAAATATATGCATTACTTCTTTGAAAAAAATGTCACTGAAGCACACCGATTACTTACCGAGTACTATAAGTTTGGAGAACGCCAAACCCCTTAAACGAATGAAGGATGAACTTAAACATTGGGCGATGGAGGAACATGTCAGAAAATGGTAAAGCACTGATGTCGGTAAGGTGACAAGAATACTATGGGGTGACCAAAATCTTGAGAAATCAAAGGAAATTCTAAGACTGAATAGACCAACACTTATGAGACTTACCAGTGTGATTACAGGTGATATGGAGTTGAGAACTCATCTAGCTCGCATGAGACTATCTGAAGAGACAACATGCAGAGCATGCGAGGAAGAGGATGAAACTTTGATACACTATCTCTGTCATTGTCCTGCGTTTGGGCATATTAGACGCGAGAATTTTACAGTGGATACTAGTACCTGGGGAACTCAAATTGGAGATCCATAAGGAATTACATTGAGGGGACTAAGTTCTTGAACTAGTCCGATATTTATTTATGGGAAAATATTGATTATGGTTTTAAATTGGGAATTCCGGTTCCCACATGGAGCGCACAACATGCCAACTGGGCATAAGTGTATACCTGTCATGGGTTTTTAGTGCCCCTCCTTTTCAACCTAACCTAATCTACCGAAGATTTTGGTGAATGTAGTTCATCGATTTTAACATGCGAGAGATATTTAGTGCTTTTTAGAAATCGTAATTTTGACACACAAAAAATAAGGATTGCCCAGGTCAGCTAAAAAGACCGAGAATTCATTGGGATCTACTCGAATAACAGTTTCAAACCGTACAGAGAAAACAGTATCAGTTCTGAGAACCACAAATGTTGCCAATTGCATAGTTTAGTTGCAATTGTAGAATTTTATGGTTGTATCTATAGACATTCATTTCGGAATATAAATATCTAGTCACCACTAAAGTAATTATATGATTCTTGCATTAAAACTAATCACAAAAGAACTAGAACTGAGCCATAATGGTTTAAAAGACATCAATCAATTTTTTTTTTGTCACATAACCGCTTTTGTCAGAACAGCAACGTAATGCTCTTTAGGGTCCTAGATATCCAAAATGCTCTCTCTAGGATACGCCTCACTTCAGAACAGTGCACCCAAAATTTTTCATTTCATTCTTGGCCCAGAATACATATCGTCGTTCGTAAATTATTGTGTTCTATATGTATAGGTTTTATGTGCTACATAGAACACAATAATTTATAAACGACGATATGTTTCCATAAAAATGTTTGAAATATTCACATTAAAGCTACAAATTTGTTGGAAAAAATACCGCATTATTAAGTTATACACCCAATATCTGCAAACATAATCATAAATTGTTGTTATGTAAGAAAAAATAAAAATATATAAAGTTAGTAGCCGCAATAATTAATTAGCGGTACAGAACATCGTTTTTTTTTTTTTTCATTCTTCTTTGTGTAAAAATATTCTCTGTTCATATTTCGACTTCATTATTTAGTATGCCTTAAACTTGTGGACTGCCTTAGCTACATACTAATGGTTAGATTGTTTTGGTATCTGTCGCCAAAGTAGCAGCAAGTACATGCCATACAGTCAACAACAGCAGCAATTTGTGCGTCTTCTCTTTGAACCATGTGACTGGTGAACATGCCCATTCATTCTTATTGTCACACCATTTAACACTAACACGTGTTGTGTCATGGTTAAATGCGTGACATGTTGTTGCAGCAGCACCAACAGCAGCAGCAACAAGAGCAATACAGTAGAAAAAATTATTTTTCTGCTATCCGGGAGTTATAACGTACGTGTGTATGTATGTTTGTCCATCCTACGTCTTGTTTCAAGTGCCAAAAATTATACTGTTGTACACAAAAGATAAGGATTGATGTCTGTTGTGGCTGCCATTTAGTTTAGCATTGTGCAGTGTGTATAAAGTAAAATCTACAGTATTTTTAACTCATGCTACAAAAAAAAATAAAAAATAAAATAAATAAATACAAACTTGTACTTGGACTCATTTTCTGATCTTCGTTTTTTTTATTTTTGTTCTCTTGTGTTTAGGGTAATGTCTTGGCAATAATGGTTATTTAAGATAAAACAATAAATATTCTTCATATTTCCATACCGCATATAAAATGAAAATATTATTTTGTTAAGTGTATTTCCAGTATATATTTGAATACCCTTCACATGAAAGTGTAAAAGGGTGTATATAAGGCTTGTCATTTCGTTTGTTATTTCTAAAAGAGGAAAAGAGGGTTGCTGAAGATATAGTTAATGAAAATAAGAAATAGTTAGTAGGAAATAGAAGAAAGAAATTCAGAATCCCTACGATGAATCCGATGATGTTTGCACTCCGAAACATTGCCCAACTCATCGTAGAATCGCCTACCTAACCACCTAAACCTGTGATTCTGTACCCTCGGGCAGTGACAGACAATGTGTTTCACAGTCTCTAACTCCTCCTCATCCTCACACATTGTACAATAATCTACAAGTGCCGCGATCCCATCTACTAATCCTAGCTCTCACAGGGCAGTGTCCTGTTAGAACCCCAATATTGGCCCTTAGACATACTTTATCAAGGCCCAGAAGTAACATAGAGTACGCTGAGTTCAACTTGGACCATAAAGCACTTGAAACTCTGCAGTCCCTTCTGTTCCTCCACGCCATATTAGTCCTGTCGGATACCCATACCCTAATACACCCAAAATAGTAACCTATCGGAAGCTACTCCATGTTCTCTTCGCACGTCGAAACCAGTGCCAATCCATTACGCGCAAGTTCGTCATCAATTTCATTGCCGACAATTCCATTGTGCACTGGTTCGCAACACAATTTGACATTGAAGAGATTCATGATCCTATCGAGTGCTCTCCTGCACTCTCTTACTAGCCTCGATTTGACATAATGACCCCACATGGCCCTAAGCGCCGCCTGATTGTCAACGTATAGAGTAACCTCCCTACCCCTTGGAATATAATCCAATATGAGATCCGTTGCCCTATAGATAGCCAGTATCTCCGCTTGGAACACACTACAGTCATCATTAAGTCTCCTCCTCCTGATATTCTCTCCCATAACATAAGCACCTGCTCCTGTGCTTATATCCATCTTCGATCCATCCGTAAACACCGCACACTCCTCATACAATCTGTCGGATCCTATCCAACAATTCCTATTCGAAATTATCAGAGGGGGTGTGCTATCACAACTGATCTCTGTGACCATGTAGTCCGTCAGATTTCCCTGACATTGAACATAATCCGGTTTCCTACATATTTCTGATATTAACCCCTTCACGTATACTTTTGACTCTTTTATAGAAATAATTTAGAGAAATTTGTCATTGGAAATCAGTTATGAGCTGAGATATAAGCGAATCAACATAATTGCCTCTGTTTTTTACCCCAAAAAAAATCAGTTATATACCTTTTACAGAAAATCTTGGTTCATTTCGTCAATTACCAACAAAGTTATCGGCGAAAAAAAATTTGAAAATCAAATTTCAATTAAAAGTTCTGATTATTGAGTTCCCAAATAAGTTTTGGTCACACTTGGACCATATTAAAGTCAGTTATGGTCTTGAAACATTTAGTGTTCAAAATTTAAAAAATTTCCATCCAAATTACTGAGATATAAGCAAAAAACCACTAATACTTCATCTTTTTACGTAATTGTTTACACAAAACTCTATTAAAATCATCCTTCTTGCTTATGTGTGTATAAAACACGACATTTATAGAAATATTTAGTCAAATATGTATGTACATAGATCTCTAAAGATATTTATTTGTTAAAAAAAAAGTTGTATAATAAGTATGTCTTTATGATCCACCGCACAGATATTTGAGAATTAGATGATGGTACAAACTATGTGAAGGGTATATAAAATTCGGCACAGCCGACTATAATTCTCTTGCATGTTTTTGATAAATTTACTTGTAGAAATAGAAAAAACCTTGACTAAGTTTTCAGTTTTTAGAGGTCAAAATGTCGTCTGCAATGTTTGATGTCTTTAAGCAGTTTTAAACTTAAAATTGTAGCCAAAAGTATTATTTTTACTTAAAAAATATTATTTTAGGACGAAGGTTAAAAGTATTAAAATTGCAAAAAATATAAATTTTTTTTAAATAAAGTTTGTCCTTAAAACTGCCTTTACTCTAATACACATACGTATACATGCGACTTGTCACTGCTTAAAACAATATATTGCGGCCCTATTCAATAAATCAAGTGACTTGCAGCCAAAGTGTTTGCTGCATCTTAAATTTTAATTCGTTTTAAAAATTTGTCAGTTTTTCTAAAACTCTTAACATTTTTTAGCAAAATTATAACTTAAACAAATAGTGTTTGTATTGTACCTTGTTCGAAAGGAACTCCGAACGCTAAGAAGGTGATAAAAGTTAAAAGAGACATCAAGATTTAATCCTAGCCATTGTCCATATCACTAAACAATTGTTGCATAATCATTTGTAGTTGTAGAATGACAGAACTTAACAATCGTTGAGTTTTGTTTGTTAAGCGTTAACACTAAATTATATAAAGTTTATAAGATCAGGGACCAAATTACGGCATTCGATCACGATCGAAATTTTACTCAAACAATTGAGTTCGCTGTGCTTTAAGTATAGAGATTCTAATAAGAATTTTCAAATTTCGATCACGTTCGAACGCCGTAATTTGCTCCCAGCACTCCTTTTTTTTAAATGAAAGCATAGAGGTAGTAGGTGGCGAAGAACAGACGTCTATTGAATATTCAAGAAGGCATGCTAACCATCAAAAGAGGGCACAACAGGTTCTCTAACAGTCGATAATGCAATTGAATTCATACAAGATGACGGAGGAAACTAGAAAGCTGCAAAAAATTTTTACAGATACATTTTAAAGACAAAGAAACCCGATCTGGACGCTAGTGCGAAAAACTTTAAAGCAGTGGACTGAACGCGGGCCATTGAAGGGCTAGAAAACGGAGCCAAGATAACGGTCATTACCGCCAACAGCGGTCCCAGAGAACACATTAATTTCCGGAGAGAAGCAAGAAGGGTTTTTTTAGTCGGTATACCAAAAGAAAAGCCCGACATAACACGAATGGTGACGAACTTTTAAAATGAATAAATGCAATTTAACACCTTAAGTAACGGGCTGAGAACACTTGCTGCAAGACCAAACTACAACTCATCATATTTTATGTCTGCGCGTGTTGTAACATGATCCCCTTTTACTAACACCTAATTTAAGTTCAGGAATAATTGTTGTGAAATCACATTGCAACTCAGCATAATTGAAGTCTGCGCGTGTTGCAATGCGACTTGCACTAGTAAGCATTTTCACACGGGAATAAAGTGTAATAGTAAATTAAGTTAAGAATAAATTTAATTCAATTCTAGCTCTTGAAGAATAAAGTACTTAAATTGACTTAGAACCGTTTTTTATTTTTTGACGTGTGAGTACACATCCGGTCAGGCCCCTTGGACGACCTGACCGTACTTTTTCTATAACAAGGATCTCTCCTTGTTTAACTTTCATTTTTTACCACCTTTACCGCAAAAAAAAATAATGAAGTTACAGATCCAAACAAAAGCGATAAGTTTGTGTAATTAATAGAAAAGTTCAATTCTTTTGTTTAATAAAAGCCACTAAATATATGGAAACTCAAAAAAAGTTAGTTAGTTTAACCTGAAAACAAAAGTAAAACTAAACAATAACAGTTGTTTTGCAGCTAACTTTACTACCTTACGTTCCGTCAAAATCGAATCTTCCGTTAGCAAATCGTTCTCGCCGCATTATTCCGGTTTGCTTTGTATAGGCATAAACATTTTGGACAGCCTGCCGCTCTTGTTTAAGTTTGTATGTCAAGCTAAGTTCATATCTGGCAAATATTTACTAGCTGAAATAAGCGTTATTTTTCGTAAATAATTAGTTAATGTTGTGTAATTACACAAAATATCGTTAAAACCTATGACCGTCTACTGATATTGCAATTTGATTAAATTAAGAAAATATGTTTATTAAAGAAACGCTTATTTATTAAGAGAAAAATTAATAAATTTTACTGGTTACGACCATTTAGTCAAGTATTTGCCTTATATGAGCACTAGGGGTATAAGTTATATAACTAGTGATGGGACAAGGGTATATACCCAAATGGTAAATTGGGTATTTAACCCAGGTATTTACCTAAGCACCTGTGTATTTACCCAAAATGTGGGAATAAAGAATTAAATTTTTTATTATGAATTAGATTTTTTAATAACAAATGAAATAATTTTTAAATTTAATAGTAATCGCTGTCGCTGTCCGTATCCCATAAAAACTCATATCGAGTAGAGTGCGTGATTCCTGTTGAAGTTGAAGGGATATAGTCTTGAGTACCTTCTAGTAAAGAGTTCATGGCATTTTCAAATTGAGTGCAGTTTGTGCTTTCTGCTGAAGGTGGTAAACTATTTTTAAAAAACAAGTTCCAGTTGCATGATATAAGTATGTGTTATTTTTCCTGCTCTTTGTGTTGTTAACCGGTTTCTTTTTATACCCTTCACCTGTGGTGCAGAAGGGTATATAGCTTTGTCATTCCGTTTGTAATTTCTACAATTTTCATTTCCGACCCCATAAAGTATATATTTTCTGAAAGCTTATGAATAGAGCAGTCGATTAAGCCCTGACCGTCTGTCCGTCTGTCTGTCTGCCCGTCTGTCCGTGTGTTGGTTGAAATCAACTTTTAGAAGCAACTATATGTTCCTCAGATCTGTATATGGTATCAATCTCTTGGAAATATCCAGGAATTAATCGCTATTGAAATTCAGCACAATCGCCCCATAACTTTCGGAGATATGAGCAAAAAACCACGACCACCTCGTTTTTTTACACAATTACAACAACAACATACATATATACATATATACATGCAAAAAACATGCCAAAGAAAAAATTACAAAAAAAAATATATTAAAAATAAAAAAAAAATAATAAAAAAAATTACAAAAAAAAATTAAAAAAAATTAAAAAAAAAATTTTTAAAACATTTTTGTAAAAAAAATTTTTACAAAAATTTAAAAAAAAAGTATAAATAATATCTTAAATAAAATATGATAAAATTTTTTTGGCTCAGCTGGGATTCGATGCCACATTTAGTCTAACCAGTATATACATATGTACGTATTTCATATGGGATGAATGGTGATACAAACAATTGTTATTCCATGACTACACGTTGTGAAAGGTATATAAGATTCGGCACGGCCGAATATAGCACTCTTACTTGTTTTGATTGCTTCCACAAATTCCGTTCCACCAAGTTACTGAAGATATATCATCCAAACAGCTCGCTGCGAACAAATATTTAAGAATGAATTAACCAAATTCTTTTCATGCACCTGAGGATCAAGCTTGAGTTTTGAAACTTTAATCTTTCTAGTTGCTTCAGCATTGTTGTTGCCATCGCTCCCACTCATTACATTGAATTCCCATAAGCACGCTGATTAGCGGTTCCTACTAAGAATTGTTGTTGTGTTTGATGCAGTCAAAACCGCCTTATCCGAGCAAAACGTATCAAGAAATACACATTAAAGAAATATGCTCAAAATAAATTCGACGATGTTCACATTTCTGTTACTCTACGTAACAACGAGTATTTTTTATTCAAATGAGTATTTACCCGAAATTAAATAAATACCCGGATATGAAAGTGGGTATAAATGGATAAATACCCAGCGTTGGGTAAATACCCAGGTCTAAATCCATCTCTAGGTATAACCAATTTTTTGGCAAAGTACCATGAGGTCAAGCATGTCCTAGTAACCACGAAAATCATAACATTTTATAACTTTTCTCAAAAAAGTTCACGCACTAAATGGTTTTTCTAAACAATAATGATATAAGATTTTAAATTTTTCTGTTAACTGATCCCTCGGATGCCGTTGGTAGATTCATATTTTTCCATAAATCACTTATTTCATTTGTTATTCCAAATTGAATTTTTATTTTGTTGAACTTTTCTGTTTAAACTAATATTTAAATTTTAATCAGGCTTGAGTTCATATAAACATTCTTTATTTTTACAAAGAATTTTTAATTGTGATAAATAAAAGAATAAATCTGAAAAATTATATTTTTACCGACACCAGTCGAGTGGTATTACTTTTGTTCTTTTGGGATTGAGCCAATTATTATTGCGTTGGTAGGCATTTTTCTGAAATGATTCAATCCAAAATCAATGTTTTGGATTTTACGTGGTTTTACTAGACTGTTTTTGAATATAGTTATCTGTTTTTTCCAGATTGTGGAATTTTTTTCAACTGATTGGCACGGACCTGAACTAACAAAAATATTTTTTTACATAATTTAAAATTATTTCGAGGCCTTCTTAATGCAATATTGAATATTCATAATTTTATACAGTGTTTTTTTTTTTGTTAATTTTCGTTTAAAAAAAAAAAGGTTAATGATACGTTTTGGTTTGCGGAAAAATATCTTACCATCTCTCAATATTAATGAAATTTTATACTTAAGCTACTTTTTGATTAAAATAAACATATTGTAAATTTTTCTTAGCCAAAAAGAAAATTAAAAATTATCAAAACTTTATCGCAATTGGTGTGTGATTTGTTTTACCTTAGCGAAAAAATAAATATATGTACGTTCCCTTAAAGTTTTTTTTTATGCACTATCGGACCGTGCTATGGCAATTTTGATATTTTAAAAAATTGCTAAAAAGTAATATCCCTAATGAGCACACCTTTAAATCATCATCCGCTCTATGAAAATAGGAAACCAGAATGAAAAAGGTTTTTATGGCACCAACTGTCATAGTGCAGTAGTATTATGTACAGCTTCAGGGTGCGTTTTTTTTTTGTTGTCAGTATTATTTTGTTTTTTTGTTTTTGTAATAAATTTTTTTAATTATTTTCACACATTCACACTAATTTAATAATGTCAAAAATAATAACTCATTGCACTGTTGTGTAAAATTAATTGTGAACTTTTTATATTTTGATAGACCGTCCACCCACTTAAAACATGCCAAGTATACACATGAAGTCAGTCACACACACGAAGATCGATCACTTTAACTTTTCTATAATTTCACTACGAACTTACTTAGTTTATTTAGCATGAAGTACAAAAGGACCCAGTAGGAAACTAAAAGTACATATTTAAAATAAACAAATCTAAAGAAATTACATTTAGAAATTAGAATTTTTGTTGTTATGAAGGACCATAAAATTAAAGATGTGCAATGCATTGCTGTAAAATTTTTGTCAAGAATAGGGTACACCTAATAAGGTAGTTTCAATTGATCAGCTGGTTATTTGCTTTTTTAAATGTTTACTTCTTAAAAAATGTTTGAAAATTTTTTTTAAGAATTACAATCATCAATGTATATTCGTAAAGTATATGCATAGCGGCAACAAAAACAATAATTTAACAAGTAAGAGCGCTATATTCGGCCATGCCGAATCTTATATACCCTTCACATCGTGTAGTCATGCAATAACAGTGGTTTGTGTCACCATTCATCACATATGAAATACGTACATACATATAAAAACATACATATATAAAAACGTCCCATTGTAAAATTATAAATTCACGTATGTATGATAAAAAAACAAAAAAAAAAATTAAAAAAAAAAATTAAAAAAAAAATTTTTTAAAAAAATTAAAAAAAAAATTTAAAAAAAATTTTTAAAAAATTATTATGTATATAATATATATAAAACAAAAAAAAATAAAAAAAAAATTAAAAAAAAAAATCAAAAAAAAATAATAATAAAAATATAAATAATATATTAAATAAAAAATAAAAAAAAAATAAAAAAAAAATTAAAAAAAAAATTTAAAAAAAATTAAAAAAAAAATTTTTTTGGCTCAGCTGGGTTCGATGCCACGTTTTCTCTAACCAGTATACACGTTTGTATGTATGTATGTTGTTGTTGTAATGTTGTTTTTGTGAAAAAAAAAATCGAGGTGGTCGTGGGTTTTTGCTCATATCTCAGTTGTTTATGTACCGATGTTTCTGATTTTCAATACCGATCTACTCCCGAATATTTCTGATATTTTAATACCTTACCCGGGTCCAACCTATGTCGGGGGGCTTCTAAAAGTTGATTTCAACATACACACGGACAGACGGTCAGACGGACAGACTGACAGACTGACAGAGCTTAATCGACTCCCCTATTCATAAGCTTTCAGAAAATATATACTTTATGGGGTCGGAAATGAAAATTGTAGAAATTTCACACGGAATGACAAACCTATATATACCCTTTTTCACTGTGTGAAGGGTATAATAAACAAATGTATTTTGTTTTTATACCCTTCATACAGTGAAAAAGGGTATATATAGGTTTGTCATTCCGTGTGAAATTTCTACAATTATCATTTCCGACCCCATAAAGTATATATTTTCTGAAAGCTTATGAATAGGGGAGTCGATTTAGCTCTGTCAGTCTGTCCGTGTGTATGTTGAAATCAACTTTTTGAAGCCCCCCAACATCGCTTGGACCCAGGTGGGGTATTAAAATATCAGAAATATTCGGGAGTAGATCGATATTGAAAACAAACATATTGAAAGAAACATCGGTAAATAAACAACTGAGATATGAGCAAAAACCCACGACCACCTCGATTTTTTTTATCACAAAAACAACATTACAACAACAACATACATACATACAAACGTGTATAATGGTTAGAGAAAACGTGGCATCGAATCCAAGCTGAGCCAAAAAAAAAATTTTATTTTTAATTTTTTTTATTTTTTTTTAAATTTTTTTTATTATTTTTTATTTAATATATTATTTATATTTTTATTTTTTTTTTTAATTTTTTTTTATTTTTTTTTTTGTTTTATATTTATTTTATATATTTTAATTTTTTTTTAAAAATTTTTTTTTAATTTTTTTAAAAATTTTTTTTTAAATTTTTTTTTAAATTTTTTTTTTATTTTATTTTTTTAACATACATACGTAAATTTATAATTTTACAATGGGATGTTTTTATATATGTATGTATTTTATATGTATGTACGTACATATTTCATATGGGATGAATGGTGATACAAACTATTGTTATTGCATGACTTCACGTTGTGAAGGGTATATAAGATTTGGCACGGCCGAATATAGCGCTCTTACTTGTTTTTTTCTAACTTTTTAAAACAGCTGAAACTGGGAATAATTTATTGTAGAATCAAAACAAAACAAAGTTTGACAGATGCAGACAAATTATTAAGAAAACAAACACATTTGGCTGATTTGATACGAGTACCTTATTAATCTGCCTTGGCAATCACCTTAAATAATTGCACATCTTGTTTTTAATCAGTCATTTTTTTCGTTTTCTTTTATACGAATTTTTTCATATAAAGTGGCAAAATTCGGCTCCACCATCAGTTGCTTTAGAGTGAGCTCTAGTTTAATGGAAAAACAAATTTTTATTCTTCTCACAAATATGTATAAATACATATCAAACTACATACATATGTACATACGCAGAGTCAGGTGATTGACCCTGGACGTTACAAGTCTCCGCATCTTCTCCTAAAGCTCGATTGAACCAAGGATATTTAAAAACCGTGTTCTGCACTTCATTTTGTCTACACAATGCCTTTCGAATTCGCCAGATCCATATCTAATGGACTATTCTATCTGCGTTATTTCACGCGAGCAAGGTGAGCACCAAAAAATATTCTATTTTATATGCGCTGAAGAAAAACATTGTACAGGAATGGGACAAAATACCACAAGGTATTTTTTTATATTTATTCGATTAAGAAATTTTTTTATTTCTTTAATTATTTCAAATTCGTTTCTGCAATTCTGGCGCAACTGGATACATAAGTTTAAGATTGAATATTTTTCAATAATAAACTCACTACAGGGTCACCCATAAACAAACTTAAAAAAAAAACACTTGTTTTATTAGCGAGATAAATGATTGGTGTAAATAGAAAAAATAGGGTTGTTATTGTGTATACAACAATGTCTTAACAACATGTCTACTATACTCTTACACTAGTGTCATTTTGACAGCTTTACAAATGTAAATAAACGAATGGTGGTTATGGCAATGACGACGATATTTTCTACTAACAATCCATCCATCTTAGAAACAAATACGGAAACTATTGAAATATTCTGCCAACATTAAAGCGTTATAGTTTTTGTGTGTGTGTGTGTTCATAACTGGCGGCAAATAATTCGTCACTGAAACACTTAACATTAGGAAATTTGCTTTTTAAACATGGGAATGAAATACATATACAAAAAGAAAACAGTTATAAATAGTATTTAGGTTTACGGCGATAACTAAATGCGAGGGTGTGCGAATGTGAAAGTGGAATAGACTTTTAAAGCGATTCATCAACGTTGTGTCTGTCATACAGCAACACTATTTTGTAACATATAAACATACACACGTTGATCATACTTTAAGTACATGTGTATGTTCGGATGGATGGATGAATGGATGTGAATGCAATGGTGGCGGCATAAAATATATTAGTATGGTTTATTTCAACGTATGTTACTTTACACTCATTGGATGCACTTCAAACTCATGGTCTTTGTAGCGTTTAAAGTGCGTAGCAAGAAAACATTGCTCTGCATTGACGCATGACTTCCTCCCGCTGGCAAAAAGGTTGACTGACGAAATGTTTTATGTTAAAATATATTATTTTTTTTGTTTTTTCTCTTTTCCTGTTTTTCGACAAATCTGAAATGACTGACCAGTTTTGTTTTTATTTTCTGATAATTGTTTTTTTGCTTTCTTTATCTTTATCTTGTTTTTTTTTTTTTTTTTGTTATAAAATTATAAAGTTTTCGTGATCTGTATGCATGATGTTTGCGGTTGGGTATATGTTTTACCTTTTGTTCTTTTCTCTTTGTAAAAGTTGATTTAATTAATTGAAATATTTGTCTTTTTGGGCATGCATTAGGGTTTGAGTGATTCCCAAACTATTTGAATTTGAATTTTATTTAAGTTGTGACTACACAAACACCGACTATTTATCTTATCAGCCATTAAAGCACACTTGCTGTGACGCATATTTAAATTAAAAAAAAAAAAAACTGCATGATAAATATGAGGTTGGATTAACCCATAGGGGTTTAAGGCAAGCATAGACCGAATTGGCCATTAAAATTATATCCTTAAATAGTATTTATATAATTAATTTATAGTTGGGGCTTTTGTTACTCAATCACGTAATAAACAGCTGAACGATTATTATAAGAATTCTGCGAGATTAAAATTAGAATTCTAAAATTACAATCACGTTTGTATATCGGAAGTTTACCTCTGGATCAAAACTTACTTCTAGTAATGGCCAAAAATATTAGATGTAAAAATTATTACAACAGTCACTTAAAACTTAAAATATAGCACAAATGACGTCACGCTTACTAGCTTCCTATTGGCAAAAGTAATATAAAACGCAAGTATTGTTTTACAATAAATTACAATGTCTTCGTGGCGAAAAGTATTGCAATAGCTTGAAATATTCATATGCTAAAACGAGTGAACGAAAGTCATGTGAAAGTTGAAAAAAATTATCCAACAGTCGTTAGTATGTTTGAAGTTTAGGGGTCTAAAACAGTCGGAATTGTTCGTCTATTAATGTCTAGATTTGTATTGTAAATATTTTTAATAAAATCTTTCATAATAATTTTAGTTATATTTTTTGTTAATACAATAGGTCTCATCATTTAATCCGTTTCGCAATTGCAGAAAGCATTTTTGGTGCAAAATCAATGTATTAAAATTATTGCGATGTGTTTAGACTACTTAACACTGTAGCATCTTCTTTAAATATTCTTTTACCAACACTTGACACAATTGCAACTCATAATTAATAAAAACATGGATGTACAATCTACTTCGCAGAAAGTTTATACTACGGGAACGAAAAATCGATTGATCTTTGTTTTCGTTAAAATTTCCTTTCCGTGCAGAACCTACAAAACTACCCCAACATTTTCTTTTCTTTTTAATAAATAAATTATAATAAACAAACTTAATAACTTATATTTACAACAATTATTTTAATTGAATAAAAATCGAAAAATATTCTAAAACTGAGTAGACCAACATTTAGGAGGATTACTAGCATAATAACAGATCTCACGGAGATGAGAACTTATCTAGCTTTCATGCGACTGTCGGATAAAACGACATGTAGAGCATGCGAAAATGTGGATGAGTGCTTAGAACACTACCTTTGTCAATGTTCTGTTAACTTGGACACTAGGGGTACAACCAAAATAAGGCCTTATCACCACGCTGTAGCCGATGTTGTGCTGAAACCGAAAAATGTTTCCTCAGGTCATTTCGGAACAAAAACGTTTCGCGTCGAAGCCGATTTCTGAAAGCCCTTTAAGATTTTTTTTTTATTTTTTCAAAATTTTGTATTGTTTAAAAATTTTTTATATTTTTTCAAAATTTTTTATTTCTTCAAAATTTTTTATTTTTTCAAAATTTTGTATTTTTTCAAAATTTTGTATTTTTTCAAAATTTTTTATTTTTTCAAAATTTTTTTATTGTATAATTTTTTAACTATTTATATTTCTTAATGTAATTATATGATTATAATCAAAATCGCAATCTAAAAGTTATCTTTGTTAAGTGAAATGAACTTAATTAATCATTTAATGAATTTATAAAGAAAATATTCTTATTTTTGTAGAACTTACTGATCAAAAACTGAATTGCATTTGACGCGGAAGCTTTTTTAACGATATCGAAAATCTAAAGATGCAGATCTTATTGGTATGGATAAGGCCATTTTTATATTTTTAAAAATTGCAAAAAAGTTGTATCCCTAGTGGACACTAGCCGAATTTGGATTAAGGAATTCAAATTGGAAGTCCCTAAAGAGTTTTACTAAAGGGACTAAGCTCTTTTCGAGATACAAGCTGAATTGGGATTATGATTTTATTAGGGGTATAACGTTCCTTCAAAGTCCTCAACATACCAATTGGGCATATCTGTACACCTGTCTTAGGTTTCGGCTTTTAATGTCCCTCTCTTTCAAATTAAATTAATTTCAAACGGCCAATTCCACGATGACTTTGTTGCATGCAATTATGTCATGACACTTTGCTAACGTATCAAACTGATAGCAAAGTATGTAGAGAGGAAAGGGGGATGAGCAAAAAAGTACGTTTTGGCGATACAAATTGTTAGTCTAGGTAAAATAAGTCTATGTATATATATAAATAAGAGATATAAGATATAATAAAGTAAAAATGTTAATATTAGTATAAGAGGAAATTAAAGTTATGAAGGTTTAAATTTATTAATTATGGCAATGAGGTGCAGGTAAGTGGTGCGATTCGGGGTAATGGGGTTGTACAGGGAAACTTAATAGCGGATGCTTGCAACCAGATCGGGAGGGCATACTAGAGACAAACACCTGTCTCGGGATCTGTTAAATTTGGTATTATAGTTTTTTTTGTGATGCACTGTTTTATTTTTGCTCCCAATATAAATAATTTTTGGTGTTGCGTTTCGAACCTGGCGCAAGAGTTGGAACCTTCCTGGGGTGTGATTGCTAGCCGGCGAAGTCGTCAGGGAAAAAAGTTCGTAACATTAAAATTGTGAATTTTTCCTCTATGCCTCTTTACATTCATTTGTGTTATTCTTGTTAGGTTTTATTACTTTTCCTTTTTACAATTTCAACTGCTTTTTGATGGAATAAAACGCGGAAAATCTACCAAAACAGAAATGTTTGCTTAAAAAAGTTTAAGTTTTTATAAAGAATATTTAGTTAGGAAACATTTTGTATAACAAATATTTATACTTGTATTTAAAATTATAAAATTTTTCTTAATACGAGTGAGAAAATAAAGAAGATTAACCGAGTGATTACGCATAAAAAATTAAAAAACGTTATCGAAAAAATAAAAGAGAATTTTTGGTAGCAGCATTAAAAGAGAATTGCAAAATGGCATAACATTGATAGTTATCTTGAAAATGTGATCTTAGGTGTAGCAATTTGTGTAGTTGAAGTGAATAATAATTATGTTAAGTTATCTGATACACCAGGCAGTAGTGTGCTGGTCTGCTAGTCTGGGTCTTCGATTCTCGCTAAAGTTTCTTTTTCTCTTCTATTATATTCAGGTATCACAAAGCGATCAATATGATGGACCAAAGTGAGCTTCACCACAGCTGCCACTTCTGCCTATCTATCTGTTCTACCTACAATCAAGTTACAACAGTTTTTGTTGTATTTGCAAAATCTTTTGTTGTTTGAGTTTTAATTAAGTTTTTGATGGTATTTATTAAACATTTTATTCTTTTTACAATTTCTATTATTTTTCCTGCATAACAACTTGAAGGTTTAAAATACAGATACCTCCTACAGATTAACTGACTTATTCATTGAAATTATTGAAAATTTGTAAAGGGTTTCTAAAACTGATTTTCTGATTTGGTTATAATAAATTAGACTGTTCCTTTGTTTGTTGACTAATTGTTTCTAAACGGTGAACGAATTAATCATATTTTAAATTTATCACGCTGTTATCATCGAGAAATGTTTGTGAGGTTTTGTTTATCAATTTGTGAGAGGAACTTGTTTCAGAAAAATCACATAATTTTGTCTGACTTTGAAAGCAATTGGAAATGTATACTAAATCCGGGATTTTATTGAAAAATAAGAAAGAAGAATGTTATTTTACTATTGAGACTATAAGCGAAATAAGCTGCGAAAGCCGGTCCAGAAGTGTCTTGCTTGTTGTACGTGTTCATAATAATGTCAAACGCTGAAATTTTAATTTCGACCATAATTTAAGCATAGAATTGAAAAATGTCAAAATAAAGAGTTTTTTTGTCTAATGACTGTTTATAATAGATATTAAATAAGACGAGAATTTAAAATATTAAAATTCGATTACTGATGGTTATGAAATGATAAGAGATAATTTATTGCTTGCATTAAGGTATCGCCCTTTAAATTGAAATGAAATTTATCACTGTGATGTTACCTGTTTAAAGGTTAATTCAATTTATCTTTCTACATTTACATTAAACATTTTTCTTTATTTCTAATCATTTAATATTTCCTTATGTTCATTAGCGCTGACATTGACCATTTTTCTAGGGTGCAGTAGTATGTATTCCTACACATTGAATGTAAAAAATAAAATATTTTAATGAAGTTGGGTTTTTTGTTTTGTTTTGAGTCTTTGAATGTGTGAAAACTTTAATGAATTTTTATACATATTTTTTTTTTTTTGTTTTTTTAGTTTTCTTCAGTACCCGATTTCTCAGTTGGACTTCTTCACGCACACAATCTTAATAACTATTAGTTTTCTTTTCACAATTATTATGGTTTCATGGGAGTCAGTTGAAGATTAAAGAGAAGAAAATACAATTTAATTCATTATCAAATTACATATAAATAATTTAAAGGGTTTTAATAGATTTTTTTTTGAAATGAAATTTAAAGCAAATTGAAAATAAATATTAAAACCTATGATTTATGTGCTTCGTTTTAATCAAACAAAATTAGATCTACTGGCAAGCATGTAATTATTGTAAATAAGTTAAAAAGCAATTCGTATTATTTGCATGCATACATACATTGTATGAACAGTCAGTCAGTCATAAAATTCTACTTGAAAATGTTGTATTCTGACGCAACATCTGTTGTTTCGATCGAAATAAAAATGTTGAGTGTGGCATCAGTGGAACTCACTTGCATGTATCATTAACAAATCGCCTCCAGGAAACACCTGAATAAAACACGAAATGTAATGAAAAATTATCAAGTAAAAGCAAAAAACAAAATAAAACCAAATCTCCTGCAAAAATATTATTTCAAGCAGTAAAAGTTAAATAATTACAATCTGTTAAATGAATTCTAAAATCAAATTGAAAAACAAGTCAAACAAGAAGAGGAGATGCATATGGACGCAAGCATTAAATAATAAATTGCAAATATATTTCTTGTTTATTTGCTCTTGCACTTGGTACGCAGAAATCCCCATTTATGATTTTAAGTATTTTCTGCGTATACAAGAGTTTATTCGAAAATACGCTTAAGGGAATGATGTTTGTACTTTAGGGAGCATAAAAATGAATCTGTGAACCAAATGCACATGTGATTTGTTGTTTCCACTTTGAGCAGTTCTTAAGAAATGTTTAAAGTGCTGTGCGTGTGAAAGACAGTAACGAATTTTGTGTACCCTTCAAAAGTGCTGTCGAATATGTTTGGAGGGTTCTAAACGTTAATTACAACACTTACTTATATAATAAAAGAATTACATGGTTCTTGTAAAAACACCTTTTCTTTTATCTGTTACTGGAATCTTAACCATTCTCTCCATCGAACATCGATCAACCAATTAAGCGATACAAATGAGATATAGTAGCATCTGGATATAGTTACTGTTGCCCAAAGTCTGTACTAGGACTAGCATTAGCATCTAATCATTGGTATCTGTTTTCCACTATGAGTATAATTACACAACTTGTGTAGGACTAGTTCTAGGGGCAAATAGAGTCCATCGTATCAGAAAAGGACCTTGGTCAGTCTTAAGCTAGACTCCCCCAATTATTGGCTCTGTGCAACCTAAGATCTAGGTAATATCTGTTTTCCCCGAGATACAATAACTCCAAAACATCATCATTTGAATTGAATCTTAACAACAAGCATACAAAGTAAATGATAATATTAAACTTGAAACTGTAAAAAAATTCTTCGTTACTAATTTTATAATCTGAATAAGACAAGAAGGAATCCGAATTTCATTTAGAGCACCTTACGAATGTATAATACTACCGGGTGGTTCAAATAAGACCAGCTGATGTGAAACACAAATAACTTTTTTATTTTTTAACATAATTTATTTTTTCTTTTTGCAGATTATAACTGAACTTTTTGAAATTTAAAATGAATACGTACAGTCAACAACAACGTATTAAAATATATTTTTATTATTCTTCTCAACGATCCATTGTTCAGAAGCAGCGAAATTATCGCCGTTTTTTTAACGTAAGATCAGCGCCCACATCTTTCATGATTACAAGTTTAGTTCGCTGTTTTGAGGAACTGGGTTCAGTTGTTGACTGTCCAGGAAGAGGTGCTCATCGAAATATTCGTACTGAAGATAACGTGGAAGCTGTGCAGCAGAGTGTTGCAAATGATCCATTTGTCTCAACTCTTCGCCGTTCCTGCCAATTGGGTGTACCCAGAAGAACATTACAGAGTACTTTAAAGTTGGATCTTAAGATGTATCCATACAAAGTTCAAATTGTGCAACAGATTCTACCGCAAGACCCCCCAACAACGACTGCAATACGCTATTTTTGGTGAACGCATAATTTCAAAAAATTCAGATCTCCCTTGGCCTCCTCGTTCACCAGATTTAACTGCGCCCGATTTTTTATGGGACAAAGTATATGTTAACAAACCACAGACACTTAGACAACACAAGCAGAATATTCGAGATGAAATACGGCGCCTACAACCAGAAACATTACGCCCTGTAATGCAAAATGCGCTAAAGAGAGCCAATGGCTGTATGAAGCAAAATGGTGGTCATTTATCTGATGTCATATTTCATTTCATAGTCACGTTAAATTTCCATAAAAGGTATTTAACATATAAAAATAAATTATTAAAAAAAAACCGTTATTACAAGAGTTATACGTGTTTAACATCGCTAGGTCTTATTTGGGCCACCCGGTACATACTAAATCGATTGCAATAAAAATAATTCCAATAATGTTATAAAAATATAATCTTCACAGACAGCTAAGCCGTGAACATACAACTTTCGATAAATTCAAACATTAACCCTATACCTATTTGTAAAAGTCAATGCTAGTAATTGTATACTTTAGGATCTTGCTATATTGGATACAGGCCCTTAAGATAAGACAATTGATCGTCTAATATAGTTTTATTTCCCAGCTAAGATATGGTTTAGTCTGCATAGGAATAATTCAAAAACTTTTTTCTCTAAATGGTAATAGCATCATTCAGGCGAAGATAATTTAGCAAAGGAAAAGTACAGGTAGCATCCACTCAATTGATGTAGAAACCGGCTTAAGTAGCATTCTTAAAACTAAGTACAACAGAATATGATTCATAAGTTAACAGCAAACGGTTTACAAGAGATGGTTTGAATTCATATAATACTTAAGATTTTAATTTAGAGTAAATTTATAGGGAATATTTTTAAATTAGTTATTAAAAATGATATCCTGCAAGTGCTGGCCATTTTCTGCTTCGCACAAATGTGCTCTTTCCAACACATTTTCCATGACCTTTCGCAAAACTTCCGGTGTTATGTTGTTAATTTCGTCTCGAATATTGGTTTTTAATTCCTCAATAGTCCTAGGCTTATTAACATAAACTTTCCCTTTTCAATAACCCCAAAGGAAACAGTCTGGAGCGGTTAAATCCGGGGAACGCGGAGGCCAATTTAAATTGCTTCTACGCGAAATTATTCTTTCACCAAAGATGTTGCGTAAAAGAGCCATTGTGGCCGTCGCAGTGTGCGCTGTGGCTCCATCCTGTTGGAACCATATTTGCGGATAATTTTCCACGGCTGGCCTTAAGAAAATTTTCCAAATTGGCCCGAAATCGATCACCATTGATGAAAATGGCGACACCTCGATAATTTTCAAAAAAATATGGACCAATGATCCTTTCCTTTACACTTAACTGGGTGTAATTGTCATTGATGAAGTACTCTCGGGTTTTCCGTAGCCCATATCCTACAGTTTTGCTTGTTAACGAACCCATTTAATTGAAAATGGGCTTCGTCACTCATAACTAAGTTATGAATAAAATTGGGATTCTCTTGTGCTTTTTGCTGGAAATAAATTGCATAGTCAAGTCGTTGCTGGTAATCTGTCGGTTTCGATTCTTGGACAAGTTGAATTTTGTATGGAAACATTCTTATGGTATGCAAAATTCGCTGCAGCGACCCTCTTGAGAGGCCAAGTTGTATCGAACGTCTCCTGGTTGATGTTTCTGGATCCTCCCGAATATTCTCCTGTACCACTTGAATATTGTCAAACATGTGGTAGTCGTAGTCTGCCGGAACCAGCAAGGTTCCGAAAATTTGCAACCAGACGGTTTCTTGTGGACATTAAATTGACGACGGTATGCACGCTGCGTCAGCACAATGGACCATTGATTTGAAAAGTAAATTTAAACGATTTGGGCACGTTGTTCAGTTGTGTATTGCTCCATTATAAATTGTCCAAGTCTTCTTTACAAAATACTGAAAAGAAAAGAAAAAAAAATTATAATAAAAAAGTTATAAGGAATTCACACCACTTTGGTCTTTCTGAGCCACCCTTTATAATTCGAAAGACAACTGTATTTTATAAACATCTAGAACAAATTCAAAAGGAAAGACATATAACAGGTAACGATCGGATTTCTTATGGTAATAAAACAAAGTACACATTGTTTCTCAGGTCTTCTACACTACCCCAACCCCTCCCTTCTACAACAAAAAATTTAAACTCTTACCTAAGTAGTTAATTTAACTCAACGAGAAATACACTATTCTCTTTGTTATGTAATAGGGTTACTATTTTAAATTACGTTATGTTTTATAACGGCACATTATTATCGCAACAGTTTATAAATCTTGTAAAAATTATGCATCTGGCCTGATCTACTAGCGGAGCAAACTAATTCATCATGTAATTTTTAATTGGAAACAATTAAAAGACATTGCAGTTACGCTTAAAGATTGCTGAGAATTTTGAAACCATGCCTTAAGATTAGGGCCTCAAAATAATGATTTATGAAAAGTCTATCATGCAAAAAAATTATCTTTCAATTCCTATATTTCTTTCACAATTTAAATTATATTCCGGCAAATAATTTTAAAATCTGCTTTCGAAACTAAATCCCACCAAAAAAAAATTAGATTTTTGTAAGCAGTGCAGATTTCAATCTCTAACCGTATTGCATTTACGGAAATACTTAAATTTCTTGCAGCGAAGTATTTCTTCTGTACTGTTTTTTATTTAAGAAGTTTAAATAAAAAAAATTCATTAAGTTATTTTTTTTTAATTTATCCCCTACTTATTGATACCTTTTTCAGCACTGCGTAAAGGGAATACATGAGTAAGCTGTTTCTGGAAGGAATGAAAATAGCGCTTGTCAATTACAAAGAAAGACCTACAAATTGGGACATTTCATGTAATAAACTAGAAGCGCTCTTGTAAGCAGGTAAGCACTAAATAAGCGAATAAAAAAGTTATGAAGTTTTTTGGTGGAATTGATCGTGTTGATATTATTCCCTTCATCAAATTATAGTTTTGCTAAGCAAAACCAAAAAAAGCGATCACAGTGCGATCTAGATAACTTTTCCCATTATTGTCTTCTTCTATTTATTCATCAACATTTCATTAATGTTAAAGAAAAATGGCAAGAATTAAAAGAAAACTTTCCAGGTAATTTACGAGAATCGATTGTTCATCTAAATAAACGTTGTAGTGTATGGCAAAAGTCACTAAACATAAAAGTGTTGCCATTTAAAATAAAGCTAACATTTTGACAGCTGCAATATTTAAATAACTTCAAACACCTGCTCATTAGGTTTCAGATTTTAAGTTTCACTACAAATTCTAATGCACCAGTTTAAAAAGTTACAAACTTCCTAACGCATTTAATATTTCATACTTCTAAAAACTACTAAACAACTAATTTTTTCCAATAATATTTTCGTTTCTTATTTCTTCCACAAGATGTTGTAAAACATTGTGGCTCATTAAGCTTACGAGTTCTTTATATTAATGATGACGAACATGCTTACAAGTACATAAATTTGAACATTTATTCAACTTTATATTTAGTTGCCAAATTTTTTATTTTTTCATCTTGTATGTTCCCTGAGAAATTATAAATTTAGCAAAATATAAGTCAAGAAATTCAGTTATGTAAAGGAGTTAATTAGTGGGATTTAATTTAAATTAATTTTTCCTAAAATATTGAACTTATTTTCAGATTATTATTGAAAACACGAAATAGTGCTATATACGGCCATGCCGAATCTACTAATACCCTTCTATATCATCTACATAGATATAGTGGATGTGATTATTATATCATTATATAGCATAGTCTAGATATTATATTTTAAGTTATACGTCATTATGTTTTATTACTTTCCACATCATCGTGGATTTTACACTTTATCATTATTTTCTGTATTCTGTTGGTATCATTTGATACCAATATTGTGGGCGTTGATCCATATCCGCCATTTTATTTAGGGCACCATCATGGATTTTTACTTTTCCATAATTTACTTTATTCTACTGATCAAGCCCTTTTATTTGACACCAATATTGTAGGCGTTGAAGGAAACAAATCCATAATTATTAAATTTTGCCTATATATCAGTCATTTCATTCAGGACGCCATCTTGGATTTAACTTTTGCTTACTCAATTGTATTCTTATGGTCAAGTCTTTTTATTCGATACCAATATTGTGTGGAATTCTAACTTTTCCTTACTTAACTGTGTTCTACTGATCAAGCCGTTATATTTGATACCAATACTGGTAAGATTAAAGGTGAACATTTTTAAATAATTGATCAAACTCATATATAAAAAACTGTACGCCATTTTGTAGTAGCAATCATTTTTAATTTAATTTAATTAATTTTAAATTTTTTATTGTGTATTATATTCTGCTGGTCAAGACCTTTTACTTGATATGCACATTTACCAGATCGGTTGTATAGCTGTATAAAATCGATTATTGCTTGTATATTTTACAACAAAACTAGCAAGAGCGCTATATTCGGCCATGCCGAATCTTATATACCCTTCACAACGTGTAGTCATGCAATAACAGTAGTTTGTATCACCATTCCCTATATGAAATACGTACATTCATATAAAAAACAAACATATATAAAAACATCCCATTGTAAAATTATAAATTTACGTATGTATGTTTAAAAAAAATAAAAAAAAAATCAAAAATAAATAAAAAAAAAATTTAAAAGAAAATTAAAAAAAAAATTTAAAAAAAAAATTAAAATATATATAATAACTATAAAACAAAAAAAATAATAAAAAAAAATTAAAAAAAAATTATAATAAAAATATAAATAATATATTAAATAAAAAATAAAAAAAAAATAAAAAAAAATTTGTTTGGCTCAGCTGGGATTCGATGCCACGTTTTCTCTAACCAGTATACACGTTTGTATGTATGTATGTTGTTGTTGTGATGTTGTTTTTGTGGAAAAAAAAATCGAGGTGGTCGTGGATTTCTGCTCATATCTCAGTTGTTTATGTACCGATGTTTCTGATTTTCAACACCGATCTACTCCCAAATATTTCTGATATTTTAATACATCACCCGGGTCCATGCAATATCGGGGGGCTTCAAAAAGTTGATTTCAACATACACACGGACAGACTGACTAAGCTTAATCGACTCCCCTATCCATAAGCTTTCAGAATATATATATACTTTATGGGGTCGGAAATGAAAATTGTAGAAATTTCACACGGAATGACAAACCTATATATACCCTTTTTCACTGTGTGAAGGGTATAAAAATAACGAAATAGCCAAAAATCTCTAAATATATATACTTTTGAGCTTTAGCGATAGAGATTTAAGTTTTGCGAGTTTTATAATAAAACTGCAGATGTATTTTAGTGCTTATATATCAGTTAGTTTCTAAATTAATAATTGGTGTTCTTCAGAAATAATTTATAAGGCTACGGCTTGCGATTTGTTAACGCTAGGTGTTCAAAAATATGTGGGGGCTACCAAAACTTGATTTCAATCAACCCAGAAACATCAATATGTTCAATAAGTATTTAGAACGTAAGAAGCTTTCTAATAAGTTAAAATTTAATGTTAATCGAACAACACGATCTAAATTTAATAAAAATTAAAAAATTTTACGTTGCCTCGCATTCTGTGGAAGTGCCCATATTCCTTTTCAGATTCTAAAACTCGTTTCTTTATATTTTGTATGCTTTTAAAGATATTAGGTTTCTGCATTGTATGGTCATGTCACTGGTCCCTTTTCTAGTTTTAAATTTTTATTGACCTACCGCACATATATACTAGTACACCAGGTACTTGCCCTTAATTATAATTCATAAGAAATTAGTAAATTCGTAACCTAAAGCCATTTTAGTGAATTTTTTTTTAATATTTTTTTTTATATATTCAATCACATATTTATTTCAATGTTTCATTCCTAATACAATTTTAAAAATTATGCTTTACATCTTTTATATATTCCTACTTTGATGTTAAATAAAACACCAGACCAGCAAATGAATTTAGTTACTTCCAGCTCTGCATTTTTTGACATGTTACTGCAATCTTATGGCTTATAGATTTCATTTGCGTATGGGATGTATTAACTAAATGACGAGGTAAACACAGCATTTAAATCTAAATAAACATGCAAGATAAAAACAATTTTTATGAAAAATTGCGCACACAATTTTGACAAAAATCATCTTTGACGTTTATATTTAAGTAAAACAGTAAAAGATTTAAAGTATTTGAATTAATTGCCAAAACATAATCCAAACACGAAGAAAAACTTTCTTTTTTTCTTTTTTTAAGAAATAGTAGAAGGTGGAAACTAAAATATTTATTTTGTATTAAATATTAACAGTAATTATTTCAGCTTAAGGTCTTTTTTATAGTAAAAATATTGTTTTTAATTTTATTGTTTATCTCAACTATCTCACTGCTCCGTTGTGTAGCATCGTCAGGAAATTAAATTAATGTTTAAATTTAAATAATATTTTTGTGTGAGAAAATAAATTTGAAATAATTTTTCTAAAAATTTAACATACAAATTTCAATATTTTGTCATATGAAAACGTTATTATAAAAATGTATTAACTCAAAAATTAACAAGCAGTTTAACAATGTTATAAACATACGAAAATATGTGTGCATATATTTTTAATGAGTTACTTTTTATACCCTTCACCTGTGGTGCAGCTTCTAGACAACCGAGAGAGTCAATATTGGTATCATCTGAAAGGACTTGACTAGCGCAATATTAGCATTATAAAAAAATTTATATTCATGTTGGCCACCACTACAAAATGACGGACAATAAATTTATATATTCGTCAAATCTGGTATTTTAAAATGTAACTTCTTGAACACCCTCAATATTGGTATCAAATGAAAGGGCTTGACCAGTAGAATACAGTAAATTATTGAAAAATCTAAAATCAAAGGTGGCGTCAAAAACAAAATGGCGGATAAAATTTTTTTAACCCCATCAATATGGGTATCAAATGGAAGGGCTTGACTAGTAGAATACAGATAACCAAGCCAAAATTCAAAATCAAGGCTGGCGTCGGAAATAATAAAGAAAAATGGCGTATAACATGAAATATAGGTTAAGCTACGATGTTGGATTATACCTACTTACGTACATGATGGTGAAGGGTATTATAAGATGCGGCTCGGCCGAATATAGCACTCTTACTTGTTATGTATAAAATGTCTGTAATTCTGAGCAATATTATTAGTCTCTGCCTTATAGTTTATTCTAAATGTTGATGTCACATTAAAAATTTGTTACATTTCTAACATAAATCGACGCTTATATTTAATTCTGTGTTTATAAGCGTATATCTATTTATATTAGAAATTAAATTTAAGATTAAGATTAAATTTTTTTAATTGCATTACAAAGTACGAAATTAAAAAATATTTGTATTATCCAATTCAGAAACAAAACCCAATAATAGTATGTTTAAAGTTTTGAAAAAGAGCTTGTCATAGTTTCTAAATAAATGAACGAGAAAATGATAGTTTGCAAAGGCGGTTTTATTTATAATAGTATTCATCGTACTTCTAGATATACAGGGTATCCGTCGAGAAGGGATACTACTTTGTTTTGCCGCCATTTTGGTAAACATTAGTCTTTACAGTTCATATTTCGCAATCGTGAAGTAGAGACGTGGCAAATTTATTATGGAAAAATATGTTTTAATTGTTAAAACATTTTATCAAAATCAATCATCGATTACTGTGACGATGAGAAAGTTACATGAAATTTTTAAAAGAAACGACGTGCCAACAACACGCACTTTTTATCATGTAGTAAATGATTTCAAAGAAAGAGTGACTATAGCTTATAAGCCCAAGCATGGACCACAACGTACTGCAAGATCGTTTGAAAACATTACTGCTGTTCAAGAAAGTGTTCAAAACAATCCATCAATCTCAATTCGATGCCGTGCTCATAAGCTTGGTCTTCAAAGAGCATCTTTGGCCACAATTTTCCACAAAGATTTGTATTTGTTTCCATTTAAGATTCAGTTGACACAAGAGCTTCTACCAGAAGACCATTTACGCCACCATACATATGCCAATAGGATGTTACAGCTCGCCTATGACAACCACGATTTTTATGAAAAAAACATTATGAGTGACGAGGCACATTTTCATTTCAATGGATATATGAATAAACAGAATAGTCGGTTCTGGGCAATGAAAAATCCTCAAATTATTCACCTTTGCATCCATTAGAAATGACAGCCTGGTGGGCAATTTGCTCAGAAGGAATCATTGGACCTTACTTCTTTCAAACTGAAAGCGGCATAACGGTAACTGTCAATGGGGAACGATATCGTGATCTAATTGAAAACTTTTTAACGCCAGAACTACATTCTTTGGGCTTGACTTATATGTGGTTTCAACAAGACGGTGCCACATCGCATACAGCCAGAATTGCAATGGAATTACTGCGAAACCTCTTTCCACAACAAGTTATTTCAAGGAATGGTGATGTTGATTGGCCTCTACACAAAAACATTTATCAATATAAGATCAATTCTCTTTAATTTAATCAAAAATTATAAAAGAAAAAACAAATAGTATATCTTCCCAGCGGACACCCTGTAGCATGTAGGAATGCAAACGATATATCGATGCTTTTCTATCATTTTTTGTACAATTTAGTTTATTTTAATAAATTTAGTTATTTACTTATTTCGTTAAAAATCGAGATACGCGCTTTGTATAAAAAATTCATTGATATACCCTTTGTCACCAAGTGTAAAGGGTGTAAAGGGCATAAAAACAAGAATGCAACTATCATCACCTAAGATGTGAACTCCTCTTTGGTGCTTGAGTGTGTTCTAAAGCTCAATAGTTGTGCCTCTACAAATAAGGTAACGCTGATGTGGGTTAAGGGACACGTGGACATAGCTGGGAATGAGGCTACTGACGAAATTGCGAAGAAGTCGTCTGAGGCTGCATTCTGCGGACCGGAACCAAGAACTGCTCTGGGCAATGGGTTAGTGCGGGCGAAGATCTTTCAATGGGTGAACTCTATGAACTTGCGAAGGTGGATGGGGAAATACACGTGTAGACAGGCTCGTATGGTGCTCAGGAAACCACTTGGCAGGGGCGCAGTGAAGATACTCGGTTTTAATCGGAGTACGATGAGCCGGATCACTGCGTTGATTACAGGACATGGGAACTTCAAATATCATCTGAAGAGGATGCAGATCGTGGATGAAGATATTTGTTGAATGTGCCTGGAGGATGCCGAGATGGCAGCGCATGTAGTATGCGAGTGTCCGGCGTTGGCGTGAGGAAAATTAAGGATCACAGGCAAGCATACATTAAGTGTGAGTGCGATGGGGGACCTTAGTCTGAGAGAGATGCTGGCGTTTACAAAGAACTGTGCGATGAGGATTGTCGACAATCACCAGTCGGCAGTGTGAAATCGTTTTCCTAGTCCAGAGCAAACGCCGGTTGTGGCGCGGGACTCAGTGATTGAAGGTATACTGATCGGTGGACACGAAATCACTGAGCGACCCGTGATAGTAGTGGTCTGCTTCGATATTCCCCCCACATGTGTGTGTACAATCATCACCTAAGGTCATGACTGACTTTCCTACAAAGTTGCGCGATTATGTCAAATAAAAATCTTATAAAGTTCTGTCCAACATAAGAAAATCGCAACAAAATGTGTGATTGGATGACACACTGTCAAACAAAAAAGATGCAAAAACAATTTTTTTTGTACAGCTGGTTTACAAAAAGCAACTCTAATCGCACAGATACTAATATTGTATGAAAATTTCAAAAAGATTATTAAATCGGACACACTTGTCAAGAAATCTGTCGCACATATGCATTTTTTGTCCACACTATCACACTTTCTGAACACACATACAATTTTTGACATATCGAACCACTAAATCTGATAGTCAGTCATGGCCTTTAGATAATGTCATTAAAGTTTTGAGTGATTAGTTCTGGAAATTTCTTTAGCGTCTTTTCCGTCTAGTAACTTGATGTAACTACAGCATTTCAGAGAGGTTTTTTTGAGATATATTTTTAAATGAAATTTAACAAACCAAAATTATAAGAACAGAAAGAGAATGTGTGAATGAAACTTTGAGTTTCGAAAAGTAACAGTTATTGATCGGCAGACCTTGTGAAGCAAATTGGGCTGCATAATGAGCATATATGTATGTTTCTTTTACTCGGCTGATGTCGAAGAAAGCTTACTTTTTTAAATTATTCTATCATTAACAAATATGCTTCTTTTAATATTTTAAAGAAATGTCTTTAAATATGTAAATCACCTCTATTACAATATTCTACAATCGACAAATGTCCCTTTAAAAAAAATGTGCCTCTCGTATTAAATCAACAACATTCTAGAAATTGCGTGACATAACTGTTTCTAAACAAAAATAATAAATCTGAGTAAACTAAAGATACATCATACATCCAACCACCATAAACATTTTCTTTATTTATTGCTTTACATTTTGGCTATTAATCGATAAGAATATAAAACTGTTTGTGAAGGTATTGTAACATCTTCTCACAAATAACCACAAGCAGTGGAAGAAAAAGTAGTTACAAATTGCTCTGCATCATCATAAGTTGTGATGTGGACATGATACCAGAACTTATGTACGTTGAGCATTATCATATGAATGGAGAAAATTGTTTTATAATTTATTCTCTTTTTTTTTTTTGGTTTATTTGGGTCGACCCTGAATCTTTTAGAAACACACACACACACACTGAAGCACTCTGGCAGTCATTCATTCATGTAGATATTTAATCGTTTCTTTTTTTGTTTTTTGTTTTTTTTTTAAATTTCACAGTTGTCTGCAATATTTTCACTGTCAAAAATTTAATTCACATTATTTATTACTTGAGTTTTTCTTTTATTGTTGTTTGTTTCGTTTTTGCAGATACGTATCACCGCCGCGGCAACAAAAACAACAACAAAACCCATCATCGCTTTTACTTGATATCTTTTGCATTTTTTTAAATTTTTTTCATCGAACAGTTAGTTCACAATCAGTTAAATTCTCATTTATAATATTTTCTTTTTTTTTCGTTCGATTCATATACAATTTTGTTGGGTAGTTTTTCTATGATATGATTTCAGTTTTAAGTTTTTCTTTTACAACAACATTCTGTTGTTGTGTATGTTTTTGTTTGCTTCATAATTTTGCTGTCTGAATGGTACATCTCTTTTTCGTTTTCTTGCGTTTAATACAATTGTTATTTTAACAAAATGTTGCAACAGCAGCAGCAACAACAACAAACAAATAGTTAAAATAAATGGTCTTATGATGATATCGGTATCAGAAGTTTCAACAACAACAGCAGCATCATCAGTAAAACTACTTACAATACCACTGTATCTGATAGATGTAAAAATATTTTCTTTTCAATAGTTTTTCCCTCAGAAACTTCAAATGAAAATGTGTGTATTTTTATTATACGAATTAAATTTGAGTAGTAGAAGCACGCAGTGATATTTAGTTTTGAGTGTCGGTGTGTGTGCATGTACTTTACTTGAAAATTGCTGCAATTGTAATTCATTCTACAGCTCATCTCATCATTCATGATTTCGTTTGTGTACTAGTACATCACAGTCATTACTAATGGTTCAGGATTTATTTAATACCAACCATTCTTAAGGTTTTGATAAATGTTTATTGTATCATTTGCAAAAAAAAGTAGATGTTTATATACTTACTGCCAAATAATCACATTTAGAGATGTAACGAATGCTACTTTAGCGTATGCCAAGTCGAATAATAAAATGAAATGATAACGAATAGCGGAGCGACAATTTTTATTTTAACGTTGTATCTATGTCACTCTGAAAACTCTGTTTAAAATATGCAAAGAGATTGGTGGTAAATCATATGCTAACAACATGCCTATTGAGGATCAAAATGGTACATTAGTTACAGATAAATCAGCCCAACTGATGATTTGGAAGACGCATTTTGAATCGATTCTTAATACAAACCATGACGACTTATCTGACGATGTACCAATCGTTAGAAGAAACAATCCTAACAGATTAATAAACTGTGATGCACCGTCAGCTAGCGAAATAAGCACTGTAATTATGTCCTTAAAACCCGGTAAAGCTCCTGGTGTAGATGGGCTTCCAGTTGAATGTTTTAAAATCGATCCCGATAGTATGTCAAATCTTCTACACCCTGTTTTTTTGCGCATCTGGAGGGATGAGGATATCCCGGCCCAATGGAAAGAATCTACTATTGTAAAGATCCCAAAAAAGGGAAATAGAAGAAAATGCTCTAATTGGAGAGGAATTAGTCTTCTACCCGTAGGCAACAAAATTTTTACTTCTTTAATTTTAAATAGAATATCTGATCACCTTAATAATGTCATCAGTAAGAATCAGGCTGGCTTTCGCTCGGGTCAATCTTGTATTGATCACATTAATACAACCAGAATGATAATCGAACAATCAGTTGAATACAATGCTCCATTGTATTTAACATTTATTGATTTCGAAAAAGCATTTGATGCAATTAAACGTAACCACATTTGGTCATCATTACGGGCAAGAGGTGTCCCAGACAAACTGGTAAACATTATTACAAATAGTTATAACGGTATTACAAGCCAAGTTCTTCACGAAGGACAGCTGAGTGAGCCTTTTCATACATGTAGCGGGGTAAGGCAAGGTTGTTCACTTTCACCTTTACTGTTTATAGCTGCACTCGATGTTATTTTGGCTGCAGCTAATATTAATCCTAGCGGTATTGAATGGGGGTTTCGGCGTAAGTTGGATGACTTAGAGTATGCAGACGACATCGTCTTCTTTTCCCATAGATATAATGATATGCAAAGCAAAATATCAACTATTGTATCCGAATCAGCAAAGGCGGGTCTAAAAGTCAATGTGGGAAAAACTAAAGTTATGAGGATAAATACCAATAACGACTCCACATTTACTATTAACAGCCTTGGAGGATGTGGAGAAATTCGAATATCTGGGAAGTGTGCTTACAACAGATGGTGGTGCTGCTGCAGATGTCGAAAACCGAATGAGAAAAGCGAAAAATGTATATGGGTCCTTAATGAAAGTTTGGAAAGCTAGAACAATTTCTACGCAAACTAAGATGAAAATTTTTAATGCTTGCGTAAAATCTGTGTTGCTGTATGGTAGTGAGACCTGGCTAGTTACAGAAGCTATTTCAAATAAACTTCAGACCTTCATAAATCGTTGCTTACGACGTTTACTTGGAATATGGTGGCCAAATACTATAAGAAATGAAGAACTTTGGAGAATATGCGGTCAAACAAAGCTAGAACTTGAAATCCGTAAAAGAAAATACCAATGGTTAGGCCACACTCTTAGAAAAACTGTCGATGATGCAGCACACTTTGCTTTAGAATGGAATCCACAAGGACGTAGACTTCGAGGTAGGCCAAAGCAAACTTGGCGTAGAACTGTGATGCAAGAAACGAGGAAATCTTTTGGTCAATTGAGAGCTATTGCACATGATAGAGATCTGTGGAAGTTATATGTTAACAACTTATGCATTATTTAATATGTATACATACTTTTTTTTCTATTTTTATTTCTTTTATGATGTATGTGAATAGACTAAGTTCTTTAAGAATATGTCATTAATAATAATAATAATAATCTATGTCAATGAAAATATATGCACGTATGTATAGGTTGGTGCAGACGAAGACGTCGCAAACCGGATAGACAAAGCGCGTAAGGCTATGTACTCGATGAGGAAAGTTTGGATATCAAATGATCTTTCCCGTTACCTTAAATTAAAAATTTTTAAAACCTGTATTAAACCCATTCTCCTTTATGGATGTGAAACCTGGGGCCTGAATAAATTCGTTACAAGGAGGCTCCAAACATTCGCCAACCGTTGTCTACGCCGTATCATCAGATGCTTCTGGCCAAACACGATCAGCAACTCTGAGCTGCTCCACAAAACAAAACAGATACCAATCCAACAAGACATCTTAAGGTGAAAATTTTGATGGATCGGCCACACGCTCAGATCAATAAATACAATCGGAAAAGCCGCTCTGATGTATAATCCACAAGGTTCCCGATGACGAGGACGCCCAAAGACAACCTTGCGTACAACAACACTCAATCAACTATATTAAGAACAATGTCCATGGAATGAAGCTGTACAAATAGCTCCCGATTGCAATCGATGGAAATCTCTAATTGAGGCCGTTTGATCCCAAGCTATTCTCCGGCTTGGGAACATCATCATCATGTATTGATTTAATAATGATAACGTAAATGCCCTTTGTAATGAATTTAAATATGTATTTTCTTCTTCTTGTTGTAGGAATCCTCAATTTGTTTCTTCTAGAGTATTTAGATCCTCTTTAAATATATCTTTTGTTGTAAGAGTTACTAAATTTTGGAATTTGCTACCATTAGAATTGGGTTCATTTACACATCCTAATAATCAAATATGATACATGATTATACTTTCATTATGAATATTTACCTCGAATTTTTATGCTTTTGTGTTTAAGTACTTGGGTGTTTTATTACAATGCAATATATTTATTTTGGCCTGATTGGCTTATATTACTTTGTGGAATTGAATAAATGAAGAAATAAATAAATAATTATACAGGGTATTTTTTAGACCTATAGAACTTTCGGTAGGAGTAACTGTAAAACAAGCTATCATGATAGTAAAGTGTGTTTAATTTGTTTTTTGATAAATCACCGTGAAAAGACTTATAGCATATATATAGAATGACCCTGTTTCCACGACATATTGTTAGTTTGATTTGGCAGTTCTTCGTGTTTTTTTTTTATTTAAATAATTCTTTTGTTTTTTGACGGTAAACATTAAGAAATATAAAATTTAATATAGAAAATTATAATTATTTTATCAATGGAGGCAAAAAGTAAGTAAAAATACTAATAATATTGCAAATTTATAAGTGTATGCAAATAATATCATTATTTTTTTTAAATACAAGAAAATAGAAAAAGTGTAAGAAAATAGGACCAGTGCAGCCAGCAAACCGTCTAAACACAATTTCGTCTCATCCAATAATTTTTTATGTGGCCAATAGTCTTCTAGACGCAACAACTTTCCTTAAAATTTTATTTTTTGCTTCCATTTTATTTTTTATAAATGAAATTGAACTTTTTTTCTTTGCTTTGATTTTTTTGACAGCTGGATATTATAAACTACCGATAAAAATTTTTATATAATTCGGATGGTTATTTTAAATGAATAACCCACAAAAATAGTAATTTGCTTTGAAACTTTTGCATGGGAAAATTATGTTATTTGGTTCGTAATTAGGCTTTGAATTATAAATAAGACATCGAATTACGTATATCGTTGCCGTGGAAACATGTTATTACACCAGAACCACGTTCACAATTTCTAAAAATTTATTTCCAAATTTCGCGCTCTGTTCGTCAAATCGTTAAGTGAACATAATCTTCTATCATGGCGTAGCTACAAATTTTTTGCTGTGGTGGCAAAAGTTTAAAAAAAATTCTGGAAGGGGTCAGAATCATAAACTGAGTTAATTTTAAATGTATGTATATTTAATGTAAATACTTAACTTTTTAAAATTCTCTGGGTCGCATCGCACTCCCTAGATTGGTTTGGTTACGCCCATGTGACCACATTTGCTCTATTGGATAATATTTATCCAAACGGAGCCCGCACCGTGCATACAGAAAAAGCCATTGCAGCCAATGTGACAGAGTGTGGAGTTTATCAATTCAACACCGTTCTCAGCAACTGGTTGTCCGTCCGTTCACTGCTTGGAAAGCTTTAAGGAGAGATCTTGACTTGAATCTATAAAAAAAAATTAACTGGTGCAACAATTAATACCAACTGTCCATTAATTGCGTCGTGTTCTCGGTGGATGAGCTGAGAGTCAACTGGAAGTGGAACCTGATTTTTATCGTCAAATCATCTTCAACGACGAGGCTAATTTCTGGCTTAGTGGATATAAATTGTTTTTTTTTGGACAGATCACAATAGCAAGCGCTGCGCGCAGACGCGGAGGCCTTATGCCAAATTTAAATATTAAATGGCATGAAATTTGTTGACTAGCAAAATCAAAACTTTGGTCATTGCACCTCATTTTAGTAACACCAAATTTTCAAAAGGAATACAACTTTTTGATGCATAATTATTGGATGCATACCTTCAAAATGTGAGATTTTATCACATTTTCAGTTTTTATATTAAAGCCATATAAGCTAGTTTAAAGTATTGGCCATTTTCAGCTATTACCTTGTCTCATCTTTCTGGCAAGGTATCGATTCCGCGCCGTCATAAGATCAGGTCAATTACGGATATCCTGTTCTAAAGTAAAGTGTATCCCACAGAGGGCATTACACATCGATATATACAAATGGTAGTCGAAAGGTGTAAGGTCTGGTCTATAAGACGGGTGAGGCAAAACTGGAATATAACGATTTTATGCCTGGCGAGAATTGTCTCGCCCAATGCTTGTTTCATATGAAATAGTTGCAATATGATGGTATTAAGTCTTTTGGACCCAATCAATACAGACCATTACCTAACAGCCATGAATATTTGACTTCGGTGTCTATCTAGCTGGTTGGCCGGGCGTCACATACTAAAGCTTAAGCTTTTTCTAACGAATTCATGTTTAATCGCAAACTATTATTCGGTTTTCATTTATAGTACTTTTATAATTTCTTTAAGGCACTTTTTTGACAAAGATGCCACTTCATTGTAACAGTTGTAGAGTACCGTTAAAAAGTATTTAGAAAATCGCATAATCGTAAGTGCAAACAACAATAAGTTTCGACAGGTTTAACGATTGTAGGATCGTTAAAAGTTACTGAATGGCATGTACTTGCACTTTTTTAATAAAGTTTTTTGGAGAATATTTTTCAAGAATATTTTTTTTAACATTTCATCTGAAAGAACATTTAACATTAATAAGAAAGCCACAAAATAATTTGGTTTAACGGTGATTTAATATTTTAGCCGCAACATTTTGAAGTGTGTACAACGCCACCAAAGAAATTATCCACGATTATTTTCTCGATACAAAAAAGCGAGTTTAGAATTTTACCAAAAACAATATGAGAACGAATCGAAATAAGGTGAGTATATCTGCGCATTCTTTGTCTAATACTTTACAAAATTGTGAACAAGGATAATGTATTCCACTGAAAACAAATTTATTTAAGACGGTACAGATGGTTACAACTCTTACTGAAGATATTTACGCAAGGATCTGTTATATATGCATGTATAAAACCACGCGCCACCGCTCCTTACATTTCAATGACCTAATTTTAGTACACTGCCGCTCGCGATGAGTAATTAAATAAGAATAGCGAAGTATCAAATGTAAAACCTAAATAATAAGCATTCCAAGTGGCTTATGCATGCATGTATAACTTTAGAATATAAGTTATAATACATAAAAAATTCAATTCAATAATCAATAGTGAATAATCATTATAAGACGGTGTGCTCTTCAACCGGTTGAATATTAATACAATAAATAAATCTATAGAACTTAAAATATATTTGATGGTGTTTTTAATTTAAATAGAATAATCATTACAGATCCAAGCTAAAAAAAATTGTAATGTTTCTCTAACGCTTGTTGAAGCATTCTGTTTGTCGTATATGCTATCGTTTCGAAATAACTCACAACTATTCCAAAGAGAAACTTGCAGTTTCTAAGAGAAATCAAGGAAACAACAATTTTGCAGCTCACTAACTCCATGGTTTATCAAAGTAACCACACTCTAATACAATACTCAAATAACATACCACAAGTACGTGAAATTTACGCACAAAAACGCCGGAACTTTTCTAATGACACAATCCGTTTTGAGAGATCAGTTCAAGATAAGGGGTATTGATTTTGATTTAATGCGGAAACTCTTTTAAAATGATTAAATTCATTGTTTTTGAATTTTTGTTTTATCGAACTTTTCTGTTTGAACTAATATTTTAAATTTTAATCAGGCTTGAGTTCATTATTAACATTCTTATTGTTGCCATGAATTTTTTTTTAAAAATTGTGAAAGAATAATTTGAAAAAAATTTAATTTTAAAAGGGCCAGAGAACACATAATTGATTACCAGCTGCCCTTTCCAAATGTCAAAATTGTTTCTCTTCGTATTTCTAATTGTCAGACTTTCTCTCCAAAATTGAATCACTTTATATATGTAGCTTCACCGACCGTTAATATTCAATTTAAAAATTAACTTTTGTTATACTTACTGGTAGTTTGTCAGCAAATAATTTGGCAGACAAATGAGACGAAGAAATTAAGCTTAAGGAAAAAAGAACAAATAACACAGAAAATCATGATCACAAAATTGGCTGGCGAAGTGAGTTTCCGATATAAAGGGCAGATGGTCGAATGTTCATCGCATATCCTGAACGACGTTTTACAACTTCGCTATAATACTCCTCGGCCATGGGTATTTTCGGAAGTTATTATACAACATTAATAAGTGCCGAACTACCTTTTCTTTGTCTAAAAACGAAGAAGTAATAAATTCCTTTTTCGTATGTTCTCGATGAAGCAATATGCCTCGAGAGACCAGTAGTGCGATTCACTAACTTATTTTAACGATAATCGTATCGTTAAAAAAGGTTAACAACAATTATATCGATTTCGGTATTCAGAAACATATTTTAACGTCAGTTGTTATTGTTATATAAACGACAATAATTTTATTGCTGTTTATTTTATCGACAAAAAGTTTAACTTTGTACCCGACTTAAAAACCACTTGTTTAGGTCGCGACTATGGCGCCACTTACTGTGTGAGGGATGTTGGTGGAGAATTTATTTAGACACTTTTTATGACAAGGATGCTACTTTAATGTAAAAGTATTTAATGAATCGCAAAATCGATAGTGCAAACAATATCAAGTGTCGACAAATTTAATTATTGTCGGATCGTTAAAAGTTAGTAAATCGCACCACAGAACTAAATATAACAGTCGAAAAGCAAATCGTCGTTGCTGTTACGAATTCAGTTATTAGTTATTCACTGAGTTTTCAACAGAAAAAAAAAAACTATTTTTATAATGTTACTTAACAATAATAAACTTACGCATACCGACTTTTGTTTGTTTTTGAACCAACCAAGATAGTTTTTCCTAAACGCTTTGGGGGATAGATGTATGGCCAACAATAGTTCAAGATAGAGCAATTAAATTTTTTTTTTTTAAATTGTCACCGATAACCGATTTTTTCAAAGCAACGACGAAATGTTAAATGTGTAAAAGAATATGAAAGTTTATCGAGCTCGAAAAAGACCCGATCTGAATGCTAGTGAATAATATCTAAAAATTTTAAAGTAGTGGCTCGGGCTCGGACAACAAGAAAGCTAAGAATTAGTAACAATTTAACGGCCATAAAGAAAATCCAATTAGAAGAAATGCAAACAGCGATTTCTGGAAGGAGTTTAAATTTTTGCAGGAACAGACAGAGTGGTCTTATAGTGGGTATGCTAACAGGGTAGCAAAACATCATACGAATGGAGAATACTTAAATACTTTTTTTAAAATCCTTCTCCCCAAAAAAAAAATTGTTGAAACTACAAGATCAAGACATATTTATTCATCAGGTAATTGCAGTTCGGAGAGAACTTGTTTGTTTATATGTTTTATATATTAAGTTTGACATTTAAAATAAATGAGAGAAGAGAGAAAATTATTTTTTATCTATGAACTTTGACATCTGAAATTTAAAATAAGTGAAGAAAAAAATAATCAGCTGACGAATCAAGACTACCTGATGAATAAATATGCCTTGTGCAAAACCATACAATTTTGAGTACAAAATACATAAAATTTATTAAAAATATGGCAATATTGTTAAGAATCTAAATATTTTTAAATAAGAGCATAACAGCAAATATTGTCAAAATCTTGATTTTATCTTACGAATGCCTAAAAATTCATCATCCCCCAGTTCTGATTCACAACGAATATTAAATCTGAGTAAAAAGTAAATAACCCTTAGCACTTTAATAAAAGTTTCCAAATATTTTTTAAAAAAAATTTAATTATTCTCTTAAGGCATTCTCTACCGATGGCAGGTAAGCAAACCCAAAGTAGTCAATGAGTTCAATTATTTTTATCAAAATTCCATTTGACGACTGCTTTAATCATTTTCCACTATTAAAAACTTGTTTAAAGCTCTTTTATTTTTTGAATAAAAATAAACTTTAAAAAAATTACTAAAGATTAACGAAATTACTATAGAACGCCCTTAATTAGTCCATTAAATGAACATGAGAATAAAATAATAACTCAACATTTTGCGTTTAAAAGTCAGAGGAATAAGTATTTAGTTTATGCTGTTGCATGCAACATGCACTGTATTTTGTACGGTCAATTTTTAAAGTATGTGGTAGCTTATGCAACATCTTTAGGAACTAAAAATATTTAACTATTTAACTAATTGTTGAATTTCTCTGCTACAATTTTTTGAAATGTTTATCCGGCATGTTATTAAAAAAAATATTTTTTTCTTATTAGAAAATAGTTATCAAAACTAGCTCGTACTAAATTTTAGAAAAATAGAAATCACAGTTCTTCAGAATGACATCAAATGTTTTTTTTTTCTGGTATGTGGAGTGACATATCCCCTGCTCTAATCCTAACAATTTTATGACTGGAAAAATAAAATGATATTGCAGTCAATTATACAGAATTTAAAGCCCATATTAATTACAGCTCTGTAGATATGCCACTTAATATATATTTTCATTGTATGAAAAGGGCCACGCCCTAATAATTTATCGTATCTAATTTTTCAAATGAATTACAAAAAATTTTTTTCAATATCTAATACCAGGATTACAAACTTTAATATTTATTGTTCCTAAAGTAAATAATATAATAGTTTTTTTTTGTATGGGCTTAAAACTTCCCCATCGATTTTTGGTTGGAAAAAGGGCAAAAAGTAATATTTTTCTAGATACCTCATAAAGTGTATATCTTTATATTGAAGGTGTCATGCCCATTGTCCTTTTTAAGCTCGTTTCAAACTCAACTATGCAGGTTGTAATAATACCCCACAATAGCTTTGAAAACTTTGCATACCACAGTACTCTTGATATGAGGCACAAACTATTACTTTTGTATGGGAGGTTGGCGCCACACCCCCTTTTCAAAATTTTAAGAAAAACTTTCCGTAAGATAAATTCTTGAACTTCATAGATTATTATAAAAAAAAACAAATCGCTTCAGTAGTTCTCCTATATTAGATAAATTAAAAAAGTGGGCGAGGTCAGTTTTTGTTGCCGTTAAAACCTAAGTTTGGTTATGACAAACATTTGAAAAAAAAAATAGCAAAATCGGTGCAGCCACTCTTAAGTGATGCAATATTCAACGAACTACATTGGATATTAATTTTACCTTGAATAGAAGTGCACTTCCATTGTCGCTCTATTCTTAAATTCTTCATTTGTTTTTTTTTTCGTTGTTTGCCTTACGTTCTTTATTTACTTTCTGTTTGTGTGCATTCGAAATGAATCCTTTTCCTGTCATACTCTGACATTTGACTGATTTAATATTGGCTTTTAAAAGCCAACCAACCAACAGGCCAAAATGAATATTATTACCACAACTACCGTCCTACCTACCAGATTGTGTGGCTGCGTGTAAACGGCCTTTAAAATTATCATCTTGTTTGACTTAAATTACATTTGATACGTTTGCGTTTTCAAAGGTTGTTTTAATGTTTTCTTTATTTTTTTTTGAGTTTTTTTGTTGTTTCTGTTGTTGTTTGGTCAAACTACCCATTTAACGCCACAGGTGATTTGTGAACAAATTACAAATGACATGGCAGCACGAAGTAAGGAATGCGTTTTGTAGGGAATATGAGAAATACGCTTTTAAATTATCTCCTTTTAAAGGGTAAATTGTTTTTATATTTTCTCTGTGCTCTTTGCAATCCCTAAATGCAGTTGCTTTTTTTAAATTTAAAAAAAAAATTAAAGTTTTATATTCATTAAATTTAAAATTGGTTTAAAGAGTATTTTATTTAAAATTTTTCTTAAATACACAGAAAAAATTAATTTTTAAATATAAATTTTATTTTTAATTAATTCAAATAATTTTTTTTAATTGATATTAAATTTTTTCGAAAAACTTAGAAATATCTGTGAGATGAAAAAAATAAATTAAAAAACAAATAGTAGCACTATATTCGACTGTGCCGAATCTTTTATACCCACCAACAATTTTGTGTACATTTAATGCACAAAATTTATTCTTTTGTTATTAACTGTAATCGCTATTGAATAATACCTTTATACTAAAATATATGTCTCACTTTCTTTGTGTAACTTCGATATGCTATTAAAATATTTTCGTAAGTTTAGTCTTTCAACAAAAGTGGGCGTTAAAGTCGGCTTGTTAATATAGTCAATATAGCTAATAAATAAAACTGAGAAATTATATGAATTTAAGATAAACCGTTATATGTGAGGTAGGCCTTAAAGTGGTCATGTCACTCAACAATGACATTGACTAGAAGGATATAGCTAGATCGTCATAAAATAAAACCCTAATTCCGAATATATTTACTTTATGGGGTCTAAAATGGATATTTCGATGTGTTACAAACGGAATGACGAAATGAATACACCCCCACCATTTCTTTGATGGCGGGTATAACAAGATTGACAAAAAAAATTATTTTCTGTCATGATTTGATTTTTAAGGATAACATTAATAAAATTTTTATTAAACATCAAGGCATATTTATTTATCAGGTACTCTTGATTCGTCAGCTGATTTTTTTTCTTCACTTATTTTAAACTTAAGCTGTCAAAATGCATAAATAAAAAACAATTTTCTCTCTTTTCTAATTTATTTCAAATGTCAAACTTCTACAAAAAAAAATATAAACGAAAAAATTCTCTCCGAACTGCAATTACCTGATGAATAAATATGCCTTGATTAAACATGTTTAAGTAGGGAGGTGAATAATAAAAAAATAGTGGCCACTTTGCAGGATGAATTTTTTATAAGTACAGACACATAGAAAAACTTAATATGAATTAATAAAAATTCTATTTGATTTTGTTCCCATCATCAAAATGATATATGAAAAATAATAATTTTTATTAAAATATTGCGAAATATGTACATATGTATATCAATTAAACTAGTTTAAAAAAATTAATAAAAATTTGTATACTTTTTAGAAATGTCTTTTGACCAAACAAAAACAGTTTGAAATTTTACCAAATTTATTTTTGGTTGTGAAGTACAATTGTTCTGGTTGGAAATTAAATATTATTTCATTCATATGACTGCGGCTAATTCGATCAAACTAAATTTCGAGAAATTTTTTGTATCTCGACAATGGCGTCACGAATGTTGGCCTTCAAGTGCTCAATTGTCTCTGGTCTACAATTTTCATTTCCGACCCCATACATGGTGATACAATTGTTATTGCGTGACTACACGTTGTGAAGGGTATATAAGATTTGGCACAGCCGAATAGAGCACTCTTAATTGTTTTTTTTTTATAAATATAAGCCTTAAATTTTAGTCAAGTTTCCGAACTATAGGAATTATCATTTGAGTAAAATAATTTTCTAGAGAAAATAATGGAGATGCCAATATTTTCTGTGTTTTTAGTTAAATTTTTTATAAAAATAAAATGTTCAATAAATTTTTGAATTACAAACAATTTAAAAAAAATACACTAAAAAGATACAATAGTAATAAGAAGAGTTGGAAATTTAATAACAGATTGGTATCAAAAACCAACTGCTTCAGGGAGACTTATTAATTATTTTTCTAAGCATTAATAAGAAAGTTATTATTACTTTATAGATAGAGTACTTACGATAAATGGCAGGTATTTTCATGAAAAGAATCGAAAAATTTTTATAAATATTCTTAAGAATAATGATTTTCCTATTAGATTAATTTATAAATTAATTGGTAAATTTGACTATAGAAATGTTAATAATTCAAGGAATATTGTTGAGCCGAAAATCTATAAGTCATTGACTTATGTACCGGGAGTATCTGAAAGGATAAAGAAATCTAAAGTTTTTGACATTGATAGATATGGGATGGTATAAAAAACGCTTAATACAGTAGGTAATTTATTTAAAAAGACCAAAGACAGAATACAAAAATGGAATAGATATAATTTAGTATATAAGATACCTTGTGGTGGTAATGATAGTGAGAAATGTAGTAAAGTGTATATAGGTACAACTAAAAATAAACTAAAAACAAAAATTTCTGGACATAAGGCTGACCAAAGGCATAGCGATAATAGAAATTCACAAAAAACAGCATTATCCTCTCATTGTTCTAAATTTAATCACTTTCCAAACTTTGAAAATGTTTCAGTTTTAAACACAGAAGTTAATTATAAGTGTCGATTTATGTTAGAAATTTTAAAAATTATTAATGTACCATCAAAACTTAGAATTAACCATAAGACAGACACTAATAATGTTGCTCAGAGCTACAGACATTTAATACATAAAAAATAACACATTTTATATATACACACATAGTTTCTTATGTAATACATATTATTGAACTGTTTGTTAATTTTTAAGTTAGTACTTTTTTACACAATTTTTTCATATGACAAAATGTTGAAATTTATATGTTAAATGTTTTCAAAAGTTTGTTATTTCAAATTTATTTTTTCACACAAAAAAATTTTTACAAAAAATCCGAACAAATATTTTCTGACGATGCTACACAACGGAGCAGCGAAATATTGGAAGAATTAATAAAAATTAAAGATATTGTTTAAATAATTAAAAGACCTCAAGCTTAAATAATTTTAGTTAATATTTAAATTGAAAAAGGTTAAAAAACTAAATAATTAAATTTTATATAAATCAATTAATTGATCAGCTAATAATTAGCTTTCCATATGTCAACATTTTATACATTATCTCTGTCTTCTCTCAAAATATGAAATTGTCAAACTTTATATTAAAAAAAAAAATTCCTTAAAAAATTCTTTAATCAATTCCTTTACGATATTATTACTTTATTTTTTACTTCTTTACTCTTAATTCCTTATCATTGAACATATTAAGTTTATTATTTATATTAAAATTGACCTCATCATAGTTTTTTTGCTGATTGTTTTTTTATTGAACTCAACAATGTCTCAGCAACAAATAATAGTTGTGTTGCACATTGTTGCATGAATTGCACAATGATCCGGTAATAACAAAGAGACATTAGCTTTTGTTTTTTCCTGTATTTGCTTGTTGACAACAACGTCGCAGACAATGTTAACAAACATGACAGGAAGGATATATCAAATATATGTTTGTATGTATTTTAACGAAAAGACTTATGTCCACACATAAAATTCACATTATAACAACATTGTACTTACACACTCTATACGAAGTGACAAAGAATATGTGGACATTTTCCTAAGGCTGCCTTCACACCATCTAATTTCTCTTCTGAGTTGATCTATTAAACATCAGTGTCAAGTTCTCCTTGTATCCAAGAATTATAGAATTTATTAGATTAATCTTTAATATACTTATACTCTTACGGCCTTATTCATAACAAAAAGTTAGCCACAGTTTATACAACGAGCTGCTAACTATAATGCCGATTAAGCTTGGCAGCTCGTTGGCACAGAGTTTATTTATAACCAACTTTTATCCGTCTGCCAACTTTTTATAAGTCAACTCTGAAATTGCAAGATACTCCTCAAAAATGCAAACATTTTTTGTATGTCATCCCTGATTTTGACAGTTTTTTGTTTTTCCATACATACTAACAATTTTTAAAATTTTAAAATATATCAAATAAATAAACGAACAATATAATTTTTTATAAAAATGAAAAAGCAAGGCAAACGGTCTGTAAATTGGAACAGGATGAAAGGGTAGGTAAAAAAATATTGCTAATGTAAAACAACAAAACAGAACAGTTGTTCTTCACAAGTTGGCAAACGTTTGGCAGCTCGTTAACAAGAGTTTAGCAAATCGTTAGCCAGAGTTTGACATGTGTGTTATGAATAAACTATATGCTAACTTAATGCCAACTTTTTGTTATGAATAAGGCCGTTAATAAACAAAATTAAAGATTATATGTCTGGACGTGAATCAGTTGTTAAACTTAGACGAGTACTCAGATAGTGTAAAGATAACTTAAGTAAATACTTAACTGTATTGATGTGAAACTAGAACGTCTATACATTTGAAATAAATTTTTTTATCGGGTACACAAGTTTTTGCTTGAAAAATGGATTTATTATAATAACAAAATGGATTGATATATAGTTAAAGGTATAATCAATCGTTAACCACTATTTTTTCCCATCTTCCTGGTAGCATATATATTCCGCCCCAAAATAACTGCTCCGTTCTTGAGGTAAACAATGAATCAAGCCAAATTCTGATACTCTGATCTGGAGTGAATAAGAGCATTTTGCATCGATCGAAACAAATGATAGTCAGAAAGGGCAAGGTTTAAGCGATAAGCCGGATAAGCCAGATTTCCCATCCACTGTTTTCCAACTTGTTTTTGACCGGTCTTTTTTCGTTGATTGCTATTTTCTAACGAACCAATTGTGTTCGGTACAGGTTCATTGGATCTTCTGATCGAATTTCAACAACTCTTAATAAAAATCACCCTTTTGATCCTACCAAGTACAGAGCATTACCCTAGCATCATGGATGTTCGGCTTCGGCGTTTACTTGGTTGGTTAGCCGGGATTTAAGTATCGTTTTTTTCGCTTGGTGGGGACCCAATATTCTTTCTTTCAAAAATCATTTTGCACGTGACTCCTAATGATAATGCAAGTTCTTCTTGCATTTGACAACAATCTGCGTCGAGCAATACTTTCAATTCTTTACCTTCAAACTTTTTCTGCTGTCTCTTGTGCTGAAGTCACCACTTTTAAATCGCGTAAACCATCGTCCATAAGTTTTTTTAACTGGTATAAATTGACCGTAATCTACTAACAATCGATATCTTTCAGCAGCCATTTTCTTTAAAAGTTACGAGGTTATCAGACTTTCCCGCAAAACATCTATTTTAGTCACAAAATTCTTCATTATTATAGCGACTGAAAAAAGGGGTGTTAACACTTTGGCGTCTATCTAATACTGAATTATAATGACAGATGTTTGCCCTACAAAATACCATAATTGTTTTTATTAATATTAACCATGTGTGATAGTTACGCCATATGTTGGTCAAATTGACATTATTCACTTGAATACCAATATAACCGGTAAATAAATAAAACAAAGTTAATATTTTTACACCCTTCACCTGTGGTCAAATGACCGCCTATCAGGGTATTGGTTAAAATTAACTTTAAACTTAGTAACATTCTGATATATGAGCATTTTTCCATTTTTTTTTTTACTATTAATAAAAATAAATATTTTTCAGATCTGGAAAAATTTATAGACACGATTGCTACCTTTCGTACACAAGATATGCCCTAGGGCTACTCATAAAATATATGAAAAAATCTGTCACTAATCGGCAAAGTTATAGGCAAATTTAATAAAAATAAAATAAATATATCAAGTGACTAGCTAATTATAAATCGGTTAGAAACTAACCCAGATATAGGCACAAAAATACAAATGCTTCGGTATTTTTCCTGAAATTTGAATAAGGGTTTTTTTTTGAAAGAGAGACACAGAACTTACCACTCTATTTAATTATATCTTTTTATTTTTGACATAATAAATTGTTTCTCTCTCATATATTTGTTTCAGTTAATTTCTACCTTTTTGTTTCATTTATTATTTGCCACCTTGTATTTGCATACACATGTAAGTGTGCTATCAAGTAGTACTTATTGGTTTGTTATTTTGTTACATTATTTTGTTGTCGTCTGTTGTCGATACAACCAATATATTTATATGCACATTTCAGTACTTTTTTCCAAATTTAAGTTCAATATGGTACCAAAATGTACATAAGTGGTTGCAATAATAGCAAACTTTAAAATAAGTATGAAATGTCTTTTAACATGCAACAACTTTTTAGAGGTAACAGTTGCATAGTGGTTGCAATAATAGCAAACTTTAAAATAAGTATGAAATGTCTTATAACCTGCACAACTTGTAAGAGGTAATCGTTGCATATTTTAAATTATTAGACCGTTTTACTTCTAGAAGTAAGACGGTCTTCATCTACCTAGCGGTTATGCGTGTAAACACTAAATCGAAAATTACTGTCAGCTAGGCATTTATTAATTACAAGCGTATACGCGCGACTAAGTCTGCATAGTTACAGCGATTAAGGGTTCCCTATGTGTCAACCTAGATTGTTGTCTATCTGTGTGCAAAATCTTACTTAGTCCCGTACCAAAAATCGAAACATCTTAATATTCAAACATACAAACATTCACAATTATTGAATTAAATATATTTGGATTCCTTCAAAAAAGTATAAAAAAAGCAAATAATGTATACAGTTGTAAAATATCTTATTGCTGTTCCACAAGGAAGTTGTTATAGTCCTTTGCTGTTTTCTCTATTTATTAATGAACTGTCAACAACGATTAAATTCTTGAATACCCTAATGCATGCTGACGACGTTAAAATATTACATAATTGTAATCATCACTCTGACCATATCCTCTTACAAAAGGACTTAGATGATGCTTAATTTTTCGATGTAATCTTAACATAATGAAGCTGAATACTGAAAAGTGTATTTCTTTCGTAGATACGATATTAGTGTCTTAAGCGGTCATACTTTAGACAGACTGAAAACCGTCTCCTACCTTAAAATGTTATTAGATCGTAAACTTAATTTTATTCAACACGTGCAACTCTTGGATTTATTAAAAGCTGAGCGAAGTAGTTTACCGACTCTTATATCTGTGGCTTGGAGCTAAAAAGGCCAATGTCAAAATATTTACTTTTGATAAAATTGGAATCGAACTTTAACTTTTATATATGCTTTCATAGTGACATTGGCCATCATTTTATTTATGAAGCTGTTCTGGGTTAAGTATGACTTTAGCTGTTTTACCATAATGAAATAGAGCAAGAAAACAAATCTAATGCAATGACTATCTCAAAAGAGCAAAAAAGTGACATCGGCCCTTTTAGCTCCAAGCCACAGATATAACAAAACTGTATTGTATACTTCCCTGGCCAGGCCTATTCTAGAGTATAGTTCAATAATTTAGGAGTCAACGTACAATGTTTTCAACAATTCCTGTTATTTTGTCTTCGAAGCCTACAGTATAATCCCTTATATCTGCCGTCTTATAATAGTAGACTTGCTCTTCTAAAGCTGTCAACACAAAAAAGGCAAAGAACAATGCTAAATGTCATGTTTGCCCTCAATTAAAAAATTTCAATTAAAAGGAAATATATGCTCCGATTTTTCGATTGTCCACATCTCGTTTCATATACCATCTCGTTGCACACGTTATTTTTATCCAATTTCTACTAAAATTTTTAGAACAAAGTATGCCAACTCTGATCCAATTTTTAGAATTTGTACTCAGTTTGATAAAGTTTATCAACGTATTGACTTTTGTTTAAACGTTAATATTGTAAAATCTAAAATAATTATTGAATAGCTAAAATTAAGGTTATAATAATGAAATTATATTAATAATAATATGAAACAAAGCAATGAGAAAAGTTAAGTTGAAAAACTAGAGCCATAAAAAATCAACATGCACGCAGTAAAAGCATGGTTGTGATAATCATAATCTAACAGCTACATACAATACTTTAATTGTACTTAAAAACTGATAAAATTTTAATCCACAAAAAGAAGAAGCATTGTACACAAACTATTATTATAAAATGATCGTAGCTTGATTGATTTGCCACCATACTATTTCACATAACATTTATTGATTGTTAGTAATCTTGAACGCTTTAAATGTCATGTTATAGTTTGCGAAATCATCATATTTTGTTGTAACAACAATTTTGTAAATCATACTTTTATTTAAATGGTAACCATATCAAAGTTTTGAAAAAAAAAAAATAACAAAATTTGAACAATCATCGTGATAAAATAATGATGAAATAGAATAGAAGTAACTAAAGGGTAAGCCATCTAATGTTTTCTCCTTCCGCTGAACGAATATGGTTGTGTATACGCTTGAACAACGCTGGGAAATATTACTTTGGCCGATTTTGCCAAAAAAATCATATTTTCAGATGAAGCTCATTTTGATCATGGCAGGTATGTAAACAAGCAAAATTGTCGCATTTAATCAACGGGACGGCGCTACGTGCCACACAGCCGAAGCAACACTTTTTTTATATCATTTTCAAACTAAAAAGTTATTTGGCGGACCCTTTATAACTTGTTTATATGTAGAAATATATGATCGTTGCGATTATATCGTAATCACTGTTTTTCTCTGTGTGTTCAATCATGATTCTGTGTCAACAGCTGATTGAGAAGAATAATGTCAAGATTTGTTTAAATCGCTTTGATTTTTGTACAGGTATGGGAAATAAGATTTTTCTTTCAGTATAAACAAATTTATTCAAATGGGTGTTTTATATCAAATGCAGTAAATTTATGTATTTTTGTCGTTTTAAAAATTTAATTTCATGCAACCAACGACCAAACCATTAAAGCAACATCATTTCTTTAATTTGTGTTTGTATTGAACATCGTGGAAAAAACACATTTGATAAAATGAGCGATCAACAATTATTGTTCATTTTTTTATGAATTATTAAAATTTACTTAACGGTTTTTTATCTTACGCCATTTTTTTCTCTTCAGCTTGTATAATTTTTTTTTCACCGTTGATCAAATCATAAATACTCTCAAGCGTGTGAATGCAACCAACATCGTTGCAACCAGAATATATTTTGATATTTTTTAAACCTAGAATGCAACAAGAAAAAAAGCCATAAACATGACTACATACTATGGCTTATATTTAAATCTATTTTTAGATAATTTATATAATATATTTTAATAATTGAAAAGTTAATTGGATTCAAGCTTGAGGCTGGTTTTTGCTCTCTTTTTTAGGAAAGCGTACAATGATAAATGTGGAGAGTGTATAACGTCCAGTTTTTTTTTAATGTTAAATTGTTACTAATTTACTTGATAATGCTATTCGATGAATATCGCAATTTTGTAAAAATTAGTTATTAATAAAATAATCTATTAATAAATAAAGGACGCTTTCCTAAAAAGGAGCGCAAAAACTAGCCTCAAGCTAGAATAAAATTAATTTTTCAATTATTAAGTCAACGGCTGATTAAAATAATAATAAATTTAAAAATACTTTTAAATAAAATACATTACGAACAAATTTTTAATTTTATGAAAAACAACATGTTGCATAAACATGTTGCAAAGTGTATACCTACCATTATAGCCCTTGGATTCACAAATTAACATCATTTTGTAAAGCAAATAGCATTAAAATAAAATGAAAGAAAAAAGTTGCCTTGTTATAGCAATTCGCTATTGCATATATGTGTGTATTCGGCATTGCATATATATACCTTTATGAATATGCCTTGAACTATGTAACTGCCTTTCAAAAAATGCTATTTATATCAACTTCACTTTCGATAGAATTGTTCTTTCCATGGTAGAGTTTGGTCTCCTTGACTATTTTTTTTTTCCTTTTTTAAATTTTTTCTATGTCTGACAACTCGCTGATATCTCATAGATTTATTGTGCGAACTGACAGTGACAAAGTGCATTTCGAGTTACTTTTTTCTGTTTCTCAACTTTGGTTTGAATTCTTTTCTTTTTTGTTTTTCCTTTTTTTATATTGTATTTCTTTTCATTTTGGCTTCAGCGAGTAAATTTCAATATCTTTTATTTATTTTATAGTATTGCATCGTATGTGATTATGTCCGCGTATCTGTCTGTCCATAGCTATGTACGTCTCTCTACTTTCTGCTCCCTTTCCTTTGTATGATTTTTTAAAAAGGTTTTGAATTTTATTTTATTAAATTTAAATTTTTTGTTTTGATTGTTTTTGTTTTGTTTGGTGTGTCTTTTTAAGTTTTTCGTTTTTATTTTATGGTTTGATAACAATGCCATTATATGAAGGAGTGAAAAATACAGAATATAAAAAATAATCTATATATATAAAAGTGAAACTCTGTGTGTGTGTGTGTGTGTGTGTGTGTGTGTGTGTGTGTGTTAGCTATAGACTCTGAAACTGTAAAACCGATCGGGCTCAAACTTTGGTAAGTTGTTGTACACATACCGGGGAGTGTTTATGGATGAAAAAAAGTGGGCGGGGCCACGCCCATAAAAAATTAGTTATCAGTTTTAGCTACTTGCACTTGACCGATTTTTCTGAAACTTTCCACACATATCGAGCTGTCATGACTAAATAATTTCGTGATAAGAAAAGTGAGCGGGGCCACGCCCCTAAAAAAGTTTTAACTTTGAGGTAATTGCACTGGACCGATTTTTCTGAAACTTTGCACACATATTAAGCTGTCGTGACTTTATAACTTCGTGATTAAAAAAGTGGGCGGGGCCACGCCCATAAAAAAAGGCTATAATTTTGAGGTACTTGCATCAGACCGATTTTTCTGAAACTTTGCACACATATTTAGCTGTCATGACTAAATAATTTCAAGATTAGAAAAATGGGCAGTGCCATGCCCATAAAAAAAAGGTATCATTTTTAGGTACTTGCACTGGACCGATTATTCTGAAACTTTGCACACATATTGAGCTATTATGACTTTACAATTTCGTGATTAAAAAAGTGGGCAAGGCCACGCCCATAAAAACAATTTTAATTTTGGGATACTTGCACTGGTCCGATTCTTCTGAAACTTTGCACACATATTGAGCTGTTATGACTTTACAATTTCGTGACTAGAAAAGTGGGAAATGCCACGCCCATAAAAAAATTATAATTTTTAGGTTTTTGCACTTGATATTCAATTAAAATTCAGAATGCATTTTGATTCATTAAGGGGCGTAGCAACGCGCGCCGGGTTTGGCTAGTACTTAATAACGATGAAAGTAGTCGATCGTAGTCTAAGTTGGTAGTAAGTAGCCAATGCTAGTTCTGGAATGATAGTGTCTATAATATTCCAATAAATACATGCACTTTGAACACTTCTTCTTTTGTATTATTACTTTAATTTCTTTATTTCCTTTATCCGTAAAAACAAAAAAATATTTCGTTTAAGTAAAAAAAAGAAAAAAAGTGTGAGGTCTTCTATATCTTGCACTGAATGTATAGTGTTTATGGATGTTTATTAAGAGTTTGTTTATATGTATGTACATATGCATTCAATACCCAATCTTTGGTCTATCAATCTATGAATTTTTGTGCAACAATAATGTCTGAAGATTGTTTTTCATTAAACTATTTGCTTTTATTGGCTGGTAGATGTAACATGGTTTAATATTGTACCGTGGTTTGGAAAGAATAAAAATCTGATAGACATTTTTCAATTTAAATTGTCCGCAAAGAACTTAACCCACCAAAAAAAGGAATCGCTAGTAGTGCAAAGTAAATTACATTTTCACGACTTCTAAATCATTATTAAATGCCAACCTAACCTCGAAATTATTTGTTCTTCGAAACGAACATTAAATGATAGGAAATAAAGGGTCCGCCAAATAACTTTTTTTTTTTTTTTTTAAAGTGTAGCATCGGCTGTGTGGCACATAGCGCCGTCCTGTTGAAACCAAATGTTGCCAATATCCTCCTCTTCCATTTTTGTGAACAAAAATTCGTTCAACATGGAGCGATAATGATCGCTCTTGACTACGGCCACTCCTTTCTCATTTTCGAAGAAAAATGTCCCAATTATGCCTCTGGACCAAAATCCGCACCAAACAGTGATTCGTTTTGGGTGTATTGGCTTTTCAATGTATGCGTGCGGGTTTTCTGTGCCCCAAATGCGACAATTTTGCTTGTTTACGTAATGTCGCAATATTTCCCGGCGTTGTTCAAGGGTATACACAACCATATTCGTTCAGCGGAAGGATAAAACTAATTATCTGTCAAATCAGACATGAGCTAAGTGTTACCATTCACGTAATAAGCACCAGTTGAAAAAAACGTTAGATGGCGGAACCTTTAATTATGTAAACGAACATCACTAACTCGTGAAATACCAATTCCTTTTTACCTAATATGCGCGGGTTCTAAACACTTCATTGGATTAAGTAAAGTTCATTATTATCTATGAATATAAAAGAGTAACGTGACTGATTGAAAGACAGATTCATCATCGCACAGCCCATTGGTTCCTCTTTCAATGGATAGCTCCAATAAGGGGGGATTTTTGCAAATTCGTACTTTAAAGGGGTAAACACGGGTAAAAACTATAATTTGGTACTTTTTTGGTACCGTATGTAACTTCCAAACACATAAAGCATTAATAAGATTTCGGCACTTTTTTCAAATTCACATGTATATGTGGTAAACATTTTCCCTATTTTTGGCACTTTTGTAATATTGTGCAATGGGACAAAACTTGATAATTATTATTGCCTAAAAGAATATGGACAATTATTTAGGTGAAATTTTTGAAAACGTTTAGGGGAACAAAAAGGTACCAAAAAGAGGAAAATATCGTAAAATGTGTATAATTCCTAATTGAAGGGCCAATTTTCATAAAATTTGTAGTTGGGATTTTGTCAGTCATAAAAAATTATGCAATTTATTAAAACAGGGTAGAAAGGGAAATTAGTTTGGTACTTTTTAAAACATAATTACTTTTATTTAAATCATGTCCATCTATTTTGTTGCATAGATATTTGAACATATTAGACTTGGAATTTAAAATTTGTACTAAAAAATGTACATTTTCTCATTTGTATGCTCCTTTTTGTATTTTCTACGCTTGTAAAGGTAGAATTGTAAAATAAAGGACTATTGATTCCAGGTAAGACTGAAAATGTTATGGGTGACCAAGAAGGTACTTTTTGAATTTTTATTGTACTTTTTAATGTGTTATACGTTTATGAAGATAGAATTTTGAAATAAGGGACTACTAATTTAAATTGAGAATAAGAATGATAAAATGACTTTTCTCGCTAACTCTAAATGTTATGAATGAATTAGAGAAACAAATTTTTATAATTTCAACCAAAAAACATGATTATACCCTTCACTATCATGTACATAGGTATAATCCCACATCGTAGCTTAACCTATATTTCATGTTATACGCCATTTTTCCTTAATGTTTTTCGACTACTAGTCAAGCCCCTTCATTGGATACCCATATTGATGGGGTTAAAAAAGTTTAATCCGCCATTTTGTTTAAAATGCCATCTTGGATTTCACATTTTTAATAATTTACTGTATTCTGCTGGTCAAGCCCTTTCATTTGATACAATCCCGCTTTATCCAAAATTTTTCACGAATATCTCTAGAGGCGTATTATGTCTACAAATAGTAAGTAGCAAAGGTACCTATTAATTATTATTTGGCTGAAAAATTTAAATTTTAGTGGTAAAAATATGGGAAAAAACAGAGGCAGTCGTGTTTATTTGCTCATATCTCAGAAAGTTTTGAGGCGATTGTGCTGAATTTCAATAGCGATTCATTCTTGGATATTTCCAAAATATGGATACCATACACAGATCTGGGGAACATATAGTTGCTTCTAAAAGTTGATTTCAACCAACACACAGACCGCCGGGCAGATGAACAGATAGACAGGGCTTAATCGATTTCTCTATTGATAAGCTTCAGAAAACATATACCTTATGGGGTTTCAAATGAAAATTGTATTGTTGTTAGTGCAATTTCATATAAATTTACGAAACTTATGATTTTCGAATTTATATAACCACTCAGATCAGCTTTGTTCAGACAAAAATTAAAATTTAATCAAAAACTTCTCATAAAAAATAGAAAAAATAAAAAATACCAAATAGAAAAAATTAATAAACAATATTATACTCGACATAATCGAATAGAATACACCCAACACGGTAATTAATATATTCGAAAGAATATAAAAATTAAACTAAACATTTAACATTAAATAAATTTTCGTTAACCGGTAGTAGACAATGATGAATTCCAGATGACAGTATTGAGTGTATACCACTAGGCAGAATGAGGTCAAAATAGCAGTAACCCAGCTAAAGAATAACAATGCAACATGAGCCGATGGGTTGACAGCTGAACTATTTAAGACCGGAGGCAAAACGCTATCTCGTGAAATATCCTATATTTAGAAAATCATTATATTATACATCGTGCACAAAAAAATAGACAAGATAGTATGTCCCCACTACAGAGGAATAAGTCTCCATACCATCGGGTATTATCTAGCGTGTTATGTGAAAGATTGAAATCAAAGTCAACAAGATAACTGCGCTATATCAAAGCGGCTTTAAACCTGGCAAATCAATCATCGGACATATAATTACACTGGAATCCTTGAAAAAGACCCAAGAAAACAATATCGACACCTACCAACTACATATTTGTAGACTATAAAGCGCCATACGTCCAAAGATGTTTCAAGCCATGTCTGAGTTTAGCATCTAAGTTTTTGTAGAATAACTTTAACTGACACACGATCCTCAGTTCAAATTGAAAAGAACGTCTCCGAGCATTAGGTACCAAATGTGGTTTCAGACAAGGAAACATTCTGTCGTGTGATATATTTAACATTATGCTGGAAAAGATATTGAGTGAGTGAGTGTGAGTAGAAGTGACACAATATACACAAAACGGAACATGTTAGTTGCTTACGCTGACGATATAGAAATAGAATAGAACATTACGGGTAGCAACCTTTGCAAGAGAAGAGAAGGAATTTAGGAATCTACCAAACTGGCAGTTAATGGAGATAAAACCAAGTTGATGGTAGTTACATACAAGACGTTCAGTAGACTCGACCAAATGGAAGAAGTTAAAGAGAAATACTGGATAATAGATTATACTTTGGACTAGGTAGACATTTGAGAAATAAGGCCACCTCTCGGTAGACAAAAATCACTCTCTACAAGACATTGATACTGCCCATTTTGTTATACGGTTCTAAAGCATGGGTCCTTTCAAAAGTAGAGAAGGCTCTAGTTGGAGTTTTGGAGAAAAAAATTCTTCGTAAAATTTATGAGCTATGCTGGAGAATATCAGTGTTGTACAAGCTACGGGCTATATAAGATATATGTGGACATTGAGCTACGTAAACAGTTAAGCGTAATAAACTACAATGATTGCATTGGCCAGCTCATGCTGTAAGATTGAATAAACGTACTCCAGCTAGAAATTAATTTGAATATGAACCTGGTGGCGGATCACGCTGAAGGGGAAGACCAAATCTCCTTTGGAACGACCAAGTGAAGGAGGAAATTTTTAAATCGGAGAAGAAACGCAGAAGACAAAGGCGCTTGAAAATCTATTCTATGTTTGGATATAGAAACAAACGTGCTGTAACAGCCACATAAGTAAGAAAGTAATTATATTTGTGTTAAACCATTTAATAGAGTATATCATATAGTTTAAACCTCAGCTTTAAATATTTGTAATATTTTCACTTATTTTAGTTTATCATATATGGGTGCCCCAGTGGACTAGTCAGTAGTATGCTGGTCTGCTAGTTTGGGTGTTGCGGGTTCGATTCCCGCCAAAGACTCTGGACTTGTCTGCTTCTCTTCTCTCTTTTCTATTCTATTCTTACTTTTCTATTCAGGTATCACAAAGGGATCAATATAATGGACACAAGTGAGCTGCACAACAGCTGCCTGTTCTACCTAACCTAATGTAGTGTATCATATATTAAAATTTACCAAAATGGTGAACTGAAACAACAAATCAACTTCTTAGGTGATGGTTTCTGTCAAGGTGAATTCATATATCAGCAATGGAGAAGTCCTTATGACCCGTTTTATTTAAGAGAAAATTGATTAAAAAAGGATAAATATTAATGAAACCCATGATGTAAAAGCCAAAAATGTAAACAAATTTAATAGAATTATTATCAATACCAAAAATCTCATTTTCCATCCCTGCATAAATAAATAAAATCAAAGCGAATTTAAAAAATTTTTACATTGTGCTTCTTGATCAGCTGTTGCGACGAGGTAACCTGTTTAAATTTGCCTTTAATTATATTTAAGCGAAATCTTACTATTCAAAAAATCGATCTGATATTTATGTCAAATTAACATTTTTCATTATCCTCTCGGTTATAAATTAATTGATGTGCTATCATGTCGTATTGTCATAATTAAAAAGAAAATAAAAATTACTTAAAACTATTCTACAATATGTTGTAAAATTTTAAAACCATTTGAAAATTTTGAATAAATATGACAATATAAATTTGCAACCTGATAGCACACCATGTGAATTCATTAGTTGTGGTTCCACAAAAGAACAAAGATTGACATTTAATTCAAAGGGTCACATACCACATGACAAACTCAGTATACATATTTCGCTACTTTTGTCTTGGTTGTAGATAAAAAAGGGTTGCGTTGTAGACTGGTCCTACAAATAAAATATTTACTGAATGTGTACAAGACATGGTTAGATGGTTGGCTGGATGACTAGATCACTGGTTGGATGGTTGGCTGGTTGTTACGTGGTATGTGTACTTTGAGAATCTACTTGAATTGATTGCCGTCAATCAATCAATGCTAATGTGTTGATATCTGTTATGCAATTAAAATTTTATTATAATATTTGTATTTGGTGGTCATTTATTTATTTATTTATACTCTCATCTACTTGTGAATTTCGTATATTTATTTCATGTTTCCTTTTCATAAAGCTAAAGACTGTCTGACTTAAATGTGCTCTTCAGTTCAAACATATAAATATTATCCTAATAGAACTATGTACATACTACACACATACATATTTATACACAAATAAACACACATACATATATTCGTATGTCTATGACAAGGAGTTAACACAATACTATTGTTATGTTTTGTTGGCGTATACCATCACCATCATCGCCATCATCATCATCATCATTGGCAATATCATTCATGTGATTGAGATTGTGGAATTATTTGGTATTTTTGTAAACATTTAAATAAACGTTGAGTCTATTTTATATGAGGAAGTCTTATCTGTTAAACACAATATAATTTATAACCGTATAAAGTTAATAGGATCGCTAATTTATTTCCTGTAATTAATTATTGTTAAATGTGTGGGGAATTGAATTGATTTTTTGTTTTTTTTTTTAATATTTTGAAACAATACGATTATAGTCATGTTTGTTTCTTTATTATCTTAACAAATGCCATATTTGTAAATGTAAATGTATTCCTGCCACACAGACATTTAAAATTAATTTGTGTTTTAAGGCTGTAATAGACTAACAGTAATAATTTATTAAGGTTTCGATTGGCCAGTCTGTGATTTATTTCAGATCTTCCCAAAGAATTTAATACAAAGATAAATAAAGAGTTAAAAAATTCATTTGATATTGTTATTTTATTGTGATTGTGTAAAACATATAACAATCGTATTTTAAAAATGTATGTATGTGGTTGTATGTATATAAAAGGAACAAAGTAAAATACTTAAGCTCTTCGGAAAATCTCAATGCATGTTTTAGATCAGGTAGACTTGACTCTTCAGCTGATTATTTTTTTCTTTACTTACTTTGAAATTTAGCTGTCATACTCCATAAATAAAAAACAATTCCCTTCCTTCTTTCAAATGTCAAATTTCATACATAAAAACCGTAACCAAAAAAAGCATTCTCCGAACTGCGATTGCGTTATAAATCTATTGGGGGATTCACAATAGTGTCATAAAATCAAATGTCCTATAATAATAGCATGAAAAATTAAGACTATTGTGAACAACCCCCCATAATTAAGTGAGCTATTTTGAATTTAAATCAGCTAATGTCAAACCATTATAAAAAAAATATTTTCTTTCATTATGTCAAGAACAAGTGAAAAAAAACAAAATAATAGCCAGTTTGTGTAAAAAGTACATTTTAGATGTTGTTATGGCAGACTCAAGTAAAGGAGCTAATACACGGCATGTTTTTTACATCTGACTTGTCAAATTCTCCACTGCTAATGCAAACATGTCGTGTGTTACCTTTAAAACATTACTTCTGTAAAAAAACATGTGTTGAGACATCTGACAAAATTTTAATTAAAGCGCGATCTATTTTCTTCTGTAAAAACATTTGACATCAGTCGTTGGCAGAACAATTTTGACAGACATGTGGATTTACATATGTCTCACAAATCTTAAAGTCAGATGTTAAAAACATGCCGTGTATTATAGCCTTAAATAAACAACATTTCTTTTATTTGTTTTTGTATACATACATAAATCATAAATAAATTAAATTTCTTTTGATAAACAAAAACAGCAGAGTACTTTTTTTTTTTTTTTTTTTTTTGGTGAGGTAGGAAAATCCCTTCGGATCATCAGATGTCGTCACATCCGGTATGTGGTGACACCACTAAAAACCTACCTCCTTCTGAGAATTTCTCTATCCGGAACCGCGTTCGCATTACTTCGGATAGAGAATCAGAGTGGTTGAGCAACGTTACTCTATTGCCTGCGTCCAGGCGGTTAATGGTAAACCCCTATCCAAGTCAATCTTCTTCATTTTAAGGACGTTCTCCGCATACTTTGCCACCTTTTGCCAATTTTCATTTCCGCGTAACATTTTGCTGACAATATTCTCAACAGTTATGCCTCCAATCGCCTTCTCCAATTCCTTTCTCTCGTTTTTCCATCGCTCGCAATTAAAGAAAGTATGCTCCGCATCGTCAATTGCTCCGTCGCCATATACACAGCTTGGATCGTCCGCTTTTCCTATTCTAAAAAGGTATTTTCGGTAATAGCCGTGTCCCGAAAGCATTTGGGTTAAGTAGTAATTTACCTCTCCCTCTTTTCTATTGAACCATTCAGCAATCCTTGGAATTAGTTTTGCGGTCCATTTGCCCTTTACAGAACTGTTCCATTTCTCTTGCAACTTCCTTAGTGTTTCCATTCGCAACTCTCTTTTATCTACTTCGTTTCCCTGCTTTCGTTCAGCGTATATTCTTACTCTCTCCTCAATTAAAAGGTCTATGGGGATTGTACTGCTGATTATAAAAACGGCTTCCTGTGAAACTGTCCGATATGCTGATGCAACTCTTAGCGCCGATGTTCTCTGTGTAGTTAATAGTATGTTTCGCCTGTTTTGTGTTCTAAGATATGTTCCCCACACTTCGCTGCCATATAAAAGCACTGAATTTGTAGTATCCATTAACAATTTCCGCTTGAGCTGTGTTGGTCCTCCTACATTTGCCATAAGTTTACTGAGCATTCCTATTACTTTGCCTGCTTTGTCGGCAACATGATTTATATGATGGGTGAATTTAAGTCTGCTATCAAATCTGACTCCCAAGTATTTTAGAATATTAGCCGTCGTTATCCTTGTGTCCAGAATGTCGAAAACCATCTCTAGGTGTATATGTTTTTTTGTCAGTAGTATAAGCTCCGTTTTCTCCGTAGCGAGACTTAACCCATGTTGCTCCAGCCATGTTTTACTCCGGAGCATTACCATATTTAATTTCCGTTTAACGTCGTCTACATTTCTACCACTAATAACAGCTGCTATATCGTCCGCATAACCTACCAGGTGGCAGTCATCGGGCATTTCCAGTCTGAGGATTTGATCGTACGTAATATTCCACAGATCTGGTCCAAGTATGGAACCCTGTGCAGCTCCTGACGTTATTTTCCTTGCCTTTAGTCCGCTTGTTGTATCGTAGAGAAGAGTACGATCGCTAAGGTAACTTTTGATTATATTTAGTAAATACACAGGGATTCTGAAATTAACTTTCAGCAGAGTACTTAGCCGATTTTATTTGACGCCGCCAGTGATTTGTTATCAAAAATTAGCAACTGTGCTTAAATTTGGATGTCGGTCCGATAAAATTATACAATGAACGGCGACGGCTTACAAAAACTATTGCGGCTTGGCTTAGCCGTTTAGCACAGGTCTCTGCTTATTAAATACGACAGCACAAAAAAAATAGTTCTATTAATATAAGACACTTTTTGTTTGCGAAGCAACAACAACATTTTTAAACCATTGTAAAATTTTAGAACAACATGACATGACAAGATACCTTGTGAATCACCCATATATATTTACCTTAAATGTGTTCATTAAAAAGGCATTTTTAAAATATTTTTTTGCTTGCCATATGTTGGCTATCTTTCCACTGGAATGTTCCAAGATCTAAAGTTCTCAGATGTTAATTTGTCAATTTAACGAATTAAATTATGTATAACTTCAATCTTATCCTCTGCAAAACAAATTTTTTTGTTCTGCTTTTAAATAAGCTTAATTAATGACAAACAGTTCTAAACATTATCACAGGCTTACAGAATTTTAAACCCTTGAACTTTTCGAAATGTTTGAACTGAGAATTTGTCCACTACATTTTAAAGCCATTTTTGCCTAAAGTTTCAAAAACAACTATTTTTTTAAATATAACGATAAAGGACAAAAAAACTGGGCTCGTTTGCGTTTTTTAGCTAAAGATATCTCAAAAAAGAAATCAGGCATGATGGAGGTTAAAGTTATATTTTGAAGCCAAAATCAGTGCTTAAAATTAGTTGACATCTGTCAAACTACTTAACGTAAGTTAAAAATTACCCAACTATAGTATTTTGCGTTGAGTATGACGTGCCGAATGGGTAAAGGTTTATAATAAAACCTGCAATTCAATATAGCTATCAATTGAAAATGGTAAAGGATGGTTGTTGGTTATCGTGATAGTTCAATACGGCCGAATTGTCAAGTGGAGTCTAAACGATACCGTTTTAACAAGACCACAACACTCACCAGATTAAGGTGTATCTTAGAATCAGTTAAAGAGAGGTGTAGGGGGGGATGTATATTAAATCCACCCCGTAGCCGTAGTAGATAATTCAGTCTGACCTCAGATATCACACAAAGTTCGGTCACCATATATTTGCCCAGGATTCTTGCATCTAGAGCAGGACGTCAAAAGTTTATACAACTGCTACAAAGATCGTTTGAGAAAAGTCTGAGTAATATTACATGTTTCCCTAACATCCAATAACCCATTAGTAATGCCAGTAACCAAAAGATGTCCTTCGGACCTTGACCCCCAAGTTGAGATGTGTACCTGAAATCAACAGAAGGCTACATAATTCTGGTCACTCAATACGCGTTAAAACCACGCCAAACAAGAAAGTATCGTGGGAGCTATCCAAATCAGGCCCCTTACTGTCTACTATGTGCAGAGACCTAAACTAGAGCAACGACAGGAAGTTAATCAAGTCTTGACAATTCCTTCCTCCATTAACCGACTAACTTAGATGTGATGGTGTATGACCTGACTGACAAAAGTGCCGGCTGACTGTCGATAAAAATACCAATGTATATCCCCGCGAATATTTCAGTCATTCGCATCCTACATAATTACCAGATAGTAAATATTTTAACCTGAAATACGCAAAAGTTATCCAGAAGGCAGAAATTAAGCTCCTGCCAGAGAAGATACTAAGTCCAACTCCACAGCTCATCTTAGAACTGTCCGAATAGATTCTGGTGTCTAAACCACCCTATCCCTCTCACTCCTCGAGGGAATCAGAATTTTAAATACCCTATCGAAGGCGGTGCAGCCAGGGTTCCCACATGGCTATATGCACTTGATCTCCAATATCGATATGCATTGAACAATAAGACAAAAAATTATAGTCAAGGTCAAAAAGAATGAGGTGTAATAAATCCGTAATTCCATTTCAGGCCGATAATTACACCCTTTACAACTAGTTTACAACATATTTCGCCCTGTGGCAGAATGGCAAAATCGGAAGTACTATAGCCGTATGTATTAACGTAACCATGTTTAGGCTGAGTCCGCATTTCCAACCGATTATTTTACGACTCGTTCAGAAGGGTACCCGTAGCCTTATTTACGCAGAGTTGAATGTTCGGTTTTCATGACAATTTCAAGGTCAGGATAATGCCCAGATATTGTTCAATATAAGAAATTCGCAATTCCCCATCATCAAAGATGACGTATGAAGAGTTCTATGTTCCAAGATTTGAAAGATTTTTAAGGTCACTTTCGTTCTATTTTAAACTTTGATCACCAGGAAGATAATATGTTTTTTTTTGGTCTATTTTTACCAAATTATAAAAAAATTAATTTTTATTGTTGAAAAATTTAAATTTCTATCCTTGTGTTCTTATAGACAGCAATGATAAACAAAATGAATCCAAATGTGACCTTATAAATGCTTCACTTGTTGCAGTACTTAGTTGGAAGTGGCAATGATTAAAGCCGTGCATTTGGAGAAAATTTAAGATGCAATCAATAGATTTAATATTAGAGACTCTAAAAAAATATTAAAAATCTTCTACTATTGCGGTAACATTAAAAAAAGTTCAATCTGAGACTTTAAATATAAATGAAAGCATTAAAATTTTGTCTCCTGTAAAAGACAATCTTGTATTTTAAAGAAACCCAGAATATAAACAATTTTTAAAAATACATAAATGAAATTTTAGAAATTGCAATCAATTCTGATGATGAATTTGATTGTAGTCTATTTTACAATGAGCTCTTAAATTTGCTCCATCAACATCTATTGATGGGTGCCCAGGTGGACAAGTCAGTTGTGTGCAGGTTTGCTAGTTTGGGGGCTGCGGGTTCGATTCCCGCCAGAGACTCTGGACTTGTCTGCTTCTCTTTCTTCTATTCTAGCTATTTCTACTATTTTGCTATTCTTCTCTTCATTTCTATATTAAGGCGTCACAATGGACCACTATAATCTCCAGGTGAGGGTAACTTTGCACCAGCCTTACCTACCTAACTACCATCTTTTGATGTTGTAAGACGTTTCTCGATTTAAAAATAATTCCTTTTCGACTTTGCAGCATTAAATTTCTACAATTGGAATCTTAAATGATTTTTAAGAAAAATTTTTATAACATTAAAAACATAAAAGTCTTGTTGGTTTTGAAGCAAATGAATTTAACGAAATTAATCACTCCTTACATTGTAAAACACTCGATATAAAAGCAACACCTGTATTAAAAAAACACCTACAAATTATAAAAAAAGCAAAAATTAAAACAAAACAGAAACAGAAACAGAAACAGAAACAAGAAATACATTAAAATTAACATGGTCGTTTACATTAAGACTAGATGTCATTTTACATTTGCAAATAAAATGTTGACAATTGTCATGTACGCTACGGTCATGTAGTCGTTCGTGTGACAACAATAAACGGGAGCAGTATAATGTTGCTAGGTTGGTCGAAATATAATTTTCGGTTTATTTGTTATGCTTATTATAAAGAAAAAGAAAACTTAAAAATAGTGGCCATTACTCGAGTAGTATTGATATGAATGGAACGAGTCAAATGACAAAACAGCAGCAGCCACCACTTCAACGACAACAACAAACACTTTAAACCAAAAATTGTAACAACAATTGTAATGAAATGTAACAAAACTTTTGAACTTCCTAACACAAAATTGACTCAAGAAAAGAAAAAACTTAACATCGGTGGCAGCCAACAACAGCAGTAGTTACCAACACGTTGGTCACGATTTTTAGACCATTTTTTTATGTTTCTGTTGTTTTTATTGTTGCGTTTTGTTAGTAACTTGCTTAATAAAGTTTAGTTTAAGTTTTGCTAACTTTAGTTAGTTAAAGTCTTTCTAGTTTTTTCTTTGTTATGAGTATTTGTTTTAGTGCACATGCACTTAAGAGCAGTACAATTGCTTTAACTACTGTCATCGTTTAAAGATCCAGGCATGGAAAATCCATATATGGATGTAAGATCCAAATCTATTTTAAAAGGTATTGTCTATTAAATTTGAAAATATATTTTTATACATTTCGCCAAGGGTATACATATATAGGTTTGTTATTCCTTTTGGGTGAGTAACGTTATTAACATCCACCACAATTTCTTTATGACTTTCTGAGACATGACTAAATAACACGGCTGACTCTGTTTACTTTTTTTTTATCAAAAAATTAAAAATTTTCAGCTCTAGGTTAATTCATAGACACGTTTGTCACTGTATGTAGATATTAAAAGCCTCTGATTTTGAACAAATCAGTCATTAAACGGCAAAGTTATACGCAAGAATTATTTTGAAAACCATTAAGTTTTGTAAATATATTATTATGTTTCTGCGAACTTTTAGAAAAACTGTTACAAAACTAGTGACGTCAAAATGCAAGCCATGAAAATTATTTCTTGCAAAAACTCACAAATCGATTCAAGACTACCTGATGAATAAATACGTCTTGGGTAGATAATTTTTTTTAATTTCTGAGTTGTCGTCTAATAAACTAATAGAACGTATTAAGGTGGTTGCTTAAAATAATTTAAAAATTAGTTTGTGGAGTTGTTGTAAATATTAGGTTGGAATTTTTTTGGGACAAGTAATCAGAAGAGCTCTCTTTTGTTCATGTTCAAGTGTTGTTGTTTAGCGTTAATGTGTTGTTTCCAAGTAAGTATTTAACACAGCAATTTTTTTGAAATTCTTGCTCATGTAGTTTTGATATATTTTTATACATTCACTTATATTTTTCACTTTCTAAGCCATAAGTCTAACATGCCTGGTTGGTTCTAAATATACTAAATTTTATGCCCCTATATCACTAGTCGCCAATATTTCATAATCGTCTGCATACCGTCGTTGCTCTAACCAATTTAGTTGTGTGTTTTTACTGGGTTTTCAGGAGAGCATAAAAAGCTTTTAATTTTGTTACTTTACAGCATTAAACTCACTCCTACCTTCTATTACTTATATCTGAACCAATGAAGACATCCTTATACGGTTTGGTGAATAGGTAGATGTATGACCAATAAATGTTCATAATAGAGCAAAAAATAAAATTTCAAAAATATTCACATAACCGCTTTCGTCACACCACTGACGATATATTGCTTCATATATATTGTTCTAGGCTGGCATATCTCCTATATAAATACTTATAACGTATACTGCACTGGCTTGGGGAATAACCGCTCTAATTTTGAACACAGTACTTAGTACGTTCCAAGGCATATTTATACATGTACATACTTATATACAACGGCGAATTGATACAACAAACCCACTTTTAAGGAGATGTTTTCTGTCAAGGTGAGTTCATATATCAGGGATGGAAAAGTTGTTATGATATATCAAATTAATAAAAAGTATGTTTAAAAAAGTTAAATATATTTGCAAAACCTATGATAAAGGGTGTAAAAACAACAAATGCATAGTTATGTTAAATATTCAGTACCGAAACGAAAATCTCATTTTCCATCCCTGTATAAATAAATGCAATAAAGGCGAGTTCAGCGAATTTTGACATTATGCTTCCAATCAGCTGTTGCGACAAGTTTACCGTGTTGAATAGGCTTTTTGGTACATTCGATCTTGTAGAAATTTTTTTATAATAAAGTAAAACGAAGCAATAAGCAGCGATTTTATTTTACATTTGGGTTTATCAGGTTTTCTTATAATAACTATTTCCGTGCATTTTCACTGTGAAAGAAATTGGTTTAATACGAGGTATAGCATTAAAAAGTTTTGTTAATAGTTTTGTTGAGTAAGATTTAAACGACCCTATCAATAAAACTGTCATACTTCCTCCTGTGTTGTTGGAATTTTGTCAGTATTAGTTTTCTCCTTAGTATGATATCGATTATTCTTTGATATATGGTTTCTTGGTCTGTCACTAACCATTCACCCATTGTCATTAATCTAGTAGCGGCCAAGGCTGCTTTATAATTTACGTGTATCACAATCAGCCGAACTGATAATATATTTTCAATAATTTTATTTAAATAGTTACATAAAGCCCTCAATTAAAAGTTTAATTAGAAAACTTTGAAAGTTATAATGCTACGCCAAGTGTCACTGCAGATAAACAACAATTGTGCTGAATTTTCCATCCCTGTCAAAAAAATTTATTTAAAAATTGCTGCTAAATGTTCCGCTTTAGTATTTTTTAAACAGTATATTCCGCCACGTTTTCTAACGATACAACCGAATCATTACATACAAGGCAACTGTCAGTGACACTTTCTTGTATGGTGAAAACTTAAATAAAGCTTTAAAAGTTCATTTAGAATAAGAAACTTCTTTAATAAAAAATGAGGCAAAAATACAACTTTTTATTTAGAAAAGTAGAAAATTAAAACTTATTAGATATTTTTTATAAATAGTACAGTAACCCAGCAAAAACTTACTAAACAACATACTTTTCAATGAATATTACATATCGTATGTGTTACTAAGAAGTATTTTAGTAATGACTTGATTTATAATGTGATACGTAAGTACTTATTTTCAGACATTTGCTTAGATACACACACAATAATATTTCTTATAGCCCAACTTACTATAAGTCATTCAAATACATAACTTTTTATAATTTTCTTTTAGTTTAACACACCCCAGCCTGCAAAATTGTCCGACATCTGTCAGATGTCTGTAAGAAATGTCGACAAACAAGTAAGAATTCTATACGAATTCTGTCAGACTTCTGACCGCCAAACATATGAAGTGGTTGACACGAATTCTGACAGACATGTCGTGGGAAATTCTGAGTTTTTTACCGACGTGTCTGATAGAAATCTAACAGAAATCTGAAAGAAAAAGCAGGGAAATTCTGATTTATTATACGACATTCGTATGGATTTCTGACAGATTTCTGAAAGTTTGTCGGATGTTTGTCTGAAATATTTAATAAAATAAAACTCAGTTTTATGTTATATTTTTTTATTCATTTAATTTATTACTTAATTACATATACATTGTTTATATGCCACATATAATAGTTAAAACAATTATTTTAAATATTTTAAGCTAACTTGAAAAACCAATTACGTATCTTTTTGAAATTTTTTCCGAAAAGTCTGACGTGACACTCTTTTTATATATATTGTTTTGTAATCACAAAACAATCACTTTCTATATTACTTTTAAACACCAATAAATTAAATTTTTTAATATCACCTATTTTGTTGCACTTTATGACTTAAATAAACAATTTGTAAAACAAACAAAATCAAGATTACAAAATTGGTAAAGGCATAGAAAGAAAAGAAAGTAAAGTAAAGAAAAAAACAAAAAATCCTAAACAAAAGGAATGAAAACAACTTAGACATTTCTGTACGAAATCAGTCAGATATCTATCAGACATGTCGGTAAACAAAAAAGAATAAAATCCCTTCGACATATCGGTACGAAATCAGTCAGAAATCTATCAGACGTGTCGTACATTAAATTTCCCAGACATGTCTTACAGAAATCTGTACGAAATGTCCGTAAAAAAAGTCAGATATTTGTAAGACTTGTCTGATTCAGACATTGTCGTACTTTTGTGCAGGCTGGGACTTAGAGTAAAAGTAATAATGATTTTGACAACAGCGGCAAAGCATTGTATTAACAAAGTGATGACTTATAGATTTTCACTGATATTTAATTGCAAGTTAACGTATCGCAGAATAAGTAAACCGTATTTTGTCCTTAAAAGAACCGCACGACTTCTGTAAATGCATAACAGTAGTAGGTTATTTAGGTTATTAAAATCAAGTACTTATTTTTTTAATATAAAAGTAAGTGCTTATTTTAGTACCTATTTGTATGCGAGGGTGGTAAATACTTGCCCCTAATGACATCGTCGTGTTCAAATAATGGGTTTAGGTGCCAAATTGTAAGTAGTAAAGAACTGTTTGCTAGTACTTGCAGCCCATTATTTTGTTATGTGTTATTTTGCTAGGAAGTAGACAACCCTTCACAGTTAAACCACATTTTGCTTGAACCGCTTTTGCCATCTCTTTTTTTTTTGCTGATATCATTTTTCAAAACAGTAGTTTAACTTCGTTTGCATCATATTGAAAATCACACATGTGTTTCGTCTGCTTTTGTCTTTCACGTACAAAACGAAACACTTCAACCAACTATGGTAAACTTTTTTAACGTTCATTACTAACTCCACTTACCTGCCAGAAACCGAACAAATAAATGGTCACAACAAAACTATCGAAAAACATTAAAACTTTACCAACAATAAAAAAAAGGAATCTGTTGTATGGATTGGATGGATGGGTTGTTAGCTGGACCGATGGATGAATAAATGTCTGCATAAGTTAGTTTGTATGTGTGTTTAAGGCACAAGTGTGATATTTACACTTTGCACCTTCGCGTACGTGAACTTGTAAGAACTTTTTAATGCCCCCACGTTTTTCTCCACAACATTTCGGACGGTTTTTTTTGTTTTGTTTCTTTGTTGTTTGATTTTGTCTACAGAAATATTAAATTAAGTTTATTTTTTGTAAACAGTTTTGTTGTAGTTTCAGTACTAATGCTACCATTTCTGGTGTTTTGTTGGAGCCACATGTGTTAACTTGAGCAGTTAACTTGTTTTGTTTATTATAATTTTTTTTTATATATTTTTTGGATTTTTTTCTCACTATTGTTTTAAAAGTAGAAACAACCTGGGAGGGTTTACTAGCAGGTGGTAAAAGGTATTGAACTGAGATGATTTACAGGTTTGCCAAGGTATGACATGAAGTAAAATTTAAAAAAGAAAATATTAAGAAGTTAAAGAACAGAAATTTATAGAATTTTTATCTATAAATCAACTTAAAGTAATTGTATTTATTTCAAATGTTCATTTAATTAAATAATTTCTATACGTGAATAATCCATCAAAAGTTTTCTACAATTATAGAATTTATCAAAAACTTTTAATTTAAATAAAAATAATCAATAAATGTTGTTATGACTAATGTTGTTTTATAAGATTTTAAATCTTGTTACATTAGGATTCTCGAAAATAAATAAATAAATAAAATAAAAAAATAAAATAAATGTTACAGAGTTATTGAAAACTTTCTAAAAGCCAAAAATTTTCTGTGGGCAGAAAACTTAAAGAATAATGACTTTTAGTTAAAGAATTTATCGAAAAATTTCCTGGCACAAAGAAGTTTATAGATTTTTTTGTTAATAACTGCATTGGTCGAAAATGTCCTGAAAAAAAAAAGGATAACGAAAATTTTATATAAAAAATTCATCTAAAAACGTATTCAACAATTTTTAAAAAAAAAATTAAATATTTATAGAAATTTTTGACGTCAAACATTTAAAAAAATTAGTTTGGAAAATTTTTAAAAACCAATATTTTTCAAAAAAAAAAAAAATTTCAAGTTTTCCATAATTACAATAATTGCAAAATATTTCTGTGAAAAAAACTTTTTTTATATATTTTTTAAAAACAAAAAAAATTATAAGAAAATTTTTTATAAAACAGTATTTTTTTCCAAATTAAACATTTTTAAAAATGTACCTTAAACGTTATTTAAAAGCTAGAAATATAATCAATTGCCCTGAATGTTTTTACTACTTACCTGTAGCGCCAAAAGTATTTTTTAAAAAATATAATAAAAAATTTAAAATCCCTTATATTCGCCACTACAAAATGGCGTACATTAAATTCATATATTTATCTATGGGTCAAATATAAGTAGTATTTAAAAGTGTTAGCCCCCTCAATATTGAAAACAAATGAAAGGACTTGACTTATTAAATATAGTCAACTATGAAAAAGTAATAATCGAAGATGGCATCCTAATTTAAATGGCGGATATATGCATCAAATATAATAATTTCGGCTTTGTTCCCTTCAAACGCTACGATATACATATCAAATGAAAGGGCTTGAGCAGTTAAATACATTTAATTATGAAAAAGTCCAAAGTTCAAGATGGCGTCCGAAATACAATGGCGGATAATATTTTTGTTAACCCACTTAATATGGATATCAAATTAGATACATTGAACTTTGTAGAAACTCAAAATGAAATATGACGTTGGAAATATTAAAGCAAAATGGCGCATAACATTCACTGTGACATCTAGGCCTCGCCATGGTGAGAATATTGTCAGATTCGGTACTCTTACCTGTTTTTCTTAAAACTTAACTCTAAAAAAATGTTTAATTTTTTTAAAGTAAATAATGCGAAAATGTTTAATTTGCTCAGAATTCAAGTAATATCTTTCAAAACAATTGATTAAAATGTTTATAAAAATAAAAATTAATTTTTTGTAACAAAAAGTTTCCGGCCAGTACCCATATTCTGTAACTTTAGTGAGAACTTCTCGCATCGAAAAGTCATGAAACAAAATATCCCACCGTTTCTCGAAGTGTGAGAAAAAAGTGCATCTGTAATTTATGACGAAAAATACAAATTATGATTACGTTGTTACGTTAGAGCTATCAAAAATTATACTTTATTATAAGAAGAAGAAGAAGAGAAAAAAAAATTATATTTAAAAAGTGGCTAAATAAAGTGTTTAAAAAGGTGTTCCTCCAAACTGTCCTCTGGGAAATTCTAAATTTTTTAACATAAAGTTAACAAATTCTTCTTTTTGTTGTTTTGAAACCCACATATTTTTCTAAAAAATAACAAATTTATGATATAAATATTCATACATACATACATACATATTTATGTATTAATAATAAAAAAAAAATTTAAACTTTACCTTTTCCATGTTTTTGTCACTCATTTTTTACTTTTTATATATTTTTACTTAAAGATTTTGCAATGTAGCGGTCTTTTTGTTTGTGACTTATTTTGACAGTTCTCAGTTCAGAAATTCCCATCTGAAACCATTACAGAAACACTTTTTTTAATGGCTTACGAGTATTTTTCTTACGTGACAGATATTTCTCACATGAATAGTTACAGAAACAGTACAGTGAGAAAAAACAGCTGTTTGTCTCGATTTATTGTTTTTCTGTACCAATTTATATGTTTTAAGTGAAAAGTTTCTCGTGGCGAGAGTTACAGAACATGGGCACAGGTATACAAAATCAAGTACATAAAATAGCCAAATTGGAAATTTGTCTTTATACTGAGACTTTGAAGACATTTTTTTTTGTGAATAAAAAAATTTTTAAAAAATTGTAAAATATTGAAGTCTTGTGTTAAGTTTGAAATATTTACCTAAAGGCAAACAAACAAACAAAAATAGTCAAGCGTATCACACATTCCATAAAGAATGAAAATTTCCCTGGTTTAGATAACTAGTTCTGTTTTGCCTTTTTATTTTTGCTTTTACCAAAAATGCTTACATATCTAAAGGTCTCACTTTGATATTTTTTTTCAAGACACAAATCATTTAAAACAAATATTTATTGGACGTCCTTTCAATAGTATGCTTGTAAAGCGCTTGTAATATATTGTAATAATGTGAATAGAAGTTCCCTTTTATCAATCCTACATAAGAAATTTAATTTCAATTTTCGTTTTACTTTTTCTTAAAAAGCAAAATCTGAAATAAATTCAACTTTTGAATGAAATTAATCTCTATGACTTACTCGCCCAATAATTACAAACTTTTAAAATCAGATAATAAATAAATAAAAAATACAATTTTTTATCATTTTTTATTGTTAAAACAATCTTGCTTTGAATATAAAGTAGAATTAAAATTTGTACCACTTGATCAAATCATTCCTTTGAATATAAAGTGAAATTAAAATTTGTACCACTTGACCAAATCATTCCTTTATAGTTCTTTTGAGTGTTGGTTTAATTGTACATTCTGTTAAATTCATTTTAAAAATTTTGAACTGCAACAGCAAGCAATTCAACTAGAAGTGCTAAGTAGTTAACGGAAATGTTCGTTACACACAAATAAGAATAATATTGATTATTCGAATTACCACTAGCAACTGACCTTCGGTCTCTTTAAACCAATTTTATTTTATTAAAAAATAAACTTATGATAGTTATTTTTAAGGAAATTTTTTTTAAATTTATCAACATAAATATAATACTTGTTAAAGCATGTCAAAATTTTACTTGGCGCTTTTAAAGCGATATTTATTTTATGCATTACTAGCTAACCCGGTACGCTTCGCTACACGCACTTGAAAATTTTTATTGTTTTATTTAAAATTTTACGTAATTGTTTTATATGTGTTAGTGTAATTTTAATTTTTATAACTTAAAGTGATTTTTTAATGCAGCGCATTGATTTATTGATGATTATTGACAGAAAGTATTTCATTCGACGGGGATAATCTGCCTCTGCCCCGATCGTAACGATATTTGACTGTAATAAGGAAAATGTGGTCAAATTGCTAGTACAAAGTTTCAAACAAATTTCGTTCATAGTTTATTACATATGACATCAAATGTATTTTTTTGGATGGAGGGATAACATGCCCCCTACTGCAATCCTATTCGAATAAGGCAATTGTTATCAAAGTAACTCGTACAAAGTTTGAAGAGAATAGCTACTATAGTTCTCAAAATTATGTTATGAAATGTGTTTAATTTTTAAGGGAGGTACCACACCCACCTAAAATATAAAACAAAAATATAGCCCATGTCTGTTCAGAGGATAGACCAAGAGCATTGGTTAAAAAAAATTAGAAATTTAATAGGCAGTTCCAAGCAAACTGATAACATACAAACACACATTTCCTCTTTATTATATTGGTATAGATAAGAGTATAACAACAACAATATATACAAGACAAAGAAGTAATATTTATATGCATCACTTCAAGTGATAATGAATTGGTAATTTTTAAGTAAAACATGCATGATTTTATTATTAGCGTGTCATTGACGATAACAACTTAATCACAGCGAGAAAAATTTTTTTAATATATAAAGAGCTTTTAAACAACGAAAATTCGATAGTTTCACTTATTGCATTTGTGCACCCGCCACCAAAAAAAAGGTGGGTGTATATTTATTTTGTCATTCCGTTTGTAACACATCGAAATATCCATTTTAGACCCCATAAAGTATATATATTCTGAATCGGGGTTTGATTTTATGACGATCTAGCTATGTCAGTCCATCTGTCCGTCCGTCTGTCTGTTTAAAGCACGACAGAGGTCGGACCGATAAAACTAAGGCTTTGTTCTAACGGAAAATAAATGTTACACGCTTTATCTTAAATTCATATAATTTTTTTATGGACAAAGTTTTTGGAATCTCAGTTATTTATTAGCAAAAACTATATTGACACGCCTACTTTAACGCCCACTTTTATTGAAAGACTAATAATAAAAACTTTTTACTAGCATATCGAAGTTACAAAAAGAAAATGATACATATTTTAGTATAAAGATATTATTCCATAGCGATTACTGTTAATAACAAAATAATTAATTTTGTGCTTTAAATGTACACAAAATTGGTGGTGGGTATAAAAGATTCAGCACAGCCGAATATAGTGCTCTTACTTGTCTCTTTTGTGATAATTTTATTGGTAGTAGTAGTAGTAGTAGTAGTAGTAGTAGTAGTAGTAGTAGTAGTAGTAGTAGTAGTAGTAGTAGTAGTAGTAGTAGCAGTAGTAGTAGTAGTAGTAGAAGTAGTAGTAGTAGTAGTAGTTGAGTAGTAGTAGTTGTAGTAGTAGTAGTAGGTGTAGTAATAAATTGGCTTATAACCACAACACTATAAACACTAAACTCTACAAACAGTTATCTCTTTGTGCAGAGTGCCGGACAATTGCAGGGGCGTCTCATCATCCATATCGCAAAACTGCACGTCATCTCATTCAAACTGTTAGATTTACATAAATGGTATCTAAGAAAACCTGATAACACTCTCAGTTCCTTCCCTAGCAGAGAGAAAGGGGTCTTAGGTATTGTAATATGCTTGTTTAAAATTAACTTGTTGTATTTATTTGGTTGTTGGGTTTAAGCTGGTTTATATGCATTTCACTGGTGCTTATGCCAGATCATCAGTAAACCTTTTTTGTTTTATTTTTGAATTCTCATTTTGTTAATGAGAATTTGAAAATATAACTTATAACATTTTAAACTTTTTCAAGAATTTGGGTAAAGGTTTACTGATGATCTGGCATAAGCACCAGTGAAATGCATATAAACCAGCTTAAACCCAACAACCAAATAAATATTATTGAAAAACAAGTAAGAGCGCTATATTCGGCCGTGCCGAATCTTATATACCCTTCACAACGTGAATTCATGCAATAACAGTGGTTTGTGTCACCATTCATCCCATATGAAATACGTACATACATATAAAAACATACATATATAAAAACGTCCCATTGTAAAATTATAAATTCACGTGTGAATGTTAAAAAAAACAAAAAAAAAAAAAAATTTTAAAAAAAATTTAAAAAAAAAATTTTAAAAAAAATTTAAAAAGAAAAAAAATTTTTAAAAAATTATTATGTATATAATATATACAAAACAAAAAAAAATAAAAAATAAATTAAAAAAAAAAAATTAAAAAAAAAATAATAATAATAATATAAATAATATATTAAATAAAAAATAAAAAAAAAAATAAAAAAAAAAATAAAAAATAAAAATTTTAAAAAAATTAAAAAAAAAATTTTTTTTTCGATGCCACGTTTTCTCTAACCAGTATACACGTTTGTATGTATGTATGTTGTTGTTGTAATGTTGCTTTTGTGAAAAAAAAATCGAGGTGGTCGTGGGTTTTTGCTCATATCTCAGATGTTTATGTACCGATGTTTCTGATTTTCAATAGCGATCTACTCCCGAATATTTCTGATATTTTAATACCTCACCCGAGTCCAAGCGATGTCGGGGGGCTTCAAAAAGTTGATTTCAACATACACACGGACAGACGGTCAGACGGACAGACGGACAGACTGACAGCGCTTAATCGACTCCCCTATTCATAAGCTTTCAGAAAATATATACTTTATGGGGTCGGAAATCAAAATTGTAGAAATTTCACACGGAATGACAAACCTATATATACCCTTTTTCACTGTGTGAAGGGTATAATTAAGGGAGCATATCCCGAATAATTTAGTAAATATTAACTTGTTGTTTTAAATTATTTTTAAATATCATTGTTTTATAGTTTTTATTATATAAATATAAATATAAAAATAAAGTTTTTGAAAACCAATTTACAGGTATGACTATTGAGAGGAACGCGAACCTATTAGCCTGTTGTTGGTCCTGAGTTATTCGCCATTAAGTAGCAAACTCAGTGTCCAGGAGGGCGGATAGTACACCATTAACATTACATAAAGGTTCACCACAAAAAGGCTCCGTGCCAATCAATAGACGGTTTGCCCCCATAGTTTTCATGATGGTCAGCACGTTCATTACCAACATGGCTCTTTTGACCCGGAATTCAAAGCAGTGTAACACAGCAGTGTAATGTAACTTCTTTTATAGTTTTTATTTGTAAAACAGTTATTAATAATACTATAATTATAACGATGCACTTAATGACATTTTGCTCGCAAATGCGATTTAGCTGTATTATTAATATAACAACTTGAATAAGAATTTTTGAATTTGTTTTAAATATTATTTTCAATGATTTTTTTTTACAAATTTCAGTTCTAAATCACATTTCAAATTTATCTACCTTCCACATGCAAATAAAATATACATATGTAAGTACGTATATACAAAATAAATGCATACATACATACATACTACATACATACATATGTATGTTTGATGTGATCTAGCAAGTAACAGGTAGTTAATATAAATTTTATTTATTGTTCTAAAATTAGAATAAAATGTATAGAATCAATTATAATTAGACCTCTTAATCAAACAGTGACAAATTTGTTTGTGTCAAAGAAACCACAGTCTCACTATTTCAGCTCCGCTACTCATGCACAAGCAAAGTGTGTGTTCTGTAGTTTGTTAATGTTTGGATGAAACATGTCACCTGACTTAAAAAAAACCCGGCCTTAAGGAGATTATTTAAAATTAATGGTAATAATTTATATTATTTTGAAATGACTTGTTTAGTTTAATTTTATTTTTAATGTGAATAATTTTTTGTTTCTGTTTTTAGGAACCCTCTCAGCGTCTCATTTTTTATATTTTATGTTGTTCATGTTAGTTCTCAAAATAAAGTGAATTTAAATACAAGGAATGTGTTATTGTGTGTGATGTTGAGGAGTCTCAAACTAAAGTTTATGTTTTCTGTTTTTTTTAACTAATACTTAGCTACGGATTAACACCAAAAAAAACATGTCGTTTAATATATTACCTTGTCAGATTATGTTTATTTCATAATGGATTTAATTGGATAAAAAGACTTTTCGTTATATATCAATATGTTAGGAAATTTCTTCACAAACATGGTCTGAATTGTTCAAATGTATGAAAAATCATCTTTAGAAAAAAGATAATTAATCGGTAATTTCGATCTATCAAACGGTCAAACGCACACAACAAATTCAACAAAAATATTGTAAAAATGCTCTGCGTATTGAGATATGACATAAATAATTAAAATAAAAATCTATGCAATTTTTAAAATCATATATTTTATTTCATAAAATCAGTTTGAATGAAGGTACTTCTTAAACTTATATCTTATATTAGTTGACCCCGAAGTACTACCATAAGTAACGCGGCAGTAAGTAGACAAGCTCTTGCATAGTGTACGTATCCTGACGCAATCATTTCCTTACCCTGAGTTTAATCATACAGAATTTATGGAAACAAATAATAATAATAAAAGCTGTGGGGCAAATACTTTTCAATAATAACATTGCATACAAGTTACTGAAACTGTAACATTAACTGTTTAAGTGCTGCCTTTAATATTTCTGGATTGGGCAATCAGAGTGCTGCAACCTAGCAGCTATAGTAGAGTTTGTAATTTTGACAATATATGGACGTACTCAGAATGTCTTGACATAAAAACGTTATTTACTTTACGTCTAGACGAGCCATCGATTTGTTCAAACTAGAACAAAACGTCGGCAGAGCAACTGAAAAAAAATTATTCATGTTCTCTGATATGGAGAAAACGTATAAAGTGTATTTTGTTAATATTTTTATGTGTCGTCTCTTTCTTTCATATTAAAAATGCCTTTTAATATCAGACATCGTTGTTCGAACAAATGCTCTGACAACGCTGTTTGAAAAAGAACAAAATATCGACAACAGCGGTCCACATCAGGCAAATTCATGTGCGCACAAAAAATTGTTCGACGTTCGAACAAATCAATGCCTGGTGTGGACCGTATGTTGCGTTGTGTCTAGAGTTAAAAAATTCGTGTGGGCATCGATGAACTTAATTCGATATTTAGCGCTTAAAAACCACCGTGGCCATTGTGAGCGAACGACGACAAGTTTCGTAAAGGTCGTCAAAATTCGGTTGTTGTTCCGAAAAATATTAATGCTCTGCGTGTAACGATTCTGCAAGATCGTCATGTAACTTATCGTGAGATTGAGTCATTCTTTAATATTTGTATCAGCATGTATGCTGAACATGTATTGCATGAACATTTGACTGTAAAAAAGATTTTTTGGCGTTGGATTTGTTCAAAAGAAATGTGCAAAAAATAAGATCGCAGTGCTTAAAACATGCGTATGACATCGTGACAGGTGACGAAAAGTGAATATACGCATGTGAGTAAACAGCAGTCGACTTTATGACTCTTTCAAGATGAGCAAATCCCTACAAAAGTCATTAAAAATTCATATTTTGAAGGTACATTCCTCAAGCGGAATGAAAAAAGTGCATCGACAATTCACACGTATGGCAAAAGTGTATTTATCTTCATGGAGAATATTCTTTAAAGGAATAAAGCCATTTTCGATGATTTTTTGTCTTTAATCCCTCTAATCTCGAATATATATCCTTTTTTTAGGAAAAAAACCGAGGTAGTGATGCTAACTCTGATCAATTCATATAGACATCAATATTGTCGATGAAATATTTTTAAAATACATATATTGTTTTTTTGCGACAAATACATTATTTTAAACTGAGAATGAAACCTAACATCTAACAACAATCCAAAACGCAATTCATGAAAATATCAAGATATCAATGGACACCTTGTATCTAAGCCAATGCGTTTTATTGTTGAGAAGATATCTTGGAAACTGCTCCATGCACACCCAAATATTTTGGTCGTAAGCCATGGATGTTCCAATAAAAAACCATGTTCCAAACTTCATTTCATCCAAATTATTTCTTTTTAATTTGTCAAATACTAATCCGATAGACTATTCAATCTATGCTATTCCGGAGATCAAGGAGAGCACTTAAAAAATATTCCAGTATGGATACACTAAAAATATAAATAGTATAGGAATAGGCCGAAATACCACCAAGATCGAGCCTAAGTGATTTCCACGCATTTTGTAATTTGAATCAATCACCCCAATTCTAAATATTCCCAGGGAAATGAATTCCCCGGGAATTAATTTTTCCCGCAAATAAAATTCCCTTATTCTAAACAGTCGGGGAAGGGAATAACAAGGGAGAGAGAATTTTACATTTTCGAAGTCAGCTGTTTGCTTTTGCTGTTTTGTTTTGACAAAATATTTGCTTATAATTTTTAGAAATTTTAAGCGTAAAAAGTGAATATTCTTAAATATTAAAAAAAAAAATTGTTAAATGTGAACAAAAATGTTTAGTGTAGCGTTGATAATAATAGCTGAAGCAGAAACTCTGAAGCACAAGAATAAGCAAAGGGTAGAAAGGAGAATGCTAAGTGACGCCTTCAACCCACTTGAGTTGCCGCACATTTTGTAAATAAATTTTACTTTTGGAAGGTTTGAAAAATATTACAGAATAAATAAACCGCCGTTTAAATATCTGTTGGACGTGTTAACGTGTTCAGCCCAAACGTAAGTCGTTTGCAATTTCTCCAATCGTGAAATTAAGTGCGATTTTACGCTTCTTTGCTGAAGGTGGGTACCAAACGGGTATAGGTAAAGATTGCGGTGTGTCTGTGGCTCAGTGTAGTCTTAGCAAAGTTCTGGCAAAAGTTATTTATATATTTGAGGAACATTTACGCCCAGTGTAGATAACTTTCTGCAGAACTGAAGTGCAAAAATGGAAAATTGCGTTAGCTCTTTATGTGAAGTATGGCATTCCAGACGTTATTGGATGTGTTGACGGAACTCAAAAAATTACAGGTCTGTGATCATCAGCTGAGGGTTCAGTACGTTGATACCTCAGATCACGGAGCGTGTCACGATTCATTTATTTGGAATTCTGGCGAATCGCGTGCTCACCTTGAGCAAGAATACCTTAGAGGTGGCAGCAATAATTGGCTTCTTGGTAAAACTTTGAATGATAACAGACAATTCATAAATTAAACATGAATTTTTTTAGGAAACGCAGGATATTCTCTGGAACCGTGGCTTTTAACGGCTTATGTGGTTAAATGCATTAATGGTGTTTTTTTAAATAGATGGAGGTGCATTCTTGGTGCTAGACAGCTGAACTACGCTCCAAAAAAGGCTGCTAAAATAACAAAATTTTGCTGTGCGTTGCATAATATCTGCATTCATTTTAAATGCAATGCTGAAGTAAACGATGTAGAAAATTTAGATTGTTTGAGCGTTCAGGATAATGATGTGGTATCCTTAGACTCACCACAATATTTATCCATTGCCCACAATATTAGAAAATATAATAGAAAAATATTGCGAATAATCTATATATATAAAAATCAATGTGTGTTTGTATGTTTGTTTGTGCTTTATAGACGGTTAAACGGCTGGACCGATTTCCTTGAAATTTTCACAGAATCTTTTTGTATGTCTGGAAGTATAGGCTATACTTTGGTTTGAAATTGTAAGTGGGCGGGGTGCCACGCCCTATTAAAGAATAAGTATTAAATATTATATATAACGAAAGTTAATGCAGCTATAGTCTTCAATTTAAGTACGGTAAACTTTGACATCCACACGAACATTTGGGTAAAAAATGGGCGTACTTGCAATAGTAGGCGTGGCCACATGAATTAAATACTAAAAAATTCGTATATTTGGAAAACGATATCGATTAGAGTAGTTAAATTTTGCAAGAGCAACTTTGACACCCAAATGAACATTTAGGCAAGAAATGGGTGCATTATCAATAGTGGGCGTGGCACCTACCATATGAATTAAATACTAAAAATTTGTATATCTGGAAAACGATATCGATTAGAGCACTAAAGTTTTGCAAAAGCGACTTTGATATTCAAATAAACATTTATGGAAAAAATGGGTATATTAACAATAGTGGGCGTGGCACCTGTCATATGAATTAAATACTAAAATTTGGGGTGGCGAAGCATACCGGGTGTTAGCTAGTCTCTAATAAATTTCTGTAATAAAGCCATTTCTTATATACATATGTATATATGTACCATAGCTAGGGAATTTCGATTAGAATTAGAAATCATTACGATTAGAGAAATAAAATAATCTAATCATTAGAATTGAATTTTGATAAACATTTCAGATTACTAATTGATTAGATTAGAAACAATCAAAAATCTAATCACAATTAGTGACGACTAGCATTTCTAATCAAATCTAATTAAAACTAATCCAAAAAATAATTGATTAGATTTCTTGATTATTTTTGATTAGATTTGATTATATCAACTATTTTTAACTATTTTTGTGAAAATAAAATATTTATTTATCACATTTGATGCGATATTTACATAATGTAACAGTTTTTGAATATTGCATAAAATTGCATACGGTGCATCCTGTTCAAAAATGCCATAAGCAATCAGTTTTACGCTTACTTAAATGACCCGGATCCCGGCCCTGAAATCTGGACCAAATATAATGTTCTGAAGGAAGCATTCCTATCGTGTAACACCCCACTGACGTCGTCAGCACCTGTTGAACGAGTATACTCATTTGCAGGCATCATCAATAGTCCAAGACGAAATTCATTGTCAGACTTTTCTTTTGAAAAGTTGGTATTAATGAAGTCTAATGTCAATTTTGTGTGGATTATATATAAGCAGAATCAGCATACATTTAAAACGTCGTAATTGTAATATATACCTGTTTTCTTTTTTTAGAGAACTTTCTGAATATGCATTTTTGTTTTTTTTTTTTTTTTGATATTCTGTAAAATTCGTTCTTTATATTTATTTTATGTATAGTATGTATTAATGTAAATAATATGTAAATATATATGTATGTAGCAATATATAATGCAATTTTATGCAATATTCAAAAACTGTAAAACTGTTGTAAATATAGCAACAAATGTGATAAATAAATATTTTCTTTTCACGAAAATAGTTAAAAATAGTTGATATAATCAAATCTAATCAAAAATAATCAAGAAATCTAATCAATTATTTTTTGGATTAGTTTTGATTAGATGTGATTAGAAATGCTAATCGTCACTAATTGTGATTAGATTTTTGATTATTTCTAATCTAATCAATTAGTAATCGTCTAAAATGGCTAACTAATCATAATTAATCAATTTTTCAGCACAAAAAAAATTTCTAGTCCAATTGCTAATCATTAGGATTTCTAATCATTATTCCTAAGCTATGATATGTACATTTTTTTAAATAAATATAACATTTTATTAAAATAATTAAAAAACTTCAAAAATAAAAAAAAGATAAATAAAAATTAAAATTATTTTAAAACTAAAAAGCAAATCATTATTCTGCTTCCTGTTTATTGTTTTTGTCCTAAAAGTAACAATAAATTACAATATTTGTCACAATTTTTATAAAAATATATTAAATACTTACATTTTTGTCACAACTCCCTTTGAATTTGTTGGCGGATTTTTTCCCAAAAATTGTTATTACATTCTCCCTTTAATTACTTTTCGTAATACCTACTTTTTCCTCAGGGAACAGTTTCCCAATTTCGAAGTTCATTTAGAACAAGGTAAAAGGAACAAATTTCCGCTGGAGAAATTATTTAGAATAGGGGAACAGGGAATAGGGAAACAATTCCCAGGGAATTGTTATTTAGAATTGGGGTGAATATAAATTAGTTCTACAAAAAAAAAAAAAATGGTCGTTTGAATAGCTAACACTTCAATCGCCTAACCCTGTAGAAGTAAATATCTTTCGGTGTGTGGCCACAGTAAGGTCGACAAACACTATCGCCTGTGTTCTGTATTCCGGGTGAAATTAAATCAATCGGAATTGCCATTGTATTGTTATTGTTTATAACAACAATGCTATGGCAATTCTGCATGATTTAATTTCACTCGGAATACAGAACACAGACGTATAATTAAGGATGCACTAACATATAAACCGTAATTAGTCGTAGACGTCGGCCGAATAATACATGGCATTCTGCAGTAGTGCAGGAACTAAACGTATCCGGTTATAGAAGGACTGAGCTGACAAGAACTAATTCAAATAAAGTTCCCCAAAAAATCTTTAATTTTCTTTAAGATTTTCAAAAGTATTGTAGAACCAAAAGCATGGTCTAGCTACGTTAATGTACATCACCACTTTTTGACACCTGTACGCAAAGTAAATTATATTAAAAGTCTTTTTCCCTTCACCAATAAATAATATGTATTTTATTTTACAACAACTGTTAATATAGTTTCTAAGTTTGTTCGTTTCGCCGGTGGTCATTCATTTTTTTTTTAAGAAGAAGAAGGGAAGACCTTTATTTTCATGTTGTACTGTATTTGTATTTCACAGTGTCGAAGAAGTTGATGATGAATCCGAATATAATGATGTTTAATATTGTGCTACCAGTTTCCTCTTACTTGGTGGAAATATTTCTAATGTTTAACAATATTGTTGTTGTAGTTCTTTATGAAACTTCTAATGTCTAGGTCTGGCTCGTATAACAAATATACAATTCAGTTGAGAATCATTGTTTTCATGACTTGGTGGGTGGGTAGTTACTAATAGTTTCATATTAAGGTTAAAAATTAATTTAAATTAATGGTTAGGTAAATATTTGAGATTAGATTTAATATATGTATGTAAATATGAACGTATAATGTTGTAACGATTAATTTTCTACATGATTCCTTGTAGTGCACTTCTACTGTTTAGCTGTTGGAATTCAAAGTTTTTATGGCTTTAAAAAATTCAGATTAAATAACTTTAGTTTATTTAAATTCTCTGAAAATGGAAAATTAATCAAATATTTTATGTTATTTTTTATGTAATAAACCCAATAAAAAATATTTTACGGCACTGTTTTTTAAACCAAATTCACATAAAGGATGGTTTAATTTAATTTATTTAATGCAAACAAACGGCAAATATTTATTAGTTTTGTAATAACTATAGAAATTTTCAAGGCTCTAACTTCACCACTCTTGGGTAACACTTTTAAGCTGCGTGTCAATACTGTGCTTTTAGAACTGCTGTTCGTGCTGTTTTAAATTTTTGACGCAAAAATTTTCGAGACATTGTTTGCTGCATTTTTTTTTTTTTTTTTAATTTTAAGCGTTTTCCCTTTTCTTCGATGACACGAAATCCAAATTTTAAAATTTTTTTAATTGAAAACAATTTTCGTAATTAAAAATTCAGGATACAAAACTACAAAAATTATATATTTTGTATCAAGGCATATCCATAAGGTATATGCAACGGCGAATTGATACAACAAAGCAACTTTTCATGAGATGTTTTATGTCAAGGCCAATTCGTATATCAGGGATGGAAAAGTTGTTTTTACATATTAAATATAATAAAATTTGATTAAAAAAAGGATATAATTGTTTGAAACACATTATTAATGACGCAAAAGCAACAAATATACATAAATTAAGCACATTTATTATCCAAAAAGTACACTCAAGTTAATTGTTTAATACAGAATTTATAAACACATTTCCCTTCCCTGCATTAATAAGGCAAATTCAACCAATTTTGATATAAAGTCTCCCCATCAGCTGGGCTGATAATTTTACCTGTATGAATTCGCCTTGTTTTGTATTATTTATTGTATTTTAAATAAATTATTTCAGATGCCGATATTCGTTTGAGGCTATCTAGTATGGTTTAAGAGACAGAAAGCACCCACATTTAAAAAAATTTATTCTTACGAGAGCTTTAATATTCTTACTAGGCTTGAAACTGTTCGGACGTATTGAATATACATATGTATGTTTGTACATAAATAATAACATTAGAATATTAAACATACTTTTTAGTTTATATGGAAAGGTATTTAAAACAATGAAAATCACAGAAAAATTGATACCAAAAATCTTTTCATTTTAAAATTTCACAGAGTGACGCTTGATATCCTTTGAAGTCAATATTTATTTATTTATTTTTTTTTGGAAAATAGTGTCAATATGTTTAAAAACTTATTGGTTTACCTAGCATTTACACATACAAGTAAATGCCCGAAATTTGCAATACTCTCAACCATCTTCACTAACACACCCACATTTTTTTACTTTCCACTCAGATTTCAACGTTTTTTTTAAAAAAAATAAATTTTTGTCGTTTTCAAGAAAGTGACAAATAGGTTAACACTGTTGCCTACTAAAAAGACTTAAACAAATTTACAGGATTGTGATAAAGTAATAATTGTAAATATAACTAATTTTTGGATATATGAAAAGATTTATAATATAAATTTCTTAAATGCACATAAAGAATACAATTGATGTCTTTTTAAAGCAATATTTTTATTAAAAATTAAAAAAAAAATATTTTTTTTTTCAACTATTGCCTTTTAAATTTGTGTATGAAATATTCTTGGTAACTCTTAAGGTAGTAAAAAGAACGGAGGCAAATTAAGCTCATCAATGTACAATGTATAGATTAAATAAGTATGTATAACTAAATATGAAAATGTATGATTTTAAAACTACCTCTTTACCTGGATGAATCACCGATAACAATCCATCAAATAGAAATTGATGATTTGTGTAGATTCTTAAATTTAATTAATCTCCTTCGTTACAACTATAAAAATAATTATTACTTCTACTAACTTCTAAATTTATGTAATTTTTATTTTCTTCGAACCCACAACAAACTAATGCAAGTTGCCCAAAAAACTCAAGTTAATCATTTATTTTCATTTTAGATCATTAGTTTAGTAGTTATAAAACATTCATTAGAAAAACATAAAAAAAACAAAACACGAGTTCATTAAAAATACACCAACAAAAAAATTCGATTTAATTGATTGCCTACTGTTACTAAAAATACAACAGCAAAATAAGAGTAAAAATTTAATTGAACAAATAAGATAAAATGTTAAAAAACTTAACAAGTTTTCAGTTTTAAAGATATGTTCACATTAGGCAAATATTTAGCAAATATGAATTAATTAAATCTTTTAATAACTGAGCAATGTGTGGCTAGAAGCAAATTACGATGTCAATTTATGTTTGGACATTAATTCATCAGGTTGTCTTTTTTCGTCAGCTGATTATTTTTTTCTTCACTTATTTTAAATTTCAGCTGTCAAAGTCTATAGATAAAAAAACAATTTTCTCTGCTCTCTTATTTATTTCAAATGTCAAACTTCATACATTAAAAAAATAAACAAAAAATTCTCTCCGAACTGCAATTACCTGATGAATTAATATGCCTTGATAGACACACAGAAAATATGAAATATAAACCTAAAATTAACCAGATATAGTTAAGATTTTTTGCTAAATATTTTCCAAATAAGTTTGAGTTAATTTAACGTTTTTAAAGGCAGTGATTAAGCGTTGGCTAAGAAGAGAGGTGGAGAGTACCATAATTAAAGTGCTACTGTTATTACAATGATTTTTTATTACTTGCGGCTTTTCTCTTTGAAAGATTTATAAAGTTTTCTCTTTTATGTGCAACACCATTATAAATACTTATACAAGGCAGGTTGAAACTCTAAACGTGGCTTAAAAAATTCATATATTCTTCGTTTTATTATTTACTTTTTTTCAGATTATATAATTTACACCTGGAGAATAAATAATGAAGAGGTTTATTAGCATGTTCGAGATTCGCTCTCTCATTCCAGGTTCACGACCGAATCTTGATTAAATCTACAAGATTCGCCATACAAAATTTTGAGAACGAATCTTCAAGGTTCATTTTGAATTTTGCTGCGAATACTGAAGATTTTACTATCATCTCCAATTTTGAAAACAAAAAATCGCTAATTTATCTGTACTAGTTGTCAAAAATAAAACCATAACAAAGGAAAACAACAAAAATATTGTGTGTAAAAAAATGAAAAAAATCATTGTGTAAAGAAAAAATTTATGTTTAAACATATACATACATACACAAGGCAAATTCATACAGGTGAAATTATCAGCCCAGCTGATTGTGAAATATTTTGTCAAAATTGGTTGAATTCGCTTTGATTTCATTTATTAATGCAGGGATAGGAAATGTGATTTTGGTTTCGGTATTAAACAATTAACTTGAGTGTACTTTTTTGACAATAAATGTGCTTAATTTATGTATATTTTTTGCTTTTGCGTCATTAATAATGTGTTTAAAAAATTTATATTCTGTTTTTAGTCAAATTTTATTATATTTAATATTTAAAAACAACTTTTCCATCCCTGATATACGAATTGGCCTTGACATAAAGCATCCCATGAAAAGTTGCTTTGTTGTATCAATTCGCCGTTGCATATACCTTATGGATATGCCTTGTACATACATATGTATATTTAAATTAAAATATAAAAAACAGAAATAGTGAAACGTATTTTAAAGTGTAGAAGTATGACTTCAATAAACTTCATAAAAAGCAAAAAAGCCGCGTTAAATAATTGAACAAAAAATACAAATGTCAGAGTGAAACAAGAACTATTGTCTGAATTTCGAGGTTCGCATTCGAGATTCAGAAAGCGAACCCAGAGATTCATTTGGTTAAAGTGTGAACATGGCATTAGCAGTGCACAAACAACTAGAACATTAAAATAATATTATTTAAATCACAGATTAATTATTTTAACGGACATTATAACGTCAGAATTTTGCTCTCTAAAGCATAGGTGCCCATTTCATCAAACAATTGTTTATAACCAGCGTTACCGTTGGATATTTTCAAAAAGTATCAAAAAAAGGGGATTTATGCAACAAAAGTGGCAACAAAAAGGGGATTTTTTTGTTTTAAGGGGCACCTCTTTAAAAATCAAAAAAAGTACACCAAAACTTTTTTTAAGTATTTTGTTAAATTTATTTAAAATAACATATTAAAAATAATACAAAAACATAACAAAAATATTATTTAATGATAATATTTGATTTTTATTTAAGCTTGAGATCAACTTTTTTGTTTTTTTATAAAAAATTTTTTTATTAGAAACCAATATTTCGCTAAAAAACAATGGGAAGCATCTTCAGGGTAAAAAGCTTTTGCACAATATGGAAAAAACAAATTTTGGTTGTAAAAACAGAGAATCGATGAATTCGGGGGAATTCGAAAGAATGGAAACAAAACTGTTTTCCTGGTTTCTAGCCCAACGGGAGCGAACAGAATAATATTGATTCTTCGAAATCGATAGAACTTCAAGAAGAAGCCATTCGTATTAGCCTAATATGTCCTCAAAAGCAAACAACAATTAATCAATTCTTCAAATCTTCATAGACTCTTTTCTATTTCATAAAATGGATTCTCTTAGTTTTTATAAATAATTGCTTGCCAATAAATTACTGAATGTCATATTTTTAATGTTTTCTATTATATTTATTTTTATAAAATATTTATAATAATAAATACATACATATAATAAAACTAAAAAAATAGCTTTACTCTGCAGTTTCAATAATCAAATAATTCATTCGATATAACGATATTTTCGATTTAACGATAAGGGCTGACAATATATAGATCGTTATATCGAGATACTACTGTATATTCTTTTCTTAAAAAATTTTTGTAAAGCTCTAATAAAATGTCTTTGATTGAAGAAACAAGATATATTATTTGAGAGGACTCACTTTGAAAATTTTTGTTAAATTTGTTCATAGTTTTCAAAATATAAGTTAGAAATTTTAAATATGTTTTGTTTGCAGGCGACAAAGAGTCTAGAATAACACGAATTTTTTTTAAATTAGAAGCACATTTTTTTTCAAATTGTGCCCGGATAAAATAGTGCTGCAGAACCGACCACTGCTCCAGAATTCTTGTTGCAACAGATTTAAATGATAGCCATCTAGTATCACTTAGCCTTAGTATCTTATGTTCAGGTACATCAAAAATACCTTGCAGCTCCTTCAAATCGTGTTGTCTTTTTGCACTCTTAAAATACTTTAAAACCTTTCTAAGTAACTGTTCAACGTCATTTGGAATGCAAGATAATGATGCATTGTTCACTAGATTTATAGAATGGCACACACAGCCGATATGAAATTAATGCGGAATCTTTTTCTTTAATATTGTTGCTACACCATTTATTTTCCCCACCATTGTAGATGCGTTATCTGTAGCAAGACCTATTAAATTTTTAGTGGAATTTGATTTTATTTTAGTGATGACAATATGGAGTTACAAATTCCTTCTCCAGAACCATCGCTTTGCTGCACTAACCGAAAGAAGCTATCAACAGTGTTTCCTTTGCAACTATCAAACTGCCTAACCACCAGCACCAAACATTTTTCCATAGAAATATCTGTAGTTTCATCAATTATTAGGCTAAAACATTGATTGATTGAATTCGGCACAGCATACACCTTATTTAATGTATTTTGGACATAAGTATACGCAATCGCAAGAAACATATACATATATAAGCTAAACACTAGGGTGATCGACTCGGTTTTAAAACCGGTGGAAAACTCGGTTTTTTACTGTTTCAGCTGGCGGTTTTTTCCAAATGTTATTTTTTCAAATGTCGAATACACCGGTTTTTTTACTCACAGAAGCCGGTTTTTTTAATTTTTAGTTGTATGTTCTTTTTTTTTTGTAACCAAACGTAACATACAATTTTTATTACTTAAAACATTTCCAAAAATCAAAAACTTTATTAAATACTCTTCCATAATATTGTAAGAATTTTTTTTGTTGTTTCAAAATAAAAATAATTAGGTTAAATATTATTTGTTTTAAATGGAGATCAGGTATTTAATACGTTGTTGCGCTTATAATTTGGTGTGATTATCAGGTGTTCAGTACTTATTGTACTTTGCAATACTTTTTGATCTCATTTTCGAATTTCATAATATTTTGCTTCTACGAAATCTAGCGACTTGTACTAAAGACTACCCATAGCTTTACTAATATCTCTGATAACATTTGACTTGTATACTAAAATAGTTTGGCACACAAAGGGTCATTATTACAGCTCGCCTACAAAGTTAATGTTAGTAAAAGATAAATGTGACTACAGTGAGCAGTGAAGTGACTTTTTAATATTTTTCATTATTACAACCTCCTTGTTACAAAGTTAACGGTATTTTATAATAATGCCATTGAATTTGTGTTAACTTAAAATGCAATTAAACCATAAAACAAACTAGTTCATACCTAAATATGTATCTCTGTCATGGGTATAAGAAAGAATTATATTTTATGTATTCGACCGGTTAACCGGTTTTTTCTTTAATTCTGAATTTCAAACTATTTGAAAACCGGTTTCTTAAAAATGTCGAATAATCGAACTCCCTACTAAACACGCATGATAAGCAAAAGATTTCATATCAAATTGCTTACATATAGTATATTAAAACAGTGTAATGAATATGTATTAAAGTTAGGTGTTTTAACAAAACGAAAGTATATTTCCATTTCGTAAAAAGTATCTAAAAAGTGGCACGATTTATAAAAAGTATCACATTTGGGGGCATTTTGACAAAGTGGCACAATAGTATCCAAGCATTTGAAAAAGTGGCAAAATGCTACTTTAGTGGCCCTAACGGTAACGCTGTTTATAACCCCACCTCTTTTGTTTTTATACTCTTTAATTTAGTCGTCCATGAGACAGTGACGAGTGCACATGCTTAGCGGCTGTGTTAATATTCATTCAAATACAGTATTCATTTTATAGAGATCTTGTTGTACCAACAAAACTTGCTGTTGTAACAAGGTAAAATCACAAGTGGCAAGTTATACGATTAAGCGGTAAGTCAAAAGGATAAAACTATACTGTCATAATGGCTACCAAATTCGTATGACTTTAATTCAATCGATTTATGATGGATTTACATGCCAAGATGCTAAAATTGACCGATGACCTTAAAGTAGAAAACTCTAACACAAAATCGATAACGATCTTTTGAGCAGAGTCATTGAAATTTCAATTTTTAGATCTGATACACTGAAATGTTTCGGCGGGCATCAAAACAATATAATAGATCGTTATTAAAAATAAAAAAAAAATTTGTTTAATATCTTTCACGCTTGATTTATGTGTTTGATTTATGCGTTTGATTTATGTGTTTAGTAAAGGCCATACAACCTGCTAATATACACCTATTTTCATTGAAATTGAGAAAATTCCAAATGAAATTAAGAATTTCAATTTGGAATTGGGAAAATTCCAAATGGAAATGAGAATTTCATATTCTAATTGCGAAAATTACAAATAAAAATGAGAATTTAAATTGAAATTGGGAAAATTCCAAGATTAACAAATAGATGATGTCACGGGCACAAGTTAGTTTATTAATAAATTTCTAATAATAAAGATTTTTTATTTGTAATATCTCTCATATAAAGTACATGTTTTATTATCTATAATAATAATAACAAGTAAAAGCGCTATATTCGGCCGTGCCGAATCTTATATACCCTTCACAACGTGTAGTCATGCAATAACAGTAAATTCACGTATGTATGTTAAAAAAAACAAAAAAAAAAATAAAAAATAAAAAAAAAATTTTAAAAAAAAAAATTTAAAAAAAAAATTAAAAAAAAAAAAATTATTATATACATATATAATATATATAAAACAAAAAAAAAATAAAAAAAAAATTAAAAAAAAAAAAAATAAAAAAAAATAATAATAAAAATATATATAATATATTAAATAAAAAATAAAAAAAAAATAAAAAAAATATTAAAAAAAAAAATTTTAAAAAAATTTAAAAAAAAATTTTTTGCCTCAGCTGGGATTCGATGCCACGTTTTCTCTAACCAGTATACACGTTTGTATGTATGTATGTTGTTGTTGTAATGTTGTTTTTATGAAAAGAAAATCGAGGTGGTCGTGGGTTTTTGCTCATATCTCAGTTGTTTATGTACCGATGTTTCTGATTTTCAATACCGATCTACTCCCGAATATTTCTGATATTTTAATACCTTACCCGGGTCCAACCTATGTCGGGGGGCTTCAAAAAGTTGATTTCAACATACACACGGACAGACGGTCAGACGGACAGACGGACAGACGGTCAGGGCTTAATCGACTCCTCTATTCATAAGCTTTCAGAAAATATATACTTTATGGGGTCGGAAATTAAAATTGTAGAAATTTCACACGGAATGACAAACCTATATATACCCTTTTTCACTGTGTGAAGGGTATAATAATAACACTTATCAGATAAGTCCGGTCATTAAGATTAAGTCTTTCAAAAACAACTCAAGATAAATATGTACGTACGAGCATACATATGTATGTCGAAAAATAACTACTCAATACATATAACATTTACATACGTACACACGTATAACATTAATCTACCCGTAGCATAAACAGATAACGTTGCATGCAACATTAACACTTTTTTCTAAGATAATTTCAAAAAAGATAAGTACAAACACACATTATTTAAAATTTTAAATCCAACAAATTGATTGGCTACTTCCTTTTTACTTTTTTCGTTGTTTCCACATTATTTCCATAAACCCAACAAAAATTTCAATACATGTACTACAAAGTTTCTATTCAGAAGAAAAATAAAAAAACAAATAAAAAATAATAATCCCCAAAATTGCTTAAAAGGGGGGAAATACAAAGAAATAAAATTAAAAAAAACAGAGCAGCATACAAAACAAGCAACAATGAGCAACAATATATTTTGTTAATTGCTCAATTTCTTTTTTCCGAACTTTTATTTTCTAAGTAAATTAATCCCTTTTTAATTTACTGCCAATGAAGACATGATGAAGAATGAAAGCGGTATGAAATGTGGGATTTCTACCAACCAAAAAACAAAACAAATTTAATGTTTAATTGCACTGAAATTGGGATTGGATTTTTTTTTTTTTTTTATTCCGAAAGACTGAAACAATGTTCAAGTGTTTACTTTTGTTGGAACTTGATTGAAAGTGTGTGTTTATGCCAAGAATAATGAAACAAAAAAGTTTATATAAATTTAATAATTTGTTCCATTTATCACGCGTCAACAACACACACAATAAATTACTTTGGTTCACAATTGTTTAAACAGATGTTTAAAGGATTAAATTCGTGCAACCTTAAATTCAGAAAAACTTCAAGAGCAAGTATTACAACACATAAGTTTGATGTTTAAAACTTATTTGCGAACCTTCTCAAAAGCTTCCCTTAAGTTGGTTAAACATTAGTAAAAAATAAATTAAAAAGGTACTCCAAGCAAAATAACAGGCCTGCCACATAGTCCAACCGAAATGGTTTTAATATCGTACTAAGAATTACGCCCTTTATAGTAGGCGCACTGAAAGCTATTTAATTTGAATAATATAAATATTTTATTTGGTTGTTGTAAGATAAGTTGGGAGCATATCCCGAATAATTTAGTAAATTATTTGTAAATATAAATGATTATAATAATTATTCTTGAGATATAAAAAGTGATTTAAATCTTCGTTTTACTTTTCTTAACAAATAAAATACAAATTTGACGACTTGATGGTGAAACGCCAAACAGTAACCGTAGGTTAATTAGTTTTTGTTAACGATAGTGGCGGCGTGTTAATTTTCTTGTTAAATTAAGATAATCATGCATTGTTAAAACTGCCGTAAGACGATTGCACTTTAATCTAAACGAGCTAAAGGAAAGCTCGTCTAACTCTTTTTAATTAAACTGCGATTTATAAATAAAAATACATGAAATTGCATTGCTGCTACTACGAACACTCAAAAAAGAAATCAAGTAATCCGTACTTAAACTTAGCGCCGTAGCGGTGTCAGAAGTACGGTTAGTGCGGATTTTCTTAAACCAATAATTAATATGTCAAGTACGAATTCCTTAATTTAGGGAAAAACCGAAAAAAAAAGAATTTAATTTTAAGAATAATTAGAGTGATTTAAGCTCAACCCGTACCTTCACGTAAGCTAAAAACAAGATTCATTTGAGTATAAACGAGATTAAATAAAGCCAAAAATGGACAGTATCGTTATTACTTAAGCTTTGACATTTATTAAGCGGTACGTCTTATTAAAACTAAAAAAGCAAAATAACGGACAAAACATGAATCGTAAGTTAAGTCGTAAACTGCTACAGCGTTATTGTCGTAAACATTACAACGTATAGCCAAAGTAAGATAAACAAAATGAGAATTATAAATGCAAAAGCAAAATGTGTTTTTTTTTAAGTTTTGAGAAATACGACATAATTTAAGATGTTAATTCTAATTTTAATAGTCTTGTACTTGATTCTGTAAAACAAGCCCACTTTGTACTTTGTTTTAAGAAAACCAGAAAAAAACATACTTGAATTTTTAAGCACGATTTCGGCTTAACTTAAGAATTTAATTTTTGGTTTTAGAACATCATTTTCTTTCTCTATACTTATTTAAAAAGTCAGGATAGATTGATAAGATAGTCATATTAAATCAGCTGATTACTTTTTTCTTATAACATTCACAAAAAGTGCCAAGTCTTTTTTTAATAATTTGCCTGCATGTGTCAAATTTAAATTCTTATATTGCGGCTACAATAAATAATTCGCAGTTGCAGTTAATTTATAACGTTTTAAAAAATATCGAATCGAGAATATGACGCTTTTACTTTGAAGTTTCGATAGTCGCGATAGATTGCTCGCTTAAGCCAAACTTACATTTTACTAACTAAACTATATTTATTTACAACTAATTATGTCATTCTTTCGATTTACTGGCGTGTATATTTTAGGAATACATGATCCTGTGGTAAATCAGTCATTTTGCTTGCTTTTTGTAAGATATTGTTTCTAAGTGCAATGCCCTTAGCTCTACTTCATCAATTCCATTACGTAGAGTCAGATTAACTTATTGGTTGGCAGCAACGTACTGCCAGCCAGTCTGGTAGATGTATACCTTGTGCAGTTTCAGCTGACAACATAAAGACAAAAGTTGAACATTTTGGCAGACCATAGTACACCGTTTACCTCATCATATTCTGACAGTCATTCAACACTCACTTTTACACACATACACAAAAAGAATTTCTTACCCATCAAAGTCACCCGCAACATCATCAACATGCAACACTTTTTCAAACAAAAAAAGAAATAAACTTCTAAGCGTCTGTGAACCCATAGAGATGTAAACGAAATCGTACGTTGGTGGAATTTCAATTTACCAATTTTGTTGTTGCATCTTTTATTTCTAATTGTAACTGCTATTGTGAAAAGAAGTATGAGTACATACTTCTTATGTTTCTCACTATTGTTGCTGATTATGGTGGTTATTTGCCTCTTAACTTTTGCCACTAAATTTGATTTTGAACGGTGGTTAAATGTGACTCCAACAATAGCATTTACACGTCATACATAAACGCATTTAAACACATGCTGTACCAAGCATATAACGCCCCCGCACTTGTGTGTGCATGTGTGTGTTGTATGTCTGTCTATATGTGGCTTAATAGCTTCTTTGTTTGTGGGCTTTTAAAACATTCATCATTTGACGATTAGGAACGAAAAAACACGCGTTTTTCCAAATGTAAGTTTATATGTATGGATGTATATTTGTATGAATCTAAAAAAGAATTAAACTCTTTTAAAAGGTGGTCCAACCACTATGCACGATGTTAATTGTGAGTCACACCATAACGTCAAGTTTTATGCCCAACTGATTTCGATATTTTTTTGTTTCGATGTTTTACAAATTCAACCATGGAGAGGTACACAATTGAGCAACGTGTGAAGAAAAAGGGCGTTCAAATGCCGAACAAATAATATTGTCTTCAGCCACAAGGCACACTTTTCCCTCAGTGGATTCGTTAGCAAGCAGAATTGCAGCATTTAAGCAAACGAGACTTCACGAATGATTTTTGAAAAGCCGATGCATCCACAAAGAGTGACTCTTTGCTGCTGTTTATGTAATAGGGCCGCACTTCTTCGAAAATGAGGTAGGCCAGTTGCTGTGAATGGTTTTCGCTATCACGATATGATAACGAACTTCTTGTGGCCAGAAATTGAGGATATGGACCCTGACTATATGTGGTTTCAACAGCAAATAAACAATGACTCTTTTGCCCGAGAAATTCAATGGCCGTGTCATCTAACGTAGTGGCGATGTTAATTGGCCGCCGTGATTATGTGATTTGACATCATTTTCCTTCTTTCTTTGGGAATCTTTAAAAGAAAAAGTGTACCTCAATAAGCCAAGTATAAGTTAAAAACTTAAAGAGCACATTAAAAACATTGAACCTCAATTATGTCTCAGTGTCATTGAAAATTTGCACCATCGGATAAAAGTATGCCATCTAAATCATAGCGAGCATTTGGCCGATATTTTGTTTCACACATACATACATAGATCATAAATCATAGATCATTCTCTAATATTGAAATATATCAAAATAGTTAAGTGAAAACTTTTTGCTTGGTTAATTGTGTGGTGTCGCGTAACTATATTGTGATGCAGTTTCCAGACTATTCTATAATTAAGCGCCTGCTTTTTAATTGGATAAACTGAAGAAGTACCAATTAAACTCATATATATTGCTTTTTCTGATGACATAGCCCTGATATGTGTCGATAGGAAGTTAGTGGAGATTACAACCTGGCTAGGATCTGTTAATTTGAGGATCTCTGACCAAAAGACTGAGGCGATTGTGATACCTAGCCGCAAGTCAATCGAGTCTATAAAATTAAATGTGGGATCATTTTGTTTTGATCTTCTTAAAACATTTTAAAGATAAGATAGATTGCTGTTTTTTAACAGGACCATCTGTTACATATTGCTGGGAGGTCTTCCAAAACATCTACTTCTGACTGGAGTAATTAAGAGTGTGATCATGTATGCATCACCCATCTGATCTGGGGCTCTTGGGTTAAAGACCTATAGGGGGATTATCAGCCCAGTAAATAGACTGGCAGAAATGATGCCAAATGATCTTCAGATCAAAGGCTTTTCCGATATTGCAGCAATTGCTGAGTGGCAGCGGTGATGGTTCTTGTCCGAAAAGGGAAGATGGACGTATTCACTTATGCCTGACTTGGTCCCATGACTCAAACAGGCACATGGGGATCTAGACTTCTATATATCTTGCAGGGATAATAGGAATATAGCTTAAAGGGATGATAGGCCATAGTGTTGATCACGATAATATAGTGGAGTTTATGTTGTCCTCTGCACGCAGCTGGGAGTATGTATATGAATATGCTAGATTGGTTGTAATTGAACTTCGTTGGATTAAGAGAGTCCGTAATTGGAAGTCATAGTTTAGATGTTGTACCTTACAACATGCGATGTATAGCTTTGTAATATTTCTGCAGGTGCTTTAGCGTGTTAAAGTCACGCACTCCTGGCTAACTTTCGATGATTTCACCTCGTTAATAAAAAAAAACATTCATAGATACATATATTAAGTATAATTTAATTTTATTTAAGCAAAAAAATCCATTTAAAACAAATTGGTAACGATTTCGATTTTTAATATTTACCATCTCATTTGTAGTTGAGCTTTTTTTTTCCACAAGGATTGGAGTTGCTATAAAAATACATAAATTGAAGTTTAATTGAATCCATTAATGAAATCCATTTTCTCGGCAATTTGCTGAACCGGACGTTGTCTGCGAGGATAAATCTTAGTACCAGGATCACATATTGCTATAAAAATGTCTAAAATTTCATTTTTCTCTAAGAGATTAGAACGCGCTGGTCCACTAGCAAACTCTTTTGGTGTCAAAGAATGGAAAATTATTTTCTTTAAAGCAATTTGTAAAAATGGATCAGCTTCAAGGGCTGCAAAAATAAAATCGTCATTAAGTTCATCATTTTGTACAGACTTATCCTTCGATAATCCTTTTTTATTAACTACACGTTGTAAGGCATTGAATAATTTCAACTCGCTGCTAATATTTAAATAAACTTGATCAAAAATAGCGATTAGTGTGGATATTTGAATGTTGACCAAACTGGGATCAGCTAAAACTTCGGTAGTCCGATTACATATAAACTAAATAAATTGAAAGTATTTGTTAGCTTTTAACAACTCAAAATTAAATAAAAATCAATCTTTGATTTTAACATCTTCTATATAATCCTAATTTGTCTGCGTTTATATATAACAAGTTTTTAGCAGAAAACTTTTTCTTTACTTTCAGTGTGAGAGGAAAATATAGACGTAATTTTAAATCACACGTTAGTTGCGTTTATAAAAAAAAATAAAAAGCAAATTTAAAGAAAAAAAATGATAACTTTCTGCAAGAAAACATTGTTCAATCTAAACGCAAACTTTATAAACAATAATTAAGTAATCTTTTAACTTTTTTGCAATAAAGCCTCAATTACGTAAAAAAAAAACACTTTTCTAAATCAACTCACCTCCATGCTTTGTTGTTTAATTTCAGGATTCTTGATACGTTCTCCAAATTCGTAAGTCTGACATGCATTTTGTACATTTAAATGTGAAATCAAGTAAGAAATACATGTTTCAACTAAATATGGCAACATATATTTCTTGGCTGCATAACACAACTTACAGGCCATGTCAGACGAAGTTATATTCATTCGATCCGAGTAAATGTACTCTAACATGGCATGGAATTCATCCGGATTAATGTCCGTTATAATAAAAGGATCATATTTTTCAACTTCATTGCCATAAAGCAATTTTTCAAATATAGGTGAAGCCGTGGCCAAAATCGTTTTATGACCAGCAATGAGCTTCTGACCTGACGTTTCAACCCCAACCAGAAAGCAACAATCGCTCAGTTTTGCTGTCTTTAACAACTGCAAATTCCGATCTTTTATTTGATTAAATTCGTTCGACTGCATGGCTAATATAAAGTTCTCGCTTTATAATTCCAAAATATTTTAATGCAAATACAAATGTATGAATGTATGTATGCCTAAAACTTTCTCAGTTATTAATATATCAATTTTTTGTTGTTCACAATCAATAAAGTGAAGTAAAAGTAAGTGTAAACCTTGGTGTAAACTGTTTAAATAACAAGTAAAGGCATTATATTCGGCTGTGCCGAATTTTTAATACCCACCACCAATCTTGTGTACTACTAAACCACAAAATTTATTATTTGGTTATTAGCAGTAAACGCTATGTAATAATCTCTTTATGCTAAAATATGTTTTACTTTTTATCTGTCATTCCGTGTGAAATTTCTACAATTTTCATTTCCGACCCCATCAAGTATATATTTTCTGAGAGCTTATGAATAGTCGATTAAGCTCTGTCAGTTTGTCCTTGTGTATGCTGAAATCAACTTTTTTAAGCCTCCCGATATCGCCTGGACCCGGGTGAGGTATTAAAATATCAGAAATATTCGGGAGTAGATCGGTATTTAAAATCAGAAACATCGGTACATATAGATAAAACTGAGATATGAGCAAAAAAACACGACCACCTTGTTTTCTTTTTTTTCACAACAACAACATTGCAACAAGAACATCATACATACAAACGAGTATACTGGTTAGAGTGAACGTAGCATCGAATCCCAGCTGAACCCAAAAAATTTTTTTTTTGTATTTTTTTATTTTAATTTTTATTTATATTTTTATTATTATTTTTTATTTTTTTTATTTTTTTTTAATTTTTTTTGTAGTATTTGTAACATACATACGTAAATTTTTAATAACCTAAACTAACCTCCAATTTATAATTTTACAATGGGATGTTTTAATATATGTATGTATGATTTTTATATGTATGTACGTATTTTACCCAAGCCCGGCGCGCGTTGCTATGCCCCTTAATGAATAAAATTGCATTCTGAATTTTAATTGAATATCAAGTGCAAAAAGCTAAAAATTATAACTTGTTGTTATGGGCAAGGCACCGCCCACTTTTATAACCACGAAGTTATGTGGTCATGACAGCTCAATATGTGTGCAAAGTTTCAGAAAAATCGATCTAGTGCAAGTAGCTAAAAATGATAACTAATTTTATATGGGCATGGCACTGCCCACTTTTATAACCACGAAGTTATGTAGTCATGACAGCTCAATATGTGTGCAAAGTTTCAGAAAAATCGATCTAGTGCAAGTAGCTAAAAATAATAACTAATTTTTATGGGCGTGGCACTGCCCACTTTTATAATCACGAAACTGACATAAGAACCTTCTCCTAATACCAACAAATACAACAAAAAAGAATTAGTGAAATCAGTCCAGCCATTCAGGCGTGATGCCGTGATTAAGGGAAAAAGGGACTCATTTATATTTATATAGATGAATGGTGATACAAACTATTGTTATTGCATGACTACACGTTGTGAAGGGTATATAAGATTCGGCACGGCCGAATATAGCACTCTTACTTGTTTTGTGTAACTTCGATTTGCTATTAATTTAATTTCTTAAACTTAGTCTTACAATGAAACGTACTTCTAGATGAGACGCGATATTACTCAGCCTTTTCTACTACAATGTTGTATTTTTATGGAAACTGAAGAGTACAATATGGTACACAGAGAGGTAAATAGAAAATAATATTAGCTTTGTGTGGGAATGGCATATCCTAATTTTTAAATTATATAATTAATGTTTGAATTACACTTAAATAATCCATTAAAGATTTATTTTTTTTTTTAATTTATGCCCATAAGAAGAATTTAAGATAAATCTATATATGGAAGTTGGGCGTGTCACCCTAATTTTTTGGAATTATACTTAAATTGACGAGAAATGTATATGCAAAATTTTATCATCATACATCTATTTAATTTTGTCGGTTTCATGAGCTTTTAAATTTAACTAACAGTATTTTATGTGAGAAATGGGCGTGTCAAAGTAGTTTCTACTGATAAAATCAAGTTAGATATTTCAATATAGAGTCATTTATTCTTCCAAAGTCTCTGTACATAGAGAAATTATATGAATTTAAGATAAATCGTTTTATGGGAGGTGGGCGTCTCTTGATCAAAAAGCAATGTTTTCAAAATTTCAGAATCGCACATCTAATTTCATCAGCTTTATTAGGTTTTAAATTTTAAATATACCGAAAAAGACACTGCGCGGTATAAATTTTCGTACATTTTAATATATAACTCCATTCGTAATGTATAGATTTCAGGAGGAAATACACTTGCGTTTAGACACAATCGCATTTTATTCGATGTAGGAAGAACATTGTAAACCCCGATTTGGAATATATATACTTTATGGGGTGTAAAATGGATATTTTGATGTGTAACAAACGAAATGACAAAATGAATATACTATCACACCATTTTTATGGTGGTGGGTATAAAGGTATGTTTGTAAACAAGTAAGAGGGACTTTTCGGAAATGCACCACAGCACTGCCTAAAGAGGACAATCTTTGGCATTAGAAAATATGATGATGTAGTAGTTACAAAAACATCCGAAATCAGTGGAGCTACTTATATAACCGAACAAATCTAGCATACCAATATGGATACTACGGAGTTCTGGATTCAAGTAAACCAATTTAGAAATTCAATTAACCAAAATCCTTTTAAGGAATTATCGGATTTTGTGCTGTCTCTTTTGGTTTTACCATTTTCAAACGCTGAAGTGGAGCGTTTATTTAGATTAATGGTCTTAATAGAAAGCAAACTCAGAACAAAAATGAACTCACAACTTGTATGTTCTGTTATACGTATAAGAAAAAGCATAAAACTAAATAACGTATGTTGCGATAACATCAATATATCGGATGATATTTTGATTAAGATCGGTTCATCTGAAAAATTCCAAAAAGCATTGGTATGCGAAGAAAATTATATGATTGAACTTGTTAACCCTCTTACCACAATTGAGTAATTTTTGACACTTTTTTGGGTAAATATAATATTAATAAATATATGCAAATTATTATATTAAAAAAGTACACTTAATTTTTAATTTTTAAAAAAACAATATTGCAAAATTTAAGCACTTTTCTTTTTGAACTGTAGAACATTTTAGCACTTCTTTTCCGAGGTTTTGCACTTTTTCGCTATCATCTTATGGCAACACTGCTTGAAATCAGTGATCAAAAAACTCTTCTCTCCCTTCTCTCTTCTTTTTAAATGTCAAACTTAATACAAAAAAATATGACAAAAAAATTATCTATGAGCTGCGATTACCTGATGAATAAATATAATTGATATGTACCTTATGAATAAAACTTGATTCTTTCGGGTGATTCATCGTAAGGTTTGATTTTCAATAGGGTTTTTTGACAGGTCGCTTTCATATCAAAGTCATATTAAACTGCTTTGCCATTCTTGTTTAGTATCGTTTGGCAAGTCATCATTGACAGACTCACACCACAACAGCGTCTCATAATTGTTCAGCTCTATTGCGAAAAATAGCGTTCTGTGAGAAATGTCTTTCCGATGTTTTATCACTGATAAAACACATTTCTGGCTAAATTAACACATTAAGCAGCTAATACACGGTATGTTTTTTACATCTGACTTGTAAAATTCCCCACTGCTAAAGACGTACATGTAGTGTGTTTTACTTCTCTACAACACATGTGCTAAATCATCTGACAACATTTCAATTAGAGCGTGCTCTATTTTGTTCTGATAAAACACCTGACATCAGCTGTTGGCAGAAACCTCTGATGCCAGAAAACAGTCAGAGGCGGTTGAGTGTTAAATAACAATCTTGACAGATATAAACAATTGCATATAAAGATACAAGTTTACCAAATCAAACGTATAAAACATGCCGTGTATTAGCTGCTTTAATAAGCAAAATTATCGTATTCAGGCTGACGAACGACCCAAAGAGTACCGAAAGCTACCTTTAACCCATTAAAAACAATAGTATGGTGTGGTTTATGGGCTGGTGAAATCATCAATCCATATTTCTTAAAAAATAAGGCGAACGAACTATATATTTCCTAAAATTCAAGCGTATGGCTCGGTGAGTTCTTGTGTCAACAAGATGGCGCTACAAGCGATGCCACGCGTAAAAAATTTACTTTTCAAGAAATCATAAAAGTCATCAGCTTTTAATTTCACTTTTTGGTAGGGTTAATTGGCCACCTAGATCGAGCGAGATCTCACCTTTGGACTATTTGCTCTGGGGATATGTAAAATCTAAGGTATTCAGGAATAAGACAGCTGCAGTTGACACTTTTGAAGTCAACATTTTCAAATAGTAAATGCCATAAATTGTTTTTTTAACCGATAATAAAAAAATTTAGTTCACTTTTTGATTAACTATTTTATTTTACAATATAAATCCAAACTTACAATAAATCACCCTTTAATATTTGTATACTTGAAGAAAAAATAGCTTTTGTTAATGTTGGTCTTAAAAAAAGTCCAGGCATAAGAAATAATATTTTTAAAAATTCCAAAATGTTATTTACAACATTTCTAAAATTTATATTCTAATTGGTATTTAAACAATTTGGGATTTTGAATCGCATAGGTAGTAATTAAAAAATTAACTGCCATAAAAGTTCATTAGCATATTTATATATGCATGAGTATATACAGTTTAGAATTTTTTTTATCTGGTCTTCTTAAGATTAACTAAACGATTAAAAAAACAAATACGCAATTTGACAGGTGACTTTCAAAACGTTGATTATTTTGAGTGTGTTCATGTGTGCATGTATGAGTGTGTGCTTAAATGGTAGTGAACTATCAACTGTTGTCATTTGTTGCTCTTGATGTGGTTGTTTCCTGCTTACATGATTAATGAAGTTATTCTGGAATTTTGACAGTTAAATTAAAATTTATTTAAAGTCAAGAACAAAATTTACTAAGAAGTGAAAAATATTTCTGTAGCGCTTCGTTGACCACAAGGTTGATTAAAAGAAATTAAAAAGAGACAGACTGACATATATATCATGACTTTGTAGTCTTGACTTTTTATTCAAAGAACTTTTCTTTTGAAACAAGTGTCTCTTTGCCTTTCTTAATTGATAGGCGTTAATATTTGTATGGTTGTTAATATTTTTCCCAAAGGCCCAATTAATGCGGTTGATTTCTTGTTTCGTTTATTTTCGTTTTTTTTTCAAGCATTGTTAACCAAATTTTTTAAAAAATGTCTAAAAATTTTATTCCGTGAAATTATAAAATGCATTAAAAAAATTCCAGTATTTATGACTTTGAATACTTACGAGTTTAGATATTTGACCATTCGACTTTCTTTGTTAATTAGTGCTCTATTAAGTACATTATTTTCTTATAATTGTCTTAACGTTTATTTTTCGTATTTTCCTGTAAAAATCTTCTAATTTAAAATGGTTTAACACCTTTTTTGATTAGGGTATTAAAAATGGAAATATTTACATAATTTTAAGACATTTTAATACCTTCCCAGCAAAAATTCTTATTACAAAATAATAAGTTAAATGTATTAAAAAACAATTCTTCACTACGTAACAATTGGGCATTTTAATCCATTATATTAACACGGCGATGTCATTGGAGGCAAGTACTTACCACCAGGCATGCCATATTTGCCGACTTATCGTCATTTTGCCGATTTTTTGCATCAAAATTGTAAAAGTGCCGATTTTCCGATTTTTGCGATAAACATTTTAAAACCGTTTACTTTATTTTAGTATAATTTATTAAGTTTGGACAAAACTGAAACACTTGTTACATTAAAAAAAAACAACTGCTACTAAAAAAAGGTTAGATTTCTATAGAATTATATGCAGTGTTTGTAAGTGTGTGTTGTGTTAGTATGCTGATGACGGCGCTGTTATGACAGGCAAAAATTATTCAATTACAACACATTTAAAAACGATATACCAGATTTAATTATTATGAAATGTATTTGCCATTCACTTGCATTATGTTCATCATATGTGTGTCTCCAATTACCTTTCAAAGTTGAAACGAGAGACATTTACAATTATGTATCAAATAGTCCAAACAGGCCTGATAAATTTCGAAAAATTCAAAAATTGCTAGAAATAAAACTAAAAAAATTATTGCATCCAAGTCAAACCAGATAGTTATCGCTTGAAGCAGTAGTTGTTAGAATACTAGATTTGTATGAGGGAACAAAACCTTTGACCAAAAAGCAATGTTTGCAAACTTTCAGAATCATACAGCCAATTTTGTAAGTCTTAATACGTTTTAAATTTTGAATATACAGAAAAATACACTGTGCGGAATAAATTTTCGTACATTTTGATCGATAACTCCTTTCCTAATCCATAGATTTAATCAATTTTCAGGGAAAAATATTGTTTTTACTCAGGCAATATATATTCGAAGTTTCATGACTCTACGTTAACCCACTACTTCGATAGCGCAGTTCTTACTATTTGTTGAATACTGAAGTTCTATTTTCAATTATTAAATATTTTAGGTTCAATTTATGAAAATTTGTATTTCTGATTGAATTTACTTAGAAAAATAAAAAGTAGAGTAAGGACATATCGGGCATATATTTCCTAACTAAAAGCAAGATCACTGCTACTGAGTTTCAAAAATTAACATTCATAATTTGCAATAATGACCCTAAAAATAATAAAAGTAATATTTATTTTCTTCACTAAAATTTCCACTTGGTTTATTATTACCTACATTCAGAATTCTATGTATGCATAATATAAAAAAAATAGAAAAAGTAATTTTGGTCGTCCATAATATTGGGAGTTAGACCTCGGATCAGAAAACATTAATTTTAAGAATCCATGTTTACAAACGTTTAAATACAAAGAGTACAATAAAAATGCGAAAAGGCTTTTTTTTGTCTCCAATATCATTTCAATTCTAAACTTTAATCAATAATCCTTTATTTCACAATTTTAACTTTATAAACGTAAAAAATACAAAAAGTCCCATTAAAATTCAGAAAAGTACCTTTGTGGTCGCCCATAACATTTTCAGTCTCGCCTTGTATCAATAGTCACTTATTTAAAAATTCTAGCTTCGCAAATGTTGAAAATACCAAAAGTACCATAAAAATTCAAAAAAAGTACCTTTTTGGTCGCCCATAACATTTCTAGTCTCACCTGGAATCAAGAGTCCTGTATTGTACAATCCTATCTTCATAAACGTAGAAAATACAAAAAGTACCATAACATTTAAAAAAAGTACCTTTTTGGTTGCCCATAACATTTTCAGTCTCACCTTGTATCAATAGTCACTAATTTCAAAATTTTAGCTTCGCAAAAGTTGAAAATACAAAAAGTACCATAAAAATTCAAAAAAGTACCTTTTTGATCGCACATAACATTTTCGGTCTCAACCTTCAAGAACGTAGAAAATAAAAAAAGTACCATGAAAATTCCAAAAGGTACCTTTTTGGTCTCACCTGGAATCAATAGTCCTTGATTGTACAATCCTACCTTCATAAACGTAGAAAATACAAAAAGTACCATAAAAATTCAAAAAAGTACCTTTTTGGTCGCAAATAACATTTTTAGTCTCACCTGGAATCAATAGTCCTTTATTTTACAATTCTACCTTTATAAACGTAGAAAATACAAAAAGTACCATAGAAAAGCGAAAAAGTACATTTTTAGTCCAAGTTCCAAGTTTAAAATGTTCAAATATCAATGTAACAAAATATATTAATAGACATGATTTATAGTCAGTAAATCTACTCTTTTTTGCATAAAAGTAATTATGTTCGAAAAAGTACCAAACTCCTTTCCTAATTAGGAATAACATACATTTTCCGGAATTTTGCCCTTTTTGGTACCTTTTTTGCCCCAAAAAAAGTTTCCAAACATTTAACCTAAAAAATTGTCCATATTCTATTAGGCAATAACAATGATCAAATTTTGTCCCATTGAATAATATAAGAGAAGTTTCTTTTAAAAAAAGTACCAGAAAGAGGGAAAAATTTTACCTTTTATACATGTGAATTTTAAAAAAGTGCCGAATTCTTATTAATATTTGTTCGCGGATTACTTAATACAGTTTTAATTTTTTTCCTAGCTTTATGCGTTTGGAAGTTACATAGGGTACCAAAAAAGTACCAAATTATAGGTTTTACCCGTTTTTCCCCCTTAGGGGTTGAAAATTTCAAAAAAAGCCAGACACCTGTCAGCTTATTTTTTCTGCAAATTACAATACTTTTTCAATTTAATTTGTATAATTTTTAGTTTAGCAGATATAAGAATACCGATTTTACCCGTATTTACCCTTTTTTACCCCCTTAAAGTACGAATTTTCAAAAATCCCTTCTTAGTGGAATCTTTTATAATGTCGCTTTTTTGTTTCAAGGATAAATGCTTTCCTTTTTTCAAATCCATTTTTATGTAACAATTATATAGCACCATTTATTCAGAAATTTACTTTGAGACACGACCTTAATGGAACATGCGCGCAGACTTAAGTAATTTAATACTTCATAGGATGCGTATTTGTTAGAGTAACTTGTCAACTTACTCTAAAAGAATCGTCGCTTTACCGTTATTTCATGTTCTCTTTAGTTTTTATACTCTTTTTCATTGTTTTTCTCCTTCGCCAAACCTAAAAACTCTCTATAAAGTATGTTCACTCTATAGAGGTTCATAAGTGTTCACTCTACAGAGTAGTCAATGTAAACATTCTGGTATTCACTCTAACGAGGTATTCATAGCATCTACCAGACAGCACTGTACTTAAAATTTAAAAAGCAATAAAACTGACAAAATTATATTATGATTCTGACATTTTGCAAACAAAGGCTTTGTACTAAAAGAAAGTAAATGTGACACGCCCACCCCCCACATAACGCTTTATCTCAAATTCATATACATAATTCCCTTATGAATAAATTTTTAAAAAAAAAAAGGAACTCTATATTGAAATATCTGAGTTGAATTTATTAGCAGAAACTACTTTGACACGCCTACTATAATGCCTACTTATCACGTAATCTACTGTTAATGAAATTTAAAAGCTCATAAAACCGATAACATGAAAGGTATGATGATAAAGTTTCATACTTATAGCTTTCTAGTCTATGTCATTGTTATGCCCACTTTAATGCCTACCTCCCATATGACTGTTTATCTTAAATTTATATAATTTCTCTATGGACAAAGATTTTGGAAGAATAAAGGATTATGTTGTAATATATAAGATGTATTTATTAGTAGAAACTATATTGACACGCCTACTTTAACGCATACTTTCATTGGAAGACTAAATTTAGGAAAATACTTAAATAGTATGTCTATCGAAGTTGTACTGAGAAAAATATTATTCCATAGCGATTACTGTTAATAACAAAATAATATAGTTTGTGCTATAAAAGTACATAAAATTGGTGGTGGGTACAAAATATTCGGCACAAACGAATATAGTGTTCTTACTTGGTTTTTGCTGATTTAAACCTTAATTAATCGAATTTTTAGTTTTCGAAAACTCCTCTAAAAGGCCTATTAGACACGCATACTTGTCTTAAGACATGTACGATGTCATACCATGTATGTCGAGTATGTTAGATATGTATGTTGGTTTTCAAAAATTTTTGAAAACCTGAGTCTGTCGCATACCAACATACTCGTCTAATAGCATGTCTGTCATACTTCATACAAAAATTCATTCAAATTTTTGCCGCTGCTGTGTGCATATCGCAAATTGAAAAAAAGTCTCTCTAATATTATTTTCTGGAAAGAAGAGTTTATTGAGAACTATAAAAGCTTCCCAAAATTGTGGCAAATATAATCAAATCTGTACCACAACAAACAATTGAAAATTAATGCATACAATGCATTAAAAGAAAAATTATGTGAAATAGAAAAAAATGCAACTATTGACAACTTTCCTCTTCATTGCCATGTTTTCGCTTCCAAAATTTCTGTGTAATGAAGTATGCCGTCATCGTTCGACAGTGTAATAGCTAAACCCAAAGTATGCCATACACATGTCTTAAGACAAGTATGCGTGTCTAATAGGCCTTTAATTCGTAAAAATCATTAGGTCCCTTCGATTACGAATTATCGGTATTCTACTCTTTATTTATACATTTAAAGATCAACCAAATAAAACATTGTTTATTGTTTCTTCTTTTTTAATCCATTAGTATATATTTAATACAATTTTATTGTTTTTTTTTTCTCTTATAGTTCATTGTTTTGACTTTTCTTTTTTTTAAATTATAATAATACAAAAAAAATTTATTGTTAATATAGTATTAATTAAAAATATACAAGTTTACTCATATATAATATACTACAAAGAAAAGACTTTATTGGATTTGTATTTTTTATTTTTTTCTTATATAAAATAAGTTCAAAAGATCGGTTTTGTTTTCGGTTAATTTTTTCATTAAGTGTCCATCGGTTCGTACGTCCGTTAAAGTCGATTTAGTCCATTTAGAATTTGTCTCTCTACTATAAATGGTCTCAGATTACTGTGTTCTAGATAAATATATATCACTATAAATATTTTGTTAAAGTTTTTTGTTTTGTTTATAAATTGTTTATATAGAGGGTTTCAATGTGACCAAATAAATACCCCTTTAATCTCTTAAGCCTTATAAGTTTTATAAAATCATAAATCAATCAATTTAGATTAAGTTGTATTTACACAATTCATACTAATGTATGTATATAAGAATATCCTTTTTTTTATTGAAACCAAAAATCTTACAAATACACATGATAATTTTTTTTTTCTTAATTTCTGCTTTTTTGTATAGAAAAACTAAAAATGCAATAATTTCAATTTTGGTAAACATACTTTGACAATTTAGATTTTATGCAGCTCGAGTGTAAGTGTGTGTTTTTATGAATTGTGTAAATGCTTCTACATTTTTTAAGAAAAACCTTTATAGTATTTAACTTATGTTTTTTTTTTTTTGTTTAAAATAATATTGTTTCTTTCTAAATATGTGGTTTAATAATTTGAGTTGGTTTCTTTAGTTATTGTAGTTTTTGTTGTTGTGGTTATTGTTTATTGGTTGCTCTTAATAAGGATATAGATTTTTGCGTTTAAGTTCCATATCTAAATCAGCCAATTGCTGTAGGAAACCATCATTGGGATGAATATCACGACGCATGCGTACTGTGCGTATGGCATCGACTGCAGACATTTTGCGGCAGATCATCAAATAGGCCAAGACACAGGTAGCCGATCGTGAAACCCCCACTAAGCAGTGGACTAAAACTTTGCCTAAAATAAAAAAAATTTTAAAAACAATTAATTTGAAAAACATGCACCTCTCTGCCAAAATCTAAATATTCTTAAAGTCAAGATATGAATATCTCGTAAGTTAATGTTTGTGTTATGTAAATTTCGCACTTACCTCCACTACTGATTGCACTGTCAATAAATTTGGCCGCCACATAGAAATATCGTGAAATATCAGTCGTTGGAGCATCAATCATTGGAAAGCCCATGTATCTGAAAAAAGTGTCTTTGTTGTTTCTTCTGCTACACATATTTCTTATTTTTTTTTCATTGATTTCATGTTTTATATGCATTATGAAATAATTTTACACGGATGTTAGTGGTGCAAAAGTAAAATGAAAATATGTTTTCAAGTTGCCATATTTACAAAGCAAATGAACATTATTTTTGCAAAGTGCAATAAAAAGTTTTTAATCGTTTGTGTAGTGATGGTGAAACCCGCAGACAAAGTAATTTTGAGAAAGAGTGAGCAAAAATTTTGAAAATTAAAATCAATAACATATAACAATTAATTTTTAAACTGTAAAGGGGAGTAACGTAAATACAAGATAACCCTGAAATTGATATTATATTTTGGAAAAAAAAACTTATCCATTAACTTTAAAAACCTTTTTTAAAGACTGTTTTTCTACAGATACAACTTATACGTTATCTATAAAAAAAAGAATCTGTTAATTTATGTGTGTAAAATACGCTTATCCTTTAAATTTTCTAAACAAAAAACTTATCTGTTATCTTATGTCTATAAAAAGTTTTTTTAACTTTCTTCAAATAGAAAAAACTTATCTGTTAAATTATTAAATGGAAAACATTAATCACCTAACTTTTCTATAGAAAACAGTTAGGTTAGGTTAGATAGATAAGGCAGCTGTTGTGCAGCTCACTTGGGTCCATTTTATTGATCCTATTGTGATACCTGAATAGATAAGTAAGAATAGAATAGAAAAGAGAGAAGAGAAGCAGACAACACCAGAGTCTTTGGCGGGAATCGAACCCGCAACCCTCAAACTAGCAGAACAGCACACTACTAACTAGTCCACCCCATCCGGGGCACAGTTATCTGTTAACTTATTTCCAAAGGAAAAAAATATACGTCAACTTCTTTCAATAACAATAATTTATAAGATATTATTTGCGAATAAAATACTTATCCGTTAACGTTTTTCAACAAAAAACACATTTAATTAGGAAATAAATTTATATATAAATAAAAAAAACCTAACCGTCAACTACTTTGATAGAAAAAACTCATCCTTTTATAGAGAATCTTATCCAGTAACATTTACTATTGAAGAAAATTTTATACATTAATTTTTTTATCGTAAAAACTTATCTACTAACATTCTTCCATGAAAATAAATATGTATCGAAAAACTTATCCGCAATTTTTTTTTCGGTAAATAAACCGATTCCATAACTTTTTTATAAGAAGCAACTAATCCGCTAAAATTTTAAATTGAAAAGACACTTATATGTTAAAATTTATCTATGGAAAACACTTATCCGTTAAGTTATTTTTAAAGAAAAAAATATACCTCAGATTATTGTCCGATGATGTTTGCAAAAAAAAACAGTTATCCGTTAACTTATTTCAATAAAAAAAACATTTTCCATAGAAAACGCAATTTATTAACAAAAAAAAATTTTATATATAAAAAAAACTCTTTCGTCAACTCTTTTTATAGAGAAAACTCATCCGATATTTTTTCTTAATATTTAATTCTACTAAAGAAAATCGTATCCATTAACTTTTTTTATCGAAAAAATTTATCCATTAACTTTATTCTATTGAAAAAAACAAATTTCTATCGCAAAACATATCCATAAACTTTTTCGGTATTAAAAACCTGTTTGTTAAATTTTTTTACCAAAAAATAACTTATCCGTTGTTTTCTTATATTGAGAAAATACTTATCTGTAAAAATCTTTCTATAGAAAACACTTATCCGTTAACCTATTTCTAAAAAATATATATATTCCAGATTACATATTTCCATAGCAAAAAATTATCCGTTAAAATTTTCTAAAGAAACCACTTTTTCTTAACTGGTTTTCCTTAACAAAACTTTTATCCGTTTAATTTTTTTTTAATTTAAAATTTTCTTTTTTTTTAATTAATTTTTTTTTTTTTATAAAATATTAACTTTTTTCTACAAAAATAAATAACTTTCTTTTCTTAATAATTAAATTATCCGTTAACTGTTTTTTAAAAAGTTACGTTAACATGTTTTCTTAACTATTTTCTATTAAAAACATTTACTGCCGTATTATTTAAAATAATATAATAGATTTATTTAATGCTTTTGTGGCAAATATCTGTAAAAAATCTGTCAAATAAGCCTTTAATAAACCTATAATATTTTTTGTGAATACGGCAGTTATTTTTTTACGGCTTAATATGCAAAAAAAAAATATTTCTTTCAAAAATAAAAAATAACCTATTAGTTAATATTTATTAAACGCTTTTGTTACAACCCTAGTATAATTTTTCGAAATTCTCTTAAACTAATTTCTATTGCTGTACAAATAATTAAGTGTTCTATACCTACATGAAATGGGATGGAATGCTAAACAATGCAATAAGTATAATGAATGTCATACCTAATACTTGGCATATCACGATAATAACTGTGCCCTGTATCGACTTGACCATAGCGACAACCTTCGGCAGCATTTAGTACATGTGTAATGCCCATCATACGCAGGTATGTTTTATTTTTAGCGGCAGCTCTGAACAGGACAAGGACATTTAGGTTTATCCACCAGAAATGGAAGAAGAATTTTAAATATTTTAATTAACCTTTCTGTATATGTGTATGTGCATGTTGGCTTTCTTGTTACTTACGCGTCGCCAATATAGATGCCTGGATAAACTTCATCACAATCAACATCGTGTATAACACATTCTGACCTTCTTAGACCTGGTAATGTGCGACAGGGTGCCATTGAATAATGCAACACACGTTGCAATTGACGTCCTGTGGTGTGTTCACTTGAAGAGGCTGCTGACTCCAGACGGCTGGGCGACTACAAATAAATATAACACAAACATGCATGCATTAGTATGAAAGCAATAGAAATATGTATAACTATTAAAGTAATATATAGAATCTCATTATCATTGTTTAGTTATTTAGTTGTTGTGACTCTCGTTTCCTTGACTTTTAGTAATGATTGTGTTGACATTCATAAATATTTCTGCAGAAATATGAATGAATGCCAAGCAAAATAAAAAAACAAAAGCTTTCTCACATGCAGTAGCAAATAACAATAGTATTGTACATGTTAGCCCGTCCTCAGCAAATAAATACCCAGTAATGTTGTACAAAGACCTTCAATTTATACTTCCATTGTTGTTGGTGGCTGTGATTGCATTTACTGTACTTGAAAGTAAGTAATAGCCAGTGCACAGACGGACAGACTTACTGTCAGCAATATTTTTTGTGTTTATTTGTTTACATTTTAAGTTATACAAAAAAATGTTTAAAATTTTTTTCTATAAATACATACTTGTATTTATCCCTTTAACTATCCTGAAGAAAAGCACTTATTTTTATTGCCTGCTTTTCTCTTAACATGTTAACGTTCCTACAATACACTTTATAGCTCCTTTTTTATTATTAAAAAAATCCTGTAATTAAAAACATGTCAACACTTACGACTCGTGTGGGATTTTAATTATAGTTAAAACAAAAGTTAAAAGGACACATTAACTTATGTGATGATTATAACAAGAAATTGTTTACCGCAATAGTTATCTTAAAGGAGAGGAATTATGACGCTCACATTTCTAATAAATTTAATTTTTGATATCATGTTTAAACAAAACCAAGTTTCTGTACAAACTAATAAATAATTTACATTTTCTTGTTAAAAATTAATCGATAAGTTATCTATATAAATCGAGAATATTATTCTTCTCAAAAATAACTTAATATAAATAAATTGTATTGATAATTTTAAAAATTATGCATACACTTTTTCTATAAAAAAGTTATAAGTTTTATATAGAAAACACTTATCCGGTAACTATTTTCTAAAGGAAACACTTATCCGTAAATTTTTTTCTAAAGGAAACCTTTATCCGTTAACTATTTTCCAAAGAAAACACTTATCCGTTAACTATTTTCCTTAGAAAACACTTATCCATTAACTATTTTCTGTAGAAAACACTTATCCGTTAACTATTTTCTACAGAAAACACCTATAGGCCAACTATTTTCTATAGAAAACACTTATCCGGTAACTATTTTATATAATAAAATTTATCCATTAACCATTTTCTGTAAATAAAAATTATCCGTAAAAAAAATTACAATTTTTGTATAGAAAAAAGTCAACAGTTTAATATATGTAAATAAAAGTGACCATTAATCCGTTTTTTTTTTTAAACACTTTTCCGTTAATTTTTTTTATAGACAAAATTAAAAAAAAATTTATCCGTTAACTTTTTTTATATAAAAACTTTGTCCGCCATTTTTTATAGAAAATATATCTGTAAACTTTTCTACATTGAAAATACTTATCCAATAACCTTTTAAGACCTAAACACAAAGCAATAGTTTTTGCATATTTTTATTAATTTTTAAACCTTCTGAGGTAGAAATTAAAACGAAGCAATCTTTTGCTATTTATTGAAGCTAAATATCACGTAGAACTTAAAAAAAATACCACTACTAACCCCTGTGTACCCACTGTCTTAAGAGGATAACTTTTTTGTAGAAATACTTTATCCGTTAGTTTTTATAGAAAATATATGAAATTATTAGATAAAGCTTATTCCTTATCCGATTTCCAAGAAACATGTTATCCGTTAGTTTTTTTCTACAGAAAAATTGATCTTAACTTTTTTATAGGAAAGCTTTAATCGTTATTTTTTTATAGAAGAGAAATATTCGATAATTTTTTTATATAGAAAAAAACTTATTCCTTAACTTTTTATTTTGTTCAGGAAAATTATTTTTTATTTTTTTTTTCTTTAAAAATTTTATCGGTTTTTATTTTCTAGAAAAAATATCCGAATCTATTTATAACAAAAACCAAATTTTATTTACCTTTTTACTTAAAATGTTATCCTTTAACTATATGTTATAGATAAGCATATCCTTTTAATTTCAAACAAATTAATTCTTATAAAAAGTGTTACTAAGAAGCAGTTACTTGTTAAATTGTTGCTATAAAAATTAACCTTTAAATATTATTTTAAAAAAAGTAGTACATAAACATTTCCCAACAAGAAATTTTAAGTCTAAATTTAACATAAACATTTTTTGCAATTGCTTTCACTTTCCGATGTCGTATTTTTGTTGAATTGACCCTGAAGACAATTTATATGCTTTTTTTATTTTTGCTAACATTAAAGAAAAAGAACACTAATTTGTGCGATTTTATTTCGAAATAAATTTTTCACAGACAGTACCAAAAACGTAAATAAAAGTTGCTCTTTTTTCATTCTCATTTGTTGTTGGCATTTAGAGAATCTCATGCGACAATTTATGTGAAAGATTTTTTGATTTTGCCTGAGATTTTTCTATATTATTGGCCAAGAGCCAACATGTGTTTAGAGCAAAAACATTTACAGTTTGTTAATTATGTGTAAGAATTTAAATTTTAGCCACTACAAAATAAAAAAAAATCCCTGACTGGAAATGGTGGAGAAGTGACAATACAAGTTTTAAATATTTTTAAAAGTCACCACCACATCTCCTTTATTTTTTTGTATAAATGGTAATATTAAGCCAATTAGTTAGTGGCAGGCAAAAGCTGGTAGAGAAACAATAAAATACCAAACTAAAAAAATAAATGACATTTAGACAAGGTAAATGGCAAAAAGTTGTAGGTTACCCATGAATAAGTATAATTTCTTTTTGCATTTACACACATTTAAATGTCTTTATTTGCATTTGTATATTGTACATGTAGCGCCTAGAATTGCACTTTATTTATTTTTAATATTTTAAGCCTAATAATAGGCTAAACAAATAAAAGAAAGCAAGCATTAGTTAGAGAAAGACTACACAATGTAATTGTAAGTAGAAATGCAGCAAACATTAGTAGATGGCAGACATTTAAAGAGAAAATTAAAATAATGGCGGCAGAAATAATGCTGGCAACAGTAGCAGAAGTGGAAGTAACGCCTACACAAATAAAATATTTTAACACATTTATAATAAAAGGTACAAGGTGTAAGTCTTTTGTTATAATCATACATTTATTTAAAGAAAATAGTTTCCAACCTGATAATACAAGGAACTGTATCTGTCACCAATACTACTGGCTGTAGAATATCTATCAGCTGAGTATCTATCACTGCCAAGCTGTAATATAAATAAATAAAAATAAATTATATAAATAATACAAAAATAGAAATCAATTTAAATTAAATAAAACCAACAAAACACTTAATTTTTACAAACAAGAATTTATAAATAAAATAAAAATTAATTCTAAAAAACAAACTTAAAAAAAAATTAGCTAAAATTTAATTTCTGTTACTATACAAAAATGAGGTGATGCTGCATACAGATAACATCGCAGTGAGAAGTAAAATAATAGCACAATATAAATGGATTAACACACTAAAATGCTTTGCACAAAGAGTTTATATCAAAGTTTTTCTGATAAGCCTGTTGTGTAAAAGAAAAAAATTAAGTTCAAAACATAATCAATTTTTTTTTAATTTCAGAAATCTAAAGCTACTCCGTTGGTACCAACATCAATTAACATTGATCAGTTTAATACAAAGTTAAATAAAGAGGTAGATTGAAGTTTCCCGTAATTCAGGGAGAAGGTTAAAACAATTAGCGATAACAGTCATTTTCTATGGAGAACTTTACGCTAACAATAAATATTTGTAGTAATTTTATCGATAACATAAGTTTCTCATAGAAAATCTCTTGAAAGCATTAATTTTTTATAGAAAACGTAACAATAACATTAACTTTCTAAAGAAAATTTATCGATAAAATTAACTTTTTATTGAAAATTTATCGATAATTTGAATTTTCTATATAAAATTTAACGATAACGTAAATTTGTATAGAAAAGCATAGATAGATAACGTTAATTTTTTATAGAAAATTTTTCAATAAGATACGTTTTTATAGATAGTTTATCGATAACATTAATTTCCTTTAAAAAATTTATCGATAACACTAATATTCCATATAAAATATTTCGATAACATTAATTTTCTTAGGAAAATTTATCGATAACATTAATTTTGTATAAAAAAATTATCGATAACATTAATTTTCTACGGAAACTTTTTTAAAACCATTAATTTTCTGCGGAAAATTTATCAATAACATTATTTAACTATAAAAAGAATATCAATAACATTAATTTGTATCGAACATATGTTTTGATAACATTAATTTTCAATATGTTATTTATAAATAACATTAATTTTCTATAGATAGTTGATCGATAATGTTAATTTTTATAAAAAAAATACCAATAACATAAACTTTTTACAGAAAAAATGATTGATTACATTAATTTTCTATAGCTAATGTATCGATAACAAAAATTTTCCATAGAAAAGGTATCAATAGCGTCCCAGCCTGCAAAATTGTCCGACATCTGTAAGATGTCTGTAAGAAATGTCGGCAAACAAGTAAGAATTCTGTACGAATTCTGTCAGACTTCTGACCGCCAAATATATAAAGTGGTTGACACGAACTCTGACAGACATGTCGTGGGAAATTCTGAGTTTTTTACCGACGTGTCTGATAGAAATCTGACAGAAATCTGATAGAAAAAGCAGGGGAAATTCTGATTTATTATACGACATTCGTATGGATTTCTGACAGATTTCTGAAGTTTTATCGGATGTAATTCTAACCGATTAATCATACAGATTTCTTAAAGAAATCTGAAATATTTAATAAAATTAAACTCAGTATTATGTAATATTTTTTTTTATTTATTTAATTTATTATTTAATTACATATATTCATATGCATTGTTTTTAAAATATTTTAAGCTACCTTGAAAATCCAAAAACGCATCTTTTTCAACATTTTTCCGAAAAGCCTGACGTGACACTCAGATATCTATCAGACATGTCGGTAAACAAAAAAGAATAAGATCCCTTCGACATATCCGTACGAAATCAGTCAGAAATCTATCAGACCTGTCGTACATTAAATTTCTCAGACATGTCTTACAGAAATCTGTACGAAATGTCCGTAAAAAAAGTCAGATATTTGTAAGACTTGTCTGATTCAGACATTGTCGTACTATTGTGCAGGCTGGGGTTATTTTCTATAATAAAATTATCAATAATATTAATTTTCTACAGAAAATTTATCTTCCATAAGTCACCTATGACATAAATTACACGCGTATGTAGACGAACATACCATCCACTACACAAATTTACCTTGAATAGTTTGTTCTCAAAGGTGTTTAAGAACAAAAAGAAAACATAGCACACACACTAAAAGCTCTCAAAATATAAAAATAAACACATAAAATGATTTTGTCTGAGATCTAAAAAATCAAACTAAAACGTGTAGGGATTATATGGCCAACTATAGTAGACCCCATGATACTCTACAGCCACTACGTGTAACTACAATATATTTTTGTTGAATAGAATCCCTGCCGAATTTTCGAAAATTCATATACTAAGCCTGTTTTATTTAAATTAAATACAATTTCCTATTCGTTTAGGTATGTTAATACAAATTATATTGGTTATGTACATATCCCAGCAAAATAACACATTACATTATAATGACTTGAAAGTACTAGAAAACAGTTGTTTACTACTTACAATTTGGCATCTAAACCCATTATTTTAACACGGCGATGTCATTGGAGGCAAGTACTTACCACCTTCGCTTACAAATAGGGACTCGTATAAGTACTTATTACGGTCGCTCATAAATAGGGACTTAAATAAGTACTTACTCCTATAGCAATATATAAGTACTTGATTTTAATAACCTAAATAAGCCATTACTATTATGGACTTACAGAAGTCGTTCGGTTGTTCTAAGGACAAAAATTCGGTTAGATTATTCTGAGATACGTTAATTTGAAATTTAACAATCAGTGAAAATCACTTTGTTAATGAAGTGCTTTGCCGATGTTTTCAAAATAATTATTACTTATACCCTAAGCGCGTTAAACTAAATGAGAATTATAAAAAGTTATGTATTTGAATGGTTTCTAGTAAATTTCGCAGTAAGAAATTGTGTTGTGTGTGTATCTAAGCAAATGTCTGAAATCAAGTACTTACGTAACACATTATAAATCAAGTCATTACTAAAATACTTCTTAGTAAGACAGACGATATGTAGTAGTCATTGAAAAGTATGTTGTTTAGTAAGAGCAAGTCATTACCTAGTTTTTGCTGGGATGTAATAGCAAGTTGGGCAAATGGCCTTCGCAGCTTTCCATCTTCATTGTGTACTATTGTATGTATGTTTCTATAGCAAATGATATTTATAAAATATTTATATATTGCAATACGCACTTTTATACAAGTTGTAATATTGTTAGTATATTAGGATAAATCTGTGGTTTTCATGGGCAACCACGTATGTCTTAAAATCAATTTTTTCAGGAGAGCTACAAAACCGTGTTAGTGCTGAACCATTTTTGAATGCCATTAAAATAATCGGAATGGGTCCATCTTATTTGAGAAATTTTTAAAACCAAGTAAAGGCCGTCTAAAACCAAGCAATATGGCATTATTAACTCAAAATCGTATAAAATGAACATAAGCGGTTGCCCATGAAAACCACAGAAATATCGTTAAATCATTTTGAAAAATATTTCTAAGTTCATCCGAATTGAACGTTGAAGATGGGTATTTTTGAATATATAACACATCAGCCTCAGCAAACCTAATGGTGTAGGGTAAAAGAAATTCTCTATTCACTACTAAGTAAATAACAAATAATTTTTGCAAATTACCAAAAATTTGCTTTTGTTTTACCGACGCTAGTGATTAATTTTCATTTAAAATTAGAAATAATTTTAAGTTGATGTGATCGTATAGTACGTCGATCGATGGAATGCTTTTGTTATGTGTTGTATACAGAATATTTTTGCTTAAGTCATATTAAAATTTCAAATGTGTTTGGTTTTGTTACAATTAGATTTTTGTACAAATGAATAACATCCCTTTAAGTATTGGATAAGCTTTCTTTACATAGAATATTGAAGCGCGAAAAACACTCAATAACGAAAAAAGTAATGCAAGTACATTACATTTGATTGACCTTTTTATACCCGCCACCAAAAAAATGGTGGCGGTGTATTCATTATATCAAATATCCATTTTAGACCCTTTAAGGTATAAAATTCTGAGTCGGGGTTTCATTTTATGACGATATAGCTATATCCGTCCGTCTGTTGACGGTCGGAGCGAAAAGCTAGGGTGCTAAAATTTTGCCAGAATCTTTCTTATACACAAGGTTTGTTTGATATTGAAAATGGGCAAAATCGGAATATTAAGAAGAGAAGTTATAGCTCGTAATGCAAAAATAGGTAAAAAAAACATCTCCTTCCAACATCGAATAAAATGCACAGTGTATTTTTCGGTATATTTAAAATTAAAACTGACAAATTTAGATGTACGATTCTGAAATTTTGCAAACATTGCTTTTTGATCCAAGGCTTTGTAAAAACGGAAAATAAATGTGACACGCCCACTTTTAATTACTCTCCCATATAACGCTTTATTTCAAATTTATATAATTTCTATATGAATAAAGATTTTGGAATAATAAAAGACTATATTGAAAAATCTTACTTGTATTCATTAGCAGAAACGAATTCGACATGCCTACTATAACGCCCACTTTTCACGTTATATACTGTTAATGAAATTTAGAAGCTCATAAAACCGACCAAATTAGAGGTATGATGATGAAATTTGCTACATATATCCTTCTATTCAATGTTATTGTTATGCCAGAAAAATTAGGTGACACGCCCACTTTAACGCCTAGCTCCCATATAATGGTTTATCTTAAATTCATAAAATTTTTCTATGGACAAAGTTTTCGGAAGCATAATGGAAGAAACTACACTGACACGCCTACTTTAAGGCCCACTTTCATTGAAGGACTAAATTTACGAAAACATTTTACTAGCAAATCGAAGTTATACAAAGAAAGTGATATATATTTTAGTAGCAAAAGATTATTCCATAGCGATTACTGTTAATAACAAAATAATACATTTTGTGCTATAAAAGTACACAAAATTGGTGGTGGGTATATAAGATTCGGCACAGCCGAAAATAGTGCTCATAATTTTTAGTTAATATCTTGATCTTGCTTTTGGCAATTAAGGTTTAATGAGCAAATATTACATTGTGGCTTCTAAGAATATGCTTAGAAAAGTTAAATCATTGATGCATAATTGCAATCAAATATTTTGTCATTTACAAATGAGAATCGCAAATTTAGTTCTTAAAAAATGGATTGAAAAGTGACTCTAAAAACGAAAATTAAACAAGTTTGTATATCACAAAATTCCCCTGACCCCAAATTAAATTTCTAATGACACCCCAAAGCACATAAGTTTCTTCGATGACAGGCGATTTAATCATTTATTTTTTTCTCTTTTTGTTTTGCTATTTTAGAAATTTCCTTTTTTTTTTTGTAGTGGCGATTCAGTGATCTATAATTAGACGATATACAATATTCAAAATTTTTGTGTTTTGATATATATTTAGCGCAATTTCAGCGTTACTATAGAAACAATTTTTATTATTTATACACATGCATACATACATAAATATGAATTTATATATAGACAAACATATTTATTTTTTGTATGCCAACAGATGATCACATTGCTTTTATTAAACATAAACAAATAAATTTAGGATTAATTTATAACATCTGCAAAAATTTTAAAATTCTATTTGCAAAAAAATTATTAACATAATATTTTATTATACATTTTTGTTGCTAAGTTTTATTATTTTATTTTAAAAGAAAATTTATAATCTGCTATCTTTTAGACTTGTGCTAATTAAATCTTTATGACTTATGCATAAAATCTTTGGTACAGTAAATTGTTAAGCTTTTATTTTTTAAATATTTTAAAAAAATATGAAAAAAATTATTTAAAAAAAAATTATAAATAGATTTATACAGGGTACGCCAAGGCATATTCATACAGTTAACCTCGTCGCTAACAGCTGATCGGGAAGCATAATGTCATAAGTTTATTGAATTCGCCTTAACTTGGTTTTGAAAATTAAATTCTAATTTCGGTATTGAACAATTCACAAAGAGTAAGCGTAATCTTTTTATAGAAAATGTACTAAATTTATTTGTATTTGTTGTTTTTGCACCCTTTTTCATGGGTTTTTTTTATAAAAATTGTTAAAGTTAAATAGATGATAATACTTTTACATTCCTGAAATACCAATTCGCTTTGACAGAAAACATCCATATTCTTTGCTGTATCAATTCGCGGTTGCATTTACCTTTACCACAAGATTAATGGCAATCGACGAATGGCTTATAAGAGAACATAAGACCAGATACCAAAGAATAACGGATATCTTACCGATGGGAAATATAACGGAGATAACATGTGATAAAATCCCGATGAGATATGAGAATACTAACTGCATCACCATAATACCGGAAGAGGGAGAATGTGATGAAATAACCAGGATGGAAAACACCCATGGAATCGATCTTTATACAGACGGTTCACAGATTGGTGACCAAACTGGAATGGGCTTATACGACATGAGCCGAAATAGAAGCATATACTTCCGTCTACCAGATCACAGTACCATATTCCGGCTGAGATCGTGGCGATTACGGAAGGAATTAAATGGATAAAGAAAACGAATAGCGAAGCCCCAATTCACATCTTTGCGGATAGCCAATCAATGATTAAGACATAGAGAAAGGAGAAAGTTGAATCCCGGAACGTCCTGGAATGCAAATTGTGAACATCTGGAGATAATATGGATACCAAGTCATCACGGGCTGATCGGTAACGAGAAAGCCGACAAATTATCCAAAATGGGAGCTCTTCTGAGTACTATAACTTTGGAGAACGACAAACCCCTTAGACGATTTAAGGATGAACTTAAATGTTGGGCGATGGAGGAACATGTCAGAAAATGGCAAAGCACTGATGTCTGTAAGGTGACAAGAACACTATGAGGTGACCCTTATCTTGGGAAATCAAAGGAGATTCTGAGTCTAAGTAGACCAACACTTAAGAAACTAACCAGTGTAATTACAGGTCATACGGAATTAAGAACCCATCTAGCTCGCATGAAATTATCTGAGGAAACAACATGTAGAGCATGCGAGGAAGAGGATGAGACTTTGGTACACTACCTCTGTCATTGTCCTGCGTTAGGGCATATTAGGCGCGAAAATGTTACAGTGGATACTATGTAGAACTTGGAATACCTGGGGAACTCGAACTGGAGATCCATAAGGAGTTACATTGAGGGGACTGGATTCTTGGACTAGTCCGTTATTTATGGGGATTTATGTTTATGGTTTTTGTTTGGGAATTCCGTTTTCCATATGGAGCGCACAACATGCCAACTGGGCATAAGTGTATACCTGTCATGGGTTTGGGCTTTTAGTGTCCCTCTGTTTCAACCTAACCTAATCTAACCTACCTTTATGAATATGTTTTATATAGAGTAGGAAAGGTCACAATATATATATTTTTCTATGAAGTTTGTCATTTGGGAAAGAGGCGAATTAAAAGGAATTTGCAACTGGGTATACCTTGTACCAAGCCCTTTCATTTGATACCAATATTGAGAAGGTTCAAGAATTTACATTTTAAAATACCAGATTTGACCCATATATAAATTTATTGTCCACGATTTTGTAGTGGCGGCCGACACGAAATTTAGTTTTTTTATAGTCCCAATATTGACTCTCTCGGTTGTCTAGAAGGTGAAAAAATTTGATTTCATTTTGTAAATTTTTGGAATATATATATTTAAAAACTGTTTGCCTATAACTTTACCGATTAGAGCACGCTTTTCCAAATTTTTCACGAATATCTGTAGAGGCATATTATATCTACAAATAGTAGCAAAGGTACCTTTAAATTATTGTGTGGCTAAAATTTCAATTTTGGTTGTGAAAATATGGGAAAAAACAGAGGCAGTCTTGTTTATTTGCGATTGTTCTCAATTTCAATAGCGATTCATTCCCGGATATTTCCAAAAGATTGATACAGATTTATACAAAATGACAAAGCTATATATATCCTTGAGCACCACAGGTGAAGGGTAAAAAAATATTTACTTTAATCAACCTTTACCTATTTCCTGCAAGACTAATTTTTCAATGTCTTAATTAGTAATAAATCAGTGAATTGTATTCTTTCCAGTATGAATTTGTTAATTTTGACAATGTTTCATTTGTGATGTAGTCACTAATACTCAGCATAATCTCAATCCTCTTAGTTCAATTGTCCGATGGCGAATTTGAGTCACAATGTCACAATTTTCACAGAAATTATCATAAATGAAAATTTCATTGATAAATCCACGTGACAATGACACAAACAAAGGGTGTATTGCATTAAAATATCTATAAAGGGTCACTATTCTTATAAAAGTTGAAACTTAGCGACATTTTCTGTTATGAGCCCATAACAGTACATAAAAGTTCGCTAATCATGATGATATTGTCTTTAAGAGCTGAAAGAAAAAAAGTTAGCTTCACTTTGTTCTACACCAGTACTAAGTAGGTTCAATTAACCCATACACATAACGTTAAAACTCAAATGTAAGCCTCTTAAAAACTTATTTTGAACCTAAATAATCAAATAATTTATTATGTTCAACACATTGAACAATACCATGAGCATTCTGTATGAACGACTATTTTTCATGGAGATGAAGTAATTTGGCATTCAAGATCATTTGCTTGGACCTAGCGGGGTTCTCTCTTGTAAACATTTCTGAAGTCTCCCAAATTCGTTCTTACAAGTTTTTAAGAAATGTATATAAATAAATTATAACCTTTTCTTTTACTACAAATAGGACAGTCAAATAAAAATTAACAATTTTGAACATCAATATAACTCAGGTTAATCCTTAAATTTAACTCATCTATAGAGAAAACTCGAAAACTCGAATATGAATATAATAATGTAGTGGAAATTTCAACGATTTTGTATGCCATAAGACAAAATGCGTTACTGCCTTTTATAAGGCTTATTATACCTCATTTTAACATTCAACCGCTATTATTAGAAGCTTTATTTCATCACAAGTTGCCAATATTTTCTATAAAAACTCTACTAGTGACAAAAGGGCGTGGCATGTATTTGGAAATTTTTTTTTTTGAAATTTAAAATATTTTGTTTTTTCCAAAATAATTTTAATTTGAATATTTTATTTAGGTTTTTTCAACTCGTGCTTTCGGCAAATTAATTCAACACTCATAAATAATTTATTTATTTATAAATTTTTTATTAATGCTGAAAAAAGAAAATTAAACAAAATATTTTCAATTTCCAAAAATTATGTTTTTATTTACTTTAACTGAATTTTATTTGTTTATTTTAAAACACCATATACGTACCTGCACATTAAATATGCAGTTTTGAAATGCATACAATATAATTGGCGGCTTGTGAAAATAAACGTTTTAGGAAAACAACAATAATTAAATATTCTGTACTAGAGTATAATTGTTGATAATTGTTGTAACAAAGGCATTTTTGCACAATTACATAAAATGAATTAATTTATATTTTTGATATTGAATAAAATGTAGGCAACAACAACGATATCAGAATAATACCGATAATTAACTGAATGAGGTGTTTCCATTAATATCACTTTGTTTATTGATGAAAATTTATGTTTTTGTTTTTGTACAGGGTACATGATGTAAAAGGTGAGGAAGATTTACAAATTAATTTCTGTAAATAAATAGTGAATGTCAATGTCAAACTGTTACTTTAAAAAATATACTCAAAAACGTTAGTCAGTCATGTGTGACGATTTTTATTGTAAAAAAATCATAAAAAACATTAAGCAATACAATCGATGATTGTGGGCGCGTCTTAAATGTATAGTTATTTATGTTTTTTTTTTTTAGTTTAGATGATAGCAAAACAACTTACATTGAAAACTTGTTAGATCCGACTTTAATTTACATAATAAGGGAATTCACTTCAAGATTTGCTTGTTTACAACAGACAATGCTTTTTGCTATAGACATTTAACATGTGCTTGTCATTGAAAATTCACTAGTGACTTTAAAACTACTGACTAGGTAGTTCTGATGTATGTTCTGATCATATGGCATCATTGGAACTAGTTATTCAATAGTTTATTTTAGTAAATCTAGTCTACACTTTTGGTACTTTCCCCCTAATTGAATTAAAATATTATTTTTAAATGTAAAGGGAAACTACAGTTTATAATCTAAAATTTTTCTGCATTTTTTCTGTTATTATTTTCAAATGTAAAAAGTGTAGACGTTATGTTGACAATATAACCAAGAAGTCATGAAAATAGTCGGCAAATGTGGTGACTTGGAAACACTTGACCCTATGCGAGTAGTCACTTATGACATGTCACGATTAATGAGCAAAGCAAAGTACATGCTCAAAGAAAATAATGACTGCAAAACCCAGCTTAAAGGCAACAAAAACATATTCACCTTGATCGTGAGTGAGAAGTGAAATTTTTGTTTTGAATTTTCAATCAAATTATTATTCTCTTAATTGAACAGCTGTTTAAAGTAAAGTAAGCTATCAATGGCCATTGAATGTCTATGCGAAAAATAAACAAAGATATCTTTGGGGAATTTTTTTAATTACTGGCATTTTTGGGAAAGGGAAAATATTTCACGATAAGGGTAATTTTTTTGTGTGCAAATGTATGAAATTTTAATGAATATATGTGACAGCGCATAGAGAAAGGGACCTAAGGGTAAAATAAGCAATTTTAACTTTTTTTTTTTTTTTTTGATGTGGACAACATCTGAGCATCGAATGAGACCGATCCCATGCCCCAAAAGTGTTCCCTCCCAGAGATATGCGCGTTTTATAAAAGTGAAGTCGACGATTCTAAGCGCAAATAGAAAGGGACCTAACGGTAAAATTTATTTATTTTCATTTTTTCCCCTACTAAATTAACAAAATAACTTGATTTTACGAAACTACAAAAAATTTACATTTTTCCTTATGAACAATTTAAACAAATAGAAAAATCATTTAATCTTTAAAATGGCTCTCCTGAACAAAACCTGTTTTTACCCTTAGGTCCGTTGAGCGATTGAGTCTCTTCAAGTAAGAGCATGAAAAAATGCGCTCGCGACTGAACTCTGCGTCGTGCTTTAAATGCTAATTTGTTTTGAAAGTTACATTACGTCAAAATTGTGCTTGATCAAAATGTCTTACTTATAAACTGTTTATGACGAAGTGAAAAGAAAATTATCTAAAAGCTATAGGTACAAGATATACACAAATAAGAAAAAACAACGGTAAGGGGTTAATCAATACGAAGAAAAATAAAACTTTATTATTAAAATTAATATTCGTAAGCGCAAACTGCATCGCATGCTGCATCGAAATCAATTTTTTAATCAAATTTGACCCACACACCCCTAACAAGCCAGATAGACGATCTTTGTGAATAAGAATTTGAGGCAGACAACTGAAGACTTAAACTTGATAAATTTTGCGACGAAACTTAGACCTATAGATTTACAAGAGCCAACTAACCAAGAAGATCGAAGGTAACAATAAGAGACAACGTTATTTGTTCACATAATAGGATCACAGCAAAATAAATTTTTTAATTAAATAAGTTTATTTTACGCCAAAATCCTTGTATATGGGACGACACTTACCCACACGATTTGCGACGATATTGGTGGGGTCACCACTGACAATAGCGAGTGTTATATAGTTTAGCAAAATTAATTTAGTTTGGCGCGAATTAAACCATATCTATGTAAAAAAGATGATTCCATAAATATGGAGCGACATGCCACATTGTAAAGTCGGTCCGCCAACTAACGTTTTTTTTTAACTAGTGCTTATTTCGTAAATGGTAACACTTAGCTCATGTCTCATTTGACAGATAATTAGTTTTATACTTCCGATGAATGAATATGGTTGTGTATAGGCTTGAACAACGCTGCGACATTACTTTGGCCAATTTTGCCAAAAAAAATCAGCTTTTCAGATGAAGCTCATTTTTATCTTGGCGGGTATGTAAACAAGCAAAATTGTCGCATTTGGGGCACAGAAAGCCCGCACGCATATATTGAAAAGCCGATACACCCAAAACGAGTCACTGTTTGGTGACGATTTTTGTCAAGAGACATAATTGGGCCATTTTTCTTCGAAAATGAGCAAGGAGTGGTCGTAGTCAATGGCGTTCGTTATCGGGGCATGTTGAACGAATTTTTGTTCACAAGAATTGAAGAGGAGGATATTGGCAGCATTTTGTTTCAACAGGATGGCGCTACGTGCCACACAGCCGAAGCTACACTTTTTTTTTATGGCATTTAAAAAAAAAAGTTATTTGGCGGACCCTTTAGTATCTTACGCAGAGAATTAACTAACAATATTGGGCAACTCAAACCTTTCTGTGGAGTTTTCTTTAGTGTTACCTTTATGACAATACTTTGCAAACGGCTGATGCCCTCAAAGTCAACGTTATTCAGGCTAAAGATCCAACAGGGTTTATTTTTTAAACATACCACAATAATTACACATTAGTTTATAAGTGCTTATTATTTAGACGTTTCACTTAAAAGTTTAGTTTTAGTCCTTTAAAAATCAAATATTAGAAAAGTAATAACTACGCTGGCAATACAATTTCATTAGGTCTGTAAGTTATAAGCCATAACGATTTATGCATAGCCAAATAATTATATTGCACGGTGTAATTTGGGTCATAATTTCAATGTAAATAACTTTGAAGTGAATACCCTTATTGCTGTACTAAGGTGTTATTATGTATAGACCATGTAGCCCGTAATCGATAATCAATCAACGATAAATTGTTTGTTTTTATTTTAATCATACAAATGCGCATTTTTGTAGAACAATGCCAAATATGTATAGAACAAAAAACAAGATTAAACTAAAATTTAATTGAATTTACTTTTAAATTTATGTGTCCCACAAATTTTAAAGACACTTGTTTTTTGCTACTGAATCAAACTTTTAGCCAATAAATTTTTCGAATGTTCTTTTATACATCGACAGAAAATAAAACAGTTGTTCCACTGACCAACATTTTCCAAAAATATGTAGTCGTAATAGCCAATACAAAACACTAGTGTAAATAACCATCACATTAACATACAAAAAAAGGTAAAAAAAGAGCCTTACCTCGATAAGTTAACCTACTTCTAATTTCTAAGGACCTTTGAATAGAGCTTGTTTTTTTTATAAACTATCGTGAATAGGAAATTTAAAGTATTTGATTTACCTGGCAAAAACTATACTTGTATGTAAAGTATGGTTCAGTTTGTGTTTTTTATTTTTTAGTGTGTGTTTCTATTGAAAATGTCTGTTATTGATGAAAAAAAATATAAATTTGTTACCATATGTGTCCAAGTTAAACATTCTCACCTTCTATAAGTGACATGCTTACAATTGTACGGTTGTTAAAACGCTTTAAACATTAATCCTTGAAGTATTTTGAAATAAATTTGTATGAAAGTATGCCAAAGTTATCATAAACATTAACATGTTAGTTTTTGTTTATTTTTGCGCAAAAGTGCCAGGAGGCACAAAACCACATTTTCATATAAAAATTGAAGAAAACTAAGTTGTTTTACATGTTAATTTTGTTTATTAAAAAAAAATTTAAATTATTAATTTTGACGTTTCAAACGAATACTTGAAAAAATCAACGTTTTTACATTGACATTTTTTTTGATTTGTTGTATAGCATGTCAACATTTTTATAAACAAGATTTTTAATTTCTTTGTACTTTTTATTAAATTTTGAAAGCAAATGCAAAAGAAAAAAAAAGAATGCTATATTCGGACGTGCCAAATACCCTTCACCATCATGTACACAGATATAATTAACACATCGAAGTCTAGATATTAGATTTAATATTATACATAAGGCTCGTATCTGTACTGTTTTTCGCAGTATTATACTATTTTTCGACATCAAAAACTGCGTACTGCTTTCCTCCCTCAAAATACTGTTTTTCGATACATCATAGAAATAACAAGTAAGAGCGCTATATTCGGCCGTGCCGAATCTTATATACCCTTCACACCGTGTAGTCATGCAATAACAGTAGTTTGTATCACCATTCCATATGATATACGTACATACATATAAAAACCATACATATATAAAAACATCCCATTGTAAAATTATAAATTTACGCATGTATGTTAAAAAAAAAAATAAAAAAAATTAAAAAAAAAAAATTTAAAAAAAAATTTAAAAAAAAATTAAAAAAAAACTAAAAAAAAAAATGTTTAAAAATAATTAAAATATATATAATAAATATAAAACAAAAAAAATAAAAAAAAAATATTTAAAAAAAATTTAAAAAAAATAATAAAAATATAAATAATATATTAAATAAAAAACAGGTAAGAGTGCTATATTAGGCCATGCCGAATCTTATATACCCTTCACACCGTGTAGTCATGCAATAACAGTAGTTTGTATCACCATTCCATATGATATACGTACATACATATAAAAACCATACATATATAAAAACATCCCATTGTAAAATTATAAATTCACGTATGTATGTTAAAAAAACAAAAAAAAAAAAAAATTAAAAAAAAAATTTTAAAAAAAAATTAAAAAAAAAAATTTTTAAAAAAAAATTATTATATATATAATATATACAAAACAAAAAAAAAAAAAAAATAAAAAAAAAAAAAAATTTAAAAAAAAAAAATTTAAAAAAAAAATAATAAAAATATAAATAATATATTAAATAAAAAATAAAAAAAAAATAAAAAAAAAAATTTAAAAAAAATTTTTAAAAAAATTGAAAAAAAAAATTTTTTTGGCTCAGCTGGGATTCGATGCCACGTTTTCTCTAACCAGTATACACGTTTGTATGTATGTATGTATGTATGTTGTTGTTGTAATGTTGTTTTTGTGAAAAAAACCGAGGTGGTCGTGGGTTTTTGCTCATATCTTAGTTGTTTATGTACCGATGTTTCTGATTTTCAATACCGATCTACTCCCGAATATTTCTGATCTTTTAATACATTACCCGAGTCCAAGCGATGTCGGGGGGCTTCAAAAAGTTGATTTCAACATACACACGGACAGACGGTCAGACGGTCAGACGGACAGACGGACAGACTGACAGGGCTTAATCGACTTCCCTATTCATAAGCTTTCAGAAAATATATACTTTATGGGGTCGGAAATCAAAATTGTAGAAATTTCACACGGAATGACAAACCTATATATACCCTTTTTCACTGTGTGAAGGGTATAATAAAAAAAAATAAAAAAAAAATTAAAAAAAAAATATAAAAAATTTTTTTTTGGCTCAGCTGGGATTCAATGCCACGTTTTCTCTAACCAGTATACACGTTTGTATGTATGTATGTTGTTGTTGTAATGTTGTTTTTGTGAAAAAAAAATCGAGGTGGTCGTGGGTTTTTGCTCATATCTCAGTTGTTTATGTACCGATGTTTCTGATTTTCAATACCGATCTACTCCCGAATATTTCTGATATTTTAATACCTCACCCGTGTCCAAGCGATGTCGGGGGGCTTCAAAAAGTTGATTTCAACATACACACGGACAGACGGTCAGACGGACAGACTGACAGACTGACAGGGCTTAATCGACTCCCCTATTCATAAGCTTTCAGAAAATTTTCGATTGTAGATCGGAGGAGATATTTATTCATCTCAATAACGCTTATTTCGAATTCAAAGAAATGGCCATTATCGTTGAATATATTTTATGTTTGCCAGGAACTTCAGCATCAGTGGAACATGCATGCAGTGAACAAAACTTGGACGTCATACAAAATCCGATTAGAAGTGCAAACATTGAAGGCGTTTCTGACCGTCAAATGTAATATGAAGTACAAATGCGTTGATTTCTACAATTACCTCAAAACGAAGCCGGCATTGCTTATTCAAATTGCTTCAAACGACAAATATAAAACCACCTCAAAAGCTGATTCTGATGGAAATGATTCAGATGATTGATGATGATGATTTTTATATATTGAATCAAATATATTCTGCGAAAAGTATTGTTTTTCCAAATCGATGTACTGATTTTTTTAAAAATTTCAGTAAATAATAAATAATTTCAGTTTGGTCCAAAAAAATATACGAGCATTAATTATACACAATATTGCTTTATTATTTCCGTTTTCACTTTTGATTTTCAATTTTTAAATAGTTAGCTGTATTGTTGGGGTTGAAGAAGGCAAACCCGTTATTACTATATTTGTCACATATATTCGCCATTTTGTTGCAGACGTTATCTGATATTTTAACTTTTTTATAGTATACTATACTATACTGGTCAGGCCCTTTTATCTGATTCCAAAGAAGAGGATTGAAGTCGTTCCATTTTGATTACTAGATTTGACCCATAAGAATATATTGAGCGCCATTTTTTAGTTGCGGCTTAAATTTTTTTATAATTATATTTTTATTTTATACTCTGCTAGTCAAACCCTTTGTTTGGTACTTTTTCTGCTGTCCAGAAGCTAAAAAATCAATTTGCGTTGTAAATTTTAGGAAAAACACCGGATTATTTGTATTTTTGTGCTCATATCTCAGTTGGCTTCGAGCCGATTTTTTAGTTTTTTTTTCGACAATAGTTTTTGAGACTACGGCTTGTTTTCTGGTGTTTTTGACATGTTCAAAAATTTTTTCGGAGCTTAATGAACTCGATAAATTTAACTTGCCAACTTTGCCTATAACTTTGCCGATTTTTGAGCGATTTATCCAAAATATTTTCGAAGTTTTCGAATAGCTCTAGGTTTATTTCATATCTACAAATATTGTTTGAAAAATATTGATTTTTATGGTAGAAATGGGTAATTAAAACAGAGGCAGCCTTTTTTTTTTAAATCTCAAAAAGGTAGAGGAACATTGTGCTGGATTTTAATAGTGATTTATTCTCGAAAATTTTCAAAAGATTGATGCTACATATAAATCTGTAATTTGAACTAACACACAGACAGACGGACTTTGCTAAATTTACTGGTCTTGTCGTAAGCTTTCAGAAAATCTATACTTTATGGGGTCGGAAATAAATATTGTAGAAATTACAAACGGAATGACAAGCCTAAAGCCTACAGTAAAAAAATTGTATGTATACGTATGTATGTATATATGTATATATGTGCGTACATACTTTTGTACTAAAAACTCAAATACACTTTTAAAGTACAATATCTTCCGTTGAGTTCCGAATGACAGAACTGTCAATTATTTATTTTTAATAATAATAATAGAAAACTCTACATACAAACACATTCTTGCTTATACAAAATTCTAAAAAAATACTTGTGAACATGTTGACATACAAAAATACTTGCAAGACATTTTTTTTTGTCTTGAATTATTGATTAAACAATTTTTCATATTTATATGCAAAATTATTTGCATTTTTACGTTGATTAGCGTAGTAAACATGCCAAACAAGAGCATGTTGTTGGATGATTATTTTGTTTGCTGCAAGGTGGAAGCGAAATTTCACATCAAGCATTTTTCAAAAATTGTTCATATGTATGTATCGAGCCTTAACCGCTAAAATAACGTAACACACAAAAATAAAATTTAAAGGCGAAAGATTTTTGACTTTTGTTCCAATTTGTTCAGGATTTTTTTTATGAAAACTTAAATATAGCTTGCCAATAATCTTATTCAACGTATAGATAAGTTTTATCTTAATTCTTCATATAGAAATTATTTTTGTCAGTTACGTTAATTTCGTCGTCTAAATTTTTGCAGTTTAGACTATAATGTGACCACAAAAAATTACTAGCCGCAATCCAACTCTTATCTTAGTAACTTCATTCAATATATTGCGTAAAACTAAACTTTGGAATGTTGTAATTTTTCATTCCAAATTCCTTGAGAACAATTAGAAAACCATTAAATACAAATGTAAGAGATGTATTATTGGCAGTAAGTTTTTATGAAATATTTGGATAAGTTTTGATAGTAAAAAGCTTAAAAATAATTATGGTAGTTTGGTTTTTTTCCCTGAGAATGTCTTGATCATTAGTTTTTTATTGCGGTTAGTTTTTTCATCATCATCAAAAATATTTTTATTGTGAGTTACATGATAGTGAGTGAAAAATTGTTATTGTCTCATCTCTAGATTTAAACAACTAACAGGTAAGTGTTACATAAGAATGTAAATATTTGTTGTTTTTTATAATTAATGCATTTGTTTATTTTGTTTTTGTTTGTTTTTTGTTTATCTTGTATTTCTATAACTCTTACAACTTTCGATTCAATATTAAACCAGGCGAGTTGTTGGAGGCTGGAAAACTATTTTCGAAATTTCGAAGAAAATATGTCAGTTACGTTATTTTTGCTGTTAAGGCTCGTTATGTAAGTATATTGAAGTAGATAATAATGTTCTACAATTATTTGTCTATTTTAAAATTTTTATTTTCTATAACAAATCCCTGTGTTATCCTAATTGTTGAATATAAAATTTATATGAAACAAAACTCTATATTAATTACAAATAAAAAATATTCTATGAAAAATTTACCGATAACACCACTTTTTGATAAAAAAAAATATCGATAACTTGTTTTATATAAAACAATCGATAACATATATTTTATATAGGAAATTGTTCGACAATATTTATTATTAAGATTCATCGATTAAATAAATGCTCTATTAAAAAATTATCGATAAAATTTAGTTTCTATATAAAAATTATGGATAACATTAGTTTTCTAGAAAATAATTTTACCGATAACTTCAGTTTTCAATAGAAAATTTACCGATAACTTGTATTTTTTATATAAAAAATTTTAGGAAAAACACCAAAGCAGATGTATTTTGGTGCTTTTATCTCAGTTAGTTTTAAACCGATTTGTTAGCATTTCTTAGAAATAATTCCTGAGACCACGGCATGTTGGTGCCTTTAGGAGCTTAAAAAAACAATATTTATCAAATAATTGTTGTCTAAAACTTTACCGATAAGTGACTGCTTTCTCTAGAAATTTTTACAATAATCTCTACAGGTATGTCATATCTATAAATAGTCAGAAATATGTCACTAAATTATCCCAGAAATGAAGTTTTTTAAATTTGTGTTCATAAAAAGGGAAAAACAAAGACAGTTAATTTTATTAGATTTTTGTTAATTTGCTCATATCTTTTTATATGTAACTAGGCGATTGTGCTCATTTTCAATACCAAAAAGCTCCCAATTGTTTCTAATATTTTGATACTACACACGGGACTTGGCAATGTCGGAGAGCTTCCAGAAACTGATTTTAACATACACACCGACAAACAGACAATGCTCAATAGACTCCCCTATACATAGGCTTTCAGATGATTTGTATTCTATGGTGTAGAAATTTCATACAGAACGACAAACCTATATATACCCTTACAGTCTCTGTAAAGGGTATAAAAAAATTTTTAAAAACTTTTCTTTTATATAACATTGAAAATATTCAATTAATATTTAATGTTATAAAAAAGTTTTAATAATTTTTTTTTTATTTAAAGAATTGATATATTTTTGCTTCATATTCTATATTGCAACAAATATGTTAAGAAATTTTCATTAATTTTAATTCATATGCTTATTTCTATTATGGACAGTTTTCAATAAATTAAAATTTTTTATCGACACGACACAAATCCTTATTATACTGTTCTCTAGAAACATTCAAAAACTGATAAAATAAAAAGAAAATATATTAAAAAGAATACTATCAAATTATGCTGGTAAATTTCCTTGACCCTAAATTTCAGCAGAGCATAAGTTTAATTTACATTGGTAACATCCTTGGATCAAACTTTTGCCCCACCTCCACCTCCTAACTATGCTTATGTGTCATTCATATAAATGTTAGTTCATTTTTTTTTTGTTTTTTTTCACTATTATATTCTAATAAATGTCTAATTAATTTTCAATTAAAAGTTTCATTAAAACAAACATAAAAGCACAAACAAATAAATTTGTGTGTTCACATGCACACTTGCACAAGGATGAGCCAAAGAGAAAAAAAAATAATATTTCAAGCGGCAAAAAAAATTTAAAATGAGAAGATGCAAATTGGCTTATACACTCATATAGTAAATGTAAATGTGTCAGAAACGTGTGAATGTAGTTGTACAAGTATACTAAGAAAACTAGTGTGATTTGTCAACAATCATGATTACAAGTTACAACAAATTGAGAACAGTGGTGTCAGGCAGACAAGAATTACATCACTTGGATATTCGCAAATATCTTCAAAAACTACAGATGAAATCGTAAGTAACTTTTTACTCACTACCAAAAAAAAATGTATTCATGCATGATAATTTTTTTGCAAACACTAAGTTGATGAATATTTGCCTTAAGTTAATGAAACAAAATAAATAAGAGCACTATATTCGGCTGTGCCGAATTTTTGATACCCATCGCTAATTTTATGCACTTTTATACCACAAAATTTATTACCTTGTTTTTAACAGTAATCGCTATGGAATAATCTCTTTATGCTAAAATGTGTTTTGCTTTCTTTGTGTAACTTCGATTTGCTATTAATTTATTTCCTTAAATTTAGTCTAACAATGAAACAAGACATCGATATTTTTGGTGAATTTACAAGTCGTCATAGTCATGTCATAATTATTCAAAAATTTTAAAAGATTTAAAATTTTTATACTAAATAAACAAAGCAATACCTTTTATTAGTTGTAAGATTTTAAGGAACTTATGACTTAACGGCACATAGGACTTGTGAATACACCAATTGTTTCCTAATAAAAATAAATAGAACATTATGAGTTTTTTATATGCTTGTAATAAAATGTTTGGAAATCAATGCATTATACGTTGATTAAACTAAAGCACAGTGACCATAAACAACTTGACATAATTTTTGCTCTTGTTTTACCACTTAAGTTAATTTACAACAATGTTAGAATTGAAGAAAACAACACTAAATATAATACACGTTCTTTATTTTGTATTGTATTACTTTTTCTTGTTTTACACATTTTGATATTTCTTTACAAAAGGTATGTATAAGTATTTAAATTCAAAAAAGTTTTGTAATTGATGAAAACATGACATACAAATGTACATAAAACCAGTATGTGGTGCATAATAAATAGAACAATAGCAACAAATAAGCCAACAATAAAAAAAGTTGTAAAAAGAAAAATTACAACTATAAAAAAAACAATATCAAAAGGTAAAATTAATAAAAATGAATAATATTCTTGTTTCCGAATACGTTTGTAGTTGTTTTCTTTATTTTTTTTTACAAAAGCAATAGAGTAAAATCGGTGACAACTTGAATGTTTGTGGGCATTTACATCACGAGGGTTGCCATGTGTATTGCGTTTGACAAGTGAAAATTGTCATAGAATGTTTTAAAGCACAGCATTGAATAATTTTTTTTTTTACTTTTAGTTGTTGTAACTGAATAACCTACATTTCGTATTAAAACTAGTTCAAGATCTTTGCGAAAAGATTACAATAGTATTTAGAAAACTGGGGAAAAACAATGTCTTATAAATATATGTATGTATACTCCAGAGACTTGTTGACATTCTTAGTTTAGTGCTAGTGTAAAAAATACAACACAATAGGAGTGTATAGTATATATTGAACTAAACTTTTCTTTGTATAGATAATTATAATTTATGGACAAAATTAAATAAATAAATGATTTATTAGATATAAATTTTTGTATTAAAGCTAAAGTATTAAATAATAATTTATAAGGAAGGATTTTTACATGGAGATAAGATTTATTAATACGTTTTCTTATTTTTATACCCTTCACACAGCGAAAAAGGGTATATATCGGTTTGTCATTCCGTGTGAAATTTCTACAATTTTCATTTCCAACCCCATAAAGTATATATTTTCTAAAAACTTATAAATAGGCTCTGTCAGTCTGTCAGTGTGTCTATGTTGAAACCAACATTTTGAATGCCCCCGATATCGACTGTACTTGGGTGAGGTATAAAAATATTAGAAATATTCGGGAGTAGATCGGAATTGAAAATCAGAAACATCGGTACATAAACAACTAAGATATGAGCAAAAAACCACGACCACCTCCATTTTTTTTTTCACAAAAACAACATTACAACAACAACATACATACATACAAACGTGTATACTGGTTAGAGAAAACGTGGCATTGAGTCCCAGCTGAGCCAAAAAAAAATTTTTTATATTTTTTATATATTTTTTTTTAATTTTTTTTTTATTTTTTTTTTATTTTTATTTAATATATTATTTATATTATTATTATTTATTTTTTAATTTTTTTTTTTAAATATTTTTTTTTTATTTTTTTTTGTTTTATATTTATTATATATATTAATTATTTTTTAAATTTTTTTTTTTTTAATTTTTTTTAAATTTTTTTTTAATTTTTTTTTTAAATTTTTTTTTTTTTTATTTTTTTTTTTTAACATACATACGTAAATTTATAATTTTACAATGGGATGTTTTTATATATGTATGGTTTTTATATGTATGTACGTATATCATATGGAATGGTGATACAAACTACTGTTGTTGCATGACTACACGGTGTGAAGGGTATATAAGATTCGGCACGGCCGAATATAGCGCTCTTACTTGTTTTTTTTTAATTTTTTTTTTAAATTATTTTTATTTTTTTTTTAACATACATACGTAAATTTATAATTTTACAATGGAATGTTTTTATATATGTATGTGTGTCTTTTATATGTATGTACGTATTTCATATGAGATGAATGGTGATACAAACTACTGTTATTACATGACTACACGTTGTGAAGGGTATATAAGATTCGGCACGGCCGAATATAGCACTCTTACTTGTTTAAACTTAAGATCAGTTTGTTTATGAAAAATTGTTTTTTTTCTGATTCCGATATTTTGCTACTACATTGGCAGGGAAAGTTTCTATAATGCAATCAATCGACAATACTAAAAATGTTCAAAACAAATTTTTCAAAAGAGGCGAAAAAAAATAAATTTGTCAATATTTTCTTCAGAAAAAAGTTATCCGCCATTTTGTTTAAGGCGCCATCATAAATTTTAACTTTTTCATAATTTACTGTGTTCTACTGGTTAAGCCCTTTGATACTAATATTAGTGGGGGGTTGAAGTGGGAACATTTTAAATTATTAAATTTGTATTGCGGCCATAATGGATTTTAATTTTTTCATAGTGTATAATTTTTTTTAACTCATAATTTATTTATTGGATCTTTCTATATAAAGAAAATCACAATAAGTATTAAAATCTTAAATTTATTAATTGCTGAGTCTATTACCATTGCAATAGGGGCTCAAATTTTCATTCAATAGAGGTACGCGGGTTCACGGCCAATGTATCAATCCTCTTGAGTCGAGTTTGTCCATTATAATACAATAGATTCTGTGCGAGAGGATTTGGATGAACTTCCAGCTTTTGTACATATTTTAAGCAGAAGATTTTTATTTCGTCGCAAACAAATGGAATATTAAAGTCCTTGTGAATATTCGCGTTACTAATAAACCACGGGTCTCCAGTAATAAGTCGCAATATTTTGTTTTGTCGTCTTTGTAATTTCTCTATATTAAAAGCAGAAGCTGTTCCCCATAGTTAGATACCATAAGTCCATATTGGCCCAATGATAGCTTTACAGAGTAGAACCTTGCAGTTAAGGTTGAGAGCAGAATGAGAACAAAGACGCCACTGAAGTTGTAGTGTTTTGAGTTCGAGTTGTATGGACTTGAATTCGATATGTTGAGACCAGGTAAGGTGTCGATCAAGGTGTATACCAAGATATTTTATATGATTTTGCACTGAGATAGCGACGTTATTTATCTTCAGATTAGGAGAGTTTCCCTTTATCAAGGTAAAAGTGACATGTGCGCACTTAGCTGGGTTTACTTTTATTTTCCATTTTTCGAGTTCTTTAATATGATCCTGCAGGCAATTAGAAGCAATTACTGGATTTTTATCGTCTGCAAAAGTTGACGTGTGTATCAAGTTATTAGTGGGCATATCTTATGTATAAATTATATACATACATGAGAGGACCTACTGCCTTGGGGAACTCCTGCTGCGATTTTTCTTGAGTTCAGAAGCTAAAAAGAATATATTCGTTTGTAAAATGAAGGAAAAACACCGAAGCATTTATATTTTGGTGCTAATATCTTAGCTATAAACCGATTTGTCAATTTTTATTTAGGAGCTTTAGTAACTCAATGTATTTAAAATATATGTTTATATATTCAAAAATTATTTTTCTTATAACTTTACCGTATAGTTACCGATTTGTTTAAATTTTCACGAATAGCTTCCGAGGCATACATATCTTATCCACAAGTGGACTGAAAATTTTTTAAGGGAAAAATAATGGAAAAACAGAGCCAGTCATGTTTATTTTAGCATATCTCAGAAAGTTATTGTGTGAATGTGCTCAATTTCGATATTGATTTATTTTGGGATATTTTCACTTACAATTCTGTGCAATACGTGGGGGATTGTAAAAGTTGACCAACACACGGACAAACGGACATTACTTAATCGACTGTCCTCTTCATAAGATTTTAGAAAAAAAATTACTTCACGGCGTCAGAAATTAATATTGTAGAAATAACAAGAGGAGTATGTATGTAGCTTGGGCACCACAGGTGATACGTATAAAAATTGATGAGCTTTTAAGAAACTTTATATGTAAATGGTATTTTTTGCTGAAATACAAGTTGATAAATTTATACTTATTTTAGAATTGTTATTGTAAATAGACTGAACAATAATATAAAGCACACTCAAAAGCAAGGGCATACCAGCAAAACTGATATCTCTGCTTCAATCCCTATACGAAAACGATTTACTCAGTAAAAAAAATATTATAAATATCGGAGTAAGATAAAAATGCCCATTCTCTCCTCTCTTATTCAACTTTATTATCGAGAGTGTAATAAGTAAGATAAGGATGCCCAATATCCCCTCTGCTATTCAATTTAGCGCTCGACAGAGCGATAAAACTCGCCACTTCCGAATATAGAGGTATTACCATGGTCCAAAATTATCGTTTGGAATATGCAGGTGATATCTTCCTACTAGCACACAACTACTCAGACATGCAGCAGAAACTAGATGATTTGGCAACACAATAGTTGAAATATGTCTTTCTTAGGGTTAATATCTCGAAAACTAAGGCCAAGTGAATAAACAATATAATCTTGCAAGCTCTCACTATTTGGCAGCAGCGTCTCAATGAACCTTTCATTTTATTCGTACAAAAAAATCAAGCTCATCAACTATTAAACAATAGCTGCATAAAATCTGTCCTGTAATATGGGTGTGAGTAAGACACGGTAAGTCGAGATACGAACGCTTTTCAAATATTTATAAACTGCTGCTTTCGTCGCATATTAAAAATCTTCAAGCAAAATGCTATTAGCAACAACTGACTGTAACTCTCCATACTCGTATAGATATTGAAATCAATCGGCGGAGATGGAAGTTAATTGGCGCAGGTCACAAGACGACATTACTTAAAATGCCATCGACTGGGACCCTTAGTCACATGGATGGCTTCATCTAGATGTCGAAGTTGCTAAATCTAATTATTCCTGGAAAGAGCTAAAGATGATGGCAATGGACTAGATCAAGGACCTATGTTCCTTAAGGGAATCTATATATGTATGTAAATTGTAAATGAACTAGACTATTAAGTAATAGATACTAAAGTGCTTGAAGAAAAAATGTTTTTTATTACCTGTTCTCTATAAAAATCAAAGCATATTACCAAATACTAATCAATCAAAGCTGAAACAAACATAGCTTTCTGTTAAAGTACCATCCAATTTTTTTTTATACCCTTCACCTGTGGTGCACAAGGGTATATATAGCTTTGTCATTCCGTTTGTAATTTCTACAATTTTCATTTCCGACCCCATAAAGTATATATTTTCTGAAAGCTTATTAATAGAGGAGTCGATTAAGCCGTCTGCCCGTGTGTTGGTTGAAATCAACTTTTAGAAGCAACTATATGTTCTTCAGATCTTTATATGGTATCAATCTCTTGGAAATATTCAGGAATGAATCGCTATTGAAACTCACCACAATCGCCCCATAAATTTCTGAGATATGAGCAAAAAACCACGACCACCTCGTTTTTTCACAATTACAACAACAACCTTCATACATACTGGTTAAAGTAAACGTGGCATCGAATTCCAGCTGAGCCAAAAAACTTTTATTTTATTTAATATATTATTTATATTTTAGTATTTTTTTTAATATTTTTTTTTAATTTTTTTAAAAAATTTTTTTAATTTAAATTTTTTTTTTAATTTTTTTTATTATTTTTTTTATTTTTAATATATTTTTTTTTGTAATTATTTTTTTTGGTATGTTTTTTATATGTATGTACGTATTTTATATGAGATGAATGGTGATACAAACAATTGTTATTGCATGACTACACGTCGTGAAGGGTATATAAGATTCGGCACGGCCGAATATAGCATGTCCAAAAATGTTTTTTTCGGAACTTTTTACAGACTCATTGGAATCTTGTGTAGGAAACAATTGCTAAAAACTTTTAACATTTTATCGACTTTAAAATTGCTCAATGTGTGTTAACCCTTAAAGAAATTAACTCGTCCTAATTTAATTGCTAACACAAAATCCTTGCAAACATTTATTTTAATTTTCTTATCATATACACAAAGAATATAACATTATGGAACATTAAAAGCATATAATATGCCCTTGAGATACAATTATTACATGCCTTAGTTGTTTTTGCAACTTATTCTTGATCGGGAACATAATCTATAAACTTCATTTTATTTTTTTTTTTTAACAAAATTGTACGTAAATTGCACATGTTGCAACTGCACATCTTTTTGTTGTTATGTGCAGCAACAAAAAAAAAATTTCAATAGAAATTTAGGTCATCAGAGCAGCAGCAACGAATTTCTAAAGAAAATCAAGGTCATCAGCAATTTATTAAAGATATATACTCTAAAAATTGTATATATATTTCTATATGTACTTATGTACTGTAAATATATATAAAACAATTTTGTATGTGTGTAAGTAAATGTGAAGTACATAAATAAGCCATGATGTTGTACATAAAACACAGCTGTGCTGTGGTTAAATTATTGTGCATTGCAAAAAAAAAGAAACGAGTTGGTAACGTTTTTTCTAAAGTGCCTACATTTTCCTGCAAGGATATATTTTTAGCACATAAATTATTGAGCGATTTTTTCCCCGATATTAAATAGAAAAATGTTCATAAGAAATTTTGTTTGGTTACTGAAAATAAAACGTTTAAAATATTTTTAATAATAGTTTTAAGTAAGACTTTGCATTAAAGGAAAATATGTTTAAAATAAAAGTCAAACATGGTATTCAAGGTAGTGTTTTGATAATACAGGAGAAGTATAGATTCTGGCTGAAATCTAAACATTTAGGATGTAGCTGCAAAAAAAAGCTGTATGTATTTCACTTACCGCATATCTCCATGACATTTTGTTTAAGTTGGTTGTTGTTGTAGTTGTTTTGGTGATTGAAGTTCAAATGAGGGATTTTGTAAATGTTTGTTTTTTTTAGTCTTAAAAACAGAACGCCTTAGTTTTGGTTGTCCTTGGTTATAAAGAAATTTGGTTGTTAAAATAATGTCCGTCCTCCAAAAATGGGTTTTTATAACTGTTTCTTTTTTCGAAGACAATTAGGCGATTTATTACAATAAAAAACGCGCAATTTCTTGATTCGTTGTTTAATTACGTTTAATTTTTGTTTATTTATTGCTTAATGCACTTTGTTATAAAGATTTAATTTAATGTTTTATTTTCTTTATTTAATTAGTTGTTTTTCATTTATTTTATTTTTTAGATATAAATCGTAAAAAAATACAAAAGATTTTAGCACTTTTTTTCTTATTTAAATTAAATATTTTTCTGCTTTAATTCTATTTTAATTAAATTTTTTTGATTGTATTACTAATGTTGTTATTTTATTTGTTTGTTTTTAAATTACAAAAATCTAAATAATAAAAATGTTTTAATGAAATAAATATTTGATTTGATTTCTGTTCTACTTAAAATTCGCGTGACGTTCTTTTTGCGACTAACTGATTTACTTGGCGGCTGTATAGATAGAACGTAGGGTTATCCACTATTGCTGTTCGATTATTTTGATGTTTAGCTTTAGCGTTATACTATAATATATTTTTAGTAAATACGTTGTTATTGTTGCTTCTACATACTTATTCTCACATGTAGTAGATATTGGCTTGTGCTGTGGTGATGCGTTGCGCCCACCATTAGAGCTTTTTTTAAACTTTTTTTTATTTCATTTATTTTTACTTTTCTTTCTACTAGATTTTGCATGTTTTGTTTCATTTATACATTTTGCTATGCAAGTTTAATGTAACTTTTTCTCTCACATTTGTTGGGGCCGTTTAGAAACAGTGGTTTAGAAAGTCTGTAGAAGTTAAATTGTAATTTTGTATGATCTAATAAGATTTAACAACAGCGTATACTTGTTAAATTTTATCAAAATAGTTATACAACTATACAATTATATTTTATAAGGTTTTGTTATGTCGTATTAAATTTGATGCTATCAATCTAATGTGAATGTCTGAATTTAGGAAAACGAAAAATTTAGCACATAACTACTTGAAGCAATTATTACTGTTGTAATTCAACTCTAGTCCTAAGGTTGCCAGACGACCTGGAATGACCTGGATTGTCCAGTTTTTTTTTTTTTTTTTGCCTTATCCAGTTACCAGCTAAAATGCAATTTGTATAGTTAAAAAAATTCTTTAATTTTGAAAAATAATTTTTTTAATAACATTGATTTTTTTTTAAAGAAAAAATTGTATACTAAACAGAAAGAAACAAATTTGTTGTTCACTTATACAATTGTGCTTGTAAATGTATAATCTGTTGTATTTTCCCCCTAATACTTTGTACATCACTGAAAATTTATAACGAAAAATATATTTAAACAACATCAAATGTAATTAACAACGACATATTTACACTGTCTTTTACTGCATGCGAGAAGACTTTGATAACTTGCCTACAGATATTTTGATTGATAATAAATGGTCCATCTTTTTTAAAAATGTGAAAAATTATATAAATGAAACTCGTTCGTTCTTTCCATACCAAAGGCGGAAATTTTAATGAAAGTTGCAAAAATATTATTAAAAACTAAAGCAAAATATCTACTAAATATATTTCGTAAATAAGAATACAAAATATTTACGGCTTTTTTGCGTGCATGAGGTGAAGATCGTTATCAGATTCGCTACGGCAAAATATAGCTGTTAGTTAGTTTACAACAAAACCACTGTTTACCTAAAATAATTTTGTTTAGCTTCGTAGAAAATATCATATGAAGTTGGATATACCTTATATTGTACATACACATAATTGTGACGTCGTTTGTTTATAAAAAAAGCTTTTCTGCTTTCTTTCATTCCCTCCTCGAACTCACCGCTAAGCAGTTAAATATTTTTTTTTTTTAGTTTGTATTTCTGTTTGGTACTTTTTGCACATTTGCCGAACAACAACAATTAGTATACATCCACGTGTTTTAGCTTTTTATAAAGAAAAACAGAAAAAAAGCTTTTTCTATTACAACAAACGAGCTTTTAATACAACGCATTAAACAATTTGGTGTTAAACTAAAAACAAAATTAAGCTTTTTTAACAACAAATCTTTAACACATTGATACACACAGATTTATTAACACTGTAGGCGTCGTAATCGCGAAGATTTTTAATTTCTCATCATAATATTTTGTTAATTTTTTTTAAGAAATAATATTACTCATACGTCACATTGTACCCATACAAGGTTGTTTATCATTGTGGTTTACCCTCTCGTAACCGTATGAACGAACGTATTTATGAATGTGTTTGTGCACATAAATATTTTAATTATTTTCTTAATTTTCATATGTTTTTCCTTCATAATGATTCACACTTTTTTTGTTAAATGTTCTTATAATTACTTGATTATAAATATTTATTTATTTTTATTTAATTTACTATGATATTAGTTTTGTTTTACTTTTCATGGTCATCATTCATGAAAATTTGTAATTTATTTTACATTTACTGTCCTTCATTGTCATCTTTGCTTATGCTCTCTTTCTCTTGGAGGTTTTCTCCATATGTTTGTAAATATGCCAAGAATTATTTTGTTATTGCTGTTGTGTTGTATTGATTCAATGGTTGCAAATTACGGCGTCAACTAGTTGTGCCACTGACATTGTTTTCTTTGTTGTTGTATGGTGTGCGTTAGTGTAGGTCTACCGTTTAAATGTTTCTTCTCTTGCTAAGAAGTTCAAGTATCATGTGTTAATCTACTATCTGCTAATTATATTTGCGACAGTTTTGGTTATCATGAACAAGAAAACAGAGATGGATAAAATTATAATGAATTTATGATAAGAAATTAGCAAAAATGAAATCTTCCTCAAACTTAATAAATTAGTGTTATTTATAACTAACTTAATGGCTTAATATAAACGGTGCGTATCTTAATTTTTTATTACTTTACAGAATAATGAAAAAACCAAAATTAAATAAAAAACAATGTGTTCTAGATGGCTACCAGAAAACGTTAAAAACGCGAGTTTTAAAAAATCTATATCGATCGATATGTATGTATATACCATAATAATAAATAACTTTTATTTCTTTAGAATAGAAAATGTTCAATAAATCTGTGAATTCTTTCTTGATTTCCTTAAGAGCTGGTGGAGCAACATATTCTATTCGCCAAACGTGTCTGAGAAATCGTATTTAATAGACTTTATTGAGCTTGACTACATTTTTCTCACATATTGCTGATACAGCTCATGGTTCATTTTAATTGGAACCCATCATTAAGCCGTTAGTATTACGAAGAATTTTCTTCCTTAAAATTAATACAGTGCCATCTCGCTTAACTCAACCCTCGATAAGCGCAACTCCTCGATTATTGCAACTCGTAAATTGTTTGCATTGTTAACTCAGTTAACGCAACTTTTCAAAAAGTAACCTCAGTTATCGCAACTTTTTTCCCAAAATGATCAATTTGTTATTTTTATTTACATATTTTTTGTTTTATATTTTTTATCTTTAGATTTACCGCTATTCCAAGAATACTGAAATATGCGTGTTGCACTTGTTTTTTGTAGATATGTACTAAGGTGAAAGAATCTGTTTTCATGCAAGGTTGTTCTATTTACATTGAATTAAATGCCGTTGATTACAAAAATTGTAAAACTTTCAATTGAACAAAAAATTAATATTCGTAAAAAGCTTGAAACGAGAATATCTGTAAAAAAGATTTGCGATGAATATAAAGTGCATTAATCAACAATATCTTAAATTAAAAAAAAATTTTGCTGCATATAAAAAATTCGTTGCCAATGCTGGATTTGGATCAGACAAGCGTGTTACAATAAGATCTTGTGAATATCCAAAAATGGAAAAGGATTTGTACAAGTGGTTTATGAAGCCATATTAAACCATAAAAGAGAATTTGCGCCCTAAAAAATTGGGACTCGGTTTTCGCAATAACCTCAGTTTTCGCAACGGCCAAAATTTCTATCAGTTGCGTTTAGCGAGGTTGCACTGTATATATTTAAAAACCTTGAAACCTTGAAATTTTAAGTGAAATAACAGTTTGCTTACAAAGTAATCGAGCTATGCTATCATTTAATAACAATTTGTTTTCATCTGATTTTCTGTCATGTGAAAAAATTTACAAAAAAAAAAAAATAACAAGTAAGAGCACTATATTCGGCTGTGCCGAATCTTTTATACCCACCACCAGTTTTCCTTTCTTTTGTAGCTAGGGTTTTTTTTCCGAAAATTTTGGTTTCCCAGAAATGCGAGATTTATTTTTTAATATCCCGGGATCCCGCAGCAAAACAAATAAAAAGTAAATTTGTTTTTAATAAAAAAAACTTTTTATTAAAAAGCATAAAATAGTTTACAATGTAAAAGAAACACTTCAAAACTATAAAAATCAATAAAGAAACTTGTATTTAAAATATAAATTGAGTAAAAATATTTGTTATTGAAAAAAATATTATTCTCTAGATACGAGATCAAATATGAGCACAAAAAAACAAAAATACAGGTACTTCAGCTATGAGATCACCACCTTTTTCATTTCCCGGGATACCGAAAAATAATCCCGGGAAATCGGGAAGATTAAATAACTCAAATTCCCGGGAAATATTATTATTATTCCAAAGTCTTTATTCATAGACGAATTATATGAATTTGAGATAAACCGTTATATGGGAGCTGGGCGTAAAAGTGGGCGTGTCACCTTAATTTTCAGGCATAACAATAAATAACATTGACTAGTCCTATGTTATTCTAAAATCTTTATTCGTAGAGAAATTATATGAATTTTAGTTAAAACGTTATATGGGAGGTAGGCGTAAAAGTGGGCGTGTCACATTGATTTTCCGCCAACAAAAAGCAAAGTGTGCAAAATTTCAGAATCGTACATCTAATATTGTCCACTTTATTAGGTTTTAAATTTAAAATATACCGAAAAATACACTGTGCGGTATAAATTTTCGTACATTTTGATCGATAACTCCTTTTCTAATGCATAGATTTAGCTAATTTTCGGGGAAAAATATTGTTTTTACTCAGGAAATATATATTCGAAGTTTCATGAGTCTACGTTAATGCGTTTGTACACAATTCCATTTTATTCGATGTTCAAAAGACACGGTTTTTTCGACCTATTCTTGCATTGCGAGCTATAACTCTCTTCCTAATATTCCGATTTAGCCCATTTTCAATACCAAACAAACCTTGTCTATAAGAAAGATTCTGGCAAAATTTGAACCCCCGATTCAGAATATATATACTTTATGGGGTCTAAAATGGATATTTCGATGTGTTACAAGCGGAATGACAAAATGAATATACCCCCCATACCATATATAAATATATTGTATAAAAATATTGTTATAAAAGTTTTAATTAAATTAATTTAATTAAATACAATCAATGTAATTTCAATCAAAAATAACGAATTTTCCTACACAGCTAAAACACAGATAAACATTTACGAAAAAAATTTTACGAGGTTGGATGATTTGTAACGATTCCTTGCACTATTATTGTACACATATAGGAAACTGTGCTTCCAAATAATTTCGGCCGTGCTCGTCGGTGGGGGGGGGGGGGTGGGGGGGAATAAATTCTGTTTCCACATAAATATATGATGTACATGATTATATTTGAATTTATATTTTACAGTTACAGCGTAGAGAAAGTAGTCTTTTGGAGTTAGAATTAATATTCTTAGTTTGAAAGAAGTGTAACTGTAGTGCGATATAATTATATAAGGAGTGTATCGAAAAAAATTTGTAGTTGCATTAAGTTAAATAAAACTCAAATCGTGCAATAAATAATTTTTCTTTTTATCACGTTAGCTTTTATATATATGTCAGATACTATCATTTTAATTATTTTATTTTAATTTTCAATTGTAATTACGATCAAAATGGACTGCGAAAAAAAAGTACGTGAAAATAAAATTAAAACTTTTCAAAAAAATCCGTCATGAGCCTTTAAAGAAATAGCAAAAAATTTGAAAGTTGACCCTTGAACTGTTTCAAATACCATTAAACGGTAAAAGGAAGACCTGAACATTGAAAGAAAACCTGGATCAGGAAATAAAAAAGGTCCAAGGGATATTGGACCGGTGAAATGATCTAATAGTTTTCTTCAAAGGGCCAAAGCTAATGCTGGGCTGAAGACATACAAAGTTCAGAAAGTTCCAGATCACAATTCGGTAAAGAACTTAAAAGCAAAAAAACTAGCGAAAAAATTGAAGGCAGATTTTATAAAAAAAATACACCTGTTGTGTGATGAATGACGAAACATACGTTCTGGCAGACTTTTCTCAGCTTCCCGAGCAAGATTTTTATGTTGCTAATGAAAGAGCTAATGTTAAGGAAGAGTTCCGGACAAAAAAAACAAACAAAATTCCCTATTGCAGTTGTGGCAAACGAAGCCAAGCATTTGTGACATCAGGCACGATAAACACAGAAATTAATATCACGGAGTTCTTACAAAAAGGACTTTTACCTTTTCTGAGACAGCACCGAGTACCTACATATTTTTGGCCTGATTTGGCATCATGTCACTATGGAAACAAGTAAGAGCACTATATTCGGCTGTGCCGAATATTTTATACCCACCACCAATTTTGTGTACATTTAAAGCACAATATTTATTATTTTGTTAATCATTATGGAATAATCTCTTTATAATAAAATATGTATCACTTTCTTTGTAGAGGGTGGTTAAATTTTAAGGGCCCATGTTGAAGGTGAACTACACCTAGTCTTTAAATTTGTTTTCTGCATTTCACTAAACATTTCTGAACCTCAAACTTACTCAGTTTGATCCGTGGAAAGATACGCAAATGAGAAACGCTTTAAAGTTATTCAGGTTTTTTATAAAAATGGGCTTTAAAATCAAAATGCATTTTGTGCACTTCGTAATTCTTTTGATCAACATAATCATTCAAATTCGTCCACAATCGGGAGAATTGTAAAAAATATTTAAATTTCTGCAAAACAGGTCTGTATAGAATGTTAGAAAATTTGTGAATGCCTTCTTAGTTCGTTGAATGGGAACCATTGCTGTTTTTTGCAATAGTGTGGCAAAAGAGTAGTCAACCTCGACTCATCATCATGTCCAACAATTGAGTATCAACATTGTCATTGAAAATTTGGACCATCAGATAGAGGAGTGGCGCCAAGGATGGGGGAGGGGTGGCATTTGGAAGATATTTTGTTAAATACGTAATTGAACCATACAAATATTATCATTATAAAATGAAATAAAAATAATTTCCTAAATAATTTGCTTTTTATTTAAATTCAACATCGCCCTTAAAATTTAACCACCCTTTATAACTACGATATGCCACTTAAATGCTTTTGTAAATGTAGTCTTTCAATGAAAGTGGGCGCTAAAGTAGGCGTGTCAATAAAGTTTCTGCTAATAAATACAACTTAGATATTTCAATATAGTCCTTTATTTTCCCAAAAACTTTGTCAATAGAGAAATTACATGAATTTAAGATAAACCGTTGGGAGGTAGGCGTTAAAGTGAGCGCGTCACCTTAACTTTTTGGCACAAAAATTACATTGATTAGAAGGATATACGTAGCAAATTTGATCATTATACCTCTAATTTTGGCGGTTTTATGAGCTTTTAAATTTCATTAACGGTAGATAACGTGAAAAATGGGCGATATAGTAGGCGTGTCAAAGTTATTTTTGCAAATGAGTACAACTTAGGTGTTTCAATATAGCCCTTTATTATTCCAAAATCTTTATTAATAGAGAAATTATATGAATTTTAGGTAAAACGTTATATGGGAGGTGGGCGTAAAAGTGGGCGTGCCACATTGATTTTCCGTTACAAAAAACCACTCACCAAAAAGCAGAGTGTGCAAAATTTCAGAGTCGTACATCCAATTTTGTTGCTTTTATGACGTTTTTGTTTTTAAATATACCGAAAAATACACTGTGCGGTATAAATTTTCGTACACTTTGATCGATAACTCCTCTCCTAATGCATAGATTTCGATAATTTTCGGGGAAAAATATTGCTTTTACTCAGAAAATATATATTCGGAGTTTCATGAGTCTACGTTAATGCGTTTGAACACAATTCCATTTTATTCGATGTTCGAAGGACACGGTTTTTTCGACCTACTCTTGCTTTTCGAGCTATAACTCTCTTCCTAATATTTCGATTTAGCCCATTTTCAATACCAAACAAACCTTGTCTATAGCGACCTCTATCGTGCTTTCAACAGACGGACAGACGGACGGACATAGCTAGATCGTCATCAAATCAAACCCTGATTCAGAATATATATACTTTATGGGGTCTAAAATGGATATTTCGATGTGTTACAAACGGAATGACAAAATGAATATACCCCCACCATTTTTTTGGTGGCGGGTATAAAAAGGCACTTGTGTGGTATTCAAAGAATAATGTCATTTTTGTACCACGAGAGTCAAATCCACCAACTGTTCAGAACTTAGGTCTGTGGAAGGTACTGGGCTCTTGTAAAAAAGGTGTCCCAGAACATGTCTGATTTTAAGTGTAGATGGACGACCACCTCCTCCAAAAAGGTAACAGAAGCAACTGTAAAATCTTTAATGAAAGTACTTCCGAAAAATGGCCAATGTAGAAAGGAACTGTCGAGGCTTGGTCAGCGGGCTGACGTTACTCTAGTTTGGATTCCTGCGCATAAGGGCCACTATGGTAACGAGCGTGCTGATGATCTAGCCAGGGGAGGATCTGCTCTGGATATCTCTAATGCAATTGCAGTTGCAATCCCATTGGGAACTATTAAAAGCAGAATCTCCAGACACTTTCTCCGGAAGGCTGATAACAGGTGGCGTGGGCTGAGCACGTGTAAGGTGGCACGACTTATGTGGCCCTCTTTTGATGCACGACGTACATTGCAACTTACCAGTCGAAGTCGGAGGGACATATCGACGTTGCTGGCGGTATTGACGGGTCACTGGATGTTAGGCAAACATGCAAGTCGGCTCGGACTCCCATCGAACGACCATTGTCGCAGTTGTCTGGATAGAGAGAAGGAGGAATCGGTTTTCCACTTTCTCTGCGAATGTCCTGCACTGGCGGCTAAGAGACACAGATTTCTGGGCGAACATATACTAGATGGCCTCTCTGCGATATCTGAAGTTGGACTGAATTATCTACTGAGATACCTCAGGGCCACGGGGTGGATCTAGTACCCTTACTCTTGGATTTTATTCTGAGATACACTGGAAGCTGACGAGTGATGTGGTCCTGTCAAAACGGAGTCATACAGACTCTACTTGACTGTTGGCGTGCAGCGAACTACCACGATAACCAACTAACCAACCAACTTCCGAAAAAAGTCGATAATTTTATAAATACGAAATAATAAATTAAGATTTATAAGTCAAATAAATTTGTACAATATGCCAATAAATTTGAGTATTTCAAAAAGTTTCTATATTGCACGGTTTGAGTTTCATTTAACTTAATGCAACTACAAATTTTTTTCGATACACTCCTTATTTAGTAAGTTTTCTTTTTATCAATTAATGCAGTTTAAATATTTTTACCATTAATTTTAATTAATTTAATTTCAATTTTTAATTAGCAAACAATTTAAGTTTAAATAATTACAAAATAAAACATATTTAAATTGCATTATTGTGGAAATAAAATTTAAATTTTAAAACATAAACATTTATAATACATAAAAAATTAAAGAACTTACGTTTCTAAATTCTCAGCAGGCGCCAGGTGACTTGTCAAATAAAATTTTTAAATAATACATTCATTTATTTGAATTTGGAATATGTCCATATGTAGTGCAATTTCGAGGTTCATATTTTTGTGTTATAAATGACGATTTCAACTTTCGTTTATAACAAAATACACCTTTTACATTTAATCACTAAAATGTTTTTAAATTACTCTACGTAAATATAAGTTATATGAAATTTTAACAAATTTAAAGTGACCATATAACACACCAAATAAATCACTGAATCAATAGTAACTTTTGACAATAAAAATGTTTTACGAAAAAAATATCGAACAGATACTAAAAATCTCTAATTTTAGCAATTAAACAGTATAACAAGGTTATTTTAAGCACTTTCTAGAATTTAATTCTTTTTAAGATCGGGATAAAATCGAAAAAAAAAGTTTTATAATAAACTTTTCTGTCTTGGCATTAATTAAATATAAGTAGTGTTTTCCCTTTCTTCCTCCGTTTTAAATTTTCACAATATTCACCATTTTATTTGGAAATCTCGTTTTCTTGATCCTCTTCAAAATCATCTCTATTTAAATTATTTGCTCTTGATTTTGTTATCAAGGCTTCCAGATTCTCCCTTCATATAAAAAACCTTTTCTTTCAACCACTTTCTTATTTTTATTCTTATCTCCATATTTATTTATTGTTCCATTATAAAAAAAATTAAAAATTTATTTGTTGACAACCAACTCAATCAAAAGCTTCTTTCTCTCTCATCCTAAAATTATTATCTTTTCACTCAGTTTCCCAAAACCAAGAATTTCAAAGCACCTTTCTACCAAAAACAATTTCTCATATCTTCGTATATTATATTTTAAATTTCTTTTACACTAAAAAAAAATAATTAAAGGGTCCGCCATCTAACGTTTTTTTTTTGCAACTAGTGCTTATTTCGTGAATGGTAACACTTAACTCATGTCTGATTTGACAGCTAATTAGTTTTATCCTTCCGCTGAACGAAAATGTTTGTGTATACGCTTAAACAACGCTGAGAAATATTGCGACATTACTTTGGCCGATTTTGCCAAAAAAATCATCTTTTTAGATGAAGCTCATTTTGATCTTGGCAGGTATGTAAACAAGCAAAATTGTCACATTTGGGGAACAGGAAACCCGCACGCATACATTGAAAAGCCGATACACCAAAAACGAGTCACTGTTTGGTGACGATTTTGGTCCAGAGGCATAATTGGGCCATTTTTCTTCGAAAATGAGCAAGGAATGGCCGTAGTCAATGGCGATCGTTATCGGGCCATGTTGAACGAATTTTTGTTCACAAAAATTTAAGAAGAGGATATTGGCAACTTTTAGTTTCAACAGGACGGCTCTACGTGCCCCACAGCCGAAGCTACACTTTTTTTATAGCATTTAAAAAAAAAGTTATTTGGCGGACCCTTTATTAAAAAAATGTAACTAAAATTTCAAATAATTGGAATCACATTTCGTCAATGTGTCACCATCACATTTTTTTAGCTAGTACGTGTAAATTTTTAACACTCGAAAAATTTGAACAACCGACTTACTAAATACCACAAAATATTTTTCGCATAATTCCGAATTCGACTGATAATTGTAAAAAATTGTTATACATAAGTATGTATGTTAATCTACGTTGTTGTCTATCTGTGTGCCAAATTTCGTTTAGTTCCGTTCAACCCTTTTTACGTGATTGAGTAACAAACGTCCAAACATTCACATGTATTATATTAGTAGTTAAAACATATAATGGTTGCAATTTAAATCGGCAATCTTTGCTATTTTTTTGACATAGTAAACTTTTACAATAATAGAAATTTATTCAGCAAGAAGAAGAACAATTGAAATGAAATTATTATTTAAAAAAAAATCATACATTGATTGCTTTGCAGTCATACTCTTGTCTCACCTATTATTTAATAATTATTTGCAGTTTTTAATGCTTTTGAATATAATGTTATTTTTATCGCATTAATTTTCTTAAATCATATTATTTTAAAACAACAACCATGTCGAAATTTTTACGAAAAGTAAACATTAAATAATACAATTCAAACAAATGCTTGATTCTCGTAACAAAATATATGATAAAATGAAAAAAAAAATAACAATTACTTGTTTTCGACAACCAAATATTGTCAAAGCGAATTTAATATGACCGTCGCACAGAGGGTTGAAATGTACCAAAAGTGAGGATTAATTCAAAAGCTGAACTTTATCGTACACATTCGTGTGTGGTACTGGGTGAAAGATAATTAAATTCTACATCACTATTTTTCAAAAACTTTTGTTTTAAGTAAATTACTCTATCGACTGTGAGCTGTCAAAGTCAAATAATTTTTCAAAATTTTTCGTGCCGTTCCTAAAACTGAAAATTAAGATATTTTGGGTGCTGATAACTCTTATTTGGCGTTCTAAAAGTAATTTTATTAAAATGGAACTATCAACTTCAGGTATTTGGCTACATAATTGCATTAATGTTTTTTAAATAAATGTTTTGCAAATATTTTTAATATTTTTTTAATATTAAATATTAAATACCCCATATTTGGGGTATTTTCGATATATACACAGAGTTTCAACAAATTTCTTGTTGCGATCCAGCAAATTTTATTAAGTGATATTTTAATATAGTATTTTAGCTTATGTATTCCACACCAAACTTTTGCAGAGGCACCGCGTATTTTTACTTATATAATTTTTGTGAAAGAACTCCAGTTGCTAAATACTTAACCTGAAAAAACAAACAACGAAATAACTTGTTTGTTGTTAACTCTCTTTTGTCCTTATTTTCGATATTAAGGTTATTTAAGCAGTTGTTTTTTGTATTGAGCTTGAGATCACTTTCTTTTATAAAAAATAGTTATAATTTTATTTTCCGATATTTCGCTACCACATTGGGTAGCTTCTTCAGGGAAAGTTTTTACAATTTTTTAACAATTAACAATTAAAATATTAGAATTGTTCAAAAAACAATTTTTTTTTTTTTTTTTTTTTTTTGAACAATTCTAATATTTTAATTGTTATTTGTTAAAAAATTGTAAAAACTTTCCCTGAAGAAGCTACCCAATGTGGTAGCGAAATATCGGAAAATAAAATTATAACTATTTTTTATAAAAGAAAGTGATCTCAAGCTCAATACAAAAAACAACTGCTTATATAAATTAAAAAGATCGAAAATATTCATTTATTATATATTAAAGTTATTGTTATAAATGAGCTTGGTTTCTATCAGAGATTAATTGGGTTAATTTTAAGTCACGCTCACTTACAAAAAATAATTTCTGTTTAATTTACACTGAATTCTAATTTTTGCATACGTTCGTGCTTTTATTAAATTTAAAATTAACTCACGAGCTCGAAATGATCACGAAAACACATAATGTTCGAACAAGACTAAACAAAACTACTTATCCAAAATGAGTTTCGAAAAAGAACTGGTTTGATTGTTGATCAGCCAAAACCCGGCTTTGGCAATTCGAATGACGGAAACACCGCCAGACGTTTTTTTCAGAACGCGGAAATTTCTGCTGAAATTACAACTGGATAATAATAGCAATACATATTATTAACTTATTCTTTAAATTTACTTTGATTTCATGGATCATGTTTTTTCCGAAATACATAAAACGCCTTACAGGTTAAAAAAAAAATTTCTTTAATTTTTTTTTAAAGCTGTGTTTTTATGTATTTATGATAATTCATTACTAAAAAATTGTAATATTCTCTTTTGTAGCTTTTTCGAAAAAATTTTTATATATATGACATTTTGTAGAAAACAAAAGTTGGATTTTAGATTAGATTTATAGTAATACAAATACATATAATATATTTATTATTTTAATTTTTTAATAAAACATTGACTATGCTTTAATTTTCAGTTTTACTCATTAATTTATCGCTTTTTATTCCAAAGTTACAGCATAAATTGTGAACTAAGGTCTTTTTTCCAAAAAAAACAAAAAAACGCTTAACGGGTTAAACAAAAATTTTTTTTAACTTTTTTTTCTAAAAACTAGACCCAGTTACTACTTACTCTATATGTGCTTCTTTATCTGCATATACAAGCTTGACCTGAATGATGTTGTTCAAGATTGAAAACTCTCAAACTTCAAATTTAAGATTACAGCGGAAAAATTTTGTTGAATAAAAACACTACCAATATAAATAAAAACACAAAATATTGGCCACGAAGAGCAAGCCTTATTCCAGGAGAAGCAAGTCAGAGTGCTATATTCGGCCGTTCCGAATCTTATATACCCTTCACAACGTGTAGTCATACAATAACAATAGTTTGTATCACCATTAATCTCATATGAAATAAAAAACATAGATACATATATAAAAACATCCCATTACAATATTATAAATTGAGTTTACGTATGTAGGTTTCCAAAAAAAAAAAAATTATAAACAAATTACAAAAAAAATATTAAAAATAAAAACAACAATAAAAAACAATTACAAAAAAATTAAAAAATAATTTTAAAAAACAAATTTTAAAAATTAAAAAAAAATTAAAAAAAACTTTTAAAATATTAAAAAAAAAATAAATTAAGAAAAAATAAAAATATAAATAACATAATATAAATAATATATAAAATAAAAAAAAATTTTTTGGCTGAACTGGGATTCGATGCCAGGTTTACATTAACCAGTATATATGTATGTTGTGTTGTAATTGTGAAAAAAAATGAGGTGGTCGTGGTTTTTTGTTCATATCTCAGAAAGTTATGGGGCGATTGTGCTAAATTTCAATAGCGATTCATTCCCGGATATTTCCAAAATATTGATGCCATACACAGATCTGAGGAACATGTAGTTGCTTCTAAAAGTTGATTTCAACCAACACACGGACAGAAAATATATACTTTATGGGGTCGGAATTGAAAAATGTAGAAATTACAAACGGAATGACAAAGCTATATATACCCTTGCGCACCACAGGTGAAGGGTATAAAAACGTTTTTAGCCGACTTAAAGGAAATTTTACTTTTAACCATTTACTGGTATTTTCATCAGTCTTGATGAAATGTATCAGCAAAACCAACTTGGTTCAGGCATGCCCATAAAGAAACTGAACCTGGTAGAAAAGATCTGAAAGAAGATTAAAATTTAGAGCTATACTTCATATATTTTTCTATAAAGGCGAGAAAATTTTTGTTTTTTGCACACCAGTGTACATTTAGTACATTTTTGTTAACATAAATAAATTAAATAAAATAATTCCCGGCCAGCAGTTACGACGAGGTTACCAATATAAATATGTCTTGTAAACGTTCTAATAAAAAAATCAAGCAAGTGAAGTAAGTATATTCCGCAAAATTAATATAAAATTTTTCATAAAAAGTCTTTGCGTTGACATTATATTTTAACTTTTCAAAGCTTATTTTCTACCAATTCATTTTTTTTTTTTTGGAAAATTTTCGTTAAGATCCAAACTTCAAACTTGTAGAAAACAATACATGGGAAAATTTCTAATTTATCCACAAAATTGAAGAATGTACAATGCTCATCAGTATTTAAAGCGGTTACAAGATTAAATTAAAATTATTTTGTTCTATTTCTTTTTGTAATAAAAATATCTACACACAAGAAAAGAAACCGTAATAAAAGTTAAAAATTAATTTTATTTTTCGATTTCCTGTTTGCAAATGATTTTTAATATTTTTTTTTCTAAAGCTTAACTTAAAACAATTGAAAAAGGCTGCATAAAAATCCTAAAGAAAAAATTGGCCACAAATCGTAAACAATTCCATATTATCAAAGATCACGATATTCATTGGATTTTTTTGTTTTTGTACTTCTTAGTTTTTTTACGTTCATGATTTTAGCAAATTAAAGAAATAAAACTTATTTATTTCTAAAGTATTGTTCAGTTTTATTTTAGTTGGTGGGTTTGCGGGATAGATGTTGGTCTATGACTATGGGTTGTTTGTTCACTAGTTGTTTGGCCTCATCATCATCATCATCATCAATGGCTGCAACAGCATGAACATCATCCTTAGCCACATTCTGTTTTTATATATAAAACGAGTTTAAATGTAACTGCAAGTTTATACTACTCTCCCTCATAACTTTAGTGTAATTTATGGCAAAACAATTGGACTCTTATTGTTAGGTCATGAACGAAAAAAAAACTGTAAATGAATTAAGAATAAAACTTAAATACAATCACAACCACACAAATGTTAACTACTAAACATATTGAAAACCCCGTTACGGGCGCTATATTTGGCTGTACCATTCCTTAATATACCCCAAACTATAAGTTTAAAATATACAATATCCATACTAATAATAATATCCATACAAAACAGCTGTTTGAACCAAACTTATTGGCAGCAATGGATTTAATATACATATGTATAAGTTGTTTGTGAAATAGGCTTACGCTTGCTAAATACAGTGCAACTTCGACAATCCGGACATGCGCCAGTCCGGTCACTCCAATAACCCGGACGCTTATATATTTCGGACAATTTAAAGTTTTTACCTCTACAATCCGGACAAATTTGTTTATTCAAGAATAAATACATAATAAAATTCGGGGGTTTCCCGTTTGGAGCTATGAATTTCAGTAATGACGTAACTGAAGAAGATATCAATGATTGGGCAACTGGTGCAAATGAATTTTCATTGGATTTTTCCGAAGAAGAAATAATAATACTGTATAAACTTAATATCAAAGATGCCATCGGATATAATAAGCAAAATGTTATACAATATTGTACCTTTGCACATGGTGGTAAAGCGTATTATCAGATTCGGCTCGATCAAATATAGCACTCTCACTTGCTATTGCTTGTAAAGGGTGATTTTTTAGCTATTATCTTTTTGGCAACACTGGTTGTAATAGCTGACGCACGTTTCGTGTTTTGTTTCACTGTCAAACATCTTCAGTTTGGTCTATAAATTAACCATGAATCGTCTTACAAACGAACAACGCTTGCAAATTATTGAATTTTATTATCAAAATGCGTGTTCTGTTAAGAAAGTTCATCGCGCGCTTCTTATCGAAAAATTTTGTTCAGCGACGAAGCTCATTTTTGGCTCAATGGGTACGTTAATAAGAAGAATTATCGATTTTGGAGTGAAGATCAGCCAGAAGCATTGCAAGGGCTACCAATGCATCCAGAAAAAGTCACAGTTCGGTGCGGTTTATGGGTTGGTGGCATCATTGGACCGTACTTCTTCAAAGATGATGCAAATCGTAACGTAACTGTGAATGGTGAGCGCTACCGTGAGATGATATCCAACTTTTTTTTTGCCCACAATGCAAGAGCTTGACTTGCATGACATGTGGTTTCAACAAGACGGTGCCACATGCCAAACAGCACGCTTAACAATGGATTTTTTGAGAGGCGAGTTCGGTGAAGATTTTATTTCACATTCGGGACCGGTCAATTGGCCGCCTAGATCGTGCGATTTAACGCCTTTAGACTATTTTTTGTGATGCTATGTTAAAGCTCATGTCTATACACACATGCCCGCCTTAATTGACGCATTGGAAGACAACATTGAAGCATTTATTCATGAGATACCGGCCGAAATATTGGAAAGAGTATAACAAAATTGGACTAAGCGAATGGACCATTTGAGGCGCATGACATAATCTTCAAACAATTAATTATATGGACCGTACTATCGATTCAAAGAAAGATTTCATGAATTTTTCTGAATTTTATGTGTTTTTTTTTAAACTTTCCTATAGCTCTTAAAAAATCACGCTTTAGAAAAGACCTGTTAATTGTGCATTGTTGCAAATATTTCTTGACCACACTCACTACTGCACACGAATTGGTAGTGCCACGCCCACACAAACTAAAAAATATTTTGCAACTATTTCTACCAAACCGATTATTATAAAAAAAATAAGAAGAACGACACATTTCAGTGTTGATCAATTGCTTACATTTGTTCAAACGAATCTCCAGGTGCTTTGCTTAATAACTCATTCCTTGAAGATTTTTCCAAGCAATTGCTGGCTATCGACAACGGTCGTTTTCATAAGCACGAATCGAATGATTTGATATAATTTTCGACGTGCTATGCAACAATGTTTTTTAGAACATCATTATAAACGACAAAAATCACAATTGCTTAAGTGAAAGCGGTAAAGAACAAAGATCTGGAACACTAAAATTGAAATTTAAATTGCTGATCCAGTGCATTCCTTAAAACTTAAATATACCATCTAAATATTATAACTCATTAAATCTACATGACTTGTCACCTCACAAATAACAACTGAGGTTTAAAAAATCAACACATGCTAAGGAATCCGTTTAAGAAAGCTAGAGCTAGTTAATCCTTAATCCATTCGAGATCAAACAAATTTAATTTCAGCCCTTGTGTATTTGTGGTCTAAATCTAGAATACGTATAATGCTCTCCGGCCATTTTGTTCGTTCTCGCACTAGACAAAAGAACAATACAAGGAACATCGACAACCCATCCAGCAAATAGTCAAAAAGAAGTTAAACAAGTAAGAGCGCTATATTCGGCCGTGCCGAATCTTATATACCCTTCACAACGTGTAGTCATGCAATAACAGTAGTTTGTGTCACCATTCATCCCATATGAAATACGTACATACATATATAAAAACATCCCATTGTAAAATTATAAATTCACGTATGTATGTTAAAAAAACGAAAAATAAAAAAAAATTTTAAAAAAAATTTAAAAAAAAAAATTTAAAAAAAAAAATTAAAAAAAAAAAATTTTAAAAAAAAATTTTAAAAAAATTATTATATATATAATATATATAAAACAAAAAAAATAAAAAAAAAATTTAAAAAAAAAAAAAAAAATTTAAAAAAATAATAATAAAAATATATATAATATATTAAATAAAAAAAAATAAAAAAAAAAATTAAAAAAAAATTTAAAAAAAATTTAAAAAAAATTTTTTTTGGCTCAGCTGGGATTCGATGCCACATTTTCTCTAACCAGTATACACGTTTGTATGTATGTATGTTGTTGTTGTAATGTTGTTTTTGTGAAAAAAAAATCGAGGTGGTCGTGGGTTTTTGCTCATATCTCAGTTGTTTATGTACCGATGTTTCTGATTTTCAATACCGATCTACTCCCGAATATTTCTGATATTTTAATACCTTACCCGGGTCCAACCTATGTCGGGGGGCTTCAAAAAGTTGATTTCAACATACACACGGACAGACGGACAGACGGACAGACTGACAGGGCTTAATCGACTCCCCTATTCATAAGCTTTCAGAAAATATATACTTTATGGGGTCGGAAATGAAAATTGTAGAAATTTCACACGGAATGACAAACCTATATATACCCTTTTTCACTGTGTGAAGGGTATAAAAATCAATGCAACGTGAAAAAAATGTAATTTCGATGTAATTCAAATATATTTCATTTCCGGTTTTGAATACTCATTGATTTTGAGTATTTTTTTAAGTATAAAAAACAGAATTTAGTTAAGCTAATAACTGAACAAAACCCTTAATCATTAATTGAACGCGCTCTGAAGATGGCCGTGTTAGATTAGGAATATTAATACTCTAAAGTCAAAGAATTCAGAAATAACATTTGTATATTTTTTTTATTTAAAGAACAAAAATTGAGTTGCATACTTCAAAAATAAATGAAAAATGAAAACATTTTCAAATGTCACCCCATTCACCATTCCACTTACTTCTTGAACAATTTGCCGGTTTCCAACTTAGGTGCCTCTTTGCTCTTAAGACCACCCAACAACTGCTTTAACTTAACAATAGCCTTAGCTGGATTTAAATTTTTCGGACACGTATTGGTGCAATTTAATATAGTATGGCAGCGATAAAGTTTATACGGATCACGCAAACGATTCAAGCGTTCTTCGGTGGCTTCATCTCGCGAATCGATAATCCAACGGTAGGCCTGCATAAGAACAGCAGGACCCAAATAACGATCACTATTCCACCAGTATGAAGGACAGGCCGTCTGACAACAAGCACACAATATACACTCATACAAACCATCTAGAACATCACGATCTTTGGGATGCTGCAAGTATTGGGCACTGCCTTTTATTTCATTCTTTGTATCTTTGCGCTGCAGCCAAGGCTGTATGGAACGGTACTGTTCATAGAATTGCGAAAAATCTGTTACTAAATCTTTGACGACATACATATGAGGCAGAGGATAGATTCTTAGAGGTTTTGACAGATTTGTATTGGTCCTACAAATACAGGCCAGCGTATTAATGCCACCAATATTCATGGCACATGAACCACAAATACCTTCACGGCACGAACGACGAAAAGTTAGCGTTTGATCCATTTCGTTTTTTATTTTTATCAAAACATCCAAAACCATGGGATTTACAGTACTCAGATCGACTTTATAGGTCTGCATTTTGGGCTTGTCACCTGGTTTCCAACGATATATTTGTATGGTTTTTATTTGTGGTTGCTTTTTCTCTGTTTGTGTTTCGGTTTTGTTTTGAGTAACGCCTTTAGCTGGGGGAGGTTTGGATAGATATCGATTTATAGTTGGTTTTAGAATTCCTGATGATCGACTTAGGGGTTTTGTTGTTAGTTTTAACATATTGACCGTTATCAGTTGGAATTTTTTTAATGGTTTGAAAAAGTTTCTAAAAAATATATTTTAAAAGTTTTAATTTATTGAATTTTAGAGCAGAGTATAAACACAATTGCAACGAAGGCGGTAAAACATGACGTTCGGATAGTTAAGATTTTTTCAATAACGCTACTTTATTTTAAATTATTACTGCGGTATTTATACAAAATATTTAAGGTATTGAAGGCCTATTTGACAAACTTCTCTACAACATCTATCAAATCAGCCTTTAGTAAACATAAAATTTTTTTTGTATATACGGCAGTTAAACTGTAAATTTATTATATGCAATTAATTACATTGCCAGAAATACATTTGTAACTAGACTATTCTAAAGAGTGCAATGTTCCCCAGAATTTTTTTTATAATTACTTAATTGTTAACAAATAGATAAATAATAAAAAAAATTTAAATACTAAAGTAGGTGAGAACAGAGTTTTATAACAATCGGGTAAGTATATTATTTATATTGTATGGGCGTGGCACATTCCCCTTTTAAATCATAATATTGTGTTGTAACTGAAACCATATATGGTAAAAATTATGTTTAAAAACTAAATCTTATTGACACATAATTACCAGTAACATGTTGGTAAGTGGGCGTGTCACATATAATCCACCAATTTAATTTAGGCATAATAAAGAATCACATGTTCTTATAACAATTTATACGAAATTCACAAAATAGTAGATTAGATTAGAATTGGGAGTTAAAGTTGCCCAGTCAAGGTAATATTTGATAATAAAACAAGTAAGAGTGCTATATTCGTCCGTGCCGAATCTTATATACCCTTTACAACGTGTAGTCATGCAATAACAATTGTTTGTATCCCATATGCAATACGTACATACATATAAAAAACATACATATGAAAAAACATCCCAATGTAAAATTATAAATGTTAAAAAAAAATAAAAAAAAATTTTAAAAAAATTTAAAAAAAATTAAAAAAAAATAATTAAAATATAAATAATAAATATAAAACAAAAAAAAAATAAAAAATAAATGTAAAAAAAAAATTTAAAACAAATAATAATAAAAATATAAATAATATATAAAATAAAAAATAAAAAAAAAATTTAAAAAAAAAATTTAAAAAAAAAAAATAAAAAAAAATTTAAAAAAAAATTAAAAACAAAAAACAAAATTTTTCTGGCTCAGCTGGGATTCGATGCCACATTTACTCTAGCCAGTATACACGTTTGTATGTATGTATATTGTTGTTGTAATGTTGTTTTTGTGAAAAAAATCGAGATGGTCGTGGGTTTCTGCTCATATCACAGTTGTTTATGTACCGATGTTTCTGATTTTCAATACCAATCTACTCCCGAATATTTCTGATACTGAATAACTCACCCGGGTCCACGCAATGTCGGGGGGCCTCAAAAAGTTGATTTCAACATACACACGGACAGACTGACAGAGCTTAATCGACTCCCCTATTCATAAGCTTTCAGAAAATATATACTTTATGGGATCGGAAATAAAAATTGTAGAAATTTCACACGGAATGACAAACCTATAAGTACCCTTTTTCACTGTGTGAAGGGTATAATTAACTTAGATATTAAAACCAAGAGTTATAAATTCATCTAAAATCTTCTTCCATATAGAATGTTTTATCAAAACTTAAACCTCCATAGAGCTTAGCCTTTTTGAGCTCTATAGAGTTTTTAACACACAGAAGACAGACGGATATATCTAAAACGTTCTTAAATTAACCCAGAACATAGAAAATATATGCATTTTGGGGACTAACATAAATATTTCAATGCGTTATAAAAGAAATTACAAAATGAATATACCATCATGCCATTTTTTTTGGTGGTGAGTGCAACAAAAAAGAATTTTTTTTTCCACGATAACAAAAAACTTTTTTTTGTCAAATCAAGTTTTTTTAAACACTAAATGTTTTGTCATTTTTAATTTAGTTTAAAAAAAAAAAGAATCAAACAGATAAAAGGCTGAATGCGTGATAGAATTTACCCATATGATCACTTATTCATTATATTCGTTGCTTTGTTTACACAATTTTGTTAATGTTTTTTTCCACTAAGATAACAAGTTGAAGCAAACACAAACAGCCAGTCCATGATTTTCTTTTCATCATCAGCCACTTTGGCCCTTACGAAAAATAAAAATTTATTTTTTTTGTTTTATTTTTTCGTTCCACATATATTTTTTGTTTTCTTTAGCGCCCAACTTGCAGACAAGTGACGCGTGTCAATTTCAACATGAATTGTCATCAAAGTACAAAAACAACATTATTTGTATCAATTTTCTTTAAAGCAGAGGTTCCCAATGTTTAATGTAGGTTCAAGTTCAAGCAGTATTAAAGGAATGTGAATAACCAAATATCCTGGTGTATATTAGGGTACACTTAAAAAAGTATACGCAGCAGCGAATTCGACTGGATTCACCTCATTTATAAATGTCAAACATCATATCAAAGAAATATTAATTCGCTTTAAATATTTTTTTATATGAAAATCGACATTTGGGAATGAGGCAAACTCAGTCAAATTCGCCACTACGAATACCTTTTAAAGTGTACCGTAGTATATCGCGGTGGCGAACGTCATCATGATTTATCGTCACAGATGCTGACATTCATCGATTGCAAGGCGAATTTATACAGGTGAAATTATCAGCCCAGCTGATTGTGAAACTTTTTGTCAAAATTGGTTGAATTCGCCTTGATTTCATTTATTAATGCAGGGATAGGAAATGTGATTTTGGTTTCGGTATTAAACAATTAACTTGTGTATACTTTTTTGATAATAAATGTGCTTAATTTATGTATATTTTTTGCTTTTGCGTCATTAATAATGTGTTTAAAAAATGTATATCATTATTTATTATATTCAATATGTAAAAACAACTTTTCCATCCCTGACATACGAATTGGCCTTGACATAAAATATCCCCCGAAAAGTTGCTTTGTTGTATCAATTCGCCGTTGCATATACCTTATGGATATGCCTTGATCGATTGCAAATGCTTATTTCCCTTTGGGAAAATTTTTAAAGTTAATGTCCAAACTTTTATAGATAAATAAGGTTGATTTTGTCTCGTAGGCATAAGCGTATTTATGAGTCCTAACCACAAAATTAGTTTGTCGTCCTGCCCACTTTTCTACTCACGAAATTATATATAGTCATGACAGCTCAATATGTGTTCAAAGTTTTAGAAAAATCGTTATAGTTCAAGTAGCTAAAAATGATAACTTATTTTTATGTGCGTAGCTACGCTCACTTTTTACCACCCATAAACACTTTTTGGAATGTGTTCAACAACTTGCCAAAGTTTAAATCCGATCGGCTTTAAGGTTTCGTAGTCTATAGCTAACATACACACACACACATACAGACAGAGTTTCACTTTTATATTTATTTCATACTAGCCAAACTCGGCGCGCGTTGCTACGACCCTTAATGAATAAAAATGCATCCTGATTTTCAAAGAGATCATCCTTGTTCTTTGTTGATGGTAATAGCGAAGGCAAGGCGAACTGGAAATTGTAGTCGCTTGAAGGCAAATCGGTGGGAACCATTGGAATGCGTGGAAATAGCTAAAAATAATAACTTATTTTTATTTGGGGTGGCACTGCCCACTTTTTACCACCCATAAACACTGCCTGGAATATGTACAACAACTTGCCAAAGTTTGAGTTCATTGGGCTATACGGTTTCGGAGTCTATATCTAACATACACACAGGCAGAGTGTTGTTTTTTTAGATAGATATCTTACAATATTTTTTTTTAAATTTTTTTTTTCAAATAATAAACGAAAAATTTTAAACAAAATAATATTCCAGCGTTAGAAAAGGTAAGAAATAAAATTTAATTAAAATTTTATAAATGTTGTATAAGAACATAAATATTTCAAGAAGAAAAATAAACTGTATATTTAAAAATTGAATAAAACATTCAAATATGTACTTATATCATTTTTGAAAGTCCCATTTTTACGTGTTGTTTTTCAACAATGGCTTTAAGCTTACGAAATATGTGAAGCAGATTTACCGATGAAGCCGCTATTGTGTTCACTTATTTTTTAGAAAAGAATTTTTCGGTAATGAGCAAATGTAAAATGTTGCAGAAAGTTGCAGTACCAATGCCCATAAAGTAATTTATCTATAATATACACCATTCATCTATATATATAAAAGTAAAACTCTGTCTGTGAGTGTGTGAGTGTGTGTGCTATAGACACCGAAACCATAAAGCCAACCGGACTCAAACTTTGGCAAGCTGTTGTACACATTCCAGGAAGTGTTTATGGGTGGTAAAATGTGGGCGGAGTTACGGGGTTACGCACTTGATCGATTTTTCTGAAACTTTGCACACATATTGAGCTTTTAATGGCTATACAATTTCGTGATTAGAAAAGTGGGCAGTATCACGCCCATAAAAAAAGTTCACCGATTTTTCTGAAATATTGCTCACACATTGAGCTGTCATGACTATATAGTTTCGTAATTACAAAAGTGCGCAGTGATACGCCCATTAAAAAAGAGTTATAATTTTTAACTTCTTGCACTTAATATTCAATTAAAACTTAGAATGCATTTTTATTCATTGAGGGACGTAGCAACGCGCGCCGGGCTTGGCTAGTATAATATATAAAATAGTAACGTGGCTGATACACTGAATCATCAGCCGCAATTAACAGACTCGTAAAATCTGGACTATGAGAACCTAGTGTGTTATTCCTTAATATATTGTTATGTCCAAAAGTGAATGCATGTGTAATACCTAATATGGCAAAGATCATGAGAATGCATCTAAAACAAAAAAAAACCCAAAATAATTTTGGAATTTTATACATGTTTGTTTATAATATTAAACAAAATGTTACGATTTCTTAAGCCTTTAGTACTTTATCCCTTACAGTTTTGTCATAAAACGTTTCTAGAGAATCTTGTATGAAGCTGATAATACTCACTGAAAGCATGTTTATGTATGCACGAAAATATACATACATATATTGTTGCCTTGTGTATAATTTTGCTTTAATTTCTACATACTTTTTCTCTGATCCCTTAATTTATTTATCATTAAGATTGAATTGAGAAAAAATACTGTTGATTTACGAAAAAATTCATGACTTTAATGAAAAGCAACGATTTGTAATTTACGACATCTTTCAACAAACTGATATTGATGTTTTCCTGTTTTTTTTTCTCTCTTTTTTGCACCCAACTGTAACTTTGGAATGCTGGAATTTCTTCGTTCGCAGATTTTTTCGACGTTTGTTCAATATGTAAAAAAATGGTTGCGGTAGCGTTATTGAGAAGTAGTTTTATGTAGAAGTATGAACATACATATGTACTTTGTAGGTTAGGATTATGTTTTCATTATGCAATTCGGAGAACAGTTTTCGATAGATTTTTTTATGAAGTTTGACATATGAAAATTATCAGCTGACGAACAGCTGATTAATTGAGGCTATTTTGTTTAATATATATTATTATTGTTAAATAATTTTGTGTAAAATTCTTATGTAACTATTATTTTATTCTATTAAACAAAAAATCTATTGTTAAATGAAGTGCAATCGAAAATATTGCTTTAAAAGAAATATTGTTGGCAGTTAATGTACATAAATATATTTTATTTACTTACATAGAAAACAGGTAGTGCATTTATTAGTAACCTACCAAAAATATTTTGGAATTTTGTAATTAGTGCAGACTTCATTCTCTTACCGTATTGCATCAATGGAATTGCAAACATTGTTTTCATAAGAAAGCACAAAGCGTAAGGAGGAAACATAATTAAGCTGTTCCTGGTAAGGATGAAATAAGCTCCTATTAATTGCATAAAAAAGACTTATAAAGCGGGACATCGCATATAAAAAACATATATTCTAGAAGCGCTCTTGGTAGCAGAGTGGTGCTAATGCATGTCTAACGGAACCAAAATCAAATACATTTTTAATGTACATACATATATGCATGTAAAACAGGGAAAACAATTGTTTCCTTTGCTTGCAGAACATTTTTAATTGTTGTTGGTCTTCGAAAAACTTTTAAATTTACCATCGTAGTGTTCATGCATACAATGAATTAGTACACGAAAAGCTTACATTAAAGGTATTCATGACACCAATTTTATAATTTTGATATAATACAAAATTTTAAGGGGTTTGTATTACTAAATTTGAGCTATACATAAATTTATTGTACACCATTTTGTAGACGCAGCTATCATGGATTTTAAGTTTTTTATATTGTATTATTTTTCGATAGTCAAGCTCAATTTATTGATAGCCAAATCGCTCCTCTCTATTCTACAGAAGCTGAAAAAAATCGATTTTTGCTTGTAAGTCTTAGGAAAAACACCGAAGCATTAGTATTTTTGTGTTTATATCACAGTTTTTAATTGATATCTCGGTTTTTCTTCGAGACCATGGCTAGCATTTTGGTGTCAGTACCTTTTCCAAAAATTAGTTAAAACCTTTTGTAACTTCATATAAAAGGTTTTCCAATAAGAGTGATATCATTCTTAAAAAAAAAACGCGTTGGTCCTTCGAAATAAACCAAACTCTCTTCAAACTTTACAAGTCAATACTGAACGTGCCATTCATGACATACGACTTGATTTAGTGGAAAAAATTGTCGAAAATTGGTTTTATCGAATTCGTTCCTGCAGAAGATGTCGTGGAGGCCATTTGAATGAGGTTTTATTTAGAACTGAATTGTATAGATTTTAGTTCACATTAAATAAAAAACTTTTGAATTTTCTTAACAATAAGTGTGTTTTTTTAAGAAATCTTATCACCCTTATTGAAAAATCTTTTATATAAAAAATAATTATTTTCAGCTATAACTTTGACACATACTAACGAATAGCCCCAAAGGTATCATATCTACAAATCGTAGCAAACGTGTCTATAAATTATCCTAGACCTGGAAAATTTTTATTTTTATTGCCAAAATATGAAGCAGTCGTGCTTATTCCATAATAGAAAGTTATCCATCTTAGAAAGTTATGGTGCAATCGTGCTTGATTTTAATAGCGATTTCTACCCGGATATTTGCAAAGAATTGATATCACATACATACGCTTTTCAAGAATTTCGCAACACTATAATTGTTAATGTGAATACCGTTACTATTTATGTGTGCCAATTAAAGAGTTTGATTAATTTGTGTTAAACATTCTCCCTAGTAACTTGTCGCTTTGAGTTGCAGTCAAATCGTCTAAGAATTTATTAAAATAAAAAACAACAACGTCAAGCGCACGTACACACTAAATGTTTAATACAAATTAAAATTAATTGATTTTGAAAGTTTTTTAAAGACTCTTCGATCACTAAACTAAATGTGATAACTCGAATACACGCCTTAGTAAAACAAAAAAAAAGAAAACAAAAAACAAAGAAATACAGGAAATACAAATGTTTGGGTATTATGTTAATTTTAAGAGCCTGTTAAAATATCTTAAGACTTTTAATTCAACATTACAACAGCCTAAAATACATAAAACACTCTCGAAATCAACTTTAGGAAAAAAATATAAATTCAGTTCATAACCGCAGTTGTATCGTACTATTGATACTGTTTTTGTATGTGTTTGCGATTGAAAAATGTTTAAATAAAATTTCATTTCATATATTATAAAGTAGTGTATTGGATACATACAGGGATGGAAACTGAAAACTTTTTGCAGAATCAAAAAAAAATTTTTTTTTTTTGCTAAAATGTTTTGTTGATTCCTTGTATCTTTGCTAAAAAATGTTTATAAAAAATTATTTTAAAATATTTTTTGAACCTTTGCAGCAGTAAGATTTGATCAACTTTCCCATTCCTGATTTTTATTTACCTGATATTTATTATTGAACATTAAGCAATATCAGCATACGCCGATACAACAGAAATTGTCTTAACAAGTAAATAAACTAAAACTGTATTTCGATAGACGATACATAATACAATACAAGGTTGTGAATGGAATTATTGTCTTTCGAAACATGACGTGTAAATGACAAAAAAATTTAACAGAAACACAATATTAAAAATATACATATATTTTAATGACGCCCTAATTTTATCACAAGTTTAACATACATTTTGTCTTGTGCCTTGTTTTGTTTTAAGTACTCTGACACTTAGATTAAATTCCTGAAAAACTAGAAAAATGCAGTCATCCCTTCATCTATCCATTGTAGGCTTTGTATGTATGAAAATTGTAAAATAACAATCTTTAAACAAATTATGTCAACATGTGGAAAAAATAATAATTACACGTGACATTTGAATAGTTGGGACAGACAAAAATCCCTAACACATAGACAGACAAAGAAATTTATTATAATTTATTTGTTGCTGCCTCCCTCAGACTGTCTATTTGTCATGTTTTTATATATTTTCTTGGCAGATAAATATCTTATAAAGAATAAAGTATGTATGTATGTAGTACATACTTGCATGAATTCTACAGCATACCCAGCCTGCACAAAAGTACGACAATGTCTGAATCAGACAAGTCTTACAAATATCTGACTTTTTTTACGGACATTTTGTACAGATTTCTGTAAGACATGTCTGGGAAATTTAATGTACGACACGTCTGATAGATTTCTGACTGATTTCGTACCGATATGTCGAAGGGATTTTATTCTTTTTTGTTTACGGACATGTCTGATAGATATCTGACTGATTTCGTACAGAAATGTCTAAGTTGTTTTCATTCCTTTTGTGAAGGATTTTTTGTTTTTTTCTTTACTTTACTTTCTTTCTTTGCCTTTACCAATTTTGTAATCTTGATTTTGTTTGTTTTACAAATTGTTTATTTAAGTCATAAAGTGCAACAAAATAGGTGATATTAAAAAATTTAATTTATTGGTGTGTTAAAAAAGTTTAAAAGTATTATAGAAAGTGATTGTTTTGTGATTAATAAACAATATATATAAAAAGAGTGTCACGTCAGGCTATTCGGAAAAATGTTCAAAAAGATGCGTATTTGGTTTTTCAAGTTAGCTTAAAATATTTAAAAGAATTGTTTTAACTATAATATGTGGCATATAAACAATGTATATGAATTAAGTAATAAATTAAATAAATAAAAAAATATAACATAAAACTGAGTTTTATTTTATTAAATATTTCAGACAAACATCCGACAAACTTTCAGAAATCTGTCAGAAATCCATACGAATGTCGTAAAATAAATCAGAATTTCTTTGCTTTTTCTTTCAGATTTCTATCAGACACGTCGGTAAAAAACTCAGAATTTCCCACGACATGTCTGTCAGAATTCGTGTCAACCACTTCATATGTTTGGCGGTCAGAAGTCTGACAGAATTCGTATAAAATTCTTACTTGTTTGTCGACATTTCTTATAGACATCTGACAGGTGTCGGACAATTTTGCAGACTGGGTATAGTTATGTTTAAAAGATGTTGCATGCAATCAATTGTTTTAATTCAGGGTACAATTTTATGCCTTTTGAATATTTTTATTGACAATTTAAATTACAGCTTCGCTTGCAACGAATACATTGCTTCAATGATGACATTTCGCATTTACTTACATATCTACCTAGTTATCACAAAAATAAAAGTGGTACTATGGTTTGTATTAAGTTTGTCATCCACTTTTTAAAAATCTTGCCTATTTTTTTGTACTTTACTTCTCTCTCTTAGCAATTCCTTTAAGCAGACAGTGTAATGTGGACCTAATCGCTGCATTCATGGGTTATTCCGTCTAAGTTTGGACAGAGCCTTCTTTGTTATTGGTAAGATGCGCCACGTGAAAATAAGGTAGCGGTTTTATACCCTTCACCTGTGGTGCACAAGGGTATATATAGGTTTGTCATTCCGTGTGAAATTTCTATAATTTTCATTTCCGACCCCGAAAAGTAAATCTTTTCTGAAAACTTATGAATAGGGGAGTCGATTAAGCCGTGCCAGTCTGTCTGTCTGTCTGGCCGTCTGTCCGTGTAAAAGTGCTATGTTCGGTCGTGCCGAATCTTATATACCCTTCACAACATGTAATCATGCAATAGCAATAATTTGTATCACAATTCATCTCATATGAAATACATATATACATATATAAACACATTCCATTGCACAATTATAAATTGAGTTTGCGTATGTGTTTCAAAAAAAAGAAAAAAATAATATAAAAAAATTAAAAAAATATATATGTATAAACAAAATAGAATTAAAAAAATAAAAAAAATTAATTTTTTTTGGCTCAGCTGGGATGCCACGTTCACTGTAACCAATATACCACGTTTGTATGTATGTATGTGTTTAAACGAACGAACCTTTTAAAGGATCCGCCATCTAACTTTTTTTTTCAACTAGTGCTTATTTCGTGAATGGTAACACTTAGCTCATGTCTGATTTGACAGATAATTAGTTTTATCCTTCCGCTAAACGAAAATGTTTGTGTATACGCTTAAACAACGCTGAGAAATATTGCGACATTACTTTGGCCGATTTTGCCAAAAAAATCATCTTTTCAGATGAAGCTCATTTTGATCTTGGCGGGTATGTAAACAAGCAAAATTGTCGCATTTGGGGCACAAAAAATCCGCACGCATACATTGAAAAGCCGATACACCCAAAACGAGTCACTGTTTGGTGTGCGTAATTTGGTCCAGAGGCATAATTGGGCCTTTCTTCTTCGAAAATGAGCAAGGAGTGGCCGTAGTCAATGGCGATCGTTATCGGGCCATGTTGAACGAATTTTTGCTCACAAAAATTTAAGAGCAGGATATTGGCAACATTTGGCTTCAACAAGACGGCGCTAAGTGCCACACAGCCGAAGATACATTTTTTTTATTGCATTTTCAAAAAAAAAAAAGTTATTTGGCGGACCCTTTATGTATTAACTAATGTCAGTATATAAAAATGAATCTTGAGTTGTTCAGATCAGGGTTCACCAAACATTACCTTACACGCAGTGGCAAATTCGACTGAAAATATTTCGAGATTGATATTGATAATAGAAAAAAAATTATCAGTTGAAGGTACACACACATACATATATTTATGGCAATAAGTCAAAACTGCTTATGTCTGTTTTTACAGTTTTTCAAGAAGGTACTTTTAAATTTTTTAGTTGATTTTTATAAATGTATATATAAGATTATCTTTAAAATAAAGACTATTATTTGAATTCCGTCCTGATCAAATAAATGAGTATTTCGGTTTTCGTTTATTTTGTTAAATTATAAGTTAAAATAAGTTATTATTCCAAATGATATTGTTCGTTAAAGAAATAAACTAATAAGTTTAAAATTTCGTAGCTTAAAATTTCGGGTGATTATTCCTGTTTTGCCACGGATATACAAATAAAAACACAAAAACATTTCCAACTGATGTTCGATTATTCGAACAGCAAAGTTGTCTATTTTGAATAATTGTTTTAGCTATGAAGATAAATGATATCAGGACGATAGTGAGTATCGTATATTACTTTAATCTTTTGGCTATTTGAAAATTATATTTACCAACGCCCACCACCCCCTTAATTTGAGAGGGATGGGGTTGAAAAATGCCTTGCCGTTAGACCTTTTTTGTAAATTATATTAAAAATATGTTAATAAATAAAACTAAAAAATAAATATCTTATAGGCAAAGAACAAAATATTATTTAACAATAAAAAAATCAACACCTGACAACACATGGATGGCACAGGTATTACTCAAAATAGATGTTCGATTAATGGAACAGTGGCGGTCATCACATACCATAAAATCCCATACAAATGAAACTTATCGTAATATTAATGAATAGAAATAAATATTTCAGTAAAAACAAATGTTTAATGAATATTGGTTATTTTTGATTATTTTGATAGTATTTCATGGAAATCTTTCAAACACTTCGAGTTCATATGCTTGGCACATTTTTCACAATTTCAAACTGTTGGTTTTCCACAGCCTTTCAAATGGCATCGACGACATTTCCCTTGAGGTTGACGGACGATGAGGTGTTCACCTACTACATTTAGTAAGTTGCGCGGACTTTGGAATTCCAGATCTTTATCCACCTCCAATGCTTGTTTGTTATCGGTCAACAAAAGAGACTCAGTGACTGAGAACTTTAATTGTTTTTGGCTCATTGGCTCCTCATTGTTATATTTCACGACCAAACAATGTAATTTCCACGCATTCACAGTGGAAGAATTTAGGGAGTTTATCCAAAGTGGCCAGTACCATTTTTCTTAAGGATGTTTACTCGATATTTATAAATGGCATTGTCGTGATTGTGAAGCACAGCAGGTTCATCCACGTTGACACATTTCCCCTTTTTTCCCAGGATCTTCTTAGAAGCTTTAGTTACTTTTTGCCAACGCATAACAGGGCGGAGTGGCAGAATCTGATCATGGTTTGTAGCAATGTATCTTGCCAGCGACAAAGGGTTATCTGGTTCTTAGAATCGTATATAAAATCACGTGCGTCGCGAGGCAAATCTTTACCGGTCTTCATATTTATAGCACCCCCAGCTACACGATTGCAGCGAACAGTTCCAGTGGCGCAGAATACCTAATATCCACAACCTCTTCATAAGCAATATCCACATGAATGTTTCGCTCTGTCTCAATTTCCAAATAGCCGGCAATCTCAGTCAAAGCAGTTTGATCTTCACTAAATGCGATGGTATTCTCGTCGATTAATTCTTCATCGGATACTTCATGTACATTGGGTGGGAGTACGTTGACACACTGAACTTGGGTTAATAAAAAAAAACTATAAAATCATACTTTTAATAAAGAATGTTTTCAGTATTTTCTAAAAATAAAAAATATATCGTAGAAAGCATACTTATTATATACAAAATAAATACAGTAAAAACTTTTCTTACCCCCATACCTAAACAAAAGCGTTGAGCGTCAAGCGTTGGAGTTTTACATGTGTTTTGTTGTTGTTACAATAACAAAATACATGCAAAATTGCAACGCTTGACGCTCAATGCTCTTGTTTAGGTATGGGCCTGAGGTACTAAACATACAAACATGTGTCACATAAAAACGTGAAATATTTTTAAATTGTCTTAATCCGCAAAAATCCTCCGTCAAACTTTAGATTAAGCACTCCAAATGATTCTACACAAAATCTAACAAAACAAGTATTAATTTATTCATGTTATCTTAAAAAAAATACAACTGGAAACAATAAAATTTTAAGGAATTATAAATTAAGAAAAACAACGTTAAAAAAACATTTTTTTAAAAATAGAAGAGACAAGAAAAGAAAAGACAAAAACATTTTTACGGAAGCAAATATTATAGTTTTTGTATTCTTAATATCTAACACTATTGAAAACGTAAAATAGACACGTGAACTATGTTTTCTAAATATTGACAGAGGGGCTGACTGACACAAATATTTACATGTAGCCGTTTATATTTATACTCATTGACTATTTACTTTCAATCATGGTGGCACATTGTCATCATAATTGGTTGGAGTAAATTATAAATGAAGATGGTTTCTCGTTGAGAAAGTAATGAGAACACACAGAATTAAAACTATTTTTTTGCTTTATTGCTTTGAAAATTTTACAGCACGTATATACAAATTCTTAAATTCATCTTTTTTTATTTGAGCATTTCATTTAACGACTATCATAGCAATCAATCAATAAACAGTAAATTAACAAAATAACAGTTAATAAAATGATATTGGTGAGCTCTCATATCCTCTACAAGAAATAATAAGTATGATTTTTAAAAATTTCTTTTAAAATATCCATTGTTTCTCTTGATGTGTTGCAAGTGCCACTATTCTGTTGAAACTACGCATTCTCTACATCTAAACAATAAATTTACAAAAAGCTTTGAATCAACTCCCGCTAGCGATTTCAAAATGAAAATGATACTTCAAAATAGAACACTCCTTATAAGGCGCGTTTGATGCAAGCAATTTACAGTTAAATTTTAACAGTTGGCCAGAAAAATAACAACTTGATCAAAATTTTTTTTCGCTCAGTTGATATTTACCATATAGTTGCTTCTAAAAGTTGATTTCAACCAACACACGGACAGACGGGCAGACGGTCAGGGCTTAATCGACTCCTGTACTCATAAGCTTTCAGAAAATATATACTTTATGGGGTCGGAAATGAAAATTGTAGAAATTACAAACGGAATGACAAAGCTATATATACCCTTGTGCACCACAGGTGAAGGGTATAAAAAGAGCAAATCTAAATAAAGGTCTTCTGTGGGAAAAGAAGGAACTTTATGAAATTACTAACAAGTAAGATTGCTATATTCGGCCATGCCGAATCTTATAATACCCTTCACCATCATGTACATAGGTATAATCCCACATCGTAGCTTAACCTATATTTCATGTTACACGCCATTTTTCCTAATAATTTCCGACGCTATTCTCGATTTTGAATTTTTACGTAGTTATCTGTATTCTACTAGTCAAGCCCTTTCCTTTGAAACCCATATTGATGGAGTTTAAAAAATTTGTTTCGCCATTTTGTTTCAGACTTCATCTTGGATTTTACATTTTTTAATAATTTACTGTATTTTACTGGTCAAGCCCTTTCATTCGATACCAATATTGAGGGGGTTCAAGAAGTTACATTTCAAAATACCAGATTTGACCCCATTTTGTAGAGGCGGCCAACATGAATTTTAATTTTTTTTATAGTGCTTATTTTGCGCTAGTCAAGTCCTTTCAGATGATACCAATATTGACTCTCTCGGTTGTCTAGAAGCTGAGAAAAATTGATTTTCGTTTGTAAATTTTTGGAATATATATTTTTAAAAAAAAAAAATTTGCCTATAGCTTTACCGATTAGAGCCCGCTTTATCCAAAATTTTTCACGAATATCTCTAAAGGTATATTATATCCATAAATAGTAGCAAAGTTACCTATAAATTATTCTATCGCTGAAAAATTTAAATTTTGGTGGTAAAAATATGAGGAAAAACAGAGGCAGTCGTGTTTATTTGCTCATATCTCAGAAAGTTTTGGGGCGATTGTGCTGAATTTCAATAGCGATTCATTCCCGGATATTTCTAAAAGATTGATATCAAACACAGATCTGAGGAACATATGGTTGCTACTAAAAGTTGATTTCAACCAACACACGGACAGACGGTCAGGGCTTAATCGACTCCTCTATTCATAAGCTCTCAGAAAATATATACTTTATGGGGTCGGAAATGAAAATTGTAGAAATTACAAACGGAATGACAAAGCTATATATACCCTTGTGCACCACAGGTGAAGGGTATAATAATGACAATATGGCATATTATCATGTCATGTAAATCCTCCAATTTTGCTTAGGTGATACTAATCATGCTTTTTTATACAAAATTTTTGAACTTATGGAAATATGTAAAGTGCCCTTTAGAGTTCAGAACTAAAAGACACATTAAAACTTTGTCAACAAAAAAAACTGCAGGGTCACTTTAATAGTATTAATGCAACTCGAATGTGTATATGGATGTGTGAAGTTCATGATAGTCAACTTTATAAATTTAAATATTTCCTCTAAGTGTTACCCACCCATCACCATCATTATTGTACTTGAATTGCATTTTAGTGTTGATTAATTTAAAAACCATAAATCTTATTTAAAATAAAAAAAATACAAAAAAAGTTAAATGCAGTTTATAATAAAACCACCACAAAAGTATGGAAAGTAAATTCGTATAAAATTACTCCAGCTTATTAGGAAGCATCACATCATTAACGAATGACAAAGTGATGTGATTTGGCTTTGTATTCTTTTTTCCACACTTAAATGTATACTTTTTAAGAATGTCAATGTAAATGACATACAAAAGAGGATGTAAAATGTATATTACATAAAGTTCACATGATTTTTTTAGGTTCTTTCAGAAGCAAATTATAATAAATAAATAATTATAACTTAACAGATGTTAAGTTTTACTAAACCTTTTTACCCATACATATATGTATATATAATCAATTTTAAAATGTTCAGGCAATTATTCGTTTACTGTTACGCACCTGAAAAAATGTGAATGAAATTTTTTCACTTTTATATCTAATACAGGGACGCTTTTAAACTTAGCGGTAGTGCCAAGGGTATATATAGCTTTGTCATTCCGCTTGTAATTTCTACAATATTAATTTTCGAACCCATAAAGTATATATTTACTGAGAGCTTTTGAAAAGGGGTGTTGATTGAGCATCGTTTGCCTGTCCGTGTGTTGGTTAAAATCCCAGCCTGCAAAATTGTCCGACATCTGTCAGATGTCTGTAAGAAATGTCGACAAACAAGTAAGAATTCTATACAAATTCTGTCAGACTTCTGACCGCCAAACATATGAAGTGGTTGACACGAATTCTGACAGACATGTCGTGGGAAATTCTAAGTTTTTTACCGACGTGTCTGATAGAAATCTAACAGAAATCTGAAAGAAAAAGCAGGGAAATTCTGATTTATTATACGACATTCGTATGGATTTCTGATAGATTTCTGAAAGTTTGTCGGATGTTTGTCTGAAATATTTAATAAAATAAAACTCAGTTTTATGTTATATTTTTTTATTCGTTTAATTTATTACTTAATTCATATACATTGTTTATATGCCACATATTATAGTTAAAACAATTCTTTTAAATATTTTAAGCTAACTTGAAAAACCAAATACGCATCTTTTTGAACATTTTTCCGAAAAGCCTGACGTGACACTCTTTTTATATATATTGTTTATTAATCACAAAATAATCACTTTCTATAATACTTTTAAACTTGTTTAACACACCAATAAATTAAATTTTTTAATATCACCTATTTTGTTGCACTTTATGACTTAAATAAACAATTTGTAAAACAAACAAAATCAAGATTACAAAATTGGTAAAGGCAAAGAAAGAAAAGAAAGTAAAGTAAAGAAAAAAACAAAAAATCCTTAACAAAAGGAATGAAAACAACTTAGACATTTCTGTACGAAATCAGTCAGATATCTATCAGACATGTCGGTAAACAAAAAAGAATAAAATCCCTTCGACATATCGGTACGAAATCAGTCAGAAATCTATCAGACGTGTCGTACATTAAATTTCTCAGACATGTCTTACAGAAATCTGTACAAAATGTCCGTAAAAAAAGTCAGATATTTGTAAGACTTGTCTGATTCAAACATTGTCGTACTTTTGTGCAGGCTGGGAATTAACTTATAGAAGCAAACACAAGTTTTTCTGAAAATACTCGCAAATAAATTGCTATTGAAACCCAGTATAATCGCGACATAATTTTCTGAGATATGAGCAAATAAACACGACTGACTCTGTTTTCTCATATATTTTTCCAAAAAAAAATTAAATTGTTAAGCCCTTAAATAATTTATAGACACGTTTGTTATTTTTTATAGATATAATATCACTCTAGAGATATCAGTAAACAAATTTTAACAAATTGGTCACTAATTAGTAAAGTTATATATGTACCATATATATTTAAAAAAAAAAATATACTTTTCTTTAATATATTAAGTTTTTCAAGCTCCTAAATAAATTTTGGACATGCTAAAGGTACAGAATTACTAGCCGTAGTCTCGGAAATAATTTATGATAAAAACTAACTAATCGGTATGTAACTAACTTAGATAAAAGCAACAAAATAAAGGATCCGCCGAATAACATTTTGTTTTTTGTTTGAGTTTTTGCCCTGCGTTCGTTATATCGGGTATAAGTTTTTTGATATGTTCGTAATATAAGGTAGGCAATGTAAAAACTTTTATCGTTAGTTAATAAATTGAGTATTCGCTATACCGGGCCTTGACTGTACACATATTGAGTAAAGAGCTTTAAAAGCATAAGAAAAATGGCTTATAGGCAGGCCTTTCATATTTGCCGATTTTTTGTCTCGATATTATTAAAGTGCTGATTTGCGCATTTTTTACTTTAAAAAATCCGATTTTTCGATAAATTTATAACGTTGTTACTTTTTTTTCTTTATTGTTTATTAATTTTGGAACACTGGAATACAATTGTTACATTAAACAGAGACTACTGTCAAAATAGATTATGTAAATTTTGTGCAATTTATGATCACAAAGAATATTTTGAAATCTGATGAGGTATATTAGGGCTTGTTGATAAAAGTGTTCATATTATAATCCAAACTAATTAAAAGCAAAATTTACAAAATTCTAAGGACCGTATTCATAAAAAATATTTTAGGTTTATTAAAGGCTTTTTTGACAGATATTGTAGAGAAATTTGTCAAATAAGCCTTCAATAAACCTAAAATATTTTTTATGAATACGGCCCTAAATAATTATAACAAAGAATTTTTATTTAAAACATAAATCTTGTTAATCCTTGAATATGATTAACCCTAACAAAATTATGAAAAGAAACATTTTTTGTCGATAAAGACTTTCACAGATTTACTTGTGAGAAGTAAAATTGTTTAGGAAATTTTTTTAAGAAATAAAGAAAATTTACAAACTTTTTGGCAAAAAATTTCACCGGTGCACCTAAAGGCTCCGCCAAATAACTTTTTTTCTTTTTAAAATGCTATAAAAAAGTGTAGCCTCGGCTGTGTGGCACGTAGCGCCGTCCTGTTGAAACCAAATGTTGCCAATATCCTCCTCTTCAATTTTTGTGAACAAAAATTCGTTCAACATGGCCCGATAACGATCGCCATTTACTACGGCCACTCCTTGCTCAATTTCGAAGAGAAATTACCCAACTATGCCTTTGGACCAAAATCGGACCCAAATGCGACAATTTTGCTTGTTTACATACCCGCCAAAATCAAAATGAGCTTCATCTGAAAAAATGGGTTTTTGGCAATATCAGCCAAAGTAATGTCGCAAGATTTCCCAGCGTTGTTCAAGGATATACACAACCATATTCGTTCAGTGGAAGGATAAAACTAATTATCTGTCAAATCAGACATGAGCTAAGTGTTACCATTCACGAAATAAGCACTAGTTGAAAAAAAAACGTTAGATTGCGGACCCTTTACAACTGTTTCGGAGTTTTCCCTAAAATTTACAAACGAAAACCAATTATTTTTATTTTCTAGAATATGGATGGAAAAAAAGTTTAAAATCCATGATGGCAACCGCTTGAAAATGGCGTAAAATTAATTTATATTTATATGGGTCCAATCTAGTAATTAAAAATGTTGCCAGTTCAACCCCCTCAATATTGATATTAAATAAAAGGCTTGAAAAGTAAAATGTAGTAAACTTTTAAAAATTTTAAATCCAAGATGGCGTCCTAAAAAAACTGCGGATATATGAGTCAAATAAAGTAATTACGGCTTTGTCCCCTTCAAACCCCACAATATTGGTATCGAATGAAAGTTCTTGACCAGTAGAATACAGAAAACTATGAAAAAGTGTAGAATCCAAAATGGCGTTTAAAATAAAAGAGCAGAAATTTTCTTTACCCTCATCTGTAGAGGCATCAAATTAATGGACTTGTCAAGTAGTATCCAGTTTAAGCTATGTTAAGATTCAAAATCAAGGATGACGTAAGGTAAAAGGGCGTATAAAATTAAATATGTATTCAAAGTTAATCTACACTCTTGTTTTGTATTTAAATATATAGAATAATTTTCTGCAATTTTAACTACGAATGAGACAATTTATGTGTTTTATAATAAAACGTTGAAATATAAAGCAAACATTTAAAATATATTTGATGAATTCACAAGATATGTTACCTGTTGTATAGTCATATCATAATTTTTCAAAATTTTAATATCGTTCAAAATTTTTACAATAAACCATATACTTCTACTACAATATATATAAGCTTGCACATACATATCGTTGGTCACAAGTTTAAAGTCACTAACTCAAATAATTGTGTAGCTAATAATAAATTATTTTGTAAAATTGTTATGTTTGATACTATTGCGTTAAATTTTTTTTTTTAATTGCTTATTTCGTGAATGGTAACACTTAGCTCATGTCTGATTTGACAGATAATTAGTTTTATCCTTCCGCTGAACGAATATGGTTGTGTATACGCTTGAACAACGCTGGGAAATATTGCGACATTACTTTGGCCGATTTTGCCGAAAAAATCATCTTTTTAGATGAAGCTCATTTTGATCTTGGCGGGTATGTAAACAAGCAAAATTGTCGCATTTGGGGCACAGAAAATCCGCACGCATACATTGAAAAGCTGATACACCCAAAACGAGTCACTGTTTGGTGCGGATTTTGGTCCAGAGGCATAATTGGGCCATTTTTCTTCGAAAATGAGCAAGTAGTGGCCGTAGTCAATGGCGATCGTTATCGGGGACGGCGCTACGTGCCACACAGCCGAAGCTATAATTTTTTTTTATAACATTTTCAAAAAAAAAGTTATTTGGCGGACACTTTACTTATCCCTGATGTTAGGCAAAAAAGTGAAAAACGACTCTTTTCGTTTAATGCCAAACAAAGTATGCATTGTTTTGAATTATTGGATGATTACGATTGAAAAAACAAAAGAGAGAAAAAATTGAGGCAACCCAACCAAAAACTCAAACTGCAATTTCTGCCTACTTAAGACCTTTTTGCCTAACGTCAAAGATATATACACAGAAAAAATTAAATTTCTGATTAAATAAAGAAATTTATAGAACCAAATATTATATTTGTTTGAATGAGGACCTATAACTTCATTTGTAAATTCAAACAAAGAAAAAAATTATTTCTTTTCCAATAAAATTTTATATTTGCCTCTGTAAAATTTTTTATTAAAATAATTTCGACTTTTAAACCAATTATTAACAGAAAGAAATAAAAAGTTTATTGAAACACTTTGCGATTTTCAAACAAATTTTTAATAGAAACAAATAAAAAGTTTATTAAAAAAAATTCACAATTTTTTTTTTTTTTTCAAGAATATTTTTAAATATATTTGTTTATTTCAGACAAAAATTTCAGAGAATGAATGACCAGCTATTTAAACAATCAGTTAACATCTTAAAGATAATTATTAATTTAATTAAAATAGACGTATGACACGCAATGCAATAAGAAAGCTTCTTCAATGTCTTGTATCAAACTGAAGTATTTAAGTCTACAGTATCTTTAACTAAATGAGAATTATAAAATTAATTATAAAAGTCGCAGGCAATGAAAGCGTTCACTAATTGAAAATAATAGAAACTTAATTTGTTATTTTATCCCATGTGTTATTCTAAGGAAATAATCAAACAACAAATTATTTGAAACAATTAAAATTTTAATAAAAATTGAAATTGAATTTAGGCAAACGTTTGTTTGAAAATATTTTAACGATAATTTTTTCTGTGTACCCAACAAAATATTTTTGAAATATTGTAAAAAGCTGTCATTATTATTTTGATTTTCGTAAACTTTTCTTTAATGAAAACCTATTACTTTTCAAATCACCTCAGAGATAATTTTGTGAATCTAACACGGATTAAAATGATTTTTTGTTTAATGTTATTAACAAATTATTTTCTTAATTATTCGAGATATGCTCCCAACTATTCTTTTAATATTTTACTTGGTTGTTGGGTTTAAGCTAGTCTATATATTGATTTCACTAATGAAATTCAAATTCTTGAAATAGAAATGTAAAACAAAATGTTTTATTTGCAATATTTTTAAAAGTTTATTTTATTTATTTATTTTAGTGTCAATTCCTATACACCAAGATTTAATCTTATATTTAAAGTATAGGAAAGAAGTTTTTATAAATTAAATTTAGGGATTTCACATTAATACAATTACATACACTTAGCTATATTAACTATTAAAAAATTATGCTATAACAAATACATTACAATTAATTACAATTTACTGTTGTGCAAAAAAAAATCAAATAAAAAATATTTAGCTATTTGCGTTGCTATTGAGTTGTTGAGTTTGGGGAAGAATATTGCAAAGACGCGCCGCGTGTATAAAGAAGTGCCATTCAGATACAAGAAGACGGTGTAAAGGAATTATAATCTTTCTTCCTCTAATTGATCTGGCAAGCCTAATCTTGTCTATAAGATATTGAGGATCTTCTAAATAAATAATCTTATGCAAAAATAATAGAACGCGTATGTTAAGAAGATTATCAAACGAAACACCGATAAGTTTAGCGGAAACATTAGAAGGATGGTCATATCTTTTCAAACCATACACATATCTAATTATGTTATTATATAAAACGTTTAATTTCCTTTTACTAATTGAGTCGCAGCTTGCGAAAAGCTCACAGCCGTAAATCAAACCTGGAAGAAGATAGGATTTTGCAAGAAGTTTCTTATCCCTAAGGGAGTAAGATATTGTGTCGGCCAAAGGCACCCTAGCTTAATATAAATTTGGTCTACGAGTGTATTAACATGGTTTGTCCAAGTAAGTGTATTATTAAACATTATTCCAAGGTTTTTTTAACGATGTTGATCATTTCCCCATTTATTAGAATGTTAACATCGATAACAGAATCGAGCGTTCTCTTTCGAATTATTAGGCACTTTGATTTATGGGGGTTTAAACAAAGTCCATTCGCTATTGCCCAACGAAAAATTCTATCCAAATCATTATTAACCCTAACAATATTTTCATCAAAAGATCGTACTGGACTGCTCAAATATAACTGTACATCATCTGCATACATGTGAACTTTGCAATGCAAAAGCTGTTTTGGCAAATCATTGGCATAAATTGAAAAAATTAGTGATCCCAGAATGGACCCTTGTGGCACAAAGGTTTATTTAAAAAAACGAATATTTTTTTTTAGTTTATGACAGTAAAGTAATCAATATGGCTGAATGTAATAATAATTATAAAATGAAATATTTGAAAGCCTTTGGTTTTCATTATGATTTAGGGGTGGACAAATTAGACCACACAAACTAAACACACAAATCGAAATTTGTTAAGTGCTTCAACCCATTGTAAAAAATACGAAACAAAAAACTCTCTTGTAATTTGTCATACCAATCACAAAAGAATTGTAAAGTCATTCATTAATATTTCAGCTAATTTACTATTCGGTTAAAAAAAAATTCAAAAATGATAAATTTGGTTAAAGGGGATTTTTTAAACATTAATACTGTTTTCAATAGTACTTATAAGTATACAATAAATTAATATGGTTTCTTTGAATTTATGTTATTTTTTTAACAAAATTTGCATTGAATTTAATTGAAAGTAAAAAGGGCGTTTTTTTAATGCAGCTGCAAGTTTTTTACAGAGGGTTGGTTTCATATTTTATATTTTTTTTATAGAGAATTGTAGTTGTTCTATATATTTTAAAAATCATAAAGAAGATGCAGTTTATCCTTAATAAAAAAAACAACAATTAAAGCGATAACTAAAGTTTTCTTAATTATTTCATAGATTTTACCTCAAAAATACAAGTTAATCTTATTTAATAGAAGAAGACCTTTTCATCACTTTTTTAAGGATTTACTATCACAACCAGATCATATTTCAAAGTATATTTGTATGTATGTTGGTGAAAATGATTGAAAACCTACAAATTAATATTAATTCAATTTACATTTTTTTCGTTGAATGCACTAGTTTAGCAGGCCAGAATATTACAATCGGTTCTATCGAATCTTTATCACCTTAATATGTAAAAAGAGAAAATTTAAATTTTTTAGTTAAAGAATCACCAGGGTTCTCTTTTTTATAGCTTCTGATGAACTAAATTTGCATATTAAAAAGTGTTTAATATTTGTATAAAATTTTTACTCATAGAGAAAGACTATAAAGAGTGATTTTTTATCAATTATTATTCGGGCTGGCAGCACTGGTTGATAATTATGTCCTAACTACATCTGTGAAAGTGGAAAGTGTTCAGTATACTCTGCCATTTCGTCATGGAGAAACTCACAAACGAGCAACGACTGCAAATCGTTGAAATTTATTATCAAAATTCGTGCTCTGTGAGAAATGTGATAAATGAGAAAATTGTGTTCAGCTGCCTTCACATGCCGTACAAGAGTTACCGATGCATACCGAAAAAATGACAGTTTGGTGTGGTTTATGGGCTGGGCTGGTGGCATCATCGGTCCATTTTTCTTTAAAGACAACCGTGGAAGAAACGTAACCGTCTACGGCAAACGATATTGAGCCATGATACGCGACTTTTTTTTGGCCCAATTGGCTGAGTTTGACTTTGTTGATATGTGGTTTCAACAAGACGGTGCCACATGCCACACAGATTGTGTAACAATGGACATATTGAAGGATGAATTTGGTGAGCAGTTTATCTCTCGAAATGGCCCTGTGAGATGGCCGCCAAGATCATACGATTTGACTCCTCTTGACTATTTCTTGTGGGGTTATGTGAAGTCGATGGTCTATGTGGACAAGCCAAACACGATTAAGCCTTAGAGTATAATATAACACGTGTTATTCATGGAATACAGGCCGAAATGCCTGAAAAAGTGGTGCAAAATTGGATCTTACGAATGGACCATTTGAACCGGATTCGCGGGCAACATTGACATAAAGTTATTTTTAAAAAGTAAATGGCAAAGACCAATTTATCGATTCCAATAAAAGTTTTGAATATATGATGCAAAATTGAGTGTTTTTTTTTAATTTTTAAAAAAACTACGCTTAAAAAATCACGCTTTAAATTTGCTAATATGGGGATAGACCTTGTACCTGAATTTCTTTTCGTTTTATTAGTTTTATGGTATGAAATATGCCAAAGGAAGCCTGTAGGAAGATTTTATTGGTGGATTTAAAAAAAATGTTTTAAATGATATTTATTTGGTTGTTCGGTTTAATCTGGTTTATATGCATTTCACTGGTGCTTATGCCAAATCATCAGTAAACCTTATACCCAAAAAAATATCATTGAAAAATTATGGGACCATATCCCGAATACTCTAGTAAATTATTTAAAATTTTTTATACTCAAGAATTATGCAAATGTACTACTCTCCTTTTTGTATTTAGACGCTATCAGATAAACTATACATAAAGTTCGACAAAATAAAAAAATTCAATTTATATAAACACAGGGCACGGTGCAAAAAATCATTCATTCACTGTTAGTCAGTCAACATTTCGTTGTATACTGACCTCACAGAAAATAAAACAAATGATTATAAACATTGATTGTTAAAAAAACAATTATCTGTTCTTATCGCTACCTAACTGGTGGCTAGAGCAGGACAAAAATAGTGATAAAAATGAAAGATAATAACAAACAAAAGTAAAAGGGTTGCTGTTTGGTTAAAATTTCAATCTAACTCATTGTGGTAAAAATATATGAAATAGGAAAAACTAAAAATTAGTTACCGAATTCAATTAACATTAGTCCCGTGAGTTAAATAGATGATATTTACAACCAACATGTAACCACCGATCAGAGAGTGCTGATGATGAAATCGTAGCTGGTTTCGAAAATGCATTCCACTCGGCTAGTGTCGGTAAAAATATAATTTTTCAAGATTTATTCTTTCATTTATCACAATTAAAAAAATTCTTTGTAAAAATAAAGAATATTAATATGAACTCAAGCCTGATTAAAAATTTAAATAATAGTTTAAACAGAAAAGTTCGACAAAATAAAAAATTCAATTTACATAAACTATTTTCGTATATGCTTGATGGATAACAAATATTTTAGTTAAAATTTTTCGAGGCAATTGGACGATATAGCGTTTTAGAATCATAAATATTTTGATGTATTGCAAACAGCATGATCAAATGAATATACGAGTACTTATAAATAAGGGAATAATATATATTTACCCGATAATCCGAGATATTCGCTATTCGTTAAATTAAATTTGTTTTTTTTTTTCTTTTTTTGTAACCGGAAAGCTAGAAACTGTGATGCTAATGTTGTTCTAATTCTACGCTCTGTTCAATAATTATTAATTTTAATACACCAGTAAAGGTTCAAAGAAATTATCAAAGGTGTACGGCGTATTTATTTCAGTTCAGTCTAACAGAAATTACAAAACTATTAATAAATTTATACTATGACACTCATGATGCAGGGCATGAAAATTGCTAAAAATTAAAAAAAAAACTTAATGCTTACAGAGGTAATTAAGCAGGAATTAGTTTTTGTAGTTTTTTTCTTTCACCAACTTTCATGCAGACCATTCTGTATTTAAAAATCGCAATAACGTAAAACAAAACAGTGATATCGATTTCACAGTAATTACCCTTAAAAAAATAACACACCGTTAAAGGTACAAGGTAATAAGGACGACGATGAATAATGGAATTAGGAAATCGGAAATACAAAGTAATGTGATATTTTGTTGGTTTTCTTATTTTACTTACAATACTGCTAGTTAAGTTGTTTTCAAAAGGATTCCAGTTAGTTGTTTTTATTGTTATACAGGATATTTGTTTATATGAGGTAATCTTTTTATAGAATACGAGCGAATTAAATATACAGATATTTTGATTTTACGTTATAAGCTACACGCTTATACATACATATATGGTATGTGTATACAGGGTGGGCCAAAAGTCAACATAAGGCTCAAAACTGAAATATATGTATATATTTTTTATTTTTTCAGATAATATTATATACAAAAATGGAATATAATGTCACTTGAATGACATCCGTTTTTTACCTTGGCAATGATGGAATCGTTTTCGATCATTTTCTATAACATCTTTTAAAATTTGTGGCTTGACCGCTCGAATTATGACAATTATGGCCTTGAGGGCAAGGCATGCATCTGGCTTGTTCATATATACTCGTTCCTTCAAATAACCTCCAAGAAAAATGTCGGGTGCTAACAAATCTGACGAACACGCTGGAGAAATAATTTCAGAATTTCTGTGAAAAAAATTGACTTAAAAGTACCATTATTTTGTCTTGGATTTATTCTGCTGAAACTTCGTCTCACGTATGATTTAACCGATACAACCCGCATTTACGATTACAGCACTTCCATCTTATGCGATGCCACATCATAGTGTACACCTAATAGGTCAGTTGAAGCTGATTAATGGTTCTTAAATATTCAGAATGTTTATTTTTATCTGCAAAATTTAGACGTTGCTGACAATCTACGAGTTTTAATTTTTGCACCAATTGCACCTTGTATAAGAAATCATAATTAAAATTTCGGCTTAGTTACCTAAGAACTATTCTTAGCTGATCAAAACGCCTTCTGGAGTTTCGTTAACAAGTCAATTTAGACGCTCAATATTTTCTGCGGTGCAAATTAAACGTGGTCTACGGCTTTAAGGCAAATCTCTTACGGTACCAAAACAATGACAAATGAACTAAGCAGCCTATCGTTGCTTCAAAGAACAAAATTATTATGTTAAAGTGTTGGCGATATGCTCTTTGCTTTTAAATAATTGATCACTGATTTAAATAATAAAATTCTATTGTTCTGTTTGTTTGTTTAGTTTTGAGTCTTCCCATTATTTATTATTGAGGTGTTATTTATATAAGGTTCGTGAGTTAACTCAAAATTATTGACTATTTATTACTAAACTTTATTGGACTGCGTTCGTTTACACAAATTTGAATATGAAACGTAAACAAGCTAGCAAAGTCTAGTAAATGAACGAACCCATAACCTAAAATAGATAAAAATCAAAAAATATACTATGTAAGTATAAACGAAAAATTTATTTTTAAAACCTTTAGTGAATTTTGGCCCACCCTGTACTTAAAAAAGTACTTTTTTTAAGAAGAAATTTGTTCAAATAAAAATCTTATCAACATGTGTTGGTATGTTTTTATAAGTAGAGAACTTTTCAAACATTTTCTATAAATAGAAAATTCGTTATCAAAAAATATCTGAGTTTAAAATCTTTGGATAAATTATACAAACTTTTTTTCAACTTGCAATTATATAAAAATATATAGAAAATTTATTTAAAGTTTTAAAAATGTAATAAATCTTTACAAACATTTAAAATAATTTTTTTGGATTAACTTTTTTTAAAATTAACTCCTGGGATATAAAGAGTGTTTCAGTACGAGCGCACTTATGGTGTAATTATATAAGGTAATAGCAATTCGAGACGATTTTCATTAGAATTTGTATACCCTTTACACAGTGAAACAAGTAAGACTGCTATATTCGGCCGTGCAGAATCTTATATAGCCTTCACAACGTGTAATCATGGAATAACAATTGTTTGTATGATCATTCATCTCATATGAAATACGTACATATAAAAAACATGCATATATAAAAACATCCCATTTCAAAATTATAAATTTACGTATGTTTGTTAAAAAAAATTAAATGAAAATTGTAGAAATTTCACACGGAATGACAAACCTACACTGTGTGAAGGGTATAAAAAAAGAGTATTGAAAATCAGAAACATCGGTACATAAACAACTGAGATATGAGCAAAAACCCACGACCACCTCGATTTTTTATTCACAAAAACAACATTACAACAACAACATACATACATACAAACGTGTATACTGGTTAGAAAAAACGTAGCATCGAATCCCAGCTGAGCTAAAAAAATTTTTTTTTATTTTTTTTTAATTTTTTTTTATATTTTTTTTTTATTTTTTTTTTTTTATTTAATATATTATTTATATTTTTATTATTTTTTTTTAATTTTTTTTTTTATTTTTTTACGTGTTCGTATTTCATATGGGATGAATGGTGATACAAGCACCTGTTATTGCATGACTACACGTTGTGAAGGGTATATAAGATTCGGCATGGCCGAATATAGCACTCTTACTTGTTTTTTAAATTTTTTTTTTTAATTTTTTTTTTAATTTTTTTTTATTTTTTTTTTTTAATATTTTTTTTTTATTTTTTTTTTAAACATACATATGTACGTAAATTTATAATTTTACAATGAGATGTTTTATATATGTATGTTTTTTATATGTATGTACTTATTTTATATGGGATGATTGGTGATACAAACTACTGTTATTGCATGACTACACGTTGTGAAGGGCATATAAGATTCGGCACGGCCGAATATAGCGCTCTTACTTGTTTTATTTTATATATTACATATTTATATTTTTATTATTTTTTTAATTTTTTTATTTTTTCTTATATTTTTTTTATTATTTTTTTTAATTTTTTGTAATTTTTTTTTAATTTTTTTTTGTTTAATTTTTTATTTAATTTTTTTTATTTTTTATTTTATATTTCTTATTTATAATTTTATTATTATTTTTTAAATTCTTTTTTTAATTTTTTTTTATATACGCACATACGTAAATTTATAATTTTCAATAGGATGGTTTTATATATGTATGTTTTTTATATGTATGTACGTATTTCAAATGAGATGAATGGTGATACAAACTATTGTTATTGCGTGACTACACGTTGTGAAGGGTATATAAGATTCGGCATGGCCGAATATAGCACTCTTACTTGTTGGTCAATAGATTTGTAATGAAAAACAAAGGCGACACAATATATAATTTCTCTCTAAACAAACATTTTTAAACAATAAAGAACTATATATTGAAATATCTAAGTTGAATTTATTAGCATTAACTACTTTAACATACATACTTAAATGCCCACTTCCCACATAATCTACTGTTAACGAAATTTAAAAGTTCATAAAAACGACGGAATTAGAGTTATGATGATGAAATTTTGTATATAAATATTTATCGGTAATGTTATTATAAAATTAGAAAATAAAGATGACACTCCCACTTTAACGTCCACCTATTATATAACATGTTGCCTTTAATTCATATGATTTCTCTATGGACAAAAGTTGTGGAAGAATAAAGGACTTTATATTAAAATATCTAAGTTATGTTTATTATTAGAAAATACTTTGACATGCCTACTTTAACGCTCACTTCTGCTATCAATGAAAATCAAAATTTCATAAAAGCGATAAAATTATATTTATAATATGATAAAATTTTTGTAAATTTAATGGTAATGCTAGGAAATAAACATGATAAGCGCAATTTAACGCTCACCTCCCATAGAACGCTTTACCTTAAATTAATATTATTTCTATATGGACAAAAATTTTGGAAAAAATAACGGATTACATAAGTTGAATTCAAACATTTATTAATTTTAAAAGTAGGAGTTGTCATGCCCACACAAAGCTTACAGTATTTTATAATACCTCTACCAAATTATACTCTTTAGTTTCCGTAAAAATACAACTTGTATTAGAAAAATTCAGTAACATCACTTTTAATGCAGAAATAGTTAAGGTTCATCACGAGAATAAATTAAAGAAAATAAATTAACAGCATATCGAAAACACAAAAAGAAAGTAATACATATATTATGGCATGGCAATACTAAAATTTTATGTTATCATCTTTCTATGAATGTTGTTCTTTGTTTAAAAGAAGAATTCCGTGTTTACTAGGGCTTCCATTATTCAAATTTTTCAATGACTGATTTTTGAATGGTTTTTAATATATAAATATATATAAAAAACCGGTTGCTTTTTTAAAACTTAGGCTAGGTTAATTTATAAAAACGTTTATAACTATTTATAGGGACGATACGCCTCGTAGAGATATTCTTAAACAGTTTTGAATAAATCAATTACTAACCGACAAAGTTATAAGCAAAAATTTTCACAAATATTTTTTTTTTATATGTCAAGTGTTTAAAGTTCTGATTAACTTTTGGACAACCAACTGTATCTCAGTACAGAACAAAAATTCAAAAGCTTCAAAGTTTTTCCTAAACGTTACAAACGAAGCTTCTAAAAAAACATAGAGGAACGATATAGATAGATATTAAAAGAAATGGCTTTACTAGCAAAAAAAAAACCCCAAAAATTAAAACCCCAGATGGCGCCACTACAAAATGGCGTATCCACTTCTACTTTCTTAATATTGGTATCAAACGAATGGACTTGGCCAGTGGAATACAGTAAATAATGGAAAAGTTTATATCCAAGAAAAAAAATGTCGGGTATATTGGTCAAATATAGTAATTACGGAAATGCCCCTTCAAGCCCCACAGCGCTTGATCAGTAAAATACAGTAAACTACGAAAAAGTTAAAATTCAAGATGGCGCTCTAAGCAAAATGGCTGACAGTATATATTTTCAATACCATCAATATGCGCATCAAATGAGAGGGCCTTGACTAGTATAATACAACTAACTTTGTTAAATTCAAAATCAAATATGGCTACAGAAAAAACAATATGGTCACTATACCTACGTACATGATGGTGAAGAGTATTATCAGATTCGGCACGGCATAGCATTCTAACTTGTTAAAAATCATCTTAAAAATTTAAAAGTGCTTTCTTGAAAAACTATAAAAACAGACATAAGCAGTTGTTTCTTATTGCCACATTTATATTAATCATTCGTATTCTCACCTCACCTTTTATTTTGTCATCAGTTAAACCACTGCAAATTACTTCTTTCTCAAGTAACCAGCAAAAAAACAGATTTTTTTAAGTTTTTAAGTATTTAATATACTAAGGTACTATAAGTTAAAAAAGTAGTAGATAAACTTAAAAATTAAAAGGCTGGCCTTTGTGAGCAAGAAACACTAGTTTATTCGACATTCGGAAAATCAACATTTTTTAATTAAACGTCTAAAACGGTTAAAAAAACCGGGTGTTGCACCGGTTGTAAAACTGAGTCGATTACCCTAGTGTTTACGTTTTAGGTTTATATTTTTAATTTTTCTTTTATTCATAGATTTGAGCGAGGCATAAATTTGCATTGGTTTTAAGTTTAGAATAAAAATATAAATATAGGAAACATATGGCGAACAACATAGACAAAGTACGCATAATTATAGTTGGCGATTCTGGTATTTATATTTTGTAAAAAAATTCAGAACAAAATGTTTAACTATATTCGCTACATTCTACAGGTGTGGGCAAAATTTGTCTTACTCATCTTATAGCCCATGGCGAAAGTCTCACAAGGCCAGGATGGACCGTAGGATGTAACATTGAAATTAAATTACACGAATATAAAGAAGGTACGGCCCAGCAGAAGCCCTTCTTTATTGAATTGTTTGATATTGGCGGTTCCCTGAGTCACAGAAATACTAGGGGAGTTTTTTACACACCAACTCATGGTATTATCTTGGTACATGATCTGACAAATCGTAAAAGTCATAACAATCTACGTGACTGGTTGTTTGAAATTCTCAACAAAGAAGGCAAAGATACTTTCAAGGCAGGCAGCAATAATGGCAATGGTCCAAGTGCAAGTCTAATGGCAGACTCTGAAGGATTTGATCCTGAAGAATTTATGGGTGCTACACAAATACCTATCTTGGTAATGGGCACAAAATTGGATTTGATAGATGAGAAAAGACAACCAAAAACCGTTCAAAAAACCGGCGGCATAGGTAAAAGTAAATATAGTATTTCACTTTTAACACTAAATAACAATTTTAGACTGTAAGGAAAGTTGGAAATGGGTTATGACATCTATTAAAATTTAAACGTTTCATATATAAATAATATTCCTTTCGAAAGCATTGAAATAACTATAATAAATTTTACTCCTTTTTAGCTGAACAGTGTGGTGCTGAAGAAATTTGGCTTAATTGTTGTGATGCCAGCAGTATTGCAGCCGGCACTACTGATGCTGTTAAACTGTCCCGATTTTTTGACATGGTTATTGAAAAGAAGCAACAAAGTCGAGAAACCGGTTATTATGGTTCAGGTTTTTCAATAGAGCGTCGGCGTTTTAATACAACTTCATCATCGCCTCACGACAGTCTTGCTATGATTCCTACCGCAAATATTTGTGCCGAAAATATAGTCCGTAGTTCTCCTATAGAGGATAATAGACCACCTATAAGATCTTTGCCAGTATGTGATAAACCATTGAGGGAGTCTGTATCATGGTTTCATAATAAAATTTAATGTTCATATTAAGAAAGTTTTATCTTTTTATGTAGTGTTTTTTTTAATCAAAACTATAGCTTCTAATGTGAAAAATTTTACATACCTATGCTTGTTATTGTAACAAAAACAAAATACGTGTAACGTATTCACTTCATGTTTCATAACTTGCAAATATTAGTCAAATGTGTACACTGTATTTTTTAATTATTGAATAAATTGTTAATATATTAAAAAAATAAAAATCGGATAAAAATTTGCTTTCCGTAGAAATATGTATACGGTTTTGATTTGAAATTCGAACTTTTCAATATCAAATTCTAGTTTTTGAAAATAAGTCTGGGGTAAATTCTTGTTCCGTGAGATTGTTAAATGGAAATTTTATTACAGTAAAATATGTGGTGGCACCTTATTATACGGCAGAAAAAGTTTTCGTCTTACAGAACAAGAATTGAGGTCCTAAATTTTTTAATATCAAATTCAGGATTTTAAAAACTAAATATATTTATAATTAGGATTTTTTAATAACTACTTTAAAAAAAAAAAGAAGAAAAAAGTTGTAATCTAGGCGAATTTAAGTGAAATTAATTTTAATAAAAGTAATTCTGATTTGGATATATAAAATCCCGAATTTTAAATGGAAAATTAGAATTTGATTACAGTAATAAAACAACTTTTGTACCTAAAGACAATTTTCATTTAATTTTTGTTAGAGAACATTTTATAATTGTACTTAGGGTAATTACACCATGATTGTACTAGCTGACCTGACAACTTTTTAAGTGACAATAAAAAATCAATATGGAAAAGGGAGCTAATTTTGTTGACATTTGTATGGGAAATCTAAATGCCATATATCCGGAATCACTGTGCCGATTTCATTTACTTTACTGCACACTTCTTTTTATATATGTATGTATGTATTTAGAAGATAATATAAATATTTGCTACGGACAACTTTTGACAAAGTTCTAAAAAAATAATTCCGTAAAAAGAAAACATTTTTGGAATCAACATTTACAGAAGAGCTATTAAAACGTAAACTAATCTTTCATACATGTTATCCAAAATTTGTAAACAAATCTTTCCAGACTAAAGTTATATGCCTTTTCTATTTCATAACAAAAATTCAAAATATGTAAAGCTTATGTGTAAATAATTATTTAATTTAATAATTTTACATACAATATTATTAAACATCAATCCGTTGCACTTAGCCTGGTGGCCATTGCATTTGACGACCACCTAAGAAATGAAGATGTAGATGATACACTGATTGCGCACCATGTTTTCCATTGTTAACGACCACACGATAACCATCTTCCAAACCCAATTGTTTGGCTACCTTACTGCCCACTAACATTAAATGACCCAACAAGTTCTCATCGGCTTCATCTGCCTTTGACAGCATAACAATAGGTTTACGTGGTATCACCAAGAAATGTGTTGGTGCCTGAGCATTAACATCATGAAATGCGACGCATTTATCATCTTCGTAAATAAAATTGCAAGGAATTTCTTTGCGTAAGATTTTGCCAAAAATAGTATCTTCGGCTGGAGCAGCCGATTGGGCCTTATTAACTTCACTTGCCATTCCGCACTTTAATGTGTTTGACAGATTATAAAGGCTAAATAAATTGTTACAATTTCATATTAGTATATTATAAAAATCAAAGTCCAAAAAATAATAAAACTACCAATTCTTCCTTATAATCAACCGGCTTTGCAAAAATAAATTCAACAAAATCATTTGTCAATTTTAAGGCCTGCTTATCCACAACAAGGTAGTGTCGACAGACTAACTAAATTTTTTCATAAAATTGGCTGTCAGCTGATCTCTTTCTTTGCATAAATGTTAGCTGAAATGTCAAAAGTAATTTTGTTTATCTAAAGCAACCAAGCCCACCAAGGCCCAATAAATGGGCCTTGAGATATTCTTTACTGTTAAAACAATAACAAAAAGAAAATATATATAAAAATAAACAATAAATACAAATTTTAAAGGGTGGGCAATTATTTTGAATATGGCATTGCTAAGCAAATATCTTTAAAAAAGAGGACGTCACAACCATTACGGTCAATAAAGACACCTATTGCACCATGATAACCATGATGTTTGGTTTCATCAGGTTGTAGCAACTTGCTACACATTTTATGTCACAATCGAATTGTTGTGTACACCGTTTGATGGTCATATACTTATTCGAAATAGTGATACTGTTGGACTATTTCCTGTGGGGCAACGTTAGAGATGTTATGTTATGCAGACAAACAAAAGACAATTGATCATTTGAAGGGCAACATTCGTAATGCCGTTGCCAAGGTAAAATTTCAAGACGTTTTTGTTTTTATTTTTAATTTTAAATTCCTTTCCTTTTATATCATTTAAAAGGAATCTTCCTACTGGTGTGCACTATCTCAACCCTATTAAAATTGTTGAATTATTCTAGGAGTGAGAAGCGGTTAAACTGTCCACTTACACATGCGCAAACCATATGTGTGTTGCAAAACCAATAAATAAACTAACTAATGCATGTAAATACATTAATAACTAAGAATCAACATTTTGTTAAGTCTTCGTTAGAAACATAAATTTTCTAACTTTTGTGATATTTACATAGCTGTTATAAGATAGAATATATCAGAGAAAATTAATTTCGGGTAGAACCAACCTATAACCTTGCTAGCGAAGTATAGCCAACTTAAATTCTAAGTATGTATGGCTGTATTCTGTGGTATGGCATTTCTAAATATATCTTATGTAAACTTTTTCGTGTGGCATCACCAGTTTAATGTTTTTCTTCGATTACTTTTGTGGCAGAGAAACAAGCCGATCGGCTCAAAATCGGCGGCTAGCCGCCGCCGAGTGATTTCTTAAAGTCGCGCCGCCGCCGACTTATATCGACTTAAAAGCTGAGCCGGCTCAAACACAGCCGCCGAATTACTCGACTGCGCCGCAGAAAACAATTTATGTACCAATGTTTTTTCTTTTACACAGGGGTTACACGATCAAGTTTTGGGTATCAAGTTGCAATACACTCACCCTTTTTTTACTAATGCACTCATACTTTTAGAACTTGATGCGAACTTGCTTTTGAAATTTCCTTAATTACAAAAAAACTGTGCCGTTAGTTTTTGAAATTATAAAAATAATTTCAACTGTTACTTCATAGAAACAAAGTGAAGCGTATTGAAAAGTGAAGCAAATAAAAAGAACATACAGAAATCTTAAGCTGATTATTTCAAAAGAAATAATGAATCTTTCTTAGACTCTAAAAGTCATTCTGAAGAAACATTGAAAATACCAAAAGACGTATTACATTATCAACAATTAAAAAGAAAGCACTCTAATACAAAAAGCATTGCAAAAGTTGTTACAACAATCTGTGGCACAGAATGCTGAAAATATTTCGGATAGCTTTACGTATCAAATAAACACGTTTAAAATAAATTTCAATTATGCCAATTGTGCTTAAATTCTAAATCTGTAATTTTAAAAGGGTAAGAAACTAGATATATTAAACTAGATATATCCGGCATCCATTACAAGCCACAATTAAGTAAAAATGGTTCTTATTTATTTATTTTTTCAAAAAAAAAAATATTTATGTATATAGAAGACACACAGTTTTTTATACCCTTTACCTGTGGTGCACAAGGTAAATATAGTTTTTTCATTCCATTTGTACTTTCTACAATATTCATTTCCGACCCCATAAAGTAAAAAAAATGACGGATATATAGGTCTAATATATTAATAACAGCTTTGTCCCTTTTAACCCCTACAATATTGGGATCAAATGAACGGGCTTGAGTAGTAAAATACAGTTAACTATGTAAAAAATTCAGATGGCTTCGGATAAAATCATGAACAAAATCGTATTACCTGAAATGTAGGCTGAGCTACGATTTGGTTACTATACCTATGTATGTACATGATGATGATTCGGAATGGCCGAATATAGCACTATTACTTATTTTAAATAAAAAAATAAAATATTTTTTAGCCAACACAGAGACTTAATTCACAGTTCATCTATAATATGTATAATCTTTCCCTGTGGTTCCAAATAGTGTCATTTCGTTAATAATTTCTATGGTATTCATTTGCGACCCCTTAAAGTATATATTTTCTAAAAGTTATGAATAGTGAAGTCGATTGAGCGATGTGCGCGTGTTGGTTAAAAAATACTTTTTGAAACCCTTGACGTTCTTAGTTTAAAGTGTTTACAAAATATAAAAATCCTGTAGCTATTGCAAGTTGTATTACAGAAATTTTTAATACATCTTGAAAAAAGAACAGTTTCAAATTAAAATTTGTATTAGCAGAAGGGCTACTATGTAATACGATACGAATGAAAACATTTTCGAATTACAATGTATTAAGATACAAATTGGAAAAATTTTCAAATCAAATCACGGAAAACCCCTCAGTTATTGTTAGAGCGTGTTTACGTGTTACATGTCCCCAGCGACACGAATTTGTTGGTGAGGGGTGCGGCGTTGAGTACGAGGTAGCAATTGTCGCACGTTTTTGAATTTGAGGGGACAAATTTGACATTTCTCTTGTATTCTTTTCATGTTATGTATGACCGGTGTTGCCAGACTGACTCCTTTCGTCTTCTTTTTTTCGGTAAACTATTTGCATTTTTATAGCATTCTAGCAAATTAAAAATTATTTCTATATTTTCAGCATCATCTAGGTCTAACGCTTCAACAGCCAGTTTAGTTAGGTCAACAATTTTGTTAGAAAATAGGTTTTTTTAGTTTCAATGTAAATTCTTATTCACAGTAGTTATTTTCTATATGTTCAATATTTTTTCTATGTTTGTCAGCTTGTGTAAAATTATTAACACGAAAAGATATTAATATTTATAATAAATAAAATAATATCTATATTTATTTTCAAATTTCTTCAATAATTTCTTCTTTAGAAAGATTAGCCATTATGTTTCTTGAAATTTATTTAATTTTGCTTTATTAAATACTTGTATTGGCACTGCTACTGTTGACCAATCATAAATTGTATATGTATGGCAGCCCTTCTTACGAATGAAGGGATAAAAAAAATTAGTTAATTTAACGTCAAAAAGTCGCATTGTTCCTGCAACAAAATCCCTTTATGTAAACGCAAGAAGATTTTAGAAGGGGTAGCAAAAGAAAATACAAGCCAACGCAAGCAGAGTCGCTGGGACATGTCTCTTCATGTAAACTAGCTCTTACTCTACTAAAACAAAATAAAAAAATTCAAATTTAAGCCGAATTTAAGCCGCCGCCGTTACTATCTATTAAAAGCCGCCGCCGCCGACCAAAAAAGACTGCGCCGCCGCCGCCGATCATTTCGCTTCGGCTTGGTTCTCTGTTTTGTGGTTTCGTACTTTTTCTACGCAATTTGATTAACGCACAATAAATAATATAATACATATAAATTATTAATTTCAAGCATAAAATTAATATTACTCTGAAGTACAATTATAATTAATCGATTATCATGGAGTTAGACTGGCAACACGAGTTTTATGAGATAAAAGGTCGTGGTTTGCATTTGCTGCAGACAGAGAAATGGGCCGACTGTCGTTTCCTGGTTGGCGGTGCATCTCCAAACCAAAAAATGATTTCAGGTCATAAATTGATTTTGGCCATGGCTTCGCCCGTATTTGAGCGTATGTTCTATGGCCAATTAGCAGACAAAGATGATCCAATTGTTATCCCAGACGTTCAACCGGAAGCTTTTCAAGCTTTGCTTGAGTACATATATTCTGATCGCATTAATATTAGTTCATTCGACAAAGCTTGTGAATTGTGCTATGTAGCTAAAAAGTATATGTTGCCACATGTTGTTGAACAATGTACTCGATTCTTGTGGTCTGATCTGAGCCCAAAAAATGCATGTCGTGCTTTCGAGTTTGCAAAACTTTTTGACGAGCCACGTTTGATGCAGAGCAGTATGGAGGTAAGTTATTAATTATGAGAATAAAAGAACAAATCTAGTTTACCAACGCACCTACAAATTTAAAACTAAATTGCATACATAGGTCGATAACTGGTAACATTATCGGAAACGCTTAGTTTTTAAGTTATAGAGCTCACAAGTTTTTATATAAAAGGTGGTTAAATTTTAATGGCCGATGCTGAATGTGAACCACAACTAAACGCCAAGAGTTTTTTTCCTGCATTTCATTTGGCATTTCTCAATTTAAGACTAAATCAATTTGAACCATGGATAGATACACAATCGAGCAACGCGTTAATGTTATTCAGGCTTATTAGAAAATAGGCGTTTAAATCAAAATGCATATCGTGCATTTCATGATTCTTTTGGTCAACATAAACGTTTAATTTCGTCCACAATCGGGTGAATTGTGAAAATTATTTAAATTTCAGCAAAACAGGTCTGTATGAAATGTGAAAACTTCTGCTTTTTTTCGTGATAGTGTGTCAAAAGAGCAGTCAACCTTGACTCATCATCGTGCTCAACATTGAAAATTTGGACGAGATGGCGGCATAATTTACAAACCCAAATATAGAAGTTGCTGTAAAAAATTCAATCATGTGTTTTTTTACCAAGTTTTCAGGAGATTAAAGTAAAGAATTTTATTATCTAACTTTGTAATTTTTCACTTACTCCGACCGGCTAGTGTTTTTTTAAAACCATTCAATACGTCAAACGGTGTGGTGGATAGATTTATGACCAATAAAAGTTCAAAATGTAGTAATAAAAAAAATTTAAAAATTATCACATAACCGATCACATCGGAGTAGCGACGATATGTAATTAATACATTATTGAAGGCATATGATATTTTTAATTTTAAAGGAAATCGTATTATTAAAAATGAACATAAAAATTTAACAAAATAAAGTCGTATCAAAAGTAAAATTAAATATAAGCAATTTATCTTTATTATCACATATTTACTAGTTTGACTTCATTATTTTAGCTGATTGCAGGCCACACACGAGAAGTGTTGGCAGATCCCAGTTTTACCGAAATTGAAATGTCAACTTTAATGGCAATTTTGGATCAAGACAAGTTAAATATAGACTCTGAATTGGATTTATTCAATGCTCTTCTACGTTTTGCCAATGAGAGAGACATTATTAGGGATGAAACTATACAAAACGCTAAAGAGAACAACGAACAAAATACTTCGGTGTCCGATAATGGTTTGATACATATCGAAGAAATTAAAATGGAACCAGATGTTAGTGCCATGATGCAAAGTCATGATGAAGATTATAATGAGGATCACCACCTACATAACCCTCCTTCTCCAGATGTGGTGGTAGTGGATAGTGATACATCTGTGACGGATTCGTCTGAAAATGAAGCTGCCGTACCACAGCCAGCTGCTTTATACGAACAGCCAACTACATCTGGCGCAGCAGCGGCAATGACAGCAGCGCCGGTAGCAGTAGCAACAAATGGATTAAATCTTCAATATTTCATGGATGCTCAGCATTCTATAATAGACGAGGAAATGTTAAAAAAGGCCGTGAAGAAAATTCGTTTTCTTACCATGACACCGCAGCAGTTCGCTGAAGGTCCAGCTCGTTCTAAGCTGTTGCAACAACACGAAGCTTTAGCTATACTTATAAAAATATCTAGTCCCTCCATTAATGGTTGTCCTATGCCTGAGGGTTTTTGCAGTTCTCGCTGCAGTCGCAACTATTACGAACAACGTAGCGTTCAACGTGATTTATCTGGTTTCATACAGGGTAGCGGAAATATATGTAACTATGCTCCCATGGATGCTTCAATGGTTCATGGTCAACCACAAATTTTAGGCTCAAGTCGAACATGCAATTTAGCAGCAACGAATAATAAAAACAGAGCTCGCGAAAGGATCATTTCATCTTTGATTTCCGACGATGAAGAATTAGATGATGCCACAAATGATACTCGACGTTCGTATTGTGTTCGCACTGTTAATCCTCAGTTTGATTATCGGAATACAAGTGTAACAGATTGTGGTTTAACATTTCAGGTTGACACAAATATATGGATTACAGGTAACTTTTTTTCATGTCTACTTTTTAATTTCCTTAAGTTTCTAATGTCTCTTTTTGTTTGTGTTTTTAATTTTAGGTGTTCAAGTTCCTACCCAAGTATTATGTGGTGAACTTATGAATTCGGCCGGTTTTTCAGAACGATATACGGAAATTTTATATGCTCACATACAAGACATACAAGGATCACGTCTAAGCTACACTCATTGTACTTCTCGTGTTCGCTTCGACTCATTGTTAGAAATCTCATTTGATCGGCCCGTTTATATCTATCGTAATCAAATCTACAAAGTTTTTGTAGTTTTCAACAAGATTGGTTGGTATCCTATGTATACATCTGTGCCAGATGTCATATGTAATCGTGTAAAGTTCCGCTTTAATGTGGGTGATCCTAGTGAGTCTGTGCGGGATGGCCTTATACGCGCCATTGTCTTTTCCACACCCCAAGACACGTACTAGAATAAATAACGAGGGAAAAAAAACTTTAAATAAAAAGTCTTGGCAATGTAAGCAGGATTTGTTCAAGTTTAATTTTTTTTTTCTTAATTTATCTAAATACAATGCCAGTGTTGAAAATAAAGGAAACAGTACATTGTTGGAATAAAATCTATTAAAAAGATTAGTACACTTACATATGTACACATAAACATTTTATTCATTCAGTAACTTTAAATATAACACTAGTATATTCTGCGGTCGACCCATTCGACCATATCTAGTTGTAAATGATTCCTTAAGCTAAAAATATAACTTTATTCTAACAACTAATTTTATAATCTATTTATTTATTTCGACTTGAATTTCTTTTCTAAAGTAAATCCTTTAAACTGAGAACGCCAAATCAGTGTGACTATACTTTATTTTGTTTTTATACCATACTTAAGAACTCTGCAAAACAATATTTTTTGTTAATTTTCTTACATACGTGTGATTATGTTTTAGTGGCAACTTTAATCGCTTATAACTCTTAAAATACTAAAGCGATTTTATTCGGATTATGCACATCTGCAATAAATCGGTTGTATAATGTAAGCGTAAATTGTGTAACAATTAAATTCTATTTAAAACTTAACTAAAACTCAATATCGGCAACTCAAATTCAAAACCACGGAAATAAAAAAATTTGAAAAGATTAAAAAAAACATATTTTTTTTAAATCCTTTTATTGTTTATAGTAATCGCATGCACTGAGCACTGATGGAAATCGTTCGGTTTTAAAATCAATTGTCTTAAAACGGTGTGATGAATTAAGATCGATTTCAAGTATAAGTTTTTACCTTATTCCTAATTATTTTCTCAAAATTAAGATTATTCGAAAGGTAACGCTGGAATTTCCGAATTAGACTTCTTATATAAAAATCTGCATGTGGTCAATTGATAGTTTGTGCAGCTAACCGATGCACGCAATTAACCAATACGGGAGTGAGACGCAAAACTCTCGAAGCCAGATAAAAAGGACGGCCTGATTGCCCTTAAGAGATAATGACGCGCGAGCTCTTGACCCGACCATAGCTAAATCTTGACTAATCCGTGGTACCAACTTCTTTTTTAATAATTTGTCTGCATTTTTTAAACTGAATTTTTTTTATTGTACTCAAATTATGTTAACAAAAAACATAATTTTTTTTACATAATTTGTATATTAACCCTAAAGGAGCTACCCATTGTTTGGTAGCGAAAAATTGGTTGTTAATAAAATATTTTTATAAAAAAGCAAGTAAGAGTGCTATATTCGGCCATGCCAAATCTGATAATACCTATCACCAACATGTAAATAGGTATAATCCCACATCGTAGCTTAACCTATACTACATGCCATACGCCATTTTTCCTTACTATTTCCGACGCCATTCTTGATTTTGAATTTTTGCATAGTGAACTGTATTCTACTAGTCAAGCCCTTTAATTTGATACAAATATTGATGGGGTTAAAAAATTTGTTCCGCTATTTTGTTTTAGACGCCATCTTGGATTTTTTAATAATTTACTGTATTCTACTGGTCAAGTCCTTTCATTTGATACCAATATTGAGGGGGTTCAAAAAGTTACATTTTAAAATACCAGTTATGACCCATATATAAATTTATTGTTCGCCATTTTGTAGTGGCGGCCAACATGAATTTTATTTTTTTTATAGTGCTTTTATTGTTCTAGTCAAGTCCTCTCTCGGTTGTCTAGAAGCTGAGAAATTGGTTTTCGTTTGTAAATTTTTGGAATATGTTTAAAAAAATGTTTGCCTATAACTTTACCAATTAGAGCTTGCTTTATCTAAAATTTTTCACGGATGTCTCTAGAGGCATATTATATCTACAAATAGTAGTAAAGGTACCATAAATTATTCTATGGCTGAAAAATTTAAATTTTGATGGTAAAAATATGGGGAAAAACAGAGGCAGTCGTGTTTATTTGCTCATATCTCAGAAAGTTTTGGGGCGATTGTGCTGAATTTCAATAGCGATTCATTCCCGGATATTTCTAAAAGATTGATATCAAACACAGATCTGAGGAACATATGGTTGCTACTAAAAGTTGATTTCAACCAACACACGGACAGACGGTCAGGGCTTAATCGACTCCTCTATTCATAAGCTCTCAGAAAATATATACTTTATGGGGTCGGAAATGAAAATTGTAGAAATTACAAACGAAATGACAAAGCTATATACACCCTTGTGCACCACAGGTGAAGGGTATAACAAAAGTGATCTCAAGCTCAACAAAAAGAAATATTTACACCCCAATTCTAAATATTCCCAGGGAATTGAATTCCCCGGGAATTCATTTTTCCCGCGAATAAAATTCCCCTATTCTAAACAGCCGGGGAAGGGAATAACAAGGGAGAGAGAATTTTACATTTTCGAAGTCAGCTGTTTGCTTTTGCTGTTTTGTCTTGACAAAATATTTGCTAATAATTTTTAGCGTAAAAAGTGAATATTCGTAAATAATAAAAAAAAATTGTTAAAAGTGAACAAAAATGTTTATTGTAGCGTTGATAATAATAATAGCTGAAGCAAAAAACTCTGAAGCACAAGAATAAGCAAAGGGTAGAAAGGAAAATGCTAAGTGACGCAACCCACTTGAGTTGCCACACACTTTGTAAATTTTACTTTTGAAAGGTTAGAAAAATATTACAGAGTAAATAAACCGGCGTTCAAATGTAGATAACTTTCTGCAGAAGTGCAAAAACGGAAAGATGCGTTAGCTCTTTATGTGAAGTATGGCATTCCAAACGTTATTGGATGTGTTGACGGAACTCAAAAAATTAAAGGTCTGTGATCATGAGCTGAGGGTTCAGTACGTTGATGCCTCACATCCCGGAGCGTGTCACGGATCATTTATTTGGAATTCTGGCGAATTGCGTGCTCACCTTGAGCAAGAAGACCTTAGAGATGGCAGCAATTATTGGCTTCTTGGTAAAGTTTTGAATGATAACAGACAATTCATAAATTAAACATGCATTTTTTGCCCACAGGATGTCTGTTGAAATAAAATTCAGTGTTGAAATGTCGTTGAACGCATTAATAGTGTTTTAAAAAATAGATGGAGGTGCATTCTTGGTGCTAGACAGCTGCACTACGCTCCAAAAAAGGCTGCTAAAATAACAAAATTTTGCTGTGCGTTGCATAATATCTGCATTCATTTTAAATGCAATGCTGAAGTAAGCGATGTAGAAAATTTAGATTATTTGAGCGCTCAGGATAATGATGTGGTATCCTTAGACTCACCACAATATTTATCCATTGCTCAAAATATTAGAAAATATAATAGAAAAATATTGCGAATAAATTTCTGTAATAAAGCCGTTTCTTATATATGTATGTAGTATATACATTTTTTAAATAAATATAACATTTTCTTATTGCTCTTATTTGACCTTTATTTTATAAAATTTTTTAATTGATTTTTCAAGCTCGAGGTCTTTATAAATATTTGTTGACTTATTTATTATTACACAAAGGAGTAGCGAAATATTGAATAATAAATAAATCAACAAATATTTATAAAGACCTCGAGCTGGAAAAATCAATTAAAAAATATAACGTTTTATTAAAAAAATTTAAAAACTTCAAAAGTTAAAAAAAAAGATAAATAAAAATTTCATTATTCTGCTTCCTGTTTGTTGTTTTTATCCTAAAAGTAACAATAAATTACAATATTTATCACAATTTTTATAAAAAAAATATTAAATACTTACATTTTTGTCACAACTCCCTTTGAATTTGTTGGCGGATTTTTTCCCAAAAATTGTTATTACATTCTCCCTTTAATTGCCTTTCGTAATACCTACTTTTTTCCCAGGGAACAATTTCCCAATTTCGAAGTTCATTTAGAATAAGGGAAAAGGGAAAGGGAACAAATTTCCCCGGGAGAAATTATTTAGAATAGGGGAACAGGGAATAGGGAAAAAATTCCCAGGGAATTGTTATTTAGAATTGGGGTGGTAATTTTTATTTGACGAATTTTTTTTTTTTACTAAAAAAATATACATTCGAAATTTCATGGCTCTACGTAAATGCGTTTGGACACAATTGCATTTTATTCGATGTTGGAAGGACATGGTGTTTTTGACCTACTTTTGCATTACGAGCTGTAACTCTCTTCATTATATTCCGATTTAGCCAAACTGAACAAACCTTGTATATAAAAATATTCTGCCAAAATTTGAGCGCCCTACCTTTTTTTGGTGGCGTGTATAAAAATTTACCCACTTCAACCCTCTAAATATTAGTCTCAAACGAAAGGACTTGGCCAGTTTAATACAGTAAACAATGAAGAATTTAAAATTCAAGATGGCATTCGAAACAAAATGGCGGATATATGGGTCAGAAATAGTAATTACAGCTTTGCCCTCTTCAACCCCGACAAAATGGTTATCAAATGAAAGGTCTTGACCAGTAGAATAGTTTAAATCCAATATGACGTCCCAAACAAAATGGCGGATGACAATACGACACTTAAGACATCCTTGTGAATTAACCAATTTAATTTAAAGTTAAAAACTGCAGTTTTAAAACACTTAATTCGGTAGTTTTTATTGATTATAAGCTATTCCTTTCCAAATGTGAAAATTTCATAGAGTTTTTCTCTTTTGTCCTAATCACAATCACCACGCAGACATACTTACATAAATTAAAATTAATTTAAAAACAAATATTTCTCCAAAATTGAAACTTAAAATGCTTTTTTACAATGCGTCAAATTTTTTTTACTAATAAATAAAACATAATTTTTGTTATTGCTTATTTTTCTAATTTTTTAAACTTTTCATACAAATAGGGCAATTACACAAGTCAACAAAGTAATAACGACTTAACCAATAGGAATATTTTAAACAAAGAAACAGATTTACATAAAAAAAGTATAAACAATTGATAAGCTATTTACACAAAAAATAAGATTGAAAATAAAAATTTTGATGTTTAAAAGAAGAAACAAGTTTTCAACATTTTGTTCTATTGTTTAGCTATAGTGTAAGAAAATTATTTTCCAAAACCACCACCACATTTGGCGTGTGCATATTCAGGATCCTCACAGGTGAGAGTTGTTTCATCGAATACTTTATCTTCACCGCAAGTAATAAGACGTGGATGACCTTCGACGCAGGTGATTAAACGATGACAGTCACCAGGTACAGCGAAACGTGGGAAAGGCCAAAAACGAGCAGCGGGACCATCAACTTTAGTGGGACACTTGAAACCAACCACAGCTGTTAATATAAAAATTATTTTAAAACATTCTTTAAAAAGTTATAATTTTAAAAGAGCTGAAAAAAGGTTAATGATTTCAAAACATAGACGACTGCGGCTAAACAACCACTTAAGTGACTACAAATTCCGTTTACTTGTGACGTAAGGGCTGAAATTGAAACTGTTTGTTGTACAAATTTATATTTCCATGGCGCCAATTTAAAATATTGTACTTCTTTAAGAATAAAATACTTTTTTAAATGGCGTAACTAGGTTTAATGCCCGCTAGAATTTTAAAAATTTTACAACTTAAATTTAATACACACACGTTTAAAATGAACTCAGTTTAAGATTTCGATTTATTTAAATGATTGCTATTATACTACATATTTTAATATTTTGGTGGGTGCTGTTGTCTGTTAAATAAAATATTTTTCAACTGTTATTCATTTCACATATCTTATTATAATGTTGGCAGCACTGATTGTGTTCAAGTTGTCTACAGCGGTAACGGTTTTCGTATAGCCGTGTAGCGTTGATGGCGCCAAAAAATCACCTTTGTATAAACGAATGTTTGTATTTTTAACAGATTGCATTTACTTAAGGCCATGACTGACTATCAGATTTAGTCGTTCGATATGTCAAAAATTGTATGTGTGTTCAGAAAGTGTGATAGTGTGGACATAAAGTGCACATGTGTGACAGATTTTTTGACATGTGTGTCCGATTTGATAATCTTTTGAAAATTTTCATAAAATAATAGAGTCTGTGCGATCAGAGTTGCTTTTTCTAAGCAAGTATGACAGTGTGGCATCCAATAACACATTTTGTTGCGATTTTTTCATGTAGGACAGAAAACTATCAGATTTTTATTTGACATAATCGCACGACTTTGTAGGATAGTCAGTCATGGCCTTTAGTAGCCTGCTGTCGTCTTTGTATTTAATTCATATCATAGTGCAAGATATCATAGTGCAATATGAAAACAAAGCTACAACGTGCTACAAACTAGCACATAACTTGCATTGTAGCATTAAGTTTTGCTCTTTAATACAGGTACTGCTTTGTAGCGTAGTGTTATATCATTGTTTTTACCACGCACTCTAACATCAACTTTAAACTTTAATACGACGAGTGGTAATTAGTCAGTTAAATGTTTTGAAATTATTAAAATCTTAGAATTCAAAGAAGTTGTTTTCCTGCTGAAAAAAAACACAAACATTTTACCTTCTGGATTACATGTTTCCAACAACTGATCGGGCCAATTACAACCGTGTATACGTTCATCATAAGCTAAGCCAGCATCACATTCCTGTTCAATCGGTTCACCGTAGGCACATTTTATATAAGTGGTTGAGCATTCTTTTGATACGGTATAAATGCCAAACTGATACTCACAACCGGGACTTGAAATGGGTGTTGCTTTAAGGAGATTAATTGAAGTTTAGTAACTGTTGTTATATATGTATACCTATTTAGCTTTTAACAACTTACGATCCCATTGTCTATCCTTGCAGTCTACAGCCCAATTATAGTTGCAGTGATTGTGTACAGCACCTTTGCCATCGAATAGCAGGCCATTTTCGCATGTTTCTAAAGTCAAAGTGCCGTTGGTGCATAAAAAGAATTGATCGCATTGTTCCGTATGAGCATAGGCTTGCACGCCATGCTTCTCGGGACACTCAATAGAATCAACGGGAATACTATAGACTTAAAAGATTAAAGAAAAATAGGGACTATTTGTTAATCTAATTTTTCGAAAGCTGTCATATTTTTATTTTTTATATACTATGTGTTAGTATAGATTTGTCATTCCGTGTGAAATTTTTACAATTTTCATTTCCGACTCAACAAAGTATAGCATATTTTCTGAAAGCTTATAAATAGGGGAGTTGATTAAGCTCTGTCAGTCTGTCCGTAAAATATCAGAAATATTCTGGAGGTTTTGAAAATCTGAAACATCGGTACATAAACAACTGAGATATGAGCAAAAAACCACGAGCACCTCGTTGTTTTTTCACAAAAACAACATACAACACATGCATACATACAAACATAGTATACTGGTTAGAGTAAACGTGGTATCGAATCCCAGCTTTTTTGAAACATACGTAAACTCAATTTATAATTTACAATGGGATGTTTTTATATACATACATATGTATGTTTCTTACATGTTTTTTACTCATACCAACAATATAATGCATCGAGAAGTAAAATATTTATGTATTTACTTTGTCTAAAGATTACATATTCTGAGAGACTCAAGTTCAATATCAAACAAGTTAACGATTTAAATAAAAACTAATAAAGCTTTTTTTACAATTTCTTTGCTTTCATTTATGCCAATAAGGTGATAGTAGTTGTTAAAGTACTAACATCACTTTTATATTGCGAAAGACTTACTAAATCTAACAATTAATGGCAACATAATTCCTCAACGTACTCAAGTAAAATATCTCGAATTGCATCTTGATCGACGTTTTATGTGGAAATGCCGATAAAAAAATCAAAAATCCGATAGATTGGTTCATCTATATATATTCCGTTCTGAGCCTATATTACAAACCTTGAATATATAACTCAATACTAAAACCCATATTGTTTTATGGAAACCTATTATAGGGTACAACCTCAGCTTCTAATCTGAAAAAAGTTACAAGCTTGAAATATTTTGTTCGATTGAGAAGGATTAGAAGGAAAGTAACCACAGATCTGCGACGAAGACGAAGGAAGAATGCAAATTGATTATAACAGGTACGATTACTAAATGTTTGCCGGGCACTGGCTGGACTTATCAAGATCAAGAAGATTCGAATACCAAATGTTAGTTCATTTATTACGAAATAATGTTCCAAAATTAAAAAAAAAAATTAAAAGATTTCTTCTATTGCTATGCTGAGTTTTATAATTAGCGGTCGGCCCATTTAGAAACTGCATATTTACAGGGTGTCCGCCGGGAAGCTATACTATTGTGTTTGTTTGTAATTTTTTAATTAAATGAAAAAGAATGGATCTTATATTGATAAGTGTTTTATTTAATGTCGGAAATTATGTATGGAATACAATATCAGATAAAAGTCCACCTCTTTTAGCTTCACAAATGCGAGCCCTTTTGAGCACATTTCTCATAACATTCTTACACATTTCACGCGGTATTTCAATAATTTCATCACGAATATTTTGTTTGAGTTGATCTAGCATTTCTGGTTTGTTTGCGTAAACCTTGCTTTTCTGATATCGCTACAAAAAGAAGTCCGGAGCAGTCAAATCAGGCGACCGTAGAGGCCAATCAATATCGCCATTCCTTGAATTAATTTGTTGTGGAAAGAGGTCTCGCAGTGATTTCATTGTAATCCTGGCTGTATGCAATGTGACACCGTCTTGTTGAAACCACATGTTACTAAAGCCCAAAGCATGCAGTTGTGGCCGCGTCTCTACTTCACGACTGCCAAATATGAACTGTCAAGACTAATGTTTACCTAAATTACGGCAAAACAAAGTAGTATACCTCCCCGATGGACACCCTGTATATCATATTTTTCGAATTTTGTTCATTGTGTAAAACTTAAGTTATTTAATTCTTTCTTAATATCCTTTCAGTATCAAAATTAAATTTCTCTATAGGAACAAATAAAAAGAAAATAAAAAAAAGGAATTAATAATAATGACAATAAAAATATAATTTTTCATACACACAAGGGCAGAGTCAAGGCATATCCATAAGGTATATGCAACGGCGAATTGATACAACAAAGCAACTTTTCATGGGATGTTTTATGTCAAGGCCAATTCGTATATCAGGGATGGAAAAGTTGTTTTTACATATTAAATATAATAAAACTTGATTAAAAAAGGATATAATTGTTTAAAACACAGTACTAATGACGCAAAAGCAACAAATATACATAAACTTAGCACATTTATTATCAAAAAAGTACACGTAAGTTAATTGTTTGATACAGAATTTAAAATCACATATCCCTTCCCTGCATTAATAAGGCAAATTCAACCAATTTTGACATAAAGTCTCCCCATCAGCTGGGCTGATAATTTAACCTGTATGAATTCGCCTTGGGCAGAGTGCTAACGATCTATCATTCATTGAATTCATCTTTTATTGAATACAATGCAAAAATACTGCTTGAGTAGTAATGCGGACCGGGTTTAACTAGTAAATATATATACATACATAAGTAGATATTATTAAACTTTACCTCCGTAAACAGGAACTTATTTCTGCAGATATGTCGTATTTGTCTGTATGATTTTTGTACCTACAACTAACGAAAAAAAAACGGAAGCATTTTCCCCTTTAAACAAACATTCAAACAAACACCATAAAAAACCAAATATTGCTAACCAAAATTACAAATTGTGATGATGATTATCATCTTCATTACCACCATCCTCACAATGAGCATATTTCACATCTCTTCTTTTTGGATTTCCTTAATAAATCTGCATGTGAAACAAAGACACATACAAACATTAAAAGTGTCGTTCAACATTTCACAACTTTTGTTGACAGACACTTAACCATTCACACAGTTCACAAGATGTTAAACAAGTTTTCGAAATTGCTCATCTTCTCAGTCGCTCTTATCAAGTATTAACAGTTATTTAATTTTATATTTACAGTTAAATGTACGAAAATGAAACCTGTTTGTTTGTGTTAATCTTTGTTTAAAAAATGACGTAACAATTTGGAAATATGTGTGTAGTGGGAATTAAAAAAAAAATGGCAAAATCCATGAATGAAATTTTTTCGTTACAATATGTGAGTATTAAAAATAGGTTTTTAAAATAGTTTATATGCTAAAGAGATTTCAAAAAAAAAATGTAATAAATAAAAAAATATCGTTTTTTTATCAATGAATAATTTATTAAGTTTGATTTAAAATTTGTAGAAATAAAGTATTTAACAAGAATTTTTACAGAAATAAAATATTTGTATTCAGTATTCATTAAAAAGATAATTCTCTGGCAACTATGAATAATTATTTGTGTCAATTTTTAAAGTTGTTCAGGAAACTTTTAAGTTTTTGAGTTAATTTTCATAAATTAATTCCCTTTAAAATAGGCGTCATATTATCGGTTTTAGTATATTTAGTTCAATTATACGTTAAAATAGGTTATTTTAAATGACATTGTTCGTTGAAAAAATAAATGCAATAAGGTTTTGGGGTACAACTTTCTGAAAAAAGTCCAAAATAGTTGAAAACTTGTCTGAAAAAAGTTTTAAATTGCGGAATCGCAATGATGTTATTAACTCATTTTTAGCTTATGTCGACTTAAGCAGCTATTCCCTTTTGCCACAGCATTAGTTAATAAATAAAATTTATTAAAAATTATACACAATATTTCAAATTTATATTTAAACTAGAAAAGCCCGGCGTTGCTATGCCCCTTAATGAATAAATGCATTCTAAGTTTATAATGAATATCAAGTGCAAAAAGCTAAAAATTATAACTTATTTTTAATGGGCGTGGCACTTCCCATTTTTTCAATCAAGAAATTGTATAGTCATGATAACTCAATATGTGTGCAAAGTTTCAGAATAATCGGTGAAGTTCAAGTAGCTGATAATTATAATTTTTTTATGGGCGTGGCACTGCCCACTTTTCTATTCACTAAATTGTAAAGTCATAACAGCTCACTATGTGTGCTAAATTTCAGAAAAATCAGTCCAGTGCAAGTACCTCAAAATTAAAACATTTTTTTATGGGCGTGACCCTGCCCACTTTTCTAATCACGAAATTATAAAGTCATGACAGCTCAATATGTGTGCAAAGTTTCAAAAAAATCGATCAAGTTCAAGTAGCTAAAAATGATAACTAATTTTTTATGGGCGTGGCCCCGCTCAGTTTTTGCTTCCCATAAACACTCCCTGGAATGTGTACAACAACTTGCTAAAGTTTGAGTCCGATCGGTTTTACAGTTTCGGAGTCTATAGCTAACACACAGACAGAGTTTCACTTTTATATATATAGATAGAATGTGTATGCAAAATTTCATTGAAATCGGTTCAGCCGTTTCGGAGGAGTTTGGTGACAAACACTGAGACACGTGAATTTTATATATTAAAAAAGATTGTTATTAAACTAACTCACTTTCTGCTGCAGGGGTGGTACCGCACAAATTAAAAAAGCTCTCCCTGTGTTAGTACTCAAGATATATGATGCTAAAAATTCACTTTGTATGGGAGCACCACGCCCACTTATCCGATCCCGCCCATTTTCGGCATGGCTACTCACATTAATAATAGAAGGCCTCACATAAATTTAAAAAGCTTTCCCTGTGATAGTACTCAGGATATATGATATTAAAAATTCACTTTGTATGGGAGCTACCACGCCCACTTATCCTATCCCGCCCATTTTCGGCATGGCTACTCACATTAATAATAGAAGACTCACATAAATTAAAAAAGCTCTCCCTGTCATAGTTCTCAAGATATATGATATTAAAAATTAACTTTGTATCGCAGCTACCACGCCCACTGTACGGCTACAAATAGTAACAACAAATGATGTCGCACCAATTTTCGAAACTACCCTTTTATAGTAATCAAGACATATGATGTTAAAAATTCACTTTGTATGGAATGTGCCACGCCCACTTCATTAAGGATATAAAAAATAGTTATAAACCTATTCTCAGACCTATAGAATGTGTATGCAAAATTTCATTGAAATCGGTTCAGCCGTTTCGGAGGAGTTTGGTGACAAACACTGTGACACGTGAATTTTATATTTATACTAGCCAATCCCGGCACGCGTTGCTACGCCCCTTCATGAATTTCAATCGCATTCAGTGTAAGTAGCTAAATCTAATAACTAATTTTTTATGGACGTGGCCCCGCCCACTTTTTCAATCACGAAATTATAAAGTCATGACAGCTTAATATGTGTGCAAAGTTTCAGAAAAATCGGTCGAGTGCAAATACCTCAAAACGATAACTTTTTTTTATGGGCGTGGCACTGCCCACTTTTCTAATCACGAAATTATTTAGTCATGACAGCTCGACATGTATGCAAAGTTTCAGAAAAATCGGTCTGGTGGAAGTACCCCAAAATTATAACCTTTTTTTATGGGCGTGGCCCCGCCCACTTTTTTAATCACGAAATTATAAGGTCATGACAGCTCAATATCTGTGCAAAGTTTCAGAAAAAATCGGTCCAGTGAAAGTACCTCAAAATTAAAACTTTTTTAGGGGCGTGGCCCCGCCCACTTTTCTTATCACGAAATTATTTAGTCATGACAGCTCGATATGTGTGCAAAGTTTCAGAAAAATCGGTCAAGTGCAAGTAGCTAAAACTGATAACTAATTTTTATGGGCGTGGCCCCGCCCACTTTTTTCCATCCATAAACACTCCCTGGTATGTGTACAACAACTTGCCAAAGTTTGAGTCCGATCGGTTTTACAGTTTCGGAGTCTATAGCTAACACACACACACACACAGAGTTTCACTTTTATATATATAGATATATGTAGATAGAGATTTAATATAAAATACATATATAATAAATTGTTACATGTATTTTGACAGCAAACCCGTTAACATAGTTGTTGTTTTTGGTTTTATATGTTTTAGTTTTGTATTTTAGTTCAAAAATTATGGTCATCGTACGTAAAATGGTTGCAAGTTATCATTATTAAAGGATGAGCCATCTATGGGTTTAAATTTTTTTGTTTTATTGCATTTTTAAATTTAAACTTTTAAATGGCCCATCCGTTATTTTTAATTTAAGTAGCATGCAACCACTGAAATGAACAATTTTCAATTTTATTTGTATTTGTTTTATCTCTTTAATTAAAAATTTTAATACATACTATATTATTTCCTATTTTTTTTAAATAAAAAATTATTAATCAAAAAGAATAACTAAAAATACATTATATAAATAAAACAAGTAATAGTGATATATTCGGCCGAGCCGAATCTTATATACCCTTCACAACGTGTAGTCATGCAATAACAATTGTTTGTATCACCATTCATCATCTCATATGAAATACGTACATACATATGAAAAACATACAAACATATGTATATAAAAACATTATTTTGTAAAATTATAAATTGAGTTTATATATGTATGTTTAAAAAAAAAAATAAAAATAAAAAATAAAATAAAAGATAAAAATAAAATAAAATTTTTTTTTTTTTGGCTCAGCCGGGGTTCGATGCCACGTTCACTCTGACCACGTTTGTATGTAGTATGTACATATGAGTTGTATGTTGTTGTTGTGAAAAAAACGAGATGGTCGTGGTTTTTTCCTCATATCTTAGTTATTTATAGACCGATTTTTTTATTTTCAATACCGATTTGCTCCCGATTATTTCTAATATTTTAATACCACACGCGGGTCTTGAACGATATTTGGGAACTGTAATTGCAATTATTTTAAAATTTATCTAAATATATGAGAATTTGGGATACAACATTTATTTTTTTTTATTTTTATTTACTTAAGTCTAGAAAAAATTCCTTACAGATAATAATGCAAATGAAAGATCAAAAGAAAAATTTTTTAAGTGTAAATTAGTTCAAGTTATTATACAATAACAAGCTTACCCGGTCCGCGTTGTTGGCCCTAAGCAAACATTAGTGTTGTATTACCACACGATTTAAATTGAGCTTTTAAGGCCTTGAAAAAAAAATCCATGGAATACGTATCATAAAGTTTTTTTACAGAATAACTTACATATGGTGTAGGTATGGGCTCAATCTAAAAAGAAACGCTTGTATTTAAGGCAAATTGGAAATTATATTTATTTATTTATTATTTTTGAATGCAACATTTCGAAAGTTTTAAGATTTTGATATTGGATCATTACTAACATAGATTTTTTGTAAATATTTTCGGAACTACATAACCAATTTAAGAGTTTGATATCTCGTATGAAAAACATGACAACGGCTTTCAAAAAAAAAAAAAAATAAAAAAAAAGCAAACAAATTAATATATATATATGTGTATTTCATTGGTGATGCAATATGAAAATTTGATTTTGCCACGTCCTTCCGCCCGCAGACCAAAAATCAAAAATCAGACTTCACAGTGTCACCCGCCAAAAAATACTGAAGATTCCTCAAAATCGGCCCAGCCGTTTTGGAGTCCATACGTTACATACAAACATACATCCTGTATTATATATATAAGAAGATATCTCTCTTTCATCGTTAATATTTTTATTAAACTCAATGTCTTTAATTACCAATAGTTTATAGTCTACTAGCATTTAACCCGCTACTTCGTTAGCGCAGTTCTTACTATTTATTGAATAAAATACCAAAAGTATCATAAAAATCAAAAAAGTACTTTTTTGGTTGCCCATGACATTTTCAGTCTCACCTTGTATCAATAGTCACTAATTTCAAAATTCTAGCTTCGCAAACGTTGAAAATACAAAAAGTACCATAAAAATTCAATTGTACAATCCTATCATAAACGTTGAAAATACAAAAGGTACCACAAAAATTCAAAAAAGTACCTTTTTGGTCGCCCATAACATTTTTAGTCTCACTTTGTATTAATTGTCACTAATTTCAAAATTCTAGCTTCGCAAACGTTGAAAATACAAAAAGTACCATAAAAATTCAAAAAAGTACCTTTTTCGTCGCCCATAAAATTTTTTGTCTCACCTAGAATCAATAGTCCTTGATTGTATAATCCTATATTTATAAACGTTGCAAATACAAAAAGTACCATACAGATTCAAAAAAGTACCTTTTTGGTCGCCCATAACATTTTTAGTCTCACCTTGTATCAATTGTCACTAATTTCAAAATTCTAGCTTCGCAAACGTTGAAAATACAAAAAGTACCATACAAATTCAAAAAAGTACCTTTTTCGTCGCCCATAATATTTTTGGTCTCACCTAGAATCAATAGTCCTTGATTCTATAATCCTATATTAATAAACGTTGAAAATACAAAAAGTACCATACAAATTCAAAAAAGTATCTTTTGAAAATACAAAAAGTACCATACAAATTCAAAAAAGTACCTTTTTCGTCGCCCATAACATTTTTAGTCTCACCTAGAATCAATAGTCCTTGATTATATAATCCTATCTTCATAAACGTAGAAAATACCAAAAGTACCACAAAAATTCAAAAAAGTACCTTTTTGGTCGACCATAACATTTTCGGTCTCACCTTGTATCAATAGCCACTTATTTTAAAATTCTAGCTTCCCAAACGTAGAATATATAAAAAGTACCATAAAAATTCAAAAAAGTACCTTTTTGGTCACCCATAACATTTTTAGTCTTACCTGGAATCAATAGTCCTTTATTTTATGATTCTACCTTTATAAACGTAGAAAATACAAAAAGTACCATAGAAAAGCGAAAAAGTACATTTTTGGTCCAAGTTCCAAGTTTAAAATGTTCAAATATCTATGTAACAAAATATTTTAATAGACATGATTTAAAGTCAGTAAATCTACTCTTTTTTGCATAAAAGTAATTATGTTCTAAAAAGTACCAAACTCTTCCCGATTTTTCCCTTTTCTACCCTGCTATGAATGTGTTTCAATTTTTACTAAATTACATAGTTTTTTATGTCTAGTGAAATCCCAATTAAAAGTTTTGTGAAAATTGGCCGTCTAATTAGGAATTACTTATATTTTCCGGAATTTTCCCCTTTTTGGTACCTTTTTTGTCCCCCGAAAAGTTTCCAAAAATTTCACCTAAATAGTTGTCCATATTCTATTAGGAAATAATAATTGTCAAATGGTGTCCCATTGAATAATATAAGAAAAGTTTCTTTTAAAAAAAGAACCAAAAAAAGGGACAATTTTTACCCCTTATACAGGCGAATTTGAAAAAAGTGCCGAATTCCTATTAATATTTTTTCGCGGATTACTTAATACAGTTAAAATTTTTTTCCTAGCTTTATGCGTTTGGAAGTTACATAGGGTACCAAAAAAGTACCAAATTATAGTTTTTACCCGTTTTTTTCCCCTTAGGGGTTGAAAATTCCAAAAAAGGCCAGACACCTGTCAGCTTATTTTTTGTGCAAATTACAATACTTTTTCAATTTAATTTGTATCATTTTTAGTTTAGCAGATATAAGATTACCGATTTTACCCGTTTTTACCCTTTTTTACCCCCTTAAAGTACGAATTTCCAAAAATCCCTTCTTAGTGGAGCTATACATCGAAAGAGAAACCGATTGTCCAAATTTCATGTCTCTAGCTCTTAGCGTTTGGGCTGTGCGATGATGAATCAGTCAGTCAATCAGTCAGTCACGTTACTCTTTTATATATATAGATAGTATAACAAACCACTTTTTTTTTTCGCAATTTGAGATATTGCTAAAATGTTGTTCTTTGTAAAGAATTTATCGCAATTTTGATTTAAACAAATAAGAGTGCTATATTTGCCGGTGCCGAATCCGAAAACACCCTTTGTCATCATGTAAAAAGGCATAGCGAACACATCGTAGTTTAGCCTAGATTTCAGATTTAAAAGAGCTGGTATACCCTGTACCTGTTTTCGGTCTTTTAGTGTCCCTCTTTTTCAACCTAACCTAAGGCTATATGATATTATTTTTTCCGATGCCATATAAATATATGTATTTTTTTAGATTTTTAATTAATTAGCTGTATTTAAATAGTTAAGCTCTTTTATTTGATACCCATATTTTACTGTATTCTACTGGTCGAGCCCTTCCTTTTATTTGTTACCAATGTTGAGGCAATTGAAGTGAATGCATTTTTAATTACTAGATTCGACTTATATATGAATTTATTATATATTATTATTATTATATATTATTAGATTTTCAACCTATTTATAGCGTATTTTATTCCCATATCGCTTTAATCTGTTTTTCGAAAGCTGAAAAAATCGAATTTTGTCTTTGAATTTTAGAAAAACACCAAAGTTGTTGTACTTTAGTGCTTATATCTTAGTAAGTCTCCCGCCCATTTGTCAGTTTATCTCAGGAATAATTTTCAAGACTCTGGTTTGTAGTTGGGTTTCTTTAGGATGTCCAAAATTTATTAAAAATCCGGAGTAACTTGATATATTTAAAAAAGGTATTTATTAAAAAAAATTGCCTATAACTTTGCCGATTAGTGGCCGATTTATCCAAATTTTTTTACGAAAACCTCTAGGAAACCTGTCTATTAATTATATTAGGCTGAAAAATATTAATGTTTATGGTCAAAATATGAGAAAAAAAACAGAGACAATCCTGTTTATATGCTTACATCTCAGAAAGTTATGGGACAATTGTGCTGGATTTCAATAGCAATTCATTTCCGGATATTTGCAAAATATTAATATAAAGTATAGATCTCTGCAACATTTGGAGGCTTCGAAAGGTTGATTTCAGACAATACACGGACATACAGAGTGAAGCAAAGTGATCAAACGACTTTCCTCTTCCTTTAGAAGATACACGAGGTCGGAAATGAATATTTCAGAAATTACAAATTGAATGACAAAGCTGTATACAGCCATGGCATCACAAGTGAAGGGTTATAACATTTAAAAAAAATATATAATAACTTTTACTCACTCTTATTTAGTTTTGTTTATAAAATATAAATTTTAATATTTGAAGGGCAAATAGCACAGTATTAGTCATGGGAATTAATTTAAATTCAATATTTTGCAGACAAAAGAAATAAAATATGTTGTTAAATGGCTGAAGCTCACATAACAAGAAAGAAGTAAACAGTTTTATATTTAAATTATTAATATTCTGGACACAAGTTCATATCGTAGAATGTCATATAAAATTAAAAAATTTACATATTTTCATAACTTTTAATTTTTTATAACTTTCGGCAAATAAAACAACCATTAATATAAAACTTTTTGACTAGTAAATGCTATCTATAACCATAAAAAATTATGATTTATTTGCGTGTTAATTTCTTTTATTTATTTTTTATTTTTAATATTAAAAACATACATATTTTAATACAGCAAAAGAATTAACGACAAAGATGAAAGAGATGCCTACAGAATATTAAAAAGATATCAATTTGTTAACACTTTTCTTTTCAAATGTCTAACAAATGTTTTAAGCTGTCGTTACTTGCATCAAAGTCATATTCGTTTTTATGAAAGTGTTGAATACTAACAAACAATATTCTAATACATAGTACATATTTTGTTTCTTTTTTGTTCTTTTATGATTTACTTAAGCTATTATTAAGAGTTTCTTTTAAACGAAAGGAAAACTCAGAGAAACCAGTATTTTATTATTTAACAAAATCACAAACTAGCTTAAACTTAAAATGAAAAAATACAATAAGCATTTGAAATTCGCAGCTTAAATTCATTCTGTGGCAACAAATAAAGGCCATTTAGAAAAAAGAACAAATAAAATGCAATAACTTCAGCAGCAGAAATAAAAACCAGATCATTATTACTTTTAAGTATAAAAAAAAGTGGTTTAACGTTTTTGTTTTGCAGAACAATAACCAATACAAAAATTATGTAAAAATATAACCGCAACTTGTTATTTAATTTGATAAAAAAAAAAAAAAATAAATAAAATGAAACAAGTTTGAATTTATTATAAAATACTTAAAAGCTTTTTTTGTATTAAATATGTATAGACTTTTATATATGTTTTAACTAACTAAGCTAGCTTCAAGAGGGCAAGTATATAGACATTTTAAACTATTTAGAATTATAAACTATTAGGTAGGTAGGTAGGAAAGGGGGATGCAGAAAGCAGTATCTGCCTCCTACACCCACACTCGGAGACCAATAAGATCCATTGCGTTACTCTTTCATGTATTAAGGATAGAAAAGAGAGAGAGAGAGAGAAAGTTTCCAAAGATATAGTACAAGAGAAAATAATAAAAATTAAAAAAAAGAGTTAGTAGGAAATAAAATAGAAGAAAGTAAAACATATTCTCTACGAGCCCCATTGCATGTTCACCAGCCACCCGATCCCCATGATGAATCCGATAATATTCCCCAGCTTGCACTTTGAAACATCACCCAACTCATCGTGGAATCGTTTACCTAACCACTTTAGCCTGTGATTATGTAGCCTTGGGCAGTGACAGACAATGTGTTCCACAGTTTCCAACTCCTCCTCATCCTCACACATCCTACAATAATCCGGAGTGTCGCGATCCCATTTACTTTATAAACTATTAAATATTTAAGGAAATTAAATAGTTATTACTTAAGTAGTTTTTAAATTTAAATAGATACTTTATTTAAAATATGTATAGGAGTTTTACTTGTAAACTGCCAACTGTGCCACCGAACAAACTCAAATTAGTTGTAGATTAAACAAAAGACTTAAGCAACATACTTGCAAATTAATGTTCAATGTTGTTGTTTAATTACACGGGTGGGTGTTTACAGTGGTTTCGCTACATAACGTTTTGTACTTAATTTTGCATACAATTGCCACTTTGATTTTATCAACAGTTCTGGTTGTTAAGATATACATATTTATTTTTTTACTAAAAATATTTGAGGTTCACCTTTACTTTTTAAACCATTGAAAGTGCTATATTCGGCCATGCCGAATCTACAAATACCCTTCACCATTAAGAACAATAATTTGTAGCATAGCCTAGATTTGAGATTTAATGCTTTATATTTTCAGTCATCTTGTTTCAGACGCCATCATGGATTTAACACTTTTTCAAATTTTACTGTATTTAACTGGTCAAGACCTTTCGTTAGATATCAATATTGAGAGGCTTCAAGGTGGTAGATTTTTAAATATGTATTAGATTTGAACGATATATGAATTTGTTGTACGCCACTCTGTAGTGGCGGCTATTATGGCTTTAAAACATTTTTTTAGTGTATTACATTCTCCGTTTTCTAGAAGCTGAAGCATTTGTATTTCAAGGTTTATATCTCAGTTGATTTCAAACCGATTTGTTAGTTTTTCTCAGGAATAATTTTTGAGACTTCATTTTTAAATGCAATTTCTTCATCTTGTTTAAAAATTATTTTGAAGATTAAGAAACTTGATGGATTAAAAAAAATATACATATTTTTGCATAAAAAATTTGCCAATAACTTTGCCGGTTAAGGACTAACTTTTACCAATATTTTTAAAGGCACATCATATTGCATAAGTCTATAAATTATCATAGGGTAAAAAATATCAATTTTTATGGAAAAATAGAGGCAGACTTTTTTGTGCTTAAAAAATGTTAATATTGCAATTGTGCTGGATTTAAATAAAAATGGACTTTGCTCAATCGACTTACCTATTTATAAGCTTTCACTCTTTGGGATCGGAAATAAATATTGTAGAAATTATAAACGGAATGACAAAGCTTGGCACCACAGGTGAAGTTTAATGTTATAACGAAACATTCTGGACTTATAGAATTTTATCAATAAATTGCATATTTAGAGAAAACTTTAAATAATGAACTCCAAAGTGTAAAGAATGAGCCTCGAATACCAGAGTCAACGAATCAGATACTGTGAAAAAGCCATTTTGCTCAACATTTTACACAAAATTTTCATAAACTCGACACGTTTAAGAAGTAAAGCCGACCGCTTGTGAATTGACCTTATAAAAGTCTGAGTAACAATAAAACAAGTAAGAGCACTACATTCGACTGTGCCGAACTTTAGATACCCACTATCAATTCTGTTTTCTAGTTTTTATACCCTACACAGTGAAAAGGGTATATATAGGTTTGTCATTCCGTGTGAAATTTCTACAATTTTCATTTCCGACCCCATAAAGTATATATTTTCTGAAAGCTTATGAATAGGGGAGTCGATTAAGCTCTGTCCAGTCTGTCCGTCTGTCCATCTGACCGTCTGTCCGTGTGTATGTTGAAATCAACTTTTTGAAGCCCCCCGATATCGCTTGGACTCGGGTGAGGTATTAAAATATCAGAAATATTCGGGAGTAGATCGCTATTGAAAATCAGAAACATCGGTACATAAACAACTGAGATATGAGCAAAAACCCACGACCACCTCGATTTTTTTTTTCACAAAAACAACATTACAACAACAACATACATACATACAAACGTGTATACTGGTTAGAGAAAACGTGGCATCGAATCCCAGCTGAGCCAAAAATTTTTTTTTTTTTAATTTTTTTTTATTAGTTTTTTATTTTTTATTTAATATATTATTTATATTTTTATTATTATTATTTTTTTTAATTTTTTTTTGTTTTTTTTTATTTATTTTATTTTTTTGTTTTATATTTATTATATATATTTTAATTATTTTTTTTTTTTTTTTTTTAATTTTTTTTTATTTTTTTTTTACATACATACATAAATTTACAATTTTACAATGGGATGTTTTTATATATGTATGTTTTTTATATGTATGTACGTATTTCATATGGGATGAATGGTGATACAAACTACTGTTATTGCATGACTACACGTTGTGAAGGGTATATATTTAAGATTCGGCACGGCCGAATATAGCGCTCTTACTTGTTTACCATAAAATTTATATTTTTATTAATAAATGTAATCATTGTAAAATATGGACAATTAGTTTAGTTTCAGTATTAACTATTTCCTAGTTATCTAATTTCTCGATTGGCCATTTTGTTTTTGCAATTTAATTACACATGACTAGGGCCATTTCAATGACTGTGCTGTTTGCATGCAAAAAGTACTCACTTCTAGAAAATTAAAGTTGATTCTACATTGATCTCGTCTTATCAAAGTGATGTTGCAAAATGTGGTTAAAAATTTTGTGAAAGATCGGATGCCTGCTGATGTGCTAGAGGTGGACAGTTGCCCTAAGTGATATTTCGTAATCAATTTCTGCATAATATTGGTTTTAATCAAACTGAATTTGGGTGTTTTAAGAAGTAATGATCACCTTAAGTTTGTTCAATCTTATTAATAAACTAATAAAAATAATGTTATCGGCTTAGTAGTTTTAAAATTATAAGCATAAAAAGTAGCTACTAACACAAATCTATGCTTATTACCGGAAAGAAAAGTTCACCGTTTGCCTTCGAATATAAATTTTTTTACAAAGTAATTTCGAATAAGATCCGAACTTAGGAATCACCTTTTTACATTTATTACTCCAAGGGCTCAATTCTCTCATTTTTTGAAACTATAAGCTGAAAAGTTTTTATACAAAAAATAGTATGGTGACACCATATGATATGACACACAAAAAGTTTTAATTTCACAGTTTCACAGAACTATTATTTTGCAATAAGAGCAATTAAATAAAAAAATAAAATAAAAACCCGAACAGCTGTACAAATTTGGCAACGAAGTAGTCATGGTGATATCCTCTAAGCGAGAGAGGGTTGCCATTGTTGGTTTTAACACTTACTAACTAGATTCGTTTATTGTCTGCAAGAAGAAAAGCAAGTGAATTGAAATATAGGTTTTTGTTGTATGAAATCATTTGCCTGGAATAAGAGTCCATATTTAGTCCATACTTAGTTTTTTTAGTCTCATTACCTGGTGTGATTTTTTTGTTTGTGGGTGTGTGATAAACCACCCCAATTCGGCTTGGTTAAGCCGTGCATACCAGCGACGTCGACAATCTAATCACTTTCATTTGTAGCAAAAAAGTGGTATCACAAAATTTCACCCATGTCCACATGATAAAAATGGCAACAAAAAATATAAAATAATATTTCTTGCTGTTATATAGTTTCTTAAAGACAAAGTTAGTAGAATTTTTGCAAACTTAAATTTTAGTTCCTGAACTGGTGCAGTGGTCTTACAACAGGGTAAAGTTTCTGATAATCAACCGCCTCTACTTGTATGGCAAGTTTTATAATAATTGATGACACAGTAAGCAAATCTTCCTTGCAGTATCTATCGGCACCTTGCTAGAAAGCTCGAGACTATATAAATCCTAAGTAGTTTTTTATTAAGAGGCAATTTCTGTTGATCAGCGATAGAATTAGATCTAGTATGCTGAGAGATGTAAATAAAACAATCTTAAATAAGTCGAACAAGCAACCAGTTAACTCTCTCGAAAGTCAAAAGCATCCCAAAACGTTAATGGTTGAGTAAGTTCTAACACAGGGTCAAGAATCTGTCATTAGACCACCGGCTTCTCTTTACTTGCTTGGGAATAACCACATTTGCCACTTGATCTCCGAAGAGTCCTTACTAATAACCAGTCTACAATAAGTTCTAGCAGCTTACCGACTATTGGGTGGTTATATTCTGAATTAAAAGTTATCGACAAGAGACGGGAAATTTTTTTACTTGTGAAAAAAAATTAAACAAATATCAAGTTGTGAAAAAATATTGATTCATTCTCAGTTTCTTATCCCTGAAAAATTATTCCAGCTTTTTTAATTGTTTCATTTGATTACTAATTTGAAATCGACTTAAGCCAAATTGAAAATATTTATATTTTTACAAATTACTTAACATACAGCCATACAGCCATATACATACATACATATATACATACATACATACATACATACATACATACATACTTACATACATACATACATACATACATACATACATACATACATACATACATACATACATACATACATACATACATACATACAGCCATACAGCCATATACATACATACATACATACATACATACATACATACATACATACATACATACATACATACATACATACATACATACATACATACATACATACATACATACATACATACATACATACATACATACATTTTAGCAAAATAAAGTTAAATTCCAAAAAAATACAGAAATGTTGATTTGTTGCGATTTTTATTTTATTAAAAAAAAACCCCGCCTTCTTGTATGTGGCGCAAATAACAATCTAATTTCAAATTCAAAAAGAATATGTAATAAATATGAAAAAAAAGTAAATGCATAATGTTTAAAAGTAGGTAACTAAACAATTGATATGATTCGGTAATTGATTGAAAAAAAAACAAAGAATTGGTAACATACTTAGTTAGTTAGTTAGTGGCTGCTATAGTTAGAAACAGTTGCTTGTGCCTGCTAAGCTTACACATACACAACATATAGTAAATATTGGCATAATTAAGTCATATTTTTCCTTTTTTTTTTAAACGAAATCGGTTCGTTTGGGTACGGTTGGTATGTCAGCTGTCTGCAGTACAAGTAATTTTGAAAGTAAAATGCCAAGTGAATTGCCTTAAACCAATTAACCATAACATACCACTAGTAGAAATATAATTCTATTACAAAAATGTTTAAAGTTAATATTTGTGTGTGTAACTTTTTGCGTACTTACCATTAGATACCATAAGGGCTAAAATTAACAATTTAAAAGCCATATTTAGTAACGTGTTTCTTCCCTCTCTCTCTTTATTTACTTTTTTGTTGTAGTGATTGAAAGTTTATTACGTTAAACAATTAAATACGTTTATAAATTATTTTTTAATTTCGATTTATTTTTTTTTCAAAATTTGCATACGTTTACACGAACAGTCGTTAAAAAAATGTTTTAACAAGTATTAGTGAGTTGTAGCAGTTGGCTTTTATTGGTGGCTTACGTTTTTCGGTAAAACTTGTGTTTCGTTTATTTTAGTTCCGTGCGAAAAGTACGTTTTAACGGTTACACGTTCCAAACTAAACTAAACATCATTATTTTAAACCAAAGTTTGCAAAGCTTATCTGTCATTTACTTGTTGTACCATGTGTTTTTTCTGTGTGTGTGTGTGTTTATTTCTCTGTGTATTTTTGGTTGTTATTTTTTGAAATCTCTCCCTTTTGCCAAAAAATCTTTACAATTTAAACGAAATATTTAATTTTTCATTATTTTAATTTCAAATTCATAAGTGTCAGTTCATTTTATTTGTTATCTTTTAGGGCATACATATGTTTGAGAGTCATAACAATTTTATTTATAAAGGACTCACAAACGACAGGGAAGTTAAAAAGTTAACAGTAAACTATGACATATATTTCGGTAATCAGCGAAATAGGCAATAGATTTTATTTTTAAATATAACTAGCCAAACCCGGCGCGCGTTGCTACGCCCCTTAATGAATTTGAAATGCGTTCTGAATTTTAATTGAATATCAAGTGCAAAAACCTAAATATTATAATTTTTTTTATGGGCGTGGCATTGCTCACTTTTTTAATCGCGAAATTGTAAAGTCATAACAGCTCAATATGTGTGCAAAGTTTCAGAAGAATCGGACCAGTGCAAGTACCTCAAAATTATAATGGTTTTTATGGGTGTGGCCCTGCCCACTTTTCTTTTCACGAAATTGTAAAGTCATAATATCTCAATATGTGTGCAAAGTTTCAGTATAATCGGTCCAGTGCAAGTACCTCAAAATGATACCTGTTTTTTATAGGCATGGCACTGCCAACTTTTCTAATCACGAAATTATTTAGGCATGGCAGCTCGATATGTGTGCAAAGTTTCAGAAAATTCGGTCCAGTGCAAGTAGCTAAAACTGATAACTAATTTTTTGTGGGCGTGGCCCCGCCCACTTTTTAATCACGAAATTATAGAGTCATGACAGCTTAATATGTGTGCAAAGTTTCAGAAAAATCGGTCCAGTGCAAGTACCTCAAAATTTAAACTTTTTTAGGGTCGTGGCCCCGCCTACTTTTCTTATCACAAAATTTTTTAGTCATGACAGCTCGATATGTGTGCAAAGTTTCAGAAAAATCGGTCAAGTGCAAGTTGCTAAAACTGATAACTAATTTTTTATGGGCGTGGCCCCGCCCACTTTTTTCCACCCATAAACACTCCCTGGTATGTGTACAACAACTTACCAAAGTTTGAGCCCGATCGGTTTTACAGTTTCGGAGTCTATAGCTAACACACACACACACACACACACACACACACACACACACAGAGTTTCACTTTTATATATATAGATTAAAAATATCCTCCTTTCAAAATATTAGTCTATTTAGTTCCAATACGGCAACGCTAAAGGCGAAAAATATATTGTAGAAACAATTTATATCATAAAAACAAACATTTGTTTAAGATTTTCGGCCATATTTACTTTTGATTTGTAGTTGTCAACTCTAGTTAAAATTGACTTTTTATTATTTAACTATTTATTTATTGGTTAACTTAACAATAACAAGTAACAGTGCTATATTGGTCCGTGCCGAATCTTATATACCCTTCACAACGTGTAGTCATGCAATAACAATTGTTTGTATCAATCACCATTCATAAAAAACATGTCAAAACCATACATATAAAAACATCCCATTGTAAAATTATAAATTGAGTATGTATGTTTTTCTAAAAAAAAAAATTACAAAAAATATATATTAAAAACAAAAAAAAAGACAATAAAAAAATACAAAAAAAATTTAAAAAAAAATTAAAAAATATTTTTAAAAAAATATATTAAAAAACAAGTAAGAGCGGTATATTCGGCCGTGCCGAATCTTATATACCCTTCACAACGTGTAGTCATGCAATAACAGTAGTTTGTATCACCATTCATTTCATATGAAATATTTACATACAAATAAAAAACAAACATATATAAAAACATTCCATTGTAAAATTATAAATTTACGTATGTATGTTAAAAAAAAAATAAAAAAAAAAAATTAAAAAGAAAATTTAAAAAAAAAAATTAAAAAAAAAAAATTAAAAAAAAAAATTAAAAAAAAAATTTTTTAAAAAATAATTAAAATATATATAATTAATATAAAACAAAAAAAAATAAAAAAAAAATTAAAAAAAAAAAATAATAAAAATATAAATAATATATTAAATAAAAAATAAAAAAAAAAATAAAAAAAAATATTAAAAAAAAAAAAATTTCAGCTGGGATTCGATGCCACGTTTTCTCTAACCAGTATACACGTTTGTATGTATGTATGTTGTTGTTGTAATGTTGTTTTTGTGAAAAAAAAATTGAGGTGGTCGTGGGTTTTTGCTCATATCTCAGTTGTTTATGTACCGATGTTTCTGATTTTCAATACCCGAATATTTCTGATATTTTAATACCTCACCCGGGTCCAAGCGCTGTCGGGGGCAATATGAAAATTTGATTTTGCCACGTCCTTCCGCTAGCAGACCAAAAATCAAAAATCAGACTTCACAGTGTCACCCGCCAAAATATACTGAAGATTCCTCAAAATCGGCCCAGCCGTTTTGGAGTCCATACGTTACATACATACATACATCCTGTATTATATATATAAGAAGATATCTCTCTTTCATCGTTAATATTTTTATTAAACTCAATGTCTTTAATTACCAATAGTTTATAGTCTATAGTATAACAAACCACTTTTTTTTTCGCAATTTGAGATATTGCTAAAATGTTGTTCTTTGTAAAGCATTTATCGCAATTTTGATTTAAACAAATAAGAGTGCTATATTTGGCGGTGCCAAATCCGAAAACACCCTTTGTCATCATGTAAAAAGGCATAGCGAACACATCGTAGTTTAGCCTAGATTTCAGATTTAAGAGAGCTGGTATACCCTGTACCTGTTTTCGGTCTTTTAGTGTCCCTCTTTTTCAACCTAACCTAAGGCTATATGATATTATTTTTTCCGATGCCATATAAATATATGTATTTTTTTAGATTTTTAATTAATTAGCTGTATTTAAATAGTTAAGCTCTTTTATTTGATACCCATATTTTACTGTATTCTACTGTTCGAGCCCTTCCTTTTATTTGTTACCAATGTTGAGGCAATTGAAGTGAATGCATTTTTAATTACTAGATTCGACTTATATATGAATTTATTATACGCAATTTTTTTATTAGCGGCCATCATAGATTTTCAACTTATTTATAGCGTATTTTATTTCCATATCGCTTTAATCTGTTTTTCGAAAGCTGAAAAAATCGAATTTTGTCTTTGAATTTTAGAAAAACACCAAAGTTGTTGTACTTTAGTGCTTATATCTTAGTAAGTCTCCCGCCCATTTGTCAGTTTATCTCAGGAATAATTTTCAAGACTCTGGTTTGTAGTTGGATTTCTTTAGGATGTCCAAAATTTATTAAAAATCCGGAGTAACTTGATATATTTAAAAAAGGTATATAATAAAAAAAATTGCCTATAACTTTGCCGATTAGTGGCCGATTTATCCAAATTTTTTTACGAAAAGTTTTAGGAAACCTATCTATTAATTATATTAGGCTGAAAAATATTAATGTTTATGGTCAAAATATGAGAAAAAAAAAACAGAGACAATCCTGTTTATATGCTTACATCTCAGAAAGTTATGGGACAATTGTGCTGGATTTCAATAGCAATTCATTTCCGGATATTTGCAAAATATTAATATTAAGTATAGATCTCTGCAACATTTGGAGGCTTCGAAAGGTTGATTTCAGACAACACACGGACATACAGAGTGAAGCAAAGTGATCAAACGACTTTCCTCTTCCTTTAGAAGATACATGAGGTCGGAAATGAATATTTCAGAAATTACAAATTGAATGACAAAGCTGTATACAGCCATGGCATCACAAGTGAAGGGTTATAACATTTAAAAAAAATATATAATAACTTTTACTCACTCTTATTTAGTTTGTATGTATGTATGTTGTTGTTGTAATGTTGTTTTTGTGAAAAAAAAATTGAGGTGGTCGTGGGTTTTTGCTCATATCTCAGTTGTTTATGTACCGATGTTTCTGATTTTCAATACCCGAATATTTCTGATATTTTAATACCTCACCCGGGTCCAAGCGCTGTCGGGGGGCTTCAAAAAGTTGATTTCAACATACACACGGACAGACGGTCAGACGGACAGACTGACAGAGCTTACTCGACTTCCCTATTCATAAGCTTTCAGAAAATATATACTTTATGGGGTCGGAAATGAAAATTGTAGAAATTTCACACGGAATGACAAACCTATATATACCCTTTTTCACTGTGTGAAGGGTATAATAATAAAAATGTAAATCTATATATATAAAAGTGAAACTCTGTGTGTGTGTGTGTGTGTGTGTGTGTGTGTGTGTTAGCTATAGACTCCGAAACTACAAAACCGATCAGGCTCAAACTTTGGTAAGTTGTTGTACACATACCAGGGAGTGTTTATGGGTGAAAAAAAGTGGGCGGAGACACGCCCATAAAAAATTAAATATAAGTTTTAGCTACTTGCACTTGACCGATTTTTCTGAAACTTTGCACACATATCGAGCTGTCATGACTAAATAATTTCGTGATAAGAAAAGTGGGCGGGGCCACGCCCCTAAAAAAATTTTAATTTTGAGGTACTTGCACTGGACCGATTTTTCTGAAACTTTGCACACATATTGAGCTGTCATAGGTTTATAATTTCGTGATTGAAAAAGTGGGCGGGGCCACGCCCATAAAAAATTAGTTATCAGTTTTAGCTACTTGCACTGGACCGAATTTTCTCAAACTTTGCAAACATACTGAGCTATCATGACTTTACACTTTCGTCTTTAGAAAAGTGGGCAGTGCCACGCCCATTAAAAAATAGGTATCATTTTGAGGTACTTGCACTGGACCGATTTTTCTGAAACTTTGCACACATATTGAGTTGTCATGACTATGCAGTTTCGTATTTAGAAAAGTGGGCAGTGCCACGCCCAAAAAAAAAGGTATCATTTTGAGGTACTTACACTGGACCGATTTTTCTGAAACTTTGCACACTTATTGAGCTGTCATGACTATATAGTTTCGTAATTAGAAAAGTGGGCAGTGCGATTAAAATTCATGAAGGGGCGTAGCAACGCGCGCCGGGATTGGCTAGTAATATATAAAATAAAAAAAATTTTTTTTGGCTCAACTGGGATTCGATGGCACGTTTAATCTAACCAGTATATAAGTATGTTGTTGTTGTAATTGTGAAATAAAACGAGGTGGTCGTGGTTTTTTGCTCATATCTCAGAAAGTTATGGAGCGATTGTGCTGAATTTCAATAGTGATTCATTCCCGGATATTTCCAAGAGATTGATACCATACACAAATCTGAGGAACATATAGTTGCTTCTAAAAGTTGATTTCAACCAACACACGGACAGACGGTCAGGGCTTAATCGACTCCTCTATTCATAAGCTTTCATAAAATGTAATAAATTAATGTTTTCGATCTTTTTAATTTATATAAACAGTTGTTTTTTGTATTGAGCTTGAGATCACTTTCTTTTATAAAAAATAGTTTTAATTTTATTTTCCAATATTTCGCTACCACATTGGGTAGCTTCTTCCTGCCTTTTTTAAAAAATTTTTTGTTATTTCCCTGAAGAAGCTACCCAATGTGGTAGCGAAATATTGGAAAATAAAATTAAAACTATTTTTTATAAAAGGAAGTGATCTTTCAGAAAATATATACTTTATGGGGTCGGAAATGAAAATTGTAGAAATTACAAACGGAATGACAAAGCTATATATACCCTTGTGCACCACAGGTGAAGGGTATAATATATTATTATAAAGTTAGAAAAAATGTATACCATTTAGAACAGAATATGACATCGTTCTAAAGTTCCATCTTTTCAATTTATACGCAGGTAAAATTTTAAAGTACACTACCGTAAAAATCCCACTTAATTTAAGCGATGACACGGGATTTGTTGACTTTGAAAACATCGGTCGAATGTGCCTCATTGACATTAAAATGAAAATTTAGAAACTTATAAACGAAAAAGTCTATTCGAGACCACAAATCGCAGTATTTTTGTGGCTTATTCACGTCACCTTCTCGAAAAATAACCAGACCCATATAACGTTTGGATAAAACAACATATCGTAAGCATTAATTCAGGAACAAAATAAATTCATTGTCATCTGTAACGATCATTGTTGACAGTTGTGACCTCTCCAAAGTACGGCAATGTCTCATATATAGCAATTTGTAAGCATAGCCAAATATTATAAAATGATGATTTTTATGTCAAAATTTCAATGTTCATCCCAACGGCTCAAAGCTTACTTGTCAAATAAGCAGCTTATCAGTGACTACAAATTTTGAGTTTTTGGGTTTTTCGGAACTTTTGACTAAAAATTTGGTGATTTGAGGCCTTCTTCACACGATGTTTTTTTGATAAATGCACAACATGCCCACCACGGACTTTCAACATTGACCGGCCGTAATTGAAAAACCTTTTACTACATGATGTTTAATAAGTGAGAACTTAAAAGAAAGATCTTTGTTCACTTGTTTAAGTTATAAACGTTGTAAAGTTTTTCGTTACATTACAACATTACATTCACATACTTATTTATGAGCTCATGAAATCATCAGTCCATATATATTTATATACAGTGCTGTCTGGGTAGAGTGAACCCCTAATGCTATTAATACCTCGTTAGAGTGAACAGCAGAATGTTTACATTGACTACTCTGTAGAGTGAACACTCATGAACCCTTATGAGTGAAAATACTTTTTTTTAGGTTTGGCGAAGGAGAAAAACAATAAAAAAAAATACAAAAATTAAAGAGAACATAAAATAACGGTAAAGTAACGATTCTTTTAGAATAAGTTAACAAGTTACTCTCACAAATACGTATTATATGAAGTGTTAATTTAAGTCTGCGCGCATGTTGCATGAAGGTCGTGTCTCAAAGTTAATTTTTCATTTTTTCCAGTCATAAATTTAAACTTTAGTATTACATGGAAATAAATAAAATTTATAACCTATAAATACATTTAAAATAAATAAATTAGTTTTTTAAATAAAATAAAAAAATGAACCTTGGTTTAGTGAACAACCTGGGTATAGTGAAATCGCTGCAATAATTAGTTCACTCTACCCAGACAGCACTGTATATATATTTATTGTATGAAATATAACTAAACTCTGACTAAAGTTTTAACACAAATTAACTAGCAATTGATAGCCAATATTCATTAATTAAGTTCTCTGCATCCAAAAAACGTAAAATAAATTTTAATGAAGATATCCTAATACTTTTCAATAAAATTCTGACAATACTCGTACATATGGGAAAATTCTTTTCTTATTATACCCTACACTATAGATGAAGAGGGTGTTTTAAGTTTTTTTACACTCTCCTTAAGTACACCTTTAGACGTTGAATTACTTTTTGTTTAAAACAAATTAAAATGCTGTATTCGGTCGTGCCGAGTCTGGAAATGCCCTTCAACATCTTGTACATAGGTGTAGTGACCACAGCGTAACTTAGTCTAGATTTCAGACAATTTGATTTATTATTTCCAACGCCATACTTGACTTTATATTTTAGTATAGTTAGGTGTATTATACTAGTCAAGTTCTTACATTTGATACTAGTCAAGCCCTTTCATTGATAGGGTTGATGAAATGAAAATTATCCGCCAGTTTGTTTCTGACGCCATAAAGCTCTTTCATGTGAAAAACGTAAGTTCAATTATTCTTATAAAGATTTTATCCACTTTATAACATCCTATTATATAATTAAATTAATGTATGTGTAAAACATTAAACAATTTTTTTTGGCTCAGCCGGGATTAGAAACCAGGTTCGCTCTAACCAGTATACCACGCTTGTAGGAATGTGTTGTGAAGTAACGAGGTGATTCCTTGGTTTTTTCCTTATATCCTTTATACTGATCTGCTTCCGAATATTTCTGATATTTCGGTACCACACATGGGTCTGAGCGATATCGGAGAGCTTCAAAAAACTGATTTCAACATACACACGGACAGACGGAAATTGCTCAAACTACTTTCCCTGTCATAAGCTTTCAGAAAATAATAACGAATATTGTAAAAATTTCACACAGAGTGACAAATTTACCATTACACTTACTGTATATTGTATGTATAATAAGAGATACATATGTATATGATAATTTTTCGTCTATCCATTTATGATTTACCATTTACTTTGCCATAACCACTACTGACCCATGAAGACAGGAACAATGCAATAGACAGGAACATACTTATATTGTGTTTACCCATTAAAACAAATTAAAAAGTATTGACACTTCGTCAAACCACTCACCGAAAATAGTCAACAAAAATGGGGACTTGAGACGAAGGAATCTAGGCTACTCTTAGAGATATTCAATTTTGTAACTATAACTTCTGAGGTCAAGAACGAACTTTAATTATTTGTTTGTATGTTGTTTGGCTTTTACTTATTTAAATAACTTTTATATCCTTCACCTATATATGTACTTTACTTTCTCATTCCCTTTATAATTTCTACAATATATCCTACCCCATTAAGTATTTATATATTTTCCGAAAAATGGCCATCTGTCTGTGTGTTGGTTGAAATCAACTTTTAGAAGACCCCACACATACCATAGATCTGTATGTGATATTAATCTTGTGCAAATTTTCGGGAATGAATCGCATTTGAAATTCAGCACAATCGCCTTATAACTTTATGAGATATAAGCAAATAAACATGACTAACTCTGGTTTTTCCCATATTTTACCACCAGAATAAACATTTTTCAGCCATAGAATAATTTACAGGTACCTTTGCTACTATTTGTAGATATAATATGTCTCTAAAAATATTCCTGAAAAATTTTGGATAAAGCGTGCTCTAATCGGTAAAGTTATAGGCAAAATTTTTTTTTAAAGATATTGTAATAAAATTTACAAACTAAAATCAATTTTCAGCTTCTAGACAACCGAGAGAGTCAATATTGGTATCATCTAAAAGAACTTGACTAGCGCAATATAAGCACTAAAAAAAAAAAAAAATTCATGTTAGACGCCACTTCAAAATGGCGGACAATAAATTTATATATGAGGCAAATCTGGTATTTTAAAATGTAACTCCTTCAACCCCCGCAATATTGGTATCAAATGAAGGGGCTTGACCAGTAGAATACAGTAAATTATTAAAAGAATTTAAATCCAAGATGGCGTCTAACAAAATGGTGGATCAATTTTTTTTAACCCCATAAAAATGGGTATCAAATGAAAGGGCTGGACTAGTAGAATACAGATAACTACTTAAAAATTCAAAATCAAGGATGGCGTCGGAAAGAATACTAAAGAAAAATGGCGTATAACATGAAATATAGGTTAAGCTACGAAGTGGGATTATACCTATGTACATGATGGTAAAGGGCATTATCAGTTACGGCACGGCCGAATATAGAACTCTTACTTATTACCATAATAATCAACATTCTTCAAGCCTAGGATAATATACCTCTACGGCTGGCTATTCGTAATTTTTTTGGACAAAAATATATTTTAAAAAATATTTTTTTTTTCAAATATGTGTATCAATTAACAAAAGCTAATAATTTTTTTGACTCACTGAAGATACTAAAATACAATCCGTATTCTCGAAAATATAAGTATGTACTTCAATGTTTTTCCTAAAGTTTACAAAAATCGTCGGAAATAAAAAAACCAAAAACGCTGACTAATCTATAATAAAGAAATCAAACTAAATGTCCATTCAACGCTTTATAAATGTATCGATAATATTTTTTAATAAAGAATATATCGAAAAATATTTTTTTGAAAATTAAGATTTAACCAAAAATATGAACAGAATAGAATATGAATCTTTTTTAAGCATACAAATTATATCAAATATTTTTTATAAAAGTAGATTTTTTTTTTAAAATAATTTTAACAAAAGTTACGAAACTTTAGGAATTAAAAAATTATAAATCATTAAATGTAATTCCAATCATATTACGTAGTTATAGATTGATAAGTTCTAACTGTTATAAATTTTCTGCAGATTTAACATTATAATATACATATGTATGTATGAAAATATTTAAAAATGTAATGTTTATAAAGGGTGATTTTTTAGCTATTATCTTTTTGGCAACACTGGTTTAAACAGCTGGCGCACGTTTCGTGTTTTGTTTCACTGTCAAACATCTTCAGTTTGGTCTATAATATAACCATGAATCGTCTTACAAACGAACAACGCTTGCAAATTATTGAATTTTACTATCAAAATGCTTGCTCTGTTAAGAAAGTTCATCGCGCGCTTCTTATCGAAAAATTGTGTTCAGCGACGAAGCTCATTTTTGGCTCAATGGGTACTTTAATAAGCAGAATTGTCGATTTTGGAGTGAAGATCAGCCAGAAGCATTGCAAGAGCTACCAATGCATCCAGAAAAAGTAACAGTTTGGTGCGATTTATGGGCTGGTGGCATCATTGGACCGTACTTCTTCAAAGATGATGCGAATCGTAACGTAACTGTGAATGGTGAGCGCTACCGTGAGATGATATCCAACTTTTTTTGCCCAAAATGCAAGAGCTTGACTTGCATGACATGTGGTTTCAACAAGACGGTGCCACAATGGACTTATTGAGAGGCGAGTTCGGTGAACATTTTAGTTCACGTTCGGGACCGGTCAATTGGCCACCTAGATCGTGCAATTTAACGCCTTAAGACTATTTTTTGTGGGGCTATGTTAAAGCTCATGTCTATACAGACATGCCCGCTTCAATTGACGCATTGGAAGACAACATTGAAGCATTTATTCATGAGATGCCGGCCGAAATGTTGGAAAGAGTATGCCAAAATTGGACTAAGCGGATGGACCATTTAAGGCGCAGTCACGGTCAACATTTGCATAAAATAATCTTCAAACATTAAATTATATGGACCGTACTATCGATTAAAAAAAAAAAAAAGATTTCATGCATTTTTCTAAATTTGATGTGTTTTTTTTTAACTAACATATAGCTCATAAAAAATCACGCTTTAGGTACCATTTTCAACGATGTGTCTAATTTATTATAGTTTTTGTTGTTACTGGTTGTTACTGCCAACAAAACATAAATACAAAATGATTAAAAAAAAGCTTAACGTCCATTTGGTATGATTGAAAGGAAAAGCTTTCAAACATTTTCAAGGCATTCTTTGTATAAATGTTTGTACTTATGTATGTATCTATGTATGTATATATAAGTACAACATGTTCAATGTGAAATGATAGTGAAAACATGTTGCGTTGCTAATCATGCACAGAAGAATTTTGTTGCAGTGTTGGTGCGATGCATGCTTCTTTCAATATTTATTTGTAAGTAAAGGGTGGTTAAATTTTTGTATTGGTTGACATAAGCTCTTATTTTTATACCCTTCACATGACAGTGTATAAGGATATATGTGTCATATCGTGTGAAATTTCTACAATATTCATTTCCGACTTCATAAAGTATATATTCTGAAAGCTAATGAATAGGGAAGTCGATTTGAAGCCCCCGATATTGCCAAAAGGTTGCCCGTGTAAGGTATCAAAATATCAGAAATATTTGAGAGCATATTGGTATTGAAAATCAACATTCTCGCCGTATAACTATCTGATATACATATAAGCAAATTAACACAAATGCCTCTGTTTTTTAGCTTATTTTTACCACAAAAATTTAAATTTTCCAGCCCTAGGATTATTTATAGAAATGATTGTTAATATTTATAAATTTGGTATGCCTTTGGAGATAATCATGAACAATTTTGGACAAATTGGTCACAAATCGGCAAAGTTACAGGCAAAAAATATTTTTTTTTTTAAATATATCAAACTCCTAAATAAGTTTTGAACACGTTTAACATACCAAATTATAAACCGTAATCTCAGAAATAATTTCTAAGAAAAACTAACAAATCGGTTTGAAACCAATTGAGATATAAACACCTAAAATTTACAAACGAAAATAGATATTTTCCAGTTTTTATACAACCAAGAGAGCCAATATGGGGATCAAAGGCCTTGAGTATTAAAATACAATTAGATATGAAAAAAGAAAAAATTCAAAATGGCGTCCTAGATTAAATTGCGAATATATGAGTCAAATATAGTAGTTATAACCTTGTAACCTTTAACCCCCACAATATTAGTATCAAATAAAAGGGCTTGACCAGTACAATGTAGTAAACTATTAAAAAAAGTGCAAAATCCAATATGGCGTCTGAAAGAAAATGGTGGAGCAAAATAGCGTATTGCATGAAATCTAAAGTCTAGGCCAAGCCACGATGTGCTCATTATACCTTTGTACATGACGTTGAAGGGTATTTTTAGATCCGGCACAACCGAATATAGCGCTATTTCTTGTTTTATGCACATTTGTTTGAAGGTTGCATTGTTTATCTAGCCTAAGGTATTGGGTTGATCGGTCGGTTGTCTTAATTGGCTTGCTTGTTGTTTGGTCGAGTTAACTAATTGAATGTATCGCTAAATGCTGTGTTACTCATTCATTCACCTATTGCCAAATCACGAAATCTTATCAAAGTATCGTTATTTTTTATGTGTGTTTTTTTTTAGTTTTTTTTTGTTTTGTTAAAACCTTTTTAATTTTATTAAATTTTTTTTTAATTTTTGTGTGTACATTATGTGTGTTTTTTTATCTCATTAAAGCAATGTTACCCTGGAAATTTGATTGACATGTGTAAGTATATTGTATGTACTATGTGTGTAACATTTGTGTAAACATGTATACAAACATTCACATAACACTATTCGCATTACATAATTTTGAATAAACTGCCTTTCAACAATATGTAACACTTAATAGCTGTACCAATAAATAGTTTAGGTGGGTTTATGTCGCTTAATTATCATTTTATTTGGCAACACATACAAATCGCAAGAGTTATTGATTCAAATATTGTCTGAATTTGACACATGTGTGTTCACATCCGATTTATTATTTCCTTTTTATGTATTAATTGAACATTAAAGTCAAAAGCATACACCACAAAGACTACGTTTTTGTACAAAGCAATGTTTGAAAATTGTAATACATACTTGTACTATAGTTTAATTGGTTTCAACACAGCGACTATCCCAATTGACACAAGTAAGCTTTTTAATGGGATTTTGAAAATATTACACGAAGCTTTGATACTGTGGTACTAAATGAATATAAATAATATACATACATAATAACTTTTATCTCAAATTTCTTTGAAATTTTTTTATTTGTTGAAAAATTTTATTATTCTATTAGTATGTATGTATATTGATTTTTTTTTTTTTTTGGAAAAAATCAAATTGATTAAAAAAATTCTAGAAAAAATGTTTGTTAATTATACATTTAAATTGCTTATAAGTAGATAATTTACAGAAAATTTTCTTTTAAGAGAATTTTTAGAATTTTTAAAAGAAAAAAATTCATCAATAATTTCTTTTAAATAGACAATAACGGACAAATTATTTAAAAATCAAATTTTAAAATTAAAAGAAAATATATCGTAAATTTTTCATAAATTTATTTCAAATTAAAACTAAATATGAGCTATAATATTGAACATTTTTAAAATTAATAACAAATAATATATGTATACTAGCTGACCCGGCAAACCTTGTTTTGCCATATAAATTACGATAGTCAAACAAAAAATAACTAACTTTTTGTGTAAATATGAAAAGATATGGTATATGACTGCAATAGAGCTCTGTAAACAATGACGGCCTATAAAAATAACAAGGATCTATTTAACTAACTAATTTCAAATGTATGGCCTTGTGACGGCTCTGTGGTCTTTTCTAATATATTTTGACCCTTTCAGATCAAAATTTAATTATTTATCTATCTGTTTAATAAAAACCTAAAAGCATTCTTTTCAAATGAAATTTTTTAATTTTTTTTTGGGACTTATTTTATTGGGAGTTGTTTTAATTTACTTGGAACCAGTGTTGCCATTTTCACTGCGATCGCAGTTTTTCACTGCGATTTGCCCGTCGTCATTGCGTAACTGCGTTTTTTTAATATCACTGCGTTTTTCAGTTTTTGGTAGTTTTCCTCTTTCTTTATCAACAACGCCTTAACATGATTTACCTCAAACGTGTTTAACACGTAAGTCTGTAAAGGCTATAATACAACAAGATAAAATTGCCACCCTGTTAAAAATATAGCAGCTAGATGGCAACATTTTCTGCTGTTACGTTACGTTGCAGTTGACTGATTAGGTCTTGAATTAAAATGTCAAAAATCCCGTTAGAAAAACATAAACAAACTATTTCGTGAAAAAAATATTTGCTTTTCAGGGCAAAAAAGTGTTAAAAAGTAAAAAAAATTTCCTTTTTTTTGTCCAAACGAAAACGACATTTTTTTATTTCTCGTCACTGCGATTCACTGCGTTTTTTTTTGTCGATTTCACTGCGATCGGCGATCGGTTGGTCGGCGGCAACACTGCTTGGTACTAACTATTTTTAACAGTATGAACTAAGTTTCTAATGAACTAGGTCCCAAAAAGTCCCTAAATTTGTATATATTTTAAAATTATAAAGTAATTGTTTTAATAAATAAATTATAAAACTTATTTCACATTATTATTATAACTGAGAAGTTGTTGGACTTAAAACTAGTTGATTGAATCCACAAAAAATGCTATCGTGTCCTAATATTATATTTTCACCTTAAAGTAGGTGAATCTTTATTGTGGCAGCAATTTATAGATTTTTTTTGTACACGAAATTATAAATAATATAAGATTTAAATTATAAGCATACCTTAGGGATGTCAGATTTTTTTCTTATCTATTAGAGTTTATTGTTGAACTATTGTTACAACTAAATTTAATTTAATGCAATTATTATTGAAACAGTACAGTCTTAAAATTTTTAGATGCCTACGAAGCCAACAGTGTTGTGGTGTTAAGCACACTATATGGTTGTAAAATATATTTTGCTCGCCTTAAAATATGTATGGCCTTTAATTTGTAAAAGTTTTAGAGTACTTATGAAGTTTGTGTCTTAAGTCTTTTGAATTCATTACACTTCGTTTATACATCTATATACATATCTGTGACTTGGAGCTAAAAGGGTCAATGACACTTTTTTGCTCTTTAGAGTTAATCATTGCATTAGATTTGTTTTTTTGCTCTTTTTCATTATGGTAAAACAGCTAAAGTCATTCTTAACACAGAACAGCTTCATAAATAAAATGCTGGACAATGTCACTATGAAAGCATATATAAAAGTTAAAGTTCGATTCCAATTTTCTCAAAAGTCAATATTTTGACATTGGCCCTTTTAGCTGCAAGCCACAGATATATAAAATTGAAACTCTGTCTGACTGTGTGTGTTAACAATAGACTCCGAAGCCGTAAAGCCGATCGGGCTCAAACTTTGGCAAGTTAAAGTGGGCGAGGCTACGCCCATAAAATATAAGTTATCATTTTTAGCTACTTGCACTTCACCGATTTTTTTGAAACTTTGCACACATATTGAACTCTCTTGATTATACATTTTCGTTATTAGAAAAGTAGGCAGTGCCACGGCCATAAAAAAAAGATATACATATATATGAGGTACTTGCACTGGACCGATTTTTTTGAAACTTCGCACACATATTGAGCTGTCATGACTATATAATTTCGAGAATAAAAAAGTGGGCAGTGCCACGCCCATAAAAAAAATGTATCATTTCAGCTACTTAAACTTCTCCGATTTTTTTGAAACTTTGAACACATATTGAGCTGTCATGACTATACAGTTTCTTGATTAGAAAAGTGGGCAGTGCCACGCCCATAAAATAGTTATAATATTTAGCTTCTTGCACTTGATATTCAATTAAAATTCAGAATGCATTTTTGTTCATTAAGGGGCGTAGCAACGCGCGCCGGTCTTTTCTAGTTAAAAATAAAAAGTAAATTCTTTTTACTCTAAACTAAAAAATCTGTAGTAAAATAAAAATCCTCCCGAATGTTCGAAAATCCTAAAGAAATTTTGTTGAAGACTTGAGCACCACAGGTAGTTGCAAAAAAAAAAGAAAAAGGAGCCACAACATTCAAAAATTCTATCCTTAACATCCTTCTATAATAAACAAAGCTGTCTGCTAACACACAAATACTCGATTTTTTTTTTAAGTTGTTAGAAATTCAATACTACATCTGATATTACTATTTAAAACATCTGCATCCAACTGAATATAAAAATAATACTCATGTATGTAGGGGTTGTTTCAAGTGAATTTTGACGATACTCTTCTACTTGCAGGAGAGGACAAAGATTGCTTATCGGTGACAGTAAAGTAACTAACTGTATTTACTTAAACACTTAAATATTGTTTAATATTACAATGTAATGTCCTCTAATTAAATTAGTTACCGCGTTTTCGATCATCTTAAATATGCACGCAATATGAGATTTTTTTAAACAGAGCATCCGTTTGTGGTAGACTGATTCATATTTTAGTTGAACTGTTAGTAAGAAGAACAATATCTTGAGAAGTTTTTTCCTATCACAATGTAAAAAGTTTTATTTAAATTTTTGCAATCAAAAGCCCAATACTTTAACCACTCACCAGTGGTGTTCATATTTATTTCCGAGCGCATAAAGTATATATTTTCGTATGACTAGGGAAGTCGATTGAGCAAAAAAAGTCTCTCCTTCTGTCTCTTTTTTTACATAATTTTTCCATAAAAAATATTTGCCAGCTCCAATGTAATTTATAGACACATTTGCTAATATTTGCAGATATGATGCCTCTAGGGCTACTTGTAAACAATTTTGGAGAAATCGGTCCCTAATCAGCAGAGGTATAGGTAAAAATTATTTAAAAAAAAAACATTTTTTAATATATAGAGTTATTAAAGCTCCCAACTTATTTTTTTACACGCCAAAGACACCAAATTGCTTACAATAGTCTCGAAAACTATTGGTGAGAAAAACTGACAAGTCATTTAGAAATCAACTGAGTTATAAGCATAAAAATACAAATTCTTCGGTATATTTCTTAAAATTTACAAACGACAATCTTTTTTTTAGCTTCTAAACAACATAAAGCAACGATAAGACCATCAAAAGAAAGGGCTTGACTAGCGAAATATATCAAAAAAAAAATCACCCTATTGGAGGATGATCTTATTTTTGGAAATGGCTACCAATGTTAAATCGGTTTTGATATTTCTGAACTACACTCCCCAAGAACGCGGAATAATCGTGTCGAGGCTGCAGTGGACGATTTTTCGACCAAAATCATAATGAGGGCAAGATCGCCCAATTTAACCGTTTCAACAATTTTTTGTGGGGTGTTTTGAAGTCCCATGTTTACGTGAACAAGCCCGAGACCCTGGAAGCTCTCAAGGACGAACCCGTTTAGCAACCAATAGTGACGGCGCCTATTTGTCCGATATCATCTTCTCGTCTTGACCAATAAAATTCTAAGGGCTCAAATAAACATAATCAAAAAACGGAATTGAAGTTTTTTATTAAGCAAAAAAATGAGAGCCAAACAACAACAGATGACTTCTTTTGGCCCACCTGTTATATACATACATAATTCAACTGTACGTGTGTGTGTATTATTGAACTCCTTCTAAACGGCTGGAACGATTTAAATTAATTTTTTTGTATGCGTTTGGGTGGAGCCCTGTATAGTTTAGATTTACAAATCAGCCCGACAAATGGTACTGCAGTTGGTATCTAGTTTATTTATCTAAAATGCAACTAAAGGGCTTTCATACTTTGTTGAATATTCTAGTCGCTTGAAATATCATGCAGGATTACATCTGTTGCGTCCGCTAGTACATTATAAAAAATTTAAAAAACTCATGATGACTGCCAGTACAAAATGACGTTCAAGACACTTCTATTTGGATCAAATGTAGTACATAATTAAAAATGTACCCATTTTAATCTTCTCAATATTGGTATAAAACAAAAGGGCTTGACCTGTAGAGTATAGTAAAATACGAAGAAGTTACAATTCAAGATAGCATCCGAAATAAAAAGTCACATATATGGGTTAAATATAGTAATTACGTCTTTACCCCCTTTAATCGCCCCTCCAAATTGGTAACAAATAACCAGTAGAATACAGCTTACTTTGAATAAGCTAAATTTTAAGATGTCGCCCTAAACAAAATGGCAGATTTTTTTTTCTCAATCCCATCAATATGGATAAAAAATAAAAGGGCTTAACTAGAAGGATACAGCTAAATATGGTTAAATTCAAAATTGAAGATGGAGTCGGAAATAATAAAGCAAAATTTTGATATCTAGGCTATGCTACAATATGGTCATTATACCTATGATGGTGAAGGGTATTAGCAGATTAAGCACGGCGGAATATAGCATTCTTACTTGCTTTAGTTAAGATCAGTTCGCAATTGATTACTATGTAAAAACAATTTCGGCTTGAACAAAAATTCGTTCAACATGGCCCGATAACGATCGCCATTGACTACGGTTACTCCTGGCTCATTTTCGAAGAAAAATGGCCCAATTATGCATCTGGACCAAAATCCGCACCAAGCAGTGACTCGTTTTGGGTGCATCGGCTTTTTAATGTATGCGTGCGGGTTTCCTGTTCCCCAAATGTGACAATTTTGCTTGTTTACATACCCGCCAAGATCAAAATGAGCTTCATCTAAAAAGATGATTTTTTTTGGCAAAATCGGCCAAAATAATGTCGCAATATTTCCCAGCGTTGTTTAAGCGTGTACACAACCATATTCGTTCAGCGGAAGGATAAAACTAATTATCTATCAAATCAGACATAAGCTAAGTGTTACCATTCACAAAATAAGCACTAGTTGAAAAAAAAACGTTAGATGTCCGCCATCTAACCTTTATTACTCTTAATTGATATCATTTTAAATATCGAAAGAAACTTACAATCATTTAGTTTAATTTTAAACGTTTTATTTTAAAATTTTTGTATCTTAAAATACTAAATTCTTTGTAAATTTAATTAAACTTTTGTATTATTATTTGTATTATTTATAAAAAGGAATGACAGAAGTAAATTATTAAAGGAAAAGAAATAAGTTAACGAGAAGTTTAAAAAAAAGAATAAAACTTAATGAAATAATGCAGAACAGATGGAAAAGTACAAATGAATAGTATAGAGTTTGTAAAAAAAAAGTTAAAGCTTTTGGGGCCATTAATATAACTTGGCATTTGGGGTTTAAAGGTAGAATTTTATCGGACGGATAAACAGTTATCCATTATTACAACTTCATTTTAATCTAAAGTGAGCGTTAAGTTAAAGACAAGTTTATTCAACCTGAAGGTTTAAACTAAAGTTATAACAATGATAAACTCGTCATACAAAATTCTACCTTAACGCCAGGTTGTAATAATGGCCCTTGGCAAGGCATATCCATAAGGTATATGTATCGCGGCAACAAACACAAAAATTAAAAAGCATATGTATTTTGTTTTTGTTTATACATATGTCTGCACATGTCACACAGTGTTTTTATTACTTTTTTTTATTTGAAATAATTTTTAAAAAAACTTTAAAGCGAAAACTTTTTATTCATGGTTTTGTATTTTTTTAAAAAGTTTTAAATCAACGAAAACTGCGAATTATTTATTATATAATAAAATTAAAAAAATTAATTTTTACAAATGCGGACAGACTTTTAAAACAATAAATAACAGTCAGCTGATTAGATACGAAAACCTTTTGGATATGCCTTGGTCCCTGGTGTAATAAAATAAATGAAAAAAAAAATTATTAAAAATAGTATAGTTTGTATAAAGAATTCAGAAAAAAATAAAACATTTATATGAAAATAAAAATTTTCAAACAGAATGAAAAGAAAAACAGAATGAGGGAGAGAGAGTAGAAAGATTATATTTATATTTAAGGAAAAGAATAATAATTCAGAGTAGAGTAAAGTTAGAAATGTTTAAATAAGTTAAATAAAAAGTTAGGAAAAAACAGAGAGTTATTCAAAAAAGAAATAGAGATAAAGGGAGATTAAAGAAAATTTAAATTTAATAAATTGGGTATATAAAAAAGTTTTATAAAAAGATAGAAATAAAAAACTGGAACAGTTTTTATTGAATAAAAAAACCAAATACACAAATATTGACATTAAAAGTTGTTATTTTGAATAACGCAGAAAATCAAAATACAGTTTAGGAAAGATGTGTGTAATAGTAATTGAAGAGTAAAGGAATAACAAATAAAAAAATAAATACAAGAAGAAAACAAAAATAGTTAAGAAATTGCGAATGAGGAAATAAAAAGATAAACAATATTAAAAAATAAAATCAAAAGTAATAGAAAATATCATAGAAAAATATAAAAGATAGAAATAATAACTTGGAAAAGAAATATTAGAATAGAAAATCTAGAGTAAAAGGAAAGAAAGAAGACTAAAAAAGAGATTTTAAAATAAATTAATTAAATAATAGAAACAATATATATTTTTAATTAAAAAAAGTTGCATGAAACAGTAAATAAAGCACCTTTAAATTTAGGTAAAAGATTGAAAAATCAAAAAAAAAAGTATTTTCCAAACCAATTCAATCCCGAGAGATAAGTTAGAAAAGTCATATAGAGAAAGAGAAAATAAGTTTAAAGACAGCTAGAATATTAATGTTAAATAGTTTAATAGTATTTTTCATTGTTTATAGTTTTAAATATTTACAAAGTTTTAAATAAATGTTTTCGACTTTTTCAAAATTATTTTTTTCATCAGTCAGAGAAGAGTTCAAACTTCTTTCAGCAAGAAAGAAGTTAAATTTTTTTTTTTTAATGTGACACAAAATAAAAAAAATGGAGAATAAGTCTAGTTTAAATTAAGATTTGAAAACAATCTAAATAAGTTTGTTTAAAAATTAAACAATGGTTTTTGTGTTGTTCAGTTTTTTAAAACTATAGGAATAACCTAAATGACTACTGGATTTTGTAATAGAAAATTAATCAAATTAAACAGTTTATAAAACTCTTCTATAAGAGAGTAAATTTTATGTTCTCTTTAAAATCACTTAGTTTTTCTTGTCATCGACATCTTTGTACCAATCCTCACAGCCGGGTACATTTTCGGGAGCATCACACATTTCACTTTCATCATTGTACACCTCACCGGTTTGACAACCCAAATCGCGAGGATCTTCACCGTTCAAGCAAACGTAGAATTTTTGACAATCGGTAGGATGGGGATATCTGGGATGAGTGACTACCTGACCGCGCTTATCAGTCTTGGGTTGATCTTTAGGGCATTCAAAACCACTGCTAGATTTCTCTGAAACGGTAAAGAAAATCATAAGAAACCAAATTCATAAGTTTATAAACTCAAGGTATAAGTACTAACACTGTACAATGTATATTCTGTATGTACTTACTTACGACAACACCACAGTTTTCACGTTTGGCAGTATCGGGCCAAACACAGGTGCCGCTATACTCATCGAAATGTAAGCCAACGGTACATTTCATTTCGAGAGCATCACCTTCAATGCAGTTGTAGAAAATATCACAGACACTTTCGTCGGGATGGGCAAAGAATCCATTTTTACGTGGACAGAATTTTGTGGATTTAGGGGTTTCTATATTAAAACAACAGTATACACAGGTCAGGGTATAAAAAAAGTTGTACATTTCGTTGTACTTACGCAATTCAATACGATCACCACAATCTACATTAAAGGGTTGATCACACTTGTTAATTTTACGATTCAATGGATCGAATACCAAACCATCGGGACATAATTTTTCCTTGGCAACGCCATCATCACATTCAAAATACTTATCACATTGAATTTCATCTTCGAACTGTCCATTGGGCTTGGGGCATTGAAAAGCAGCGCCTAAAAGTGTTAAAAAAACATATTAAATTAAAGTAAAAAATTAAATATTCTTTAATTATATTTGTTTATAGTAAGATATTCAAGAAAAATTTATAAATATGCAAAGATGCTACACTTTTTTTTAAATGACGGTAAATTTCATTCTTGCTTTGACGTTTGTGAAGTAAACGGATACAAAATATTCATCTAGGATAAACAAAACTTTATACATTTTCCTTCCTCTGTAAATTTTTCTAATTGTAAGACTTCATATTAAAATTTTTTCTCCGAAATTCAATATATAGCAACAGCATGTACACGCTAATAATAAGACATCGACACTTTAAACATGAAATAAGCACAGAAAAGATTAATCATTATTAAAAAATGACAGACAAATAGCATTGGGTGACAACTTTTGCTCAACCTTGTATTAACAAAAACTGTAATTTTGAAATTACCCAGCAAAAAAAATACAAAAAAAAAGGCAAAAGAAATAGTGAAGTCATGACCCGTGATGAAGTGGTTCAATTTAGGTGAAACACATATGATTTTTAGATTAACGTGTCATTGGAGAAAACACATGCACAGTAGATGAAAAGAGACCCATGTTTCATGAATTAATTTTGTTTGTATACATGAATTGTTTAAGATATTTTGCATGCATTTTGAAGCACAATGGGCTATGACAAGCAAACGTCCGTAAAAATTTAAATTGGGAAGCTCAAATGAAAGATCTTCGAAGATCCAGCGACGATATAATCAGAATGGCGATTGAATGGAACCGTGCAGAAAGTCGTAGAAGAAGAAGACCGGCCCTACAGATAATATTGGGCTACGTGGTCCATTTTAGCTAAATGGACTACTTACAACATGGTCCTATGTTATGCAGTCAATGACCATTACATTTTCAAGCAAGAGATTGTAGTTAAACAAGTGTTCGTGTTTTAACGATTACATGCCCTAGGACATCGTAATGTTAAATCGACCATGTTTTCTCCATACATTTGGGTTACCTTTTGACTAGTCCTAGTCTATTATGGAGTACACTTTACATGCGTGTATGGACTACTAACGTTATCTGTAGGGGGCACAAGCATGTAAAAGGGAAATCGGAAAAGAGATGGCGAAGATACGCAAAAGTTGGGGCGAGTTAAAAGCACGGGCTAACAACTGTCAAGAATGAAGTCAAGTTGTTGTGGCCCTATACTCCTAATGGAAGTTAAAGGAAATGATGTATATTTTGGATTCGGGGAAGGCATTTCTCATGCCTCCTCTTGCACTTATAAATTAGAAGTCATAAACATTTTTTTTTCACATAGAACTAGTGCAAATTTTTTTGCTGGGAAATGTGAGCTCTTAATTTATTTTTTGCTACTAACAAAATATCCACTACTTCGCTAGTTCAAGTTTTTTTTTAATTTCTAAAAAAATTTTGTTCAACTTTTGAAAACTTGTTTCTCTGATTGATTTTATTTATAAAAGTAAAAGGTACTGTAATGACATATCGGGGACATGCCTTTTATCTCAGTCAAGATCAATGCATATGAGTTTCCAAATTTTAGATCAATAAATTCAAAATATACCACAAATAAGAAAAGTACATAACATTTTGTCTTTAGCTAAAATTTTGAAACTCACCATGAACTAGTTGTACCAAATTTCAGAATTCTACGTACATATGAATATTAGAGCGAACTTTTTTTTGTTTGAGATTGAAGCGCTAATTGCCGCGAAAGCACCCATAAATGATTTAAATTTTATTAAAAATATTATTAAATTCAATGAATTGAATGAAATAATAAGCAATGAAGTAACGAGCATATTTTCGAATCACTTGTGGTTTCTGACACCAGAAGCAGCAGGTCTTTCATTTTTCGATAATGCTGTAGACGTTGGAGAAAAAATAGAAAAATGGTTGAAAATCTCAAAGAAGAACAGAATAATGAGAATAAAAGAATAGTAACCAACAAGAAAGAATTAAACCAAAAAAATATTTAAGATTTTGTTAATAAAAAAACATTGAGCTTTTTTGAAAGATTTAATATTGAAACTAACTTTCTAAAACTTGACCCTTCCAAGTGGCACAATGAATCCGAATTTCCAAAGGGAATGAATATTGTACAAAACTTACATGTTGTGAATGATACTGCAGAGCGTTTTGTAAAACTAATGGACGAATATAATGCAGCTTTAACAAAACACGAAGAAGAGAAACAATAACAGTAACTGATTATAAGAAAAAGTACGGTAGCATTAATAAATCAGCCATTTGCGATTAACTTTAAATGTTTATCAAGAATAGTAATCATTAAACGTAAGTCAATTTCAATAAAATAATATATTACAAACATATATGAAATATTTTACTTATATTTTCGTGCCTCGTCTCTTAAAAAGTCCATATAAACCAGTTTTAGCCACTTTCGTAGGCATGTGCCACGCCTTAACCTGGGGCAATCAGTCTAAGGTTTTGGAATTTCACTATTGGCGTAAAAAGAAACAATTTGAGAGGGCGGTACACTTTTTTTGGCAAAAAAAAAAATTTAAGTTCAGTCGAATGTATATATTCCAAAACATAAAAAATACAAAAAGTACCATAAAAATGAGAAGAGTACCTTTTTGGTCGCCCATTATATTTTCAGTCTTACTTTGGATCAGTAGTCTCTAATAAAAAAAAATTCTAGTTTCTGAAACTATAAGATACAAAAAGTTTTATCAAAATACGAAATAGTATCTTTTGTGTCGCCCAAACAATTTTCAATCTCAACTTGGATCATAAATAGTTCATAATTTTAAAAATATAGCTTCATAAGCGTAGAAAATACAAAAAGTAGCATAAAAATGCGTAAAAGTACCTTTTCGGTTTCCTATAACATCTTTAGTCACACCTCAACTCAATAGTACAAAATTTCGAAATTATGGCAGCATACGCGTAGAAAATACAACAAGTAAGAGTGCTACATTCGGCCGTGCCGAATCTTATATACCCTTCACAACGTGTAGTCATGCAATAACAGTAGTTTGTATCACCATTCATCTCATATGAATACGTACATATGAATACACATATAAAAAACATACATATATAAAAACATCCCATTATAAAATTATAAATTTACGTATGTATGTTAAAAAAAAATAAAAAAAAAATTTTTTAAAAAAAAATAAAAAAAAATTTTTTTTTTTAAAAAATAAAAAAATTTAAAAAAAAAATTTTAAAAAAAGTTAAAAAAAAATAATTAAAATAAAAATAATATATATAAAACAAAAAAAAAATAAAAATAAATAATAATAATAAAAATATAAATAAAATATAACATAAGAAAAAAAATAAAAAATAAAAAAAAAATAAAAAATAAAAAAAAAATAAAAAAAAAAAAATATATAAAAAAAATATTTTTTTGGCTCAGCTGGGATTCGATGCCACGTTTTCTCTAACCAGTATACACGTTTTTATGTATGTATGTTGTTGTTCTAATGTTGTTTTTGTGAAAAAAAATCGAGGTGGTTGTGGGTTTTTGCTCATATGTCAGTTGTGTATGTACCGATGTTTCTGATTTTTAATACCGATCTACTCCCAAATATTTCTGATATTTAAATACCTCACCCGGGTCAAAGCGATGTCGGGGTGCTTAAAAAAGTTGATTTCAACATACACACGGACAGACTGACAGAGCTTAATCGACTCCCCTATTCATAAGCTTTCAGAAAATATATACTTTATGGGGTCGAAAAGGAAAATTGTAGAAATTTCACACGGAATGACAAACCTATATATACCCTTTTTCACTGTGTGAAAGGTATAAAAAGTATCATAAAATTGGGAAAAAAAAGTACTTTTTGGTCGCCTAAGCATTTTCAAGCTCACCGCGGATCAATAGTTTGTAATTTTGAAAATTACGTAAAAAAAATAAAAAAATTGCAGGCATATGAAATCACATAAGGATTTCATTTCATTTAAAGGTTGAAAAAAAATGTAGCATGTAAAAAGTAATTACACACACATTTTTGCGATTATTTAAAATACGGCTTAAATTTTTTTGGTTCTCGCTTTTAATCTTAAGCAATAATAAGAGTTTAACTAATACATATTAAAACCATATCAATATTTTTCTCGGTGACTGTATATCTAGAGCAGTCCTCATAACAACGAGAGGCAGTTTAAAAATATATACATATGTAGTAGTGAATATATTTTGTATACACTGGGAGGAATTACGTAAACAATATTTTGGCTTGAAAAAAAAAATAGTTCATGCATTGAGAAATATGAATACAAGTATGAAAATAATAAAATAAAATAAAATATTAAACAAAATGTTTTGCCAATAAAGTATACTGAAAATATTCAAAAAAGAGACATAAAACCGCTTAGTTGAAATTTTGATTGTGTGTTTTGTTTCATCATAAAAACAGCGACGAAGATCTAATTGTTTTAAAGCTGGCATACAAATCAATGAAATTATCTGTCTCACGCTATTTGTAGCGAGTTGTGTTGTGCATGCAAAAATGTTGAAAAGAGCTCGACCTCCAAACTCATAGCGTGATGATCTGTAGTCTAAAGACAAGCTTTAAACTACATTTGAATGCATATGCAAGGAAATTTACACTTTTCTTTAATTTTAACTCTACATTATATTACAGTACAATGACCTCATTCATGCAGTTGCCATAACACTATCACTTAAAATTAGAAAAGCACAGTAAAACAATAAATAAATTTGTACATGTAAAAGAAAAAATGAAAAAAAATTGCTTTAAATTACACGCTTTAAAGCGAATTAACAAATAGTCAAACCCAGTCGATGACTAATGAATTATAATTCCGCCAAGGCATTAATTAATGTAGTTCAAAAATAAAATAGCTAAGTTAATTTCTTAAAAGTTTATTGTTATTTACATTAAATTATTTTCCTGCTAGTAATAATATAAACTAATGGAAGCAGAAATTATTATTTTTTTTTTTGCTACATATTGAACTTTAAGGTGGGTTTTATTAGCAAATAATAAAACCGCATACTTGAAATTGCATAATATGACAATTTATAATGCTAAAAAGCTTAAACCAGAAATCAAAACAATACAGTAAAGCTTTAAAACGAGTATTCAAACTACATTAATAAAATGTTAACTCACGACAACTTAAATATCACGTACAAGACAAGTTTTCTTTAAAAAAAAAGTTGGTTTAATGGCTTGTTATTGGGTAAACAATTTTCGTGTGTAGAGGAATGATACCACCAACCAGATAGACGAGTCAGAGACACATGTTTCATTTTGCAGACTCTTCAAACAGATTCAAAATGTTAAAACTTTAACTTGTTTTCAGATAATACGTTACTTGAACTATGATATTTAAATTAAATGGCAAAACAAATACCACACTCGCTCACACACACAAACCCCGTCACAAATACCGGTATGCAACAATTTATTACAGAATTACAACAACAACAAACAAGAAATGAAACTAGTAATTAAATCCAATAGCAATAAACTTTTACTATCTTAATGATTTTTAATTTCTAATTAACATAATTAACTTTAATAATAATTTGTCTTTTACAATTAGTTAGTCATTGTTAAGTCACAAACAATGGTTGTATTTTTGCATCTATTTTTTCCAGCAGTTTTTTCAAAGTTATCTGAATTAATGGTATTTTGATAATCTGTACGATGCTTGAGGCCAATGCCATTAAAATTAACACAAATTTCTAATGGGTCAAGTTTAATGTTGTGAAATTTTGACTTGCTCACAAAAAAATCACACAAAATCTGTTTATTTGCATTAGAGGTGACCGAGTTTTCTTTACCTGTGACTGAATTTGTTATGCATCTGTTACTAGGAAAGTTATTCTTTCAGATTTGTCACCTATTATGTTTCCTTTGTAAAGTAATGCCTGTGTGCTTTTTCAATATTACTATCCCTTGAGGGGACTGTAATAATTATGACCGTTTTTAATACAAAATCAAAATATAATTGTTATTTTTTAATTTTTATTTTCTTTCGAAATAATTTTTTTTTTTTTTTGAAAATGCTATAAAAAACACGTAGCGCCGTCCTGTTGAAACCAAATGTTGCCAATATCCTTCTCTTCAATTTTTGTAAACAAAACTTCGTTCAACATGGCCCGGTAACGATCGCCATTGACTACGGCCACTCCTTGCTCATTTTCGAAGAAAAATTTTCCAATTATGCCTCTGGACCAAAATCCGCACCAGTGACTCGTTTTGGGTGTATCGGCTTTTCAATGTACTTCTCTATTCATAAGCTTTCAGAAAATTTATACTTTATGGGGTCGGAAATGAAAATTGTAGAAATTACAAACGGAATGACAAAGCTATATACATATACCCTTGTGCACCACAGGTGAAGGGTATAAAAATTAAGTGAAATCGAAAATAATGCAACTACAGTAGACTCGCGGTAACAAAAACACTGCCTTACAGGAACACCGGTTAAGATGAACACAATTTTTTTTGCACTGACTACTTTATAGCGTGAACACAGTGAGAAAGTCTTATAACGTGAACAAATTTGTCCGTTATCCAAATCGTTTTCATAAAAAGGGGTATCCCCGTAAATGATTGCACAGGTTTAGTTTAGTGCGTGCTGCTGATTTAGCATGACCTAATGTAAAGTTTTTCGTGAAAAATGTCACAAAAACTATCAAAATTCTAAAGTTAAACTTCTTGTGATTGGAAAGGCAAAAAATCCTCGCTCTTTTAGAAATTTTAAATCTCTTGTGGACTACAATTGCTCCAAATCGTAATGGATGACAGCTGCCATTTTTGAAAATTAGTTTAACTATTAATGGACGCTATTGGCTATTTAAATTCAACTTGGCAACGTCTTGAAAAGAAAACAATAGCAAAATGCTTTCTTGAGAGAAAGAATTTGTTCAGCAATTAAAATTTAAAAATTAAAAGATAATCCAAGAAAAGGTAACATATTTTATTAATTAATTTTAACGTACTTTTTTTCTTAGCGAAAAATATAAAAATTCGAAATACAAAAAACATAAATGAATTTGAGTTAAATCACATGTCTAATTTATTTGGAAATTTTAAAGAGTTACACCTTCGTCAACACAAATAACTTCGCAAACGTGAACACGCTCGGTTTTAATTAGTTCACGATACCGCGAGTCTACTGTATAGCTAAAAAAATGGTGTGCCTGAACGGTTCTCCGATATTTTCTTTTGACGACTCTTTTTCTTTGAAAAATCAGTAATAACTAGTTTTTTTCAGTCCTTGGCCTCGTCTTCTCATGTAAATATAGTGTTTGTAAACAAGTGAATATGTTTGTATTAGTACATATTTATCAAGTATTTCACAAGATGGGTGATACTAGTAATTTTGCAACAAAAATAAAAACAAATAACATTTTAACATTTGTAATCATGGTCAGCTCTTTCATTGGCGTAGCTTCAATTATTTCTGTGGGTAAAAATTTAAAAAATATTTATGTTTGTCAAAATCTTAAATTATGTCATTTTTATAATTGTATGTTAAATGTAAAAGGTATAATTTTTAAAATTCTATTCTAAATTACGCCACCATAATGGTTTAGTTACATCCATGATATCTTTTAATATAAAGCGAAAACAAGCTGAGATTACAATCAATTTTAAAAAGAAGATTTATTAATACCATTCACCGTGAACGATGTTCTTTAAAAATCACGGGATCTCTCATCTCTAATTTACATGATATTTTTCCATTACATTTCTATTGACATTGTCCATTGCAAATAAAAATAATTTTTATATTGTCAATTGTTTCAATTATAAAAACTTTCCTTGATAAAGCTACCTAAATGTGGTAGCGAAATATTGGCTTGAAATAAAAAAACTGATCTCAAGCTTATAAAAATAAGACAACAAAATTTCAAAAATTCAATTCAAAATTTTTTTTAAAGTTATCTTAGAAATTTTAAAAAATAAATTTCAGGTGTTGTTTTTTGTTCAGATTTATGCAGAATTGTATTCTGGGATTATAAAAACATTCACTTATGTATACAACACATATTTTATATTTTAATTTATATGGCAAGGCTTTTAACCATAGAGCCAGGGTGTCCCACGATGGTTCAGTATCCGTAAGTCGACCTATATCTTCATATAGGAAGTCGGAGCTGAACGCGAAAAATATTCTTTTTAAAAGTTTTGCAGAGGTTAATTGAGACTCCGGGTAACTGTACCTCGATAACGCTTACCGACGCCACGCAATTAACTAATGCGAGAGTGAGATGTCAGATGAAAAAATACGGCCTGATTGTCTTTATTCGACAACGACAATGACGCACGAGCTCTTGACCAGAGCTGAAATGCGACTCCAACACATATTTACAATACCTGCATGTGTGTGCATTGTAAGCAAAGATGCCACAACGAAAAAACGTTTCTACTTAATTTGTCTTTAAAATGTACCAAAATCTCCCACTTGTGTTATCAAATTACCTTTCTAAATATAAAACTAACGAGTTAAGAAGCAAAATGTATTTATTTCTAAATAAATGGAGTTTGCTTCGTTTTTAAATGTTGACATTAAGAGTCAACATTTACAATATTTTGTTATTTCGTTTGTAACACATCGGAAAATATTCGTTTAAGACTGCACAAAGTATAATTTTATACCATTTTTGTTTGAATATATTATCGGTTAAGTTTGTGACGGGTGTAGCATATTTCAGAAGTTATGTTTTTTAGGCTGTATCATGACAATGATCCCCACAAAATTGTCTTCCGAGCAGCCCAAAATTATTGGCTTGTTTATGTAAACCAATGATTTCACGAAACCGAAATAATGCATAGACATTACACCAACCGATCTTGTTGGTCAACTTACTAAGATAAAACACATTTTAGTTTAACTAAATTACAGATAAACGTAAACAAGTAAGTATTTTTTATTTGAAATAACGCTGTGTGGACGACTTGAAATTGAATTGAATTTGAAATATCCAAGGTCAAATAGTGAAGTTGGCTGCAAAACAACTGTTATTGTTAAAAAGATATTAAGCGAATTTTAGGTCAATGTAACAATTTTATCTCCATTTCTTTTTAGTCGGTTTTATTAAACAAACATCACTATTAATGGCACAACGTTGACGCTCTTATTTAGGTTTTCCTCTTCAGCGTTAACGCTAAGCGGAATAAAACACAACGTTTGCCGACCTTATTTAAGTTTGTCTGTAAGGTGATTGCATTTCGGAGATATTTTTCAATCAATTGCTTTCTGCAGTTTAAAATTACCGGAAAATGGAAAGAATGTATGAAATTCTGTTATTTGATCAACTCATTAATTGAGACTACTTCGTTTAATGTGCATTGGGATTAGGTCTTTAGATAAAATTACAAATAAAATTGATCACAAACAATAATAAAGTTATTAGTTTTACCCTTGTTAAAAAATTCTTAAAAGAAATATTTTTAAATTTTTGGTTGTTGATAAGGAGAATAATGCTAAAAAGATGGGTCTCTGAATAATTTATAAGGCCTATTAACATAATATTGAGTTAAATAAATTTAACTAACTTTCAGTAAGCTTAAACTGAAGTTTTAACTATAAATTAAAAATGTTCGTTAACAATAGGCAAGTTAGTTAACTTGTAGTTATCAATTATTATGAATGAATTTCAAAAAGAAGAAGAAATGTATGTATACATAAATATCAATTCTTAATGTGCACCCATCTTCTAATAAATTTATTAAAAATTGAATGTATTTTGAAATAATTTTTGCTATAAATTTAACAATTCTCTTAGAGAAACGATATCTCATGAAAAACTCTGCATCAGGTAAATTAAAATGATCCATTCTCCTTCTGTGGTTATATTTTCTTTTCACACCATAAGAAATATTTACTTTATATAAATTATAAAAATGTGTAAATCTTTTTAATCGAAGAGGCATCTTTCAATTTTTTAAAAATAGCAAAAATATAATATATTTATATATTCAAACATCAAATATTTTTTTCCAGTTAAGAACTTAAACGTCAAATAGTACTCGATTAAATTTAACTGAAATTTGGCAAAATTAAATCAAAGTTATAAGATAACTGAGCTTTGTGTTAATGGGTTTTGGCTAACCAAGGTTTAAATTTTGAGTTTAGTGTTAACTGTAGGTTAATTTTTTTATTGTTAACGGCCCTAGAAAGGGTATTTTTAAATTTATCACAAACTTTATTAAACTGATTTTTTAAAATATTTTATATTTCAATTGGCTAATCATTTGAGACTTGTAAGAATAAGTTATATATAAGCTGAACTGGTAAATTGATTAGATTTAGCCTTTAAATTAGATAAAGTAGATAATAAAGGGTGTTTTTTTAAGCCCGATAGAACTTGAAATTGTAAAAAATAACACAAAAAATTAAATTGTAATCAAAATTTTTTTTTATTCGAAAGATCAATACGTGACATTAACATTTGAAAATGATTTCGGGCATATGGGTACCGCGGCTGTTCTTGACGAAGCGCATTCTGGACGTCCAATTTTGGGCCACTTTTTCGAGCACTGCTGGCCGTATGTCACGAATAACAAGAACAATGCTGGCCTCCAAGGCGTCAATTGTTGCGGGTTTATCAGCATAAACCAGTGACTTCACGTAGCCCCACAGGAAATAATCGAGAGGTGTCAAATCGCACGACCTTGGAGGCCAACTGACAGGTCCATTTCTCGAAATCAACTTATCGCCAAATTTTGATTTCAATAAGTCGATGGTTGCGTTCGCCGTATGGCACGTAGCGCCATCCTGTTGAAACCACATCTCCTCCGGATCAATGTCATCCATATTTTCAAACAAAAAATCATTGATCATGGTGCGGTAACGATCTCCATTGACCGTAACGCGAGCTCCGGCCTCATTTTTGAAGAAATAAGGTCCGATGATGCCACCAGCGTGAAAACCGCACCAAACGGTGCATTTTTCTGGATGTAATGGAGTCTGTAGGGTCTCTTGTGGATTGGTCTCGCTCCATATGCGGCAATTTTGCTTATTAACAAACCCGTTAAGCCAAAAATGCGCCTCATCGCTGAACACAATTTTGCGATAAAACAACGGACGTCCAGAATGCGCTTCGTCAAGAACAGCCGCGGTTCCCATATGCCCGAAATCATTTTCAAATGTTAATGTCACGTATTGATCTTTCGAATAAAAAAAAAATTTTGATTACAATTTAATTTTTTGTGTTATTTTTTACAATTTAAAGTTCTATCGGGCTTAAAAAAACACCCTTTATATATATATAAAATCTAACCCATCTTTTAATCTAAAAGGATTCAGAAAATATTTATATAGTTAATATTTATGGTGTGAAATTCATTTTAATAATTTGTTTGAAAACATCCAAGATGAGTTTTTATTTTATTTTTTTTTTATTTTACAAATTTGATTTCCGTCTGATTCTAAATATGATTTTTTATGTGTTTTTAACACATTTATAGCTTTTTTAATTTTTATTAAAATTAGAACTTAAAGTATAAAATTTATGATATGTTTTGTATGATGCATAATAAATTAAAGAAATAATAAATTCCGTATACGTATATTTTTTATTTACACTAACAGTTTTGCTTTAATTTAAAAAATTAATGTATTTTTTTTAATTTCCCCAAAAAGAACTTTTACTGCTTAAAGGTACGTCAAACAATATCAATATTTATCTACCAATTGTTAAAACTAAATTCATTTTTATAAGTCTTTCTCTTATGACACATTACTTTTATACTATATCGACCTCTGTGCGCGAAATTATCGTATGTTACGTTTTTTCAGAAATCGACTTTTTTTATGCAAATTGGTTCTACATCCATTAATCCATCTGCTGATTAAATATTATAGCGATAACTGTTTTAATAATGGAGATAACACTGTATACATTTTAAGTAATAAAAACGCTCTCCTGTAAAATTTTGTTTTTGTAACATACGATAATTGCGCGCACAGGGTCGATATATAAAAATATTTTCTTTTTAAAGTCACCATATGGTTAATTTGAAAAATAAATCCATAATATTTTTTATAAAAAAAAATTAACACTCACTTGCGTTAGAAATACACAAAGCAGCAACAATGGCACACACTACAAATTGCCTCATTTTTAATTTATTTATGTAAATATTTTTTAAACTTAAATCCTTAAAATTATTAACACTAGTCAGTAAATTTTCAGTTTAAGCGACTAAACTGAGTGGTAGTTAAACTAAAACTATCGTTCAAACGTTAAAGACTCTTTGTTTTGTAGACCTTATTTTGTGCGCTGCCTGCATTTGTTGAGTTTTTGCTGTTGTTGTCTGTATATCTGTATATGTTGCTGCTACTGATGATTACTGGATTCAGTAACAAATTATAAAGGTGCGCGTGCGCGTGCGCACAATATAAGCCACAAATACCGGGTTTAAAAATTAATTTACGCTGTCGCTGATGTTCGTTCAGTTTAATGCGGTTTTGTTATTGTTATTTTATCTTTAGCTATCGCTGCTGATGTTGTTGCTGTTGTTGATGTCTTTGGGCTTGTTTTTATAACAACACAAAGAAATTATTCAGAAAGAGACAAAGAAGCCAACATAAAATACCAATACTTGTGTATAAATGTAAATACATATGTTAAAAAGTTTTAAAATCGAAATAAGAAAAAATAAATTCTGCAAAATAAATATTAACTGAAATGTGTACAGAGTTTGTAAACACTAAATAATTGATTAATATCAAGAAATACACTGGTCCAGAGTTGATATTATTGTGAACGCACAACTTTCTTTATTTTTTCAGAGAATTTAAAAAATTTATTGTTATTTTTTTCACTTTTGTATTTAGTTTTAAGCGAAAGACACAAATTTATATAATTATTCAATAAGCTTTTAAAATTCTGTAATATTTGTTTGTATTTTATTTAAAAAAATATCTTGAAAGTTCTTCCCTGAAGAAGCTACCCAATGTGGTAGCGAAATATCGGAATAAAAAAATAATTTTTATAAAAAAAGTGATCTTTAGCTCGAATAAATAAAAACAATATATTAATATAAAAAGATCGAAGAAATTTACATAATATTTATCTTGAATACTTGTAAATAATTGGTGTCCTAAATAAAAAATACCCTTTTCTGTACATTATTATTATTATTTTTTAATCATTATCATCCAGCAAACAGCCTTTCGAGTTCACTTTGCATAAATTTAGCTAAATTTCTTTGGTGCAGCGATGAGTTTCCCCCCTAAATACACTAGTGGCTGTAGCTTAGTTATCATAGGTCTTTGACCATAAATAACCAATAATAATAATTATCATGACCGGCTATCTGGGAGAGGCCACATTAAGTGTAGAGTGAAGAAACCTCAAAGAATTTGGGCCAATTGCAGAATGACGATAGGCTCAAAATGGCGTATTGGCCAAAGATGACACACAGGCTATACAAGAGCCTACTACGAGCGATCCTAACGTATGCCTCGATATGTGATGAACATCCTTAGTGATGAATGTTAATTTTGAATCTCTTTTAAGGATTCAAAGGCATGAGAGCCACATCAGCAATGGCTATTAAGAATATACTTTCCATTCGGACGATTGAGAAAAATGGTGAAATATGAAGCGGCCTTGGGTGAATGGCTGATAAGAAACCATTAAACCAGATACCACAGAATGACCAATACTTACCGATGGAAAATAACACAGAGGTTACATGTCACAAAGTCCCAATGAGATATAAGAGCATTAACTGTATCACCATAATACCGGAAGAAGGTAAATGGGATGAAGTAATTTGGGTAAATTATACCTAAGGGTCGAAGTTTGGTGACCGAACTGGAATGGGTTTATGTGTCATAAACTGAAACAGAGGAAAATACTGCCGTCTTACATATCACAGTACTATTTTCCGGCTGAGATTATGGCAATTACGAAAGGCATTAAATGGATGAGGAATTTTGATAATGAAACTCTGATTCGTGTCTTTTCGGAAAGCAAATCAGTTATCAAGACCTTATTTTCTGAATGTCTAGAGAAAATATGGATACCAAGCCACCACAGCATAATCGAAAACGAAAAAGCTGACAAATTATAATTATCAGCAATATATAATTTGTCTGCTTTTGGATGATTATCCAAAATGCGAGTTTTAAATACCTTAACCTTTTCAGAGGTTCAAAAATTATCTTAAGGTTTTGGCAATGGAGGAACACGTCAGAAAATGGAAAAATACTGCTGTCGGTAAGGTGACCCAAATATTGAGAAATCAAAAAGAGATTTTCACTTGAGTAAGCAATATTAACGAGATCAATAAGTGTAGTAACAGATCACACAGACTTCAGTACTCATATAGCTCGCATTGGACTTTCGGATGGTAGAGTATGCGAGAAAGAGGATGCGACCTTGGAACATTACTTTTGTCAATGTCCTGCATTTGGGCATATTAAACACGATAACTTTAACTTGGAAAATCGCATTGGAAATCCCTAATGAATTAGACTGAAAATACTGGGTTCTTGACCTAGTTAATGTATTAACGTAATTGGGATTATGTTTTTATTTTTTTATTGGTGGAATTTCATTGCTTTAAAGCGCACAACATATCAATTTGGCATACGTTAATACCTGTCATGGGTTTGGGCTTTAAACTAACATGACCGACATAGCTAATTCTGAGCACCAAAAATTAGAATTATTTAAAGGTCAACAACAGATCTAATGATTTTTTAATAACTTTCATCTAATTTGTATTACATTCATCAATTTAAACGCGTTTTCCTCTCGAGTAATTCCTAATTTACCTTTACCAATAGTTATTAATACTGTGCACAAATGAAATCTAAATTTTTATTAAATGTATTTTTAATTTTGTATTATTATTAAGACATTTTGATGTATGGCTGTTAATTAAAAATGTATACGATGTACGTATATTCAATTTATAAGCCCCCATTGTATGTTGTATCATTTATTAAATATAGACTTGTTATATTTTCTCGTCAACACAATTTATGTTGCAACGGCCGTATTTTGCATTACTAAAAGTCAAATAATATTTAACGTTAAGCAAATAAAAAATTGACAATGGAAAAGTTAATAAACTTACAACGATATTTAAAACTAAATTTTAGTAAAAAATTTTAGCAGAGTTCTAAAAGAAAAACCAAAAAACAATCTTTTTTTTATTATTTAGGAAACGAACAAACACTGGTTGGTTTTCGAAAGAAATGTCAATTATCTATTTCTGTATGTATTGCAAAAACATTTGAAATAAATTGTATTGTTTAAGAAATTTGTCTAAAGAAAATTAACAACAACGAATTCAAATACAGGTAACCCTCCTACAATGCGGGACTTATATAACGCAATTTCGCTACAACGCAGTTCACAAAATACGGAAAATGTAATATCATAATTAAAAACTGTTAACATTTAAAGTTTCTGAATATGTATGTCATACAATGAGGTTTTCGTAGGGGGTATCATATCTCATGCTCCGATCGTATTGGTTTTTATCTGGAATGAGACACAAAATATTAAAATTATAGTTGTAATAGTTTTCCAGATATTAAATTAAATGTATTTTATTTAAACTATAGGTGACACGCCTACTTAAGCCCAATTATGCAAGTTGTTATTAATATACCCCACAAGAATTTTGAAGACTTAGATATGTGGCAAAAGCTGTGATTTTATTACATGATAGGTGCCACACCCACTTCACTGAATTTAATCATACTCTTCTTCTTTGTATTAAAGAATAAATAAACTAATTAATACATATTTTTACATCGAAATTTAATAATGTTAATTGTTATTTGGCAAAGCAGTTGGAAGAAAACATTTTAGAAAACGATTCTTATAAAAATAGAGCAGAAATATTTGAAAGAAATCTTCAAAATAGCATATCTTCTTATCAAGAAATTTATAAAGATCTACAAAACAAGAGCAAACAGACTTTATTACAAGATTTTTTAAAAGCAGTAATCGTCGAAAGGGTATTCGAATCTTATAGTGGATCCAGCTCTGATTTTAAAATAGCACAACTAGAAACAAAACGTTCGAGACAGACGGATATCATAATAAATGATGATGAAGAAGACTTAGATTTGTAGAAAGTTGTGGCTTAATTTTTATTTTGTTTTATTAAGTCTTTAAATTAAAATATTTAAAGTAGATTTTAAATTCCATAATTATTTTATTTAAATAATTACATATGTACATATGTATTTATTATCAAGTTACATGTTATGTTTAAATAAATAAATACAAAATTATGTGAAGTACATACATACAAGTACCCTATAAGAATCATTTTTTCGATTTGGAACCAAACTCTGATTTTTGTATGAAGTTAATGTCCCCTACAACGCGATTTCTTATAACGTGGCATATTTTAGCTACCTATCTACCCATCAGGAGGGTTACCTGTATAGTACTAATAGTACATTATAGGGGCCTTGTGAATTGAACAACAATTTCAAATGTTTATTTATTCGAGAAGAGTGTGGTTTTTAAAATTCGTTTCGTTTCTTTATAAAAAAATGTCGTTACTGAAATTTAAAAAAAATATTTATTATGTTACGAACTTATTTGACCAACCTAAACACTGTTCAATCTGCAACAACAATTTACAGTTTCTTTACATATGCAGTATCTACATCAACAAATGGTAGTTGTTTTTTTAATGCTAGTTACTTAATAGTCACTATTTTTATACCCGCCACCAAAAAAATGGTGGGGGTATATTCATTTTGTCATTCCGTTTGTAACACATCGAAATATCCATTTTAGACCCCATAAAGTATATATATTCTGAATCGGGGTTTGATTTTATGACGATCTAGCTATGTCCGTCCGTCTGTCCGTCTGTCCGTCTGTTGAAAGCACGATAGAGGTCGCACCGAAGAAGCTAGGGGGCTCAAATTTTGCCAGAATCTTTCCTATAGACAAGGTTTGTTTGGTATTGAAAATGGGCTAAATCGGAATATTAGGAAGAGAGTTATAGCTCGAAAAGCAAGAGTAGGTCGAAAAAACCGTGTCCTTCGAACATCGAATAAAATGGAATTGTGTCCAAACGCCTTAACGTAGACTCATGAAACTTCGAATATATATTTCCTGGGTAAAGACAATATTTTCCCCCAAAAATTGTCTAAATCTATGCATTAGGAGAGGAGTTATCGATCAAAATGTACGAAAATTTATACCGCACAGTGTATTTTTTGGTATATTTAAAAACAAAAACGTCATAAAAGCAACAAAATTGGATGTACGAATCTGAAATTTTGCACACTTTGGTCTTTGGTGACACGCTTTCTTGTAACGGTAAATCAATGTGCCACGCCCACTTTTACGCCCACCTCTTATTTAACGTTTTAACTAAAATTCATATAATTTCTCTATTAATAAAGATTTTGGAATAATAAAGGCCCATATTGAAACACCTCAGTTGTACTCATTCGCAAAAATAACTTTGACACGCCTACTATAACGCCCACTTTTCACGTTATCTACCGTTAATGAAATTTAAAAGCTCATAAAACCGCTAAAATTAGAGGTATGATGATAAATTTTGCTACGTCTATCCCCCTAGCCAATTTCATTACTATGCCAAAAAATTAAGGTGCCACGCCCTTTTTTACGCCCACCTCCCATATAACGTTTTACCTAAAATTCATATAATTTCTCTATTTATAAAGATTTTGGAATAATAAAGGACTATATTGAAACACCTAAGTTGTACTCATTAGCAAAAACAACTTTCACACGCCTGCTATAACGCCCACTTTCACTTTTAAATTGTGTCCAAACGCATAAACGTAGAGTCATGAAACTTCGAATATATATATATCGAGTCAAAAGAATATTTTTCCCTGAAAATCGCTTAAATCTATGAATTAGGAAAAGAGTTATAGATAAAAATGTACGAAAATTTATACCGCACAGTGTATATTTCAAATTCTGAAATTTTGCAAACATGGCTTTTTGGTCAAAGTCTTCGTTATAACGGAAAATAGATGTGCCACGTACACTTTTTTCCTTAAAATTTTATAAAAATATATTAGTCATAAAAATTAGCATTTATTCATCTTACACTGCGACATTTATTGTACTGTAGCTAAATATAAGATAAAGATGATAAGATAGATGACTCTACTAGCAACTACTAGATGGCATGATAACAACTTATGCTTATGTTCCCCTTAAGTTATGCTCTATTAAAAATGCGAATTTAGGATAATTTTGACCTAAGTCAAAAAAAATTATCTCTAAACATTATAAACAATTTATTTTCATGTACTAATGGCTAACAAATTTTAAAATTATACAAAACTTATTTCGTTTCAAAATCTTTTAAAAGCAAAATGTTATAGAAGTTTAAAAATCAAAATCTTACTAATAAATTTCCCGTTTTAGAAAAATGCAGAGAATGTATATTTTAAATCACCCTGTGGCCCTTAAAATTTAACTTTCTTCCTCTTAAATTCATGTAAATTCTCTATGAATAAAGATTTTGGAATACTAAAGGACTATATTGAAATATCTAAGTTATGTTTATTAGCAAAAACTTTATTGACACGCGTATTTTAACGGCAACTTTCATTGAAAGACTAAATTTACGAAAACATTTTACTAGCATACCGAAGTTATAATGGGTGGTTTAATTTTAAGGGACTATGTTGATTTTGAATAAAATTATTATAAAATTATTATCATTTATTTTTATAATGATAATATTTGTATGCTTCAATTATGTATGGAACAAAATATCGGCCAAATGGCCCCCCAACCTAGGCGGCACACCACGATCCGATAGTCCAAATTTTCAATGACACTGTTGATGCTCGATTGTTGGGCACGATGATGAGTCAAGGTTGCTTGCTCTTGCCACGTTATCGTGAAAAACAGCAATGTTTCCCATTCAACGAACTAAGATGATATTCACAGATGTTTTCACATTTCATACAGACCTGCTTTGCAGACATTTAAATATTTTTTACAATTCTCACGATTGTGGTCGAATTCGAACGATTATGTTGACCAAAAGAATCACGAAGTGCACAAAATTAATTTTGATTTAAACGCCCATTTTTATAAAAATCTTTAATATTTAAAAGCGTTGCTCGATTGCGTATCTTTCCACGGTTCAAATTGAGTTAGTCTGAGATTGAGAAATGTCAAATGAAATACAAGAAAAAAGTTGAAGGTTACATGTGGTTCACCTTAAACATGGGCCCTTAAAATTTAACCACCCTCTACAAAGAAAGTGATACATATTTTATTATAAAGAGATTATTCTATAGCGATTAACAAAATAATAAATATTGTGCTTTAAATGTACACAAAATTGGTGGTGGGTATGAAAGATTCGGCACAGCCGAATATAGTGCTCCTACTTGTTAATCCAATCTATGATGTTAAGTTTTTAATCTCAAACTCCAAAAGAACAATTAACATTATAAAATTTCAATGTAAAAATCTGTATTAATAAGTTTATTTATTCTTTAATACAAAGAAGTAGAGTATGATTAAATTCAGTAAAGTGGATGTGGCACCTATCATATAATAAAACCAACAGTTTTTGCCACATATCTAAGTCTTCAAAACTCTTGTTCGGTATATTAATAACAACTTGCATAATTGGGCCTTAAGTAGGCGTGGCACCTATAATTTGAATAAAATACATTTAATTTAATATCTGGAAAACTATTACAATTATAATTTTAATATTTTGTGTCTAATTCCAGATAAAAACCAATACGATCGGAGCATGGGAAGTGATACCCCCTACGAAAACCTCATTGTATGACATATTTCAAAAACTGTAAATGTTAAGAGTTTTTAATTATGATATAACATTTTAATAAAAACTAGCTGACCCGGTCCGAGTTTCTGGCCCTAAGCAAACATTAGTGTTGTATTACCACACGATGTAAAATGAGCTTTTAACGAAATTTACGGCCTTCAAATAAAAATCCATGAAATACTTATCATAAAGTTTTTTTACAAAATAACTTTCTTATGGTGTAGGTATGGGCTCAATCAGAAAAGAAACGCATGTATTTAAGGCAAATTGGAAATTATATTTATTTATTACTTCATCTTAAAGCCAGCGGATAGACAATGCTTTTTGCTCGGGAGCAAGCCACATACAACTGGCCGTGTGAAAAACATGAATTTTCCAAAATTAAGCCAGCAATAGTCAATGATTGACCTTGTGCTTTGTTGATGGTAATAGCAAAGGCAAGACGCAAAGGGAATTGGAGCCGCTTGAATTGGAATGGTAAATCGTTGGAAATTATTGGAATTCGCGGAATTCGCCTTTGAATCTCTCACCGATGATTGTTGCCTCGATTAAAATTGATGAACAGTTTTTGATGGTCAATCTGGTTCCGTTGCATAACTTTAATGCGTTTAAGTTGCGAATAAGAACTACCGGTGATTCAACCTTTAATGTTAGTACATGCGGTTGCATTGCGGTTGTTTGCAATGAATTCAAAAATTTGATTAAGAAATTGTTTGATGGGATAAAAGTCAAAGTGAGGAAAATAAATACAACACAGATAACGTGTATGTGAACTATTTACAAATGCTTGATAATATTTTATGAAAATCACGTAAATTTATTTATTATTATTATTTATTACAAAGCACTATTTTAACTCTTTTTTTTAATGAGTGTATACATAAATAAGTATAAAATAATGTTTTGTCTTCACATTGTTTATTTAAGGTCTGTTGTGATTTAAATGAATATCAAAATGAAGTAAGTAAAGCGCTTATGAATTTCTGTTTGAACCCTTTTAAAAAACTAAATTGTAATTGTTATGATTTTTAATTTTCTTTCATTCAGTATTATTATTTCATATCTAAGCATGACATTTAGGTTTAAATGTCATTTTTTGACAGTAAGTGTTAGTTATTATTAAAACAAATGAAAAATGAATTTAAGTTTCGTTTCATACTTTGAAATTAAAAGAAAGAAGTACTATGAAAAAGAGGGTGAATCTTTGGCTAACCAAGTCGAAATCTGAATAAAAATTACATTCAATTGTCCGATGTTAGTAATTGATTTCAGAACAGTTACTACGACTGTCTTCTCTAATTCTTCTTCCTAAGTTATTAATTTACAACTATCGAAAATGCTTTTTAAATCACTTACTTAGTATTTACCTGGTTCCAAGACCTCTGGTGGAGGACATGATTTTTGTATGCGGTGTCCCACTTTCTGTATGGAGTCGGGTGAGGTATTAAATTATCAGAAATATTCGGGAGTAGATCGGTATTAAAAATCAGAAACATCGGTACATAAACAAATGAGATATGTGCAAAAACCCACGGCCACCTCGTTTTTTTTAAACACAAAAACAACATACAACAACAACTTACATACAGACGTGGTATATTGGTTAGAGTAAACGTGGCTCGAACTCCAGCTGAGCCCAAAAAAATTTTTTTTATTTGTTTTATTTTTATTTTATATATTATTTATATTTTTATTATTTTTTTTAATTTTTATTTTTATTATTTTTTCTTTTTTTCAAATATTTCTTTTTTTTTTAAATATGAAGTTTTTTTAATTTTTTTAAAAAAAATTTTTTTTAATTTTTTAATTTTTATTTTTTATTTTTTTTTTATTTTATATTTATTATTTATAATTTTATTATTTTTTTTTTTAATTTTTTTTAACACACAACGTAAATTTTTAATTTTACAATGGGATGTTTTTATATACTGTGAGCGTCAAAATAAAGTGTACAAAAACTTTTTCTACAATAAAGTATTTTTTTAGTCTTTTAAGATATGACTAAATTTATCATTCTAGGGTTTTTAATATTAGTATACTAATCTCTAGTTAGCTATAGAAAGACAATGAGAAATTTCTTACAAATACATAAATGATGGAGCAAAAACAAATTCGAATCCATATTTTACGCGTCAAAATAAAGTGTACATGTTGCATATGCATCATTTCAGCGGTGTGCTACTGTAAAAGAATATCGTTATATTTGGTTGTTTTCTTTATTTTAGCATTCTAATGAAAGGTTTTTATTGTTTTATGTAAATTAATTGTGATCTGCAGAGTAAGATCTCCTCGTGTGAAGTAAATTTTAATTTTTTTGGAATGGGAAAACAAACTTCTAGTGATATTAGAGAATTAGTAATAAAACTTCGGAATGAAGGAAAAACTTTCAGAGAAATTGGCTCTATTATAAACAGAAGCCACAATACTGCAAAAAAAAATTATTGATAAAAACGAAAAATACGGCAAAATAGAAAATCGTCCAGGGTCGGGCCGGCGAAAACTTTTAAAGGAGGCTGAAATAAGATCCATAGTGCGCGATGTAAAAAAGAATCCTTTTAAAAGTGCCGTTAAAATATCAGAGGAAGTTTCGGCAACATCAGAAACTACCGTAAGTGCCAGTACAATACGACGATCATTACACGAAAACGGGTAACATGGTCGATTCCCACGAAAGAAACCACTAATATTACCAGCTAATTAAAAAAGACGCCTAGAATACGCCAAAAAGTATGAAAATAAAGATGTTTCATTCTGGAATAATGTGCATTTTACTGATGAAAGTAAATTTGAGGTGTTTGGCCAGAAAAAACCAGTTAAAGTATGGAGAACAAAAAACAACGATTATGCTGACCAAAATTTAATAACCACGGTTAAGCATGGAGGGGGTTCGGTGATGGTGTGGGGATGTATGGCGGCAAACGGAGTAGGGAATTTGGTTTTTATTGAAAGTACAATGAATAAGATGGACTACCTGAACATTTTGCAAAACAACGTGCCATTCAGTATGGAGAAATTGGGGTTGGAAGGATCTTGGATTTTTCAACAGGACAACGACCCCAAACATACATGGCTTCTGTACCGCTCTCCCAAAACATTGGATCATCCTCCACAATGACCGGGCTTAAATCCAATTGAACATTTGTGGGAGCATTTGGACCGCCAACTCCGAAAAAGGACAATTAGCGATAAGAATATGCTGAAATCCGTTATAATGGAGGAATGGCAGAAAATTTCATCCGATATAACTAAAAAATTACTAGAATCGATACCCAGAAGACTAAATTCTGTAATTAAGGCAAAAGCAAAATCAACTAAATACTAAATCGATTTTATTTTCATTTAAAAACAGTTTGTACACTTTTTTTTGACGCGTAAAAAATGAATTATTTTTTATTTTTGTTGTAAATTTTTTGTTGTTGTTAATATTTTTGCTGTTTTGTTTAGAATAAGGTAGAGAACTAAATACTGATTTAAAAGTACCTAAATGTAAAACTTTATCGTAAATGAAAATACTGATATAAAAACAATGTTTTAAAAAATTTTTGTGTACACTTTTTTTTGACGCTCACAGTATATATGTATGTTTTTTATATGTATGTACGTATTTTATATGAGATGAATGGTAATACAAACTATTGTTATTGCGTGACTACACGTTGTGAAGAGTATATAAAATTCGGCATGGCCGAATATAGCACTCTTACTTGTTCACTGTGTAAAGGGTATAAAAAATTAAGCTTAATTAATAGCACATACTACAAGCTGTACATAAAACATAAAAAAAATTGATGAAAATTAGCATTAAATTTTGTATAACTCAAATTTAATTTTCACCAATTACAGCTTTATTTCTACTCATATATTTAAAGTTTTAATAATCCTCAAATCATTATGCATTAAAGGGTTATATATATCATCATATACAAATTGTGAACAACAATTTTTATTACTTCCAATTCATAAGTGCAAGAGGAGGCACTTAGTTAGCCTTAAAAGATGTGCTTCAAAATGCATGCAAATGCATGCAAAAAATCGTAAGCAATTCAAACAAACATTATTTATTTTCATCTACTATGCATGCGTTCTATGCACTTATTAGAATGAAGTGAATTTTGTTAATATATTCATATAAACACATGCTTTCCAATGACATATTAATGTAAAAAGGCATGCCTAAATTGAACCACTTTATCATGGGTTGAACTCATGAATTCACTATTTCTTTTGCATGTCTTTTTTTGCTGGTTATTTTTTCTATAACTTTTCAATTTCGAAGTAAAAGAATTATAAAAAACTAAATAACACATACATTTAAGCTCAAATTATTTGAATGATAAAATATGAACATAAAATTTCATTTAACAAAACAAACAGGCTGTGTTGAATTTTTGATACCCACCACCAATTTTGAGTACTTTTTTAGCACAAAATGTATTATTTTTTTATTAACTGTAATCGCTATGGAATAATCTCATTATACTAAAATATGTATTACCTTCTTTGTGTAAGTTCGATTTGCTATCAATTTAAAAAAAATTAGTCTTATAATTAATCGTTAAGTATATCTAGATTAGCATGGAACCTTCAACTTCAAATTAATGTTTGAATTTAACTTAGATAATCCAATATAGATTTATTTTTCTTCCAAAATTTTTGTTTATATAGAAACAATCTGAATTTAAGATAAAAATTTATTGGAAGGTGGGCAGAAAAGTGCGGTTCTCACCTTTATTTTCTGGCATATAATAAAATTTACCGGAAAGCTATATACGCAAAATTTCATCATCTAATCATATAATATAATTTCGTCGCTTTTACTCGTATGAGCTTTTGAGTTTCATTGATAGCAGAATATGTGAGAACTGGTCCTTGAATTAGGCGTATCAAAGATATTTCTGCTCATGTCATTGTCATTTATTCTTCCAAAATATTTGTCCATAAAGAAAATATATGATTTTAATTTAAAACGTTATATGGAAGATAGTTGTTAAAACTGGCCTGTCATCTTTTCTCGAATTAAAATTATATTGACAAGAAGGTATATATTTACAAAATTTCATTATCATACATCTACTTCTGTCGCTTTTATGAGCTTGCAAATTTCATTAATAGTAAATTTTGCAAAAAGGTAGGCGTGCCAAAGTAATTGCTGCTAATGAACTTAACAAAGATATTTTTTTATATAAAGTCCTTTATTCTTCAACAATTTTTGTCCATTGAAAAATTATATGAATTTAAGGCAAAAAGTTATATGGGAGGTAGGCGTAAAAGTGGGCGTATTACCTCCATTTTCTGGCATTATAATAACATTGGCCGGAAAGATATATTTATATGCAAATTTCACCATCGTACATCTCATTCTGTCGCTTTTAGGAGCTTCTGAATTTCATTAACAGTAGATTATGTGAGAAGTGGGCGGTAAAGAATGCGTATCAAAGAAATGTCTGCTACTAAATTCAACTGAGATATTTCAAAGAGTCCTTTTTTTCTTTAAAAATACCTGTTCAACGAGAAATTATTTAAATTTGAAATAAAGCGTTATATGAGAAGTGGGCTTAAAAGTGGGCGTGTCCCCTACATTTTTTGTTATTACAAATCTATTGTCAAACAAGCAATATTTGCATAATTTCAGAATCATACATCTAATTTTAAATAGACCGAAAAAGATACTGTGCAGATAAATTCTCGTACATTTTAATCTATAACTCCTTTCGTAATGTATATTTTGTATATTAATGTATTATATGTGACCTACTCCGAGAAAAGGGACTTAGTGTGTGAAAATTAAGCTTTGAGAAAAACGCATTTAAAGAAGAGGGTCACATATGTATATTTTATTTTTTTTTTACTCAAGAAATATTACATATACGATCTACGTCATTGCGTTTAGACACATTTGAATTTAATTCGTTGTTGAAAGGACATGGTTTTTTTGATCTACACTTGAATTGCGAGCTATAACTCTCTTTCTTATATACTAATTTATCCCTTTTTTTATGCTAAACATTGCTTATATATAAGATATATTTTGGCAAAAATTTTTCACTCTAGCAATTTCGGTTCGAGCTCTATCGTGCTTTTAACAGACGAACATTGCTAGATCGTCCTAAAATCATACCAGGACTCAGAAAATATATACTTTATGGGGTCTTAAATGAATATTTCAATGTAATACAAACGAAATGACAAACTGAATATATCCACACACAATTTGTATGGTGGTGGGTATAAAAAAAACACTTATAAGAAATACGTGTTATAAATATATAAGTCAGGTATGTATGTATGTATGTATGTATGTACATACTTTCATACGTATGATTATAATTTTCAAGTTATTCTTTGTACTTACTTGCTTATTGATTGTATACATAGTAATAAATATTTAATAATATTTTGTTATACGATGGTGATGTATTTATTAAGTATGTCAAAAGAAAGCTTATGTCCGAAATATTTAATTTTTGTTAACAATTAGGACACTAAACGCTTTGTTTACAGCCCCATTCAGTGGGAATATTTAAAATATTTTTATTTGAATTTGATTTATATTGAAATTAAACTTTAAAATATAATTTTGTTTAATATCAAAAGTTTAGAAATTTATGAAAGTACTCAACTTATTATCGACTTTCCATAAATTGTATGCTTTATAAGGTCGCAAACAAATGAAAAAAAGTCAACAAAAATTAACGAAACGTTGGGATAAATGTAATAAAATTGATTTTTATTTACATGAATAAATTTAGGCTGGACTAGCTTATATTTGAGAAAATATTTTTTAATAAAGATTTTAATACTAGCCAAACATTTAAAACAAAAAAATATTGTAGAAGTTTCACATGGAATGACAAACCTATAACACCCTTGCACTCTCTGTGAAGGGTATAAAACAAAATGTGTTTATACTTGTTTAAATAACATTTGGGGTATTATTAAAAACAGCTGATAGATTTTTGTATAGTTTTTATACCCATCACAGAGAGTTAGCACTTACTTTACGGTTGAAAATATTATTCGGGATGTTTTATTTTATATAATTATATTCTTTTTTATTTATTTGCTTAAATGAATTTTTTTTTTCAAAAAATTCACAGCCCACAAAATGTCGATTTGTTTGCATTAATTCGCATCTTGCTTCGACTTATAAGAAAATAATTATCACTAACAAAATATTCCATTTCAATAATGGTTTTATTTGTTGTTTTTATTTTTTTGCTCTCCTGAAATATTTGAAAATTTGAAAAAGTTGTTTTTTCAAAAGTCCACAGGTATATGTTAAAGAGTGAGTCAGAAAAAATTATAGACACTTTTCCAGTCAAAACTTATACAAATTATTTTTTTAATAAAAAAAAAAATATATCAGAAAAATTATATATTTTCTAAATAATTTATTTTCGACCGTTATTTCGGTCAAAATAGTCAGGCAAAAGGAAGAAAAAAAAAAGATAATTAAAACTTAAAATAAATCTTAAAAGAAAAACAAAATCAAAAATTTGAAGATTCTTAGTCGCACTATTTTAAAATTCATTAAACAGTATAAGAAAGACTTGAGCATTGAAAGAAAACTTGGATCAAGAGGAAAAAAATGTATATCAGAAATTGGTAAGGCAAAATAAGTCGAACAGCTCTTTCGAAAATGACCAAATACTTCTATCCAAATAGCAGCTTGTAAAGTTAAATGCTTTGATTTTGTTGTGCACACAGCCAATGCTTATTCTGGGTTGAAAACGTATAAAGTTCAGAAATTTCCAGTTCACAATGAAGTAAAGAACTAAGAAGCAAAAGAACGACTGAAATAAAATAAATAGAATTAAAAAAAAAATACATCTGGTACTTTTTTTCAACTTTGGGGTCAAGAGGAAGATATTGGACGAGATAATGTCCAAGAATAATACTAGACACTAAAACAAACAAAATTCACCAAGAAGCTATTTTTGTATTTAAATCTGTAAAAGGGTATTGGGCACTTCTAAAACAAGACTTTAAGAACACAGGAAGGTTATCCTTTGACCGATTTTGGACACTCTCATCCAAAAAGGTAACGAAAGCAACTATAAAATCTTTAATGGAAGTATTTTAGAAAAATGCGGATAAATATTAAAATAGCAAATAATATCCAAATATTTTAATAATTAATGAATTTACACAATATTTGAATTAGTTTTCTTTAACTTAATACAAGTAAATTTATAAGGGATTACGCTTTAATACGCTTATTTTCTATTTGTTCATACGCGCCACCAAAAAAATAGTGGGGGTATAATCATTTTGTCATTCCGTTTGTAACACATCGAAATATTCATTTTAGACCCCATAATGTATATATATATTCGGGGTTTCATTTTAGCTATGTCCGTCTGTTGAAAGCACGAACCGAAAAAGCTAGGGGGCTCAAATTTTGCCAGAATCTTTCTTATACACAAGGTTTGTTTGGTATTGAAAATGGGCTAAATCGGAATATTAGGAAGCGAGTTATAGCTCGTAATGCAAGAGTAGGTCAAAAAAGCCATGTCCTCTTAACATCGATTAAATTGGAATTGTGTCCAAACGCATTAACGTAGAGCCATGAAATTACGAATATATATTTTCGGAGTAAAATATCCTTCAAAATTGCTTAAATCTATGCGTTAGAAAAGGAATAATAGAATTATAGATTAAAATGAACAAAACTTTTAACCGCACAGTGTATATTTCGGTATATTCAAAATTTAAAACCCAATGAAACTGACAAAATTTAATGTACGAAGCTGAAATTTTGCAGCCAATGCTTTGTACTAACGGAAAATAAATGTGACACGCCCACTTTTACGCCCACCTCCCATATAAATCTTTATCTGAAATTCATATAATATCTCTATGAATAAAGATTTTGGAATAATAAATGACTATATTGAAATAACTAAGTTGTATTCATTAGCAGAAATAACTTCGACACGCCTACTATAACGCCTACTTTTCACGTTATCTACTGTTAATAAAATTTTAAAGCTCATAAAACCGACAAAATTAGAGGTATGGTGATGAAATTTGCTACATATATCCTTCTAGTCAATGTCATTGTTATGCCAGAAAATTTAGGTGACACGCCTACTTTAACGCCTATCTCCCATTTAACGGCTTATCTTAAATTCATATAATTTCTCTATGGACAAAGTTTTTGGAAGAATAAAAGACTATAATGAAATATCTGTTTTGTTTATTAGCAGAAACTATATTGACACGCTCACTTTAACGCCCACTTTCATTGAAAGACTAAATTTACGAAAACATTTTACTAGCATACCGAACTTATACAAAGAAAGTGATACATATTTTAGTATAAAGAGATTATTCCATAGCGATTACTGTTAATAAAAAAATAATACATTTTGTGCTATAAAAGTACACAAAATTGGTGGGGGGTATAAAAGATTCGGCACCGCCGAATATAGTGCTCTTATTTGATTTTTAATTAAATTGATTTATTTTTGTAACATGGTCATTTTTAAGGAGAAGTTTATACTTTTGATGATCTCAAATGGACTTACATCACTTTTAAAGTCAACAAAATGTGAGCAGCACATTTATAGAAACTTTTCAATAAATAATAGATTTTGTAAACACTCTCTGTCAGCTCTGACTCCCAATATCAATTTTAATTTATTGAGGTCTACTACTACGCGTGTGTGCGTGCATCTTTAAGCTTTTAACAAAAAGCGACAATAAAACATGATCATTAATAAATTGATGCACATTACAAATACAACAACAACAAAAAGAAGAAACTAATAAGTTTTACAAATATAAGCTGATATATTTAATATTAATTTTCAAGGTTTACAGCTCTACTCTTATCGATTGGCAATCCATAATTCAAAAGCATATATGAACATCTATTCACATACTGCCGTGTACATAAAAATTCTCAAATGTTTATTTAAAGTCTAGTAATCAATTTTCCTAAGAAAATTAATTGCATAAACCCTCTGTATTTTCGAAACCCCATTAAAAAATTATTAGGGAAAAAATCATTTTTCAGAAAAGTATGAACATTGTGAATAAAATAAACTATAAATCATCCAAATCAGTTGACAAATGTTGATTTTATTCACTTTGCCAGAAATTGTGTAATGCATTTTGCGTACTTTGGAAAAATTATAACGAAATTGGTACATATGTATGTATGTACTTATTTTAAGTTTTAGCTATTTAGAACTATGTTAATCGGTAATAAAATCAACAATTGACTGATTTAACACTTCAACACTCTTTATGGAAACTGAAGAGTATAATGTGGTACCCAGAGGTAGTTAAAAAATAATATTAGCTTTGTGTGGGCATGTCCCCTTCTACTTTTAAAATTATAAAATTAATATTTGATTGAATTCAATCCATTTCAGACTTCTTTTTTTTTTTGTGAAAAATGTTTCTCCATAATTATTAGTTTGTTTGACCTTTTTATATAAAATATGTAATAGTGTTTTTAAACTTAAGGTCTTTTCAATAATAAACAATCTTTTTGTTCTATTTTATATTATTTGATTAATATTTCGCTACCTGTTTGTTTGTGTGCATCATCAGGATACGAGTTTTTATTATATATTTGTTTTTTGTTGGTTCAATTTCAAGACACCAAATTTGTTTTTTTTTTATTTATAGTTTGATTAACAAATTTAAAATAACATAAAAAGTTGTTTAAACATTTTGTCATATATAAAAATTTTACATAAATGTAGTATAACAAAAATTTCAATTTATATGAAAATATTAGGAAAAAATTTATTATAACAAAAATAGTTGAAAAAAATTTTATAGTATTATAAGAATATATTATTGAAAAGTCCTTAAGCTTAAAAAAAATTATTACAAATTTTTGTCCATATAAAATAATGCGTTATATAGGATTTGAGAGTATCACCTTAATTTTTTTTAATTAAACCTTTATTGGCATAATTAAATTTACCAGAAAATTTTATTTTGTCGGTTTTATGAGCTTTTTAATGTCATTAACAGTAAATTATGATAGAAGTGGACGTTAAAGTAGGCGTGTCAAAGTAGTTTCTGCTAATAAAATCAACTTAAATATTTCAATACAGAGTCTATTATTCTTCCAAAACCATTGCCAATAGAGAAATTATATGGATTTAAATAAAGCGTTATGTGGGAAGTGGGCGTTAAAGTAGGTGTGTTAACTTATATTGGCGTGTCAATGTAGTTTCTTCTAATAAATAAAACTGAAATATTTCAATATAGTCCTTTATTCTTCCAAAAAGTTTGTCCATAAAAAATTATATGAATTTAAGATAAACCATTATATGGGAGCTAGGCGTTAAAGTGGGCGTGTCAACTAAATTTTCCGGCACAATAATGACATTGACTAGAAGGATATACATATGTGGCAAATTTCATCATCATACCTCTAATTTTGTCGGTTTTATGAGCTTTTTAATTTCATTAACAGTTAATTATGATAGAAATGGGCGTTATAGTAGGCGTGACAAATTATTTTCTGCTAATAAAATCAACTTAAATATTTCAATATAGAGTCTTTTATTTCCAAAGTCATTGTCCATAGAGAAAATATATGAATTTGAGATAAAGCGTTATATCGGAGGTGGGCGTGTCATCTTGATTTTTCGTTATTACAAGTCTTTTAATCAAAGAGCCTTTTTTGCAAAATTTCTGAATCAGAGAAAAGACACTGTGCGGTATAAATTTTCGTACATTCTAATCTATATATGTATACATTTAAAGCTTCATCGCTCTATGTCAAATTGTTTGGACACAATCGCATTTTATTCGATGTTGGAAGGGCATGGTTTTTTACCTACTTTTGCATTACGAGCTATAACTCTCTTTTAAACTTTTCCGTTCGAGCTGGATCGTGCATTCAACAGACGGACAGACAAACGGACTTAGCTAGATCGTCATAAAATTCTCCTAAACACTTGAAAATATAAAAAAAAACTTTTTTTAGCTGACTTAAAGAAACCATTTGTTAACCATTTGCTGGTATTTTTTTTCAAAATCCTACTTAACATCCTCAAGTAATGATGAAATGTATCAACATAACCGTCTTGTTCTGAAGATCTAAGCCCGATAGAAAAAAAACTAAAAACGGATTTTAATTTAGCTCGTCAAAATCTCTATAGTGTACATATTTTTATACTCAAAGGCGATTTTTGCTGCAGACCAGTGTTATTAAAAAGCTCAAATTAATAATTTCATAAAATTTATATTTAAAATACAAATACAGACAGACATTAAATTTTACATATGGTTTGCAAAAATAAGAAGATATATGTAAAATTTATTTTTTAAATACTATTACATAAGTTCAAAATAATTTTTTTTTCAGTTTTGTGATCTTAGTTTGTATCAAAATGTTTCTTATGCTCTTAAATAATACTAATACTTAAAACCTAAATTTAAGTTTATGCAAAATTATTTGTTAAAATGTATATGGGCATTTCCATGTCATCGTACGTGATATTTGTACTCCTATTAAGTGGAGTAATTTTTGCAAAAGTAAGAGTAACTGAAACAAAATTAGATCTTTATGTTCCATTCAAAGGGTACTTTACTAAAAAAAAAAATTATTATATTCGAATAATTCTTGTCTTAAATATCCAGAAAAAAATATACCGTACGTGATATAGATCAGAAGCGATTTTGAGGTATATATGGAAATATGAAAAAATCTGCGAATCTTGGGAGGTATTTTTTCTTTTTTTAATTTCTTAAGCTCTGTACAGACGGTTGTCAGATTTTACTTAATTGCTACACCTAAACATATGCTAACAATGGAATGACAATGAAGAATTGCTTCCATAAGGTAAATTGTCAGTTCTGACGGTTGTAAGACTTTTATCAGAAAAGCTGACAATTTCATTGGCAGATGTTGTTCTGACAATAACATTATCTGACAATGTTGTCCGACAAAAAATTGTAAGTTTAGACGGTTGTCAGATGACGGTATAAAAAAAAATTGGCAGATCTGTTGTCAGAAATTGCTTTGGTCATGTCTTTTTTACAATCTTAGATTCCAAAAGCGTCTGGGGATCTAGAAAAGCTTTCACAAATTTAAAAATGGAATACTCTGTACCGTCCTCTTCATATTTACAATAATTTTTATTATTTTCATTTTGTTCTCCACTTATTGACACATATCTAAGCTGAAACAAGAAACACGCAAGAAAATTAACAATTTTTTTTTGCACAACAGCTGTTGCATTGAAAGAGCGTTTTGCAGTGATGCCATATGAATATACATACTTAAAATTCCCACGTTTTTAAAAAAATCTCCTAAATTTTTCCTAGTATACAAATAATGTAAAAAAATTATGAAAAAGGTTCAAATTCAAGATGGCCGTCATGACAGAATGGCGAACAAATTTGTATAATGAGTGAATTTTAGTTATTAAAAATTTATCTAATTTACCCCCTGCAATATTGGGATCAAATTAAAGGAACTGACAAGTAGAATACAGAATATCATGTATAACCTATAAAAATCAAGATGAACGCCATGACAAAATATCAAACAAATTTGTATACATAAGATGATTTTTGTAATTAAAAACTTACCGCCATCAATAGTGGTATCAAATGAAAGGGCTTGACCTGTAAAATACAGTAGGCTTAACAAAAATTCTTTATTTAAGATGGCGTCCAATACAAAAGGGCGAATTACATATTTGTAATTCAATATGGGTATTAAATAAAAGGGCTTGAATAGTAAAATAGATTACGCTATAAATCAATAAATATAATTAAATATATTTTGATAATTAAAATTTTACTCTCTACAATATTGGTATCAAATGAAAAGGCATAGTTAGCATGTATTATTTCGTATATGCAAGTATGTATGAACGTATAGAAGTCCGAGATTATGTAGTTTGTATATGTATGTATAGACGTCTATGATTATAGTGTTTATATATATTTATGCATATACTACAAACATATGTATGTATATTTTTGCTATCAACTTTTCTTTGTAAATTATGATAAAGTTAATATCTGCATAATTCAAGCGAGTGCTGGTGACATATATAGTAGATTAGTCATGGTCGAATATAACGTTCTTAATTGTTTTTATGTATAAATATAATAGAAAGTACAAGAAAATTCCTAAAAACAACATTCTATTCAACAATACTAAAAGCAACATTTTATACATCTGACATCACTAACTTGTATGACAATGACGCCATTGTCATATGCACAAAACTTGTACATCTGCCAATATAAAATTATCTGACAACATGTTTCAATGGTCTGACAATAACGATGAAGGTTGTTCAGACGATTGCAATATATCTGACAATATTGTTGTCAGGTTGCCGTCTATCAATGGTATGACAATGACTTTTCTGCCAACATTGTTATGCAAACATTGCCAGTTCACACGGTTGTAAGGTATTTGCTACCAATTTTTCACACAATATTGTCCGATCTGACAACCGTGTGTACGAAGCTTTACACTAAACCAAATATTTTTCTTTTAAAATCCATTATAATTTATTGCAAGTAAATGATTTTATAATAAATTAAATTTAATATCGTTCGTGACATATCGTACGTGACAGATTTTTCTTCAATAGTATTCTTAGGTAATGAAATTTATATTATGTTAAGAAAAAAAAGTTAAATTGTAAATTAGGTGCTCTTGCGACTGTTTAAATACGAATGACGGATACAGATAATGTTTTTTCACTACGTACGTGACACTAAAATAACATTTAAGGGAAATCAAAAAAAAAATACCTCTAATTGGACTTTTCTTTTTTCTTATGGATCTTGTTAATTGTTGTTGTTACCGTAATTTTAAAGCATATTTACAATTACAATTTATTTTTACAAAGCTTTATTAAAAAAAAAATAGTTTATTACAATTCTTTAAAATAAGTCAAAGAGATAATCAGATTAAACTCTTATTATTGCTCTTAAAATAATTTAATAAGCTCTTAATACCTACGCAGGGTGCCCCGGTGGACTAGTCAATAATGTGCTAGTCTGCTAGGTTGGGGGTTGCGGGTTCGATTCCCGCCAGAAACTTTGGACTGGTCTGCATCTCTTTCCCATCTATTCTAACTATTTCTTTTCTTATTCTATTCTTCTCTGTATTAAGACGTCACAATGGACCGTAATGGTCTTCGGGTGAGGGTGTGAGGATAACTTTGCACCAGCCTTACCTACCTACCTAATACCTGCATAGTAAAATTTGAGTGTTTTTTTTACAGTCGTGGTTGACATATTCATGGAAATGTCCATATGTAAACAAGTAAGAGCGCTATATTCGGCCATGCCGAATCTTATATACCCTTCACAACGTGTAGTCATGCAATAACAGTAGTCGATTAAGCCCTGTCAGTCTGTCCGTGTGTATGTTGAAATCAACTTTTTGAAGCCCCCCGAAACCGCTTGGACCAGGGTGAGGTATTAAAATATCAGAAATATTCGGAAGTAGATCGGTATTGAAAATCAGAATCATCGTTTCATAAACATCTGAGATATGAGCAAAAACCCACGACCACCTCGATTTTTTTTTACAAAAACAACATTACAACAACAACATACATACATACAAACTTGTATATTGGTTAAAGTAAACGTGGGATCGAATCCCAGCTGAGCCAAAAAAAAATTTTTTAAATATTTATATTTTTTTTTTTAATTTTTTTTTTATTTTTTATTTAATATATTATTTATATTTTTATTATTATTTTTTTTTAATTTTTTTTTTATTTTTTTTTTGTTTTATATTTATTATTTATATTTTAATTATTTTTTTTTTAATTTTTTTTTTAACTTTTTTTTTTAATTTTTTTTTTATTTTTTTTTTTTAACAAACATACGTTAATTTTTAATTTTACAATGGGATGTTTTTATATATGTATGTTTTTTATATAAATGTACGTATTTCATATGAGATGAATGGTGATACAAACTACTGTTATTGCATGAATATACGTTGTGAAGGGTATATAAGATTCGGCATGGCCTAATATAGCACTCTTACTTGTTTTAATTTTTTTTATTCAAGAACCCGATTATTATAGTCATCTGATTATATGAAAACTGTAAAAGTGGGGTCAATTAAAATAAACTAACCCATTTATAATCAGTAAGTACAGATGAATCTGCAGATGTGTTTAAAAAAATTTACATTTCCATAAATTAAAAAAAATATATATAACAAAAACAATGCCTCTAAAAACTAAAAAATAAAAGTAGTGTAGGTGTCTATAAATTAAAAAAAAAACCATAAATTCAAGCCTAATTTAAAATCTATAAATTTAAAAAAAGTTGAAATACAATTGTACTTCCTATTGTTCATTTGTCATAAATAACTTCACAGTTTTAATATTTTTTTTAAAGAAGAAAAATATAATTTTATAATATAAAAATATATTATATGAGTGGGGGTAAAGTACATGTAGCTTTTAGTATTGTTAAACTACAATATTTATGAATGAATTCAAAAATATTAATGATTGAAAAATTTATTTAATTAAGTTGTTGGGTGTCATGTGAGTTTGTGTTGTAAAAATCTTGCCTTGAGTAATTTTTTTGTGTTTAGAATGATTTAGTTACTACTTATATGTTTATGCATATTTTTTTCTTCTAAATACTAAACAACTGCGTAAGATGTTCTAGTAGTAAGTTATGTGTTCTAAACATGTTTTGAATGTTCTATTTTCATTTTACTGTTGTGTTTGATATTTGTGCTGATTCGGCTTTATTTTCTTCCAACGTTGTTCTATTCCAGGTTTGTTCTATTCCTTAATATTTTTATCGTAAACAAAAACAAATATTTTATATATATAGAGAGAGAGAGAGTAATATACACACACTATTTTAAACTTAATGAGATTGCTTGTAAGCATGGGTGTAGATGATTTGGATAAAAGCATTTTTGCCGCCATTTTGGTAAACATTAGTCTTGACAGTTCATATTTGGCAGTCGTGAAGTAGAGACATGGCAAATTTATTATTGGAAAATATTCGGTAAACCAACGTGCTTTAAAACATTTTATCAAAATCAGTCATCAATTACTACAACGTACTGCAAGATCGGCTGCAAGCATTACTGCTGTTCAAAAAAGTGTTCAAAACAATCCATCAATCTTAATTGGATTCAGTGCTCAGGAGCTTGTTATTCAAATAAAAACTTTGGCCACAATTTTGCACAAAGACTTGCATTTGTTTCCATTAAAGGTTCAGTTGACACAAGAGCTTCTTCCAGAAGAACATTTACACAGCCGTACATAATGCAATAGGATGTTACAGCTAGCCCATGGCAACCCCGATTTTCATGAAAAGATCAAAATGAGTGACGAGGCACATTTTTATTTGAATGGATATATGAATAAACATAATAGTCAGTTCTGGGCAATGCAAACCCTCAAATTATTCATTAATCACATTTGCATCTATTAAAAGTAACAGCCTGGTGTGGTATGTGGTTAAGAGGAATCATTGGACGTTACTTCTTTGAAACTGCAAACGGCGTAACGGTAACTGCCAATGGAGAGCGATATCGATATATGTATGATATGATTGAAAACTTTTTAACGCCACAACTGCATGCTTTGCGGTTGACTAACATGTGGTTTCAACAAGACGGTGCCACATCGCATACAGCCAGGATTACAATGGAATTTCTGCGAGTAGTATACCTTCCCGGCGGATACCCTGTACTTTAGGGAAATTGAAATATACTTTGCAGATATTAAAGTTTTATATTTTAAACAATTTAAATTATTTAATTTAAGATAATCTTTGAAAAAAATAATTATTTGCAAATATTAATTTTGCACGACACGTCCAAATTGTGTTTTATTAAGGTTGATTTGACTTAAATTTCATTACAAACTTCTACAGCATTGTAGGTGCACCGGTGAAATTTTTTGCAAAAAAGTTTGCCAATTTTCTTTAATTCTTAAAAAAATTTCCTAAACAATTTTACTTCTCACAAGTAAATCTGGGAAAGTCTTAATCGACAAAAAAATTTTTCTTTTCATTATTTTGTTAGGGTTAATCATAGTCAAAGATTAACAAGATTTATGTTTAAAATCAAAATTCTTTATTATAATTTTTTAGAATTTTGTAAATTTTGCTTTTATTAAGTTTGATCAACAAGCCCAAATACACCTCATCAAATTTCAAAATATTCTTTGTGCTCATAAAGTGCACAAAATTTACATAATCTATTTTGACAGTAGTCTCTGTTTAATGTAACAAGTGTATTCAAGTGTTCCGAAATTATTAAACAATAAAAAAAAACAAAGTAACCGCTTTATAAATTTATCGAAAAATCGGATTTTTTAGAGGAAAAAATGCGCAAATCAGCACCTTAATAATATTGAGGCAAAAAATCGGCATATATGAAAGGCCTGCTTATAAGCCATTTTTCTTATGCTTTTAAAGCTCTTTACTCAATATATATATATTAATAAATAAATTACCATTACCATTTTATAGATTTGGTTTTTGAAATTTGTTGCTTTAAAATTTAGAATATTTAATTTAGAATATTTTTGGTATTTGTTTTAAAAATGTCACTTGATATAAGCACACATTTTTTCTCAAAAACTTGTTTACTGCACCCTACAATGTTTTAAATTTAAAGTATGTTACTAAAAACAATTCGGAGTGATATATTCGAATATGGCGAATCTGATAACCTTCACCACCATATACATACAAAGGTATAATGACCTTATCGCAGCATAGCGCAGATTCAGATTTTAGTTTTTCCGACGCCATCTTTGATATTGAGTTTAAAATAGTTAACTGTATTCTACTACACAAGACCTTTCATTTGGTACTTGCATTGATGGGGTTATAAAACGTATCTGCATTTTGTTTCCAACGCCATTTTTTAAAACTCTCTTATGTGGATTTATTCGTACTTGACAAATAGAAGACAAAATGTTCGTTTAAAAAGCATTATCTCTAAACCAAAAGCTGTCGTTTCTGGTGTTCCGCAGGGAAGACATCTTGGTCCATTACTGTTTTCCTTATTTGATAATGACCTACCAAATACTGTTCAATTCTCAAATGTTAAAATGTATGCTGACGATGTAAAAATATTCCTAAGTTATAATACAGGGTGGGCCAAAAGAAACCAAGGGGTGTAAAAGTTTAATAACTTTTTCGTTTATTAATTTTTTTTTATTTTTTCTTTCAGATTATATAATATACAAAAGGAAAATTTTTTTACACTAAGGCTTGTTCACATACACTCGCTCCTTCAAATAACCCCAAAGAAAATAGTCGGGTGCTGTCAAATTTGGCGATCGCGCTGGCCAAATAATTTCCGAATTTCTGGAAATTATTCGCCCTCCAAAAATTTGACTTAAAAGTGCCATTGTGTCTCGGGCAGTATGGGCAGGTGCTCCGTCCTGCTGAAACCACATACTAGGTCTGTTTTCAAGAGCAGGGCGTAAAAAATTTTCTATCATAAACCGATACCACTCTCCATTTACGGTAACAGCACTTCCATCTTCATTCTCGAAGAAGTAAGGCCCAATGACATTTTCAGATGTGATCCCACACCATACTGTATACCTGATGGGGTGCAATTGGCGTTGATGAATGGCTCTTGGATTTTGAGAACCCCAGAACCTGCAGTTCTGCTTATTAACAAAGCCATTCAAATGAAAATGAGCTTCATCACTCATAATCAAATTTTTAATAAAGTTGATTTCATTTCTGGCCAACTCTTAAAATTTAACTGAAAAATTTAGACGTTGCCGATGATCTGCGGGTTTTAATTTTTGCACCAATTGCACCTTATATGGGTATAACTGTAAATATTTTTTTTTTAAATGCGCCGTAGGGACGTACGGGACATTGCTAGCTGAGCAGAACGCCTTCTGGCAAATGTTTCTGGTGCTTCGTTACTATTCGTAATAATTGATAAAATTCTATTGTTCTGGTTCTCTGTTCAGTTGTGAACCTCTCCATTATAAATTCTCCAAGTGTTGTCTATATAATCTGAAAGAAAAAATAAAAATAAAATTAATAAGCGAAAAAGTTATTAAACTTTTACACCCCTTGGTTTCTTTTGACCCACTCTATAATTACACTGATCACACCCTCTTACAAAAGGACATAGAAGTTTTTAATTAACTTATTGAAGCTGAACCCTGGGGCCAAATTACGGCATTCGATCACGATCGAAATTTCACTCGAACGATCAAGTTCGCTATGCTTTAGGTATAGAGATTGTAATACGAATTTTTAAATTTCGATCACGTTCGAATGCTGCAATTTGGCCCCTGAAAAATGCAAATATATGTGTTTCTTTTGTAGATGTTATATTAACGTGAATAATGTTTGAAATTGTTATACGTTAATTATTATTATGTTTTAGTGGTTATACGGATCCGTCTCCGATCTTGGAATCTTATTAGATGCAAGGACTTGCAGTCCTTGGATTCATAAAACGTATATACATAAATATATATGTATATAACAACACAATTGTATATTTCTCTTGTCACGCCTATTTTTGAGTATGGTTCAATAATTTGGGATCCAATGTTTACATTAATAGCATTGAATCTGTGCAAAAACAGTTCCTGTTATTTTGTCTTCATGACTTATAGTGGAATTCGTTAAACCGGCCGCCTTATACTAGTAGACTTGCACTTGTGAAGCTGCCAACTTTAAAAGGATGTATAAAAGGGGTACAAGCAAAATAAGGCCCTATCACCACGCTGTAGCCGATGGTGTGCTGAAAACGAAAAATGTTTCCTCAGATCATTTCGGAACAAAAACGTTCCGCGTCGAAGCCGATTTCTGAAAGCCCTTTAAGATTTTTTTTTTTATTTTTCAAATCAAATCTTAATGTTATTATATGATTATAATCAAAATCACAATCTAAAAACTTGTAATATATTTATCATTTAATGAATTTATAAAGAAAATATTTTTATTTTTTTAGAACTTACTGATCCCAAACTTAATTGCATTTGACGCGGAACCTTTTTTAACGATATCGAAAATCTAAATATGCAGTTCTTATTGTTTTTTTATGTACTACATGGTATGGATAGGGCCATTTTGATATTTTCAAAAATTGTAAAAAAATTGTTTTCCTAATGTAAATGCTCTGATTTCCTAATAGCGTATATTTTTTTTAATGTAATGAACAAGTTAAGCGAATTTCGATCCATTTTTAAGGATTTGTACCGAGTTCAATAAACTTTATCATTAAATGTTAATATTGTTGTTAATATTGTGAAATGTTAAATAATTTTGTTTTTGAATAACTTATATTAAACAATTTGTATGTACTGCTTTATAGTCTGTAAGGATCTAGAATCCATAGACTCAAACAAACAAATAAATAGTAATTCATTGCCGAATATTTTTAAAAGATTTATACCACAGACTAGACTGTGCAAAATGTAGGGGCTTCTAAAAGTTGATTTCAACAAACGTACGGACAGACATTGCTCAAATGGTTGTCCTATTTACAAGAGCTTTTAGAAAATATATACTTTATGGGGTGGGAAATAAATATTTTAGAAATTACAAACTGAACGTAAAATTGAAATAAAATAAAAAGAAAACAGAAGAAATAAAAAAGAATCAAAATAATGAACAAATGAAATAAGTTTGTTCATAAACAACTCAACTCTAATACACATTTATATAAATAGAGTTTCTAAAGTTCGGATATAGTATTTTACAAAATCGATACTTTAAAAAATTAAAAGTAAAAGTGCTTTTTATTTTCACTTTTTATTGCAATTATTTTATCTTTTTAAATTATTAATCCAAACATGTTTAAGTTTTTTTTTCAATATACGCGTTAACCCACCTATTTAAAATTGCGCCGGTTTTTGTTTTAATTTCAAGGACACCCAGCTATGCTCTGTTATATTTCAACACAATCCTGTTACTGTTAAGAGAAGACAGAATAAAAGAGATTATAAATTAAAAAAATTTGTGTATATGTTGATATTTGTTTTACGTTTTTTTTATGCACTTTTACGAATTGCGAGTAAAATTTAAAGTAGTTACATAAAATAAACTTTTAAGTTAAAATATATGTATGTGTATGTGCGTTTAAACTTGTTTTGTAAGAAATGGTACAACTATTCAACTAACACAGTTTAACAGAAGTTTAATGTTTATATTTATAATAAATTTTTTAAAGGTTAATATAACAAATTTTAAACTAAAATTTTGCCTTATAAACTATTGATAAAATAAAAAATTTATTATGAATTTGGGTTTAGGTTTTTGCTAAGATTTTTGTTTATGTGTTTGAGATAAAATGACTTTTTTTCTCTCACCAACAATACAAGTATTAAACTTACAAATTTGGCTGAAGTCAAATCGTCTACCCATTTGTTAAAAAATAATAAATCCCCTAGTTTAGATGAGATTAACAGCATAATGCTTAAAAACATGACCGATTCCTTTTTTGAAATCTTAAGTGAACTATTAAACTTTTGTTTGAGTAATGAGTACTTCCCCCTCGTTTTAAAAATAGCTAAGATAATTCCAATCCTCAAATCTGAAAAGCATCCTAAATTACCCTCCAGCTATAGGCCGATTAGCATTCTAAGGTTATTGAATAAGGTGTGAGAGAAAATTATTCACACCAGAATTTTAAGTTTTTCAAAATAATGCATAAATATCATAAATCGAGAACAATTTGATTTCCCAAAAGAGCACTTCACTGTACATTAACTTTAAAGAGTTGAAAACTTTCTTGAATGTAATAAAAATAATCAAAAAAGTACAGAAGTCGTTTTACTTTTTATCGAAAAAGCTTTTAACTCAATCTGGCATGATGGACTAGTGTATAAATTAAATACGTTAAATTTTGCAATTTACCTCAAAAAATTATCAAAAGCCTTTAGATAAACGTACGTTTGTTGTATCTGTCAATAACAAATTTTCCAGTGAAAGGCAAATGCCTGCGGGCTTGCCAAATGGATCGTTATTATCCCCTACACTACACTCGATATATACATCTGGGGCCGAATTACGGCATACGAACGTGATCGAAATTGTAAAATTCTTATTAGAATCTCTATACCTAAAGCACAGCGAACTCGATCGTTCGAGTAACATTTCGATCGTGATCGAATGCCGTAATTCGACTTTTGATGTTACTTTAAGTAAATACCATGATGCAGCTTATTACGCTGATGACAGCGCCTTTATTTGTTGCGGTAAAGTCTCGAATGCGATAATTAGGAGAATGGAAAATAATCTTAAATTAACTCGTAAATACTATGACAAATGGAAAATAGAAATCAATGACAATGAAATTGAAGCGATTATATTTCCATTCAATAAATCACGGCAACGCTTTCCTACTAAATATTTATCGTCTAGGGGATCAATTAATCCATTGAAGGACAAAATTAAATATTTAGTAGTAACCCTTGACAAAAAACTTTTATTCAAACAGCATGTTGATTACATTTGTGAAAAGGCAATTAAGTGTAGCCGTGCCTTATACCCCTTAATTAGCCAAAGATCCAAACTTAATACAGAGAACAAGGTACTTATTTACAAAATGTGTATTCGTTCAATTATGACCTATATCTATGGTTGTCAAGTCTGGTCTCAAAAGACTGCTAAAACGCATACAAAAAAATTACAATTTAATTAAAAACTGTTTCAAATAATACACAATCTAACCTTTAGATATCCCACTTATCTTCTAAATATAAACTTTGACTTTAAAATGTTTAATTCATCGACAAGGGAACTGACTCTGTCATTTAATGAAAAATGCAAAACGTCTTATTTTGAAATTATAAGAAATTTGCTGAACAACCACTTATGGTCTTTTGTTTAAAACTCACATTTAAGTGATTGTTTTAAAAATTTGTTTTTTATGAACAACTTTTCCTTAAAACTGTGATATTAGTAGTTTGCTTACTTAATTATTCAGATACTAATTGTTGTAATACTATTTGTAATCTCTCATAATTCTGTTAAATAAAAAAAATAACTTTATTACTCAACTATAAGAAACATTTCCTGAAATGATTAAAAACAAAGGAATTTTAAAGTTGTATTCTATATAGAAAATAAGTAACACTCAATTTACAAGAGCTTGTATTGTGCCGTTCAAAATAAAACGAGCAAAAAACAAGTAAGAGTGCTATATTCGGCCGTGCCGAATCTTATATACCCTTCACAACGTGTAGTCAATCACCATTCATCTCATATGAAATACGTACATACATATAAAAAACATACACACATAAAAGTATTCCATTGTAAAATTATTATTAATTATACGTATGCATGTTAAAAAAAAATTTTTAAATAAAAAAAATTGAAAATAATAAAAAAAAATTAAAAAAATAATAAAAAAAAATAAAAAATAAAAAATAAAAAAAAATTTAAAAAAAATAATAATAAATATAAAAAAAAAATAAAAAAAAAATTAGAAAAATAATAAAAATATATATAATATATAAAATAAAAAAATATATAAAAAATTTTTTTTGGGCTAAGCTGGGATTTGATGCCACGCTTACTCTAACCAGTATTCCACGTTTGTATGTATGTTGGTATTGTACTTTGTTGTTGTGTTAAAAAAAACGGGGTGGCCGTGGTTTTTTGCTCATATCTCAGTTGTTTATTTAATAATTCTGATATTTTAATACCTCACTCGGGTCCTGGCGATGTCGGGGGTTGATTTCAAATACACGGATAGACAGACAGACTGAAAGAGCTTAATCGACTCCCCTATTCACAAGTTTTCAGAAAATATTTACTTTATGGGGTCGGAAATGAAAATTGTAGAAATTTCATACGGAATGACAAACCTATATATGTATACCCTTTTTCACTGTGTGAAGGGTTTTTTAAAAAGACTGGGTTGATATCTGCGACGGTGACTTTGATTTTCGATAAGGAGGCTAAATTATGTTTTTATGTTAACACTTTGAAACCTGAAACGCTATAAACTTAATACGATTTTTTTTTAGAATTCAAATGATCACGTTGAGTGAAATTTTTACATGTATTTTGTTATTGTTACAAAAAATTATACGCCATATTTACACTCAACGCGATCGTTTTAATTGTAAAAACCGCACATAAATTCCTACTTCAACTATTTATCTGCGAGCATAGCGTAAATACAATATAAAAGGTGATTGCATTTTTGGCAATTAAAAAATCATGAGAAAAAAAAATATGACATTTTAACATTTAGAAATTAACAGCTGTTCTGTAAAATTGTGAAATAGTTTTTGTGTGTCATACATATCACATGGTGCCACCATACCTTCTGTTGTACAAAAACTTTTAAATTCACAGTTTCATAGAACGAGAATTGAGCCTCTAATCAATTTAAACTACCTAATTAAGTGTAACCTATCAGTGGAAGCGGTGATTTAAAATTCAATGTCTTGCTCCATATTTGCCTTGGATTTTAGATTTCTTATTCAGAGAAAATATTTGGTTTTAAACTGGGGTCTCCACGTCGCAATATTTTTTGTCGCAATTGTCAAATTTGACTGCGTTCATAAAAATTGCGACGTGTAGACCGCAAATTGACATACATATGTAGCAATTTATTGCGTAATCGATGCTTGAGAAATTATTGCCGCAATAAGCTGTCAAAATCGTTTCATTTTTTTTTTCAGAAACATAAGAAGATTAAATAATTCTACCTGCTTGTCTGTAATAAATAATACTTCTTGAAGATGGTTAAAAATAATTACAAAAAATAATAAAGTGTTTACCAAGGCATATTTATTCATCAGGTAATCGCAGTTCGGAGAGAATTTGTTGGTTTGTATTTTTTATAAACCTTAAAAGTTTGACATTTGGAACAAAATGAGAGAAGAAAGAGAGAATTGTTTTTTTTATCTATGGACTATGAAAGCTGAGGTTTAAAATAAGTAAGAAAAAAAATAATCAGCTGTTGAATCAAGACTGCCTGATGAATAATTTTGCCTTTGTTTTAACAAATATTAAAACCAAATCGAATATAACATCCTTTTTTGTTAATAAGGAAAATATTTATTAAAAGTTTTTTCGGTATTTTTAAAATAGATAATTTATTACAAGTTTCGAAAACGAAATGTAAAATTTAATTTAATAATTAAGACTTGAAAGATTAGGTTATAAGAAAGTGGTAAGCTCCAAAACTCGCTCCTTGCACTGAAATATTTTTTCAGGAATTTAAAAAAAAAAAAATAAAATATGTCGTAAAACAGCAATTTAATTTGTTGTTTTTTTTCTACTCTGCTCTATATTAATTTTAACAAAAATTAAAGAATTTTGGACTCACCACCTTAATTAATTAATGTTATAAAATTTGAAATTACTAATCTCCTTCTCCATCTGCTTGATTTGCTTCCACCTCCTCCTCTTTTCTACTCAAACTCAGTTCTGATGGCGGCAACGATCCTACATCCATATTTTGCAAGATATAAGCAAATGTGTCCAAACCCCAATCACAGTCACCAATCAAATTCTCTTCGGCCATAGTTTCATACCAATACCAACGTTCTGTATTTCCACCCAACGATTTATTGAGATGCTTACGGCGCTGCTGCCCGCGATGTAAAAATTCAGCATAATCAATGCTATCAAAACCATCAAACTTACTAAGGACGCTATTAGCTTCGGCTTCGATGGATTGATAAGAGTCTACTGTTTGCATAATATCTATCACCGATCCCTGTATCATATCGTTACGCTGCAAATCCGGTATCTCTTGTGGATAGATGCGTAAACGTACTCCAGCTACTTCATCGCCCACTCGTTTTAGAACCTGAGCAAGAGATTCCTTCTTGGCCAGTTCATAGGCTAGACGTTCTTTTTCCAAGCCGGTCTGTTCATTCAGTTGTTTCTCATTGACACGTTTGCGGGACATCAAAATGCCAAGGAGACGATTAAGGTTTAATTCGTACCATTGCTTTTTCATACGTTCCGTATATGTCGTATGAGCAGTAGGCTCAGCAGCCCTCAAAATTAAAAATGACTTAAATTATTAACATTTAAAATAAAATTACATCCTTATACTTTTTGGCTTCTTCTTCTTCTTTTGCCTTTCGATTAGCTATTAATAAAGCTTCCTTTTCTAGTCGCTCCATTTCTTTATGGGCCTCCCGTTCAGCTTGTAATTTAGCTTCAATCAAGTCTTTATGTTTTTCATAATATTTATGCTCCCAACCTTGTATATCTCTTTTGCGAGCTTCTTCCTTCAGCACATATCGTTCAAAATCCTTAAACAATAAATTTTAAACATTTTAAAGTTTGTTTTAAATTAACAACATTCAGTTAAGTATTTACCTCAACTTCTTGGCTCATGAGCTGATAAAGACTTTTTGGTAATTTCACCATACGCAAACTACTGTTATAATCACCAATACCTAAGAGCTTTTCCGGTTCCCTAGGTTTATGCTCACAAATATTAGTTATTATCCCACCACCCAAAGTATCATTTAAACAGGCATCATCGTCGCGAGCTAAAATTAATAGTTTAAGATTTTTTAGATATAATCAATTTTTTTAAAATAAATTTGAAGTTTCAAGGTAATTATGCTGTAATTAAAAAATTCAATATCCAACTATAAATACCGTTCGCAATTTTAAAATTGCCTCGCGAAAATAGTTATAATCAAAACTGTACGGGGAACTTTTTTCCAATACGGCTTAACAGTCACACACACGTAAATATAGATACAGTGGGCCAATTCAAAGTAGACTCTCATATTGTACTATGTCATATAATTCATATTAATATGACTATTGACTTTGAACACCTTTTGTTAACAAATTATGTATTTAATACAAGAAAGAAGACAAAGAGATGACGCTGTTAAAAATTGTATGTATACTGGAAAGAAGAAAATAGAAAATATTCTCTCTGAGAGGTGAGAAACGAAGAAATTCTCTCTGAGAGACAGTATGGTTAAAAGTATAACATAAACAATTTCTTATACATAGGAAACAAATGTGTAAAGTCTTATTATTTTCTTTGTATGGAAATTACTAACAAAAATTTTATGTATGCATAAAATAATATGAAATAACACAAATATGACTGATATGCAACCACTTTGAATTGGCCCATTATATTTACTGTGATATTTAATATTACCATTTAGCGTTATTTAAATAATGTGAAAGTTACTGCTAAATCATCAATTTACCCAAATACTTACACAATATATCCCAAGCCTCCAGGCTGCCGTCAATACGCGTGAGAAATAAAACCGATGATCGCGATTCACTCCATGCTACTGCTGTTAAATCATTTGGACGTTTGCGCCAAAAAATCGGTGAATAATTATAGTCCTCCTTCCAAACTGCAAACACCGTACGACCAATCGATGCGAAAATCCAAGGGAAAAATGGATTTCGTTTCATGGACACGACTGGACCATCATGAACTCGGGCAAAATTTACCGAAGTGTTAATAACTTCATGACCATCAGAATCGGCATATAGACCTAACCAAGTTATGCGTTCTATACGACCATACAATGAAGCTGTTATACAGGATTGTCTAACCTCAGGCATAGCGATTTCCGCCAGCTCGATGGAATAATTGACGGGATTGTTAACTAGTTGTGTAACTTTATCTTTTATTTGACACTTAAATACCGGAGTATCGGTTATTACAGCAGTTATGGGTTCATTAAAGGCCACCTTAAATATTGGCGTTAACATCTTTCCCTTATATGGTGATTCACTTTGGGTCAAGGCCTTTGGCAAATCACGCCTTATGCCACTACTAACCTTTTTACCCGTTTGGGCGTCTAAATCCCAGAAAGCGATTGTACCATCCAAAGATGTGGTTAAAAAAAAACGATACTTTTTTGATTGACTAGTATCCGTGTACAGTTTTCCAAACGAATTTACAAACGAATTACTGCCCAGCCATTGAATAGCTGTTATAGTGCCCTTTTGAGAACTCTCAAGACTCGATATGGTTGCTGGTGCTAGTAACATATCCTCGTTGATTTGAATAGTCCACTTCAAGAATTCATTCATTTGTACACGATAACGAGTTTGTGCAGCCGATAGCATTTCTTCGTTGTCCAACTTTTCGGCACGATTTTGTAAGTCCCACAAAATAATTTGGCCATTAGTAGCACCACCGAGCAACACATTTGGCTCGTAAGGACAAAATGACAATGTTATCACTTCCAAGGGAGATTCAAACTCTAGTTTATATTTTAGATTATCGCTAAAGCTCCACATTAAAATTGGCTTAGATTCCAAAACAGTACGTTGTACTAAATCATATTGGCTGTTAACTAAACTGAGAGAAATTACTGTTATTAAGACCACAATTTCAACACTATCTCAAATTTGTACCAGATTCTATGGTAGCCGCCGTACTAAATGTATATGACGTAACTATAAGTCCTGCTAAGGCCGGATACCAATCGTAGCCACACACGTATCTTTGATGGCTTTTGGCAATATTGGCAAAACATAACGTCTCCTCTAAATATGGTGTGGTATAGTGTACAACACATTTATTCGTTATGTAAGGATAGTCATCCCTAAACGTGAGAAAAAGAAACAAATTTCAGAGAACTCATCAAAAACGTTTTACTAAGAGATAGTGCTTTCAATGTTGTTAAAAAATAAATATATCACAATTTTCTTTGATAAAAAGAATTTTACAAATATATCTAAATATATGTAAGTATAATCTTCAAAAATATAGAATTTTTACAGTTATACAGAAATGAAAGAATAAGGAAAAGGATATTTCGGATTTGTTTTTTTTTTTTATAATTAATTTAATGTTTTGCAATTTTTTATAAACTTATTTTCCTTTAAAAAAATATGTATATACTTCAGTCTTATTAAATCATTTCTAAATCTAGCTCCTTGATTTTCATTTCAATGCACTTATTCGTTTTAAAAAATTACAATCACAGTAAAACCTACCGATACATATCAATCTGATTAAACTCCAAAGTTTTCAGCAAACACTTGACATTATCAGAAACATCAGGTGGAGCTTTTTCTTGTTTTATAGATTCTGGTGCTGGCAGTTTATTTACAGACTTATCCTTAGATTCTTCTCCGTCGGACTCCTCATCCAAACAATCATCTTAAATTTAAAATGCAAATATTTTTCTATTTTTTCCCACTAAAACCAATCTTACTCACCATCTTCATTAATCTCATACAAATATTGGGCCCAAGCATTTGTAGGAAATGTTGGATCTGTCTGTTGTTCGATATCGGTGCGAGGAAATGACGATTGTATGCCAAAGGTTATACGACGACGTGATACATTTTCAAAACGGGCATTTTCGAAGGGTATCAACTCTACATAACCATCTCTTACGTCTTTTGTTAAACGAAATGTAAATTGCTTATCGGCTGGTATAGTCAAGGGATAAACACTTTGTATTTCTACATCGACCGGCTCATGAAAATGCTGTGCTATGGTTAAATTCACTTCATTTTCACTGCCCAATGAAACCCATTTCCGCGGCTCTCGCAACAGTCGTTTGTTAATCATTAAACGTTCAAATGTCTCCAAATTGCGTATTATGGCAAGAGCCAATTTTGCATCAGCCGGATTAACATATAGTACAAAGGGATCGCCCGCGGGTGGCTCTTCCATGTCTTGAGTGATTAATGGAACATAGCCCACGAGTATATGACTATCAAGATCATAACCTTGAAATGCGTTATGCAACAACTGACCATTAGACAGATCATCAAAAAGATTGTCACGTAAATTTCTATAGGGAATTTGTTTCCATGGAAATTCTTGTGTGACATTAATACCAACTACTAGACTTAGTAATTTTTGATTTGACTCCTTTATCATCATTTCCTGACAACTGGGCAGAGTTAGAAGAGCTTCCCAAGCCAGAGCAGTATCAAAAGAAGATTCTGTCAATTCATATTCATTTTCCGGTGGTGTCCATTGCAAAACTTTGCGATTTAGGCGTATGAATCTTAATTTATTGAAATGTTTATTGAAAAAGTATTTCGTACATTTAATTACTAGAAACATACTTAGTACTTTCATCTTCTATAGGTTCCGGTATCGGTTCTTCAGTATTTACAATATCGGTCATATTAAGTCAAATTTTAATTTGTTCTATGACTTTCTTCCAAATATTTTTTCTTTATTTATTTTGCTGGTTATTCCTTTTTTACAATTTTTTGATAGATTATAAACAAAACTAAATCACCACGCCAACATAGACAAATTGTTATATAGACACTTCCGTTTCCTTTGAATTGAAGCACAGTGGGTTCAATTGTTATAGAACTAAGAGAAAGGCACGAAGGATACCTTTTATAAATATCATACCGTAATTTTATTATAAAAAAAAAACAAATTATAACGTGTGTATTATATTTTTATAACACATATGGAATATTATTTCATGTTGTATATGAATTTGCTGTATAAAATGTTTGATTCATCAAAAAACTTTTATAATTAAAATTATTAAATATAATGTTTAAAAAGAAAATTTATTATAAAATATTTATAAAACCAGCATTATTAAACCTATTAAAAGAAAAATCTTACTAATATTTCAAATCAATATCCTAAATTCAAATAATTGTCCTTATAAATAGAGTAAAAGGTTTTCATACAATTTTTAGAGGAAATAATTCATTAACATTTAAAAAAAATTAAAAAGCATTTTTCGCTATAACTTCGCTATTTACTGCGGAACTTAAACTGTTATACATATATCGATATTTTTATCTCAACGATTTGGCCAAGAGTCTTCTAATCTATTTGTAGCTCAAACATACGACACCATCATGATTGGTCTATATTATTGTGTGTTTATTTTTAAAGTATGCGGTTGAGTAGGAAGATTCTTGTGATGGTGTAAATATCAATATACAGTTGATATTTAAAGTATTGATAAAATATGCTGTCGTGTATTTAGCCTACTAGGTTGTTAACCTGGAATGGGATATGAGATTTTTATTCGATATCAAAATATTTTTAATTTGTTTGTTGCTTATTTAAAAACAAAAAATTATGTATGCAGAATTCTAATTAAAGTTATATGAGCATAAGAATTGTCAGCAACACTACTTGTATTCAGGGCCCTCTATATTTCATTTATATTGTCGATAATACTGTTTCATATTTTTGACAAAGCTGTCATTGCACCTGAAATTTCTTTATTTCAAATAGAAAGAGACAGCCATAGTTATTTGAATGATTAATGAATTGTAAAACTCGCAAATAATTGGAAGGAAATATAATTTGTGCTCCTGTAAAATATGTTAATTTAAGTACTTAAAACTTCGAAAAAATTTTAATTTTAAAATAAAAAGTTAAAGTAAGGTATATATTAGCATAAACAATTCAAAAAAATTAATTTACTCTAATATTTTTATGGAAATTGTAAACTTTGTTTGTGTAAAAAAATTGCATATATTATCTGAAGGTGCAGTCATCATATAAAAAAACTTGTTCAGAGTAGCAGCCACAACAACAAACTGACAAACAGGGCCTTAAACACCAACAAAAAACACGGTGTTTGGGCTGAAGTTGATATTGATTATTTTCTGTTTCATGTTAGTGTAAAAAATGTTCATAAATTTAAAAAAAATCAATTCTAGTTTAAAATAAAAAGGATACAAATATGCCAAAAATTAATATATGTACAGTGAATTTGTGAGATTGAAGTAAAAAAAAAATGTGTTAATAGTGTTATTCTAATAGTGGTGACATCATCATTAAAGCCTTATTTAAACAATTTCTTTCAACTGAGTTACTTATTTAGTTTAAAAATTTGTCTATAAATACAAAATTTTATATACTAGGTATATTTTTCTTTTTTTATTAGGTACATATGTAGATGCAAAGATAAATCTTAAAGAGTAATGCAATTTTTATTATGTTTTGTTATATCCTGAAATATTCCTACTGCAGTTTTTTATGAAAATGGTTTATTACCCAATCTTTGAATTAATGTTAAAATAAGTTCATAAATAAATAGTTTTAAGTGAATGAGAAACGTTATCCACCCTTTTAAGCACATTACACATACAGACGAGAGCAAGAATTGGCACTGTTAAAGTTCAGAGGTCTACCTGTGATCAACCATATATGGGTGTTATTATACCTATGTAGAAAAGGATTTCGATTTTACAAACTTGCATATATATCGTTGCATTGTTAACATTTAAAAAAAAATAAAACTTTAAGGACCTTATTACAACTTGCCGTTAGTTAAAGGTAGGATTTTTGGCGCCCGATAAAAAACTTTGCATTATTACAACTTCAATTTTTTATTGTTATTGTTATTAAAAATAATAATATTTAATGGATAAAAAAATAATAAATGAAGGCTTTATAATACAAAGTCATTTATCGGTCTGCCTTTAACTAACGTCAAGATGTAATAATGGCCCTTAGAAGTTTTATTTATACCAACCTAGTTTAAGATCAAAAAAATATGTAAAAAGCTCTAGCCACAATTTTTTATTTATTTATTTTTTTGCCTAAAGAATGAGATCAGTGAAACCTTAACACACATTTTTAATTCCACCTTTCTTCATGCACAAAAAATATAACTGTTTATAATCAAGTTTGCATTTAAAAACTTGTCAAATTATGTGTACAAAATAATAGCATAATCGGATTATTAGTTTGTTTGAAAATGGATTCCGAAGAAAAAGTGCGTGAAAAAATAACAATAATTTTTTTAAAAAATCCCAGTCGTACTTACAAATCTATTGCAAATGAGATAAAGGTGTCACGACAAACAGTTTCGCGTGTGATAAAAGTGTATAACGAACGTCGTAGTATTAAAAAGAAAGCTGGAAGTGGAGCTAAAAAAGGTATAACTAACCCACAGTTAGCTTCAAAGATTGTTAGTCTTCTAAACCAAAATCCCAACCTCTCAAACCGTAAAGCCGCCTTAAAAGCAAACTGTTCCGATTTTTTTGTAAGGAAGGTTAAAAGATATGAAGCCCTTAAGTCCTACAAGGTTCAGAAAGTGCCAGACAGAAATTCGAAGAAAAACTTGGATGCAAAAAGTCGTGCCAAAGAACTGCTTAGAAATTTTATCAACAAATATGAGTGTTGTATTATGGATGATGAGACTTACGTTCTTGCCGACTTTTCTCAGCTCCCAGGGCGAAGTTATTATGTGGCCGATGGAAGAGGTAATGTCGATGACCAATTTAAGTTCAAAAAAAAGACAAAGTTTCCAAAGAAGTACTTAGTTTGGCAAGCTATATGCACGTGCGGAGAAAGAAGCAGTAAATTTATTACTACTGGGACTATCAACACTGATATTTACATCAAGGAGTGCTTGCAGAAGAGGTTGCTTCCATTCATACGAAAACACAATAAGTCAACATATTTTTGGCCCGACCTAGCGTCGTGTCATTATAGTAAATCTGCAGCAGAATGGTATGAAACAAATAATATAGTGGTAGTGCCAAAAGAAGCAAATCCACCTAATTGTCCAGAACTAAGGCCCATCGAACGTTACTGGGCTTTAGTCAAAAGAGTGCTGAAGGATACAAAACAAGTTGCTAATACTACTAAAATTTTTTTCCAGAAATGGTCTTATACCAGCAATAAAGTTACTAAGGATACCATCAAAACCCTCATTGTCTCAATTCCGGAAAAGGTGAAACAGTTCATCAAAAAAAGCTGAATTTTTACAAAAAGCATTAATATTTTAATTTACTGTTATTTTATTGTTAAACCACGCTATTTTCATTAAAATGGATTAATTCGTTTCAAAGTTATTGCGTTTTATTCGTGTTAGGGTTTTATCGATCTCATTCTTTAGTTCTCAGGAGAGAAAAAAAAAAACGATTTACCTATTTTGTTGCTTCATAGTATTAAAATTACACATGTCGGTATTTGTTTAATTTTAAACCAATCAAGATATTCCACAACCGTTTACGTCATAACAGCGACGATATGTAGGTTTGTCATTCCGTGTGAAATTTTTACATTATTCAATATCAGAAATATTTGACTTCAGATTGGTATTGAAAATCAGCATAATTGCCTTATGACTTCCTGAGATATGAGCAACTGATCACGGATAATTTATAGGCAAGCTTGTAAAAATGTATAGATATGACATGTCTCAAAATAGGTATATTGGTGAAAAATTTTGAATAAATCGATCACTAACTGACCTGAGATGTAAGCAGGAAAAGAAATCTGCTTCGGTGATTTTCCCAAAATTTACAATCGAAATTTTTTTGTTTCTATACCACTCAGAGAGCCAATTTAGATATCAAATGATAGGGCTTGACTATTAAAATAAAATCAACTATTTAAAGAATCAAAATAAAAGATGCCGCCTAAATTAATAAAGAAAATTACTTATAACTTTTTGTAATATATGTATATAATCTAGGATAAGCTATGATGTGGTCATTATATTTATGTACATGATGGTGAAGGGTATTTTCAGTTTCGGCACCGCTGAATATAGCATTCTTACTTGTTTAGGTTAAGCTACTATATACATAATTATGTACATATAATTTTATTTATTTTTTTATTTGCAGACTTTAAAAATAATTCTCTATACTTTCTTTGCAAACTATAAAAATACCAATTGTACTTTCATTACCACCACAAATTGTCACAAACCACTAACAGCCTAATAATAATTTCGAACAAAATGGATCGCAAAGCAGAATTAGAACGTAAAAAAGCACGCTTGGCGGCTTTACGAGAGGAAAAAGACAGACGTCGCCGTGAAAAGGAAATGAAAGATATGGAAGAAATATCGGTGCGCGCAGATAAAGATCAGAGAAAGTAATTTTATAACATTTATAATGGCATACAAATTTCTTCAGTATATTTCTTAACTTTTTAGAGATTTAGATGAGATGCTTTCATCTTTAGGTGTCGCTCCCGTTTCAGAAGTTCTAACATCTTTATCGTCAGTTAATTCATTAAATTCAGATAATTCAAATACTCAAACACCCGAAGTTAGTTTGCAAACAAATATAAATGGACCCAGGTATTACTTGTACTTGTTATTTTGTTTAAAAAAAATGTTTTTAAAAATATTAATTTTGTTCTAGTGCATGCAAGAAGCCTTTAAATTTGAGTACTTCCAATGTACAAGCTATGAACATTCTACCAAAAGAAACTCCTTCATACTCAAAACAAACCCAAACCAATAGCAGTGGCGGCCATGAACGTGATGGTATGTATTTTTTTTACATATAAGTAGTTTATTTAATAAATTTTGTGTGTGTTTAACGCAGTTCCCTCTTTCACTTTTTTTTTTTTATATGGAATGTATTTTATTGATCTCACAAGTTAAAGCTTAATGTTTGTGTTTGAAAATTTATCATATTACGTCGTTACTCCTCCCTCCAAGGTATTTCGAAATAAAGTAAATTGTGCGGAATTATCATTGATGTGTTTTTCTCGTTCATAAAAGTGCTATGACAGTTCCGAATAAATTGATTTCTCTCTGTCGCACCGCAGAACGGGAAGTTTACATTTTCATAAATTTAAATTAAAAAATAATACATATGCGCAGTCAGAAGAACGAAAAAAGTAATAAGGAGACAAATTAGAAAAGTTGTTTAAAAATATTGTATTTATTATTGGTTTGGAGTTTTTTATTAATCTATTTAAATTCAACATTCAAAGTTATTTACATTACAAAAAAGTTAGATATAAGACACTCGGCTTAGTTAAATTTCAGCAAAAAAATTATTAACAAAAAAAACATCAGTTATTAAAAAAAAACTAAAACTTACTCGCATATAACATTTGTATTTACTAATCACAAAAATAATCTAAAAACTGAGTAATACTTAAAAACAAAATATTTTTATTGAACTACAAAGTCTCCCTCATATTTTTTTTTTTTTTTTTACTGATCCGAAGATTTTCATTGACATTTTTAAAATAAAATTTAAAATTAATGATTAAAAATATTAAGAGTTTTTAGTTTCTTATCAGTTATTAACAATCGACTATGAAAAAAATATGGGTTAACGCTTTTGTCACCCAACTGTTACATTGGACGCCTTAGCAACAAATTTTTTAATCAATTCTATCATAATGAAATTGTTACAAAAAAAGTTAAATATTAAATTCAACATTAATTAAGAAAGGGGCGCAATTTAAAAATCTGAGTGATAATGGGGAGGATAAGGAGATGCTATAAACTGATTTCGAAAACAGGTTACAATGTTAAAAAATTGTAGTTTCATTGTGAATAAAGTTTATTTAATTTACCCTGATCTGCAAATAAAAAATTGTTTAGTCTTTAAACAAAAATATGTGTATTATAAAGATTTTAACGAACTAAATTCAAATTCGATTCTGGTTGTTTTCAAACGCGCTCAATTTTTTTATTACGCTTCCTTAATATTTCACACGAAATAAGGCGGTTATACTGTTACATTTCATCATAACTTGATAACGATTAAACCGATTTTGATAAATATACCAGCCAATGATAACAATAAAATTTCATTTAAGTCAGCTAAAAAACATTTTTTATTTCACTTGTGTAAGAGTTATTCAGAATTAAGTGGCAATATTTTTTTTTTCACGCAATATGAGTACTTTTTTGTTTCCAAAACGTCATTAAAAATGATTAGGTCAAAAATTTTGCATAAATCAAAAAAATCTGTAACTAATTCATCATCATATTTTGTGATGAAAAAGTTTGCCGCCATGGTGCAGTGCAGTTATGCATTTACGAAAATGCCCTATATCATCTCTGGGTATCAATTCTAGTTCTATGAAAATATGAAATGAAAAGTTTTTGTGTGTAATATCATATGGTGCCACCATACCCTTTGCTATGCAAAAACTTTTTCATTTCACAGTTTCACAGAACGAGAAGTGAGCCCCTGATGTAGTCTGCTTTATCACATGAATATAAATTATCACAACAACTATCAACCAATTTTTTTTTTAACATTTATAGCTATCATATTTGTTTTATAAGCTTTTAAATTTTTGTTTTTCTTTGCAAAATTTCACTAATATTTTTTAATAGAATTTGTAAGTTTAATATAAGAATTTCTTTTATAAAAACTGTCTCTCATTACTTTCTTTAATATCTATTAGGGTCTTTTCATGTTTTCTTATTATGTTAAGTCGTTAATTGCTTTTTATCATAATTTTTGCATGCATATATTCATCATTATTCCTGTTGTTCTATTAAGTCTTGAAAGTATAATTTTTGATAAGTTATAAAAACCCGTTGTTAAAAATGGAATAAACGTAAAATAACTCATTTGTTTCGGACAAAAATTGTTGTATGTGTAGTTTGTTGGGACAACTCTCAGCTTGAATTGGTTTAATTTGTATCCAGATAAACTACGCTAATTTCAATAAATTAAATTTACGCTAATTTAATTTGTATAGACATACTTGCTAATACTAGCTAATACCCGGTTGCTTTTGCAAAATTTTAGTACTCTAATCGATATCGTTTTCCAGATATACGAATTTTAGTATTTAATTCATATGGTAGGTGCCACGCCCACTATTGATAATGCACCCATTTCTTGCCTAAATGTTCATTTGGATGTCAAAGTTGATCTTGCAAAATTTTACTACTCTAATCGATATCGTTTTCTAAATATACGAATTTAAGTATTTAATTCATGTGGCCACGTCTGCTATTGCAAGTACGCCCATTTTTTACCCAAATGTTCGTGTGGATGTCAAAGATTACCGTAGTTAATTTAAAGACTCTAGCTGCATTAACTTTCGTGATATATAATATTTAATACCTTTTTTTAATAGGGCGTGGCACCCCGCCCACTTACAATTTCCAACCAAAGTATAGCCTATAGTTCCTTACAGACATACAGAAAGATTCTGTGAAAATTTCAAGGAAATCGGTCCAGCCGTTTAACTGTCTATAGAGCACAAACAAACATATAAACATACATAATAAAATTGTGACATTTGTTGTGGTAAAAGTTATATAAATAAAAATGAAATGATGTGCGTTTCTAAGTTCATCAGCAAAGAACGTCTGAATCGATTTTGCTTATTTTTTCTTTAAATAATCTTTAAATCTCAAGTATGGTTCTTAAGGAAATTTGTTCTTAAAACTTTTTAATGGAATTGACACCTCTCATAAAAGTCTACAGTTTTTACCGCATATCCAGAGTTCTGTAATATGCTGGAACAGAACAGTTAGTGGGCACCTTCAATATAAAGAATATACATTGTATATATAGGGTTTTTTTCCCAGAATTTTTCGTTTCCCGAAAATGCAAGATTTATTTTTTAATTTCCCGGGATCCCGCAGCAAAATAAATATAAAGTAAATTTATTTTTGATTAATAAAAAACTTTTTATTAAAAAGCATAAAATAGTTTATAATGTAAAAGAAACACTTTAAAACTATAAAAATTAATAAACAAACTTGAATTTAAAATATAAATTGAGTAAAAATATTTTTTATTGAAAAAAATATTATTCTCCAGATACGAGATCAAATAAGTGTACAAAAAAATACAAGTATTTCAGATATGAGATCAAAAATAAAATCATCAGAGTTCAATTTCAAAAACATGTAAATACAATGTATAATTAAAAAAATATAACGTAAAAATTTATAACGACTTAGAAAACAATCTTTTAATACGCTCAAAGCGTTTATTGACTGGTTAAAAGTCTATTTCTAATTTTATTAACAAATTGCCCTGTTACAGAAAACACCGATGTTGGACGAATAGTTACACAAGTGAATTTAACAAATACATATATAATATTTTGAGTTTCTTGACCACTTCCCTCAAAAAATTTTAACTCTTTCTTTATAAAAATTTTGAAGTGTTGGTAACGTGGGCTGAGTTTTTTTAATTTTTGACGACAGTTCTTTATGATTTTTCATATCAGCTAACTTTTTCTCCCAGAATGCTTTGTGCAATGATCTCAAATGGCGCATTAATCCGCTGGTGCTTCGAGAGCATACAGCAGTGTCATCAGTGTCCTTTTCAAAAAAACTTCCATACTATTGAACTTTCCATCTAAAACAGTTTTGTTTCTTTTAATATTAATAAAAAAGTTTTTAAAATTAACACATTACCTCAAAAAGTATATCAAATTATTTGTAAAAATATTTTTAAACATAAAGTTAAAAAAAAACCTTGAAGAAAATATTTTTATGAAAAAGAAATGTCACAATATAAACATATGCTTCGAGTCGTAGCCCCTTTTTTTATTTCCCGGGATCCCGAAAAATAATCCCGGGAAAACGGGAAGATTAAATAACTAATAACTTTCCCGGGAAAAAACCCTAATTATCTAGAACTTAATTAATTCTATAATCTTAAAACTGTATGTGTTTTACTTCCACTTCATTTGTCTTAATCCAGAAAAAATCGATACGATCAGAGAAGAGGAACTGATAACCCCCCTTACAAAAACAAACTTATTATATGACATATTTTAGGAACTAGAGATTTTAAATACTAATTTGACAATTCATGCAAAAAATTGAATAGGATTAGATGGACCTTGTGTGAACCTTCAATACATAAAAGGGATACCTGCAGAAGTAAACTTGTTATAGACTTTAAATTCCATGTAATTGGCTGTGATATCAGTTTTCTTTATCGGCCGAAAATTCGCTAGCATTAGATCAGGGGACGTGGTATCCCTTATACCAAAAAATAAATTTGATGCCATTTCTGAACAACTGTTATCGCTATGAGGTTTAAACTTAGAACGAGTTACTTTGATAATTTTCTAATAAGAACCAAAAATGGTAAGGATCTTTATAGCTTTGCTACTAATGGATTAGATAAGTAAAAACTGCTTAAAACGTATTTTCTTTTTAATCAAAAGATTTTCGAGCTTTTTTATATTTGGTATTTTTTTTTTTTTTTTTGTTATTGTACATGGATAAAATTATACAAACTTTTCTTATAAGAATAACACATACGTTTTTTATGTTAATAAAATAATAAAAAAATTTGCTAGGACCAGCAATGCGACCCGCGTTCAGTTAGTTTTATATAAATAAAAAAAAAAGAGAAAATTGTGTAAATATTTTTAAATTAAATTTAAAGGAGCTCAGATGCAACAGTGCTTGAATTAAAAATTGTAAAAATAACTGAAATATTTTCTTTTTATGGAAAACCAAGGTTTATTGATCTAGGTAGCATTAATTTATCAACTGATCATCAGCTGCTACTTTCCATATCTCAACATTTTAAACATTCTCTCTTTTCTCCTGTAATTTACAATTGTCAAACTTTTTATAAAAAAAAATCTATAGAAATAATCATCTCCAAATTGCTATCACCTTATATAATTACACCATGATGGAGAACTAAATATTCCGCCTTATTATCAGTGGCGTTGTCGTGTCGTTTTTGTGTCGAAAACGACAGAAACACGACAAGGTCTCATTTATTTTACATTGTCGTAAATATTACACGGTACCAAAAAATACGACAACGCCACTGACAATAAGGCTGATTTTTTGAACATACTTGATGATATACATATTTAAATAAACTTGTGGAAAAATATTGCTTTTACATATACAGAAAATTTGTATTAAAATGTTTTATTATTTCATTTTTAATAACATTATTTTATAACATCGTAAAGTAAGCTTAAATGTATGTAGATGTTGATTTAAATGCTAAAATTTCTATTTATAAAACCGCCTAACAATATTGTGTAGAAAAAGAAAATACTTTTAATATTTCAAAACAAAATGAAAAACGTAGTGAAATAAAATAACAAATACAGTTCTTTCTTGCCACTCCTCGCCTCTGTCAGGATACATGGAGGATTGGTGGAGACCACGCAAAGGTACTGGTAAAATAATTAACATATTTTATATTTCTTTCTATTAACTACACAATTTTTTTATTATTTTTAATTATTCTCGTTTATTTCACTTTTTTTTTTAGAGAATATAAATAATTTTAATTTAACTATTTTAAATGTAATGGTGTTTTTAAAATACATATGTACTATGTTCAATTCACAACTTGTCGTAGGAGTCGTAGGTTGTAAGAAATAAGAACTTACTTTTCCAGCTATGATGTATTTTAACGACATTCTATAAACATAGATAAAATTGTTGTAAGTGTTGTATAAAAATTGAATGTAGAAATTATCAACATATTGTGTACAATTACTACGACGTACACCTACGACAGCTTGTCAATTGAGCAAAAATTTCTTATTTTGTTTATAGAGTAAATAAAATGCTTGCTTTTATTTTGCATTAAGTATGTTTATTTTAAAAAGAACAATGGACCAAAAGATTTTATCAAAATTAAATTTAACTATAATAATATTCAAAACAGCCTAATTTTAATTATATAAAAGTTTTTTTTTGCAACTCAGGTACTTTGCATTTTTTAAAACTATAATAAAAAGGGCATCACAAGTATAATTCTTACATAACTAAAGCATGATTTTTAAGCGTAGTTTTTTAAAAGATCTAATAACACACTCAAATTTGCATCATATATTAATTTTTTTTTTTGGAATCGATAAATTGGTCTTTGCCATTTACTTTTTACTTCATGTAATTATTGCCCGCGGCTCCGGTTAAAATTGTCCATTCGTAAGGTTTAATTTTGCACCACTTTTTCGATCATTTCAGCCTGTATACCATAAATAACACGTTATGTTATACTCTAAGGCTTCAATCGTGTTTGGCTTGTCCACATAGACAAACGACTTCACATAACTCCACAAGAAATAGTCAAGAGGCGTCCAACTCACAGGGCCATTTCTAGAGATAAACTACTCACCAAATTCATCCTTCAGTATTTCCATTGTTTCACGAGCTGTGTTGCATGTGGCACCACCTTGTTGAAACCACATATTAACCTAGTCCAACTCAACCAAGTGGGCCAAAGAAGTCGCGTATCATGGCTCGATATCGTTCGCCGTTGACGGTAACGTTTCTTCAACGGTCGTCTATAAATAAAAATGGACCAATGATGCCACCAGCCCATAAACCACGCCAAACTGTCGTTTTTTCGGTATGCATCGGTAACTCTTGTACAGCATGTGGCTGTACTTCACCCCATATGCGACAGTTTTGCTTGTTAACGTATCCATTTAGCCAGAAATGAGCCTCATCGCTGAACATAATTTTTCGATAAAACAGTGGATTTCCATCGAGCTGTTGTAAGGCCCATTTTGATAATAGATTTCAACGATTTGCAGTCGTTGTTTGTTTGTAAGTTTCTCCATGATGAAATGGCAGAGTATACTCAACACTTTTCACTTTCACAGATGTAGTTTGGACACAAATACCAACCAGTGCGGCCAGCCCGAAAAACTAAATTCATAAAAAATCACCCTTTATAAGATCACGAAAATTTTAATTCGATGGAAAGAAATACAAAAGATCATTTAATTTATTACTTTTTGATGCATAATAAATATATTGTTCCTCATTCTTTAATTGTGCTTAATTTCACAATATTGCTATCGATTTTATCCAAGTAATAGATACAATTTTTTTAATGTTCGCAAGACTTCAAAGAAAGATTAAATAACTTATATTTTCTAGATTTTCAAATAAAAGTACACAATTTTTGCGAGTTTCTGTTCCGTCATGGGTATTATTAAAAAATTTTAATAAACAATTAAAAAATTTCGATGAGTAAAGGTACACCCTTACTTCGTTTACATACAACTTTTGTAAATGAAATAAGATGTTAGCATTGGATCAGATTTTCAGTTGCAAATATATATTTTTTAACAATATCAAAAACATCCGTTTGGTTAATTGTTCAAATTTAATATTTTATACACATTCAAAAGTAAATGCTTACATCGATTTTTTTTTTTATAAATTATTTACTAATTGAAATTTATATTTTTTTTTCTTCTGTTCGCCATTTTTAGCTCATGCTACGGATTATTATGGTGAGTTTAATTTGTGTAAATTTAAATAGACTGTAGATTTATGTATGTAGACTTTGATTTAGTTTGTTAAAATTTTTATTTTGTTTATCAGCGAATGTGTGTTAGTAGTTTATTTATTTTGTTGCAGTAAATATCAATTCGAATTTATTTATTTAGTTTTTTAAATGTTTTTTATTATACATAAATTGTTTTTTGTTTCGTTTTATTTTTTTCTTCTGCTGCAAAATATTGTTAATTAAAATCTCTTAACAATTTATACAATTCCTTAATAGCGATATCAATATAAATACATATTTTTGTTTTTAATTTTGTATATAAAATATTACATAACGTTTAGAAAACAAAAAATCACCAACAAAAGATTTATTTTTCTCCACCCATTTTTTATTATAATTTCAATTGATAAATTAAACTAATTATTATATATTTACTTTAGTTATTAATTTACAATGGAAATTTTAGCAATTAAACAACAAGTATTTTTATAATTAAGCACTTGTAGTGTTTAATTGTAAAATTGTTTAAATATTTTTCTTAAAAAAAGCTTTTATTTAATTATAATTTTATTTTTTTTTATCAAAATAGTTTTAATTTTAAGTTTAATTTTAATTTTTATGTTTCAAAAATCATTCATTATTAGGTTATTAATTTAATTTCTTTTTACGTTTGATCACTACGTTTTTTGAAAATGTTTTTCATACTAGGGGTGAATTTCACTATTGCATGTCTTCAATTTTTATATACCCAACACAAAGAAGCTAGAACTTTTTAACCAGATTTTATGATTTAATATTTTTATAGAACTTTCTTGGGGTTTAATTATAAAATGTTTACTTTATTATTTCTTTTCCCCCTTAAAAAAACAACAACGACAATGACTTTTATACATTGTGATAAAAATTTTCTATTTTTCAAGATGAATACAATCTTAATCCGGGTTTAGAATGGGAGGATGAATTCACAGGTAGGTACTATTTGAATTTTTGCAAACAGTGACGGAATCGACATGAAGCAAAATAGGAACGTCAAAATTCTTTTAATTCGAATACTGGAAAGTAAAACTTTCATTACTTATTAAAACTTTATATCAAAATCGATACTTAAATTAATAACATTTTAACAAGCACTTGTTATTCTCTTTAAAAAAAAAATACGAAAAAAATAAATTATAAACTAAGCAATCATATTTTTAGAACATCTCTCTTATATCTTTCAACTGTTATGTCTAATACATATAGATACTCTTTATAAGTTCTTAATTATGTATATGTTTTAATGCTTTTGTAAATGTGACTGTTTATATATTTTCTATACATTAATATTTATATTCATTTCCTGCTCGTTTCTTTTATACATAGTAGTTTACATACATACTAATCCAACGACAAAAGGTTCGTTTTTTTATAATTTAAAATAGCTTAAGCCTTTAATTTCATTTAAAGGAATAATCATGTATTTAAATGATAATTAAAATTTTTTTGTTTAATACAATATAATCCACTTTAATTCATGCAAAAAGAAACATTTATGTTTAAAAGCGAAATTATACGATGAAATATTTACTCTACATTCATAATCAATTTTAAAATTTGAAATAGATTTAAAAAAACAAAATTTTGTTAGAAATTTAATTATAATTATTTATAAGGAATAAAGTTATTTTTTATAATTTTGACCACTGTAAAAATATTCAGCCTAATTGTGAATGATGTTAACGGTTCGATATCTTGTCAACAACGACAGGAATTTGATAAGGTTCCATTAATTTCATGTTTTCGTAAATTTAACACCGTACCAAAATACATATCGATGCCTTACTTCCTCAACCTCGTATCTTAAAAAAAAAATTTTTGCAGGAGAGAAAAAAACGGTCATCTTTTTATACTTCGGTGCTTGGTTAAAAGTTTAAATGCAATTATTAAGGGATTGATTGTATTTATGTATATTAGTAGTAATAATATACTAATCTTTTTTAGTTAAAGCACGAAACAATCGTTTGATACGAAAAAGTCAAAACCGTATTTTTTAAGTTACAAGGTTGAGGAAGTAAGGCATCGATATGTGACAACGACACTCACAATGAATGCTCAAACAGATTGCGTCTGCAAAAGCCACGGCCTATAATTAAATTGACGGCTGTAGCCTTAAATACTCTAATTTTATTCTTTATTTTTTGTTGCGCCAAAACAACCACAAAATGGTTCCCATTGAAGAAATAATAATTTTCAAACTTCCTATTTGAATTGCATAAAACATGCTGGAACTCGTAGCTGATTACCAAATCTCTATTGTTGAATTTTTCAACACTAAACGTTTTAAGCTACAAAAAAATTTTACCATTGTATGTTCCATTAATCAGGCAATTCAATATTTTTTTCGACGTACCTAAAAGAAACTATGGGTCAAAAACTAATAAAAATAAAAGCGAAAAAATCTTAAAAACAATTTCAATTTAGTCCCACCAAAAAACTTTAAAATCACAAAGCGCTTCTTGAATCGCTTACTTAGTGCTAACCGTCTTCCAAGATGTCCCACTTAATACATCTCTTTTTTTTCAATTAATAATCGCTAATTTCTTCCCTACCAGGAAGAGCTTACTCGTAATCATGCCTTCCCTTTTTGCACTGCTGAAAAAATAGCAGTAAGTAAGAGAGGAATACAAAAAAAAAATACTATTAAAATTAATTAGTCTCCTTGTTTCGACTGCTGAAATAATAAGAAATGGAAGATATAATATGTTGTGCTTTTGAAGCAATACGGTAAGGGAATGGAGTCTTCACTTTTTACAAAACTCAAAAACTTTTTGATGAGGTACCAATTATTAACCAATTGTTACAAAATTTTTTAGAATTGTCTCGATTTCAATGCATTTAACAGTTTCATTAGGTCAAATCTCTCGGTTTCGGCCAGTTCCACATTTAGTGCATTTCATATGTTTTTTTTAGCAAAATACATAACATTAATTTGCAATTGTGTTTCACTAATCGCCATTGTGCTGTTTCCAGTCGCAAACTGCTATATTGTATAAAACGCATTTACGGAACATGGGCACTACAAAATTATTTACGTTAATGCGTTAATTAGAACTCGGAAACATAAAGTGAGTTAATTTAAGATGAAATTTATTATACCATAATAGTATGTCGAATTTTTAAGTACTTTTTAAAAGCATGGTGGCAGTAATTCCAAGCGAATTATATTTTTCACGACATGCGTTTTTTGCATACGAGTTCTATCATTTATGCACGTAATCAAATCGCAGAATTCGACTCGACTAAAGCTTGATACCACTTTTTAAGTAGATTTTACTATAAAAATTATTTGTTTTGGTTGTCTGTTTAAAGTTGCTGTGATCTTTTGCACTGGGAATTAGTTAGCTTTGTGATCAAAAGCTCTAATGTAAAATTAAATTGTTTATTTTAAATGACTGACTTTTGAGAAAAAACTTAAATTTGAACCTATTTTTATGCGGTTTTTGGTTGTTAAATGACCCATATTTGTTAATGGCGAACCGGCGAAATTAAAACTAAATTTTTTTAATTTCGAAAGAATTTAATGTATGTCCCTGTATGAATCCAATTAAAAAAATAATACGGATACAGGTTGTAAATTTAAGCAAATATTCCGGAATCCAAAAGCATCGCAAATATTTGTATGCAATTTTTATATCTCCTTTTAGCTTACATTTTTTTTTGTGACAGTAAAAGTTTTCTTTTTATTGGTGTTGGCGGAAGAAAAAAATATATAAACAGTTTTTAGGATGTTTCACTTATTTTGTATATTTTATTTTCTAAAGCATGCAAAAACATTTAATTTTATTTTATTGTCAATAACACTTAAAAACATAACATTTTCATAAATGAAAAATTATTAAAACTAACAAACCTTTTAACTCTTCCTAATAGTACATCAAAACAACATATTTTTCTAAATTGTAAAATCACTTATTTCTATGTGGTAGAGAGAGCACTATTGAAATTAAGGGTATTCAGAATTGTGTTTAGACAATTTTACAAAAATGCTTTTTAACCTTCTTATTCACCTCTCATTAAAATTAAATTTATTAAAGAATGTTCAAAAAACTAAACGTTTGAAAAAAAAAATATTAAAGTTTTAATTTTAATTATAAAATTAAGATTTAAGTTCGTTGATTTTTTCAGTGCATAATACTTAACTTTAGGAAATGCAAATATTAAGTTTAGAAAATACAATAACAACATTCATTCATTCAAAATATATACTTACATATATATTTCATTTTAGTTTAGTAATGGTTCCAACACCCACCTTAAAGGCATTCTTCTAAAATATAGTTTCGTCAATACTTTAACACATACGCATTCTACTTTTCAAAATAATCGTATTTTAGAACATATCACATGTATATTATATCTGTGGAAATAAGGAAAAACTGCTTATGTCTGTTTTTATAGTTTTTCAGGAAAGCACTTTGAAATTTTTATAAATTGATTGACTTGAAAATAAATACTATTAGTTATATTAATTCTGCGCGTAAAAAAAATTATATTGTTCATTAAGAAAATATAAACAATAAGTTTTAACGCTACAAACGTTCTGTAAGGTGGTTCAAAATAGCTGAAAATTTGCCTGAGAGTAACTTTAAAATGTGAGATGACAATAGTGTTGTTTTCTCAATTTTAGCTTATGTCAACTTAAGCAGTTATTCCTTTTTTCCACAGATACATATCGATGCCTTCCTTACTTCCTCAACCTCGTATCTTAAAAAATAAAATTTTTTAGGAGAGAAAAAAAAACGGTTCATCTTTTTATACTTCGGTGCTTGGTTAAAAGTTTAAATGCAATTATTAAGGAATTGATTGTATTTATGTATATTAGTAGTAATAATATACTAATCTTTTTTAGTTAAAGCATGAAACAATCGTTTGATATGAAAAAGTCAAAACCGTATTTTTTAAGTTACGAGGTTGAGGAAGTAAGGCATCGATATGTATATGTAATACCATCTGCTCTGTGTTCTTAGTGAAATAAAATTGTTGAGAATTGTAATTGCCAACAATGTTAGGCCCCTTTCGCATTAGGCAACTATAATTGCGCAAGTATAATTTTAATTTTTATTTATTTTCTTTTGAACTTGCTTTTATGTTCACATTGAGCAACTTGGTTGCTCAATTTCTTCCAGTTTTTTCCAACTTCTCATCATTTTTAAATATTTGATACACTTATAAACAAATAAAATTTTCACAAACACAAAATTACACAACACACCGAAGAAGAAATAAAAGACAATGTCAAAAACAAATAAATATTCCAAGACAAGAATGACAGCTAAAGCAGAATTGCCAAGTACAAGAAAGTCTGTACTCAAATCTCGGCAACTCTTTCCCCTTTACACCGACTTTTCCTCTCACACCAACAAACACAAGAATTGCGCAATTATAGTTGCCTAATGCGAAAGGGGCCTTAATGTTTATAAGAGCAATACTATGGCAACTCCCAACAGTTTGATTCCACTTGGAATACACAACAGAGGCGAATATGTTATTAAAAAATCAACGAATTATTGCTAATATTTTTTTTTTTAACTTTAGTAAAATTTCTATTCTGGTATTTTGTTTAATAATTCGTGCGAACTGTTGTCAAACTCCTTATTAAAAAAATCGTAAAAATGACTTATGGCAAAGTGTTGCCTAATCAGTACTCTGTTTATAATGTAAAAAACATATGAAATGTTTCTGTCAACATTTAAGCAACATTTTGTTTTGTATAAAGTAATATGAACAATAGTTATTTCCAAGGCACATTTATTCATCAGGTTCAGTCTGTTTCGTCAGCTGATTATTTTTTCTTCTCTTATTTTAAATATCTTATTACTTTTTTTTCTCTTATTTTAAATTTCTTATTATTTTTTCTTCTCTTATTTTAAATTTCAGCTGACAAAGACCATAGATAAAAAACAGTTCTCTATCTTCTCTCATTTTTTTCAAATGTCAAATTTTATATATAAAAAATATAAACTACAAAAATTCTCTCCGAACTGCAATTACCTGATGAATTAATATGCCTTGGTTACTTCGTACCAAAATTTAAAGCAAGAACTGATCAATTTTATTTTGTTTGCTCGATTTAAAAATTATTTTTATATGTCCAAATTCTTCGTGCGAAATAACTAAAGTTGCTCAACATATTTCACAAATTGAAACAGAGTACTTTGGCCTGGTATTCTGTTCAATATTTCATGCGAACTGTTTTCGAAATCCATATAAAAAAAATTCGTACGAAATGCTTATGGAGTAATGTTGACTAATCAGTACTCTGTTAATAATATGAAAAACATATGAAATGTTTCTATCAACATTCAAGCAACATTTTATTTCGTATGAAATAATATAAGCAACAGTTATTTCGTACGAAATTCAAAACAAGAGTTGATAAATTTGAAATTCTCTAACAACTATTAAATGTGTACAAACTTAAATAAACATGTTCCCAATTTTTATTCATTGATCGGTATATGATTTTCACAAAGTCCACTTTTATACTGATATGATTACCTTTTTTCCATGGGGACTACCACCAGCACCACCACTTTAACAATGAAATAATGCAGTTTTCTTCTAGCACTTAAAGCATACTTAAGCATATTTAATTTTTAAGTAATTTTTATAGAATATTATAATCACATATTATTAAATAACAAAAGATAGTATTTAATATTTCATACTATACAGACAAGCTGTTAAAAATAGTAATAAAACATCAAACGTAATTTATTGAAATTAAAAAAAAAATTGGGTGGAGAAATTTTTTATACATAAAAAGAAACGTAAATTTAATTTTAAATATTTTTTTTTTATTATTATTACTAAAAAGTCAATTTGATGCTCAAAAACTTACAAAACAATAATAATATTGGCTTAAAAAATGCGCACTGCACCAAAAGCAACAAATTAATCGTCCATTTTTATAAATCACATTTACTCTACTGTATTATAATATACATACATACATAATTAGCTCAAAATGGAAAATTTTTAATTAATATGTTTTTTTTTTGTTTTTATTTAACATTACATATTTTCTAAATTCATTATTTTGGTTTGATTTTGGTGTTTTGTTTATAAATAAAATGTTTATAAACATTGTTGGCTTCCAGGGTCTTATTTCTTTTTAGGTGTTTAAACAATAAAACCAACTACTTCTTTTTTATGTGTGTCTAAAGTTAAATTTTTAAAGCAACAAAAATTAATATATTAATACATATATTTTTTTTTATTATGAAAACAAAATATCTAATAATTTTTTTTTGCTTAAACATTGTAACCACCAAAAAGTTCATGCACTTGAAAACGTAACTTGAAAAAAAAAGATAAAACGAACAAAAGAAACTATCGAAATATACTTTAACCAGTGTGTGTTTGTATTCATTAAATATTTCTTAACATTAATTATTATATTTTGCATTACTTTTTTAAGCTTGTTTCTTTTTGTTTTTTCTTAATAAATATACAAAATCTTCTTACCATTTGTATATCTGGCTCATATTTTCTACGTTCTTCTTTAATACATTATGCACGCATTCTTTACAAAAACAGCAAAAACAACAACAACAACAAAAAATGAACAAAAAGCATTATTTCATAGCTGTTAAGTAATGATTACTAATCGTAATAATTAGTAATTAGATTATTTTTTTTTAAGTTGAAGTAATGATTACTAATTGAATACGATTACAGATAATTTAAAAATAATCAAGATTAATAAAAATTACGAGAAAGTAATCAAAAATAATAAAAAGTAATCAAAATCTAATTCGACTACTTTTAGGGATTATTTTCGATTATTTTTTTTTATTTTGCGAAATGATGGCAATATTGCCACAAATAAATTTTTCTACATGAAATTCTACCATTATTTAATTCGTTATTATTTTTTTCATTTTATGCATTTATTTATTTATTTTTTTTTTTTTTTTAACACGCCCTTAACGTCTTCCGCTTCAGTTGAACGACCGTTTTCTTTTGCCGGGATTTGGATTATTTGTAATCGAAATTAATTAATAATCAGGATATGTTCAAAAGAGAATTATGTAATCATTACCATTACTTTTAAAATGTAATCTAATCGATTACTAATCGTAATCCAAATTTAACAGCTCTGCATTATTTTATGTTTTAACATTTATTTAAATATAATTAACAAAAACTTTACTTAATAACTGTACCATTGCGTAGACTTACACGTCTTTATCGTTTACGAAAATTATTTGTCGAAATTGTAGCGCCATTTAAATTCGGCTAATACAACATATACATGCATATGTAGACGATTAGATTAGATTAGGTTAATAATGCATTCAATCTGAAACGAAATTTTTATTTAATAGTTTGATATCAAATGACGTTATTTGACCCCAATGTTAGAAATGCTTAAATATAGTAAAAAATATTGAAATTCTAAAAGTAGCAACATTCACACATCCATACGCACGTTTGCTGTACGCTGCCTTCAATTTTCAAACATTGTGCGCAAAAGTAACTTCCAACGAGAACCAGTTTTTGAAATGAAGATTATACCTCTGTATTTTACATTATTTACTTTACTGTAATGTTTCTGTGTTGAAAATGAACTGCCGTATGTAAATATTACCGAAGATTTATTAATGCAATAAGGAGTGAGGCAGAAAAAACTTATACACGCTATTCTAGCCAAAACTTATCTTTGGTCCAACAAATTTTTATTTTTTTAATGATGGCATTAGCTTTTAAAAATATGTCAGATATTATCTTGTCTGAATCATTCATTTTAATCTGTTATTTCGGTCAAAATGGCCAGCGAAAAAAAGTACGTCAACAAAAAATTTAAACTTAAAAAAAGCAATTTTAGTGGCTGATGAATAGAGAAATGTTTAAAAACAATATCGAAAAAAACTAACTTTTCCCAAAAAGTTTTTTATATGGCAAGCCATTTGCCGTTGTGGCAAAAGAAGACTTTTAAATACCGATAAAAAGATTTTATTTCTGAAATTTTAACATAACGCTTTCCGCGCAGTTGTTGCGACGACACCACCTACTTGTTAAAAACTATAGAATTTTTTTAAAGAGATATGAAAGTGTTTGCTACTTCTTTTAAGTGTAAAAAATTGATTCGTAAAGTTTGCTATTTCACCATCAAAAGAATTTATTTATTAAAATTTGTTATCATATTTTCTATCGAAAAATTTCTTGTATCGACAAAGTTAATTTTTGATTCAACAGAATTGCCGAATTTGATGTGAATAGCAGCGTCAGGCAGTTTAAGAACTGCCAGTGCATTCTGAAGGATTTACTGTTTGGTGCGGTTTGTGGTTCGGCGTCATCATTGAGTCATACTTTCTCAAAAACAATGAAAATCTCAACTTTACAGTCAAGGGAGCAACCTATCGTGCGATGATGACCGACTTTTTTTCAACAATGGAAAAATTAAACTTATATAAGTTGGGTTACTATTTCGGTTTCCTTGTGGACCCTGTTAATTGATTTCCATGACTACTAATTGGCATTTCTTTTCTTTCAAATTGTGATTGCCGACAATCATCGTATAGTCGTTTGAAACCGCCCGCACCTTCGGTAGACTGGGATGGCCCATAGATAGTCTTAGTCTACCGCCATCTGAGTCTTGCTAACCTCTTTAAGTACACGGCCCAGTATTCTCCTATGCCCCGTCAGTAAAGGTACTGATGTCACTATTCATGCTTTCATTGTACATGATGCCATCCACTATGAGCGTGCGATGCAGACCCTCGACCACCTTTACTCGACTCATGTGCTAAATCGACCTCAGAGTCTCCCTAAAGTTCAAGGTCCAGAAGTCTCCTATGCCCCGTCAGTAAAAGTACTAATGTCACTTGTCCTCATTGTGCATTATTTTATCCACTATGATCGTGTGATGCATACCCTCGACCACCTTTACTCGACTTATGCGCTCCATCGGCATTTGAGACTCCCTAACATCTTTATGTTCGAGGACAAAGATTTTTCTATGCGCCAGCCAAAGGTGTTGGTAACACCTCTTGATTTTTAAAAAAACAACGACACGAAAACGTGGACACTTCCCAAAGGTAAAATTGGAAAAAGAATTCGACACACATATATATTCAACAAGACGGTCCCGCATGCCACAATTAATCTCACGTTTTAGAGCAGTCCATTACGCCATTTAACCCCATTAGACTTATTTTTTGTTGGGATACGTAAAGTTTTCGGTGTACAGGGACAAGCCAGCTACAATTAAATCCATGGAAATCATTACATCTTAGATACCGGCCGAAATTCTGGCAATAATATGATCAAATTGGAGCTCTCGGATAGACCAGCCGCATTGACATGAAATAATCTTTAAAAAGCAAATGGCTGGGCTGGCATTTAATAATATTTTATTTAATTTTGCAAATTTTCATTTTTTTTTATTTTTTAAACCCTAATCTTAAGCAAATATCATAAAAACATTGCGTGAATTGTGATTAAGAATTATAAATAGAATACAACACGCATTAAATATTTGTGTGCGAAAATGCAACAAATTTTGTTTACTTTTATGTAGTAATGCATGATTGATCCACCAGTTTTGATCGCTTAAACTTGCAAACATAACACAATCAAATTTATTGACCTTCTCTCACATACCGTTAGTTTTATGAAGCCTTCTTATCCTCTTCCATAGCCGAAATTTTGTGTAGTGCGTATTCGAGAAACTTGGAGTGATAAACAGGGGCCTAATGACGGCATTCAAACGTGAAATTTTAAAATTCTTATTAGAATCTCTACATCAAAAGCACAGTGAATCGTTCAAATAAATGCCGCAATTTGCCCCCAGCCTTATTGCCAGTGTGGTAGATTTTACTATAACAACAATAAAAACTAAATTTGATCGTTGTCGTATTTAACCACTTTGAGGATACGACTTATTTTTAACACATTTATAAAACCCGTTATTAGACTAAATGTTTCTGGAGAAAGTCCTTTTTAAAAGGTTTGTTTTTTGCCGTTTAAAATCATCAAAAGCTAACAAAATTAATGTCGTAATTGTTGTTTTCCACTCAAATCAGTTTAGTTTGGAAAGAGTCGACATAACTTTCGCACATTCAAAATAATTTTTAGTATTGCGAAACAAGTGTAAAACGATACCAACTAAAAATCTCAAGTTTGGAAAAAAAAAAAAAAATTACGAAAAGAAATGAAAAAAAAATGTTAAGTTAAGAATGGCAATTAAAACGACGACAAAAAAAACAAAATCAAGCATCTTTTTTTAATGGCCTACAACAATACACTAATTATTATTAATATTTTATTAAAATAAAAGCCAAGATCACCATTTTAACAAATAGGCTTTTGCAGCACATGAATTGCACATAAATAAAACAAAGCTTTTGTTACTAAAACATTGTGCACTTTTTTGCCAAGTTAATTAAAACGAAAAAAAAATTAAAAGCGAAAAGTATTAGCAAATATGTATGTACTTTAAATTCAAAACTAAAATTAAAAAAAAAACACAAAAACGAAACAAAAACATATAAATAAAATACAGTAGTAGAATTTGTTCCTGTTCTGTCGATTGTCATTTTCCTTTAGCTGTGTTAGTTTTTATACCTTAAACAGTGCTTGCATTTGATGCCCAAGGAGATGACGAAGAGAGTTCCCTACCACACTTGGATGGATTTACTTCGAAATTGCCACCTGGCTATTTGACACATGGTTTGCCAACGGTAAAGGATGTGGCGCCAGCCATTACGCCCATGGAACAAAAGAAAGAGCAAGAGGAGAAGAAAGAAAGTGAGTATTGTACATGTGTGTAAAATATGATAGAAAATTGTAAAGAAAAAAAAATTGTAGTCAAAGAACTTTCGGAGGAGCAAAAACAAATGATTATCTTGTCGGAGGATTTTCAAAGGTTTGTACTGCGTGCTGGTCGCATTATGGAGCGTGCTATTTCCGAGAATGTTGACATCTATTTGGACTACATTGGTGGCAGTGATAATGAGGAGGCAAATGATGAAAAATCACATGCTCGTCTCTCCTTGAATCGTGTTTTCTATGATGATCGCTGGTCGAAAAATCGTTGTATTACATGTATGGATTGGTCTACACACTTTCCCGAATTGGTAGTGGCCTCCTATCATAATAATGAGGTAATATTCTTGATGAATTTTTAGTAATAGAATGTTTGCAATTTTATTGTTTGATTACTTTTAGGAAAGCCCTAATGAACCGGATGGCGTAGTCATGGTCTGGAATACGAAATTCAAGAAAACCACTCCCGAAGATGTATTCCATTGTCAGAGCAGTGTCATGTCGACTTGTTTCGCCAAATTCAATCCAAATCTCATTTTGGGCGGCACCTATTCCGGTCAAGTTGTACTCTGGGATAATCGCGTACAGAAACGTACACCTATTCAACGTACACCTCTTTCGGCTGCAGCACACACTCATCCTGTTTATTGCCTACAAATGGTTGGTACACAAAATGCCCACAATGTTATCTCAATTTCATCCGATGGCAAGTTATGTTCGTGGAGTTTGGATATGTTGTCAAAACCTCAAGATACTTTAGAATTGCAACAGAGTCAGAAAAAGGCCATTGCCATTACCTGTATGGCATTCCCGGCCAACGAGATTAATAGTTTAGTAATGGGGAGTGAAGATGGTTATGTTTATTCGGGTAAGTTGCAAAATAATAATACTAACAGGAATATTTCACTAGAATCTTTTAGAATTAAACTGCCTTTTGACATTAAATTATTTCTATTAAAATCACGTCTGATGATATTCGTTCGTAACCGTCCAACTGATTTTGTTTTAATATTATAAGTGCGCATGTTTTATTAGAAATAAGATACTTTTTATAGAATCGAATCAAGGGAAATGAAATCGAATTCCCTTCAAGTTTTGCATGTATAATTCTTTCCAATATCCTTATTCAAGCCAAAAACTTTTTAGATCAACATAATTTAGCATTTTTGGGGATTTATGATCGGTAAAATTTATTAAACAAAAACATATACAATCATAACCAGAATCATTATTAATTGCTAAAAATTAAAAAAAAAATTAAAACAGAAATGAAGGACCAATTTAAGACAAAATACTCTTTGTGCATGTGCATATATGTTTAAAAATTCTTTACTCAAATACATTAATAGTTCTTAATAATGAAAAGTGTTTCATTTGCAATTTACTTTAAATTAGCATCCCGCCACGGTTTACGTTCTGGTGTCAATGAAACATTCGAAAAGCACGTCGGCCCTGTTACTGGCATCTCAACACACTACAACCAATCATCACCTGACTTTGGCCATTTGTTCCTTACATCTTCCATCGATTGGACCATCAAGTTGTGGTCTCTAAAGGATACCAAGCCTTTGTACTCTTTCGAAGATAACTCCGATTATGTTATGGATGTAGCCTGGTCTCCTATTCATCCTGCTCTCTTTGCTGCTGTCGATGGTAGTGGTCGTCTTGATTTGTGGAATCTAAATCAAGATACCGAAGTACCCACAGCATCTGTGGTAGTTGATGGTGCTCCGGCTCTGAATCGTGTATCGTGGATGCCAAATGGCCAGCATGTCACTGTAGGTGACGATGGTGGCCATTTGTATGTCTATGATGTAGCGGAGCATTTGGCTCAACCATCACGGGATGAATGGTCTAGATTTAATGCTACACTAAACGAGCTCAAAATGAATCAAAATGATGAGGTTTAAAAAATTAGAAAAAGCAAACAAAGCATAATAAATAATATTTATAAAGCTTAAAAAAAGACTTACACAAAGTTGTGTTTCAACTGGCAAATTTACAATGATTTAGCATTATTATATATATTTTTTTCTTTTAATTTACTTTTTAAGAAAATACTTAAAGAAATTTAAATTATCAGAAAGCTTTGGTGTTTTGCCGATATCTAATCTAATTTTGTCCATACATTTTTGATTACTTTTTTATATTGTATCTGCTTTCTTTTTCTGTACATTTTTTTGTTTGGCCTTTTTAAGTATTATTTAAAGTTCATTACAAATGAAAGTTCTTATAAGTAATCACTAAAACTAATAATAAATTGTTAAACAATTTTAATTTGTATTAAATTTTTTTTACATTTATTTTAAAAAATGTCTTATATGGTATTTTTACGACTTATTGCATTTTCTAAATAATAAAATCCCTTAAAAATATTAAAGACAGTTGTTCTCAAAGAAAATCTATTGATCGGAAAACACACAAGTCAACCAATTAAAACACATATAAATAAAAAACTAATATAGTATGAAGAATCTTATAAAATCTATAAAAACCCGATATTATGTTTTAAAACGATCAACATAAAATATTTATTGAAACAAAATCATAATAAAAATATACATACATATAATTTATTGGAAATATTTAAATTACATATTCATCCCTATTCCATTTGGCGTCGTTTTTTAATACTTGTTGTAAATTCGTATTCGCGATGTCAATATCACCATGTTTGGTATTCTATAAGATAATGTGACGTTAAGGTTGCCTTTAATTGACTTTTTGATTGATTTTGTCCTTGTTATTTTTAGTGTTGTGCTTAAACAAAAATTTGAAAAAAAGAATTAGAGTAAAAAATATTATAAGAAATGGAAAAATTTAAATTACCAACGCCATCTTAACACAGAGAATACCAAATCAGCATTGATGTTGTATTAAAAATATGTCTCAAAATTGACGGTGATGTTGGTGACGCCAAATAGAATATGGATGATTTTATTTATTTTGTGTATTCAAATCAAGTCCAATGGAATAAAAATTATTAAGGTCATTTAATTTGTTTATTTAAATAAGAAATGCTATAAAAAACTTTGCGCTTTGGTGCCTTTTAAAAATTCAAACGGTGCACCGCCAAAAAGAAAAATGATGTGGGGCTATATTCCTTTTTCCATTCCGTTTGTTAGTCATTGAAATATATTTTAGACCCCATAAAGTATATATTTTCTGAGTCCTGGTTTCATTTTAGATCGATCTTTCTATGTTCATCCGTGTATTAAAAGTACGTTAGAGCTCGAATAGAAAAAAACTAGGAAGATGGATTTTTCAACAATATTCCTAATACATCAGAAATGTTTGGTATTGAAAAAGTCCTAAATCGTTCTATTAGAAAAAGAGTTATAGTATATACAAGTATATATTTGAAGCAGGGAAGGAAAATGGCTTTTATGATTTTGTACCAAGTATGAAAACAAAATGTACTTTTTAGGCCATGTCGGTACCATTTTTTTAATATTTATTAATAAAAACATAAACTTAACAGAAATGTTTATAAAAATTCAGAAGTATACAATAATAAAAAACAAAAACTCAACAAAAATGTGTATAAAAATCCAGTATACAATAAACAAGTAAGAGTGCTATATTCGGCCGTGCCGAATCTTATATACCCTTCACAACGTGTAGTCATGCAATAACAGTAGTTTGTATCACCATTCATCTTATATGAAATACGTACAAACATATATAAAAACATACATATATAAAAACATACATATATAAAAACATCCCATTGTATAATTAAAAATGTACGTATGTATGTTATAAAAAAAATTTAAAAAAAATTTAAAAAAAAAATTAAAAAAAATAAATAAAATATAAATAATAAATATAAAACAAAAAAAATATAAATAATATAATAAATAAAAAAAAATAAAAAAATTTTTTTGGCTCAGCTGGGATTCGATGCATGCCACGTTTGTATGTATAATGTTGTTTTTATGAAAAAAAATCGAGGTAGTCGTGGGTTTTTGCTCATATCTCAGTTGTTTATGCTCCGATGTTTCTGATTTTCAATACTCCCTAATATTTTTGATATTTTAATACCTCACCCGGGTCCAAACAATGTCGGGGGGCTTCAAAAAGTTGATTTCAACATACACACGGACAGACTGACAGAGCTTAATCGACTCCTCTATTCATAAGCTTTCAGAAAATATATACTTTATGGAGTCGAAAAGGAAAATTGTAGAAATTTCACACGGAATGACAAACCTATATATAACCTTTTTCACTGTGTGAAGGGTATAAAAATATTAAATATTACCTTCATAGGTACATACGTAGAGATCGGTTATTCAACAAATTTTATTTATTAAATCATTTTAGATAATAAATTTTCTATTATTTTTAAATTAAAGCAATAAGAATTTGTTGACTTCAATAAATCTTTTGTTTGTATCAAATTTGAAACAGTAGAAACTTGTAGTCTATTTCTTTTCTTTGTTTGAATTAGGTTTTGAAAAGAAAAAACTCTTTCGACGTTGGCCAAGGAATGTGGTAAGACAGAATTCCTCTTACAATTCTTGAAATATCTGGGAACATGAACTCATTTAATTCATTTTTTATCTGTGATACTTTAGACCAAAAATAGGAAATATTTGAATCTTTGTGTGATCTAAGTTCAATCACATCGTTTAGTGCTCTGTACTGATTATTTAATGCTTCAAAGTTTGTTTGTTCCTGTGGAAACATTTTCACCAGAAGAGGTAATATTGAATTTGTTTCTCCCATTATAACTTTTTTTTGAGTAAACTTATCGAACCATTTTAGTACTTAATTAATTAAAGTCCACCTTACATGCTTACGAATCATAAATAAGTAAAATAAAATACATAAAACAACAGCCAAGTCGAATTTATGTACCAGGTGGTGCCAAATTAACAGGTGATTTTTGTAAGAAGTTTGCAGTAAAGTACTAGGCAGACTTTGTTGTTGCAGACTGACACCACCTGGTACATGAATTCGCTTTGACAACAGCATTGCAACAAAAACAGAGAAACTGACAGTATAAAATAAAACACACAAACAAAATTAAGGAGAACAGAGAAGAGGACAAATTTTTAAATTGTACCAAGTAGCTCGCGGTAGTACCACGGTATCAACAAGGTCAAAAATGTACCATAAAAAGTACAATTGTACCATGATTTCCATTCGTGATTTGAAGTAGAAAAAATATATTTCCCTGAAAATTGCTTAAATCCGTATAAGACAAATTTACCTCGCACAGTGTCATTTTAGTCTATTTAAAGCCGACAGAATTATGTACGATTCTAAAAAATTGACATGTCAAGCTTTCTGGTTAATTGTTATTATAATGCCAGAAAATGAAGGTGACACGCCAACCTCCCACACAACGTTTTATCTCAAAATCATATAAATTTCTATATGGACAAAGATTTTGGAAGATTAAAGGACTCTAATGAATATTTAAGTTGAGTTTATTAAATGTATGTAATTACTTTAACGCCCACTTCTCACATAAATAATCTACTGTTAATGAAATTCAAAAGCTCATAAAAGCAACAGAATTAGATGTAAAGAGTCCGCCAAATAACTTCTTTTTTTTTTGAAAACCAAATGTTGCCAATATCCTCTTCTTCAATTATTGTAAACAAAAATTCGTTCAACATGGCCCGATAACGATCGCCATTGACTACGGCCACTCCTTGCTCATTTTCGAAGAAAAATTGCCCACTTATGCCTCTGGACCAAAATCCGCACTAAGGAGTGACTCGTTTTGGGTGTGTCGGCTTTTCAATGTATGTGTACGGGTTTTCTATACCCCAAATGCGACAATTTTCCATGTCTACATACCCGCCAAGATCAAAATGATCTTCATCTGATCATTTTTGGCAAAATCAGCCAAAGTAATGTCGCAATATTTCCCAGCGTTGTTCAATCGTATACACACAACCATATTCGTTCAGCGGAAGGATAAAACTAATTATCTGTCAAATCAGACATGAGCTAAGTGTTACCATTCACGAAATAAGCACTAATTGAAAAAAAAAAACGTTAGATGGTGGACCCTTTACAATGCTGAGATTTTAAATATATCTTTTTGTATAACGGTTTTTGTAAAATTCTTATAATTTCTATATCATAAAAGATCTTGGAAGAATAAATGGCTAACTATTATCTGTCAATAGCTAAGTTGAAAACATTGCCAAAAATTACTATGTCACGCCTATTTCAAAGCCCACCTTTAACAAATGGCATAAACTACTATTAATTAAAATTAAAAGCTCATAAAATCGCCAAAAATATATACGGAGCTGATATTTTGTCACTGTGTGTTCAGGCTAATATATTTCAAATCAAAAGAATGAATGTGACATGCCCGCTTAACGCCCTATTTCCATAAATGTCTGATTTTTGTGTGACTGATATAAATGTGTCAATTAAGTAGAATTTTAAAGCACAATTTTTGCTGTTTCCAGTTAGAACACAATATTAAAATTTAAGACTCCATACGAAAAAGTATGATTTTTCAAACACTTCTGCATATACCTATAGCTAGCGAGCCGTACTGTTTAGTTTCTTTGAAAATGCAACGTTGTGGCACATAAAAAGTGAATTGTATCACTTCTATTGTAAAAACACTTTTGGTATCATTTTGATACTAAATAAATATATGAAAATAAAGACTACATACTTACATACATACATATATTATTTGTATTACTGGTTGAAGTTCATTTTTATATAAAGCAATTAAATTATTGTTTGTTATTATAAAAAAATATACTGAAAAAGTAAGTTTTTATCATGACACCAGCCAAATGGAATGCATTTTCGAATCCTGCTATCATCATCAGCACTCTTTGATCGGAATGTTTTAGTGCTGGATGTAAATATCTAATTGACTCATAAGTTTTTATGAAAGTTGATTCTATAAATCAAACGTCTCATAACTATTTATACATATTTGCTGTAATGAGCGAGATAAAAATTTCAGCTGTTTCTTTCCAAATGTGAAAATTTAATACATTTTCTTTCTTCTCTCATAATTTTTAATTGGCAAACTTTATATAAAAAAAATGTTTTCAAAAAATTCTCACCGAAATGCAATCACCTTATACAATTGCACCATTGGTTATTCTATAGTGAATATATCGGGTGTTTGTTTTAGAGGTATAGAATTTTAAGTTGAAAACACTTTTTTAACTGGCGGCTATTTTGTCAGCTGTCAAGTGATTTAGATTTTTAGTTTGGCATTTTAGCATCAATAGACTGATGCATGAATTGTAAGGCGTAGATTCTGTGAATGGGCCCAAAACAAGATTGTCGCTAATCCCGATAACCATTAGCGAATTTTGTTTAGCCATGAAACTCACTTTTGTTTGAATGAATACGTAAAAAAAACAGAACTGCCGTATTTCGAGTGATGATAATCCTCAAATTTATGTTAAGACTCCGTTACATCCAGAAAAACTTACTGTTTAGTGTGTTTATGGGCTGGTAGTAATATTGGTCCGTACTTTTAACGGCGCAATAAGTCACACAGCCCGTACCGCAATTGATTTATTGAAGGAAACGTTTGGTAACCGCATAGTTTCGATAATTCTGAGGATTGGTCTCGTCGTTCTATTTAACGCTGCTAGAATATTTTCTGTGGGGATATGTGAAGTCGCTGGTCTACGCCGATAAGTCTAAAACGATTGACCCCTTGGAGGACAACATTTGCCGCCTTATTACCGATATACAGCTACAAATTTTGCAAAAAGTCATCGAAAATTTGACCTCCAAATTAGGCTATATTCGAGCCAGCTGTGTAGGTCATATGCCAGAGGACATATTAAAATTATAATGTCGGAAGACTTTCTTTTGAATAAAGTAAACTTCATGTCAATTTAAAAAATTAATATTTGTTTTATTTTATTTAAAAATTGTATACCTCTATAAAAACACCCTTTAGTTATTAACAAAATATTACATTTTGTGGTATTGTCTTAATTACTATATTAATAAAAGAAAAATATTTATTCAATTTTTATTAAATGATTTTTTGTTAATGATTATAAATTTATTTCATTAATAACACAATATACGATGTTTTAATAAAAAATATTTAGGTTTTTTAAAGGTTTGGTTAACAGACATTGTATAGAGTGTGTCAAATAAGCCTTCAATAATCCTAAAATATTTTTTATGAATCGAAGAATGTACGTATACATATCGTCGGCTTAATATGCAAACCTGCTTACTCCCTTACAGAAAATTGTACAGGAGAGACAGAAAACGTCTTATATTTCATATTTGTAGCTTGAGAGGAAAACCAAAAATATAGTTGATCTATTTTAAGGTATTCTTCATGTATGACTACAATCCACAAAAATAAAAATAAAACAACAACAAAAAATTGTCTTTGGATGCACCGAATTAAGCAGTTTTTCTTATCAGACCTTTTTAAACACTTCAAGACTTAAATTGAAAAAAAAAACTACATGCTGGTCGACGAGGCGTATCTTTCTACACTGCATTTAAATCCCAATTTACTTAAAAAGTGGATTTAGCAGGTTTGCATATTAAGCCAACGTTATGTAAGTATAAATTTAAAAAAAATTAAATTAAATGATTTTGTTGACTTTATTAAATTTAAAACTTTCTTTTAAAATATTTAACTGCTTTTTGTCCTTGTTGCATTGTACAGTTCGATTACCAATTCCACTACCTTACGACGAAGTACTTTACCCGAAATAGTTTTAGGAATCTCATTGATGAAATAAACTCCACCACGCAAATGATTAAAATGAGCCATCTTCTTGACATGTTCACATATCTCGTTCTCGGTCAAAAAACTATTAGCTGATTTAACAACTGCTGCGGCTGGCAGAAAGTTGCAAGTTACATCGGGTATACCACAAACACACACTTCCACAATGCCATTTAGTTGAAGTATAACATTTTCTATTTCACTGGGGGAGAAATGAAAGTTATTGTATTTTAAAATATCCTTTTTACGATCAATCACATAAACACAGCCACTATCATCCACATAGCCTAAATCTCCAGTATGAATCCAACGATCCGAATCATATATTTTTAATGTTTCCTGTAGATTACCGTAATAACCTGACCATTGATACTGTGTTCGTGAATATATTTCACCGACCTCAAGTACTCGCAGTTGTCTGTCATTATCATCAACCACTTTTACCTCTATATTGTCAAACAATTGTCCACAATTGCCCTGGCTATGCGCAAATCCTCCGGATATACCTCCACATGTTTCACTCAAACCGTAACTAACATATACCGAGGCGTCTGGCAAGTGATTCTTTAATTTACCCACCAGTTCAAACGGCAAAGGACTGCCTAGAATGAAGTACAATTTCACACTTAACAAATAATCTTTATGAAACTTGGGTGAGCCCAACATATTAGCCAATTGATTTGGTGGTCCCAAAAATAAATCAATATCATAACGTTTGATAACTTCTAAAGCATCTTCTGCGTTGAAAGGACGATAGCTTATAACACGAGTAAAATTATCAATGGTACAGTTGATAAGGGCATAAATACCAGATATCCAATGAAGGGAACTAAAGCACAAAATGTTTTGTATGTATGTTGGTAATGTACTGAAATAGTGTTAAGAAAAAATTATTGTTTGTAGATTTTCTTGAGTATTTTCAATTAAGAGTGAATGTAACGACAATGTTTTGTTCCTACATTCAATTTACCAAAAAAATATGTAAGATTTCTACATATATTCGGCAATGCCGAATCTAATAACCCTTCACCATCATGTAACATACCGTTGCATAGCTAGAAATCAGTTAATTTAAACGTTGCTTTGCTTTATTATTTCCGACGCTATCTTTGATTTTTTTATTTTTAAATAGCTAACTTTATTCTACTAGTTAAGCGCTTTCATTTAATACCTATGATACAATTTTTGTAATATAATTATACTTAGCGAGAAAGCAGATAAGATTTTTATTTATAATTTTGTTTTGTTATTTTTTGTTTGTTTACAACATGTTTTATGTTTGAAAGACATCAAACTTGTGAACTACATACAAAACATGCATACAAAAGTTTGGCAATTTTCAAATCGCATTTTAGTGTATTTTATTTGATTGAGAGGTTTGAAGAGGGTACATTTTAAGCTACCAGAGTTGACCCTAGAGTTGAGAGCGGTAATCATGGATTTTAAATTCTTTTTAAAGTGTATCATATTTAATTTAATTTTAATTGTTATGGTAAAAATGTGTGAAAATTATAGGCATTCGTGTTTATTTGCTCATATCTCGTAAAATTAACAAGGGATTTTAATGGCGATTTATTTAAAAATATTTTCAAATTGTTGATACCACATACAAGTCTGTGCAATAAGCTTTCAGAACATATATACTTTATGGGGAAAGAAATTACAAATGCAATGATAAAGCTATATATACAGGTTGGTTAAATTTTAAGGGCCGATGTTAAATGAGCACCACACCAAAACGTCAAGTTTTTTTTCTGCATTTCATTTGACATTTCTCGATTTCAGACTAACTCAATACGAACCATGGAAAGATACACAATTGAGCAACGCGTTAAAGTTATTCAGTCTTATTATGAAAATGGGCGTTCACACCAAAATGCATTTCGTGCACTTGGTCAAAATAGTCGTTCAAATTCGTCTACAATCGGAAGAATTGTGAAAAATATATAAATTTCAGCAAAACAGGTCTGTATGAAAAATTAAAACATCTCATCATCGTGCCCAACAATTGAACATCAACATTGTCATTAAAAATTTGGACTATCCAATGGAGGTGTGCCGCCGAGGTCGCGGCGGCAATTTGGCCAATATTTTGTTGAATACTTAATTGAACCATACCAATATTATCATAATAAAAAGATATGACAATTGTTTCCTAGATAATTTGTTTTTTATTCAACCTGGTACAACAGGTGAAGGGTATAAAAATTGTTCCCTATGCACAAACATATATACATAAGTAAGCTGGCTTCTAAAACTTTAATTGCTCTGATTCTTACAAGTCATAGTGTTTCATATATTTAGCTAAAGTTCAAAACACCGAGAACCGTTTTTTACCTTTTAAAGACGTTTTCAACAAACATTAGAAACGCTGCAAAAAAACAAAAGTAATTTACATGGATATCATGTTTGGCAACTTTGCATTTTTAAACACTCAACGTTTTAATTGTGTCCCTTTTGTATTTAATGTATTGTAATTGTATTGTAAGGTTTTGGAAGTCAGCCATATTTACATGCATAAGTTCATACTTACATCATATTTAAGATACCGACATGTGATATACATACACCTTTTGGTAATCCAGAAGTTCCTGACGAACAAATTATGGCAGCAGTTTGATCACAGCTATATTCTAAATTCGCACACCTAAAAAATTTAAATTAATACGAATTTAAAACTAAACAATTAAGTCCCAGCAAAAAAAAAAAAAAGATGACAATAATACAAATAATAAAAAAGTGATTTTGTAATGATTTTCACACTTCACTGGAAACGTAATAGAAATTAATTTTTTTATTATTATTTAAAATCCATATTTGTAATACAATAATACAATTTCTATTTGGGGTCTCAGCGCCACTAGGGCATTACAGAGACAAGTTGTTAGTATAAGAAGTTAAATACAATGTATTACAGAGAAAAAAATATATACATACATATATAAATTTTATAATCTACTAATTTATAATGTAAAATTAAATTTTAAAATAATTAAATTATTTATTAGACTAGAAGCATTTCAATATTTTGTAACATATAAACCTTTAATTTTCTTTTAAACAAGGAAATTGTACAACAATCCTGTATTTGCTGAGGTAAATTATTATATTCTAGACTACCTGCGTATTAAATTTTTTGTTTAGTAGTTTCCAAACGACATCTGGACATCCATAGATAGTGACTATTTCTAGTGTTAAAAGCAGTTTGATTTCTTGAAAACGTAATTGTATGTTGACCAATATTCTAATTATAATCTTTATACCTAAAGCACAGCGACTCAATCGTTCGAGTAAAATTTCGATAGTGATCGAATGCTGTAATTGGGACCCAAATGTTTATATGAATATATTAACCAGCGTATACTTATGCAGGTATTGGCAGCCAAAATATGTCAAAAAAACAGATTTCAATGCAAAGTATTGTCAAACATAAAGGAAAATGAGAGACGAAAAATTCTGTCCGTCTGCGCTATCACCTAATGATATTAACGAACTGCACTACGTTCTAATAATAGCATAGAACTCGTGAATATTTGGCTAAAGGCTATTGAGTTTTCAAGAGTTGATTTTGATTCTTGTTTGCATTGTTTAAGATATTTTGTATGATGTTGCATTTGAAGCACATCAAATTATTTTTATTTATCATTTAGACCGAATGCTTTCGTACTATAGATTTAGAAGTCTTGAATATGTAATTCACTTTGCACTACTTCCATTTTTTTTTTGCTGGTGTAAGGATATACTACATATTTATTATTGAAATACATAGTTAAAATAAAATATTTTTTTAGTATATAAGGTCTGTCTGCGTACACATATTTTGCATCATTTTATGCAAAATGTTACAAAATCTTGCAAAATGTTGTCTGGGTACTCAAAATCTCTTGCAGCGAGAGAGCAAAAAAGAAAATTTTTTGACAGTTGGAAGTTGAGAACTTGCAAAATGTTGTTGGAGAAATTTCTTCTTACAAGATTTTGCAACTAGTTTGAACAGCTGTTTTTATTTACTAATTATGAAAAAATTTTTGTGAAACGAAAATAAAAATTGAAATTTAACAATGGCAGAGGTAAGTAGTTAGAATTGTGCTGATTTTTAACGTTTATAAAATATTATAATAAACAACATTTTACTGTAATGTAAGTGGATTGGAGATGGCAGAACCGATAAAATTAGCATTTTTTAATTTACCGCGAGAATTCACTTTCGCGTACACATATGCTAAAACTCTTTTGCTTTGTAATTTCAATTGTTTACACACCGATCAGCTGTTTTCTTGCAAAATTTTACTGGATACTGTCTGCGTACTTTTTGATATATTTTTAGCCGCCAGAGTAAAATTGGTCTTACTCTCCCAAAAAAAATTTACTGAGTATTTGCTACTGGAAAAGTACGCAGACAGACCTATAATCTATAGGAATTTTCACACACATACATAGGTTAAAAAGTGTATATGTATTTATGGTGTTTTCTTTTCTAACAAACAATGTTGCCCTTTTATTGTAGAACACTTTTCAAAGGTCACCTACACCCTTACGAAATGCTACCTTTATAGTCAGTAGAATAGAACATAAATTTTCACCTTTTTTACATGATAGCTATATTTTTATGTAAAACTGCATTTCTTGCTTCCATTTTAATAATTTGGGACAAAAAATTATTTTTTAACACCAAAAATACTTTTTTATTCTTATTAAAACCAGCTGTTAAAAGGGCAGTATTCTAACCCTTTGATTTAATTCAGGGTACGAAATGTAACATTTTTTCCCGTTTTTATGTCAACATTATTACAATAGAACTTGTCACGCGTTTATAATGTTACATATTTTTAAGAAAAGAACACACAAAAGAGCGTAGGGCAGAAAAAATGCAACATTTAGGTCAGAAAAGAAAGCACCATTAGTTTTCTTAATTTACTTAAGCAGCTAATACACGGTATGTGTTTTAGTTTAGGTTAAGTTATACACTTAAGCTGGATTCACCCATAAAATTTTAGTTCAGAACAAATTTTTTTTGTATTGAGTTTGATGTTTTACTTTTGAGAGAGAGAGAGAGATTATTTTGTTCAGAAAGATTTTTCTTGAATTGGTTTAATTTTAATTCTTGTTCAGAAGAAACTGAATTGGGATGCCACTATTTTTCAATATTTACATGAAAATTGAATTTGGTTGCCACATCACACAGTGTCAGTACATTTATTATACAAAAATTGTTTTTGCCGAAAATTAACAATTAAAATGGAATTTAATGAAAATATTGCTCAAAAATTAATAGAAGAATTAAAAAACCAGGAAGAAAATGTTTGTATGACATGAGCAATAGTGCATACAAAAATAATTATTTAAAACAGGGTTTATGGAATGAAATAGAAGCGACTCTTTTTATTTTCGATTTTTTTTATAAATTTCTTTTGCAAACAAATTGACTTTATGCACTTCAATTAAAAATAATAATTTTAGTTTTCTTCTATCCGACATTTTCTTCACATATATTTTAATGAAATAATTTACGTTTGTATTTATTTACATAGTTTGCTAGCGGTGCTTCCACTTTGTACAACTGTTTGCATTTTATATTATATGGCAGCTTTGTTTTTTCGGACAAATTTTCTTAAATGGGTGAATCGTTCTGCAGAAAACTCTCAGTAAAAAATGTTATTCTCCGGAAAAAATTTTGTTCAGAACAAATGGGTGAATTCACCTTTATGCCCAGTTGGCATGTTGTGCGCTCCATGGGTATATCTGACTTGTAAAATTGCCCACTGCTAAAGATGTACATGTCGTGTGTTAGCATTAAAACTTTACTTCTGTAAAACACATGTGCTAAGTCATCTGACAACATTTCAGTTAGAGCGTTCTCTAATTTGTTCTCACAAGCCGCCTGTCATCATCTGTTGACAGAAATCACTGATGCCAGAAAACAGTAAGCGGCGACAGACCTTAACAATTACATATGGATACCAATTTACCAAGTCAGATGTATAAAAAAAACATATCGTGTATTAGCTGCTTTAGATCTGCATTCGTTCTCTTTGTAAACCGATTTTTTTTAATATAATTATATAATATAATTTAAATATACTTACGTTACATTTAAAAAATATTATTATCTGCCTAATAGATAAGTGTAAATTTAATCAAAAGTTGTCTGATTTACACGAATTGCAAACCTAAATCTATTGTTTTATGTTTTGACTTGGTGTAAGAAAACTCACAAAACATTTACGGTCTAATTTATAAAACTTTAAAAAACATTATAAGAAAACTTTATAATAAACCTTAAATAATTTTTATGAAGTAAATATTTACGAAAAATCACTTGGACAAATATTAAACAAATCTGAACGTATTTGAACTATTGTGAACTACATATTTTTATTGATTTATTTTTTAATTTATTGTAAATCATTTTTATTCTGATTTAAGTTAATTTTTCTGTTATTATACTTTGTCATTTGATAAAAAAAAGGTAGACAAATTTGCAAATAAAGTTTATGCTTCCCATTTTCTAATTGTTTTAAGTTGTAACGTAAATAAATAGTGGTTTCAGATAATATGTAAGTATGGCGATAAAGAGTGCTGATGATGAAATTGTGGCTGGTTTCAAAAATTGCATTCCACTCGGCTAATATCGAAATAGTTTTTCAATATTCTAAAATGATTACAATTTAATTTAAAAATATTTTTTTTAAGTATAATAATAAAAATAAATGTTATTATTTATTTATTGAGGCCCTATACTCCTTATAGGATCGAAGGGAATATATATATATATATATATTTATTTATTAAAACTTATTCATTTCATCAATATCGTAAGCAGAGTTCGGAGAATTTACAAATAGTATTACAACAATTAGCATCTAAATAATTAAATAAATAAACTACTAAAAGCACAGCTTTAAGAAAAAGTTGCTCATAAAATACCTCGTATCAACTTAGAAGTTATAAGGAATTTTAAAACAAAAGACCCTCAGTGTTTGATTAGCAAATTTCTTATTATATTAAAATTTTACGTTCTGCATTTTTCCTTATATGACAGCGTCAGTTCCCTTGTCAATGAATTTAACATATTAAAGTCAAAGTTTCTATGTAGAAGATAAGTGGGATATCTAAAGGGTAGATTGTGTATTATTTAAATTTTTTTTAATATTTTGCAATTTTTTTGCATGAGCAACCTTTTGGGACCAAAGGTCATAATCGCACGAATCACATTGTGTAAATAAGTACCTTGTTCTTTATATTAAGTTTAGATCTTTGGCTAATTAAGGGGTATAAGCCACGACTACACTTAATTGCCTTCTCACAAATGTAATCAACATGCTGTTTGAATAAAAGTATTTTGTCACGGATTACTACTAAATATTTAATTTTGTCCTTCAATGGGTTAATTGTTCCCCTAGACGATAAATATCTAGTGGGAAAGTGTTTTCGTTATTTGTTAATAAAAATGATTTATAATAAATTAAGGAACAAAAAGTTGGAATAAATATTAATTTTAATTAATATTAACTTATAATATTGTTCTTTTAAGATTCAATGTAATTTTTTTATATTGACAAAGCAATGGCTTTGATTTGATTAGACTGTAAATAAATGTAGAGGAGAGTCGACAGAGCTTCTACAATAACATATTAGATTTTCATTCCAGTTTTACAAAGAAAATTGTATACAATGATTTTATACCTCACCTAAATTCATGTTCTTCACCAGTTTCCTTCAAAAATGGATCTATACTTGGCACACCATCAATATGATCGCGTACCGTTATAATTTTTGTTGATGCCAAACCACAATCGGCAAAAGATTCCTTGACTTTATAATACGCAGAACCATCACAAAACATTAGTTTAGGTTTCGTTATCGAAAAAATATGTTTAATTCCATCTACAAAGAAATTTAACATTAAAATATTAAGAAAATTAAATGGTAAAATATCTTAAATATCTTTTTCTTTTAAATTTTTTTTTTTTCATATTGAAAATTTTTGTTTCCTAGACTGTGGGTGGCCCCGACTTGATCTGCAAAGTTATCGCCACGAAAGTAGCCGCTTACTGCAATAATGCAGGTTATTATCTATCAGTGCGACAAATTTCATTTAAATCCAAGGCAATTCGCCTTAATACGCTGTACGTATTCGCCCTGTACGCAAAATTATCGTATGTTACAAAAACAAAATTTTACAGGAGAGCAAGCGTTTTTATTACTTGTAAATAAATAAAAACTTAAATAACACTGCTACATACGATAAAATGTACACAGTGTTATCTCCATGACTAAAACAGTATTCGCTATAATATTTTATCAGCAGATGGATTAATGGATGTAGAACAAATTTGCATAAAAAAGTCGATTTCTAAAAAAACGTAACATACGATAATTTCGCGCACACGGGTCGATATTAGTTGAATTGGAGTTAAGGCAAATATTTTGCACAAAATACTTGTATAGACGGCGTTAGGTGATTTAATTTTTTTCGACAGTACGTGTAAATTTTGGAAACTCAAAACCCTTGAGCAACCGACTAAACTAAATACAAAAAATATATTTATTGCATAATTCCACGAATTTGCTTGATTATCGTGATAATGGGTAGCCTATGTGTTAATATGGGTTGTTGTCTATATGTGTGCCAAATGGCATTTAGTTCCGTTCAGGCGTTCAAACATACAAACATTCACATTTATAAATCACATCGCTTATTAGCCTTTGATAAAACACATGCATTTTTAATATACTCGAGGACAATACTGTCTATGCACGAGTGAATATATATACGATAAAAAGTATATTGTAGAGCAAACAACTCGTAAGTAAGTCACTACTAGACAAAGCCAATATTTATCGCTTAACTACAAAGTTTAAAAATGACATTGTTTCATTAAGTCACTGACTGCTTTGCAGTAGCTGAGATTTCTGCCAACTGCTGATGTCACATGTTTACAGCGCGCTCTAATTGAAATTTTGTCAAATGTCTTAATACATGTTTTTTACATGGTACACTTATACAAGGTGACGGTGCCAGCCCAGCTGACTATTTTTTTGTGTTCTGGAGTATGTCAAACTAAATATTTAAAAAAATGATTTCAACTCCGGAAATTGTCAAACTCCATACACAAAAAAAGAGAGACAAAAATTTCTCTCCTTTACGCTATCACCTTATGTAATTACATAATGGTTTTTTACATAAGTAATGTTTTAAAGGTAACATGAGACATGTTCGTATTAGCAATGGAGAATTTGACAAGTCAGATGTAAAAAATATGCCGTGTATTGTATTAGCTCCTTTACTAAATTAAAAGGCTTGTGTGGTAACTAGTTCATTTGTGCTACAATGAGCCATATCTATATATATAAAAATCAATGCCACTTTTCGTTGTAATTTTATAACTCAAGAACGGGCTCACCTGTCCGAAACAAATGGTTTATGTGAAGTTTGCACAAAATCCGTCGAGCGGTTTATGGGTAAAAAATGGTAAAATCGGTAACTCAGTATCTCCGGGCTTAATAAAGATATCACAAAAATTCAGAAAGGATTAAAGAACCTGTTAAAAATAATTGGATAGGTGTCTGGTACTTTTTGGAAATTTTGAGTAAAAACTGAATTTTGGTACTTTTTTGAACAGCATTTATCTCTGCGAGGGTTAGGTTAGAATCGCCCGAAGGCATAGCTCACTTGGGTCCTCCGAGGGTCCCGTTGTGTGTGCGAGGGTTAACAATAGAAAAAAAAGTAAAAACGTAGTTTTTCTCGCCTTTAAACAATCTATAATAATACGTAGCGAAGCGCGTACCGGGCGGCTAGTATAAATATAAAATATATATAAACAAGTACTTGAAAGCTCAATATTCCGCTATTCCGTAGTACTAAGTAAGAAAGTATGTACATCAATGTATTAAGAAATTAAGAAATCTTAGATGGTCAATGGCAAAACTCACCTTCTCATACATACATTTGTATTATATTTTTCATTTTTTTCCAATAACTGTTTTAAAAATCACTTTAATTAAAAAAAGTTTGTTTATTACGTTTTGAAATGAATGTAAGAAAATTGAATGCATTAAATTTTAAAAATCACTTGGAGATTACTGGAAAGGCAGAACAAAAAACATTTCTGAGCAGAATAAGGAAAACAAAATCAGTGCTACGTTGAAGAGAAATTCCAATATTTTAGGGAGAAAAGCAAATTATTTGGAGTTTTTGGACGCAAAATCAAAAAAGCGGTTGGCCTGAAAATGTCCAAAATAAAAAACAGTTCTAAATAGAAATGCTGTAAAGAACACAGAAGCAAAACAGCGTGCTTAGAAATTAAAAAAGTTTTTTGATAATATTTTGCATCATGGACGACAACACTTCTTACAGCTTCCAGGCCAGAAATTCTACATTGCAGACTCACGCGAAATGTAGAAGATAAATTGAAAAGAAAAATCTTTCGAAATTTCTCAAAAAAATTCTGGTATGGTAAGCTATCTGCACTTCTGGTGAGAGAAGCAGGCCTTTCGTGACGATATGTACAAAAAACTCGGAAATGTATGTACAGTGAACTCCCAAAAACGTGAACATCCAGTAACATGACCTACCCAAAAACATGAACAATTTTTATTACATTGACTATTCTAAAACGTAAACAAAGGCTAAGGGCTCTAAAACGTGAACTTTTATCGAACGTTTAAATTCAATTTTGTAAGCTCATTTAAAATTTTTGGGATTAACCGCAGAAGAATTTCGTAGTTTGTTTGTTTCAAACAACTTTTGTTGCATGATAAGTATCTTTAGTATTATTGCAGCAGTTCTTCTGGAAGCATCTCTCTGTGCTGACAATATCTACATAGGTATATAAATAATACAAACAAGTGATCTCTAAAAATATTTTAATATTCTAATAAAAAACCAAAAGTGTTAAATCTCAAAAAAAAGTCAGAAAAAGTATAATGTCGCCAAATCGACGATTTGTTCAATAAGAAACAATAAAGATGAAATTTCGAAATGCGTTAATTTTCGGGTCCTGGAAAACGGAAAACACTGCATACTTCGGAGCTTCCAAAAATAGAAAAATCTCTGTGCAAATGGTTTATGGTAACTTCGAAATAAAAACCTACCGGTTAGCGGCATTATGATTAAAAGGAAGCTATTGAATTGCACAATCAAATTAAGGAAAATAACCATGCTAAACCTCTATTTTAGATGAATTCAATAAATAATTGAGAAATAAGTATCTTAAAAACCCTTTCGCAAACCATAGTAGCTACATATGTAGTACATTAAAATATGGCAGAAACTTACAAAAAGTTGAATCAAAATAACGTATTTATTTTAAATGAAATAAAAGATAAAAGAGACTAAAATATGTTATAGAAGAAATGCAATCTAAAACGTGAACAAAATCGAAAACGTGAACACCCTTGGTAAAAATTAGTTCATGTTTCTGCGAGTTTACTGTATACTAATGAGTGCTTGAAAAAGCGACTTAAGGCTTCCGTTGGACAGCATGAGGTATCTTCTTTATTTTGCCTCAACCTAGAATCTTGCCGTTACGGTAAACTGGCGTTCAAGACATACTAAAGTAATAATATGCATTTATTTGGTACCTCAAGAAGAACATTCACAAAACTAGGCCAGTAGTATTTTACTGGGCTTTGGTCAAAATAGAAATTAAATCGATAAAATAAAGTCGCCAAGGATGCTTTATATTTTCGTAGAAAGTGCAGTCTAGCAGCGCGAAATACATATGTATTTGTATACAATATTATCAAAACGTTGTTAAAACGGATACCAAAAAAATTTTAAAAATTTTATAAAATAAAAACAATAAAAAATGTTTGTAATGTTTATAAACTAGTTTTTTTATGTTTAAAATTAAATGACCAGTTTAGCAGATATTTTAAATTATGTGATCAACAATTTCTTTTAAGACACAATCCTTAATATTTTAGCGAATTTTTATCTCGCTGTAGGTTAATTTATTCCAGCGGTCATTGCTAGATTATCTTAGAATTATATATGTATGTACATATATAAAATGTGTTAACTAACCTTTATCAAAACTGGAATCTAAGGTACTAATAGTTAAACCTTTAAACATGCAGCCAAACACAAGAGGAGCCAAAAAATCACTATTACCCGCACAAATACCAATAACTTCACACTGTTTTAGCTCTAACTTTTCCATATGTTGAGCAACACGCACGGACAAATTCAAAATATCCTTGTTAGTATATTTTTTATCCGAAGGATAGCATATCTGATAAAAGGGAATATTTTTATTATTATTTTTTTATACCTTTGCTTAAACACATACTGCCTTATTCATAAATGTTATTAAAGGTTTATTAAACTTATTTTCTATGAAAATTTGAGTAATAAACCTCTTACAAAGCTCTTTTAGTTTTTATGAATTAGACCGATAAAATCTTAATACCTGTGATATATGATCAGGATTATTTTCTAAAGCCTGATAGAGCACTGATCCTACAGATGATTTGGAACCAAAACGTGCCTTAGTTTTACGACCGTACCATATTTTATTTTCCTTATCATAGGTAGTTTGATTTATTAAAGCCATTATAAGTTCTTAACTGTAACAGTCTATATTAGTCTGTGTAGAGCTATTTCTTGTTAGCCCAATATTTATATGATCTAAATGAGTTGCTTCTTTATGCTGATTATGCGTGAGCAAAACTGATTAATAAAAACGAACTACACAATTATGTATTTAAAAAAAAAAATTTTGTTTCTCGATAAGCTTTTTACGCAAACAAAGCACAAAGCGATAAACATATAAAATATATCGTTACCTTAATATAGAAATGCCCTAACTCGTTTTTTTTTATTATATCAAGTTTTTTGCAAATTTCGAAAGATGATCTTCCTCCACATCATTGGTAAAAAAATTGACGTGATCCGACAAAAAATACCAAAAATATACATAAGCAGTTGGAAAAAGCCCTATTTATTTCTTTAACAAAAAAAATCCCTAACTACCTAGGTACTTAAAACTGTGTTACTGCTGACCGATTTTTAAATATATAAGTTACGTAGTTTTGACATTAAAATAATCGGAATAGGTCTATCTTATTTGAGAAAATTTTAAAACCAAGTAAAGGCCAGTCGTATTACAGCTCTGGTCGGGTCAAGAGCTCGCGCGTACACTGCCATTATCTCTTAAGGGCAATCAGGGCGTCCTTTTCATCCGTCTTCGAGAGTTTTACGACTCACTCTCGCGTGGATAATTGTGTGGCGTCGCGTTACTGTGCTTTGGATACAGTTTCCAGACTATTCTACAATTAACCACGTGCATATATTTTAATTGGATTAACTGGAGGAGTACCAACTAAACTCAAAATTTACAACTGGAGGAGTACCAACTAAACTCATTTTCGTAACTGGAGGAGTACCAATTAAACTCAATGCTAACTGGAGGAATTCCATAAAACTCAGTTTAATTATTTGTTCAGATGTCTCCGACTTCCTATACAGAGGTATAGGTCGACTTGCGGTGACTGAACCAACGTTTTTTTTAACTGAAGGAGAACCATAAAACTCAACTTTAATTATTGTTCAAGTGTCTCCGACTTCCTATACAGAGGTATAGGTCGATTTACGGAGCCGGAACCAAGGTGAAATACCCTGGCTATTTGGTTACGTACCACTGCCAATTAATTTCAGAGTAAAAAAAAAAAGTAAAGGCCGTTTAAAACCAAGCAATATGGCATTATTAACTCAAAGTCCTATAAAATTAACATACGCGGTTGACCATGAAAACCACAGATTTCTTTAACAAAAAAAAAAACCCTAACTCACTATGTACTTAATATGAATTAAATCATGTTAAGCAAAGTACATGCATATTACAACTGATCATAACATGTACTATTACGTATCCAGTAGGCGTTGAATTTATTCAACTTCTAAAAATATTTTTTTACATTGTGCCATTGTGTGCTTGTTTTTGTGTGAAAATTACAATTTATAAAAACATCGTTACTTGATTTCTTAAGATATGTACATATGTATATACATGCATATGTATGTATGTATGTATGAATATGAATAAATTTTTTATCTTTAAATGTATGAAGAAGCCGGCCGATCCAACTGTGAATTTGTTGCGCGTCTTAGCATATGATTCGTCTGGGGTTTTGTTTTACAAAACGAATATTAGTGGTGAGTATGAACTTCTTTCAAATAGATTCAAGAAAAATATTAAAAACGTTGCTCCTATCTCTATATCTATACATCTATATATATAAAAGTGAAACTCTGTTTGTGTGTGTGTGTGTGTGTGTGTGTGTGTGTGTGTGTGTGTGTGTGTGTGTTAGCTATAGACTCCGAAACTGTAAAACCGATCGGGCTGAAACTTTGGTAAGTTGTTGTACACATACCAGGGAGTGTTTATGGGTGAAAAAAAGTGGGCGGGGCCACGCCCATAAAAAATTAGTTAGCATTTTAAGCTACTTGCACATGACCGATTTTTCTGAAACTTTGCACACATATCGAGCTGTCATGACTAAATAATTTCGTGATAAGAAAAGTGGGCGGGGCCACGCCCCTAAAAAAGTTTTAATTTTGAGGTACTTGCACTGGACCGATTTTTCTGAAACTTTGCACAGATATTGAGCTGTCATGACCTTATAATTTCGTGATTAAAAAAGTGGGCGGGGCCACGCCCATAAAAAAAGGCTACAATTTTGAGGTACTTGCACCAGACCGATTTTTCTGAAACTTTGCACACATATTGAGCTGTCATGACTAAATAATTTTGTGATTAGAAAAAAAAGGTATCATTTTGAGGTACTTGCACTTGACCGATTATTCTGAAACTTTGCACACATATTGAGCTGTTATGACTTTACAATTTCGTGATTAGAAAAATGGGCAGGGCCACGCCCATAAAAACAATTTTAATTTTGAAGTACTTGCACTGGTCCGATTCTTCTGAAACTTTGCACACATATTGAGCTGTTATGACTTTACAATTTCGTGACTAGAAAAGTGGGCAATGCCACGCCCATAAAAAAATTATAATTTTTAGGTTTTTGCACTTGATATTCAATTAAAATTCAGAATGCATTTCGATTCATTAAGGGGCGTAGCAACGCGCGCCGGGTTTGGCTAGTACATATATAAAAATGAATCCCTTTTTCCTTTGGTCACGGCATTACGCGTGAATGGCTGGACCGATTTCACTAATTCTTTTTTGTTGTATTTGTTATTATTAGAAGAAGGTTCTTTTGTAAGAAAATAATAATATTGTGTCACTGGCAGTAATATTCACGTAGTTGACATTAAAACAAAGAAACGTAGTTTACATGCTCTTTGCAAATATATCGGTCGGAGTTGGTCTGTGGTCGAAGTTATAATAACAAAATACCTACATAATTCATTTACCATTTCTTAGTTTACTTTTCACATTGGCTTCTACAGGATAATTTGTACTGTGTGTTTTTTTCTGAAGTGTTTCACCCCATTCTGACTAGGCAAGTCACTTGCGCAAGTTAGTTTTTTATTTTCTTTAATTTTTCTTTGAACTTGCTTTCACGTTCAGACTCAGCAATTGACTTACCCAAGTTTCGTTCTCTTTTACTTATTATACTATTCACACAGTGAAAAAGGGTATATACCTAACAATTTTTTTTAAATCTTAAATTTTTTATAAAATTGTATTAGATAGGGCTTTTTGTGAGTTAATATTTTGAAAAATATTACAAGTTATGGCTTTTTATTATAAGTAAAAAAAAACAATATTGATAAGGTTTTTTGTTTTAAACATCTTTTTTTAACTGAAATCAATAACAAAAATATGTATTAAAAATGTATAGTAGCATAAAAATAAGTTACAAGGTATAAAGTAAACTATTATAAAAATTATGGCAATCGATAGGAGTAAACTTTTTTAGATAGTGTGTTTCCATTTTTTTATTCATTGGAATTCTTGCTTTATATAAGCCTACTAGCTGACCCGGCGTACCTGTTACCTTTTTATCTGAATTAAGTTAATTTCTTTATTAAGAATTGCTGTTGGCAGGGCTGGGCAAAATACATGCCTTGATGTATCTCAAATACAAAATACAAATACTTTTAAGTTGTGTATTTCAAATACAAAATACAAATACTTTTAAGTTGTGTATTTCAAATACAGAATACAAAATACTTTTAAGCTTTGTATTTCAAATACAAAATACAGATACAAAATACAAATATTTTTTGAATTTCAATCTCATAAAAATTTACATATATGCATACATACATATGTATCTCTTCTTAGTTCTGTTTAAATATTTTATTTCATATAAGTTTAATAAAACTAAGTTATATATATATAAATATTCCGCAATTACTTAGTTGCCCACCTAATATTTTATTTACTTATTATATAAGTATGTACGTACCAGAGCTGTTTAAATTGGGTTACGATTAAAATCAATTAGATTACATTTTAAAAATAATGGTATTGATTACATAATTCCCTTTTGAACAATTCTTGATTATTAATTGATTATGATTACAAATAATCCAAAAGTTATCAAGATTATTTAGGACTAGAAAAGCCCGGCGCGTGTTGCTACGCCCCTTAATGAATAAAAATGCATTCTGAATTTAAATTGAATATCAAGTGCAAAAAACTAAAATTTATAACTTTTTAATGGGCATTTCCCTGCCAACTTTTCTAATCACGAAACTGTATAATCATGACAGCTCAATATGTGTGCAAAGTTTCAGAAAAATCGGTGAAGTTCAAGTAGCTGAAAATTATAATTTATTTCTTATGGGCGTGTCACTGCCTAATTTTCTAATCACGAAATTGTAAAGTCATGATAACTCAACATGTGTGCAAAGTTTCACAAAAATCGGTCCAGAGCAAGTACCGCAAAATTATATATTTTTTTATGGTCGTGGCCCTGCCCACTTTTCTAATCACGAAATTGTATAATCATGAGACTTCAATATGTGTGTGAAAAGATTTAGAAAAATCAGTGAAGTTTAAGTAGCTGAAAAAGATAACTTTTTTTTATGGGCGTGGCACTGCCCACTTTTCTAATCACGAAATTGTAAAGTCATGGCAACTCAATATGTGTGCACAGTTTCAGAAAAATCGGTCCAGTGCAAGTACCTCAAAATTATAACTTTTTTTTATGGGCGTGGCCCTGCCCACTTTTCTTATTCCGAAATTATAAAGTCATGACAGCTCAATATGTGTGCAAAGTTTCAGAATCATCAGTGCAGTGCAAGTACCTCAAAATTTAAACTTTTTTATGGGCGTGGCCCCGCCCACTTTTTTTATCACGAAATTATAAAGTCATGACAGCTCAATATGTGTGCAAAGTTTCAGAAAAATCGGTCAAGTGAAAGTAGCTAAAAATGATAACTAATTTTTTATGGGCGTGGCCCCGCCCACTTTTTTCCCCCATAAACACTCCCTGGAATGTGTACAACAACTTGCCAAAGTTTGACTCCGATCGGTTGTACAGTTTCGGAGTCTATAGCTAACACACACACACACGCAAGGCTTAAAACTATAACTTTTTCTTTATGAGCGTGGCACTGCCCACTTTTCTAATTACGAAACTGTATAGTCATGACAGCTCAATAAGTGTGCAAAGTTTCAGAAAAGTCGGTCCAGTGAAAGTACCTTAAAACTATAATTTTTTTAATGGGCCTACCCCTGCCCACTTTTCTAATCACGAAATTGTATAGTCATGACAGCTCAATATGTGTGCAAAGTTTCAGAAAAATCGGTCCAGTGCAAGTACCTCAAAATGATACCTTTTTTTATGGGCGTGGCACTGCCCACTTTTCTAAATACGAAACTGTATAGTCATGACAACTTAATATGTATGCAAAGTTTCAGAAAAATCGGTCCAGTGCAAGTACCTCAAAATGATACCTTTTTTTAATGGGCGTGGCACTGCCCACTTTTCTAATGACGAAAGTGTAAAGTCATGACAGCTTAGTATGTTTGCAAAGTTTCAGAAAATTCGTCCAGTGCAAGTAGCTAAAACTGATAACTAATTTTTAATGAGCGTGGTCCCGCCCACTTTTTTAATCACGAAATTATAAAGTCATGACAGCTTAATATGTGTGCAAAGTTTCAGAAAAATCAGTCCAGTGCAAGTTCCTCAATATTAAAACTTTTTTAGGGGCGTGGCCCCGCCCACTTTTCTTATCACGAAATTATTTAGTCATGACAGCTCGATATGTGTGCAAAGTTTCAGAAAAATCGGTCAAGTGCAAGTAGCTAAAACTGATAACTAATTTTTTATGGGCGTAGCCCCGCCCACTTTTTTTCACCCAAAAACACTCCCTGGTATGTGTACAACAACTTACCAAAGTTTGAGCCCGATGGGTTTTACAGTTTCGGAGTCTATAGCTAACACACACACACACAGAGTTTCACTTTTATATACTTACTAGCCAATCCCGGCGCGCGTTGCTACGCCCCTTCATGAATTTTAATCGCATTCTAAATTTTAATCAAATATCAAGTGCAAGGCTAAAAACTATAACTTTTTCTTTATGAGCGTGGCACTGCCCACTTTTCTAATTACGAAACTATATAGTCATGACAGCTCAATAAGTGTGCAAAGTTTCAGAAAAATCGGTCCAGTATAAGTACCTCAAAATGATACCTTTTTTTATGGGCGTGGCACTGCCCACTTTTCTAAATACGAAACTGCATAGTCATGACAACTCAATATGTGTGCAAAGTTTCAGAAAAATCGGTCCAGTGCAAGTACCTCAAAGTGATACCTATTTTTTAATGGGCGTGGCACTGCCCACTTTTCTAAAGACGAAAGTGTAAAGTCATGATAGCTCAGTATGTTTGCAAAGTTTGAGAAAATTCGGTCCAGTGCAAGTAGCTAAAACTGATAACTAATTTTTTATGGGCGTGGCCCCGCCCACTTTTTCAATCACGAAATTATAAACCCATGACAGCTCAATATGTGTGAAAAGTTTCAGAAAAATCGGTCCAGTGCAAGTACCTCAAAATTAAAATTTTTTTAGGGGCGTGGCCCCGCCCACTTTTCTTATCACGAAATTATTTAGTCATGACAGCTCGATATGTGTGCAAAGTTTCAGAAAAATCGGTCAAGTGCAAGTAGCTAAAACTGATATTTAATTTTTTATGGGCGTGGCTCCGCCCACTTTTTTTCACCCATAAACACTCCCTGGTATGTGTACAACAACTTACCAAAGTTTGAGCCCGATCGGTTTTGTAGTTTCGGAGTCTATAGCTAACACACACACACACACAGAGTTTCACTTTTATATATATAGATATAGATATTATTTATATTTTTATTATTTTTTTTTTAAATTTTTTTTGTTTTATATTTATTATATATATTTTAATTATTTTTTTTTAATTTTTTTAAATTTTAAATTATGTGATCAACAATTTCTTTTAAGACACAATCCTTAATATTTTAGCGAATTTTTATCTCGCTGTAGGTTAATTTATTCCAGCGGTCATTGCTAGATTATCTTAGAATTATATATGTATGTACATATATAAAATGTGTTAACTAACCTTTATCAAAACTGGAATCTAAGGTACTAATAGTTAAACCTTTAAACATGCAGCCAAATACAAGAGGAGCCAAAAAATCACTATTCCCGCACAAATACCAATAACTTCACACTGTTTTAGCTCTAACTTTTCCATATGTTGAGCAACACGCACGGACAAATTCAAAATATCCTTGTTAGTATATTTTTTATCCGAAGGATAGCATATCTGATAAAAGGGAATATTTTTATTATTATTTTTTATACCTTTGCTTAAACACTTAAAATTTTAATACCTGTGATATATGATCAGGATTATTTTCTAAAGCCTGATAGAGCACTGATCCTACAGATGATTTGGAACCAAAACGTGCCTTAGTTTTACGACCGTACCATATTTTATTTTCCTTATCATAGGTAGTTTGATTTATTAAAGCCATTATAAGTTCTTAACTGTAACAGTCTATATTAGTCTGTGTAGAGCTATTTCTTGTTAGCCCAATATTTATATGATCTAAATGAGTTGCTTCTTTATGCTGATTATGCATGAGCAAAACTGATTAATAAGAACGAACTACACAATATGTATTAAAAAAAGTTTAGTATCTCGATAAGCTTTTTACGCAAACAAAGCACAAAGCGATAAACATATAAAATATATCGTTACCTTAATATAGAAATGCCCTAGGTATGTAAGGCTGGTGCAAAGTTACCCTCACACCTTCACTCGGAGGCCATTACGGTCCATTGTGACGCCTTAATATAGAGAAGATAGAATAAGAATAGAAATATTTAGAATAGAAGAGAAAGAGAAGCAGACAATTCCAGAGTCTCCGGCAGGAATCGAACCCGCAACCCCCAAACAACTGACTTGTCATTTTACTGACTAGTCCACAGGGGCACTCTAGAAATGCCCTAACTCGTTTTTTTTCTTAAATCAAGTTTCTTGCAAATTTCGAAAGATGATCTTCCTCCACAAAAAATACCAAAAATATAAGCAGTTGGAAAAAGCCCTAAATCATACCCGCCACCAAAAAAATGGTGGGGGTATATTCATTTCGTCATTCCGTTTGTAACACATCGAAATATCCATTTTAGACCCCATAAAGTATACATATTCTGAATCAGGGTTTGATTTGATGACGATCTAGCTATGTCCGTCCGTCTGTTGAAAGCACGATAGAGGTCGCACCGAAAAAGCTAGGGGGCTCAAATTTTGCCAAAATCTTTCTTGTAGACAAGGCTTGTTTGGTATTGGTATTGGGCTATATCGGAATATTAGGAAGAGAGTTATAGCTCGTAAAGCAAGAGTAGGTCGAAAAAACCGTGTCCTTCGCACATCGAATAAAATGGAATTGTGTCCAGACGCATAAACGTAGAGCCATGAAACTTCGAATATATATTTATCGAGTCAGAAGAATATTTTTCCCTGAAAATCGCTTAAATCTATGAATTAGGAAAAGAGTTATCGATCAAAATGTACGAAAATTTATACCGCACAGTGTATTTTTCGGTATATTTAAAAACAAAAACGTCATAAAAGCAACAAAATTGAATGTACGACTCTGAAATTTTGCACACTTTGCTTTTTGGTGAGACGCTTTTTTGTGACGGAAAATCAATGTGCCACACCCACTTTTACGCCCACCTCCCATATAACATTTTACCTAAAATTCATATAATTTCTCTATAAATAAAGATTTTGGATTAATAAAGGGCTATATTGAAACACCTAAGTTGTACTCCTTCGCAAAAACAACTTTGACACGCCTACTATAACGCCCTCTTTTCACGTTATCTACCGTTAATGAAATTTAAAAGCTCATAAAACCGCCAAAATTAGAGGTATGATGATAAAATTTGCCACGTATATCCCCCTAGGCAATATCGTTACTGTGCCAGAAAATTAAGGTGTCACGCCCACCTCCCATATATCGTTTTAACTAAAATTCATATAATTTCTCTATTAATAAAGATTTTGGAATAATAAAAAGCTATATTGAAACACCTAAGTTGTACTCATTCGCAAAAATAACTTTGACACGCCTACTATAACGCCCACTTTTCACGCCAAAATTAGAGGTATGATGATAAAATTTGCTACGTATATCCCCCTAGGCAATGTCATTACTGTGCCAGAAAATTAAGGTGCCACGCCCACTTTTACGCCCACCTCCCATATAACATTTTACCTAAAATTCATATAATTTCTCTATTAATAAAGATTTTGGAATAATAAAGCGCTATATTGAAACACCTAAGTTGTACTCATTCGCAAAAATAACTTTGACACGCCTATTATAACGCCCACTTTTCACGTTATCTACCGTTAATGAAATTAAAAAGCTCATAAAACCGCCAAAATTAGAGGTATGATGATCAGATTTGCTACGTATATCCTTCTAATCAATGTAATTGTTGTGCCAAAAAGTATAGGTGATACGCCCACTTTAACGCCTACCTCCCATATAACGGTTTATCTTAAATTCATGTAATTTCTCTATTGACAAAGCTTTTTGGGAAAATAAAGGACTATATTGAATTATCTAAGTTGTATTTATTAGCAGAAACTTTATTGACACGCCTACTTTAACGCCCTCTTTCATTGAAAGACTACATTTACAAAAGCATTTTAGTAGAATATCGAAGTTATAAAGGGTGGTTAAATTTTAAGGACCGATGTTGAATTTAAATGAAACACAAATTATTTAGGATATTATTATTATTTCTTTTTGTAATGATAATATTTGTATGGTTCAATTATGTATTTAACAAAATATCGGCCAAATGCACCCCCCCCCATCCTTGGCACCACTCCTCTATCTGATGGTCCAAATTTTCAATGACAATGTTGATGCTCAATTGTTGGGCATGATGATGAGTCGAGGTTGACTGCTCTTTTGCCACACTATCGCAAAAACCAGCAGTGGTTCCCATTCAACGCACTAAGAAGGCATTCACAGATTTTCTAACATTTTATACAGACCTGTTTTACAGAAATTTAAATATTTGTTACAATTCTCCCGATTGTGGACGAATTTGAACGATTATGTTGATCAAAAGAATTACGAAGCGCACAAAATGCATTTTGATTTGAACGCCCATTTTTATAAAAAACCTGAATAACTTTAAAGCGTTGCTCATATGCGTATCTTTCCACGGATCAAATTGAGTAAGTTTGAGATTGAGAAATGTCAAATGAAATGCAGAAAACAAATTTAAAGACTAGGTGTAGTTCACCTTCAACATGGGCCCTTAAAATTTAACCACCCTCTACAAAGAAAGTGATACATATTTTATTATAAAGAGATTTTTCCATAGCGATTAACAAAATAATAAATATTGTGCTTTAAATGTACACAAAATTGGTGGTGGGTATAAAAGATTCGGCACAGCCGAATATAGTGCTCTTACTTGTTTTTATAATAGTTTACCTCATACCTCGTAACTTATTTTTATGCTACTATACATTTTTAATACATACATACATACATATATCCGTTTTGTTATTGATTTCAGTTAAAAAAATAAACATCCAACCAAAAAACCTTATCAATATTTTTTTACTTATAATAAAAAGCCATAACTTGCAATATTTTTCAAAATATTAACTCACAAAAAGCCCTATCTAATACAATTTTAGAAAAAACTTAAGATTTAAAAAAAATTGTTACAGCATTAAATTACTTAGAGAATTTAATAGGAAACAGCATTTAAAAAAAATTCGCGACTACAAAACTTTAATCATGGTACAATCATCAGGTAGCCTCAGTTCTGCAACAACAAAATTCTACATGTATTTTGTTGTTGGAAAACGACGACTTAAATGTCAAAAAGCAAATGTGTATGCGTGTTTTTTGGCGGTAGAATATATATATACCTACACAATATATACACATACATAAACAAAATTTTACATTTTAGTTAAACCTTAAGGTAGAGAAAAAAAAATCAGCTGTTTTAGTGAGGCTACCTGATAATTGTACCATGACTTTAATTTTTATTAAGTTTTTTCTCTCTTCTGAGGCCTTTCTATATTAAAGTATCGATATGTACATATGTATGTATAAGCTGTTTAAAGCAATATGCAATTGGCGAATTTACAAGGTGTCCTAAGTGTTGTATGGCAATACAATGTCATATTTAAAACAAAATTAAAAAGATTTTAAAATGTGACAATAAACAGGACAATAATTTTTATTACTTTAAAATTTTTATGAAAATTATGACAATACCGACACTGAGGTCTTCTTGTGCATACAGCACACTGTTGGCAAAAGTGGCACAATCGTGCCATTTTTGGCACTATTGATTTTTAATGGCACTATGGCACGCTCAATAAAATTTCGGCACTTTTTTAAGCAATTAAAAATATATAATTTTCAGGGACCGCAAATAACAGTTATTTTGGAATTTTAAAGCAAAAAAAGCATTTAGAAGTAAATGTCATAAAACGGATTCAAGTATACCATATTGATCCTTATGCATTAGTCTATCATAAAATATGTTGCTTTTTAAAATTTTGATTTTTATTTTTTCGAGCAAACATAAAAGTTATTTTTTGATTTTTATTTTTTCGAGCAAAAATAAAAGTTATTTTTTGATTTTTATTTTTTCGAGCAAAAATAAAAGTTATTTTTTGATTTTTATTTTTTCGAGCAAAAATAAAAGTTATTTTTTGATTTTTATTTTTTTGAGCAAAAATAAAAGTTATTTTTTGATTATTATTTTTTCGAGCAAAAATAAAAGTTATTTTTTGATTTTTATTTTTTCGAGCAAAAATAAAAATTATTTTTTGATTTTTATTTTTTCGAGCAAAACTAAAAGTTATTCTTTGATTTTTATTTTTTGGATATTAAATATTATTTAAATGTAAGGGTAAAGACGAGTTTTTAACAATGAAAGAAATAATAATAACACTGTACTCGAATTTGTGATTTCTCATATTTATTGTCAGTGATTGTTTAATATCGTTACATACTACTCTAAAAGCTCTTAATAAGTCCTCTCATTTTTATCAATTCGTTTTGCTTAGTATTTACAAATTATCAACTATTTATTTTTCAAACTTTGTTATCAACTATTGTCTTTAATTATTAATTATACTGTGATTTTAATTTTTTATGTATGTTATTTTTCTGGTTGTTTTAAAAACTTTTCAGCAATCATGTAGGATGATTTACTAAAAACCTGAACAACTTCGTAACTCAGGCAAACCAGCGCCTACCATTGATATAGAATACATAGTATACAAAAATGTGAGAAATCACAAAAAATGTGATCATCATGGGAATTTTTTATGCACATTAAAATAAATATTTAATATTAACATAATTATTGTAACACGTACATTTCGTTAGAAAATAAATTTTTTTGTTGCTCAAAAAAATAAAAATCAAAAAATAACTTTTATTTTTGCTCAAAAAAATAAAAATCAAAAAATAACTTTTATTTTTGCTCGAAAAAATAAAAATCAAAAAATAACTTTTATTTTTGCTCGAAAAAATTAAAATCAAAAAATAACTTTTATTTTTGCTCAAAAAATAAAAATCAAAAAATAACTGTTATCATCTGACTTTTATGAAAAAAGGAATAATTATTACGGTCCCTGATAATTTTACTTAGTTTTTAAGAAATATATTTTGTAATAATAAGAAATAAATGATTTTTCTCCCTGTTGTAAATACTAAAATGCGAAACTACGGACTGCACAGTATCAAAAATTTGGCCATTTTAGTACGTTTATATGTTGGAAAATTTGTTGATCGATTTTTGATCTTAGTTCAAGTACCTGATGGTTTCAATCAATCGATTTGTAATGCCATTATGAACGTTTTACAGGATAATGAAATTCCTATAAAAATTTAGGGCCGTATTCATAAAAAATATTTTAGGTTTATTAAAGGCTTATTTGACAGATGTTGTAGAGAAATTTGTCAAATAAGCCTTCAATAAACCTAAAATATTTTTTATGATCGGATAATTGTTCGGTTATGATGAGAAAGAATAATTGTTTGGCTTCAATACTTCAATACTTTACCATCATTATATTGATCTCAGGGGCTCAATTCTTGTTCTGTGAAACTGTGAAATGAAAATGCAAAACTTTTCATTTCATAGTTTCATAGAACGAGAATTGATACCCAGGATTTATTAAAATCCAACTCAAAATGTTGTAATGACAGTGATGTCTTAAAAATAATTATCTATACAAATGTTACAAATACAATTTTTGTAAACGAGGTTTTACTAGAATTTTATAACTACATACATATCGATGCCTTACTTCCTCAACCTCGTATCTTAAAAAATACGGTTTTGGCTTTTTCATATCAAACGATTGTTTTATGCTTTAACTAAAAAAGATTAGTATATTATTACTACTAATATACATAATAACAATCAATTCCTTAATAATTGCATTTAAACTTTTAACCAAACACCGAAGTATAAAAAGATGAACCGTTTTTTTTCGCTCCTGAAAAATTTTATTTTTTAAGATACGAGGTTGAGGAAGTAAGGCATCGATATATTTAATGTTATTTAACAATATATATTTAATATTTCCCTATTTGGAATAATTATTTAACATTACATATAAAATACATATGTGTATATTTAATAAATAATAATCCTACTATCTATCTATATATATAAAAATCAATGTGAGTTTGTATGTATGTTTTGTTTATATGTTTGTATGTTTGTTTGTGCTTTATAGACGGTTAAACGGCTGGACCGATTTCCTTAAAATTTTTACAGAATCTTCCTGTATGTCTGGAAGGAACTATAGGCTATACCTTGGCTTGAAATTGTAAGTGGGCGGGGTGCCACGCCCTATTAAGAATAAGTATTAAATATTATATATCACGAAAGTTAATGCAGCTAGAGTCTTCAAATTAAGTACGGTAAACTTTGACATATACACGAACATTTGGGTAAAAAATGGGCGGACTTGCAATAGTAGGCGTGGCCACATGAATTAAATACTAAAATTCGTATATTTGGAAAACGATATCGATTAGAGTAGTAAAATTTTGCAAAAGCAACTTTGATATTCAAATAACCATTTAGGCAAGAAATGGGTGCATTATCAATAGTGGGCGTGCCACCTACCATATGAATTAAATACTAAAATTCGTATATTTGGAAAACGATATCGATTAGAGTAGTAAAATTTTGCAAAAGCAACTTTGATATTCAAATAAACATTTAGGCAAGAAATGGGTGCATTATCAATAGTGGTCGTGGCACCTACCATATGAATTAAGTACTAAAATTCGTATATTTGGAAAACGATATCGATTAGAGTACTAAAATTTTGTAAAAGCAACTTTGATATTCGAATAAACATTTATGGAAAAAATGGGAGCATTAACAATAGTGGCCGTGGCACCTGCCATATGAATTAAATACTAAAATTTGGGGTGGCGAAGCACACCGGGTATTAGCTAGTAATATAATAAATGTGAATGTTTGTGTGTTTGGATATTTGTTACTCAATCACGCAAAAACGGCTGAACGGAACTAAATGAAATTCGGCACAGAGATAGATAACAACCTAGATTTTATTGCGATAATAACGCGAAGTCGATGGCAAGCTCATCATAACACATCCTAAACGGGTTGTTTGTGTTGTAATTATTTTTGTTTTTGTTGTTAATACTAAGTCTACCTATTATCCCGATAACTACGCAGACGAAGTCGCGGGCACAAGCTAGTATTTATATATAATTTATCTGTATACATTTTTTAAATATTGAAGTTCGAAAATTTTTTTGTATATAATATAATAATAAAACTCAATAAATGGATTTAATTTTTTTAAATATGTAGACATGACATGTTTGTTATGGCACTTTTTAAGATGTTTTGGCACTTTTTAGCTAAAATTTTGGCACAAGACTGAAATTCTCATATACCATCACTGATACAGCATATGCGTTATCATTTAGTTATATCTAAACTATATACAGTTGTGTTAGCAGACACGTAATAGAAACGAAATAATTTAAAATAATATTTATCAAATTTAACTTTCTTTTCTCTTTATTATTATTTTTATTTATTAAAACAATTATTATTTTTGCAAATATTATTAACAGAGTTATGAGTAAATTCTCAATCTCAATAGTATTACAATAGATAACATTTGAACATATAAGATTTGCATAAAAATAAAATAAATTTCTCATAAAATCAGAATTCATTTAGCATAAGAATTAGAAATTATAAGAGAATTGCTTGAAACACAATGCACGAATTAAATATTCTAGTATAAAATATGTTGAAAGACTTTCTCAATTTAAATCAGTCTCAAAAAACTATTGATGAGCCTTTGATTTAGTTATTTACATACATACAATATGCACAAAAATATTGTACAGTTTAAAATACCGATTATATTGAACAATTTTTTAATATATTTTTGCCAATAGGCCTCTTTAATACCAAGTGGCGCTAAGTTTATATTTAGTTCTACATGTGTATACTTATATAAAGATTTTAAAAAATTATACCTGTTTATAAAATATTTTTGTTTTTACTTTTTTGGCGGTGTAGTTTTTTTTTATTTTTTTTTTATTTTTTTTTGATTGGCTTAAAAACTAACTGTAAGGATTTTGATAAAATTTGGTATGGAGGAACGTACCTTGATACCAGGGGTTTTTTTTATTGCGTAATAATATTTTAATTTCTAACAGAAAATTAAAAAATAGCGTATAAAATATTATTTAAACAAGTAAGAGCACTTTATTCGGCTGTGCCGAATCTTTTATACCCACCACCAATTTTGTGTACATTTAAAGCACAATATTTATTATTTTGTTAATCATTATGGAATAATCTCTTTATAATAAAATATGTATCACTTTCTTTGTAGAGGGTGGTTAAATTTTAAGGGCCCATGTTGAAGGTGAACTACACCTAGTCTTTAAATTTGTTTTCTGCATTTCACTTGACATTTCTCAATCTCAAACTTACTCTATTTGATCAGTGGAAAGATACGGAAATGAGCAACGCTTTAAAGTTATTCAGGTTTTTTATAAAAATGGGCGTTCAAATCAAAATGCATTTTGTGCACTTCGTAATATTGATCAACATAATCGTTTAAATTCGTCCACAATCGGGAGAATTGTAAAAAATATTTAAATTTCTGCAAAACAGGTCTGTATAAAATGTTAGAAAATCTGTGAATGCCTTCTTAGTTCGTTGAATGGGAACCTTTGCTGGTTTTTGCGATATTGTGGCAAAAGAGCAGTCAACCTCGACTCATCATTGTGCCCAACAATTGAGCATCAACATTGTCATTGAAAATTTGGACCATCAGATAGAGGAGTGGCGCCAAGGATGGGGGGGCCATTTGACCGATATTTTGTTAAATACATAATTGAACCATACAAATATCATAATTACAAAAAGAAATAATAATAATATCCTAAATAATTTGTGTTTTATTTAAATTCAACATCGGTCCTTAAAATTTAACCACCCTTAATAACTTCGATATGCTACTAAAATGCTTTTGTAAATGTAGTCTTTCAATGAAAGTGGGCGTTAAAGTAGGCGTGCCAATAAAGTTTCTGCTAATAAATACAACTTAGATATTTCAATATAGTCCTTTAATTTCCCAAAACCTTTGTCAATAGAGAAATTACATGAACTTAAGATAAACCGTTATATGGGAGGTAGGCGTTAAAGTGGGCGTGTTTCCTTAACTTTTTGGCACAACAATTACATTGATTAGAAGGATATACATAGCAAATTTGATCATCATACCTCTAATTTTGTCGGTTTTATGAGCTTTTAAATTTCATTAACGGTAGATAACGTGAAAAGTGGGCGTTATAGTAGGCTTGTCATAGTTGTTCTTGCTAATGAGTACAACCTAAATGTTTCAGTATAGTCCTTTATTATTCCAAAATCTTTATTATTAGGGAAATTATATGAATTTTAGATAAAACGTTATATGGGAGGTGGGCGTAAAAGTGGGCGTGGCACCTTAATTTTCTGGCACAGTAATGACATTGCCTAGGGGGGTATACGTGGCAAATTTTATCATCATACCTCTCATTTTGGCGGTTTTATGAGCTTCTTAATTTCATTAACGGTAGATAACGTGAAAAGTGGGCGTTATAGTAGGCATGTCAAAGTTGTTTTTGCTAATGAGTACAACCTAAATGTTTCAGTATAGTCCTTTATTATTCCAAAATCTATATTAATAGAGAAATTATATGAATTTTGGGTAAATCGTTATATGGGAGGTGGGCGTAAAAGTGGGCGTGGCACATTGATTTTCCGTTACAAAAAAGCGTCTTACCAAAAAGCAAAGTGTGCAAAATTTCAGAGTCGAACATCCAATTTTGTTGCTTTTATGACGTTTTTTTTTTTAAATATACCGAAAAATACACTATGCGGTATAAATTTTCGTACATTTCGATCGATTACTCCTCTCCTAATGCATAGATTTAGATAATTTTCGGGGAAAAATATTGCTTTTACTCAGGAAATATATATTCGAAGTTTCATGAGTCTACGTTAATGCGTTTGGACACAATTCCATTTTATTCGATGTTCGAAGGACACGGTTTTTTCGACCTACTCTTGCTTTTCGAGCTATAACTCTCTTCCTAATATTCCGATTTAGCCCAGTTTAAATATCAAACAAACCTTGTCTATAAGAAAGATTCTGGCAAAATTTGAGCCCCCTAGCTTTTTCGGTGCGACCTCTATCGTGCTTTCAACAGACGGACAGACGGACGGACATAGCTAGATCGTCATCAAATCAAACCCTGATTCAGAATATATATACTTTATGGGGTCTAAAATGGATATTTCGATGTGTTACAAACGGAATGACAAAATTAATATACCCCCACCATTTTTTTGGTGGCGGGCATAAAAAGGTACTACAAGGTTAGTAAGAAATAAAGGCATATACGGACACAACAGAAGGCGTAACTACCAAAAGATTGATACCATACACAGATCTGAGGAACATGTGGTTGCGTCTTAAAGTTGATTTCAACCAAACCACGGAATATGGATATGGCTTAATCAACTGCTTTATTCACAAGCTTTCAGAAAATCTTTACCTTATGGGGTCGGAAATAAATATTGTAGCAATCACAAACGGAATGACAAAGCTATACATATGTATATACCCGTTTACACTGTCGTGTTAAGGGTATAAAAACAGATCCTAAAATAGGGTGAATAAAGCAAAGAAAAAAACTAAAAGATATGTAGAATCTCTTACGATCTCTCGATATATTAATGAATTAAGAAAGAATAGAATTAGACCTTTCAATCTTTATATATTAGGTTCTTTCGTTTACTCACAAATTTTTACTAGAAAGCGTTTGTTTACGCAATCTAGTCAACGAGAACACAAATTGACAGAGTAAAGTGACAATTCTTCAACTGAGTATTTTAAAGTTTATGCCGGGAATTTTTTAACTTATAAAGTTTACAGAGTTATTTTTACTCGAAACGGTTTTTGTCAGTGTATTTTTTTCCAATTTCTCAATTACTGGACTATACTGAAAAAGTTAACGAACGAACCTATTTTAGTTAAATAAATTTCAGATGTGTATTTATTTTTCATATTATTTACATTCATTTTTTTTATTTTTTTTATTAAAAATTTATAATTGAATGCGAGTAAAGCGCGGGCTTGCGTTTAAAAATCCGTTCGGAATTGACAGAAAATCACTGTCAACGATAAGGATGGTTTTTAGGTATAAAAAATAAAATAATAATTTTTCGTATAATTATCATCACGAAAGGAAGCCTCTTTATGTAATAATTCATGTTGATATATACATATGTATCTGTGCGGCCAATTTTTTTTAAATTCGTTCAGTCCTTTTTCGGGTGATTGAGTAAAAGTATTAAAACATTTAAACATACATTCTTATTTATTATATTAGTTGGGTAGGAGTTAAGGCAAATATTTAAGACAAAATACTTCTATAGACGACGCTGAATGATTCAATTTTTTCGCCAGTACGTGTAAATTTTGAACACTCGAAACCCTTGAACAACCGACTAACTAAATATAAAAAATATTATGTAAATTTGTTTGATCTTTTTATATAAATGTTGTTTTAATTTTTTGAGCTAAAGATCACAAATACAAAAAATGTATTTATTGCAGATTTCCACGAATTTGCTTGATTACGTGATAAAGGGTAGCATAACGTTCATCCGTTTTTTGAGTGATTGATTAACAAACACACAAACATTCATATTTATTATATTAGCAGGATGTATAGTATTTACTTAGTTGTAAGGCATATTGATACATGTTTTTTATATGTGAAGTTTGACATTTGAAGTAGATGTTTTTTTTTTATTTATGGACTTTGAAAGCTAGTCTAAAAAGGTAAAGCAACAAGTATTAACTGACGAAACAGGACCACCAGATGAATAAATAAGTCTCAATAGTTGTTTCAAATGACATGTATTTATGTTCATAGAATATGTACATACTATATATGTACATACATAAGTATATTATTTAAACAATTACTTGATTTGTAACCTGTTCAAAATCAATTTTTTGTTTTTCCAAACGATTCTTTCTACTCTTTTCCCATTCGAGAGGATGAGCCTTTTTGCGATGTTCATGGTACTTGGAGTTCTTTTTAAATGTTTGCGAACAATTCGAACATTGATATAAGGCCTCTCCTGTGTGAGTGGCAATGTGTTCTTGCAAATCTTTTGGCCGTTTAAATGCTTTATCACAGTGTAGACATTTGTGTTTTCGTTCTATTTCGTGTACGAATTTTCTATGATTCAGTAAACCTCTTTCGCTGCCAGAAACTTTACCACAGATACTACAAACATAAACAGTAGATCCATCGTTGTGGTAGGCCTCTTTGTGACGTTTTAAATTAGTCGGTGTTGCTAGTACAAGCCCACATTCATTGCACGGATATTTAGGCTTTACAGCGCCAGAATGTTCTTTAAGATGTTGTTTTAGAGCTCCAATACTGTTAAGAGTTTTACCGCACTGATCACAAACTCTATTATCGTTGTGAACCAATTTAATGTGAGCTTTAAGTTGGACTTCCAAAACGTATGCTCTGTCGCAATCATTACATTTAAAATCTTTGCTGCCCGTAACATGGGTTAATAGATGTCGCTCTAAACTTTGTTTTTGTTTAAAAATCTTTTGACATTTATTGCATCTAAATTTAGGTTGAGAACTTTCATGAACTGTTTTCTTATGAAGTTTAAGATTGTATTTGCTGGCACTAAGTTTGCCGCATATTTCACATTTATGCATTTCTGGATTTACATGTAAACGTATGTGTTCAACCAAACTACAACGGCGATAAAATATACGATCACAGCATTTGACGTAACATCGAGCATTATGTTTTTCCTTAAAATGAACTTTTAACAAGTCAAAATCGGAGTGTGCTTCACTACAAATATCGCATTCAAGTTGAGATTTCCATTCTGCTATAAATTCATTATATTTTCTAAATTTTTCTAAGCTTGGGTGAATTCCTGGATTTTTTTTCTGTTGTTTTTCTGCATCTGTAAGTTTAGTACCTTTTCTTAATACAACTTTACTATCATCTGCAGCATTATCATTATTTGGTTTTACACTCTTTTTAGTGAAAACTTTTAATTTTAGTTTTCTACCACGACTTTTAGGATTATCTTTTGTGTCTGTATTATAATTTGTTGGATTCTTTTTTATTTCATTGCCATTTTCTTCTAAATATTTTAATACTATTAAAGGATTTTCGTTAGACTCGTCATCAAAGTCCATGTTAAAATCATCCTCTATTGGATTTTTATCATCTTCCGAATAGTTTTTAATTGTAGCGTTTTTTAATTTTAAAAATTCTTTATGGCTGTTTTTTAAAACAGAAGTTTCCTCTTCTAGTTTAATGTCCAATGGTGAATTTTTGATATTGATCTGCTCTAATGATGACCTTGTTTTTAATATATTTTGATGAAATTCGTTGAAATCTTTTATGTGTAACCAACAGTCCAAACAGAGTACAGCACTTTCTTTGAAACCCACAGTATTATTGTGTTCTGCAAGTAACTGAAATAAAATTTTATTTCAGAGTTTACAATTTTAGTGTAGCGGATGATCTTACCATTGGATCAAAATATTTTATTGTAATTTTATAAATTTCATTACATTCACCATATTTGTTTTGTAAATATTTATATTCATCACTTGGTGTGCAACACAAGCAACAATATAATTTCATAGACATTTTTTTATTCATAGGTATATTAATCTATTAATTTGTTAATACAATCATTTATTTCACATTTTTATCAGTTTAATGCAGTTTGTTTACATAGTTTGTTGTTTAAAGTTGCCATATAGCTATAAGAAGTATTGATAGGACCAGACTTCCAGGTCAACCGGAAACTTCCTAAAACATTTTTTAATTAAAGTGTGAATACAGAAAAATAAATTTTACTTAGTTTTTTAGTATATGTATATTATGCAAGGTAATATGTAAATACATGTATCCTACTAATCCTACTAATAGAATAAATGTGAATGTTTGGATATTTGTTACTCAATCACGCAAAAACGGCTGAAAGGAATTAAATGAAATTCGGCACATAGATTACAACCTAGATTAACACATAGGCTACTTTTTATCGCGATAATAACGCGAAGTCGTTGGCAAACTCATCATAACACATCCTAAACGGGTTGTTTGTGTTGTAAATATTTTTATTTTTGTTGTTAATCCTAAGTCTACCCTTTTATCCCGATAACTACGCAGACGAAGTCGCGGGCACAAGCTAATTATAAATAAATATAAATAAAAAACGGCTTACTGAGGCTCTGTTTTTTTTATTCATCAGGTTGCCTTGATTCGTAAGCTGATTATTTTTTGTTTACTTATTTTGAACTTCAGCTGTCAAAGTTCATACATAAAAAAATTCCTTCATAAATTAAAAATATAAACAAAAAAAACCTGATCGGTCGTAATTCAACTCTTGTCGGATTAAGAGCTCGCTCGTCATTGCCATTATGGTTAGAAGACAATCAGGCCGTCCTCTTTTATCTGACTTCGAGTGTTTTACGTCTCACTCTCGCGTGGATAATTGTGTGGCGTCGCGTAACTGTGATTTAGATACAGTTTCCAGACTATTCTTCAGTTAACCGTGTGCTTTTATTTTAATTGGATTAACTGAGGAGTACCAACTAAACTCAAATATTTACAACTGGAAGAGAAACAACTAAACTCTTATATTTTATAACTGGAAAAGTACCAAATTAACTCATTTACTTCTAACTGGAGGAGTACCCTAAAGCTTACTGTAGTTATTGTAATAAGATATTTCAATATCAAGTTTTTTATTCTTTCAAAATCTTTGTCTATACATTTTATAAATTTAATAAACTTTGTATATGTGGGCGTGTCGAGATATAAGCACATAAATACACATGCTTTGGTGTTTTTCCTAAAATTTATAAGCAAAAATCACTATTTTTCAGCTTCTGGATAACAGAGAGTACAGATTTGGCTATTAAAAAAAGGGTTTGACTCATGGTGTAATTACATAAGGTGATAGCGTAAAGGAGAGCGATTTTCGGCTCTCTTTTTTTATGTATAAAGTTTGACAATTTCCGGAGTTGAAATCATTTTTTTAGTATGAAGTTTGACATACTCCAGAACACAAAAAAATTGTCAGCTGGGTTGGCACCGCCACCTTGTATAAGTGTACCCTGGTTTGACTAGCAAAATATATAAAGCACTTAAAAAAGTTTAAAATCGAAAATAGCCGCCACTACGAAATGGCGTACAATTAATTTATATATGAGTCAAATCCAGTAACTAAAAATGTACCCACTTTAACTCCCTGAATATTGGTATTAAAGGAAAGCACTTTTCCATTCGAATACAATACAAAGAAATATTACATTCAAGATGGCGTCTGAAACAAAATGGCAGATGTGTGGGTTAAAAAGTAATATTTAAGGCTCTGCCCCATGAACCACCTCTTAATATGGGTATCAAATGAAGGGCTTGGCAAGTAAACTATGAAAAGGTTAAAATCCAAGATGGAGCGAGCCCTAAACGATATGCTCGATGGTTTCTTTCTCAACCCCATCAATAAGAATATCAAATGAAAGGGCTTGACTAGTAGAATAACACTAAGTAAAAATTTAAAATCAAAAAATCTTTTGAAATTATAATGGCAAATAACGTATAACGTGGTCACTATACCTATGTGCATACATGATGTATTATGACGGTATTATCAGTTTCGGCAAGGCCGAATATAGCACTCTCACTTGTTGTTATGGAGTTTAACATAAGTTGTTACTGTTTAGAAATTAATTTGTATATGTACCTAAAAATATACCCAGCAAAAACAATTGGAAATAGTGGGTATGTACATACATATGTACAAATGCAAGTATGTATGTACATACATATGTATGAATGAAAAAATTTATAAATACACTTTTATATCGTAATATCTTTGTATGGTAATATCTTTATATTTTCTTTTATGTGATTATCTAAAAATGTTATCAGTTTATCTTTATCGAATATTTGACGAATACAAACGCAAATATTTGTTACATTACTAGTGTTAATAAATAAATAAATTAATGAAATATTTTTTTTAAACTACAACTTTATTTTTAACACGACTCATATCAATTTCTTTTCTTTCCAAAATGACCTTTTTCTCGTTTCTCCATTCAACTGGGTGGTATTTTTTACGATGAGAACCACGTTTAGTCTGCATTTTAAATGTTTTTGGGCACAAATCGCAAAAGTACAGAGCTTCCCCGGTATGAGTTGCGATGTGTTCTCTTAGAGCTTGTGGGCGTTTAAATGCTTTACTGCAATGTGGACATTTATGTTTTGACTCATATACGTGCGAGTATCTAATATGCAACGATAACGCTCTTTTACTGCCTTTTACTTTATCGCATATACTGCAAACGTATACTGTGGAACCATCATTATGATATGCAGCTTTATGTTGTTTTAAATTATAAGACGAAGCTAAGTTAAGACCACATACATCACATGGATGTTTGGGTCTAGCTATTGAAGAATGTTGAAACATTATATGTTTTCTAAGCGCTGCACTGTCACGAACTGATTTTCCACACGTATCGCAAATTTTAATACGACTATGAAACGCCTCAACATGCCTTTTAAGTAAATACTCTACTACAAATGCCTTATCGCATTTATTGCATTTGAAATCTTTACTGCCTTTAACATGAGTTAATATGTGACCCTCCAATGTCTTCTTCTGTTTGAAAGTCTTTTGACATACATTGCACTCAAATTTTGATCGATTTTCTTCGTGAGTTTCTGTATGACTTTTGTGAGCACCTTTAGTGGTACTTAATTTTCCACATATATTGCATTTATAAGTCTCTGGATTAATATGTATATTAATGTGTTCGACTACGGCACAACGGAGATAGAGTTTACGGTTACAGCATTTGACATAACATTTAACATTGCTATGTTTGCGCTTAAAATGTTGTGACAAATTTTCATATAACGAAAATTTTTCACCACAAATATCACAATCTAGTTCAGATTTCCATTTCCTTATGAATTCGTCTTTTTCCCTTAATTCTTTAAAGTAATCTTTATGATTTTGTTCAGAACGTAGTTTTGGTTTATCATTTTTATTTAATTTATTACAGGAATTTGTTTCTTCATTCTGTAGTTTTTTACTTTTATTGTATTTTTCAGAATTTTCAGCTTTTATAATCAGTTCACTTAAAGGAATATCATCAATATCTTCTACAATCTCTGAATCATCCAATATAGAATTGTAAACATATTTATTGGAATGCATAACATCATTATTGACAATGTCAGGATCGCTCCCAACGGAACTTGGCGAATCTTCCAATGAAGCTTCTACCTTATTATCACTTAAGTTTACAGAGTTCTGTTCATCATTTGGATTTTGAATATCTTTTTTTAAATGAACGCCCTCACAATACATGTCATCTTCATGAATTGTTTTAGAATCGCCCTTTAATGAACTTTGAGAAACTTCTATAACACCGTCATCATTCTTATAGTTTGAAATCAGTGTATCGTCTTCTTTTTCTAAAACAGTTTGACTTTTCTGTAACTCTGACTTTTGGTTGTCGGTAGTTTGTTCCAGAGATGACCTTGCTTTTAATATTGTTTCATGAAATTTGTGAAAGTCCTTTATGTGGAGCCAACAACTCAGGCAAAGTACGCTGTTAAATTTTGAGGAGATATTACTGCAATTTCCTTTAAGCAACTAAAATAAACAATTAAACATTGAAAGGAATATGATAAATCTTTCTTACCAACGGATTAAAATATTTCACTGTGATTTTATAGACTTCATTTGATTCACCCCATAAATTTCTCAATGATTTAAATTCACTGCATGATTTGCAGCACAAGCAACATAATTTTAAATACATTTTGTTTTTAAAATTACACATATATGTAACTCACATTTAGAATTTTTCAATCTGTGTTTATATTTATGATGGTACAAGAAAACCAGGTAAGCTCGTCCCTACAACGAATACAACAGGCAATTTTTTTGTACAAAGCACCAAACTGTCATCACATCCCAGCAAAAAAATTGGAAGTAGTGCAAAATAATTACATTTTCAAGATTTCTAAATCACCAATATGAAAGCATTTATTCTAAATGACTACCTAAATGCGAAAAATATGTCATAAACGATGTGTTAAAAAATGAATGCAACATCATGTATTTCTTAAACAATTCATGTAAACAAACAAAATCAACTCATGAAACGTCATAAGTTCTATGCACTTTAAAGAATGGAGTGCAGTTCATTAATGTATTCATGTAAATACATGATCTCCAATGACACGCTAATGTTTTCATCTAAATTTAATCACTGTTACCAGTTTAACCCCAGCAAAATCACTTTTTTGTAGTTTTTTTGCTGGGGAATTTATACATTTCTTTCAAGGCGAATTTATACAGGAGAAATTATCAGCCCAGCTGATTGGGAAACTTTTTGTCAAAATTGGTTGAATTCGCCTTGATTTCATTTATTAATGCAGGGATAGGAAATGTGATTTTAGTTTCGGTATTAAACAATTAACTTGAGTGTACTTTTTTGATAATAAATGTGCTAAATTTATGTATATTTGTTGCTTTTGCTTCATTAATAATGTGTTTAAAAAATTTATATCCTCTTTTTAATGAAATTTTATTATATTTAATATGTAAAAACAACTTTTTCATCCATGATATACTAATTGGCCTTGACATAAAACATCCCCCGAAAAGTTGCTTTGTTGTATCAATTCGCCGTTACATATACCTTACACCCCGTCCACAACAGACATGAAATGCTTAACATTAACACTAATATGATGTTAGTGTTAAGTGTGGACTGCTCATGTTAGAGTTTTCTTCATGTTTTAACACGGTTGTTAAAACATTTGTATTAACAACGCTTTTACACCATTGAATGACGTTTAAGCTTGACAGAAGTATTTTTTTTGCATTAAATTAAAAAAATAAATAAATTAAAAAGAAATTCAATTAAAAAGTAATTAAATTAAAACGAAATAAAGTGTAAAAAAGCTTGTGGAGAAAGTTAAAATTTATATTAAATTATTTTAACTTGACAATTTTTTTTTTCTAAATTATAATTTTATAAGTTCCTTCACAAATTCAAAACACAAAAAGTGCTAAAAGTCACAGCACATGCAAAAACGTTAAAATACTTTTAAAAACTTATCTGTATTGCTTCGCCGACAATCGAAAAATAATGAAAAATCTTAACATTAACTTTAGTACGTGTACTCCACAGTATAACATAAAAAATTTAACATTAAGTTATAACATCATGTTTTAACAACGATTCATGTCTGTTGTGGGGTGTTATGGATATGCCTTGATATCTTTACAGTCTACCAGGGATGGAAATTTAACCTTATTGTGTATCAATTTTTTAACAGTATTTTATTAAAAGTAGTAAAAACTGCTGTCGTATTCATGAAAAATATTTTAGGTCTATTAAAGGCTTATTTGACAAATTGATATCGCTTATCAATTCCTATTATTTCCGCCGCTACTTCACTGTAAGAAAAAAAAATCAGCGAGACGTTTTTCCGTCATTAGTATTGCCAAATCAAGACTAAGCTTGGTCTATTATTAATCCGGTTCTTTTTTTGAATGCTGAATTATTTTTTTGTTTTTCAAAAACTGTTTGTTGTTTTCTTTATCTACCTGCCAAACTTTAATGGGGATTCGGTAAGCAATATGTAGCAAACATTTAAAGAATCTTATCCAACAATGAAGCGTTTAAAGTCCATATATGTAATTGTCCACATTTGGAGTTTTTCAAAGGTTTATGCTGTTCATCTCCGTCTTACTTGCATTGCAAATAAAACACCTACTTGATGAATTTGTATCGCTTTAAATATTTATAACTTCACCATCTATTATTGTAAATTGCATTTCGTAAGAAACTTCTACAGATGCACCTTTCATTTCAATAACATCACATTCTATATTTTTAATTTTCTCATCAATTTCGCCGAAAAGTTTTTCACTAGATCAGGCTTCTCCTTTTCTAAAACAAATTTAATAGGCTTACAACAGCGTTGAAGATGGTGTTTTATTATCCCATATTATTTTTTTTGTCATGTATACAATTCTTAAAAATATAAATTAATTTTAATTTAAAATTTATTAAAACAGCAAACATATAACTAAGTAAATACTCGAATGTACTTACTTTAGTAACACAAATGCTACGAAAAGCATAAACTCATCTGTATGGTTTTCGTTTTAACATTTTTGTCTGTAGCGGCTATGACCGGAGCTACCATCCATACCCCACTTAAAAACTAACGATATTTTACTTATTTCTTATTTAACATCACAAAGTATAAATATACTTGTTGCTGTTCTATGCATTACGCTTTTTAAGTCCACTTCTACTGAAATTTCCGTCGTTAATATGGGTGGTACTAATGTTTTCTTTTCGGTTCGCAACGCATAAAAAGATGGAAAACAATTTGGATGTAATTCATTAATTACTTGCCGGAAAACACTGTATATTCAAATTTCACTTAAACATTTATTAACTCATTTATTAACACAGAAATAGATATAATATTTTTTTTAATAGAGTAATACGCATTTCAAAAAAATTAAAAATTTCAATGGGCCTTAAAAAAACTAGAGCAAAATTTTCAAAATCCTTCGGGGGATTTGGTCTATTAATGGTATACATTAATTTTTTTAACAATTCAAAATATTAAATCGTGTTGCACAATGATATTAAACACGACTCGTAATAATTGCTTAATATTTAAGTAAAAATCATGAATTTAGGCATTTAAAAAAATGATTTTTTTTTAAGTTGTAGTAAAAATTAGGCACTAATTTTTAAAAACTTTGTTAGATAAAAGTATAAACTTACAAAATAAGGAAAAAAATATTTTCTTTTATATATTTTTTTTATACTCCATCAAACTTAAACAATTTTTGGATTTTTAACAAAAAAAAATTATTTTTTCGATGCAATAAAAAAAGTGATTTTGTAAACATATACTAAATCCTTTATTTTAGTTTAATTACAAATATATCAAAGTACTTGACAACATAATTTCGTACCAGTCTTTAATTAATTAATTATTTAATTAATTAATTATTAATTAATTATTAATTAATTTTTGAGAATAGTTTTTGTGAAACAACTTAAAAGCATTTTTCTGTTAAGTAATTTTTGCATAATATTCTCTGAGTTTGGCGCCCTCTCGTGGCGGCAAAAGCAAACAAAAAAATATTTTTGTAAATATTTATTTGAGATACCTTCTTATCTTTCAAAAAATCTATATTTAAACGCAATTGGACACACAAATTTTTTTTTGGATTTTTGTCTATGGGTGCGTCGTGGAGTTGATTCATTTCAACAACTTTCCACCACTGCATACAACACCCAGCCTACATCCCGTCATAGCCACCAAATAACGTTTCCCAGAAACCCACCGCAACATATAGGCAACATTTTTTTTTGAAAAATATATGTTCCAAAAATTTACAAACAAAAACCAATTTTTCAGCTTCTAGACAACCGAGAGAGTCAATATTGGTATTGGACTTGACAAGCGCAACAAAAGGTAACATAAAAAAATAAAATTCATGATGGCCGCCACTAAAAAATGGCGGACAATAAATTTATATATGAGCCAAATCTGGTATTTTAAAATGTAACTCCTTCAACCACCGCAATATTGGTATCAAAGGGCTTGACCAGTAGAATACTGAAAATTATTTTAAAAAAAATGTAAAATCAAAGATGGCGTTAAAAAAATGGCGACACAAATTTTTTAACCTCATCAATATGGGTATCAAATGAAAGGGCTTGATTAGTAGAATACAGATAATTATGTAAAAATTCAAAATCAAGGATGGCGTCGGAAATAATAAAGAAAAATGGCGTATAACATAAAATATAGTTTAAGCTACGATGCACAGTGTGATTTTTTGTGCAATAAGTAATTTTTTCGACACATACAATTTAAAAATGTAACGATGCAGTTTTGTAGAAAAATTTATTCAGTATGAAGAATCCATAAATTGTATCCCAAAACAACGTTTATTTGTCTTTGAAATAATGAAGTAAAGTCACATGTAAAGTTCGCTCATATGGTTTAAAAGATATGATAGAATAAAATTTGTTCTATAATGTGGCGTGATTGCAAACTTCCTTGGAAGATCGCGATCAATTAGAAATCCACAAATTATCATTCCTAGAATATCATTGAAGTATCATTTCTTGTTCGTATTGCTCGATATTTTAATAACTTACCTACAACATTAAAAAGCTTCTCGCTCTCAGTAAATGTTTATCGTGGTAAATTATTTAATTATTTGTCGAATTTGCAAGGTTTGTTGCTGTTCTTGGACCATGTTTTTGTTAATGTTTTTCTTCTTACTTTTATATTTAGTTACTGTTACGGCTGGGGAGCCAAAGGGAATTTAATTGAATTAAAGATTTAGAAAAGTAAATTATTTTAAGATTTATATATTTGTGGCTTGGAGCTAAAAGGGCCAATGTCACCTTTTTGCTCTTTTGAGTTAATCATTGCATTAGATTTGTTTTCTTGCTCTTTTTCATTATGGTAAAACAGCTAAAGTCATACTTAACCCATAACAGCTTCATAAATAAAATGCTGGCCAATGTCACTTTCATAAAATTTGTCTCCAAATTCAAGAAATTTTTAATTTTAAAAAATTACAAAAACATATGGCATAGTGTTATTATGACATTTAGTTACAACAAATAAATGATGTAATTGTTAAATCATATTGTTACAGATTTATTTTTAAATAGCTTAATTTACATTATAATTTATTTTAGGGATAGTAGTATAAGTTACAGTAATTTTGTTTGTATTAGTTTATTTTTGCTGGTTGTTCGAACGTGATGTTAAGTTGTGTGCAGCCTAGGTGAGTTATTATGTGCAGCATACTCTTAGGCACTTTTATTATTCCTGCATATAACTTAACATTAACATTACGTCTTAATTTAAATGTAATGGTTTTCGAATGAATTAGTGTGTACATACGAGAACATTATCGAATGCTACCGAACACCATTAGGTTACTATAAATAGCCGAACAACACAGCTAACATGATCAGTATAACAGTAAAGCTTGTTAAGTGTGAGCTAACAGTGTTTCAGTGTTTATTAAAAGTGTATAACAATAAGTGAAATAAGTTAAGTGCTATAAAATAATATCTGAGTGTGTTTAAGTAAATAAAGTGCTCTTAATTTTATAACGAATTTCAAGTGTTTTTGATTGCAATAAAAGGATATCATGGATGCGACAATACTTCCTATTGGCATGCTTTCTGAAGAAGCCAGAAATAAAGATTATAGATTAAGGTTCTTTAGAAAGTTGATAGATTTGCAATAAATACAGATGTTTTTCATCGACTTCTAGTATCGTCAGATCCTTTTATAAATAGCATTAGATGTCAACCCCGTAAACAGGTTCTGGAACTTGATGATATAGTTACAGAAATGATAGATGATGTATAAAAGTCTATATTTAAATGCATGTATGGAAATATATTTATAAAATAATTAGTTTTGGTAAAGAAACAAAAAGTTGTGGGAAAAAATATAATATGGGTTATATGGGCGGTGAGTGGTGGGCGTTAATTGAGATAATCCAGGCTCTGTGCCAAATTTCAAAAACTTTGGTCCAAAAATAAATTTTGGATTCTATGGGCGGTGGGTAGAGGGCAGGGCCAATTTTGATGAAACTTTATATTTTTCTTAATTAAGCTAACCAAAGGCTCTGTGCCAAATTTCAACATTCTACGAGCAGTCCTTATATTTTTTTCCAAACATTGTATGAACAAATCCCTCTGTGCGATTTGGGGTTATATCTATGTACATTATGATGAAGGGTATTTTCAGATTCAGCAAGTAAAAGTCGCAACTTCTAATAGTTTTGAAGTTAACACCTAAAAACTTGGGAATAAATTCTGATACAAGATTATGACTACGTAATGGAATATTAAAACATATCTTATTATTCTCCTAATTATCCCCTCAAGACGATGTATATTTCCAGACAATGTTCCAGAAAAAACTTCAATACAGTAATTAAATTGTGACATTAATAGAGAGTGAGCAAAACGTTGTCTAACATGACAAGGTGTTTATGCTTTTAATAAATAAAGTCTTCTTAAAATAAAGCAAATTTTTCACGTAATAGAATTAATGTGGTTATGAAATTTTATGTCATGATCATATATAACACCTAGATACTTTAACTCAATACAAAATTGGATATGAGTAAGGATTCAACACTCCAAAGGAAATAGCTTTGGTTTTATTAAGGTTTTTTTAAAAATGATTTAAGTGCATCGTTATTTATAACATTCATATGATTATTAAGAAGTTTCTGCAAGTAGTTAGGTTGCTTTAAATTTACTTTATAGAAAATGACAATATCATCAGCAAATATAAATAATGACAAAAGTCATTACTGATGTGTGACATGAAATCATTTAAATATATATTTAAATATAAATATAACACAGAACCCTGGACACGCCATATTTAACATTACCAATAGTTGAATTAACATTACCAATTGAGACAAATTGAGATCTTTCGCATAGATATGAGTACATTAATCTACATGCAGAAGATGCAAATTTAATTTTGTTATAAAGTTTTTTCAATAAAGAAACGTGGTCAACTCGATCAAATGCTTTCGTAAGATCTAGTGATACCAATCTGGTGATATACAATCAGAGTGTTCTTCCAGATTACGCCTTATAGAGCCAAATAAAGCAGAAGTGAAGTCGTATTGTAATAGCGACGAAAAGCAAATTGATTTGGATTTAGTATATAGCCAGAATGTGATAAAATTTGAAAGTTCACTATATTTTCGTTATTTATTAAGGGCCGTATTCATAAAAAATATTTTAGGTTTATGAAAGGCTTATTTGACAGATGTTGTAGAGAAATTTGTCAAATAAGCCTTTAATAAACCTAAAATATTTTTTATGAATACGGCCCTAATTATTTATTTTAGCATTTTATTTACTTTTTTACAATTTTTACTTGTAATGTGACGTCAGGCACGAGAGAACAGAATTACAAAATAAATGCGCAATACGTTATCCTGTTTTGATTATTCTTGTGAAAAAATTAATATGAATGCATGTTTTTCTTAACAAAAATTTTATATTTTCCTAATAAAATTAGTTAGTTATCTTCCTATTTTTTTATTGTGATTAGCTGAAAATATTGCCAGTTTATCATTATCGAATAGTCGATGAATGCAAAGGCAAATATTTGTTACATCACAAGTGTACATACATATGGTTGTGTATATGTTTATACATATATTGATAAATAAATTTTTTTTATTAAACTACAACTTTGTTTTTAACACGATTCATATCAATTTCTTTTCTTTCCAAGATGACTTTTTTATCTTTTCTCCATTCCACTGGGTGGTATTTTTTACGATGAGCACTGCGTTTTTGCTGCATTTTAAATGTTTTTGGGCAAACATCGCAAAAGTACAGAGCTTCTCCGGTATGAGTTGCGATGTGTTCTCTTAAAGTTTGTGGACGTTTAAATGCTTTGTTGCAATGTGGACATTTATGTTTGGACTCATATACGTGTGAGTATTTTATATGAAACGATAAAGCTCTTTTACTGCCTTTTACTTTATCGCATATACTGCAAACGTATACTGTGGAACCATCATTATGATATGCAGCTTTATGTTGTTTTAAATTATAAGACGAAGCTAAGTTAAGACCACATACATCACAGGGATGTTTGGGTCTAGCTATTGAAGAATGTTGAATCATTATATGTTTTCTAAGTGCTCCACTGTCTCGAACTAATTTTCCACACGTATCGCAAATTTTAATACGGCTATGAAACTCCTGAACATGCTTTTTTAGTAAATACTCTACTACAAATGCCTTATCGCATTGATTGCATTTGAAATCTTTATTGCCTGTAAGATGAGTTAAAATGTGACTTTCCAATGTCTTTTTATGTTTAAAAGTTTTTTGACATACATTGCATTCAAATTTTGATCGATTTTCTTCGTGAGTTTCTGTATGACTTTTGTGAGAACCTTTAGTGGTACTTAATTTTCCACATATATTGCATTTAAAAGTCTCTGGATTGATATGTATATTAATGTGTTCGACTACGGCATAACGAAGATAAAGTTTTCGGTTGCAGCATTTGACATAACATCTAACATTGCTATGTTTGCGCTTAAAATGTTCGGACAGATTTTCATATAACGGAAATTTTTCACCACAAATATCACAATCTAGTTCAGATTTCCATTTCCTTATGAATTCGTCTTTTTCCCTTAATTCTTTAAAGTAATCTTTTTGATTTTGATCAGAACGTGGTTTTAGTTCATCTTTTTTATTTAATTTATTACAGGAATTTGTTTCTTCATTCTGTAGTTTTTTACTTTTATTGTATTTTTCAGAATTTTCAGCTTTTGTAATCAGTTCACTTAAAGGAATATCATCAATATCTTCTACAATCTCGGAATCATCCAATATAGAATTGTAAACATATTTATTGGAATGCATAACACCATTATTGACAATGTCAGGATCACTCCCAACGGAACTTGGTGAATCTTCCAATGAAGCTTCTACCTTATTATCACTTAAGTTTACAGAGTTCTGTTCATCATTTGGATTCTGAACATCTTTTTTTAAAGGTATGCCCTCACAGTACATGTCATCTTCCTGAATTGTTTTAGAATAGCCCTTTAAAGAACTTTGAGGAACTTCTATAACACCGTCATCATTCCTATTGTTTGATTTCAGTGTTTCGTCTTCTTTTTCTAAAACAGTTTGACTTTTCTGTAACTCTGACTTTTGGTTGTCGGTAGTTTGTTCCAGAGATGACCTTGCTTTTAATATTGTTTCATGAAATTTGTGAAAGTCCTTTATGTGGAGCCAACAACTCAGGCAAAGTACGCTGTTAAATTTTGAGGAGATATTACTGCAATTTCCTTTAAGCAACTAAAATAAACAATTAAACATTGAAAGGAATATGATAAATCTTTCTTACCAACGGATTAAAATATTTCACTGTGATTTTATAGACTTCATTTGATTCACCCCATAAATTTCTCAATGATTTAAATTCACTACATGATTTGCAGCACAGGCAACATAGTTTTACGGACATTTCATTTAAGAAATTACACACATAACTCACATATTTAGAATTTTTGTTAATCTTTATTTATATTTACGAATGTGAAACAATTTCATCTGTTTTATGTCAAACTCTATATAACGAAGTGTGAGAGCCAGGGATGGCAAGGTTGGACAATTTACTTATTTGTTACTATTTAATATTAGGTTCGTTCGAGAACTCACAAATTTGTACGAATTTGTACAAATTTTTACTGCATTTTACGAAATTGCGTTCGTTTACACAAATTTGTAGTAAATGAGAGCACAAATAGAGAGCGAAAAGTGACAGTTCTTGACTGAGTATTTGCAAATTTTTACAACAGAAATTTCTTGTAGTAAGATTTAGCAAAACCAAAAAACATATGATTCAAAAGGTAAACAAACAAAAGTAAGCAAACAAAAAGTATACAATTTGTGAAAAAATATTAAAAAAAGGAAAATCCAAACAAAAGTGTAAAATATTATTAAATTTAAATTGTTTGTGAAATAAAGTTAGTTAACAATGTTTACAGATGAAAGAATGGAACTGCCTGAATCTGGCGCAGGTATACATACTTAAATACATATTTGCACAAATGTATGTATGTACATATTGTAAAGTACATTGTCGTAAAAAATGCCTTCCTGCACGATGTGCAAAAAAAATATTTTAAGGCAAGTGGAACTTTATTTCTGTACTTAATGTTGAGCGAAATATATAAATATATTTATATAAAATGCAAAAAAAACATTAAAATTTTTTAATTTTAGTAAAGGGTCCGCCATCTAACGGTTTTTATTCAACTAGTGCTTATTAGCTGAATGGTAACACTTAGCTCATGTCTGGTTTGACAGATAATTAGTTTTATCCAAGGTCTATTAATAGACTTTGGTTTTATTTATTGTGACATTACTTTGGAAAATGATCAAGGAGTGGCCTTAGTCAATGGCGATCGTTATCGGGCCATGTTGAACGAATTTTTTTTTTTTGTTTCTTATAATTAAATAAATGGCTAGTTTTTAAACTAATAATGCCAGGGTATCCCACGATGGTTCAGTATCCACAAGTCGACCTATACCTTCATATAGGAAGTCGGAGCTGAACGCAAAATTATCTTCTCAAAATTTTTACATGTGGTCAATTGAGACTCCGAGTAACTGTATCTCGGTACAGTTAACCGACGCCACGCAATTAACCAATGCGAGAGTGAGACGCGAAACTCTCGAAGACGGATGAAAAGGACGGCCTGATTGCCCTTAAGAGATAATGGCAATGACGCGCGAGCTCTTGACCCGACCAGAGCTGAATCACGACTGAACGAATTTTTGTGCACAAAAATTGAAGAGGAAGATATTGGCAACATTTGGTTTCAACAGGACGGCGGTACGTGCCACACAACCGAAGCTACAATTTTTTTTTTATAGCATTTAAAAAAAATTTATTTGGCGGACTCTGTTTTTTTATTTTTTGTTTTTATCCGCTTGAAAACATCCCATCGTAAAATTTTAAAATAAGTTAAATTTTAGGAAAAAGTGGAAAAAATATTTTTTGCCTCAGCCATGATTTGAAACCAGCTTCGACAGCAAAATGCGTGAACTACAGAAAATATTGGGGATTTTATAATCATGCGAGTGTCAGAACATTTAACACGTGCTTTTTTTTTAATTGGATTAATTTCCTATACAATTGTATAGGTCGGCGGTTTATTTATTGCTCAAGTGTCTCTTCCTATTCAACATAGACTGACGCATGAATAGCACGGTGAAGATTTAGCGAATAAATTGAAATTGTTAATTTGCAAAATTCATCTTTGTTTTATTCCATTTCTAACCTATACCTCTATAAAAAACACCCTTTATATTAATAAATTTTTTATTAAACTACAACTTTATGTTTAACAAGACTCATATCAATTTCTTTTTTTTCCAAGATGACCTTTTTATCTTTTCTCCATTCTATTGGGTGAAATTTTTTACGATGAGCACTTCGTTTCTTCTGAATTTTAAATGTTTGTGGGCACAAATCGCAAAAGTACAGAGCTTCTCCGGTATGAGTTGCGATGTGTTCTCTTAAAGGTTGTGGACGTTTAAAAGCTTTACTGCAATGTGGACATTTATGTTTTGACTCATATACGTGTGAGTATCTTATATGAAACGATAAAGCTCTTTCACTGCCTTTTACTTTATCGCATATACTGCAAACGTATACTGTGGAACCATCATTATGATATGCAGCTTTATGTTGTTTTAAACTATAAGCAGACACTAAATGTAGACCACATACATCACAGGGATGTTTGGGCCTTGCAATTGCCGAATGTTGAGCCGCTACATGTTGTCTAAAAGCTCCACTGCTACGAAATGATTTTCCACATGTATCACAAATTCTAATACGGTTATGATGCTCCTGAATATGCTTTTTAAGTAAATTATTTACTACAAATGCCTTATCGCAAAGATTGCATTTGAAATCTTCACTGCCTGTAACATGAGTTAATATGTGATGCTTCAGCGTTATCTTCTGTTTAAAAGTCTTTTGACATACATTGCATTCAAATTTTGATCGATTTTCTTCGTGAGTGTCTGTATGACTTTTGTGAAGAGCTTTTGTGGTGCTTAATTTTCCACATATATTGCATTTATAAGTCTCTGGATTAATATGAACATTAATGTGTTCAACTACGCCACAACGAAGATAATGTTTACGGCTACAGCATTTGACATAACATTTAACGTTGCTATGTTTGCGCTTAAAATGTTGTAACAAATTTTCATATAACGGACATTTTTCACCACAAATATCACAATCTAGTTCAGATTTCCATTTCCTTATGAATTCGTCTTTTTCCCTTAATTCTTTAAAGTAATCTTTCCGATTTTGTTTAGAACGTGGTTTTTTTATATCTTTTTTATTTAATTTATTAAAGGAATTTGTTTCTTCATTCTGCAGGTTTTTAATTTGTTTTTCAGAATTTGTATCTTTTATCATTAATTCACTTAAAGGAATATCATCAATATCTTTTATAATCTCCGAATCATCCAATATAGAATTGTAAACATATTTATTGGAATGCATAACATCATTATTAACCATGTCAGAATCGCTTCCAATGGAACTTGGTGCATCTTCTATTGAAGCTTCAACCTTATCATTACTTAAGCTCATAGAGTTCTGTTGCTCATTTGGATGCTTATTATCTTCATTTAAAGGTACACCCTCACAATGCATGCCATCCTCATGAATTATTGCAGAATCGCCTTTTAAGTTACTTTGAAGAACATATATAGCACCGTCATGATACTTATTGTTTGAAATCAGCTTGGCGTCTTCTTTTTCTAACACACTCTGACTTTTATCTAACTCTGACTTCTTTATAAGAGTAGTTTGTTCCAGAGATGACCTTGCTTTCAATATTGTTTCATGAAATTTATGAAAGTCCTTTATGTGGAGCCAACAATTCAGACAAAGTACTCTTTTAAGTTTTAAGGGGATATTATTGCCATTGCCTTTAAGCAACTAAAAAACACATTTAAGCAGTGAAAAGGAAATGATAAATCTTTCTTACCAATGGATCAAAATATTTCACTGTAATTTTATAGACTTCATTCGATTCACCCCAAAAATTTTTCAATGATTTGAATTCACTACATGAATTGCAGCACAAGCAGCATAATTTTAAAGACATTTCGTTTTAAAAATTAAATATACTTATAACACAACAAGATATACATATTTATTCATCAGGTAGCAGAGGTCCAAGTCAATCGACTTACCAGCCGGCTTGCAATCGCCGCCGCCGAATTATTTTATTTCGATGGAACCGCCGCTGACTGTCTCTGCTGATGGCCGATATACACATTCTAACCCTAATTAAGTTTAAAAAATAAAATAATGTTAACATTGCGGTTGTACAAAGGTACACAAATAAATTTATATACGTGACGTTGGCGTATTGTTATTATACCCTTCACACAGTGAAAAAGGGTATATATAGGTTTGTCATCCGTGTGAAATTTCTACAATTTTCATTTCCGACCCCATAAAGTATATATTTTCTGAAAGCTTATGAATAGAGGAGTCGATTAAGCCCTGACCGTCTGTCCGTCTGACCGTCTGTCCGTGTGTATGTTGGAATCAACTTTTTGAAGCCCCCCGACATAGGTTGGACCCGGGTAAGGTATTAAAATATCAGAAATATTCGGGAGTAGATCGGTATTGAAAATCAGAAACATCGGTACATAAACAACTGAGATATGAGCAAAAACCCACGACTACCTCGATTTTCTTTTCATAAAAACAATATTACAACAACAACATACATACATACAAACGTGTATACTGGTTAGAGAAAACGTGGCATCGAATCCCAGCTGAGGCAAAAAAATTTTTTTTTTAAATTTTTTTAAAATTTTTTTTTTTAATTTTTTTTTTATTTTTTTTTTATTTTTTATTTAATATATTATATATATTTTTATTATTATTTTTTTTTATTTTTTTTTTTAATTTTTTTTTTATTTTTTTTTTGTTTTATATATATTATATATGTATATAATAATTTTTTTTTTTTTAATTTTTTTTTTTTAAATTTTTTTTTTATTTTTTATTTTTTTTTTTGTTTTTTTTAACATACATACGTGAATTTACTGTTATTGCATGACTACACGTTGTGAAGGGTATATAAGATTCGGCACGGCCGAATATAGCGCTTTTACTTGTTATCTATTAGTATTGTACTGTAATCTATTGTCAAATTAAATATTTCTGAACCCCCCGACCACAAGCGATTGATTATGTCTATATATATATGCAATAAAGCCGGCAGAATAACGGCATCAAATTGCCAATGTTCAAGCTTATATGTATGTAACTTTATGTGGTAAACACGTAAATATGTATCTTAAAACACAAAATTAAAAATTTTCCTTAAGATTTCTATAATTAAAAATTTTACAAAAATTATACGAAAATAAATTTCACCAAAGGCACAAGATTAAAACGATTCTTTTGCCATTATATATTTAAATATAATTAAAAACTTAACATTTTTATACCCTTCACACACTGAACAAGTAACGTTGCTATATTCGGCCGTGCCGAATATTATATACCCTTCACAACGTGTAGTCATGCAATAACAATTGTTTGTAAAAAAAAATTTTTTTAAAATATTTTTTTTAATTTTTTTTTTTGTAGTTTTTTTTATTATTTTTTTTTCTATTTTTAATATATTTTTTTTGTATTTTTTTTTATGTTTTTACATGTATTTATGTATGTATGCTGTTGTTGTAATTGTGTAAAAAAACGAGGTGGTCGTGGTTTTTTGCTCATATCTTAGAAAGTTATGGGGCGATTGTGCTGAATTTCAAAAGCGATTCATTTCTGGATATTTCCAAGAGATTGATACCATATACAGATCTGAGGAACATATAGTTGCTTCTAAAAGTAGATTTCAACCAACACACGTACAGACGGGCAGATGGTCAGGGCTTAATCGACTCCTCTATTCATAAGCTTTCAGAAATTTCTACAATTTTCATTTCCGACCTCATAAAGTATATATTTTCTGAAAGCTTATGAATAGGGGAATCGATTAAGCTCTGTCAGTCTGTCCGTGTGTATGTTGAAATCAACTTTTTGAAGGCCCCCGACATCACCAAGACCCGCGTGAGGTATTTAAATATCAGAAATATTCGGGAGCAGATCGGTATTGAAAATCGGAAAAATCTGTACATAAACAACTGAGATATGAGCAAAAAACCTCGACCACCTCGTTTTTTTTTCCACCAACACACACCGGATGAACGTAAGTTCGAATTCCAGTTGAGGCAAAAAAAAAATTTTTTTTTTTTATTTTTTTTAATACATAGATACATAAACTCAATTTATAATTTTACAATGGTACGTCTTTGAGCGGATAAAATCATTATAAAGAATAATAAAACAGATAATATGTATCACTGTTGGTAAAAGTGGCACAATCGTGCGATTTTTGGCACTATTCATTGTTTAATGGCACGCTCAATAAAATTTTGGTACCAACAATAAAAAAAAAATATAATTTTACTTACTTTCTAAGAAATATATTTTTTTTATTAAAAAGAAATAAATGGTTTTTCTTACGGGCTGCACAGTACCTAAAAATTTGGCCATTTTAGTACTTTTATATGTTGGAAAATGTGCTGATCGATTTTTGACCTTAGTTCAAGTACCTGTAGTTCCGCCACCTTGTTTAATTACACCATGCATAGTTTGTGCCATGCATGAAAGCAAATTCATGAAACTCACTCTCACACGTATTCACTAACACGCTCACATTTATTTTACTTTCCACTCAGATTTCAAAATTTTTTTCAAGAAACTAAATTTTGACATTTTCAAAAAAGTAAAGTGACAGAAAAGTAAACACTGTTGCCTACTAATAAAACTTATACAAATTTAAAGGATTGTGGTAAAATAATCATTGTATATACAACTTATTTTTGTATATATGAAAAGATTTATAATATTTATTCTTCAAGTATACATAAAGAATAAAATTGATGTAATTTTAAAACAATAATTTTATTAAATATTAAAAAAAAAATATTTTTTCAACTATTTCCCTTTAAATTTTTATATGCGACATTATTGGTAACTCTAATTTTAGTTAACAAACCAATATAGTGGAGGTAAAATTAAATCACGATAAAATTAACAAATATATACATCTAATTCGCATCTTTTAATTAATGGGACAAGTTTTAAATAAAACACTTTTAATATTATAAACAAAAATAAACAAGTAAGAGTGCTATATTCGGCCGTGCCGAATCTGATAATACTCATCACCATCATATACATAAGTATAATCCCAAATCGTAGTTTAACCTTTATTTCATGTTATACGCCTAGTCAAGCCCTTTAAATTGCTACCCATATAATTGGGGTTAAAGAAATTGTTCCTCCTTTTTATCTATAACTCCTTTCCTAATGCATAGATGTAAGCAATTTTTGGGGATATTGTTTTGACTCGAGATATATATATTCAAAGTTTCATGACGCTACGTTAATGAGTTTGGACACAATTGCATTTTATTCGATGTTAGAGGGACACGGTTTTTTCGACCTACTCCTGCATTACGGCCTATAACTCTAATATTCCGATTTAGCCCATTTTCAATACCAAACAAACCTTGTCTATAAGAAAGATTCTGGCAAAATTTGAGCCCCCTAGCTTTTTTGGTGCGACCTCTATCGTGCTTTCAACAGACGGACAGACATAGCTAGATCGTCATAAAATCAAACCCCGATTTAGAATATATGTATATACTTTATGGGGTCTAAAATGGATATTTCGATGTGTTACAAACGGAATGACAAAATGAATATACCCCCACCATTTATTTTGGTGGTGGGAATAAAAAACTATAGTACCTATTCTTTTGTAAAAGTATCAAAATGGTCTATCAAAAGTTTCCAGCACTATATTAATTTGAGTAACCTTGTTGAACAAACACTTCAGAAAAAACACACCGTACAAATTATCCTGTAGAAACCAATGTGGAAAATACACTAAGAAATGGTAAATGAATTATGTAGGTATTTTGTTATTATAACTCCGGCCACAGACCGAATCCGACCGATATATTTGCAAAGAGCATTTAAACTACGTTTCTTTGTTTTAATGTCAACTACGTGAATATTACTGCCAGTGACACATTATTATTATTTTCTTATATAAGAACCTTCTCCTAATAATAACAAATACAACAAAAAAAGAATTAGTGAAATCGGTCCAGCCATTCACGCGTGATGCCGTGACCAAGGGAAAAAGGGATTCATTTTTATATATATATATTTAGATTTAATACACATACTTACTTATAAAGTTAACTCAGAAAAAATTTCTTAAGCTTTTGCCACCCCGGACAAAATTTTTATCTACGCCAAATGAGTACCGTAACACTTCTCGGTAAAACTTTAATCTGACAATTATCTAGTGTATATTACGGGAACGAACTTATTACTTTGTAATTAAAGGAAACAAATATATATTCTTTTTAGTTATTGTCTTTTATATTTTCTAATTTTTTTCCTGACAATTTCTTTGCTCTTCCCTCTGCCCATTCTTTGGGATGTACTTTTTTACGATGATGATGCATATTCGCATTCACCTTAAATGTCTGTGGACAATGAGGACACGTATATAAATCTTCTCCTGTATGTGTAGCCATGTGTTCGCGCAATACATGAGCTTTTTTAAAAGCCTTACCACAAATAGTGCATTTAAATTTGCGCTCTAACTGGTGAGCGTACTTCTTATGACTTTCTAAACCCATTTGCGTAGAAGCAGTTTTGCCACACTCATTACAAATGTGAACTGTCGAGGAGTCATGTATAGTTTTGTGACGTTTTAAACTAAAATGTGAAGTCAATTCCGCATTACACTGATCACAAGGCCATTTTTTCTTCTCTACCCCAGCATGTTGGAGCATATGTTGCTTAAGAGCTGCAATACCATGTAACGTTTTACCACATTGTTCACAGATACGGTCCACATTATGAACAGAGCGTTCGTGAATTCTTCGTCGTTGTTCGGAAGAAAATCCCTTTTCACATTGAGTGCATTTAAAAGTTGTTGTAGTATCATGTGTTTCTAGATGAGATTTAAGCGCTCCTTTTTTGAAAAAACGCTTTTGACATATCGAACATTCAAAAGAACGTTCCTGACCTTCAACTGTATGTTGATCACGCATATGATAGTTTAAATTACGGCTAAATGGAAAAGACTTCCCACATATGTTACACTTAAATGTATTTGAATCCATATGATAACGTATATGTTCGACTATACGAAAGCGTTGTTGAAGTTTTCGTTGACAACAGGATACGTAGCACTTATGTTGGGGATGCTTGGAATTGAAATGTTTTCGTAAAGTAGTCAAATTATTAAAATTTTCTTTACAGAGATCACACTCTAACTCAGGTTTCCACTCAGCAATAAATGCATCTATTTCATCATGTTTTTCTTTTGTTGACTTTTGCGGCTCATTCGTAGAAGCAAAAACCTCTGTGTCAGGATCATAATTATCGTCATCATCACTTTCATTATCGTCATTAAAATCTGTCTCTTTTGTAATAACCTGTTTTTCAATTTGTTTTTCTGGATTTGAAATTTTGAGTCTAGGTTTTTTCTCAGGTTTTATTTTTTTACTTTTAATATGTTTTATGGTCTTGGCTTTCTGTCTTCGCTTTACCCTAGTTCTTTTGGAAAAAGCATCTTCCATCTCTGTTTTAGAAGATTTATAATTATCTTTCTTATCCTTTTCCGGTACAAACAAATCTTCATTTTTAATTTCTATTATATCTAATTGAGGTAAAAATATTTCATTAAAAACATTTTTTTCACTATTACTCAGATTGCCATCTACTAGTTCTCTATCAGTTGTCATATCCTCTTCCAATTTAATGGTGGCTACAATTTCCTTTAAATCTTCTTCAAATTTCGTTTGAGCATTGTACACCGATTGTTGGAAGTTGTGGAAATCAAAAATCTGTCGCCAACAATTGATGCATATACCATTAGATAACTTTGAATATTGCTGGGAGTTGAGAAACTAAAACCAGAGTATTATAAAAACAATTAGAAGTGCTATATTCGACTGCACCGAATCTTAAAACACCCTTCACCATCATTAACATAGTTATAATGACCGCATCGTGACATAGCCTCGATACCAATACCAATATTTTTATTTATTTATTTATTCAATTTCGTAATAAAAAATATCCAAAAGGCCAAAACAAATTACATATGTAGTAATTACAACTTTACATAAAACTACATCTATATTCTATAATCAAAATAAAAATGCAAAAAATATAAATCATAAAATAATTTATGTTTCTAATTCTTTAATTCCATTTAATCCGATTTGGCTCCCCAACCTAACAATAAAATAAATACAAAAGTAAGAAAAAAAGTAGGTAAATTATTAAAATATCGAGCAATACGAACGAGAAATAACACTTCAAAAAGGTGGTATAATATTCTAGGAATGATAATTTGTGGATTTCTAATTGATCGCAAAAAAATTAATGTGCTGAGGAAATAGCATTTAAATTACACCATACAGTAAATTCAGATTCCTGAAATCCAAAAATTGTTTAAATAAACAGCCAAGAAACTGGTTTCCCTATTCCGAAATATGCTGCCGCTTATTTAAGTTGTAAACAAAACGAACTGTAATGTTAACAATTCGTTTAAGTTTTGATAAAATTTTTAGAACTTAACCGTATAAGACAATAGGCATTAATAATGCATGAGCTAATCTCTCTATTTCTCTAATATATAAAGGTAAAAACACATTACTAGTGTACAATCTACGTAAAATACCAAATACTTTTCAATGTATACGATCAAAATGAGGTTTGAAGTGGCCATAAAAAACTTTAAAATGATTTATAGTGTATTGTATTCTGAGTTATCCAGAGGTCGGAAATCAATTTTTGTTTGTCAATTTTAGGAAAAACACCAAAGTAGTTTTATTTAGTTTTCAACCGATTTGTTAGTTCTTCTAAACATTAATTTTCGAGAGTATGGCTTGTTTTGTAGTATTTTTAGAGTTTCCAAAAATTAATTTGTAGGTTTAGTAACTTGATACAGTTACAAAAAATATACATATATTTTTGGCAATTAGTAACACATTTATCAAAGTTTAAGGAAAAGCCTAAGAGAGCTATAACATATCTACAAATAGTAGTAAAGGTGTCTATAAATTTTCCTAAGGCTTAAAATTTTGTATTTTTATGAGATAGGGGATATAATAACACAACAGAGGCAGTCATGTTTATTTGCTCATATCTCAGAAAGTTATAGGGCGATTGTGCTGCATTTCAATAGAATTTCCTGTGCGACAGACGGATATTTCTCGATCGACCCCTAGTCATAAGCATTCAGAAAATATATACTTAACGAGTTGGGTAATGAACATTTTAGATATTAAAAACGGTATGACAAAGCTATGTATGTCTTTGTCATTACAGGTGAAGGGTACAATTAAGAGACAATGGTTTACGCCAAATTCTACTTACCATTGGATCAAAATATTTTACAGTAATATCATATACTTTATTTGACTGATCAAGATTATCATGCAGACTTTTAAACTCAGTGTGGTTGCAAATACACAAACGACATAACGATGGTGCAGACATAGTAGTTGGATTATTATGATTTAATTACTTCACTAAAAAATAAAACTATGTATATGTATATTTAAAAATTGCACTGTGAAATATTTTCTGGTTTTTGTTTACCTTTTAGTTGGCTTTCAAATTAGGACATTTAGTTGCGCAATTTTTGTTGTAATGGTTAAGTTACAGGGATAACCAGCGTTGCCAGAAGCTTTGTAGAGAAAATCATCACTTAAAGCAAAATATATCATATTTTCAAGAAAAAAATACACATTTTTCTAATTTAAACATTTTATTTCAAACGCAAAAAGAATAACAGTAAAAATTTATTTAGAAAACTGTGTTCTTATTAGATAAGTTATTTAAATCAAAAACTATGTTAAATTCACATGAAAATAAATATACATATTCATATAGCAACTTGTGCAAGGGGGATTGGATTCGCCTTGAACTTGTGAATAAAATCAAATCGACAGATACTCTGTAGTACATTGATATATTCGAATTGCATACCTATCATTCGAAATGTAGAAATGTATAAACAACTTGAATGTTTTAACATAAAAAAACAATCATACATTAAACAATTACATATGTATGAATTGAAGTATTTTAGGAATTATCATTATTATAATACAGAATAGGTTTCATATTTTTAATTATATCTTGATCTATTTATTAATTATAGCATGAACAATCGTTTAACTCTAAGTATTCTTTTGAATATAATATACTCTTAAGTGTTGTTATCTAATCTATTTCTATATTTGGTTTCATTTTAATTTACAACTGAAAATATTCGTTCAACATTTGCAGAAGAAATAGAAAGACATATTAGGGTTTTAACAAATTTTGATAGGGTCGGAAAAGCAAAGATTTTGTTAGCTCGAGTTATTTTTAAGACTTCTGATAAAAATTATCTGTAGTTGTTAAGTGTTCATCAAAGTGGAGAAAACATAGTTCTCTAAGCTCGTGGTCTAAGTTTTAAAAATCATTCTCATCAATTTAATTTGAAAAGTTTTGTATTAAACCTGTTAAAGAAGTTACTTTTCTATTAATTATTTTTGAAGTATCAAGACATGAAAGTTCTTTAAGATGCTTAAGGCTATAATACACAGCATGTTTTTTACATCTGACTTTTAAATTTGTGAGAAATATGTATATTTACATGTCTGTCAAAATTGTACTCTTACCTACCGTTGCCACATGCAAGTGCAAGTGAAAAAAACCAATACACTAACACTTTTTTACTAGAACAACCTCATTTTGGCAACCTGCGACTCAGCTTGCGAAGAAATTTTTAAGCAAGTAAAATTTTTACAGTTACGGCAAGTAAAGTGACAAGCGGAAAAACAGTGTTATCTAATACTGTGTTTTTTATTATCTCACTAATATATCATACAATTGTGGTAAATAATTCAGCTACTTTTTTTAATAAATATGTATATATGTATATAAATAATATTAAGAAAAAATATAAATATTCATTTAAAATGTAAGTTTTAATATAAATATCAATTTTTAATAAAAAAAAATTATATTAAAAAGTTAAATGTCTAAAGGTAACGTTCAATAGTGGCTATTGACAACACTTAATTACCAATTGAAGCAGCGCCATTTGTTGTAAATTTGTTTGAAGTTTATTTGTTGACAACATTTTAAAAATGAACTTGCACTGTGTTGTGTAGCCACTCAAAAAATTGTTGTGTGTTTTTGGCATTTCTCCTGATTTTCGTTAGTAATACGTATACACTACTTGCAAGTAAACACTTGCTTGTGGCAACGTAGGGTTACAGGCAACAGTCGCCGACTGCTTTGCAGCAGCAGAGATTTCTGCCAACGGCTGATGTCACATGTTTTGACAGAAGAAAATACAGCGCGCTCTAATTGAAATAATCAAAGTGTTTAGTTTGTGTCAAAGTCATCTTGTGTTATCAGCATCTACTTTCAGAATTCTACGTATATTAAAAAGTATAAAAAATAAAAAAAAAATCCTCGGACCAATTATCACTAGTTTAAAAAATCTTTGTTTAAAAAAGTATATATACAAAAATACAGAAAAAATGCCAAAAATTTAACTTTTTTTTGCCCATATCATTTTCAGTCTCAGCTCGGATTAATAGAACATTTAAAAAGTATAATAAAAATTAAAAAAAAGTTTCTTTTAGGTCACCCATAAGCTTTCCAGTCTTACCATATATCCATAGTCACTATTTTTGAATTCTAGCTTCAAAAACGTAGAAAATACAAAAAGTACCATATGAATTCAAACAAGTAACAGAGCTATATTCGGCCGTGCCGAATCTTATATACCCTTCACAACGTGTAGTCATGCAATAACAATTGTTTGTATCACCATTCATCTCATATAAAATACGTACGTATGTATATACTGGTTAGAATAAATGTGGCATCGAATCCCAGCTGAGTCAAAAAAACTTTATTTTATTTAATATATTATTTATATTTTATTATTTTTTTTATATTTTTTTTATATTTTTTTTAATTTTTTTAAAAATTTTTATTTTAATTTTAATATATTTTTTTTTGTATTTGTTTTTTTGGTATGTTTCTTAAATGTATGTATGTATGTATGTACAACGTACATACGTTGTTGTTGTAATTGTGTAAAAAAACGAGGTGGTCATGGTTTTTGCTCATATCTCAGAAAGTTATGGGGCGATTGTGCTGAATTTCAATAGCGATTCATTCCTGGATATTTCCAAGAGATTGATACCATGTACAGATCTGAGGAACATATAGTTGCTTCTAAAAGTTGATTTCAACCAACACATGGACAGACGGGCAGACGGTCAGGGCTTAATCGACTCCTCTATTCATAAGCTTTCAGAAAATATGTCAGAAATGAAAATTGTAGAAATTACAAACGGAATGACAAAGCTATATATACTCTTGTGCACCACAGGTGAAGGGTATAAAAAGTACCTTTTTGATCGAACATAACATTTAATCTCACCACGAATCTGTAGTCAATAATTTTAAAAATCTTAAATTATAAACGTCAAACATACAAAAAATATTATAAAAATATGAAAAAGTATATTTTTAGTCGCCCACTAATTTTGAAATTCTGGATTCATAAACGTAGAAAATCAAAAAATACCATACAAATTCAAAAAAGTAACAAAAGAATCAAAAAAGTAAATTTTTGGTCGCCTATAACAGTGGAGTGTCTTTGTAATTCTAACTTCATAAACATTGAAAATTCAACAAGTACCCTTTTTGGATGCCCGTAACATTTTCATCCTAATCTGGAATCAATAATCCATTATTTCACAATTCTAAACGTAGTAAATAAAAAAGTACCATGAAAATGCGAGTGTCTATAACATTTTCAGCCTCAGCTCGGATCAATATTTTCTAATTTCGTAATTTTAGCTTCATAAATAAAATATTTACCATAAAAAAGAAACTTTTCTGGGTACCAAAGTACCAAATTATAAAAAAAGGCCAGATACCTTTCAGTTTATTTTTTAAGTAGATCAGACCCAATTCAGATGATAGTTTAAATCGTGGACTTTATTTTAATTCTCTTTCAAAGACCCAAGGTATATTAACTTTAGGTAGACGCACCATGTATTTTGTTGCTACAAAAAACTTTCTAAATGTCAAATCAAAACCTTAAACAGCTGATAAAAGTAGTAGCAAAATGTTGTAAATAAAAAATATTTATGATACATAGACATCTAGTAAAAAACAATTGGGTGATTCACAAGGTGTCTTATCATGTCATATTGTCCTAAAATTTTACAATGGTTTAAAAATGTTGTTGTTGCTTTTCAAACAAAAAGTGGCCGACTTCCTAAACGCAAGTTGCAATGCATATTTACAATGCATACACTTCGTAAACGCATATGTAAACTTTCTAGCAATGTCCAATGTTCCTAATCGTTTGGTAACTCATTTTACTAAGTCTCAGCTGTCAAAATCGCGCATCATTTTTATTTTGTATGCAAACATTTGAGCTGCAATGGCTGAGTTAGTATTTTCTTTGTTTATTTTTGATAAATTATTTATAATTGATAGAGTTTATTTAAATCACAGACTAATAATTTAAATAATTAAACACTTTATATTGCAGAGACAAAAAGTGGATCCATGAGCGTTCCTAAATGCCGATTAAATGCAAAAAAAATCTCTGCAACGCAAGGTTGCATTTAAGACATGTTTAGCATTGCATACGCATTTTTTTAAATTATGAATTGCAACTTGCGTTTAGGAAGTCGGCCAGTGTCTTATAATAATAGAACTTTGTACGCTATGTTTATTGTGCTGTCGTATTTAGTAAGCAGAGACCTGTGCTGAAGGCTAAGCCAAGCCGCAACAGTTTTTGTAAGCTGTCGCCGTTCATTGTATAATTTTATCGGGCCGACATCCAAATTTGAGCGCAGTTGCTAATTTTTGATAACAAATCACTGGTGGCGTCAAATAAGATCGGCTAAGGACTCTGCTGTTTTTGTTTATCAAACAAAATTTAGTTTATTTGTAATTTATTTACTTGAGTTTGCCATTACAACATCTAAAATGTACTTTTCGCACAAACTGGCTATTATTTTGTTTTTTATACCCTTCACCTGTGGTGCACAAGGGTATATATAGCTTTGTCATTCCGTTTGTAATTTCTACAATTTTCATTTCCGACCCCATAAAGTATATACAGTGAACCAACAAAGTTTAAGTACATTTTGTAATATCTTAATAATGATATAAACCACTATATATTTGTTAGTAAAATCACTTATATTTGCCTTATTTGTTTTCAAGGGGTACTTTGTTTTCATAATAAAATCTGTTTTGTTACCGTTGCTTCGCGAGAATAAAGTTATTTATAAAAAATGAGATAAAAGTGAGATCTCAAATGACGCCAAAAAATTTACGTACATCACTAGCTCATATAACATTTGAGTTATTGTTTTTGGAAAGTAACGGTTTTTATAATTTTTTTTCTTAAATAATGAGTGTAACAATGTATTTTACAGAATTTATTGATAATAGTTTTCTTCATTGTGAGCAGACGTTACTACAAAGCTGACGAAATGGGTAAAGGCAAAGAAATAACAATTAAAGTTAGAAAATTAATAATAAAATTGCATTTGAAAAAAAAAATCATTGCGTGAAATTGGAAGTACAATAGGAAAAAGTCATTCCACTGTATAAGGCACTATTAAATTATATTTTAAAAATGGAAACTTGCAGAAAAAACCACGATCTGGCCGTCCAAAAAAACTTTCAATACGAGAATAACGCCAAATTATAAAGACAGTTAAAGCTGATCCCAAAAGATCGGCTCCAAAATTCGAGAGGAACTATTGCAAAGCTCAAGCACTAGCGTGCACCCACAAACTATTAGAAATGTACTACATAGAGCTGGTTACAATGCCCGAATCCCTCGTAGAAAGCGCCTTATATCACCTGTCAACAAAAAAAGAGGCTGAATTTCACAAAGGAGTATTTAAATAAGCCAGATTCTTTTTGGGACAGTGTATTGTTCAGTGATGAGTCAAAATATAATATTTTTGGACCGGATGGTGCTAATAAAATATGGAGAAAGCCCAAAGAGGAAATGCGTTTAAAAAATTTAATTCCAACTGTCAAGCACGGTGGAGGTAATGTAATGGTGTGGGGGTGTATGGCAACGGCTGGCGCGGGAAAATTGGTTTTTATTGAAAGCACAATGGACAAACATTTGTACCTAAACGTTCTACAGGAAAATCTTAAACAAAGTGCGTTGCAATTGGGGTTAGAAGAAAGTGCATTCCTCTTTCAACATGATAATGACCCCAAACACACTTCGTATTTGGTAAAGAAATGGCTTTTATACAATTGCAAGCAACTAAATACACCCCCACAATCACCGGATCTTAATCCTATCGAACATTTTTGGGATTTACTAGAAAAAAGGATTCGAAAACATACAATAACTTCAAAGGAATCGCTTAAAAACGCGATATCAACTGAATGGAGAAAAATAACTGAAATTGATACTGAACGGCTAGTGCGAAGCATGCCTCGACGTCTACAAGCGGTAATTGATGCAGGTGGAGGACCTACCAAATATTAATTTAATTTAAAATTTTTTTTTTGCTTTTTTTTTAATTATTTTTATTTAGTGTACGTAAACTTTTTTTATGTGAATTAACGATGTTGTGGTATTTTATGTTATTGTATTATAAACCTTACCTCATGTTTAAAAGAAAAGTCTGATTTTATGTTCCTTATTATGCGTATAAATAATATATATAAGCTTAAATATATCTGAATTTAAAACAAAATGTATTTCGCGCGTTTTCTAGTGTTGGATGGCCGTATTTTATATGAGATGAATGGTGATAGAAACAATTGTTATTGCATGACTAAACGTTGTGAAGGGTATATAAGATTCGGTACGGCCGAATATAGCACTGTTACTTGTTTTTGGCATTATGAAAGAAAATATTTATTTTTATAATTGTTTTACATCAGCTGATTTAAATTCAAAATAGCACACTTAATTATGAGGGGTTGTTCACAATAGTCTTAATTTTTCATGCTATTATTATAGGACATATGACTTTATGACACTACTGTGAATCCCCCAAATGTATGTAAACGAACAAAGAAAGGTAAACAAATTTTGATATTTGGGAAGAGAAATGCATAAACAAAACAATGATCAGCTGTGGACTTAAGTCTACCTTGCAAAGAACGAACCAAAATCTCTTCATTTATTCGATGATTTTTTTTTTTTTGAATTTTGTTTGTTTTTAATTGGTTAATCTTAACTTGCTCTCTCGTAATGGCCGTAACTTAACTAGAGATTAGTCGATAACAGAACAGAAACATAAATGAACAACAAACCACACATGCGGATTTTCAATTGAACAGAAACAAAACAGATGATTCGTAACTGCACAGAACGTACAAACTAATTAATTTATGATTTGTCAACAGTAGCAGTGGCAATGCATGTATTTAAAAAAGCAAAATTAAATACATAAATTTCAAGAAACATAATGGCTGATCTTTCTAAAGAAGAAATATGAAAATAAACATAGAGATATTATTTTATTTATTATAAATATTAATATCTTTTCGTCTTGATAATTTTACACAAACTGACAAACATAGAAAAATGTTGAACATATAAAAAATAACTGCTATGAATAGGAATTTATATTGAAACTAAAAAAAACCTTTAAGTATTAAATTTCGATTACTCCAATGGAGGTTCTATTGTACTAGCACTAGACAATTATTTGGCTTGTCAAAAGACAATACTGCCATCACCAATTATTTTTCCAGAGCCTCCTCCAGCAACTACCAAACGACCTATACCTTCGTATAGGAAGCTGGAATTTCCGTATTCGATTCCTTATCTAAAAATATGCACGTAGTTAATTGATAGTCCGAGTAACTGTACCTTTGTACAGTTAACCGACGCCACGCAATTAACCAGTGCGAGAGTGAGACGTGAAACTCTCGAAGCCAGATAAAAAGGACGGCCTGATTGCCCTTAAGAGATAATGACAATGACGCGCGAGCTCTTGACCCGACCAGAGCTGAATCACGACTGAAACCTTTAAGTATTTCTAACAGCCAATTTACATGATGAATTTTATGACGTCCAATTTTTTTAATTCCCTTTTGAAGTTGTTACCAAAAACTACTCAAATTTATACGATGTTTTTTTTTACTTCTAATTTGTATTGAAGACTATTAAATTTATATTTTTATTTTCTTTATTTTGAATGTCGAAAAGTCTAATTACTGTTTAACTTTTTTTATCAGTCAAAAAGCACAATCCAGTGGATGAGAATATAAAAATAAAACGTAACAGAGAGAACAGAAAAAAGTGTAAAGCGAATTGTCAAAAAAAAACTATGAAAACAGAAACCGTGTCTATTTTTCTACCCCCCTTTCTTCTCTACACCGCTTGCTCCGAAACAAAAAATGACGTCCAAAATTGGACGTCACAAAATTTATCATGTAAACCTACTGTAACAAAATTGTTGACCTAACTGAACTGGCTGTTGAAGCGTTAGATCTAAATGATGCTGAAAATATAGAAATAATTTTTAATATGCTAGAATGCTATAAAAATACAAATAGTTTACCGAATAAAAGAAGGCAAAAGGAGTGGGTAAAACTATGGAGGTTAGAGCAAGAGTTTCGTGTTTTTTTTTTATGAATGAGCTTTCATTGGATATATCATCTTTTTTTTAGCAAACTCCATAAAATATCAGTCTGGCAACACCGGTCATACAAATCATGACAAGAAAACAAGAGAACGAAAGATGTAAAAGAGAAATGTCAAATTTGTCCCCTCAAATTCACAAAACGTGCAACAAGTTCTACACCCAACGCCGCCCTCTCACTAAAACGCCTTTCTCATTAGGCAAGTCACTTGCGCAAGTGTTGTGTTTATAGGCAAAAGGGGTAAGGTCGGGTTAAGAGGAAGAAACTTGCTCATTTTTGAGTACACACTTGCCTGTACTCGGCAAGTACGAGCAAGTTTTTGTTGAGAAACCAAAAACAAAAGAGTAATAAAAACAAACAAGAGTGCTATATTCGGCCATGCCGAATCTTATATACCCTTCACAACGTGTAGTCATGCAATAACAGTTGCTTGTATCACCATTCATCCCATATGAAATACGTACACGTATGTATGTTAAAAAAACGAAAAAAAAAAAAATTTAAAAAAAAATTTAAAAAAAAATTAAAAAAAAAAATTTAAAAAAAAAATTTAAAAAAAAAATTATTATATATATAATATACATATATAAAACAAAAAAAAAATTAAAAAAAAAAATTAATATATAAATAATATATTAAATAAAAAATAAATAAAAAAAAAATTAAAAAAAAATTTTTAAAAAAATAAAAAAAAATTTTTTTTGCCTCAGTTGGGATTCGATGCCACGTTTTCTCTAACCAGTATACACGTTTGTATGTATGTATGTTGTTGTTGTAATGTTGTTTTTGTGAAAAAAAATCGAGGTGGTCGTGGGTTTTTGCTCATATCTCAGTTGTTTATGTACCGATGTTTCTGATTTTTAATACCGATCTACTCCCGAATATTTCTGATATTTTAATACCTTACCCGGGTCCAACCTATGTCGGGGGGCTTCAAAAAGTTGATTTCAACATACACACGGACAGACGGTCAGACGGACAGACTGACAGGGCTTAATCGACTCCCCTATTCATAAGCTTTCAGAAAATATATACTTTATGGGGTCGGAAATGAAAATTGTAGAAATTTCACACGGAATGACAAACCTATATATACCCTTTTTCACTGTGTTAAGGGTATAATAATAAAATATAAATAATGTATTAAATAAAATAAATAAAATTTTTTTTGGCTCAGCTGGGATTCGATGCCACATTTATTCTAACCAGTATATACATATGTACGTATTTTATATGGGATGAATGGTGATACAAACTACTGTTATTGCATGACTACACGTTGTGAAGGGTATATAAGATTCGGCACGGCCGAATATAGCACTGTTACTTGTTAATGTTGTATTTGTTGTAGAATTACCACCACCTGATAAATAAATTCGCCTTGGGTCTATCGGTTACAATTTTGTCTGTGAAATGCGAAAGGCTCAATTCTTTTACGAGAATTCAAGTTGGTACTTTTCGGCAAAGCTTCACATGTAATGAAGGATCGTCTCATATGCGTTGAGTTAAAATAAAAGACTTGTTTGTTTCGAATGTAAACTGAATCTGTTTATGAAATTGTACTGGTATTTATACATGTTTATTATCTTTTTAAATATTTAGGGTTGATGCTTGTTTGCACACGACTCTTGGGTCATTTTATAGTTTGTTCTATGTTTTAATGTATGAATAATATAATTTTACAAGTACCTGAAATGTGTTATAAGTACATTTCCAAGAAGTGATAAAAAGAATGTTGTTAGTCTTGAGTGGGTTAACATGAAATGTGTTTTAAATACATTTAAAAAAAGTGATAAAAAGAGTATTGTGCAGTGCGTACTGAAAAAGTATTCGTTTAGGAAATAAGTGTTTTGGTACTGTTCTTTTCAAAGGGTAATCTGTGTGTGGATAAAACCACCTTAGGCCCCTTTCGCATTAGGCAACTATAATTGCGCAAGTATAATTTTATTATACCCTTCACACAGTGAAAAAGGGTATATATAGGTTTGTCATTCCGTGTGAAATTTCTACAATTTTCATTTCCGACCCCATAAAGTATATATTTTCTGAAAGCTTATGAATAGGGGAGTCGATTAAGCCCTGTCAGTCTGTCCGTCTGACCGTCTGTCTGTGTGTATGTTGAAATCAACTTTTTGAAGCCCCCCGACATCGCTTGGACCCGGGTGAGGTATTAAAATATCAGAAATATTCGGGAGTAGATTGGTATTGAAAATCAGAAACATCGGTACATAAACAACTGAGATATGAGCAAGAACCCACGACCACCTCGATTTTTTTTTCACAAAAACAACATTACAACAACAACATATATACATACAAACGTGTATACTGGTTATAGAAAACGTGGCATCGAATCCCAGCTGAGGCAAAAAAATTTTTTTTTTATATTTTTTTTTTAATTTTTTTTTATATTTTTTTTTAATTTTTATTTAATATATTATTTATATTTTTATTATTATTTTTTTTTTAATATTTTTTAATTTTTTTTTTTGATTTTTTTTATTTTTTTTTTGTTTTATATTATATATATTTTAATTATTTAAAAAAAAAAATTTTTTTTAAATTTTTTTTTTTAATTTTTTTTTTAATTTTTTTTTTATTTTTTTTATTGCATGACTACACGTTGTGAAGGGTATATAAGATTCGGCACGGCCGAATATAGCGCTCTTACTTGTTTTTATTTATTTTCTTTTGAATTTGCTTTTATGTTCACATTGAGCAACTTGGTTGCTCAATTTCTTCCAATTTCTCATCATTTTTAAATATTTGATTCACTTATAAACAAATAAAATTTTCACACACACAAAATTACACAACACACCGAAGAAGAAATAAAAGACAATGTCAAAAACAAATAAATATTTTAAGACAAGAATGACAACAGAAGCAGAATTGCCAAGTACTAGCAAGTCTGTACTCAAGTCTCGGCAATTCTTTCCCCTTCACACCGACCTTTCCTCACACACCAACAAACACAAGAATTGCGCAATTATAGTTGCCTCATGCGAAAGGGGCCTTTTACCCGACTAAAAACCATTTGTTTAAGTCTTGGCTATGGCGCCACTACCTTAGGAAGTGGTGAATTTATTTTGGTCCTTTTTTAATAAAGATGCCACTCTTTTGAAACAGTTGTGGCGTATTAAAGTTGGGCCAATCAGTAACTTATATTCATTTTTACCTAAAACCTCGTTCATTTTTATTTAAAAACCCTTATTGAATTATATTGTCGTTTGTAAAAAAATTATCAAGGTTATGAACAGCATATTCGTTAGTGCAAACAACACAATTTTTATTATAACTGACGACAAATTTGACTATTGTCGGTTCGTTAAGTCAGTAAATCGCACCAAAGGCTTCGTTAGCATGATTAGCGAGATATGTAAATAAATTTTACTATTACTTTTCTTTTAACAAAGAACATTTTTTGTAAGTGCTTTGTATTTATATGTAATAATTAAATACATACAAATTTTATTTCAACAATTAAATATTTAAATTTAAGCTAAAACATTTAAGTACAAGAAAAACAATAACAATTGATGAATTTACAAGATGCGCTAGCTGTCATATTGACATAATTTTTAAACATTTTATAAAAGTTTAAAATTTTTGCAACAATTGTACATGGTACAATTATTATCCTATATGTATTTTAAAAATGAAGACATATATGTAGGTAGGTCCATCGGAAAATAGGAATTTTTGTGAATTTGAAAAGTATATGTATTTGGTGAAGATTATTTAAGATTTTCCATTGCCAAAATAGCATTTAAACCTGTTTTTTATCCAAGTATATTTTTTTAAAAACTATATGGTATAGGAAATTTAAAGGATAATTGATTTTATTGCTTTTGCTATTTTATTAATTTTAAAATAATTTAATGCCGCTTTCTAATACAAATTAGATAACAACTTCATTTGATACTAAATTAACGTCTACTTTTGTTATAATTGGTTTGTTTACTCTACCCTCAGCCCATTCTTTGGGATGTGCCTTCTTTCGATGATGATGCATATTCGCGTTGACCTTAAATGTCTTTGGACAATGAGGACACTGGTATAAATCTTCTCCCGTATGAGTTGCCATATGTTCGCGTAATACAATAGCAACTTTAAAACCCTTGTTACAAATGGTACATTTAAATTTACGCTCTGCCTGATGAACATATTTCTTGTGACTACGTAATGCAGTTTCAGTTGGCGCAATTTTACCGCATTCACTGCATACATAAACGGTAGAGCCATCGTGATGTGCCACTTTCTTGTGCCGTTTCAGACTAGATCGGGAATTCAGTTCAGCATTACACTGATCGCAGGGCCATTTTCGTTTCTTAATACCCGCATGTTCGAGTATATGTTGTTTAAGAGCATAAACACCATGTATCGTTTTCCCACATTGATCACATACGCGATCAACGTTGTGTACCATGCGTTCGTGAATTTTGCGGCGTTGTTCTGTCGAAAACCCTTTGCCACATTCGCTGCATTTAAAGTCTTTGCCGGTGTCATGTGTTTCCATGTGTGTTTTGAGAGTACATTTTTTGGCAAATCGTTTCTGACATATCGTACATTCGAAGGGACGCTCCTGACCTTCAGCTGTATGTTTTTCATGCATATGTTTGTTTAAATTTCGACTATTCGTCGAAACTTTGTTACAAATTTTACATTTAAACGTATCAGGGTCTATATGGTAGCGTATGTGCTCGACTATGTCAAAACGATGTTTCAACTTTCGTTGACAACAAGAAACATAACACTTCTGCCTAGGATGCTCTATGCTGAAATGCTTTCTTAGTAGGGTTAGATTAATAAAATATTGGTTGCAAATTTCACACTCCAATTCTTGTTTCCATTCGGCGATAAATGCATCAATTTCTTGAGTTTTCTGCTTACCCGACTTTTGTTTGTCATTGGACGAAACGAATGCATCCGGATCAGCTTGATGTTGATTATATTCGCTATCATTATCGTCGTTATCGGGATCATAGTCATCATCGGAGGATACATTAGAATCATGTACATTATTTTCCGACTTTAGATTAATATTAGTGTTTTCACAACCCAGGGTTTCTTCTTCTTCTATTTCAGCTTTGACTGAATTTTTTGTTCTTGTTTTGCGTTTTGTTACAGAAGTACTGTCTTTGTTGTTTTTACCTCTTAGCTTTCTAGAGCCTTTTACAGAGATATCGCCGTTTTCCGCATTTAAGTCTTTTTTCGGTTTCCTTCCCCGTTTTTTTCGTGTGCTTTTGGGAAAAAATTCTGCACAGATCAACGGCTTTTCATCATCTGTCGAAAAGGGATTTCCATTTTTAGCATCGTTCTCATCTAAATCAGGTAGAAATATTTCATTCTTTTCCTCAACGTTTACGCACACATTATTGAAAACGTCCTGATACATTTTCTCTTCCCCGGTACTTTGTGAATTAATAATAGTTTGCGTCCCTGCCATTAGGCCATCTTCAAGTTTAATATTACTGACAATGTTCTTATATTCTTGTTCATAATTTGATTGAGCAATCAGTACTGACTGTTGAAAGCTGTGAAAATCATTAATATGTTGCCAGCACTTCATGCAGATAACCATAGACAGTTGTGGATATTGCTGGCAGTTTAGAAACTAAAAAAATATTTACTAAAATTTATATCGCTCGATATACAATTACACGTACCATAGGATCAAAATATTTTACTGTAATTTCGTAGACTTCATTTCCTTGGCCCAGTTCATCAAATAAACTTTTACTTTCGGTATATGCACGAATACATAAACGACATAAATATGTTGTGGACATTTTTATTAACGTTTTATTATTATATTACACAAAATTATTTTGCAAATTGTATATATTTTTTCGTATTATGTCTATTGTTTTGGGGTTATCCACCATAGAATGATGACTTTAATGTTCTGTTTACGAATATTAGAGAAAAAAACATAAAAAATATGATGTCTAAGTGCTGTCAATTTTAACGAAATATATGGCAGACTACTTCAACAAGTTTCAAAATATATAATATAGATTAAACACAAGAGTGCTAAATTCGGCCGTGCCGAATCTGAAAATTCTCTTCACCGTTATGTACATAGGTATAATCCACATCGTAGCCTTACCTATATTTCATGTTATACGACATTTTTCTTTATTTCCGCCGCCATCGGAATTTTTTTTTACATATGAAGTAAACTGTATTGTACTAGTAAAGCCCTTTCATTTGATACCAATATTGATAGGGTTAAGAAAAAAATGTTTCGGCATATTGTTTGTGACGCCATTTGGATTTTACATTTTTTATTAATTTATTGTATTCTACAGGTCAAGTCCTTTCATTTGATACCAATATTGTGGGTGTTGTAGGAGTTACATTTTAAAATACCAGATTTGACCCATATAAAAATTTATTGTCCGATATTTTGTAGTGGCGGCCAACATGAATTTTAATTATTATATTGCGCTAGTTATGTCCTTTCAGATGATACCAATATTGACTCTCTCGGTTGTCTAGAAGCGGAAAAAAAATGGATTTTAGTTTGTAAATTTTTGAATATAATTTATTTTTTTTTAATTACAGGTTTAGGGAACTTGATTACCTAATTAGCAAAAATAAAAACAACAAAAATAAACGCCCTCGTCTAGATGATTTCATACCTTTACCGGAAATCGCCGCAAATGAACAAAACCTCCCTCGTTATCTCATTGCATCAGCTATTCCTACCTACCTACAATGTTTTTCAAGTGGAACGTGGGCTTGACTTTATTAGCAAAAATCGTTTGGAAGTCACTGAAATGAAAAGTGGTGATCTTCTAATCAAGGTTCCGAACAACTAAGTAGCAGAACAGTACCTAAAAGCAAATTATATAGATTGTATACCCATCAAGATAAATTTTCATATTTCATATATTTTCAAGAAAAATTGTGAATATTCCAGAAGATGAATTGCTTGATTCCCTCAAAACACAAAAGGTAACAGAAATTTGCAAAATAAAAAAGCTAGATGACAATAAAGTTGTAGCAACGGGAGCAGCAATCATAACTTTTGATCTTATTTATCGCCCCGAAACCCTAAAACTTGGATGGGAGAGTCTTCGTAGAAGAGTACATTCCAAACCTAATGAAATGCCAAAACTGTCAGAAGCTAGGCCATACTAAGAAACATTACCGCAATGTAGAAATCTGCAAAGAATGTGGAACACCAACTCCTCACACTTCATGCACTAGAAAATTCTGCTTTAATTGCCAACTCGAGACCTACACATCATATGACCCAGATTGTCCCACGTTTTGGGAAACATAAATACGTAAACTACTTAAGAATTTCCAGAAGATGCACAAATCGTGGGAGGCTTACAACAACAATCCTAAATTAAACACCCTTAAAACTGTTGCTACAAAAATTAAAAATATACGGACATACGAAAAAATATTAAATGAACAACAAAAAACATACAGAGAATGCTAGTACATCTACAGAAACCGTCTTTTCAAAACAACAAAGATCATACGGTAACAGAATACGCATGGTACAATTATCAGGTAGCCTCACTAAAACAGCTGATTTTTTTCTCTACCTTAAGGTTTAACTTAAATTTCAAATTTTGTTTATGTATGTGTATATATTGTGTACGTATATATTCTACCGCCAAAAAAACACGCACACACATTTGCTTTTTGACATTTAAGTCATCGTTTTCCAACAACAAAATACATGTAGAATTTTGTTGTTGCAGAACTGAGGCTACCCGATGATTGTACCATGAGAGTACGTTACGAAAAACACTAAATTACAAAACAACAAAAACAGCGCGACAACGCAAACTTAGAACAAAATACAACATGTTCAATAGAAACAACAATTAATACTTTTAATAATGAAACTACATCTACCTCTCTAAGCAACAACACCTATAAATGAAGCAGCCACAAAACAAAAAACAACAACGAAAAATTCTGCCCAAGAAAATTAAGTTTTTTTCCCTACGTGTATTACCCTACCAAAACCAAATGAAATAATCAACACAAAAAACAAATCAAAAAGTGACAAAAATGAACGTAAATAAATGATAATGGATAATGGACTCAATATTTTTCTCCTCCAGTGGAATATTCAAGGATTCGTTAATAACAAATACTCATTGGAACTACTCGTAACTACACATAAACCAAATATAATAGCTCTACAGGAGACCCACACAATTGACAAAACCAAACATCTTTGCATTTACCTGGTTACAAAATATTTTAACATATCCAGGACAGCCAATATGCGAAATCTGGGATTGCTTTATTGGTTAAAAACAACATAAACTTCACCAATCATGTAAAATCCAATGATGATCTACTTTTTCAGACTATAACTATAAAACATAATATCGAAATCCATATAACTAATATTAAAAACATCTCACTTCCCAACAACGTCCATCTTATTTTGCTGGGCAATCATAATTCGCATAGTAGCAAGGCATATCTTTAAGGTATATGCAACGGCGAATTGATACAACAAAGCAACTTTTTGAGGGATGTTTCACGTCAAGGCCAATTCGTATATCAGGGATAGAAAAGTTGTTTTTACATATTAAATATAATAAAATTTCATTAAAACGAGGATATACATTTTTTAAACACATTATTAATGGCGCAAAAGCAACAAATATGTATACATAAATCTAGCACATTTATTATCAAAAAAGTACACTCAAGTTAATTGTTTAATACCGAAACCAAAATCACATTTCCTATCCATTATCCATTCCTGCATTAATAAATGAAATCAAGGCGAATTCCACCAATTTTGACAAAAAGTTTCCCAACGTACAACGTACGTGGGAAAATTTTTTAAATTCTCTGAATCCAACAATGGATGTTAGACACCTATGGAACAAAGTAAACAATCTTAGAACTGATAGAATAAACTCTTTCCCAATGATTTGTGTAAACAACACCAACATTTCACATCCTAAACAAATTGCTGACAAATGTGCCGAATTTTGGACATCGATAAGTTCTGACTCTACGCTCGATGCAGACATTGTATCTTCGAAGAGAAATCGTTTTATAGAAAATTTACCACAATACGGAGAACAGCTTAACATCTTAGCAGAGAAAATTTTAATATATGAACTTGAAGATGTATTTAAAACTTTAAAAGCCTCAACCCCAGCTCGAGACAAAATTACATATGTGATGATCAAGAGGGCTCCTACAAACTTAAAACATCGTCTTTGTAAGTTATATAACAATATACAAGCAAACAGACCCTCATGATTGGAAAATTGAAATTTTGGCGCCTATTCCTAAACCTGGTAAGGATCCTGTGCTTTTGGAAGGATACCGCCTCATATCTTTACTACCAGTCCTCTCTAAAATTTTGGAAAAAATTTTAGTCAGAAGGTTCTGGAAATCCACATTAGATAAAATCTCGAAAATTCAACACGCTTTTTTACCAAGACAAAATGTGCATAGCCTATGTCATGAGATGGAAGACACACTTAGATTAAATCTCAGGAAACGTTTACATAGTTTGGTCATATCCGAGGACAGTGAAAAGGCTTTTGATAGAGTCGTTCTCACATACGTAATTTTGGAGATGAATGACTGGGGTGTACCCAAATGTATTCTGGAATTATTGAGGTCATTTCTTATGAACCGCAGAGTTGTCGTCAAAGTGGACGGTTACTTCCCATCAAGTTTACCTTTGGATAATGGTGTCCCTCAAGGTTCACCGCTGTCTGTGGTACTATATACAATTTATGCTAACTCTTTGGCTTTTGTGGTTAGTTCTTCTGTAAAAAATCATCTGCCTTAATATACAAGGTAATCTTACAAACACAAGCTTATTACATATATTTTTTGTTTATTTTTTTCGTCAAAGTCCATACTTAAAAAAAATTTGTTGTGTCAGATTTCATCTATAAGCAAACAGAGTCTCTATGTTGCAGGCACCTAAATATCAGCTGTTTCTCTCTCAATGGCCGTCACTTAACGTTGAATTCTATTTTCTACAGGTTAGTCCGCAACGGCACGGAAAGTAACAGAACTTGTACACATTTTCTATTTAACAGAATGAAGTCAGCTGATTCGGAACGGAACAGAAAGTAAAGACTAATTCTGCCTTAAGAAAAGATGTTGTGCAAGCGCCATAAGCATTAGAAATATGGAAATAAAAATTGTTCATCAAATGAGAATACTGGGGATCTTATTTACGGTAAATTTACTATGGAACATACAAGTTAAACAACTGTCCTCAAAGTTGGGAAAAATAAATATTCTTCTAAAAATAATATGCTCTCGTTCTAAAGGCCCAAATATTACTATTGCTCTAAATATTTGCAAATCGTTGGTAAGTGGTGCTCTGCTTCATGGCATTACAATATACGGTTGGACATAAAAAAAAAACTTTAAAAACTAGATACCGCAATTAACAACTGCTACAGAACAGCATCGGGCTTATTAAGAGCGATTTAGATATGAAGCTCATTACTAAAACTTTGAAAATACTCTGGAAAAATGTGCAGATAATCTGGCATCAAGATCACTTACAATTTCAAAAGACGGCCTCTATGATTTATTTTAGAGGCACACAGAACATCAAAGCCACTGCACAACATCTGCCATTGCACAAATTGTTATATAGACACAACATAATGTTGCCGGAGAAATCTCATGCCACATCAATCGAAAACAACTATGCTATAACTGACTCGAGTTAAAGTTCCTATAATAAAAATAACATCCCCACAATTTTCAAGAAAAGTCTACAGAGTAAAATAACGTACTTTGATCCGGAAATCATAATTTACACAGATAGTTCTTTCCAAGGCGGTATAGCAACTTATGGTGTTGTAGAACAAAAAAGTCCAAGCCATTTTGAAACTATCCTCGAAACACGCTTGCCAAATGATGTCGGTAGTTTTTCGGCTGAACTAGCTGCCATTAAGGCTGCAATTACATATATAACCAGTAAAAACTATAGAGCCCTAATATGAACGGATAGCTTAAGTACAACAAATGCATTAACCAAAAACCACAAAGGAATATATAATCATGTCATCATACCACCCAATCCCCATCAACGAGTGTTAATCTTATGGGTGCCTTCTCATATTGGCATAAGAGGTAATGAATGTGCTGATGCAGCAGCCAAAAAAGCACAAAACCTTTTAAATATTACTGAAGTCACTAATATTCCCAGCGTTATCTTTAACCAATACAAAGCATCACAAAGACGAATTCATTCTTATCCTAAAAAACTAAAATACAACAACAATTTGACAAGAAACGATTGCGTTATGCTAAGTCGTCTGCGTGTTGGCAAAACTAAGTTCAATACTTAACACTACTATAACGGCACAGAACAGGCTAAATGCTCTTTCTGTAACGTTGACCTTTCGATTGAACATATATTAACAGAATGTCAAATTTCCAAAATAGACAAATCCTTGGATAAAATCTTGGACTGCACTACAAACATATATTTACTAGACCCCTGCACAAATGGATTTGTACTTAAAAAGTACATATGATCTAGCAAAGCATGAACACTTACTCGAACTATAATAAAAAACAAGGTACATGTTTTTGAGAACAACAAAATTAGCGAGTAACTATTGGTTGTTACTCGACTTTGTTTTTGCTTGCTAACCACTTGTTCGTTTTTCTCTCTCACTTGACCATTCATAAAACGAACGGTAGAGTATCATGCGACAGCCAAACTTCACTAAGTACTCTCAGTACCACGTGAAGTTTTGCAAATATTAAAAACAAATAATATTGTTCCATGTATTTAATCTTTTTTAACCGTTAAGTTTAATAAAAAAAAAATGGAAATAAATGAGGTATGTTTATAACTTTATTTATTTAGATCATTTGAATTTTTATTTATTTATAAATATTTAAAGTGAAATTTATTTGCAATAATAAACTTTATTTGAAAATAATAATCATGGGAAACATCAATTAAATGTACATTTGTATGTAGATATGTATGTACATGTATTAAAAAATTCTAATTCAAATTATAGAAAAAAGCATTATTTTATTATATTATTTGTACATATATGAAAAATATTTAGGCTAAATTAAACAAAAAATGTTCTAATTATCAATAGTCTAAGAAATAAATTTTTGGGTAATTACACAAATTTCAGCATTGCTGTGTAATACTACAAGTACCACATGAAGTGAACATAATTTTATAGGTACTTCTTTTTCATTGTACCCATTTTTATATGTTCCTTTTTTTCGGAACATATTTCATCTACGGCTTCTGCATGTTAGTATTTATAAAAACAACAATCACTTATCTTCACTGTTTGAGCGTTAAGCAAGAGAGCAAATAAATACTATATTCGACAGCGAGTTTCACATGTAAAGAAAAAAGTTAGTAGTATATTTGTGGGCTTTCTGGGACACCAAATTCATCCTTATGGAGATTGCATGAGGATGAATTTTTGTTTTAAATTTTCATCCCAATGGTAATTTCCATAAGGCTGATTTTTAATTTTTGGTTGATATGCATTTTGTTATTGGTTTGTTTGTCTCAAGTTTCAATTAAAATTTTTTTATTGTCTGCAATTTACTCATACGGATGATTTTTTTGTTGTTAAAAATTTTTTTAAAATTGTGTTGTTAAAATTTTTTTTAAATTGTAATATGAGAAAATGCAAAGGTAAATTATTATTTGTAAATACATATATAAATACTTACATATATAAATATGTGTATACAAACTTACATGTTTTAGAAAATGTATGTGCAAAATTGTTTAAATAAGAATGTTAAGAGATGAATTTTCACAGATGAATAATTTAAGAGAAAATAATTTTTATTGAATGTAATTATAGTTTTCCATAAAGATGAATTTTATTTTTTTAAAGATGAATAATTAAAGAGAAAATGATCGTTTGAGTGATTTTTATTAAAACAGTAAAGAGGGATTGAATAAAAAAATATATGGAAATAAACTCAAGATATACTAAACCAACATTCTTAATTGATACAAAAATATATTAAAAAGTTACATGAGTATTTACATTCCTAATACTCAACCTATTTTTTAATTAGGTACCATTAAAAATTCCAAGAATGTATTAAAATGTCTTTAAAATTAAATTATTAATTGTTAAAAAGTTTGTTGTTAAAAATTTTTTTAAAATTGTGTTGTTAAAATTTTTTTTAAATTGTAATATGAGAAAATGCAAAGGTAAATTATTATTTGTAAATACATATATAAATACTTACATATATAAATATGTGTATACAAACTTACATGTTTTAGAAAATGTATGTGCAAAATTGTTTAAATAAGAATGTTAAGAGATGAATTTTCACAGATGAATAATTTAAGAGAAAATAATTTTTATTGAATGTAATTATAGTTTTCCATAAAGATGAATTTTATTTTTTTAAAGATGAATAATTAAAGAGAAAATGATCGTTTGAGTGATTTTTATTAAAACAGTAAAGAGGGATTGAATAAAAAAATATATGGAAATAAACTCAAGATATACTTATATATAAAAGAACGATAATGATAATATTTTTCCTCATTAGTCTAATCAATACTTAAAAGTATGCTTAATAAAATGGTAAGAAATCGCATCATATTTAGAAGTTTTTTCTAATTTTATTTAAAATATTTTAGATGTATGATCAAATAATAAATATTGCCCAAGGTTTAATACCTCAGTATACAAAAATTGATGATATCCCCCTACATCAACCATATAAAGTCCTAAGGTTTGAGTGGAAGGAATCACAATATGGATCAAAAGTCATAGCATATTTGGATAATAATAAATGGTTTTATCTTCCTCAAAGAATTACAAAATTTTTAAAAAAAGAAGATCCATACTTATCTGAAATGAATGATAAAGTGTGGACAATTATTTACAAAGGTCGACAATCAGCAAATGGTTTAGCAGTATTTGAATTAAACTACAATTAAGAATTTAAATGTTAAAAACCTCTACCATAAAGTAAATAAATAAAAATACATTTTTTTAATTTAAAAATATTAAATCATTTGTTTTATTCTTTGTTTCTTAAAAATCTAAACTTAAGGCTAATAAGATTTGGTCACCATCCTCATCCATATATTGCTCATATGATGGTGGTGCAGCTGATAATGTTGTTGAATCTAAACTTAAGGCTAATAAGATTTGGTCACCATCCTCATCCATATATTGCTCATATGATGATGACACTGCAGTTGATGATGTTGTTGATTGTTCTGCTGTTGATGTGGATGATGTTGTTGGTAGCCATCCTGATATTGCAGTTGATGATGTTGTTGATTGTTCTGCTGTTGATGTGGGTGATGTTGTTGGTAGCCATCCTGATATATCTGTTATATATGAGGATGGTTTTATTTTTTTGTAACTTTTAGCCTTTTTAAAGGCAAAATTATGAAAATTTAAAAAATGTCTTTTTTTGTTTGCGACATTTAAAAAAGAAACATAGCGACAAAACTCGCACTTTAACTTTGAGTCCATTTTTCTAAATTAAAAATTATTTTCAAAATATTTATTGAGAAAGCCTCATAATTTTAAACAAAGCATATTTTGAAATATAATCCCAGGAAGTCGTTGAATTTAATTTTAAAATTGCCTTTGATTTTAGCATACATACATATATAATATTGTATAAGAATTTTATGTATATATATTAGAACACCTCATATTTTTCGAACAATTTGATTTGAGTTCAAAAATGATAAACCAAGCATATTTTGAAATAGAATCCGATAAAAACGCCACTTTAATTTCAGGTAAATTTAACTTTGAATTTAACATATATATATGTATATATATATATATATATATATATATATATATATATACATATGTACATACATATATAGACATAAGAATTTTATAATTAGAGTCAACAAACTAAAAAGCATAATTATGTAATAATTTAAAGAACAACAGTACACATTTCAAAATGACCTTGAACAAAGCTAACCAAATATGAATTTAATATTTAAATAAGTAAAAGCAATAGCCAGTGCAATTCATAGTATTGTTCACTAAAGTAATCGGTCAATTTGTCTGTATAAAAATTAAAGATTTTGTGTGTAAATCTAAAACAAATAATATAAACTGTAATTTAAAATTAGGTTAACAAATTGTTAAACTTCTTTAAATAAAATAAGAAAAACTTAAAATAAAAATGGCTTTTGTGTGTTATGAATGTAAAACAATTTTTAGTGATATCGAAAGTCTTAAAAGGCATGAGAGGACTCATGCATCTTGTTCAAAAGGAGTGGTTTCTAAAAAATCTCCATTAGATGTGAAGATAATTAGAAGTGCCTTTAAATCTAGATTGCTAACTCTATCTTATGACAATAAAAAAGAAGAATGCCTCTTACCAGAGCTATTTATGAAAGAGGCTTGCGCACCAATTAAGCAGGAGGTTAATAAATTTTTAAAAATACATAATGCCCTGAAATTTAATATGGAGTTTTATGCCTTGTACGCCAAGCCTAACATGGATACCTTAGAAGACACTCCATTGGAAGTGAAAACCTTCCAAACAAAAATGAAGGAAATTTTCAACATGGAGGAGTTTGATGATCTATTTGAGAGAAAAACTCAAAATATTTTACAGAAAATGGAGGAATTTCAGGAAAAGGACAGTGGTTGGACTCTTATACAACTCATTAAAATTGAAGTCAACTTAAATAAACATCAACCATTAAGAGGAACATCATACATTCCGTTACCGAAAAAATTAACATTAAAAAAGGCCTGCATAAATGTACAAAATAATGATGAATTTTGTTTCAAATGGTGCATAATATCAGCCATTTCAGATTTAAAAACACATGCAGAGCGCACTTTTAATTATAAAGTAAATATCAGTTTTAATATTATAAATATAAATGGTTACAGTTTAAATTTCAACGGATTAAGCTTCCCGCTAAAAATTAAAGATATAAAAATATTTGAAAGCAACAATCATAATATTAGTATAAATGTTTTTGGCTATGATGAAAAAGCAGACTTAGTATTGGGTCCCTATTATAAAACAAAAGCGAAAAAAATTAAGCACATCAACATTCTATTTCTTCAAAAATGTATTGGAGAGGATGTTGTTTCACATTATGTGTGGATTAAAAATATTTCAAGGTTAGTAAAAGTGCATAAAATTACTTTAAATTGCTATTTTTATCTTGTACTACATTTCTTTCTATTTAGTTTATATGTTAAACTTATATATTTATATTCTAATTTTTGCAGACTTATTAAATCTCAACAAACAAGACATCATGAAAGTATTTTTGTATGTGATGATTGTTTACAGTATTTTCATCAAAAAGTGAAACTTCAGAAACACCAGAAGAATTGCACAAAAAGAATATCATACGTCCCAAGCCCAGATAAGTCTGTTTTAGAATTTAACAATTTTAGCAATAAGTTAGACTTACCGTTTGTTATATATGCAGATTCGGAGTGCATATTTGAAAATATTCAAACATGCATTCCGAAAGGGGATATTTCATCAACGACTTTAGTTGATAGACATATTCCATATGCATTTGCTTATTATATAAAATGTAGTTTTAGTAATAGTTTAAACAAATTTTGCAGTTTTAAGGGATTAGAGTCACCAAAATTATTTATAGAAAGTCTGGTGAATGATGTTAAATATTTATATTTAAATTTCATCTCAAAAAGTAAAACAATGACACCCTTAACTGAACTGGAAAAACTTGATTTCGATAGAAATGACATTTGTCATATTTGCTCTAAAATTATTGTAAATGAAGTTAAAGTAAGAGATCACTGTCATTTCAGTGGAAAATATAGGGGGCCAGCACATAACTCATGTAATATCAATTATAAAACTCCAAAGTTTTTCCCCGTTATTTTCCATAACTTTTCATCTTACGATTGTCATTTATTTGTTAAGGAGTTGAACAAAATTGACGATGGTTCAATTAATATTATCCCCTTAAATAAAGAACTCTATATATCGTTATCAAAAACAGTAAAAATTGAAGATAATAACATTGAAATAAGATTTCTTGACTCATATAGATTCATGCCATCCAGTTTAGACAATCTTGTGAAAAATTTAGAAAAAAGAGATTTAAAGACTGTTAAATCTATGTATAATGATGAAAGTAAATTAAATTTACTTATAAGAAAAGGCGTATTTCCTTATAATTATTTAAATTCTATTGAAAAGCTTTTGGAAAATAGTTTACCTAATATTGCAGATTTTTATAATAAGTTAACAGATACACAATGTTCTCTAGAAGATTACACACACGCGAAAGAAGTTTGGAAAACTTTCGATTGCAAAAACTTAGAAGATTATTTAATGTTGTACTTAAAGACGGATGTTTTATTATTAGCAGATGTTTTTGAGAATTTCAGAACAGTTTGTAAAAACATTTATCAATTAGATCCATGTCACTATTACACAGCTCCGGGACTTTCATGGGATGCCATGCTAAAAATAACGGATATTAAATTAGATTTACTTACTGATAAAGACATGATAACATTTATTCAAAGGGGGATTAGGGGAGGAATAGTACAATGTACAAAAAGACATTCAATTGCAAATAATAAATATTTATCAGACTATAATAATGAATTACCTTCTAAATACTTAATGTATTTAGATGCAAACAATTTATATGGTTGGGCAATGTCAGAAGCTCTGCCTGAGGGTAATTTTGAGTGGGTAGAAGATATTAATAATTTTTCTTTGAACTCAATTCCCACTGATTCAAGTGTTGGATATATATTAGAAGTTGATCTGATATATCCAGTTGAAATCCATGACATTCATAATAATCTACCATTCTGTTGTGAAAATAAAAAACCTCCCGAGTCAAAAGAAACAAAATTGATTGTTGATCTACATAATAAATATGAATATATAATTCATTATAAAAATTTGCAGCAATGTTTAAAACATGGTTTAAAGTTAGCCAAAATTCATAGAATATTAAAGTTTCGACAATCCAATTGGTTAAAGAAATATATTTCCTTGAATAACTTTCATAGAACTAATGCGAAAAACTCATTTGAAAAAAATTTTTTTAAATTATTAAACAATGCTGTTTACGGTAAAACAATGGAAAACGTTGATAAACGTAAAGATATTAAAATTGTGAATAAATGGGAAAGTATTGGTAAAAAACTTGGAGCACGTGCCCTCATTGCTAAGCCAGAATTTAATTCTTGTAATATATTTGAAGAAAATATGATCGCGGTTGAATTAAATAGAACTTACTCATACTATAATAAGCCAATTTATTTAGGTTTTACAATTTTAGAACTTTCAAAATGGAAGATGTATGATTTCCATTATGAATATATGATACCTAAATATAAAACTAAAGTTGAACTTAATTATATGGATACAGATTCATTTATATACACAATAGAAACGGATGACTTTTATGAAGACATTAAAAAAGATATTGAAGATAGGTTTGACACATCTGAATATGAGGCTAATAATCAATTTCATATTCCACAAAAAAACAAAAAGGTCTTAGGTATGATGAAAGATGAAAATTTTGGGAAGATAATGAAAGAGTTTGTTGGGTTGAGAGCGAAAATGTATTCGTTTAAAACAGAAAATATGGAAGAAGTTAAAAAAGCTAAGGGTGTCAAAGTGAACGTAACAAAAAAACTAAGTCTTTCTGACTACAAAAATTGCTTATATAATAAAAAAATTTACTATAGAAATATGTATATTTTTAAATCAAAACTACACACTGTATATACATCCCTTATTAACAAGATATCCTTAAGCTATTTAGATAATAAAAGATTTATATGTGTGAATAACATTAATACCCTAGCTTGGGGTCACTATAAAGAAAAATTTATTAATAATGATAGTGATGATTATTATTTAATGGATATAGAATATAATAATGATAAAGATATCTGTAAAATAAATGATAATGAAGTAGAATTTGTAGATCAAAATTATATTATAGAGAGCTTTAATAATGATGATAGTTTAGATAAATTTCTAATGGAAATAGAATATTAAAATATACAAAATTCCATAATAATTGTTGTATATTAATTCTAAATACATTAAACTTTTATGTAAACAAACTATAACTATTGCAATTATTTATTTTAAGAAATTATATTTTTTTATCAATAATAAACAAACTTTATATTTTCAATTATTAAATGTGTTTTATTTTCTAAATATTTTGCCATTGTACATTTTCAGTTTCATAATCTAACTTTTTACGATTTCTAGTTACTCGTGGGGAATACTGATACGGTAAAGTTGATTGCTTCAATTTTGTATGATTTTCTTCCTTTGATAATATTCTAATTTTTGGTGTTCCACTATTTGAAAAATTTTTTAGTCGTTTGCCTACTGAAGATGCAGAAGAAGGATTTATTTTTTGTACTGTTGTATCCATATCAATTTGATCATCGTGATCGTAAGTATAAATATCCTCTGGCAAGTTTATATTACATTGTGTTCCAACACTACTTTGCTTTGATTGCATTGTTTGAGTTTCAATATGCTTTTTGTATGTTTTTCTTGTCTGAGTTTCATTATCACGTAAATTGTTATATTTAGAACTTATGATCTGATTTGATGATTTTTGTTTTTCAATTAAATATTTCGCTAATTCTTGCTTAATATAATACCATTTGTTAATATCTTTTAACGTGTGTGAAGCATATAGTGGTAAAAGCTTTCGATGCAAAAAGGTGGAATCAGAATTTTTGTTTATAAACTTCTCATAAACTGATGGCTGTATAACTATTAGTTTAGATAAATTATTTGACATTTTCCAAAATTTTTCCAATAACTCCACTTAATACTGAAGAAATAATAATTGGTAAGAATCCTCCCTTTTGAATAAGATGTTTCCTCTTTTGTTTCATAGAGGTTTGTGGTGAACAAACTTTTCTAATCGCATTTTTATATGGTTTTAATTTTTCAAAAACTGTTTTGTTTATTTTATGATTTTTTTTAATAACATTGAAAAGTATTTCATGTATAGCTTTAATAGCAACATCATCAACATATTTTAAAATTGCATTACGTAGTTTGGGCTTCGCTTTTTTAAGAACATAAAGAATATGTTTGTTCTCCCTCAACAATTTTAGATTGGAAGTCATTGTTTATATTTGCAAATATTGAACAGTGAGTATTATTGAATATATCAGATCTGAATCTTAATGCGTTGTGTATTTGTTGTGTAAGATCAATTAATAAATAACCATGAGCATGTTGAGTGCATTTATTATATACATCAACCAAAGCTTTTGAATTTTCGGGATATACTTGACGAGCCAAATGATGAAATTGTAACTTATCCCTTGGATTCTTAAACATTACTATATATTTAGAGTTTAAAGAAATATCTCTTGAATAAGCGCCTTTATGGAAAATGTTTTGTGTTACTAAAATTACAGCTAAATTTCTATGATGTGACCCCTTAGTGAAGAGTTCACAAACTTTTTTATTTGACGATTCAAGCATTAAATCATCCAATATTATTAAAGTTGATTCTTTATCATTAGTACTAAAAGTTTCTGGAATTCCTTTAATAAACTGAACATTTTTTATTAATGGTAGTGAATTTTTTTCAGAAAAACACCATACAATTCGATCAATGCCTTTAGATATTAAGTGTTGATTTTCAATCAAATTTTTAATAAATGTAGATTTCCCACAACCTGAAGGACCACACACCATCATTGTAAATGGATATATAAACTGTTGAAACATGTTTACACATTCATACACAACACGTAAATGAATCGAAGCTTTACATTCCTTAAATAAATATGAGTAAACAAACTCTTGTTAATGAACTTCATCGTCAAGCAAGAAAAAACTTTAAACGTCGACGATTTATTCAGAAGGGGATTCTAGATACATGGCAAATAGATTTAGTGGAGATGATTCCATATTCAAAATTTAATAAAGGTTTCAAGTATATGCTTACTGTAATAGATGTATTCTCAAAGTATGCGTATGCTGCACCACTGAAATCTAAAACAGGAACAGAGATTTCAAAAGCATTTAAAAATATTATAAAGTTGAACGAACAAAAATCTCCCAAAAATCTTCATTCTGATCAAGGAACAGAATTTTATAATAAAGACTTTAAAAGTCTAATGAAAAAACTTAATATTAATCATTATCACACTTTTTCAAATATGAAGGCATCTGTAGTTGAGCGTTTTAACAGAACTTTAAAAACTAAAATGTGGAAACAATTCAGTATGCAAGGAAATTATAAGTGGATAAATATATTAGATAAATTATTGCAAGAGTATAATTCATCTTATCACCGTACTATTAAAATGAGACCCAACTCTGTTAACAAGAAAAATGAAAAAAGGCTTCTTAGAACTATATACAATAACTTAAAAATATTTAAAAGAGGAAAATATAAGACAAATGATTTTGTTCGCATAAGCAAATATAAAAATGTTTTTGAGAAAGGATATACACCAAATTGGTCTTCAGAAGTTTTTCAAATAAATAAAAGTTTTGTAACAAATCCAATAACATATCAACTTAAAGATCTTAAGGGAAATATAATAAAAGGTGGATTTTATGAAGAAGAATTATTAAAAACTAAAGTTCCCAACGTTTATTTAGTAGAAAAAGTGTTGAAACGTCGTGGAAAAAAGCTGTTTGTAAAATGGCTAGGTTTCGGAAAGGAACATAATTCATGGATTCATCAAACCGACATAGGCGAATAACCCAATTTTAATCATATATGTATAGCAAACAACGACTAACTTCAATTATTTCTTTTGAAGATGGCTTCAAGTATGGAAGAAAGTGATCTTTATGTTACTTTATTAAGTAATGATTCAACAGATATTTATAAAAACTCTTCAAGCACTTTTACAAATTTGCTAAAGCAATCTTTATACCTAAACGATAAATGGGTAGTTGGATTATCAGATATTTCTTTTTCATTAATGAATAAAACAAAAAAAGAAGATAATGAAAATGTTATAAAACGTAAAAAACGAAATGTGTTAAACCAACCTTTAGATTATGAAATATTAAAAACACCAAATCCGGATGTTAATATTAATCATGAAAGTATTAAATTGAAATTTAAAGAACTTATGAATAAAACAAACGAGCAAACAAAAACAAATTTAGAGAATGGTTATAAAATTTCAAAACGTTTAAATAATGTGGATGATAATATTCTAAAAACTATAACACCATTCGAAGAAAAGAAAGGTGACAATAAAAGAAATTCAAATATAAAAAGAAACGAAAATAAAGGTAGCTCAAATATCAAACAAAATGCTCAAACTATTGATCAAGAGTTTGAAGCTAATAGAAAAGATTCTATTTTATCGTCAAAAAAATATATTTTAGATAAATCTTTAAATGATTTGCCTACCAATATAAACAACTTTATTAATAAAAATGAATCCACTGGAATAGATGAAATCGTATTTATTTACACTGATATAATTAAACCTCGATACGTAGGAAGTAAAAAAACGAAATGTTTAAAAATATTTTCAATATCGACATTAAAAAATTATATTCATTTTAGCCGTATTGAATATTTTCCAATCGAAACTTTTAATATTAATGATATTTCAATAATGATTCGAAATGATGAAGGGAAAGTAATGGAGTTGTTAGAATATATTCCAGTTTATTGCACTTTACACTTTAAAAAGAAACGTATATAATGATTATGTAATAGAAAGATAAATCATTTTTATTACAACCATGGATGTGATGTATACAAATTATTATAATAATCAGTCTGGAAATAACTTACAAAATATTGGTGAAATATATCATACACCAAGAATTATACAGTATGGACGTGGTATTGGATCACTTTTTTCAGCATTATTCTCCCATCTAAAACCTTTATTGAAAACAGGTTTGCATATTTTAAAAAATAAATCATTAGATATTGGAAAAGAAATGTTGGAGGAAATTGGAACAAAACCAGTAAAACAAATTTTATTAAATCAAGGAAGAAAAGTCATGAATGACATTACAGAGGCTGCTATCGACAAGATTAAAACAATGCAAAGAGGCAAAGGGAAGCGTATAAAACTAAAACGTTTAAAACAGAGACCGCAGAATAAATTAAAACGTTGCAGAGGAAAGAACTTTAAAGATATTTTTGGAAATTTGAAATGTCTGGATTTATAGAATGTATGAAAAGTGAATTAGATTTATTTGAAGCTCCTCCAATTCAAACCAGTGTCATTAAAACTGAAGAAATATCCTACAACCCAATAGCTTCTTTGGATAATTCTAGTACTATTGAGTTTGTATCATTAGGAAATGGAGAAACTTATAGAGATCTCAATAGTATTTATCTTAGACTAGTCGTTGAATTTAAAGGAAGCGGAAGTGTTGTTAATAACCTTTTACACTCATTATTTAGAAACTGTATAGTTCATCTAAATAATAAAAATGTATCCCAACCTGACAATAACTATCACTATAGAGCATATATGGAAACATTGTTAAATTATGGAAACGATGCAACATCAACACATCTTGAATCTTGTGGTTGGGCAGTTGATACAAATAAAATTAATTCATTAATTGAGAAAGAAAACCCCGGATTAGATAAAAGAAGAAAATTATTTAAAATTGGAAAAAAAGTAGAGCTTTTTGGAAAACTTCATGTAGATGTGTTTAATCAACAAAAATACTTGCTAAATAATGTTGATATTAAGGTAACGCTAAATTTGGAGAAACCCGAATTCTATATTTTAGAAGGTGGAGATAAAAATGAATGTAATTTAAAAATACACGAAGCTAATTTATACATAAATCATCTTGCTATCAATAATAATATTTTAATGGCACATCACAACGTGTTGCAATCAAAAAATGCAATATATCCATATAAGAGAGTGGAAATAAAAACATTTACTATACATCCTGGAAACCACTCGCTATCTTTAGATAATGTTATACTTGGACAGCTACCTAATTTTGTAATTTTTGGTATGGTATCTAATAAAGCTTATACAGGAGATAGAAAAGAAAATCCATTTAACTTTCAACATTTTAACCTACAAAGATTCAATTTGGTTGTTAATGGAGTGCAATTTCCCGCACAACCAATTGAATTTAACTATAATAATGGCACAATTATAAGCACCCGTGGTTATCAAACACTATTTAAAGGAACTGGAATTCATCATTTTGATAAAGGTCATCAAATAACTAAAGAACTTTTTGATAACGGATATTTTATGCTCGCTTTTGATTTAACACCTGATCATAATAACAACTCTAACTGTGGAAATTTAATAAATCAAGGGACAATTCGCATTGAAGGACGTTTTGGAAAACCAATTACTGAAGCGATTACCTGTTTAGTGTATTGTGAATTTGATAGCATAATAGAAATTGATAAGTCTCGCAGTATTTTTCAAACGCTATGAATGCAATTACAATAAAAAATACTTTGAATTCAAACAATATAACAAAGAGTAAATTTAAAGGTGTTTATGCATGCAATAAATTACCAACAAAATCAGTTAAAAAACCATGTTTTTATATTGCTAACACTGATCCATCACATAAACCTGGACAGCATTGGGTTGCATTTTACTTTCCTAAAAATAAAGCAGCTGAATTCTTCTGCTCTGCTGGCCAACCACCTATTAAACAATTCATTTCATTTTTAAGAAGAAATTCCAAAACTTTCATCTGCAATACAAGACGAATTCAAAGTGAAACATCTAATTTATGTGGTTTATACTGCTGTATTTTTATTTATTTAAGAAGTAAAAATGTATCTTTTAATCAAATATTAAGAATTTTTAATTATTTTAACTTATATAAAAATGATACAATAGTACTAAGGTTATTTAAGATTTTTTTTTTTTAAACAATTATGAAAATAAAAATAAAAAAAGATATATAAACAAATAATACAATAAAATGATGTTTATTATTTTTTCGCTTCAAAATTTTCCGCTGCTTTTAAAATAATGTTGTCATTCCCATCATATAATGCCAGGAATAGTTGGAGGTCTATTGGCGGTAGGATGATCACTTCCTCTATATGTATCCTTTCCTTTTCTATTGTCCTTTCTCCGTTTTGGTTGTTTTTGCTTACAGCGTTTTCCTTAGGTTTTTTAAGAAAATCCATGTCGCTTCTTGCACAGTTTTTTTAAAAATGATTGATTGTTTAAATACGTTACGAAAAATTCTATCATATTCATAAAATTTACACTCATACAAAATTCTAAAATCTTGACCTATTCTAACAAAAGTGTAAATATTTTGTTTACTAATGTCAACAACCTTTCATATTTTGTCTCTTTAGTTAACTTACAATTTTTTAAATTATCATGACTATGTCTAACACAATTGAAAGAAAATACATTTTAAAGTCAATAAACTTTCAGGAAAACTTCCAAGAATACTTAAAAATATACTCAGCTTATTTTTCAACTAAAAGTGCAATTTAAGAAATAAAAAAATATAATAAAACTTCAAATGTCTTATGTAAAAACTTTGTTATCATAAAATTAAAGCGTTAAATTTCATTTCAGCTATAGCACACGACAAAACAACAAATGTATTTCATATACACATCTACATACGTGAAAAAAGAAGATTTTGTTTTATGTTTTGAAAATTTTTGTTTATTAATAATGCTTACTTAAAATGTAGAATAAATAATTAATTAACTGATACACAAATTATGTTTAAATTATTGTATATATGTACAAAATGTTATTTTATACGTTTTTCCAATAAATAATATCTCCTTATTAGATTCTCTATAAAAATTTTTTTCTGCCCGTATATCATACATCTGCATGTGTCAGGACCCTCAGTTGTGGAATCCGTTGCCCAAATACAATTTTTGTAATGAACACCGTGTTTTCCATGCACAGGTATTTCCTCAGTGTCTTTACAACTCTGTGTTAATTTTAAAAAATTATTAATAAGACAAAGGTGTTCAATAAAAATATATCCGTTGAAGTCTTCCAAAAATTTAAGAATTATATTTCTCGACATGTTAACTTAGCAACTTTTTAACAATTAATAATTTAATTTTAAAGACATTTTAATACATTCTTAGAATTTTTAATGATACCTAATTAAAAAATAGGTTGAGTATTAGGAATGTAAATACTCATGTAACTTTTTAATATATTTTTGTATCAATTAAGAATGTTGGTTTAGTATATCTTGAGTTTATTTCCATATATTTTTTTTTATTCAATCCCTCTTTACTGTTTTAATAAAAATCACTCAAACGATCATTTTCTCTTTAATTATTCATCTTTAAAAAATAAAATTCATCTTTATGGAAAACTATAATTACATTCAATAAAAATTATTTTCTCTTAAATTATTCATCTGTGAAAAATCATCTCTTAACATTCTTATTTAAACAATTTTGCACATACATTTTCTAAAACATGTAAGTTTGTATGCACATATTTATATATGTAAGTATTTATATATGTATTTACAAATAATAATTTACCTTTGCATTTTCTCATATTACAATTTAAAAAAAATTTTAACAACACAATTTTAAAAAAAATTTTAACAACAAAAAAAATCATCCGTATGAGTAAATTGCAGACAATAAAAAAATTTTAATTGAAACTTGAGACAAACAAACCAATAACAAAATGCATATCAACCAAAAATTAAAAATCAGCCTTATGGAAATTACCATTGGGATGAATATTTTAAATTATTAACAAAAATTCATCCTTATGGGAAATTACCATTGGGATGAAAATTTAAAACAAAAATTCATCCTCATGCAATCTCCATAAGGATGAATTTGGTGTCCCAGAAAGCCCACAAATATACTACTAAAGTTACTCGTTGCAGACCTCTAATATTTACCATCCATTAGATGCAGCCTACGGAAGCATAGTATTCAAGATGTATAACAGTCCATTATCTGATGAATATTTGATTAACTAATTTAAAGTTATTATACCCTTCACCTATGGTGCACAAGGGTATATATAGCTTTGTCATTCCGTTTGTAATTTCTACAATTTTCATTTCCGACCCCATAAAGTATATATTTTCTGAAAGCTTATGAATAGAGGAGTCGATTAAGCCCTGACCGTCTGCCCGTTTAAAAAAATTTTAAAAAAATATAAAAAAAATAATAAAATATAAATTATATATTAAATAAAATAAAATTTTTTTGGCTCAGCTGGGATTCGATGCCACATTTATTTGTACGTATTTTATATGGGATGAATGGTGATACAAACAATTGTTATTGCATGACTACACGTTGTGAAGGGTATATAAGATTCGGCACGGCCGAATATAGCACTGTTATTTGTTGTTTTTTTATCGTTGTTTTGATCTTGAAAATTTGCTCTAATAACATTCCCTGTTTATATATATGTACATATATTTCTTTTTATACCCTTCACCTGTGGTGCACAAGGTATATATATAGCTTTGTCATTCCGTTTGTAATCTCTACAATTTTCATTTCCGACCCCATAAAGTATATATTTTCTGAAAGCTTATGAATAGAGGAGTCGATTAAGCCCTGTCCGTCTGTCCGTGTGTTGGTTGAAATCAACTTTTAGAAGCAACTATATGTTCCTCAGATCTGTATATGGTATCAATCTCTTGGAAATATCCAGGAATGAATCGCTATTGAAATTCAGCACAATCGCCCTATAACTTTCTGAGATATGAGCAAAAAACCACGACCACCTCGTTTTTTTCACAATTACAACAACAACATACATACATACATACATGTAAAAAACATACCAAACAAAAAAAATTACAAAAAAAAAAAATATTAAAAATAAGAAAAAAATAATAAAAAAAACTACAAAAAAAAAATTTAAAAAAATTTTTTCAAAATTTTTTAAAAAAATTTAAAAAAAATATAAAAAAAATAATAAAATATAAATAATATATTAAATAAAATAAAATTTTTTTGGCTCATCTGGGATTCGATGCCACATTTATTCTAACGTGTACGTTGCACGTATTTTATATGGGATGAATGGTGATACAAACAATTGTTATTGCATGACTACACGTTGTGAAGGGTATATAAGATTCGGCACGGCCGAATATAGCACTGTTACTTGTTAACTATAATTTCGAATTTGTTATACTTTTATGTTACAACATTTTCTGAGTGAATCTGAATTTTTATCTTTAAAATAAAGAGCGCATATGGTGTAGTTACCCGGCGCCTATCTTTATATATTTTATAAATTAATTTATGAAATATGTTGTAAATATCTATAAATTATTCTATAGCTGAAAATTTTAATTTTAGTGGTAAAAAAACAGATGAAGTCATGTTTATTTGCTCATATCTCGGAAAGTTATGGGGCGATTGTGCTGAATTTCAATACCGATTCATTCCCAGACATTTCCAAAAGATTGATACCATACACAAATCTGAAGAACATATGTTTGCTTCTAAAAGTTGATTTCAACCAACACACTGAAAGACGGTCAGGGCTTAATCGACTCCTCTATTCATAAGCTTTCTGAAAATATATACTTTATGGGGTCGGAAATGAAAATTGTAGAAATTACAAACGGAATGACAAAGCTGTATAGGGTATATGCACCACAAGGGTATAAAAATAACAGGTTTTTTACATCATAAGTTATTTAACTTCATATAAAATAATTATGTTATTCAAAAAAAAAAATATTATGGGATTCTTTAATAATTATTGTTTAAAACTGTGTAATCTTTTATACAATTTTAAAATATATCTTTCAAAAATGTTTATAAAGGGATTGAAGTACAAGGATTGTAATGTTATGAAAAAATAGATTGTACAAATAACAAATTGACTGAGTTCCCAATTCATAAAAAAATAAAAATTCGAATCCGTTACAAAGTAATTTTACTTTAGGTAGCTAAATAAGAACCGAATTTTAGAAACGACCTACAAACAAAAAAAAATAAATAATAAATAACTTGCGCGGTTAATGATTGAAGTGTAGCTTTCTATGGCATTCGCTACACTTCCTATGCCCTCCCTCCATGCTGACAGAAATCATAGTAGGTTGTCAGCCCAATAAGCATAATGTAAAAATGAAAATACCCCTAACTACCCCATGTTTTCACTTCATCTTTCGTTGTTAACAAAAAAAGTTTAATTTAAAACTCCATAATCTTATCCAAGAATAACAATTTATTTAAAAAAATAAAACGTAAAATAACACAAGGTTAATTTAAACCAACTCAATCTGATTTAAAGCTATTTAAAGAATTAAGTAGTAATGTGTTATTATACTACCGTTTTAAATTATAAATAGTAATAATATTATATATAATTTATTTTATTAATGTATGTGTAGGATATTAGTAGTAAACGAAACAGGAATATTATTAAAGTTTGGAACAAATAGATTCATTTGTTACAAGTTAATATAATTTATAATAAAATTTATTTTTGCTTTTATCGACCTTTTATTCTAAACTTTATTTTAATAATTTTAATTCAAAGTAATAACATTTAAATATTCATGTTAAGTTTATTTAATAAATCTTATAATTGAAACAATTTCAAGAAATGTGATAATCCAACTTACTTAAATTCAATGTCCTTCGTAGTCAGCAGGCACCGGATGACTTTAGACTAGTTGTAGGATAATTGCTTGTGCACCTTTTTTTTCTTTTTTTTAAATTGATTCAATCATGATTAATTTTGGAACAAGTGTTTTTAATACGTTAATATGTAGTGTATGTGTTATTCTGGATTATGTTAAATGCATGTGCGTATGTAAATATGTAAGTATGTAGGTAAATTCAAAAGTATTTTTGTGTGTATGTAAATGCTAATGCCACATCTAATATGTCGTATTGTAGGGTAAATTAATAATCGATATAATACAACAGTTAGTTAGCAGATCTTTATCCTCTTTCAGCATAAAATAGAAAGATGACGTTTCCATTTCCTTTTTGCAACGTATGATGTATGTATATTTACAAGATTGTTGTTTTGATGCACCACAATACAAAAATTAACCTGGATATCACGTTTTGTGTATCTCCACACAAAAAATCAAAATCCAGTTAAATTTTATTAACTTATGTATTTGGATTTTAATCCTATATAAACGGAATTAGGGTTTAAAAGTTAATTTTTGAATTGCAAAAAAAAACTAAATGTACTTTTCTTACCAACCTGAATTGTACAATTATCGCAATTGATATACGATCTTCCAACGTCAATAATATAAACCCAGATCCTTTGCAATTAAAAAATTCAATATACCACTTTTTAGTTTTTTAAAAACAAACAACCACTCACTAAAAATTATTTTATTTAATAAGGAAAAAATTTCAAAATTTTAGACAATTAAAAAAATAACTAAATCAAAGCTAACTTATTTTCAAAAAAAAAAAAAATTATTAAAAAAAATTTTTTTCCTTTTTGTCTTAAATATTAATATGGCAAAAAAAAAAAACTATTAGTAATAAAACAATGCAAATAAAACAAAAATTGGTATAAAAGAAATTATCGATATCACAGGTTTTAAAACCATAGAGCCAGGGTATCCCACACAGGTTCAGAATCCGTAAATCGTCCTATACCTTCATATAGGAAGTCGGAGCTTAACGCGAATATTCTTTTCTTTAAAAGTTTTGCAAAGGTTAATTGAGACTTCGGGTGACTGTACCTCAGTACAGTTAACCGACGCCACGCAATTAACCAATGCGAGAGTGAGACGCGAAACTCTCGAAGCCGAATAAAAAGGACAGCCTGATTGCCCTTAAGAGATAATGGCAATGACGCGCGAGCTCTTGACCCGACCAGAGCTGAATCACGACTGTTGGCTTATTCATTCGAGAACAATATGATGAATGCTAATAGGAAATAAAACAAGTAAGAGCACTTTATTCGTCTGTGCCGAATTTTTTATATCCATTACCATTATTTTTACGGAAGCTGAATATGCAGCGTTGCAATTTCGTACTTAATTCTAAAAGTCAATATAAGGTTCGTTCGAGAACTCAGAAATTTGTACGAGTTTGTACAAATTTTTACTGCATTTTACGAAATCGCGTTCGTTTACACAAATTTGTAGTAAATGAGAGCACAAATAGAGAGCGAAAAGTGACAGTTCTTGACTGAGTATTTGCAAATTTTTACTACAGAAATTTCTTGCAGTAATATTTAGCAAAACCAAAAAACATATGATTCAAAAGGTAAACAAACAAGAGTAAGTAAAAAAAAGTATACAATTTGTGAAAAAAATATTTAAAAAAAGGAAAATCTAAACAAAAGTGCAAATTATTATTAAATTTAAATTGTTTGTGAAATAAAGTTAGTTAATAATGTCTAGAGATGAAAGAATGGAACTGCCTGAATCTGGCGCAGGTATACATACTTAAATACATATTTGAACATATGTATGTACATACTTCCCATTAAACAACACAATATTTATTTGCCATCAGCTGTTGCTTCAATCTTACGAATTTTTACAAATGTCTGTTCGAGTACTTTTTTGGACAAATTCTCTTTTTGAGAGTAAAATTTTCAATTTACTAAATAATTACTCATTTACTACAAAGTGCAGTAAAAGTACTCGAACGAACCTATAGTATAATTTGCTACGTATTTTTATACCCTTCCCTTCACCTGTGGTGCACAATGGTAAATATAGTTTTGTCATTCCGTTTTTAATTTCTACAATTTTCATTTCTGACCGCATAAAGTATATATTTTCTGAAAGCTTATGAATAGAGTAGTCGATTAAGCCATGTACGTCTGTCCGTGTGTTGATTGAAATCAACTTTAAGAAGCAACCATATGTTCCTTAGATCTGTATATGGTATCAATCTTTTGAAAATATCCGGGAATTAATCGCTATTGAAAATGTTTAAATGTTTTTTTCCATATTTTTACCTCCAAAATTATAAATTTTCAGCCATAGAATAATTTATAGGTACCTTTGCTACTATTTGTAGATATAATATGCCTCTAGAGATATTCGTGAACAATTTTGGATAAAGGGTTCTCTAATCGGTAAAGTAATAGGCAAAAATTTTTCTTGAAAAATAGATATTCCAAAAATTTACAAACTAAAATCAATTTTTTTCAGCTTCTAGACAACCGAGAGAGTAAATATTGGTATCATCTGAATGACTTGAATGTTTTTTGTAGCTTACGCGATATGGGTAATTTTTTAATCCTTTTATACGTAGTCCCCTCGCTTATTCAAGGAGCATTTTTAAAACCGCGTTTTTCGCGTATTTAAGGGGCATAGGATCTTTATTGGAGACTGATTTATTTATTGTCATAATATACTGTTTGATATAGTATGTGGGCAAATAACTAGAGGAATTTTCTAAGAAGTTACAATTAAATGATATTATTTTGACATGGCAGGAGATATAGTTGAAGACTTATATAATTTGTTTAGTTGAGCAGAGGCTTGAACCGCTTAATTTTAAAAACTATACATTTATTTTTGTTTGGGCGCATGAAAACAAACTTTTGAACGTAGCCAAAAAACAGAACAACTTTAGTTGGCGAAGCCAAAGTTTTTCATACCATAGATGAGAACATCCTTAAACCTGTCCGAATGCCGTCTATGCAGAAAAACATTAGATGGCGAAGCCGTTGTTGGTTTATTGCTTAAATTTTTGCAACAATTATTTTAATAAACTGCTTCTTTTTTTAGTACACGTACTAAGTTTTGTTTTTGTAAAATTTTTAAGAAACTGTAAATTAAAAAAAAAATTATATATTCTTAAAGATATATTCAAAGGTTTTGAAATGATATCAATATTGCCCATATATGTACATATGTTGAGAAATGTAGTGAAAAATCACACATGGGCATTTTTCCAATGTCGAACGTGACATTCGTACGCATTTAACATTATTTTATTTTACGCTAAAACATTATTTTATTTGGACAAAACGCGCTTATAGCAGTTGATTAGACTTATAATTAGTGCGACATTTTGTTCCATCATACTTTTTGAGTTTATTTTTTTTTAATTTTTATATAATTAGACTTGCATAAAATGATTATGATTTTTAATATATTCCATATATGTATATATGTATGTATGTATTTGCACAAGAAAAATTATAAACTTAACAAACAAGAAAAAAAACAATAAGTGTGTTCTATGCAACTTAACTGATAATAGCATTACTAATGGCAAATAAAGTTTTTTTAAAGGAATTTGTAGTCCTAGTTGCTTTTAGCTGTTGCCCATCGCAACAAAACTGACGCCACTGGGATATACCTGAAATGATTTTCACTTCCTGCCATTTCCTGCTTTGACGTGCGTATGGCATTACATTTTCTAAAAGTTTTTTGCAACATTCTTTTTTAGACTTTGTTTTTTTTTGGCTGCGGTTGACATTTCTGTAGAAATGCCCATATAAATAATATATAAAATAAAAAAAAAATTTGTTTGGCTCAGCTGGGATTCGATGCAACGTTTACTCTAACCAGTATATATGTATGTTGTTGTTGTAATTGTAAAAAAAACGAGGTGGTCGTGGTTTTTTGCTCATATCTCAGAAAGTCAATAGCGATTTATTTCCGGATATTTCCAAAAGATTGATACCATACTCAGATCTGAGAAACATATAGTTGCTTCTAAAAGTTGATTTCAACTAACACACGGACAGACGGTCATCGGCTCCTCTATTTATAAGCTTTCAGAAAATATATACTTTATAGGGTCGGAAATGAAAATTGTAGAACTTAAAAACGGAATGACAAAGCTATATATACCCTTGTGCACCTCAGGTGAAGGGTATAAAAAAAAGAATATGAACATGAGAAAAATGTCATTTGATAGAAGAGAAAGAAAAGACAAATTTGAAAATAAGTACTATGATTCCCTAATACTAATTTCATTGAATTGTGTCTAATTTCAAGGCATATTTATTCATCAGGTAATTGCAGTTCGGAGAGAATTTTTTCGTTTATATTTTTTATATAGGAAGTTTGACATTTGAAATAAATTAGGAAAGAGAAAAAAATGTTTTTTATTTATGCATTTTGACAGCTGAAACTTAAAATAAGTGTTGAAAAAAATAATCAGCTGACGAATCAAGAGTACCTGATGAAGAGTCGTATTACAGCTCTGGTCGGGTCAAGAGCTCGCGCGTCATTGCCATTATCTCTTAAGGGCAATCAGGCCGTCCTTTTCATCCGTCTTCGAGAGTTTTACGTCTCACTCTCGCGTGGTTAATTGTGTGGCGTCGCGTAACTGTGCTTTGGATACAGTTACCAGACTATTCTACAATTAACCACGTGCATTAATTTTAATTGGATTAACTGGAGGAGTACCAACTAAACTCAAAATTTACAACTGGAGGAGTACCAACCAAACTCATTTTCGTAACTGGATGACTACCAATTAAACTCAACGCTAACTGGAGGAGTTCCATAAAACTCAGTATAATTATTTGTTCAGATGTCTCCGACTTCCTATACAATGGTATAGGTCGACTTTCGGTGACTGAACTAACGTGTTTTTTAACTGGAGGAGAACCATAAAACTCAAGATTTAATTATTGTTCAAGTGTCTCCGACTTCCTATACAGAGGTATAGGTCGATTTACGGAGCCGGAACCAACGTGGAATACCCTGGCTATTCGGTTACGTACCTCTGCCAATTAATTTCAGTCAAAAAAAAAAAAAAAAAAAAGTACCTGATGAATAAATATGCCTTGGTCTAATTTCAAGTTACATATGAGTATAGTGATGATGAAATCGTAGCTGGGTATCAATTCTCGTTCTATGAAATGAAAAGTTTTTGTGTGTAATATCATATGGTGCCACCATACCCTTTGCTATACAAAACCTTTTTCATTTCACAGTTTCACAGAACGAGAATTGAGCCCCTGGTTTCGAAAATACATTCCACTCGACTAGCATCGGAATAATTTTTAAATATTCTTAGAATGAATGCAATTTAATTTAGAAAATGTTTTAAGATATTAAATAATAGAATAAATGGAAAATGATTTACAGTAAATTAAATTATTTATATATTTATTTATTCAACGCAGCAATGCAAGGCCTTCCAGGCCAAATTTTAAATATGTATTACTTAGTAATAAAGAACCCAAGTTATTAGATTTAATTTGTACATAAATTTCGATACCAATTGACATATACCTATGAACAAATTTTTTATATATGTATAAATTTGAACTGCAGTATCATAAAAAAAATATTTTAGATTTATTAAATAAAGACTTATTTGACAGATGTTGTACAGAAATTTGTCAGAAAGCCTTCAATAAACCTAAAATATTTTTTATGGATACATCCATGGTGTAATTATACAAGGTGGCGGTGCCAGCCCAGCTGATTATTTTTTTGTGCTCTGGAGTATGTCAAACTACATATTAAAAAAATTATTTGAACTCCGGAAATTGTCAAACTCCATACACAAAAAAAGAGAGACAAAAATTGCTCTCCTTTACGCTATCACCTTATGTAATTACACCATGGATACATCAGTAAATAAAAATAAAGCAGTATATAGCCGATGGTTCTAGCAGCTAGTGCTTGTAATTTGTATTAGATATTTAATTTAATATAGATCTAATAAATAATAAAAAATAAAACAGAAAAAAAATGTATGTACATATGTATGTATGTTGATGTCATAAGAAGCATTTGTTTGGCTGTATCATTAAAAAAACCCTTACGAAATACGTCATGTAACGGTAGTAATCATGCGCATGCCATTATCTTTATTTTTATAATTCATAATTTGAGCTTCCTTTTAAAAAGAAGTTTTTTATCTATTTTAGATTTGGTGTTCTTGAAAAGAAAAGAGTAAATTGTTAGAATTTTTTAAATTGTAGATCACGGTCAAATGAATCGACTGCAGAACATACTAGTATGTATGTATATAGAAATAGGTAATCGTTAAGACAGTAAAACTAAGCCTAGAACTAAATCTATTTTTGAATCATATTTTTTTTTTTCTTTTTTTTTTTTCTTTTTAATTTAAATTTTGCAGTGTAAATTAATCAGCCTTTTTGTAAGTTTTTGTTTTTTTTTAATTTACGACAATGTAAAATAAATGGAACTTTGTAGTAATACCTTCATTTTCGATAACTCCACTCACTCAATATATGTGATGGATTTATAAGGTCTGCTTCAAGTCGTATTTTCACAATTTTTAAAATGGCTTAATATTTTACAAATTATTTTTAACACATTTTTAAATTTTAGGAAGTTATAACAAAACTTGTTGAAACCGATCCGTAGTGCGGGCCCCAACAAATTTTTGCATTGTGTTTATTTTGGGATAAATTCGGTTATCATTGTTAGTGCAAATTAATAGAAAATTAATTAATGTGCTGTTATTACAATTTCTTATATATTTCTTCTTCTGCTGTGGCCTTGTGTGCATTTATTCTTACCAACATTATAGTACCATTTTAAATACCAAATTATTCGTTTTCTGTTAGAAATTAAGTAGGTCGCTGTAAAAAATACGCTGTATTTAACCCAGGTATTTACACTAAAGTACTGTCAATATCCAAATCCGTTCAGTCGTTTTTGAACCAATCTTGTTAATGAACACAGAAAAAAATTTCTAAAATAAAATTTAAATTTAAAAAATTCCATGTACCTACAGATGCAATTGTTTTATAAACTTATTATAAGTATAGATAACAATACGGCACGATAGCACACCTTGCAAACCATCCAAATAATTAATTTATATTACAACTTGATTTGTAACTTGTGTTATATCAACTTTGCGGAGTTGTAAACGATTTTTTCTTCCCTCTTCAAACTCAACAGGATGAGCTTTTTTACGATGATGATGCATGTTCGAACTAACTTTAAATGTTTGCGGACAGTGGGGACACTGATACAGATCCTCTCCGGTATGTGTGGCAATGTGTTCACGTAAAAATTTAGGTCGTTTAAACGCCTTATCACAATATGTACACTTATGCTTACGTTTCTCTTGATGGACGTGCTTTTTGTGTGTCAATAGACCATATTCACTGGCAGCAACTTTACCGCAAATGCTACACACATATATAGTCGAGCCATCGTTATGATAGGCTGCTATATGACGTCTTAAATTACCTCGTGATCTTAATTGGGCACCACATTCTTCGCAAGGATACTTAGGTTTTTCAACTCCAGCGTGTTCCATTAAATGTTTCTTTAGTGCCCCGATACCGTGAAGCGTTTTACCACATTGATCACATACACGATTATCACTATGAACCGTTTTGATGTGCGATTTTAGTTGGACTTCCAAAACGTATCCCTTGCCACATTCGTTACAAATAAAATCTTTATTGCCCGTTACATGTGTTAATAAATGTCGCTCCAAATTGGGTTTTTGATTAAAACTTCTATGACAAACCTCGCATTCAAACTGCTCCGTTTCTTCATGCACAATTTTTTTATGTAGTTTAAGATTATACTTGCTGGAACTAGGCTTACCACAGATATCGCATTTATGGGTCTCTGGATTAATATGTAGACGTATATGGTCCACTAGAACACAGCGACGATAAAATTTACGTTCACAACATTTAATATAACATCTGGCATTATGCTTTTCTTTGAAGTGTCCTTTTAATAAATCAAAAATTTTAAAAGTGTCATTGCAGAGATCACATTCCAGTAGTGGTTTCCATTCCGCTATAAATTCATCCGATTCTCTTCCCTTTTCTAGGCCAGAATTAATACGTGAGTTTTTTTTAGGCTTTTCCGAATCTTTAAGTTTTCTCTTTTTTCTTGGTTGTTTTTCTAAAGTTTCATCTACTACTTCGCACTCATTACAATTGTCTTTTACAAACAATTTCGAGGTATCTTTAGGTTTACGACCTCTACGAAATTTACGCTTTTGATTTTCAATCAAATTTTCCGCTTCTTTATCTTTTGTTGATTCATCATTTTTCTTACTGTGCTTAATATAATTCTTGATTTTTGTTAATTCAATTAAGGGCTTTTGGTCTTCCTCATCATCGTTATCACTGATGTCTTTATTATAATTTCCCAAGGCATCGTTATCATCTTCCGAATTATTTTTAATTAACATATCAAAATGTGTCAACTCCTCATCACTGAAATCTTGTTCATTGTAATTATCACTTATTAACCTTGTATTCATCTGTTGCTCAACTTCTAATTTAATTTGCAATGGTAATTGCTTCATTTCAGTATTCTCTTGCAAAGATCGTGCCTTTATTACAGTCTGATGAAAATCATGAAAGTCTTTTATATGCAACCAACAGTCCTGGCATAGTATGTTATCCTTAGCATAATTTTTGTTGATGTATTCAGTTAACAACTAAAACCATGAAATTGTTTAATCAGTTGTATCTTTAAATACTGATCTATCTTACCATAGGATCAAAATATTTGACTGTAATTTCATAGAATTCATTACATTCTCCCGAATCATTCTGTAACAATTTATATTCACTGCATGGTGTGCAACACAAACAACAACATAGTACTAAAGACATTTTTAAACATGAATTATTTTATTGTATTAGGACTAGTTTGTAGGATTTTTTTCTTGTGTTTACGATTATTCCAATCTCCTTTCGATAGCACGAAAAAACAATTTGTAAAATTGTTATTTTTTATTTGTAAACAAAAAAATTTTAAAAAGTTGCCATATAATTAATAATTTACACATACCTGTTTAAGATATATGGCAACTTAATTTATCAAGAAAATCTTAAAACCAAGGTGAACCAAAGTGTATTTCAAGGCGAATTCAATATTTATTATAGAATTGATTTTGCCTCAGTGTATTAACAATATATAAGAGCTTATAAAAATGGCTTACAAGCAATCTCATTAATTCATAGCCCTTCATATAAAGTAACAAGTATGTGGTTAGGAATGTAATAGTACCTTCTAACTTTATACTAGTAATATATCTGTCGTTTCATATATCAAACTATCGATTTTAATATAAGGTTGTCATAGAACCCACTGTTGGTAAAAGTGGCACAATCGTTCCGGTTTTAGCACTATTAGTTGTTTAATGGCTCCATGGCACGCCCAATAAATTTTTAGAATAAATGGATTTAATGTTTTTAAGTAGACATGTGTATACATTTGTTAAGGCACTTTCTAGCGAAAACTTTGGCACAATACTGAAATTCTCAAATACCGTCACTGATAGAACCTTAACTAGTTCATTTTTATATTGTTTTATACTAGTTATTGTTAGAGAGAGAGTTGAATGAGTATGCTCTCCTCACACCTATTTAAAAAATATATTATGTAAGAATTAATGAATTTGATTTAATTTAATCAGAAGCAGTTGGTTGTAATAGATTTACTATTAAATTGATAAAGCTTTTAATGTCAACTTGTTTTACCTTATTATGGGAGATTGCTAAATTTATTCCTTTGCGGACAAATAATTAATAATTTACGAATTTATATCAATATCTATTTTATAAATTTTGTCTAAAATGATTGAGCATTTACTTGTGAAGCATATTATTGATGACTGTCAGTCTGGATTCAGATGTAACAGGAGTACTACTCAGTGATGTTAACTTTTTTATTTCGATTTTCGTACTGCCCTAAAAAAATTACCATTTTTAAGGTAAAATTACCGTACACAAAGCCTTGTACAAAAATAATATTGTTAAACGAGGTTATATTCGTAATTTAATATATTTATTTAAGAAACAACAAAACCTAAAATAAATTAAAATTTGTACTTTCAGTAAAATCACTGCTTACATTTTTGTAACATTTAAAGCTTAGTGTTTGGATTGGGTTTGTTTTGCTTGCGATTGTCTAATTTAAAGCTTAATTCCATTGCAATAATTGTTTGTGATCATATGCATTTTGATCAAAATATAGAAAATGTTTGTTATTGGATTTAATATCTAAACCGTCGCTAGAATTAAGAAATGTTTTTGCGTGTAGAATCCCTTCAAGTGTATCAGTATTTAACCTGTTTCTTTTTTTGGTTTTGTTTAGATATATTATTGAAAAAATTCGTTCCACAGTAGCCGAAATATGTAACAATGAAAATGAATAAACCAAAAATTCTTGTAAAACAGGAAACATTATGGAATCTTCACCTTTCTTTATATTGAAGGCGTTTTTGTAAAATTGAATGTCAGTTTTATCAACATCTTTAATGAATTCACCTTGCATTTATGGCAAAAACGTAAAGAATTTAACTTTAATAATTTGCATAGTTGTAATGAAACCGTACTTTTTAATATATGTTTATATAAGAAATATGTTTGTCATGTATAGAATCATTGGAAAAAAACTTTTGGGGTCTAACACTTAAAAATAAAAACTTTTTAAAATTACCGTACAAATATCAAAATTACCTACCTACCGTTTGAGACTCTTAATTACCGTACAATACGGTAATTACTGTACGGTTAACAACACTGGTACTACTCCTTTACTGCTTGATTTAACTGAGCATATTAGAGAGAGTGTTTCTGACACGCCTTTCTCACTAGGCAAGTCACTTGCGCAAGTGACTTGCGCAAGTGTTGTGTTTATAGGCAAAAGGGGTAAGGTCGGGTTAAGAGGAAGAAACTTGCTCATTTTTGAGTACACACTTGCTTGTACTCGGCAAGTACGAGCAAGTTTTTGTTGAGAAACCAAAAACAAAAGAGTAATAAAAACAAACAAGAGTGCTATATTCGGCCATGCCGAATCTTATATACCCTTCACAACGTGTAGTCATGCAACAACAATTGTTTATGTCACCATTTATATCATATGAAATACGTACATACAAAACATACATATATAAAAACATCCCATTGTAATATTATACATTTAGTTAACTTATGTGCTTAAAAAAATAGATTAAAAGAACAATTAAAAATAAAACAATAAAAATTTGAATAAAATATAAAATAACAAGTAAGAGCGCTATATTCGGCCGTGCCGAATCTTATATACCCTTCACAACGTGTAGTCATGCAATAACAGTAGTTTGTATCACCATTCATCTCATATGAAATACGTACATACATATAAAAAATATACATATATAAAAAACATCCCATTGTAAAATTATAAATTTACGTATGTATGTTAAAAAAAAATAAAAAAAAAAATTTTAAAAAAAAATTTAAAAAAAAAATTTAAAAAAAAAATTTAAAAAAAAAATTAAAAAAAAAAAATTTTTTAAAAATAATTAAAATATATATAATTAATGTAAAACAAAAAAAAAATAAAAAAAAAATTAAAAAAAAAAATTAAAAAAAAAATAATAAAAATATAAATAATATATTAAATAAAAAATAAAAAAATATAAAAAAAAAATTAAAAAAAAAAATTAAAAAAAAAATTTTTAATATATAAAAAAAATTTTTTTTTGGCTCAGCTGGGATTCGATGCCACGTTTTCTCTAACCAGTATACACGTTTGTATGTATGTATGTTGTTGTTATACCCTTCACACAGTGAAAAAGGGTATATATAGGTTTGTCATTCCGTGTGAAATTTCTACAATTTTCATTTCCGACCCCATAAAGTATATATTTTCTGAAAGCTTATGAATAGAGGAGTCGATTAAGCCCTGACCGTCTGTCCGTCTGTCCGTCTGACCGTCTGTCCGTGTGTATGTTGAAATCAACTTTTTGAAGCCCCCCGACATAGGTTGGATCCGGGTAAGGTATTAAAATATCAGAAATATTCGGGAGTAGATCGGTATTGAAAATCAGAAACATCGGTACATAAACAACTGAGATATGAGCAAAAACCCACGACCACCTCGATTTTCTTTTCATAAAAACAACATTACAACAACAACATACATACATACAAACGTGTATACTGGTTAGAGAAAACGTGGCATCGAATCCCAGCTGAGGCAAAAAAATTTTTTTTTTAAATTTTTTTTAAAATTTTTTTTTTTAATTTTTTTTTTATTTTTTTTTTATTTTTTATTTAATATATTATATATATTTTTATTATTATTTTTTTTTATTTTTTTTTTTTTTTAATTTTTTTTTATTTTTTTTTTGTTTTATATATATTATATATGTATATAATAATTTTTTTTTTTTTAATTTTTTTTTTAAATTTTTTTTTTTTAAATTTTTTTTTTATTTTTTATTTTTTTTTTGTTTTTTTTAACATACATACGTGAATTTACTGTTATTGCATGACTACACGTTGTGAAGGGTATATAAGATTCGGCACGGCCGAATATAGCGCTTTTACTTGTTGTAATGTTGGTTTTGTGAAAAAAAAACCGAGGTGGTCGTGGTTTTTTGCTCATATCTCAGTTATTTATGTACCGATTTTTCTGAATTTCAATAGCGATCTACTCCCGAATATTTCCAACATTTTAATACCTCATGCGGGTCCGGGCGATGTCGGGGGGCTTCAAAAAGTTGATTTCAACATACACACGGACAGACGGACAGGGCTTAATCGACTTCCCTATTCATAAGCTTTCAGAAAATATATACTTTATGGGGTCGGAAATGAAAATTGTAGAAATTTCACACGGAATGACAAACCTATATATACCCTTTTACACTGTGTGAAGGGTATAAAAAAAATTTGTTGGCTCACTCTAACCAGTATACCACGTTTGTATGTATGTGTAGATAATTGATAATTGTAGAAATTTCAAACGGAATGACAAACCTATATATACCCTTTTTCACTGTATGAAGAGTATAATAAGTAAAAGAGAACGAAACTTGGGCAAGTCAGTTGCTGAGTCTGAACATGAAAGCAAGTTCAAAGAAAAACAAGTAAAAGCGCTATATTCGGCCGTGCCGAATCTTATATACCCTTCACAACGTGTAGTCATGCAATAACAGTAAATTCACGTATGTATGTTAAAAAAAAACAAAAAAAAAAATAAAAAATAAAAAAAAAATTTAAAAAAAAAAAATTTAAAAAAAAAATTAAAAAAAAAAAAATTATTATATACATATATAATATATATAAAACAAAAAAAAAAATAAAAAAAAATTAAAAAAAAAAAAAATAAAAAAAAATAATAATAAAAATATATATAATATATTAAATAAAAAATAAAAAAAAAAATAAAAAAAAAATTAAAAAAAAAAAATTTTAAAAAAATTTAAAAAAAATTTTTTTTGCCTCAGCTGGGATTCGATGCCACGTTTTCTCTAACCAGTATACACGTTTGTATGTATGTATGTTGTTGTTGTAATGTTGTTTTTATGAAAAGAAAATCGAGGTGGTCGTGGGTTTTTGCTCATATCTCAGTTGTTTATGTACCGATGTTTCTGATTTTCAATACCGATCTACTCCCGAATATTTCTGATATTTTAATACCTTACCCGGGTCCAACCTATGTCGGGGGGCTTCAAAAAGTTGATTTCAACATACACACGGACAGACGGTCAGACGGACAGACGGACAGACGGTCAGGGCTTAATCGACTCCTCTATTCATAAGCTTTCAGAAAATATATACTTTATGGGGTCGGAAATGAAAATTGTAGAAATTTCACACGGAATGACAAACCTATATATACCCTTTTTCACTGTGTGAAGGGTATAATAAAAAACTAACTTGAGCAAGTGACTTGCCTAGTGAGATAGGGGTGTGACAAGAGTGTTTATGTGTTGTTATCGTTAAATATAGATAAAGCAATTGATAAAGTAAGTCATTTCATTTATGTATAGGTATTTTGGTTTCTTGGGGTCTGCTCGTAAAATATTTTTTTTATCTGTCTGAAAAAAACAGTTTGTTTACAGTAGTGTTCTTTAGGAATCTGTCCTTGGGCCTTTGCTTTTTATAATGATTATAAATGTTTTTCTTTTTTTTTTGTAAGATATCGTTTTTTTTCATTTGCTAATGATGTTCAGTTAATGTTTAGAGGTAGAACAAAGTCTTCTGATGTTTTCTAGAACATAATTGATTATACATCTGGATTGTTATTATGCTGGATTTTTGATAATGGTCCTTGTGTTAATGTTAAAAAGTTGAAATAAATAGTAAAAATAATTTTTCTGTTACTTTTGATGTTAGTTCGATAGAATTTGTTGATAAAATTAAATGCCTTGGAGTAATTCTTGACTCTGGTTTGAATTTTAAGTGCCATATCCATTTTGTTGTATCTAGAGTTAATTTTACCTAAGTTATACAGTTTAAATTTGTCGCAGTCTTTTAATATAAAGAAACAAGTTGTTCATGCCCTAATAATGCCGATATTTTTGTATGGCTTAGAAGTGTACATTCACAGGTTCCTTTGGATATGTTATAAAGAGACTAAGTTTAGTATTTAATAGGATGGTTAGGTACCTGATTTGGTCAACATATGTATATCGATTTGTAGTTTTTAGGATTTTATATGATAAATTATGATAAATTTTAAAAATATTTTACACATTTATAGGTTATACAAGTTGGGACATCTGCTTGTTTAGTTAATTTTCTTAAGTTTTGTGGATCTAATAGATAAATACACTTGATCATATAAAGTTTAACCTCAAATTTGGAGCGATCATTTTGTGGGATTTGTAATTAACTTATTTTGCTTCAAATAATTTATTCTTGTTGGATCGATTTGGCTTGCTATGTTGAATGAGCCTTTCTATCCATATACCTGTATCAATCTTAAATTTGTTTAGTTTGGTTTATATTGTTACAAATTTATTTTTAAGTAGCTTTATTTACATTATAATTTATTTTAGTTGTAGTAGTTTAAGTTACTGTAGTTTTATTTGTATTAGTTTATTTCACTGGTGGTTGGAAAATGATGTTTGTTATTATGTGTAGCATACTTTTAGGCACTTCTATTATTTGTGCATATAACTTAACGTCTTAATTTAAATGTAACGGTTTTCGAATGTACTAGAATGTACATACGAGAAATTTGTCGAATGTTACCGAACACCACTATGTTACTATAAATAGCCGAACAACACAGGTAGCATAATCAGTATTACAATAGAGCTTGTAAAGTGTGTATCAAAGTGAGTTTGATAATTAAAGTGTGTAATCATAAGTGTAATAAGTAAAGTGATATAAAAACAATATCTGAGTGTATTTTAATAAATAAAGTGCTCTTAATTTTATAACTAATTTCAACTGTTTTTGACTGCAATAAAAGAACTCAAAGTTTATTTAAAGGAAATAATCCAACGTTTATAAAAGGTATAAACGTAACAATATTTTCTGTGCTATGTTCTTGTCATTTAATATATTTTTATATTTAAGGTAAAAAGTGCGTTGGTTGTAACACCACCACAAAAAACATGAGTTTGATAAAGCTGTTTGATGCAGCCATGGAATTTAGCATCAAACAAACAATATATGGCATTGCCAAAAACAAAATATAAATATGGCAATATTACAATATTTACATTGTTTATAAATAAAGAAATAAGCTGCAATTTTTATTTAATACATATTTATTTAGTTCGTAATGTCTATAAAACAATGTTGTAGTTTGTGTTGTGTTAATTGTAGTGAATATAAAGTGTTGCAGAATGAATTCGGTGAAAGTAATGATATCTACGAAATTACTGTTAAATATTTTGATCCAATGGTATGAAATAAAATATTTTCTGTTTTGTTAGCTTAACATTTAAAAAATATTTTAGTTACTCACGGAAGAAGGACACACAAATTCGGATAACAATCTAGTACTTTGCCAAAATTGTTGGATACACATTGATGAGTTCCATAAATTCCAGGAAACAGTGTTAAAGACTCGCATGCTATGGGAAGATAGTAAAACAAATAATAAAACAATGCCAGTTGATGTGAAACAGGAAGACGGAGTCACTTTTAATATTACAAATGACGATAGTGATAAAATCTCCGCTAAAAGCGTGGACGATAATGATGAAGATTGTGAATTCGATGATGACATGGAAAATCATGACTTTAAAACAGAATCATTATCAAATAGTGATGATAGTGAAAAACAACCGGAAAATAAAAACTTACCACAGCATAAAGTGAAAAACAATGCTGATGCGGAATTACATTATAAACCTCGCCGAGGAAGAAAGCCTAAAAGGACATCAAAATCTTGTGAGACTTATGCAGAAGATGGAGTGAAGAGCAAAAGAAAAAAACCCATATTATTAGATGTTAAGAAAGAGAAAGGAAGCTCTGCGTATAATATGGAAAAGGCTAAGAAATCTGATGCTTTCATAGCAGAATGGAAGCCGGAATTGGTGTGTGATTTATGCAGCGAAAGTGCAGTAAATTTCGATAGATTACGTAGTCATTTTAGGGAAAATCATAAAAAGACCAGATTTTTTATTAAATGTTGTGAACGTAAATTTTTTCGTCGTTGTGTTCTAGTCAATCACATACAACTGCATCTTAATCCGGAAACCCATAAATGTGAAATATGCGGTAAATCTAGTTCCACAAAGCATAATCTTAAATTACATAAAAAGGTAATGCACCAAGACACAAAGCAACTTAAGTGTCATATATGTGAGAAACTTTTCAAGCAAAAAGTTACATTGGATCGTCATTTACTCACACACTCGACGGGCAGTAAGGACTTTGTTTGTTCCGAGTGCGGAAAGGGTTATGTAGCCGAGCAATTACTCAAATTACATATCAAACATGTACATAATGTTGATCGCATTTGTGATCAGTGTGGCAAAACTATCCACGGATTTCAGGCTCTTAAGAAACATCTAATGGAACATGCTGGTATAGAGCGGCCCAAATTCCGATGCGATGTTTGTGGACTTGAGCTAACGTCACCCAATGGTCTTAAGCGTCACAAAGCGGCGATTCACAATGATGGTTCAACTATTTACGTTTGTGGTGTTTGTGGCAAAGTAGCTGCTAGCGAAAACGCGTTAAGAAATCACAAAAAATTAGTGCATATGGAGGAACGTAAACATAAGTGCACGTACTGCGATAAAGCCTTTAAACGTCCCAAATCATTACGTGAACATATTGCCACACATACAGGTCAAGATCTTTATCAGTGTCCTCACTGTCCGCAAACATTTAAAGTTAGTGCTAATATGCATCATCATCGCAAGAAAGTACATCCCGTAGAATGGGAAGAAGGACGAAAAAATCGTCGCCAACAACCCAAAATTAATATAAGTCAAGTTAAAAAACAAATTGTATTATAAATTAAACATATATATACATGGTACAATGTTTACCATGTTTATAAGTATGTATAGTGCGCGCCAAAATATAAAGGTGACATACTTTTTATTCTCTTATTGCAAAAATACAAAGAGCTTCCTAATTCATCATCGCACCTCCCAAACGCAAAGAGCTAGAGACATAAAGTTTGGACAATTGGTTCCTCTTTCAATGTGTGGCTCCACTAAGAATGGATTCTTGGAAATTTGTACTTTAAGGGGATAAAAACGTGTAAAATCGGTAATCTTATATTTGCTAAACTAAAAATGATACAAATTAAATTAAAAAGTATTGTAATTTGCACAAAAAATAAGCTGACAGGTGTCTGGCCTTTTTTTGAATTTTCAACCTCTAAGGGTAAAAAACAGGTAAAAACTATAATTTGGAAAAAAATTTAAACTGTATTAAGTAATCCGGGAAAAAATATCAATAGGAATTCGGCACTTTTTTCAAATTCACATGTATAAGAGGTAAAAATTTTCCTTTTTTTTGGTACTTTTTTTAAAAGAAACTTTTGTAATAAAGGGTGTTTTTTTAAGCCCGATAGAATTTGAAATTGTAAAAAATAACACAAAAAATTAAATTGTAATCAAAATTTTTTTTTTATTCGAAAGATCAATACGTGACATCATTTGAAAATGATTTCGGGCATATGGGCACCGCGGCTGTTCTTGACGAAGCGCATTCTGGACGTCCAATTTTATCGCAAAATTGTGTTCAGCGATGAGGCGCATTTTTGGCTTAACGGGTTTGTTAATAAGCAAAATTGCCGCATATGGAGCGAGACCAATCCACAAGAGACCCTACAGACTCCATTACATCCAGAAAAATGCACCGTTTGGTGCGGTTTTCACGCTGGTGGCATCATCGGAACTTATTTCTTCAAAAATGAGGCCGGAGCTCGCGTTACGGTCAATGGAGATCGTTACCGCACCATGATCAATGATTTTTTGTTTGAAAATATGGATGACATTGATCCGGAGGAGATGTGGTTTCAACAGGATGGCGCTACGTGCCATACGGCGAACGCAACCATCGACTTATTGAAATCAAAATTTGGCGATAAGTTGATTTCGAGAAATGGACCTGTCAATTGGCCTCCAAGGTCGTGCGATAAGACACCTCTCGATTATTTCCTGTGGGGCTACGTGAAGTCACTGGTTTATGCTGATAAACCAGCAACAATTGACGCCTTGGAGGCCAGCATTGTTCGTGTTATTCGTGACATACGGCCAGCAGTGCTCGAAAAAGTGGCCCAAAATTGGACGTCCAGAATGCGCTTCGTCAAGAACAGCCGCGGTGCCCATATGCCCGAAATCATTTTCAAATGTTAATGTCACGTATTGATCTTTCGAATAAAAAAAAAATTTTGATTACAATTTAATTTTTTGTGTTATTTTTTACAATTTCAAGTTCTATCGGGCTTAGAAAAACACCCTTTATTATTCAATAGGACAAAATTTGATAATTATTATTTTCTAATAGAATATGGACAATTATTTAGGTAAAATTTTTGGTAACTTTTTTTTGGGACTAGAAAAAGTACCAAATAGAGGAAAACCCGGAAAATGTATGTAATTCCTAATTAGACGGCCAATTTAAAAAAAAAATTAAATTGGGATTTAACCAGACGTAAAAATTATGTAATTTAGTAAAAATTTAAACACATTCATAACAGGATAGAAAGGGGAAAAATCGGGAAAAGAGTTTGGTACTTTTTAGAACATAATTACTTTTATGCAAAAAAGAGTAGATTTACTGACTTTAAAACACGTCTATTTAAATATTTTGTTACATAGATATTTGAACATTTTAAACTTGGAACTTGGACCAAAAATGTACTTTTTCAAAAATTGTCACTATTGATACAAGGTGAGACTGAAAATGTTTTGGGTGACCACAAAGGTACTTTTTTGATATTTTATGAGACTTTGTATTTTCTACGTTTATGAAGCTAAAATTGTGAAACAAAGGATTACTGATTCAAGTGGAGAATTTAAATGATATTGGCGACACAAAAAAAGCCTTTTCGCATTTTTATTGAACTATTTGTATTTTTACGTTTGTAAACATAGTTTCTTAAAATTTGTAAATTTTTGTTCAAATAGCTTTTGCTAGAGTGTAATATTGAAGATATTAAGGAGATAATTTTATCTTTGAATATAATGAATTATTCTTAGTAAATTGTTAAAATATATTTTTATATTTACAATGAAAATTTAATGTTTTAAATTTTCGATCCGAGGTCTAACTCCTAATATTGTGGACGACCAAAAAATTACATTTTCTAATTTTTTTTTTATATTTTGTATACATAGAATTCTGAATGTAGGTAATAATAAACCAAGTTGATGTTTTTAGTGAAGGAAAAAATGTTATTTGTATTATTTTTAGGGTAATTTTTGCAAATTCTGAATTTATAAATTTTTGAAACTCAATAGCATTGATCCTGGTTTTAGGTTGAAAATACTTGAGTATTCAATAAATAGTACGAACTGCGCTATCGAAGTAGCGGGTTATATGCTAGTACATTATAAGATAAAAAGGTTCAATAAAATTTAGTCATATTGGTAGGATATATCGGTGATATATCTTATATCAATGCTTCTGGGTTTGAAAATTTTAGATTCATTAATACAGAAAATTCCTATCAAAGTAACAAATGTAATATTTTGTTCATTTCTTATATTTCATAACACAAAAAAGTGCATTAAAAAGGACAAAAATTATGTTTTTGCCCGCTCATAATATATTGAGTCTCAACCCGGATCAATAGAAATTTAAAAATTTTACCTTTAAAAACGTAGAAAATACAGAGGTACCACAAAATAAGAAAAAATAATATTTTTAGTCCCACTTTCAATCAATATTTACTAACTTCAAAAGTCTAGCTTCATAAAAGTAAAAAATAAAAATAGAACCAAAAATATGTGAAAAAGTATTTATTTGGTATACGAAATATTTTCAGTCTACCCTCAGATCAAAAGTTTCTAATTTCAAAATTAAAGTAAATACAAAAAGTACAATAAATAATACATTTTTAATGCCCAATATATTTTCTTTCTTAACTTGGATCAATAGTACTTATTTTCAAAAAACCAAATTCATAAAACTAGAAAAAAATGCGAAAAAGTACCTTTTTGATTGAAAACCCATTTTCAGAAAGATTAAAACAACAATGTTCGTACATACATATGCTTTTTGAACCACGGTCTCCACGTAGCAATATTTATTACCGCAATTGTCAAATTTGATTGCGTCCATAGAGATTGCGACGTGTAGACCACAAATTGCTATATGTGGCAATTTATTGCGCAATCATTGCTCTGCTGATGGCTTAAGCAATTATTGCCACAATAAGCGTCAAAATCATTTAATTTTCTTTGCAAAAACAAAGGAAAATCAAAATAATTTTACCTGATAATAATTTAGAGTGAGGTGTTGAAAAAAACAAAAGTTAGAACAAAAATATTAAATTTTATAAATAAATTCTTGTGTCGTGTTCTCCACCCAATGAAAATAAACATACTTTAGTAATAAAGTGCCGTTATTCTGCCAACGTTTTTGCTTAGCAATGAAAATTGCTACGTGGAGATCGAGCGTGAATTTAATGCTAATGAATATAATTAATATCAATAAATATAGTGTGATTTTGTTACTGGCTTAAAATGTACGGCAATGTAATGGAATTCAAAATCATGTGAAATTGAAATCAACGAATATTTTCAATTGAATTTTTGTAAAAATGGACGCACCTTTTTTTATTAATTCTTCATTTACATAACCGAGCCTATAAAGCCATATATGGTTAATAATAGCTACTTATTATAAAAAAAATATTTCTATATAGACAATAAATAATATGCTTTTCCTGATTTCAAAAGTAGTTTAGTATAGGAAAGTGGTATTCAAAGTATGAGGTTTATAAAAAGAAATATTTTTATGAACTTTAAATACGAGAGAGTTTTAAAAATTTGATCGGTTTCGATTTCACGTAATTTCGATATCCATGACTTGGCCGATAGTTCTGTTAAATTTTGACTTATTTCTAAAAAAAGGTTTTGACATAGTATGTGTACATATATATGTTACTTATAATACGAATAATGAATTTATATAATTGAAAAGCAATTCAAAAATTTAGCTTTATATTTTGGCTTTAAAATATTTTTTTTAGCTTTAATTTAAATCTGATTTAGCTTTATATTTTTTTAAATCTGGTCACACTGATTGGCAGCGCTAAATGCTTGCCCTTTTTTAACAACACTGATATATTCAAAGAGATCTGGTATTATCATAGCATAATGTTTGTTTACATTTGAGATAAAAAAAGAAATACAATGATTATTTAAGTTTAATTTGAAATTATAAAATAATTGCATGAAACAAAATGTCTTATAAACAATGTTGCAGTTTATGTTGCACAGCGTGCTGTGAATATAAAATGTTGCAAAACGAGGCAGGAGATAGCAACGAAATTTACGAAATAACAGTAAAATATTTTGATCCAATGGTGAGCGGGTGGAAGTAAATATCCTTTCTAAAACAATTGTTTAATACCATATTTTCTAATAGTTACTTACAGAAGAAGAAAATACAAAATATGATCATATAGTGAAGGTTTTGTGTCAAGATTGTTGGTATCACATCAACGATTTTCATGAATTTCAACAGAATGTTATTTTAACCAGGAATTCACTAGAAAGGACTACAAAAGAGCTAGTTCAGCTAGAAGTTGATGTTAAACAAGAAAATGGTCAAGACGATAAATCACCTTGGCAAGACAAGAAAAGTTACTTGAATGAAAGCGTTAACGAAGATCAATGTTTTGAAGATGTTTATGTAAATAATTTTGAGTCGGATTTTGATGACTTGGCAACAGCCGATATGGAAGATGACGACGAAAAACCTTTAATATCACTGACGAAACATCACAATGACAACAAAAGAACTAAATTAATGGAAAAAATAAACTTAGAAAATTTGGAGACAAGTAAAATGGAGGAAAAACCTAGATCTCGACGTGGTAGAAAACCAAAAAATTCTAGTAAAGAAGATACAATTTCAGATAAACATAATGAACAGTTAGAAGAAAAACAATTGAACAAAAGGAAAAAGGCTAAACTTTCAGAGGATAGTAAAAAAGATACATCGAATTTCGCAGAAAAGGGAATAGAATCGGATAACTTTATAGCTGAATGGAAACCAGAATTAGAATGCGATATCTGTGGTGAAACTACAAAAAGTTTTCAAAAATTAAGGCAGCACTTTAAGGAGCAACACAAAACTAGAGGTTATATTAAATGTTGTGAGCGCAAATTTTATCGTCGTTATGTGCTGGTTGACCACATACGGCTGCATCTTAATCCAGAGATGCATAAATGTGAAATTTGTGGTAAACCCAGTTCAAGTCAATATAATCTCAAGTTGCACAAAAAAATTATGCATGAAAATACTGAACAATATGAGTGTGAAATTTGTCACAAAATGTTTAACCAAAAACCCACCTTAGAGCGACACATGCTTACACACGTTACAGGTAGTAAAGATTTTGCTTGCCAAGAGTGTGGCAAAGCATATGTTCTTGAAGTGCAACTTAAATCTCATATTAAAACGGTGCATAATGTTGATCGTGTCTGTGATCAATGTGGCAAAACTATACATGGTGTAGCAGCTCTAAAAAAACACCTAATGGAACACGCAGGCATCAAAAAACCTAAATTTCCTTGTGAAGAATGTGGAGCCGAACTAAATTCCCGAAATTCTTTAAGACGTCATATGGCGGCATTCCATCATGATGGTTCTACTATTTACGTATGTGGTATATGCGGTAAAGTAGCAGCTAGTGAGAACGCCCTGTTAACACACAAGAAACATGTTCACGAAGAAGAACGAAAACATAAATGTACATATTGTGATAAAGCGTTTAAAAGACCTAAAGTATTACGTGAACATATTGCAACTCATACAGGTCAAGACCTTTATCAGTGTCCCCACTGTCCGCAAACTTTTAAAGTTAGTGCTAATATGCATCATCATCGCAAAAAGATGCACCCGATAGAATGGGAAGAAGGAAGAAAAAATCGACTACAATTACCAAAAGTTAATATTAATCAAGTTAAAAATCAAGTTGTTATATAACTATAACAACTGTCTGGTGCAAAGTTACCCTCACACTCTCTCCCAGAGACCATATATGTACGTACATATAAGGCATTCCATACTAACTACCCAGCAAAAAAAATGTGTAATTAATTTAATTCTTGCAGTTTCTATCTGTTCTTCTATAAGACAAAAATAAAACTAGGTGACGTAAATTATTGATTAATGTACAATGTTTTTTAATTGCTGGAGATTCGACCTGATTAGTGATACCACACCACTTTGTAAAATTGCCAATTTTTTCGTATATGGGCATTTCTACAGAAATGTCAACCGCAGCCAAAAAAAAAACAAAGTCTAAAATAGATGGTTTAACATATTTTTATAGTCAGTCTATTAAATTTATGTAATATAAAAAAATTTTTCATTTATTCATAACATATTTTGAAATATTCGAATGCAAAGTCGAACAAGTGCAAAAGTTCTGATTTAAACATTTTCATTGGATGTTTTGTTGAGATTAATATTCTTAATGAGAGACATTATGCACTGATATTTTTTCTCTAAAATATCGGTTAACACTTAAATAATATAAGAAAAATAAAAAAAGGAATGATGCGATTACCAATTATGGTAAATTTTGTTTTGCTTTTTGCAATTTTGTAGCGTAAGTGTATAATGTAAAAATTCATAATTATTTTTGTTTCTAAAATGTCTTTATAAAATTTGTGAATGTAGATGAGCAAAACAACGGGGAAAAATAAAGCCAACTGCAAACGGCGGAGAAAAAGGTTAAAGGATGATGAAACAAAATTATAAAACTATAAGTTAAAAATTAAGGAAAGAATGCAGGAAGCTAGACAGACGTGGGGATCACTGGCTGAAGGTAATGAATATATAATTCAAGAGAAACGAAAATATAATCGCATAAGACAACGGGAGAGGCGCAAAAAACTTTTAGAAAATGAAATGCCATACGCACGTCAAAGCAGGGAATGGCAGGAAGTGAAAAGCATTCCAGGTATACATATTCCTTTAAAAAAACTTTATTTGCCATTAGTAATGCTATTGTCAGTTAAGTTGCATAGAATACACGTTTTTTTTTCTTTATTGAAGTCATTTTGTTAGTTTATAATTTTTCTTGTGCAAATATATATATTGAATATATTAAAAATAAATAAATCATTATATGCAAGTCTAATAATATAAAAACTAGCTACTTCGATAGCGCTGTTCTTACTATTTATTGAATACTCAAGTTCTATTTATAACTATTAAATATCATTGGTTCAATTTATGAAAACTTGTATCTCTGATTCAATTTACTTAGAAAAATAAAAAGTAGAGTAAGGATATATCGGGCATATATTATATATACGAAAAGCTAGAACAATGCTACTGACTTTTAAAAATTAGGATTTATAATTTGCAAAAATGACCCTAAAAATAATAAAAGCAATATTTTTTCCTTCACTAAAACTTCCACTTGGTTCAGAATTCTATGTATACAAAATATAAAAAAAAAATTAGAAAAAGTAATTTTGGTCGCCCATAAGATTAGGAGTTAATATTTAGAATCTATGTTTACAAACGTAAAAATACAAAGTACAATAAAAATGCGAAACGGCTTTTTTTGTGTATCCAATATCATTTTAATTCTCAATTTGAATCAATAATCCTTTATTTCACAATTTTAGCTTTATAAACGTAGAAAACACAAAAAGTACCATACAAATTCAAAAAAGTACCTATTTAGTCGACCATAAGATTTTTAGTCTCACCGTGTATCAATAGTCACTAATTTCGAAATTCTAACTTCGAAAACGTAGAAAATACAAAAAGTACCATAAGAATTCAGAAAAGTACGTTTTTTTATCGACCATAACATTTTTAGTCTCACCTTGTATCAATAGTCAATAATTTTAAAATTCTAGCTTCGCAAACGTTCAAGATACAAAAAAGTACCATAAAAATTCAAAAAAGTACCTTTTTGGTCGCCCATAACATTTTTAGTCTCACCTGAAATCAATCGTCCCTGATTGTACAATCCTACCTTCATAAACGTAGAAAATGCAAAAAGTACCAAACAAATTCAAACAAGTAAGAGCGCTATATTCGGCCGTGCTGAATCTTATATACCCTTCACAACGTGTAGTCATGCAATAACAATTGTTTGTATCACCATTCATCTCATATAAAATACGTACATACATATACAAAGCATCCCATTGCAGAATTATAAATCGAGTTTACGTTTCCAAAAAAAAAAAACAATTACAAAAAAAAAATATGTTGAAAATAAAAAAAATTACAAAAAAAAATAAAATATAAACAATATATTAAATAAAATAAAATAATTTTTTTTTTTTTCCAGTATACACGTTTGAATGTATGTATGTTGTTGAAATGTTTTTGTGAAAAAATCGAGGTGGTCGTGGGTTTTTGCTCATATCTCAGTTGTTTATGTACCGATGTTTCTGATTTTCAATACCGATCTACTCCCGAATATTTCTGATATAATACCTTACCCGGGTCCAAGCGATGTCGGGGGGCTTCAAAAAGTTGATTTCAACATACACACAGAGCTTAATCGACTTCCCTATTCATAAGCTCTCAGAAAATATATACTTTATGGGGTCGGAAATGAAAATTGTAGAAATTTCACATGGAATGACAAACCGTTATACCCTTTTTCACTGTGTGAAGGGTATAAAAAGTACCTTTTTGGTCACCCATAAAATTTTTAGTCATACCTAGAATCAATAGTCCTTTATATTACAATTCTACCTTTATAAACGCAGAATATACGAAAAGTACCATAGAAATGCGAAAAAGTACATATGTGGTCCAAGTTCCAAATTTCAAGTTTAAAATGTTTAAATATCTATGTAACAAAATATTTTAATAGACATGATTTAAAGTCAGTAGATCTACTATTTTTTGCATAAAAGTAATTATGTTCTAAAAAGTACCAAAATCTTTTACCAATTTTTGCCCTTTCTACCCTGTTAGGAATGTGTTTCAAATTTTACTAAATCATTTTTTATTTCTGGTGAAATCCCAATTAAAAATTTTGTGAAAATTGGCCGTATAATTAGGATTTACACACATTTTCCGGAATTTTTCCCTTTTTGGTACCTTTTTTATCCCCAAAAAAGTTTCCAAAAATTTCACCTAAAAAGTTGTCCATATTCTATTAGGAAATAATAATTGTCAAATTTTGTCCCATTTATAAAATATAATAAAAGAAAAGTTTCTTTTAAAAAAAGTACCAAAAAGAGGGAAAATTTTTACCCCTTATACATGCGAATTTTAAAAAAGTGCAGAATTCTTATTAATAGTTTTTCTCGTATTAACTAATACAGTTTAAATTTTTTCCTAGCTTTATGTGTTAGGAAGTTACATAGGGTACCAAAAAAGTACCAAATTATAGTTTTTCTCAATTTTTTCCCGTTAGGGGTTGAAAATTCAAAAAAAGGCCAGACACCTGTCAGCTTATTTTTTGTGCAAATTACAATAATTTTTCAATTTAATTTGTATCATTTTTAGTTTAGCAGATATAACATTACCGATTTTACCCGGTTTTACCCTTTTTATCCCCTTAAAGTACGAATTTCCAAAAATCCCTTCTTAGTGGAGCTATACATCGAAAGAGGAACCGATTGTCCAAATATCATGTCTCTAGCTTTTCGCGTTTGGGCTGTGCGATGATGAATCAGTCAGTCAGTCACGTTACTGTTTTATATATATATATTGTTACAGACTTATTTTTAAATAGCTTAATTATACCCTTCACCTGTGGTGCACAAGGGTACTATATATAGCTTTGTCATTCCGTTTGTAATTTCTACAATTTTCATTTCCGACCCCATAAAGTATATATTTTCTGAAAGCTTATGAATAGAGGAGTCGATTAAGCCCTGACCGTCTGTCCGTCTGCCCGTCTGTCCGTGTGTTGGTTGAAATCAACTTTTAGAAGTAACTATATGTTCCTCAGATCTGTATATGGTATCAATCTCTTGGAAATTTCTAGGAATGAATCGCTATTGAAATTTAGCACAATCGCCCCATAACTTTCTGAGATATGAGCAAAAAACCACGACCACCTCGTTTTTTTCACAATTACAACAACAACATACATATATACATACATGTAAAAAACATACCAAACAAAAAAAATTACAAAAAAAAATATTAAAAATAAGAAAAAAATAATAAAAAAAACTACAAAAAAAAATTTTTAAAATTTTTCTAAAAAAATTTTTTAAAAAAATTTAAAAAAAATTAAAAAAAAATATAAAAAAAATAATAAAATATAAATAATATATTAAATAAAATAAAATAAAATTTTTTTGGCTTAGCTGGGATTCGATGCCACATTTATTCTAACGTGTACGTATGCACGTATTTTATATGGGATGAATGGTGATACAAACAATTGTTATTGCATGACTACACGTTGTGAAGGGTATATAAGATTCGGCACGGCCGAATATAGCACTGTTACTTGTTTACATTATAATTGATTTTAGTTGTAGTAGTTAAAGTTACTGTAGTTGTATTTGTATTAGTTTATTTTGCTGGTTTTTCGAACATGATGTTTGTTGTTATGTGTAGCATACTTTTAGGCACTTCTATTATTCGTACCTATTACTTAACGTCTTAATTTAAATTTAACGGTTTTCGAATATACTAGAATGTACATACGAGAACTTTGTCGAATGTTACCGAACACCACTATGTTACTATAAATAGCCGAACAACACAGCTATCAGAATCAGTATTACAATAGAGCTTGTAAAGTGCGTATCAAAGTCAGTTTCATAATAAAAGTGTATAACTATAAGTGTAATAAGTAAGGTGATATAAGAACAATATTTGAGTGTATTTAAATAAATAAAGTGCTCTTAATTTTATAACGAATTTAAAGTGTTTTTAATTGCAATAAAAGAACTCAAAAGGTTTATTTAAAGGAAATAATCCAACGTTTATAAAAGGTATAAACGTAACAATATGTAGATTAAAAAAATAAATTGTTATTTAAATCTATGAAATTTTTATTTATGTACCTCACAGTACTAAAAAAAACAAAACCTTAGCCATATATTGACGGGCAAAACTAAATCAGTAATTTTAAACTTTTTTGGACTCTTTCATACAATTTCAAATAATTTATTGTTTATGTTCGCCCCAGTAGCTTTTGGTAGTTAATTTTGTTTCCATTTTTTTTTTAATTTTCTTAAAAATATGCTCTTATCCTTGGTGAATAGTTTCTTTGATTGGAGTTTACGTTGTTTGTTTGCATTTAATTCTTTTTTGTATATCCAGGAATAATGTGCACAGTTAATTTGTTTTTTTTTTCTTCCAAATGCTGCTGTATAACTAATAGGAGTTCTTTTTAAGTGGACTCTAATATTACGCGGATTTTACAAATTACTTTAACAAACTTCACCAAATGATTGATAAGATAGCAATGACTAATAATTTTAAAAATAAATAAAACGGAATAATAATGGTATATTTAACGTTTACTTTGCTCAAAACATTCCCTTTACATTTCCTTAGTTTTTTTGTTTTTGAATAAAAGCATTATTTTATAAATTGTCTCTTGTCATATATTGTCATATATTCCGACTAGAAATATGACATGCGCCTGCCCGAGATTAAATGTGAGCGACTGTATCAATATTAATACAATATTCCAGTAAGTAATTTAAATGCCAGAGGAGACGTTTTGCAAATTATTTATTTAGTTATTTAAGTCTATGGTTATAATTCTTACAGACTTAATATTATATTAAAATTAAGTGTTCAATCTTAGAATAATGTTACGTTTTATAATATTTACATTTAGAGAGAAATCTGTAAAGTTGTACATTTCATTAGAATTACAATATAATTTCCTAAACGGATCTGCCATTTCATAGTTTGATTTAAAAGTCCATGCAAGGAGTTCAGGACTAAGTTCAGCAGTTTTAAGCAGCTTATGGAAATAAAAGTGGAAGGGCATTTGGACATTGAGAATCTTCGTGAAAAAGAAGATAATTTAGATCAGAGTATCAATAAAGATAAATCACTAAGTAATGAGAAAATTCAACAAGATGTCCGCGGAGAAGAAGTGACCTGTGAAAAGGATAATAATGGAAAGTTAAAAATATCTAAATCTTGTAAAGTAATCAACTCATACGTATTGAAAACAATTCTATTTTTCTTCGATTTTATTTTTCTTCTGCGATACTGAATTTCAAATTCAAAAATTTGTTAAAGGTAATTTCTTAATATACAAACCAAGGCATATTTATTCATCGAATAATCGCAGTTCTTTTATAATGAAGTTTGCAATTTGAAATGAGAAACAAGAGAAATTAGTTTTTTATCTATTATTATTTAGGTACTTATAAACCGTAAAATTTTTTTATGAATACGGCAATATATGTACATATATTTATTTATTTATTATGATTTATAAAACTTTAAGCACCTAGTTTTATTGTAAAATTATATTGTATATTGAGAAATCAATATTTAAGTAAGCAATGTTTCAAGTTGATCGGAATAAATTACATTGGAGTCATGGGTGTAACTATAGGTACTATTCTGGGCGGTGCAATGCTCCCCAAAGAATTGTTTTTGCAACAACTAGAATTTTAAAAAATAACTATTTACTTATAATATACACACATATAAAATTAACTCATGGTGTTTTCTTTTCTAACAAACAATGTTGCCCTTTTATAGTTAAACACTTTTCAAAGGTCGCCTGCACCCTAACAAAATGCTACCTTTATAATCAGCAGAATAGAACATCAGTTTAAGATTTTGCCACACCAAAAAATTTTAATCTTTTGTCACCTAGAGTTACATGTATGTATATACATACATATATACATATTTATGTGCATTACCCTAATATATGAATATATACAACTTTAATTTTGTTAGTCTTTTCTTTCTTTATTTATTTATTTTCTTTTAATATTACTACTTACGTTATATTTCATTTTATTTCTTTATCAAATATTTTCTTTAAAAATTGTTTTATCTTTTATTACTTTATATATTAATTATCAAATATTTTCCTAACTATTAGTTCTTATGTTTTAAATATTGTTAATACCGTTACTTTAATGTTATTTCTTAACTCTATAAAAGAGCATACATTTCGAATAACTGAATTCATTCAAAAAGTTGACGTCAAGAACAATAAAAAAAATATTTTAAATAATTGTTAATATTAAATAAAGCCATCGTTTTATTACAATAAAGATATATTTTAAAATCGTTGTTAAAATTCAATGAAATCCATCGTTTTATTACTCTAGGAAAAATATTTGTAGCTACGCCAAAACTAAGAATATTAAACGCCTTCTTATTTTGTATGAAGATCACCAAAAAAGCGAAAATCTAAAAAATAAAATGATATTCAATGGCAACCTGGAATTTTTTTGAAGAATTTTTGGTAGCAAATTTAAAATTTAGATTTTAGTTTTCTTTGATTCGATATTTTTTTCTTTACCACCTTTTTCTAGCGCACGGCAGTATGAATCTTTAGGTTCGTTCGAGAACTCACAAATTTGTACGAATTTGTACAAATTTTTACTGTATTTTACGAAATTGCGTTCGTTTACACAAATTTGTAGTAAATGAGAGCACAAATAGAGAGCGAAAAGTGACAGTTCTTGACTGAGTATTTGCAAATTTTTACAACAGAAATTTCTTGTAGTAAGATTTAGCAAAACCAAAAAACATATGATTCAAAAGGTAAACAAACAAAAGTAAGCAAACAAAAAGTATACAATTTGTGAAAAAATATTTAAAAAAAAGGAAAATCCAAACAAAAGTGCAAAATATTATTAAATTTAAATTGTTTGTGAAATAAAGTTAGTTACCAATGTCTACAGATGAAAGAATGGAACTGCCTGAATCTGGCGCAGGTATACATACTTAAATACATATTTGCACATATGTATGTATGTACATAGTTCCCATTAAACTTTATTTATTTGCCATCAGCTGTTGCTTCAATCTTACGAATTTTTACAAATGTCTGTTCGAGTACTTTTTTGGACAAATTCTCTTTTTGAGAGTAAAATTTTCAATTTACTAAATAATTACTCATTTACTACAAAGTGCAGTAAAAGTACTCGAACGAACCTTTTATTATTCTTTTTGTAATTTTAAGTTTTCATTAACAAAAAAATCGCTGAAATTTGTCTGTTAGAAGAAAATCTCTCCCTCTGAGAGGAAATAAACAAATTGTATTTTTTACTGGAGTGTTCACAAATTGTAAAATGTATTTGTGCAAAATGTCTGATGACAGAAAATTGTTGTGTTTATTTTATTAAACTCCAGTAATAAGTACTCGCTATTAAAAATCAAGTACTTTTTCATACGTTTCGTCTTAATTTACAAACAATATTCTCAACGTTCTAAAATAATTTCTTTAAAGAAAATCAACTTTCTCTAATAAAATAAAATCACAATAATTTATTATTTAATCTAAGATAATTTTTTAAGAGACAAAAAATAAACTACAAAGTTATTACAAAAGTTAATAAAATGACTCTAAAATATAGTCATGCCATTGTAGCCAGGTGCGTAAAACAGAAAACATTTATTTTGGGTGGAAAAACAAATACTTAAAAATGTTTGTTAAATTTTATTTTAATCTTAAATTGTATGTGTTAAAAAAATGATTTACCTTGGCAAGTTACTCGTAATTGGTGACATGGATTTTTATTGGTGTTTTAAAGCAGCAGGACAGTTTATAGTTACATACAAAGCTGGTAGTGGATTGATTGCATTTAAATTAAATGTAGGTCAATAGCGCTTTGTTTTTGTTATTTGTTTATATAAGGATATACATACGTGTGTATTGTTGTTAGTTTCCAATTCTTAAGTTTATATTTCATTTCCTTTTTATATACATATGTATGTATGTGTATGTTAAGTGAATGTTGTCATCTATGATTTTTTTAGTACCTACATACTATGTATTTACAATTTTGTTGTATATATGTAGTTTAATTTGCACTGAATTATATCTACTTACAACACTTAGTATATATGTATGTATGTAGTTTGGGTGTGGTGTGTATGTGTATCTTTTTTTAAAGATTATTTAACTTAATATCACACACAACTGATGGTGAACAAGTGTGTTTAGTGTGCCAAAGTATAATAATCACTACCTTATTTGTAAGAAAAAATTATGGAAACTTGATAAAGCAGAAGTTCAAATGATGAAGTGGTTATATTAAGGTGATTGCCCAGTACCTTTTAATTGGCCCACGATTTTAAAATGTTTCAAATTTTGAGATTTTTGTCATAAGATATTAATTAAATTTGTACTGCTCCGATTCTTATAATTTTTGGTTCGAATATACAAATAGTTATCAGAATAGCTCATATCACTGTTGGCAAATGTGGCACAATCGTGCCATTTTTGGCACTATTAATTGTTTAATGGCACCATAATTTTGGCACTTTTTCAAAAAAATACTATAAAAAAGTGTAGCTTCGGCTGTGTGGCACGTAGCGCCGTCCTGTTGAAACCAAATGTTGCCAATATCCTCTTCAATTTTTGTGAACAAAAATTCGTTGAACATGGCCCCATAACGATCGCCATTTTCGAAGAAAAGTGGCCCAATTATGCCTCTGGACTAAAATCCGCAACAAACAGTGCCTCGTTTTGGGTGTATCGGCTTTTCAATATATGCGTGCGGGTTTTCTGTGCCCCAAATGCGACAATTTTGCTTGTTTACATACCCGCCAAGATCAAAATGAGCTTCATCTGAAAAGATGATTTTTTTTGGCAAAATCGGCCAAAGTAATGTCGCAATATTCCCTAGCGTTGTTCAAGCGTATACACAACCATATTCGTTCAGCGAAAGGATAAAACTAATAATTTGTCAAATCAGACATGAGCTAAGTGTTACCATTCACTTAATAAGCACTAGTTTGAAAAAAACGTTAGATGGCGGACCCTTTATGTATATATTTTTAATTAAAAAGATATACATGCTTTTTCCTCCGGTTGTAAATACTACTAAAAACTGCAACAATGACACAAAATCCCCTTTCTGAAAGTATTAGTTCAAAATTAATGACATCCTACATGTTCAGGGTGGATTTAATCAGATGACTGCATAGGAAGATAATTTTTATCTGTTTTTGATACCCACCACCAAAAGAAATGGTGGTGCTGTATTCATTTCATCATTCCGTTTGTAACACATCGAAATATCCATTTTCGACCCCATAAGGTATATATTTTCTAAGTCGGGGTTAAATTTTATGACGATCTAGCTATGTCCGTTTGTTTCTCATTCTCAAAAAATTACTTATTAGGTGTGTTCCACAAGATCTCGGACAAGTTCGGACTAATGAGAGTAAAATGAAAATTACTCTCTAAATTTGCCAAAACTACCTAAAATTGCTGGAACGCAAAAAAACATTTTTGCACTTCTTGTAATACTAATGGTGCTTACTTTTTAAATTAAAATCTATTTAAGTGATTTTAGACGCTTAAAAGCAATAACATTATAAAAACAAAACATTTGCATCATTGCCAACAGATGTTAAAAATAATTTAAAAAGAACTGAAAGAAAAGCTGAGCCAGTGTAAATTTTTTAAAAGTATTTATTTTAAAGAACAAGGGAGATATCTATTCACTAATGTATTTACCACTTTAACTTTTTCATTAAAACCTTCCATTTTGCTTTTTAATATATTTTTTAACAAAAACTAAACTTTTTCTTTTGCTTGCAAATTTTTTGATTAATTTTCAGTTTCATATGTAAACAAAAAACAGCTGATTGTTAAATTCTTGTCCGAACCAAGGTCTATTAAATAAGGTCTGTTCAACTAATCAGCTGATCGTTTTTTGCTCCCCTATGTTTACTACTCGCAGTTGTCAAAATTTGTTTACCTTTTTAGGGCGACATTTATGTTTTTCAGTTTTTCAATCTTATGATTGATAATTTTTCAACTTATGAATATATTTCCGAGCCGGACATGTTGGTAAAAGGCATTTCTGTACCCAAGGACTGAGCCACACCAACAGCTATAGCAGCCTTGCCATTACTTGGCTCACAGGCCAAGAAAATACAACGATTAGCTATTTTGCCTTCACGCACCATTTGTACAACACCAGCAGCGAAACGAGCATCTTTCTGGCCCAACATACCTTGTGAAACAGCACGCTTCTTCAAGACATCGTCTAGACTTCTATTTTATCTTTATCAGCCATATTATTAGCAAATATTTACTATTAACACAATTTATTTTTGTTTTCTTGAAAAAATTGTTAAACAAAATGAAAACACAAAATTTAATAGGCGTTGGGCATATTCATACAGGTATATGCAACGGCGAATTTGCTGTGCTGCTCTCTGTCAAATACCTCATAAAAAATAATTTTTTATGCATAGAGTTTGACAGTAACGTTTCCCATCAGATGGACTGATAATTTCACCTGGATGAATTTTTTGGTATTTTAGTCAGCAGTTTTTGACCACCTTAGAGTAATTTTACACTAACAAAATGCACGTATATTTTTTTTGCTTTTTGTTTTTGTAGAGTTGCACAGACCTTATTTAATAGACCTTGGTCCGAACTTACCCAAAGAAAAAGTTCGTGCAAATTTGTACAGGAAATGAAAAAAATTACTCTCAATTACTCTCATAATTGAACAAAAATTGTTATGTGGAACGCTTTTGGGTAACTTTGGGCAAGTTCTGACTGTTTCGTTATGCATGTGGAACAGAGCTATTAAATACATACATATGTATGTATTTAATAAATAATAATATTTATATATAAATTATCTGTATAAATTGTTTAAATATTGAAGTCTGAAATTTTTTTTGTATGTATGTATATAAACAATTCGCCTTAATAAAAGGTAACTTTTTTAAATAGACATGTGTATATATTTGTTATGGCACTTTTTAATATATTTTGGCACTTTCTAGCTAAAATTTTGGCACAAGACTGAAATTCTCAAATACCATCACTGGCTCATATTACGTTTTAATCAAACAGCTTCGCTTTTATCCATTTTCATCTTTAATGAAGAAATTTTTATTTAAGTGCCTCGTAGAAAGTTTGAAGCGATTAGCTATAATGGTTCTTATATTAGCACAGATAGACACCAAGCTGAAGGCAAACTGCTGCTGGTCTCCACAATATGTTACTCTTAAAAATCGCTGGATTATAAAAAAACAATACTAAAAAAATTAAACAAACTTCTCATAAACATAAATTCAAATTGTTACACTCTCTGTTTTGTTTTTTTATACCATACGCACATAGTTGCTTGATGTGACGATTTTTAGTACTTACGTATATCCGTTGACGATTCTTACTAAAAATTTTTCTATTTTTCGAAATCGACTTTTCGCATCATTTGTGTATTTAAAAACTGTATATTTGTGTGTATTTATCGGTATATTAAAAATTTAAAACCTAATAAAACTGAAAAAATTAGATGTACGATTCTGAAATTTTGCAAACATTGCTTTTTTGGTTAAACGTTTTATCTCAAATTCATATACGTTTTATCTCAAATTCATATAATTTCTTAATGAATAAAGATTTTGGAATAATAAAGGACTATATTGAAATTTTTAAGTTGTATTCATTAGCAGAAACAACTTCGACACGCCTACTATAAGCCCACTTTTCACGTTATCTACTGTTAATGAAATTTTAAAGCTCATAAAACCGACAAAATCAGGGGCCGAATTACGGCATTCGAACGTGATCGAAATTTAAAAATTCTTATTAGAATCTCTATACCTAAAGCACAGCGAACTCGATCGTAAAATTTCGATCGATATCGAATGCCGTAATTCGGCCCCAGAGGTATGATGATAATATTTGCTACAGATATCCTTCTAGTCAATATCATTGTTATGCCAGAAAATTTAGGTGACACGCCCGCTTTAACACCTATCTCCCATATAACGGTTTATCTTAAATTCATAAAATTTCTCTATAGGCAAAGTTTTTGGAAGAATAAAGGACTATATTGAAATATCTCAGTTTTATTTATTAGTAGAAACTGTATTGACACACCTACTTTAACGCCTCCTTTCATTTAAAGAATAAATTTACGAAAACATTTTACTAGCATATCGAAGTTATACAAATAAAGTGAGACATATTTTAGTATAAAGAGATTATTGCATAGCGATAATACATTTGTGCTATTAAAGTACTCTTACTCTTAATTGTTATTACATACAATTTATTTTAATATATATTATATAATTTGCAGTTTCCGCAGTTTCAGTTGGTTTAAAATGTTTAAAATAATACAAACCCTTAAATAAAAAGTTTTTACTTTTACAGTTTTTTACAAATTATTGTAGTTAAAGAAAACAATGTTAGACATATGCAGAAATAAAAGGTTTCCCAAAAAGAGTGATATGATTTTTTTTAAACACTTATTGTTAAGAAAATTCAAAAGTTTTTTATTTAATGTGAAATACAATCGATACAATTAAGTTCTAAATAAAACGTCATTCAAATGGACTTCACGATTTCCTCTGCAGAAACGAATTCGATGAACCCTATTTTCGAGCACCACAAGAAGTATTTTAATGGAAGAAAATACATGCATATATGAAAGTAGACCCAAGGTTCACTTAAAGAGGTATTTGTGATAGCACAGCAATTTCTTGTCCAAATATGCATCAAGCTCCATATATAAAAAAAAATATTTCAGTCCAAAAAGTTGTCAAACTTATTATTTAAAGAGTAAGAGCACAATATTCGCCTGTGCCGAATTTTTTAAGCCCACCACCTTTGAAGCATGCATTGTAAATCGTTTGATTGTTTATTGAGTTGTATAATAACGAATATAGGACAACTTGTTCTTATATATTACAAGCCAAGCCCGGCGCGCGTTGCTACGCCCCTTGAATATATCAAAAATAATATTTTATTGATTTTTATTGTAATGTGGTATACAATATTATTGTAAGTGGGTATACAACAACTTTGGTTTGTAAAAAACAACAAATTTATTGGTGCTCCCACTCTGGAGCATCATCTTTATCATGCGACGTACAGCTAGCCATGTTGAAAGCATGAATTTTCCAAATTCAATCCTGCAACACGCAGAGATTGTCCTTGTGCTTTGTAAATGGTGAAATGCGTGGAAAAAGCTAAAAAATATAATTTTTTTAATGGGCGTGGCCCTGCCCACTTTTCTAATCACGAAATTTTATAGTCATGACAGCTCAATATGTGTGCAAAGTTTCAGAAAAATCGATCTAGTGCAAGTAGCTAAAAATGATAACTTATTTTTTATGGGCGTAGCCCCGCCCCCTTTTTACCACCCATAAACACTCCCTGGAATGTGTACAACAACTTGCAAGGTTTGAGTCCGATCAGCTTTACGGTTTCGTAGTCTATAGCTAACACACAGACAGACAGAGTTTCACTTTTATATATAAAGATTGGTCACAAGTGAAAATACCCTAACTCAAATAATTGTAACTTTGCAGGAGAAGACAAAAACTTAATAGAAACTGTTTTATTATAATGCAATGTAATTTAAAAATGATTTTAAGACTGTAAATTTTGATACTATTGCTTTAAATTTTTTTATCAAGGTGTATTTGTGTAAAATATATTAAAATCACTAAAAAAAAACTCAATTTCATAAAAAAATACGAGTAAGGTCCTTTCTACTAGTGACCATCGATAGATTTGCATATTAACAGTTAATAGTTCTAGGTTCACAACACGTAACTGATAATGTTTTCTCGACATAAAGTAATGATGTCAACCGATTTGCGTGTTGTTTAAAAATCTATGTATGTACATACATATGTCCGTCGACATTTAAAATACTGATTTTTAACGATTTTTTTTCCTCATTGAAAAAATGTTTTAAAACTATTTTTTATGTTACTATAACCAATGAGATTGTGATCACGTCTCTGTAAGTGATTCATCTGAATTGAAAACCTATTTAACATATATATGTTGATCGCAAATTATTGTGTTCTATATGCAAATATATTATAAGTCATATGGAACACAATAACTTACGAACAATGATATAGACTGTAATGGAATGCTGCAATTGTTGTTACCAAAGAATAATAAATTTGTAATGTTTACTAATGTATATTTTAAAAGAATATCTTGAATTATTTACACATGCATACACATTTTTATTTGTTGCAGAATATTTATTTTTGTTTAAACAAATCTTTTGCATTATTAATTCTGTGGCAAAAAGGAAAAACTGTTTAAGTCGACTTAAGCTGAAATTGAGATAATCACATCATAACAATCCCGGAATTATAAAGTTCAGAAAAAATATTTACCCCCATACCTAAACAAGAGCGTTGAGCGTCAAGTGTTGGAGTTTTACATGTGTTTTGTTTTTGTTTCAATAACAAAATACATGCAAAATTGCAACGCTTGACGCTCAACGCTCTTGTTTAGGTATGGGCCTTAGAAGTTCAAATATTTTTATATCAAAAAACAAAACAGAAGGAAATAAGTCTTCATTTAAAATTATTTAAAATCTTTAAAAATCGAGGATTAGTAAAAAATTTTTTGTATTCTTTTTTTCTAGAATTTCTGATTCTCTAAAATCAAAAAAAGGCTTCGATATAAAATTGGCGAAAGAACAGCACAAAAAATACTGTAGTTTATTACGAGAAATCGGTTTAGATGTCATTGAATTACCGCCGGATGATGAATTACCGGAAAGTGTGTTTGTGGAAACGTCAGCGGTGATATGTAATGGAGTGGCGCTAATAGGAAAATCCGATAAACCAATGAGGCAAAAAGAAGTCAGTACAAAACTATAAGAAAACATCAGAAAAATCAAACTTAATATTTTATATAAAAAATTTTAGGCCAATAGTATGGCGATCATATTAAAAAAAGAATTAGACATACCCGTAGAAGTGATAGATAATCCAAATGCAGAATTAGATGGTGGTGATGTCTTATTCACAGGTATGGAAAAGTATACTAAATTATTTCTTTAAAATAAGCTTTGTCCACAATTGTACAGACTGTAAATGTCGATTATATAACGAAAAATGTAAAGACAAAAAAATATTTTTTTTTCGAAAATGGCTTTCTATTCGAATGTGTACTATGAACTTTTTTTGTGGCCTTGTAAGGTGGTGTGCTTAAATATACATTTTTTGTTTAAGGCATATTTGTTCATTAGAAAGTATTGCTTTGCTTCATACATAAATAAAAAATATAAGCAAAAAAACTTCTTTCTGAACTGTGATTACCTGATGAATAAATATGCATTGTTTTAGTTTTTTTTCTGTTAACAAAGAAAAAAAAATAATAATTAATTTTTTCGTATATTTTTTAATAACACAAATGTATCAAATGTATTTTTTATTTTAATTTTAATTATTCACGTATTTATTGTGTAACATCATCCTGGTTTGTGTTCCAACCAATTTTATTTTCTTTATCTTTAAGGCCGAGAATTTTTCGTTGGCATATCCGAACATACAAATGAAGATGGTGCTAGAGCTGTTGCTATGACATTTCCTGAATATCCAGTAACGCCTATTAAGGTAAACTCTAAAATCTGTTTTAAAATCGAATTTTACTCCTACCATTTTTATAAATAACTAGGTCGGTGGTCCTAAATGTCTTAAATATTATGTTACAATGGCTGGTCCAGATGTGCTGTGCGTTAGCAATAGTAAAATATGTGTGGAAATTGTTAAACGTATGGAACGAGAAGCTAGTTTTAAATATCAAAAAATAACCCTTCCCGAAGAACATGCGTCCAATATGTTATACATCAATGGTACACTGGTTCATAAATCGCCACCCGAAATTCCTGAATCGCACAAAGTATGCACTGTTTACATAAATATGTATATTTTTTTATCTATTTTTTCTTTTTTAGATCATTAAAGAGAAAATTGATATTCCTACGCGCAACATAAATATAAGTGAATTTAGCCAATTTTCTTTAGGTTTAACCTCTTCGTGTCTTCTTCTTAGACGATGGAAGTCTATACGAAGTATTTAAATTCTCTGCAGGTTTTACTTATTCATGTAATTTTCTGAGACGCTGGAAGTCAATGTGCAGTATTTAAATTGTTCAAAATGTTAAGTGAAAAATAATTATGGCAATATTAATCCGGTTAACAAAAATATATATCTTCCGTAGTTTTAAAGTAATGTAGTTAAATTGTATTATTGCAATTAAATCAGTCTTTTCACAATGTACAATCGTAATTTAACAAGAGCTTTACCAGTGAGTTTTACAAAATACGGTAAGCACTTTAGTTAAGAAGTTGATGTTCAATTTAACCGAAAAATTAATCAAAACTAACGATGTTGCAATATTTTTAATTTTAAAAATTTAAAGCCTACAAAGATGAAACATACAATTATATGGACAATTATAAATTTTCATACTTTTTGTCAACAAAATTCTTTATAAACTTTTCTTAATTAATTGTTTTCTAGATTTTAATCTCTCATTGCACAATTTTTCGTTAACAGAAAAACTGTTTATGGTATATTTTGGTTAAGTAACCGAAAGATTATGAAACGCAAACCATTAACCGTAGGTTAAATAGTTCTTGTAAATGATAGTGACGGTTTGTTAATGTTTTTGTTAAATTAAGATAAACACACTTTGTGAAATGGGCCATTACTGTGAATGGCTTTATTTAAAATTTACAAGAACTTTATAAACGAATTATACTTTTATTTAAGCTCCCATGTTAATGCGACAATTTTTTGTCGATATTGACAATCAAAAAAATACATTTTGTCCACACGAAAAAGGCACTAACATTAAGCAAAAACAAAATTTAGTGTTAAACTCGGCTTCAAAACATTTAAATTTTTTGTTAAAAATAAACAACTTAAAAAAAAAATAATACAAAAAAATTACTTCTAGTAAACATTTTTTATGAAAAGTTATGGCGAATAAATCCTTAAAAATTTCCTTACGTATAGAAGTCCTCCAAGAACAAAACAAAAATTATATATTGACGGCATTATTCATAATAAATAGTAGTGAAGTCGTTTAAAATAACAGTACTTTAACACTTCATAGTTCGGCCGTATTAAGAAAATTTTTAATGATAAGATAATTTCTTCTCAATTTATTTGCCAAAAAAGGTTTAGATAGTTTTAGTAAATATACACCTTTAATACCTAATAAGAGAACAAACCCTTTTGCTTTAGATTCCATAAAAAAGGTTATCCAGGGGGCAAATTACGGCATTTTAACGTAATCGAAATTTGAAAATTCCTATTGGAATATATATACCTAAAGCACAGCATACTCGATTGTTTAAGTAAAATTTCGATCGTAATTGAATGCCATAATATGGCCCCAGGCCGTATTTTTATTTTTTTGGGAATAATTGTAATCGTATTACTCAAATTATACGATGATTTCAAACGTCATGACGCTTTTTTTTGTGGACGAGAAAGGCAGAGAAAAAAAGTAATAAAAAATCTTATTTTCTGTTTTTGAAGATTTTTCTGTATTTCTCCTTACAGTCATTTGCGTTTTCTTATTACGCTTTATTCTTTTTTGAATTGACAAGTGCTTTTTTAAAATTAATAAAAACGAAAAATCCACTATTCATAAATATAATTTCAATTTATAATAAAAATAAAGTTTTTATGGAAAAACATTTTGCATTACAAATATTTATATTTGAATTTAATTTTTTTAATATAAGCAAGCAAGCAAGACATACAGTAATGTAGAGCAAACATTAAAATTAGATAATATTATTTTGACAGACATGGAAAAACACAGGCAGATTGAAAGAGAGTTGAAGAGATTCGAAATTCTTTCAGTTTACCAAAGGCTTGAACCGTCTTTTTTATTAGAGAAAATATCGTTACATATGGGTTACAATTTCGAAATAAATAACATTTTAGTCGCACTAACGAAGAGTAAGGGTTTAGTTGACCAAAGGGTGGGTCAGAAAAATCGTTAGATATCCTTGTTTGAAATTGCTATGTGTTGTATAGTAAAATTAAAAAAATTAAATTAAAAATGCAGGCAAGACTTTTAAAAAAGTCGGTAACGCTCAAGGCGAATTCATACAGGTGAAATTATCAGCATATGATGATGGGGGAACACAATGTCTTAGTTTGTTGAATTCACCTCGATTCCATTCATTAATGCAGGAATGGAAAATTAGATTTGGATTCCGAATTGAACACTGAATTTACCCAGCATTTAGACATGAAAGTAATTTCATGAAATTCGCAATACACTCACACTTCTACACTAACACACTCACATTAATTTTACTTTCCACTGAGATTTCAACGATTTTCAACTAATAAAACTTTTACAAATTTACAGGATTGTGGTAATATAATAATAATTGTATATATAACTTATTTTTGTATATATGAAAATATTTATAATATTAATTCTTCAAATATACATCAAGAATAATATTGATGTATTTTTAAAACAATAATTTTATTAAAAATTATCAAAAATTATTTTTTTCAATTACTGCCTTTTAAATTTGTGTATAAAATATTCTTGGTAACTCTAAAGGTAGTAAAAAAATGAAGGCAAGTTAAGCGCATCAATGTAAAATGTATAGCAATTATTACGACTCTTCGCTTCGACGACATTTTTTAAATGAAACTTCACTTTCCTGTGTAAACGCACAAGAAATTTACTTGAAAGTAGTCTATTTCATAGAAATTTTTATTTATAATACTTATACAAAAATTTCATGAAATCTATTTCATGTGTTAATGCAGGGTTAATTATGCTTTTTTCCCCGCGCAACAATTAAAAAAAAACAGAAACAAAAACCATGTTGTTTTTGACTGATCGGCATATGAATGCAATAATAAAAAAACTGCTGAAATGTCAAAAAGCAAATGTTTGTGTGTTGTTTTTTTCTTTTGGTGGTAGAATATATACATAAATAGAAAAATATATACGCATGCATAAACAAAATTTGACATTTTAGTTAAACCTAAAGGAAGAGAAAAAAAACAGCTGTTTTAGTTAGCCTACCTTATGATCAAGGCGAATTCATTATCAGGTGGTGTTGACAACGCAGCTGATCTACTTTTTTTATTTGCATAAATGATGGTTGAGTTGTCAAATATTATTTATGTTTACACAGATTACTCTTTCCCGCGCAAAAAAACACAAACAAAAACCATGTAGTTTTTGACACATCGACAGTCGAAAGCAACAATAAAAAACCATGTTGTGAATTACCACCACCTGATAATTAAATTCGCCTTGCTTATGATTGTACCATCCACTAAATAATAATTAAATTCGCCTTGCATTCATACTTGTATAAATACATACATACACAAATATTGTTCTGATACCATTAGGTACAAGGCCCATTCAAAGAATAGGCCTTGATTAGGTACTATATAGGTTATATAGTCTGTGTTAGGTACTTTTTCTTGACAACAGTCACCATTATAATAATATTAACTAGGGATGGGCAAATGGAAAAAAATTTATCGATATTTATTATATCGATATTTTATTTTACCATCGATATTTATTAATTTAAAAAATCGATATTTCGATATATCGACTGAAACATATTTACCTAGTTATTGTTGAATTGATTTACATATGAAAATTAAATACACCCACTTATGTACATACAAACAAAAATAGATGTATATTAGTCTTCGTAGTAACTTTTTATTCCAATTTTTATAATTAATAAACTAGATATTATAACATATATTAATAGTATAAATGCTTGCTCTTATTGCTCAACAATTGTTGTATTGTTTACACTAAATCTATAAAATAAATTCTGAAAAAATATTTACGATTAAGGATGAGATCAATTATATGACTAGATCAAACAAACAAACAGAAAATAAACTAAAACTTCAACAGAAAATCTTAAGTTTAAAGTTAACAATTGAGGTATTGTTTACATCAAATCTATAAAACGAATTCTCGGCTCTGATATTAGTAAATAAATAAAGATATTGAGGTATTTAAAATATCGGCGATTAATATCGAAATTTTTTAAACTAAATATCGATATTATGGTATATCGATATATTTTGCCCAACCCTAATATTAACTCCCATCACTGTGTAAAAATCAGCCGTTTTTTTTCACAGCAAAAAAACAAAATAAAGTGAAGTATAGAATATAAGAAAATCTATTAGTTTAAAAAATTAAAGTAGTTCCAAGGTATATTAATATACCTTGAGTAGTTTCTATTACAAAATAAAGTAAAAATAAATGACGAATATCTTATTTTACTATTTTATGCAAATGAATGCTTGTATTATAAACACTGCTGAAAAACATATATATTTCACCAATGTGCGTAAGTACGTTTCATGACAGTACGGATACAGCAGCGCTCGGCTAATGATGACTTAAGTCTTCAATAACCTAAAATAAATTTATGAATACGGTACAATGCGTGTATTTAAAATCAGTACGGATTTAACGATCGTCTAGAAAACACGTGTATTTACTATTTAATCAAATTATAAAAAAAAATAACGCACTATGTCTGGAAGCAGTAAGTTTTTTTTTTGCATTTGAAAAATTCAATTGTAATAAATAAAATATTTTAGTTGAAGGTTATAAAGTAGGTAAAATTATTATCGAGGGAAAAACTAAGCAGGTTTACGATTTGCCTGAACATCCTGGGTTATGCCTGTTATTGAGCAAGGATCGTATAACAGCTGGTGATGGTGTAAAAGCTCACGATTTAAAAGGCAAAGCTGAAATTTCCAATACCACTAATGGCTTAGTTTTTAAAATACTAAATGAAGCCGGTAAGTGATATAAAAATAGAAAATAACAAATTAATTTTTAAATTAAAATATTTTAATTTTTAAATAAAGGCATTAATACTGCTTACGTTAAGCCAGCTGGCAACAAGGCTTTTGTTGCTAAAAAGTGTGAAATGGTTCCAATTGAATGGGTTACCAGACGTTTGGCAACTGGTTCTTTTTTGAAGCGTAACCCGGGTGTACCAGAAGGTTATCGGTAAGTTTTCTAAGTACGAATGGTAAATTTTGTTTAACGTATAGGCATATCTTTTTAATTTAAAAATTAATTTGTTTGACCTTTCAATTTCAATTATTTATGTATTCGAGCTTTTCAATCATTTTTCTAATCTGATATAGGCAGGTTTTCCAAAAATGTTCATGTAATTTTTATTTTGGTTTAAGTTCATTATCATAAATGTTTATGCATCGTTAAAGGCCATGACTGACTATCCTACAAAGTCGTGCGATTATGTCAAATAAAAATCTGATAGTTTTCTGTCCTACATGAAAAAATCGCAACAAAATGTGTTATTGGATGCCACACTGTCATACTTGCTTAGAAAAAGCAACTCTGATCGCACAGACTCTATTATTTTATGAAAATTATCAAAAGATTATCAAATCGGACACACTTGTCAAAAAATCTGTCACACATGTGCACTTTGTGTCCACATTATCACACTTTCTGAACACACATACAATTTTTGACATATCGAACGACTAAATCTGATAGTCAGTCATGGCCTTAAATAATTAAATTCCAAATAGTTATACACGAATGTCCAAAAATTAATCCGATGCTAGCCGTGTGAAACGCATTTTTGATTATGGGCCAATTCAAAGTAGACTCTCATATTGTACTATGTCATATAATTCATATTAATATGACTAGTGACTTTGATCACCTTTTGTTAACAAATTATGTATTTAATACAAGAAAGAAGACAAAGAGATGACGCTGTTAAAAATTGTATGTATACAAGAAAGAAGAAAATAGAAAATATTCTCTCTGAGAGGTGAGAAGCGAAAAAATTCTCTCTGAGAGACAGTATGGTTAAAAGTATAACATAAACAATTTCTTATACATAGGAAACAAATGTGTAAAGTCATATTATTGTTTTTGTATGGAAATTACTAACAAAAATTTTAAGCATGCATAAAATAATATGAAATAGTACAAATACGACTGATATGCAACCACTTTGAATTGGCCTTATGTAATTTTTTAGCAAAGGAACTCAAAATAATAGAAATTATTGCTAAGAGATCGTGGTAGAAGTAAGAAAAGAATAGTTAAGTAAAGGCATAAAAAAATTAATCGGATAGTGTAAAATACGATTTTTAGACAAGCTACGGTTCCACCTTCTGTGGTAGGACTTTCATCAGTGTGCGTACTTTTCTGATTGTATTTCATTTTGTATAACTCCAAAGAAGTCCACAAAAATATTTTTTTTCAGATTGTACTTTTTTTTTGTAATTTTTTTCCTGCTTAAAAATTTAAAGACGTTTTTATACCCTTAACCAGCTGTGCCAAGATACCTATATAGCTTTGTCATTTCTTTTGTAATATCTACTATATTCATTTTAGACCCCATATAGTATGTATATTTTTTTATTTTCTAAAAACGAGTGTCGATCGTCTGTCTGTCCCTCACATGTTCACAGCCCTGTATGTGTTATTAATGTTATGGAAATACCTATTCGGCAGTGAATCGCTATTGATAACTATTGTTTTTCTTTCACTATTTTTATCACAAAAAATAAAATTTCTCATTTATGTATATGTATGTATATTATCTATATATTTCCCGTTTACTACTTAAATACGATATGCAGTAGAGATATTTGAACAAATCGTTTATTAACCGGAAAATGTTTACAAAAATTATTTGAAAATTGTTTTTAAGATCAAGTTTTTTAAACTCCTAATTAATTTTTGAATACACTAAACAATAAATTTCAAGTAGTCATTTTGAAAATTGCTGCTGAAAAATACTTATAAATATATATGATTTTTTGTATTTCATATAATATATAATAATAATATATATACCTATTTTTAAGAATTTTAAATTTCATTACATACATTCATATAGACGCGCATACATGCATACGTTCTTTAAATTTAAAAAAAAAATAACTATTAAAAATCCTGATAAGCTCTTAAGAAACAAATTATCAATATTTTTGACCTTTCACATTATTTACCCCCCAATTGGCATAAATTTTTAAAAATAAAAACAATAACGATGCTGATGTTGACAATGATGCTGATAAAATATATTAATAAACATGTAAAATAAAATAAAAAATAATTAATCAGTATAAAATTTAAAATAACAGCAAAATAAACTGATGATGAAAAACAATATTTTAATAAAAACAAGTAAGAGCGCTACATTCGGCCGTGCCGAATCTTATATACCCTTCACAACGTGTAGTCATGCAATAACAGTATTTTGTATCACCATTCATCCCATATGAAATACGTACATACATACAGTGGCCGACAAAAGTCTACGTACGACCACAATTTTTGACATTTTAGAAGTCTAAAAACGTTAAATAAGAAACTAATGATGCAGTTTCGTTTCAAATTCAATTTTATTAATGTAAGCAAAAAAAATGTATTTTCCAACATTATCTTAAAAAATTATCCAAGAAAAACAATTGAAATACGTTGACAAAAGTCTACATACGATATTCAAGATAACATAAAAACTTATTTCAAGTATTAAAAACTACCACTAATTTTTAAAATTAATATTTAGTTGGGCCACCATGGGCATCTATGACTGCCTCTAACCTTCTGGGCATCGAATTAACTAAATTTTCTAACTCCGTAGATGAAATATTTTGCCATTATTCTTGGAGCTTCAGTCTCAGCATTGGGGCACTAGTAATATTATGATTTCGAATTTTTCGTTGTAGTATCTCCTATACGTGCTCAATAACGTTCAAGTCCGGACTTTGTGGTGGTATGTACAACTGTCATGGAGCATGGTACAGCAACCAATCTTTGACAATTAATGCCGTATGCTTTGGATCGTTGTCTTGTTGGAATATCCAACTTTCACCAAGACTTAAATTATCAACCGATTGCTTTAAATTTTGTTCTAGAATATATTTGTATGGATACCGATCCATATTATTCTCAATAAAAAACAGATTTCCTACTCCAGAAGCAGCCACATCACCCCAAACCATTACACTACCTCCGCCTTGCTTAACTGTACTAACTAAGATTTTAGGATCCAACGCTGTATTTATTTTTCGCCAAATTTTATCTCTCCCATCACTTCCAAATATGTTATATTTGGATTCGTCAGTGAATAAAACTCGTTTCCAGAAATCAAATCCCTTTTCAATATGCTTTTTAGCAAACTCCAAACGAAGTTTACGATTTTTTCACTTATTAGGGGTTTTTTTTCTAGGAGTTCTGCTGTGGTAACCATTATTATTTAAGGTTCTTTGTATGGTTCGTGGATGTACAATTATTTCTGATCTTCTGGCTAGCTCTTCGAAGCATTCACCTTAGGCTGTTCGTCCACTTCTTTTAAAATAAAGCTAACGTCTATTCGATTGAGTTTCTTTGGACGACCACTACGCAGCTTACTTTGAATAGCACCAGTGCTTTTATAATTGCTAAATATTGTTTGAACAGTAAATTTACTTGAATTTAATAGCTTTGATATTTCACCAAATGATTTTTTTTTTCATTTCTGTACTTTACACCTAAATTTCTTACTTCAATTGAAATTTCTTTGCAACAAGCCATTATTCCGTTTTAATATTAACTAAATCACTCTAATTCACTACTAAAAAGAATATAAATCAATCCTTTAACGCAATAACAGAAGTAAAAAATAAAAACTTTTCTGTTAGTATTCAACAACAAAAAACAACAAAAAAAACGCAATTTTTGTGTCCCAGCACTTTACACTACTATTTTAGGTAAAAAAAAAATCAACAAAAAAAATAAAAAATTGAGAGTGATCAGCGAGGAATATGTAACAAAAAAAAACGTAATTCTCAAATTTGTATGTTCGTTTTTTTGTTTATTCAGAATGGTGTTTTGTTTCTCCCTCGGACTCCTTCCATACAAAAGCATGTGTCCCCCGTTAGAATTTTTAGTAAACAAAATTAAATAAAATCCAGAAAAAAGTAAATATGCAACATTTAATAAGAGTTTTCGAATTATTGAGTTTCTTTCTTGTGTTTTCATTTGTTATAGTCGTCAAAACTGAATTAGTGCGAATTTGGTGTTGCAAAGAAAGGTTGTCCCCACAATTTGCATTGAGCGTCACTTTTTTTATAATTCAAGTAATATTACTAGTTTTCAATTTGCATTTAAATAAAGTAAATAACGTAAGGAAACTACAAACCTTAATTATTACAAAAGTGAAAAAGCGAAAAAAAATATTTGTAAAAAAGTGTGCATTTGCGTAGTTTTTGTGAACACCATGGTAAGGGCGCGATAAAATTTCATGAGCGTGACGCTAATTTTTTTAAAAGTGAATATATTAAATGTAAAAAATTGAAGTTGACAATCATTGTTTACATGGTTTCAACTCATTTTTTTATAATTTGTAAGTTTGAGAAATAAATTGCCTACGAAAAACACCAGAATAGGCAAACATTTCATGAGCATCACTTTTGATATATATTGCTTCATAGCTAAAAATGCTTAATTATGATTTAATTTTTTAATTTTTAAGAGTAAAACAACAAAATTAATGGCGGCTGAAAGAGCACAAAGATATCGAGAGAAAATAAAGCTCGATAAAGCGCGTAATCTAGAATATAAAAAAAATAAGAAAGAAAGGTATAATCGTGGTATATTTGAGTTTAATCGGGCTTTTGCAACTTAAACCTCTGGGGGACTGGAAATTTATGCAACTGCCACAAATTTAATTCAAAAGTGGTAAAAATTAATGAAAATAAAAAAAACAAAGCCGCTTGTCATTTCATGAAGTTTATACAGATTCAGAATAAGAATTCGAATAAAATTTATAAATTAAATTAAGTTAAGTTATTGTTTTGCGTCAAATATTTACATATGTGTCTAAGTTTCTTCAAGAATTACTTCCTTTTTTCCATTTTTGATAAAGACATCAAAGAATATGTATATGTTTAGTTTTGTATGAAAGTTTTTGTTTTTTGAAGATTTTTTGTTTTTTTTTACTTACTTTTTGTAAAAGAATAAACTTTTTTTCGTTAAACTTTAAATTTGGCATTATTTCTTGTTTACGTGCAACAAAATTTCTTGATCGTCAAAAAATATCTTGAGCATCACACTTAGTTTTTTTTTTCTTAAAACGCTTATAATTAAATTTTTTTTAATTAATTGTTACAAGCCTATTACTTTGCAAGTAACCTCTAAGTTCAAGTCTTTTTTTAACAAAAATTTACATATGTTCATCTTAAAATTTTAAAATAACTAGTCAAATCATTAAAAATCAAGGTGAATCGTGATTTTGTGTTTATAATCGAAAAGGTGATTTTCGCAAAAGTCAATCTTGAGAAACAAAAGAACATCGTAGTAAGCTTGAATTTCAAATATTTTTGCATTTTTAGCGATTTTTTTTATACATATTTGGTGTGTGACGCTCAAGATAGAAATCATAGAAAACCTAAAAAAATTCAAAAAATATTGATCTTTTTGAGAGCCTAAAAGTACCATCGGAATCTTCATCAATTTCTACATAAATTGTCCACTCTTACCGGCGAATTGAAAAAACTTTAAAAATAAGCAAAAAAAAAACTCGATGTGTACGTTTTTTTTTAATTGACCCATATAATAAATATAAAACAAAAAAAAATAAATAAAAAAAAAATAATAATAAAAATATAAATAATATATTTAATAAAAAATAAAAAATAAAAAATTAAAAAAAAATATCAAAAAAAAAAAAAAAAAATTTTTTTGGCTCAGCTGGGATTCGATGCCACGTTTTCTTTAACCAGTATACACGTTTGTATGTATGTATGTTGTTCTTGTAATGTTGTTTTTGTGAAAAAAAATCGAGGTGGTCGTGGGTTTTTGCTCATATCTCAGTTGTTTATGTACCGATGTTTCTGATGTTCAATACCGATCTACTCCCGAATATTTCTAATATTTTAATACCTCACCCGGGTCCAAGCGTTGACGGGGGGCTTCAAAAAGTTGATTTCAACATACACATGGACAGACTGACAGAGCTTAATCGACTCCCCTATTCATAAGCTTTCAGAAAATATGTACTTTGTGGGGTCGGAAATGAAAATTGTAGAAATTTCACACGGAATGACAAACCTATGTATACCCTTTTTCACTGTGTGAAGGGTATAATAAGTAAAATACAAACAAATAATTGATAAGAAATACAGATTTAAAAAAGCAGTAGTTTATTTTTTTTAAGAAATATTAAAAATTTTTAAAATAATCTTTTATTTCTTTTATTAAATTAATTACAGTTTTTCACCACCTAAACAGGAAACATTCTTTAAGGATGATGCTAATCACGATCCCCAATGGTTAGATGAACAAATTATTTCAGCAAAATTTAAATTTAATGGTCTTTTAATTGGTAAGTGATTAAAGTTAATTTTTTTTGATGTTAACTTTCAAAATGTCTTTCTAATTTTAAGGACAAGATGAAGTTGACATAATGAAAAGAATGACCTTGGCTGTATTTGAGATTCTGGAAAAAGCATGGGCCACTAAAAACTGTGCTTTGATCGATATGAAAGTTGAATTTGGTGTTGATGAAACAGGTAAATTCAATTAAAAGATTTTTATGTATTACACAAAATGGGAACTTTCCCAACAGTGGTGTAGGGGTTTTTTACATACAAAAAGTGTATAAAATATTTGCCCTTGCCGAATCTTATATACCCTACACTTTTATGTATAAACGTATTTCGAAATTTAAATAATGACCGCATCGTATTATAGCCTGGATTTCAGATTTAATGTTGTATGCCGTTTTATTAAGAACGAAATCATGGTTTTTTAATTTGTTTATGATTAACTGAATTCTAATAGTCATATTAATGGACGCCATATTTTGCGTTTATTATAGCCTTATGCATCGTACTAATCAAGCTTTTTTTATTTTATTCTAATATTTTGTGGTAAAAAGAATTAGGCTGTAATAACCATATTTGACCTATATATTTTGCATATTTTTTCGTATGCCATCTTGAATTTTTTACCATTTACAAGCCCATTTATTTGATACCAATATATTGGGGATTAAAGGCCATTTATTTGCAGACGCCATTTAGGATTTTTTTCTAGTTTCCTGCATTCTGCTAATAGTTACCAATATTTAAGGCGTTAAAGTGTGTAAAATTTTTAATTACTAAAGTTGACCCGTATATACTTATGTACATACATGGATTTTAGACTTTTTTAATGTGTACTGTATTCTAATGGTTCACATTCATTTGATACTCAATTATTCTTATCGTAAATTAGAGGTGAAACATGTGTTCCTATGAAATTTTTACTGGTATTTTGAATTTATCCTGGAATTTTTTGGTCCATTTATTAAGCAGCTGTTTAAAATAAAGTAAACTATCAATACACTATTAATATAAATAAGAAAAGGAAGCAAAAACAAATTCAATGACAAAGCTATATACATATGTATGTATGTACATATGACCTGGGCACCACAGGTGAATTGTATAACATCATCAATTTGAATAATTTAATAAAAAATGACAAACTTATGTATGTTTATTGTTTTCTTGCAGGCGATATTGTTTTAGCGGATATTATTGATTCTGATTCTTGGCGCCTGTGGCCAAGCGGCGACAAACGTTTAATGGTCGACAAACAAGTCTACAGAAATTTAGCGTCTGTCACCGAATCTGATTTGGACACAGTCAAACGAAACTTCACGTGGGTCAGCGATCAGCTTAAGGACATCATTCCTAAAAATGACCATTTGATAGTAATTTTAATGGGCAGTTCTTCTGATAAATTGCACTGCGAAAAAATTTCTGATCACTGCAAAAACTTGGGATTAAACACAGAATTGCGTATTACATCGGCTCACAAGGCACCGGAGGAGTCATTACGCATTATGCGTGAATATGAAAGTGTAATTAACAATCTCGTTTTTATTTGTGTAGCTGGGCGTTCCAATGGTTTGGGTCCTGTGCTTTCTGGCAACACCACTTATCCTGTTATCAACTGCCCGCCAATTAAACCCGAAAATATGCAAGTTGATGTTTGGTCTAGTCTTAATGTGCCTTCAGGTTTGGGTTGTCCCACCGTTTTGTATCCTGAAACTGCCGCTTTACATGCTGCTCAAATCTTGGGTCTATCAAACTATATGATTTGGTCGAAATTACGCGTAAAACAATTAAACAATTTCGTGCTACTGAAGAAGGCCGACAAAGAGTTGCGTGGTGTACGTAAAGTTTAATGTTATGTTTGTAAGTTGACGTTTTTTTTTTGTTACAAAAAACTCTTAAAAAATAGAATACCGGATTTTAAATATAATAAATGCTACTGTTAAATCGCTTTAAGGTAAACCTCTCACAAATTAAATTTGTAATAGACTTAAAATTGTTTGGAATTAATATGATTCAGAATTTTTTATTCAAATGTTTAATAATATTTTACTTGTATGTTATTCTGACGACCAATAAACTGTAAACACCAAATCTAAAAAAGAAAAAATAAAACAAAAAACGTCTTTTAAACGGGAGTTTAAATTGTTACACTTTAGTAGTATTGAGTTTGACTCTGTTATTGTTCTTTTGCAATACACATAGAAGACATAAACAATTTGTATCAACAGATGTTGCTTTTCCTATTTTTTTGTTTTGTTACACACAAACGGTTTGCGAATGTGTAAGCAGCAACTATAACTCGAAAATATTGAACTAATTTAAAAAGAATTGAGATTGTGCACATCTGCCGTAAAATCCTTTCAAATGGTATATTTTTATTTAAAGCGGTTGCATAATGTGAGCTTAAACTGCGTAACATAAAACCGACTTGCTTATTGATTAGATTCTTTTCTCGAAGAGCCCCTTTAATTTATAGCTACAATTTTCTAATGGAATTAAAGTTTTGTTACTGTAAAGCCTCACAACTATCGTTTCAGAACCAATTTTGTGTCCTATTTGATGTAAGTGTGTACTTTTTTATTCAAAAATAGATGTTTAATCGTTTTTGTTTCAACAAGTAATAATTGCTTATATCGTCAAGGAGTCAAACCAGGGTACATTTATATAGGTAGCGGTGCCAGCCCAGCTGATTGTTGTTTTTGGTTGTTTTGGTTTTTGGTTTTTTTTTACAAACAAGTAAAAGTGCTATATTCGGCCGTGCCGTATCTGATAATACCCTTCACCATCATGTACATAAAGGTATAATCCCACATCGTAGCTTAGCCTATATATCATGTTATACGCCATTTTCCTTATTATTTTCGACGCCATCCTTGATTTTGAATTTTTACGTAGTTAACTGTATTCTACTAGTCAAGCTCTTTCATTTGATACCCATATTGATGGGGGGTTAAAAAATTTGCTCCGCCATTTTTGTTTTAGACGCCATCTTGAATTTTTTAATAATTTACTGTATTCTACTTGTCAAGCCCTTTCATTTGATACCAATATTGAGGAAGTTCAAGAAGTTACATTTTAAAATACCAGATTTGAGCCATATATAAATTTATTGTTTGCCATTTTGAAGTGGCGGACAACATGAATTTTAATTTTTTTATAGTGCTTGTATTTCGCTAATCAAGTCGTTTCAGATGATACCAATATTGACTCTCCTCGGTTGTCGCTAAAAAAATTGATTTGATCGACTCCCATGTGCATATGGGGCCGGAAATGAATATTGTAAAAATTTCACACGGAATAATAAACCTATATATACCCTTTTTGTGTCTTTGTCACTTAGTCCTTGTTTAGACAGGGAAACATTTGGAAGGGAAACATTTTGTTTGGAAGAGAGGGACGGGTGGGGAAAGAATATGAAATTTGTTTTCCGTTCTCGGAGGCACGTTTTGTGCTTTCATTCTTATTGTTTACATTTGCTATGCTTTTTGACATTTGCTTTATTTCTTTTCGGCTTGCTTTGTTCTCTATGTTTTATATTTGTTTTATTTTGTTTGAATAAAACTAAAAAATGTACTAAATAAAATTAAAAATTAAAATATAAACTGGAATGTTTCCGACAACAATGTTTCCCTGTATGATCGCGAAGAAATATACAAATAAGAATTCCAGATGTTTCCCTGTCTAAACGGAGACTTAGGGGTATGAAAAATAGTTTACGACCTCCATATTAAAGGCCTGCAACTGTTGCACTATACAACATAGCAGCATGTGTCACATAATGCAACTGCTAATTTATGCAATGCCGAAAATGCATGTTTGACAAAGACATATAAAGACAGTGTATAATTTGTTTAATTAAATCTGTACATAGTTCTAACAGTGATATTGCATACATGAGCATAGAAAATGAGAAAGTCAACATATATGACATATGCAGCACATGTTTTTATACCCTTCACACAGTGAAAAAGGGTATATATAGGTTTGTCATTCCGTGTGAAATTTCTACAATTTTGATTTCCGACCCCATAAAGTATATATTTTCTGAAAGCTTATGAATAGGGGAGTCAATTAAGCCCTGTCAGTCTGACCGTCTGTCCGTGTGTATGTTGAAATCAACTTTTTGAAGCCCCCCGACATCGCTTGGACTCGGGTGAGGTATTAGAATATCAGAAATATTCGGGAGTAGATCGGTATTGAAAATCAGAAAAATCGGTACATAAACAACTGAGATATGAGCAAAAACCCACGACCACCTCGATTTTTTTCACAAAAACAACATTACAACAACAACATACATACATACAAACGTGTATACTGGTTAGAGAAAACGTGTAATTGAATCCCAGCTGAGCCAAAAAAAAATTTTTTTTTATATTTTTTTTTATTTTTTTTTTTATTTTTTAATTAATATATTATTTATATTTTTATTATTTTTTTTTTAATTTTTTTTTAAATATTTTTTTTTTATTTTTTTTTGTTTCATATTTATTATATATATTTTAATTATTTAAAAAATTTTACTTTTTATTTTTTTTTTAATTTTTTTTTTTAAATTTTTTTTTTAAATTTCTTTTTTTAATTTTTTTTTATTTTTTTTTTAACATACATACGTAAATTTATAATTTTACAATGTGGATGTTTTTATATATGTATGGTTTTTATATGTTTGTACGTATATCATATGGAATGGTGATACAAACTACTGTTATTGCATGACTACACGGTGTGAAGGGTATATAAGATTCGGCACGGCCGAATATAGCGCTCTTACTTGTTTATAGTGCATTTTAATCATTGCAATAGAACATTATATGCAATAAAATTAGAAATTTCTTTAATATAATTGTAATTACATACTTTAAGGAAATTTCTTTTAAGGATTTATTTAGAAAATATTTAAATAAAGTCAATTTGTTTTGTGTCGGGTTTGGCTGTTTTTTTTTTGGGTTTGCCTTTATTTTCCGCAAAATATAACGCTCGTCCTGGTCATTAAATATTTTATTCGGTGCCTTCCTGCCTTTGTTATGAACCCGATTTTCATGTATGAAACGCTCAATGATGTTTTGGACCGTAGAAGAATTCATGTTAACCATTTTAGCTATTTTTCGCTGTGAGTGGTCATTTTTGAAATGGTTTAAAACCAATTATCTTTGCTCTAAAGTAGTACGCGGACTCATTTGAATTTTTGTAAATTGACACTCCAAGGAACGAATCTAAACTAACAATTTAACAAAAAACATTGCTAGAATTAAAATACGAAAAACGAAACCAAAAACAAAGCTGCATTGAAGTACCGTTACAGTAAAGAAGGACATGGTATTAAACACAACAGCGTACAACAGCTTGCCTAAGTTGCAATGACATGCTAAGACAGTATCATGGTAAAATTATCAGGTAGCCTCACTAAAACAGCTGACTATTTTTTTCTCTACCTTAAGGTTTAACTAAGATGTCAAATTTTGTTTATGTATGTGTATATATTGTGTACGTATATATTCTACCGCCAAAAAAACACGCACACACATTTGCTTTTTGACATTTAAGTCGTCGTTTTCCAGCAACAAAATACATTTAGGATTGTGTTGTTGCAGAACTGAGGCTACCTGATGATTGTACCATGGACAGTATGTTTGAGTTGGCATAACATGTTATAACACCTTGTTCAAATTCGCATGGCATAGCAAAGCATGAAATCTTTGAAAATTACATTTTTACAGAAAATGTTTAATTGTGCAGGAGTCTACTACATATTCGCAAAAACAAAATTTTATAAGAATCGGTCAATCGAAGGAGTTTTGTTACAAACAATGTGACACGAGAGTTTTATTTACATATATAAAATTTTTTTATATTTCTTTAATATAATAATATATTAGTATATGTATTTCTTTAATAAATTATAATTTTCCGCCTTAAGTTACATATAAACAACCATCCTCAAATATGAAATTTTTACAATTACGAAATCGTTTAGTCTTATCAGTCTTGCCGTTTCATCATCATTAAACTACATATGTACATACATACATATGTATGTATGTACATAGGTATCTACATATTTTCATGTTATTGGATTACAACCAAAATAGGGATTAATGGAACAATACTATACATTGTTTTACATGGAACATTGCATTTTTTGTCGTCAGTTGCTTTTTAGCTGGTAAACATAACGTAGCCACATATTTATATGTACATACATATATATTATAAGAATACATTGCATACATACATATATATGTATGTATGTACCAGAGTCTGACTTCGGTTATCCGAAAAAAAAATAACTCGAATATTTACTTATCTTTTTCGGTTATAAGTATAACCATGCATTTATCACAGAAAATAGCTACTCGTACATGCATGAATTGCTACGGTTACGAGTATATTTATTACTTATTTTCAAAAATACTCTCTATACATACGTATTATTCGGATATACATGTGCGAAAACAAATTACTTATAAGTATTGGCAAAATACTTATAAGTATTGGCAAAATACTTATAAGTATTGGCAAAATACTTATAAGTATTGCGACATACTTATAAGTACTTTTGAACAAAAAAACAAGTAAAAAACAAGTAAAAGTGCTTTATTCTGCTCTTTCATTTTTTATCAAACAAAAAGAAAATTGGTCAGGGCTGGAACTATTTGTATAGTAAATATATATAACATAATTTATATTGCTTATTAATTTAAATAAGCAACGAGCTAACACATAATAATAAAATATTTTCTTTAAATAAAAATAAATCTACTTATATTTATTATTTATTTTTAGTATTAAGAAACGCAACTGTTATACCTGAAATTTGTATGGCTTATCAACTTAAAAAGAAATTATTTTGATATAAAAGCAGAAAAAGATAAGTAAAAATTAAAGAAAATAAAAGTGAAAATTTAGTTGAATTGATACTGGCAATAGATATGTATTTAACAATGTATTTTTTATTTTGATTTACTATTTATATAATTACGTATGTATTTACATTGCTTTTTGTTAGGAAAAAATCTGTAAGAATTTTGACCTTAATTATTGAAAAAAAACACAAATTTCCAAGGAAAATCCATCATTAAGAAGGGTGCTCTTATACAGGTAGTGATGACAGCCTATCTGACCCATATAAATTAATGCCAGAAATAACCTGTAAATATTTTATGTTCTGGACCACATAATGGAACATTCATTAAAAAAAATTTTAAAACTTTATTTTGAAATCGAATTTGTGTTCACACAGTGAGATTTGAGAGTATGAATAATTATTACCATAAATTGTATTCAAAGTCAGATATTAACCTTTCCATCCCTGCTTTTTATGTATAAAAATCTACTTCTCATCGTGAAGTGAGAGGTTCTATTACATCACAAGTGTTGTCTACTTTATGATTCAAAAAACATCAAAACAGGAAAAAACGTTGTATTTTAAGAATATGCGTAAAGTTTAAAATTTTGAATTTTCGATTTTATTTATTTTATAAAATTATAAATTTCGTTATTAGAAACTTTAGGCCTAAAATAAGTTTCCATATAATATCATTAATAATAATAATAAATTTTAAGTTAAAGTTGTAACTTTAACTTCACAGTTGGTCATATAATCGCTACTTTAAAAATAATTACAGCTTTTGGTTTTATGCATATCATTGTTCTTTTCTTTACTTTTAGAAAAAGTTATGTTTGTTTAACCATAGAAGATATCAGAAACATATATATTTAAATTATAACTAATAATAATATAAAATAAATAATCTATTTATACAGTTTTTTAAATGTAAGCTAAAGATCTTTATAACAAAAGCATTGTCTATTATTAATTCTTATCATTTTTGTTGCGTTGTTTCGTAAGAAATTTACCTTGCAAAAATTATTCTTTATTTGAATTTAGTATTTTTACTTCGATAAGAAAAAGAATGCACTAAAGAATTTAAGAAATCACATCGAGCACTGACTCAAATTTTTTGCGCGACAAAAATTTTAAAAAGCACAAATAATATTGCATAAAGCCAAAGTTGACAACGCTGGATAGGAACACAACAAAGAGAGTGTAATTATTTCGGTAAAATACCTGATACCCAGCAAACAAGAACACAAATATTAATGTATTATGCCGTGTTATACATTCTAAGCTAATATTTTAAGCTGTATAACGAGACAAATCAATTTTAAAAGGTTTTAATCAACCACTAAATAGTTATTTATAAGTAAATAAACATAATGCTATTATCTGATTATTATTTTCCCGCAGAAAAAAACGATATTCTGTTTTTGTTTTTTGGAAAATTAATAAAGAATAACAAACAAAAACCATATAATTTTTTCTTGACGGACTTAAAATATCTAAAAAAAGTTAATAAGAAAAACAATAAACAACAAATATATCTGTTAAAACTAATAAATATATCTTAATATAAGATTGTTTTTTTTTTTATAAATTTAAAATAAATCCCACATGCTCGCTGGGCATTGCTAAAAAAATAACGCATGTCGTTGTTTCATCAACCCCTAAATTAAAAATCATAAAAAAATGTCTCTGTCCATAATTCATCTAGCAACCAGGGATGCCAGTTTAATTAAACTGGATATTTTTATGGTATAAATTTTTTTAATTTTGTGAATTTGTTTGCTTTGTTATGTTTAAGTTTTTGTAGAACAATATTTTTAGTGGTAAAACACAAAGTTCAAATAATTCGCCAATAAACATTTCAATTAAAAATCATATTTCCATTTAAGCGTCTTATTATTTTATAAAAGTTACATGTTAAATAGTTTATCATATAAACTTGAAACATGAATTTATAGTAGATAACTTTTAATGTCAATGAAAATATTTTACAAAATAAAAAAAACAAACGCTGTAAGGAAATATGTAGAAATGCCTTCAATTTTGATATCTTAAGCCATATATTCTAAATAAAAGTTAAGTCAGGACATATATTCCAATTATATCAATACTTATATAGGAAATTAATTATGATTCGAATAAATTACCAAAGTAGTGGCATATACTTTTGCTTAGTAACACTTTTCTTTAAATATTGATGTAAACAAAACTGTATTTTGGATATTTTCAAATACTAATTAAATAATATATATAAATTATTAATATATTAATTGGTAAATTATATTCATTTACTACCATTTGATTATTGTTTTTATTTTTTAAATATAAATGTTAGTATTTAGAAAAATTATGTGCAAAAATGGAAGTTTTTGGTAGATTTTAGTGCATTTTTTGACAAATTTGTTAGGAATAATATTTTTTGTGGCATCCCTGCTAGCAACTACGGCTGCTAAGCCGTATACACACAAACGATCATAAAAAAACAACAAATAAATGTATAACAATAATGTTTATGTATGTGTGCGTTTGTACCATAATGGTTGTGCTGTTTTCATAACCCAAGCAAGTGCATTTTTACTAAATCAAAACGCATGAAAAATTTCTACTTGATGCTCTCGCTTGAATTGTAAAAACGGTTACTCATTTTACTCGCTTTTTTTTGCGGATAATCGATAACACTTAAGTACTTAAGTCCAATTTGTTGTACTGTGTACAATATAGAGTACTAGCCAAACCCGGCGCGCGTTGCTACGCCCCTTCATGAATTTTAATCGCATTCTAAATTTTAATCGAATATCAAGTGAAAGGCTAAAAACTTTTTCTTTATGAGCGTGGCAATGCCCACTTTTCTAATTACGAAACTGTATAGTCATGACAGCTCAATAAGTGTGCAAAGTTGCAGAAAAATCGGTCCAGTGTAAGTACCTCAAAATGATACCTTTTTTTTATGGGCGTGGCACTGCCCACTTTTCTAAATGCGAAACCGTATAGTCATGACAACTCAATATGTGTGCAAAGTTTCAAAAAAATCGGTCCAGTGAAAGTACCTCAAAATGATACCTTTTTTTTAATGGGCGTGGCACTGCCCACTTTTCTAATGACGAAAGTGTAAAGTCATGACAGCTCAGTATGTTTGCAAAGTTTCAGAAAATTCGGTCCAGTGCAAGTAGCCAAATCTGATAACTAATTTTTTATGGGCGTGGTCCCGCCCACTTTTTTAATCACGAAATTATAAAGACATGACAGCTCAATATGTGTGCAAAGTTTCAGAAAATTCGGTCCAGTGCAAGTACCTCAAAATGAAAACTTTTTTAGGGGCGTGGCCCCGCCCACTTTTCTTATCACGAAATTATTTAGTCATGACAGCTCGATATGTGTGCAAAGTTTCAGAAAAATCGGTCAAGTGCAAGTAGCTAAAACTGATAACTAATTTTTTATGGGCGTGGCTCCGCCCACTTTTTTTCACCCATAAACACTCCCTGGTATGTGTACAACAACTTACCAAAGTTTGAGCCCGATCGGTTTTACAGTTTCGGAGTCTATAGCTAACACACACACACACACAGAGTTTCACTTTTATATATATAGATTTATGCGAAAAATACTTAGATTTCGGTTACTTGTATATACTTATGCCGAACATCAAACGAGTATGTACGGATAGAGTAATTTTTTTAGCTGTAACCGTACGCACTTATACATGTTTTGCTAATAATACTCAATGTGTATCCGAAGTTGTAATCGTTGTCATTCCCTGGTATGTACATATGTGCATTGCTGCAAGTGGCATGTTACTAAAGTTGCAGTTACTGCTGTATTTTTATACCATTTATCTGTGGTGAAAATGCTATACATTTGTATGTATATATCTTTGTCATTCCGTTTGTAATATCTACAATATTCATTTCTAACCATATAAAGTATATATTTTCTGAAAGATTATGATAGGGAAGTCAAAAGCGATGTACGTCTGTCAGTGTTTTGATTGAAGTGTACTTTTATAAACTGCTACTCATTGTACTGGCCTATATTTGCTATTAAAATCCAGCACAATTGCCCCATATCTTCCTGATTTATGAGCATATTATATAGGTTGCAATTTTTTAAATACAATGTACCCTTTACGTTAAAAATTGTTTAAACAAATCGGTCACTAGCGTAGAAAGTTACAGGAAAAAATTATTTTAAAAAATATTTTTTTTTTAAATATATTAAGTTTTTAAAGCTTCTAATTTATTTTTGGACACGCTTGAGACATCTAATTACAATCCGTTGTCCCGAAAATTATTCTTTAAAGGTTGGTTAAATTTTAATGGCTGATTTTGATTTTGAATAAAAGACAAATTAATTAGGAATTTAATTTTCATTTCTTTCTTTTATGATAAGATTGATATGGTTCAATTATGTATGGAACAAAATATCGGCAAAATGGCCGCCGCGTTCTCGGCGGCACACCTCCATCCGATGGTCCAAATTTTCGCTGACAATGTTGATGTTCAATTATTGGGCACGAAATGAGTCGAGGTTGACTGTCTTTTTGCCACACTATCGCAAAAAACAGCGAAACAGCATTTAAACAAACCTGTTTTGCTGAAATTTAAATATTTTTAACAATTCTACCGATTGTAGACGAATTTGAATGACTATGTTGACCAAAACAATCATGAAGTACACGAAATGCATTTTAATTTGAACGCCCTTTTTCACAATAAGCCTGAATAACTTTAATGCGTTGCTCGATTGTGTATTTTTCCATGGTTTAAATTGAGTTAGTCTGAAATTGTGTCAAATGAAATGCAGAAAAAAACTTGACATTTGGGTGTGGTTCACATTCAACATCGGCCCTTAAAGTTAGTATAGTATTCTACAAAAATTTAAAATTCAACAACAATAAATTTAGATTTAAACCACATAAATCTAGTAACCCCTGCAAGCGAAAGGAATTGATCAGTAGAATACAGTCAAATAAGAAAAAGTTAAAATCCCAGATGGCGTCCTTTATACCACACTGTTGGTATCAAATGAAAGGGCTTGACCAGTAGAATACAGTAAATATGCAAAAGTATAAAATCCAGTATGTTGAAAAATATGTTTTCTTAGCACCATCAATATGGTTATTTAGTAAAATATATTGGCTAGTAGAAGAACACATGAACTACGAACAAATTCAAAAACAAAGATGGTGTCAGAGATAATAAAGCAAAATTAGGTATAACATTAAATCTGAAATTAAGGCTGCACAATGATGAGGTCATTGCACCTATGTGCATGATAGTAAAGGGTATCAGGCACGACCGCATATAGACTTGCTTGTTTTTATAAATCCAGTTTCTTAAGCTCTTAATTAACTTTTTGGTTAAAAAAACACCAGTTACCAGTCGATGTCTCGAAAATTCCTTCGAAAAAATCATACAATCGGTTTAAAACTGACTGAAGGTATAAGCACAATATACCTTATATAACCTCGCCATTATATTTTTCATAAAATTTTATGACGGACAAATTTAAAATTCGTATCAAATTAAGAGCTTGACTTATAGAATACAGTACACCATAAAAAATTCATAATTCAGGCGGACGTCAGGAACAAAATAGAGTATAATTTTTTTTAACTCCACAATATGGGTATTAAATGCTAGGGCTAGTTCAATACTGTACATCATAAAAAATTAAAAAAAAAAATAAAATCATGACGTATAGTATGGCTTGGACCAGAGAACGGTTTGATTGGTCTATTTTATGGTACAATTATCAGGTAGCCTCAGTTCTGCAACAACAAAATCCTAAATGTATTTTATTGCTGGAAAACGACGACTTAAATGTCAAAAAGCAAATGTGTGTGCGTGTTTTTTTGGCGGTAGAATATATACGTAACCAATATATACACATACATAAACAAAATTTGACATCTTAGTTAAACCTTAAGGTAGAGAAAAAAATAATCAGCTGTTTTAGTGAGGCTACCTGATAATTGTACCATGGTCTATTTTATGTCTTTGAATACAATCTCAAAAAGAGAGCCTTTTGTTGACAATATATGTACATACATACATCAATTCAGTAAAGCAATGCATAACATGATTCACAATAAGGGCGTGTAACGAATAACGTGTCTTGTACAAAAGTAAACTAACCGTCGCAAAAGCAACGAATACTGATCGAATGGTATGTATGGTTTTAACCCTTTGACGTATATGGGACACCGGTGTCCCTGAAGTTTACTACACGTTTATTTTTAAATAAATCGTATTTTTAAATTAAATTTGGCACTAACTGATTATTTATAAATAATACTTAATTTTAATTTAAAGGTTGGTACCACTGCATTGCTAAAAACGGCTAGTAATTCTGTATTTCCCCTATAAACTTAGTCATTCTCGTTTTACTGTTTTTTGAAGTGATTAAAAGTATACATATTTTAAAGTTTTTAAAAGTAGTTTGTGAAAGTTTTTGTAAAAATGGTAAGTAAGAAAGAGTAAGTAAGAATTAGATTTTTGGGGTATTTATTGCAATTTACAATTTTGAAGTTGGAAAAAAACTAAATTTTCCGTAAGGGACACCGGTGTCCCAATATGCGTGAAGGGTCAAGTTTACAAGAAGTCACATATAATTTTTTATTATAATTTTAATTATTTTAGGCCCGTAGAAGTACCAGAATATTCTATTTGCAAAATAAACCATTAAAAAGAGGCTTCAAAAAGTGGTGCCGGGCTGATTCTGAAACAGGATATTAATTTCAGTTTGATTTATATATCGGAAAAAAGAAAGCGGGACCGGAAGTAGAATTGGGAGAAGCCGTCGTACTTGATCTTAAAAAACATTAACGGGTCTTGGGTGTGAAATATATTTGTACAATTTTTTCAATTCACCTATATTGCAATATATCCTCGCTAATCGAAATTTAAAATCTTGTGGTACTGGTTGCGAAAAAATATTTCTAAAAATGTATCATCAGACAAGAATATTGGCTGCGCTGGCACCGCTACCTGTATAAGTGTACCCTAGACTAGCTACAACGAGGTAATTTTAAAAACATCGTCATGTTGGTAAAGAGAATATGAGATTCAACATGGCCTAATATAACACGCTTACTTGTTGTTTTTAATGTGGCTGCTACATGAAAACAGAGTTTGTACAAAAAGAAGTTAAAACTAAATACAAAAACTATACACTAGTAATACATACATATGTACAAATGTATGTATGTATGTATGTATGTATGAAGGTAAATATATACAATAATAATGCACAAACATGCAGTAAAATAATCGAATATTACAATAATAACAAGTAAGAGCGCTATATTCGGCCGTGCCGAATCTTATAAACCCTTCACAACGTGTAGTCATGCAATAACAGTAGTTTGTATCACCATTCCATATGATATACGTACATACATATATAAAAACATCCCATTGTAAAATTATAAATTTACGTACATATGTATGTTAAAAAAAAATAAAAAAAAATTACAAAAAAAAAATTTCAAAAAAAAAAATTTCAAAAAAAAAATTTAAAAAAAAAATTTAAAAAAAAAATTAAAAAAAAAATTTTAAAAAAAAAATTTTTTTAAATATATTTAATAAATATAAAACAAAAAAAATATTAAAAAAAAAATAATAATAAAAATATAAATAATATATTAAATAAAAAATAAAATAAAAATAAAAAAAAAATTAAAAAAAAATAAAGAAATTTTTTTTTTGCTCAGCTGGGATTCGATGCCACGTTTTCTCTAACCAGTATACACGTTTGTATGTTGTTGTTGTAATGTTGTTTTTGTAAAAAAAAATATAGGTGGTCGTGGGTTTTTGCTCATATCTCAGTTGTTTATGTACCGATGTTTCTGATCTACTCCCGAATATTTCTGATATTTTAATACCTCACCCGAGTATAAGCGATGTCGGGGGGCTTCAAAAAGTTGATTTCAACATACACACGGACAAACGGTCAGACTGACAGACTGACAGCGCTTAATCGACTCCCCTATTCATACACTGAAAACAAAAATCAAGTAATCCGTACTTGAATCAAGCCGTAGCGGTGTCAGAAGTACGGTAAGTACGGATTTTCTTAAACCAAGTACAAAAAGCTTGACTCCAGTACGAATTCGTCAAGCGCGAATTTCTTGATTTTAGTCATATTTAAGCCAAAAAAAGATTTAATTGAAGAAATCTTGACTTGATTTGATCCCGCATTCATACTTGATGTAATCCAAAAATGGACTGATTTAAGAAAAATTGAGATTGAATCAATCCCGAAAAGTTCTTGTTTTAAGAACTTTTAATTTGATTAATGCTGTGCTATTGATTGATTTAAAAACTTTAATTTATTTTAGTTTTAAATATATATTTACATTTATTTTCATATAATTATAATTAATATAAAATAAATAATTATATTATATAATAAGTTTATATTAAACAAAAGATAGACAAAATATAAAATCAGGTCTGTGATGGCAAGGTGGCAGTATGAGGGAGAGGATTTTCGTATTTTTTATACGTTAAAGTTAAGTCTAACCGCGAATAATTTTTTATACATGAAGTTTGACAACACATGATCATAACAGGATGTACTTGTAGTCGAAAATGCACTCACCTTGTTATATGTACTTGAGAACAACTTTAAATTTTTTTTTTTTTTATTACTGAGAGGAATGAAATTTAATCTCAACATTTTTATTCTTAGTAACAAAAACAGGTTTTTTCCCTAAGCTTAAGATAAATAAAACTTGTTTCAAGTGAAGTAAAACTTAATTTAAGAATTTCTGCGCTTGGTTTGTCAAAACAATTCCGCTTGGGCTTGTTTTAAGTAAACCCAAGTACGAAACGTACTTAAATTTTCAAGTAAGATTTCGGCTAAATTTAAATTTTATTAAATTTAGTGCGGCATTTTTCTTTCTGTGTAAGCTTTCAGAAAATATATACTTTATGGGGTCGGAAATCAAAATTGTAGAAATTTCACACGGAATGACAAACATATATATACCCTTTTTCACTGTGTGAAGGGTATAAAAAGAAAACAATTGAGTGGGTTTGGCTGTCTTATGGTACTAGTGGAACAGTACACAATGTGGCATTATTTTATTTATTTGTGTACTTAGTATTTTCCAATTCTTTAAATTACAAAAATGCTTTTAAAACTTGTAATAGATTTAAAAAGAGTTGTAACTAACTCATCTTTTGTCGTTAACATTTTGTAAAATCACTACCTTAACATGAACAAAAGTTAAGCCACGGTTTTCAAATTACGTCACTAAAGCTGCCTGTACACTATTTGATTTCTTATCTGAGTTGAGCTATTAATAAACACTAGTTTAAAGCTCTCCTAGTTTCCAAAAATTTTAAATATTTCATAAATATACTTGTGGAAAGCTATTCTAAATGAAAAAAATATAATACTTATGTCTGCACGTGACTCAGTTGTTAAACTCAGATGAGAACTCAGATAGTGTAAAGAAAGCATACATATGTAGGTGACTTTTAGTTCTAACACGGGTGTGCGTATTTATAAAGCTTGTTTAATATAATTATGAAAGCGATTTCTCGACTAATTACACTATGCTAGTTGAAAAAACAGACAAGCCGGGCACCTGGCTTTTTAACATAATTCGGGTACGCTGAATCCAGTGGTGCCCAGCTTGTCACGAAAAAAAAGTGTCAATTTCTTGCACAGTGTTATTAACAATCAAATACCTATGGATACCATGGCGAGTTGCCTAACTTTTCTAAATTAAAGGCATTAGGACCTCCTTAAATTTCAAAGCAATCGTAAAATCTTAGTTACCCTTTAACATAAATTGTAGCATATGGAATAATTAAAACTAAAAAGCATGCAACAATAACAAAGTCATGTTTTAATCCAAAACATCACATGAACAGTACATGCATGTGGCTTGCAATTTCTGGTGATGCTTTCTCTGCTGCTGCACGCCAATGATGATGACGACAACGACAACGACGTTGTAGATAAAGATAATGTTGATAATAATGTTGGTGATGGCAACCAACTATGCCAGTCATACCAAAATACAAAATATAAACAAAGACAGACAAACAGACGATAGCCTTAAAGGCGAATTGATAAATGGTTGAGCAAACGGTAGAAGGGAATATGACAGTTAATTGTATGGATGGATGGATTGCTAAACAAACACATTTACTGTACGTAAAAAGTTGTTGTCTTGATTTTTTTCTTTTGATATGCCACATAATAACGGTTTCTTTGTAGAAATTTACACTTAACCCTTACTTTACACAATACACGTGGACAAAAAAGGCACATTATTTATACAAAATTATAACGTTTATTTCAAAGCATATTTTTTATTCAGGTGACTGCAATTCAAAAAGAAAATTTTGGTTTAAATATTTTTTTAATACCTACCAGGGTACACTTATACAGGTGGCGGTGCCAGCCCAGCTGAATATTTTTGTGTGAGCCAATGTTTGTCAAACTCTAGCTCTCTGTTGAAAGTACATACAATAGAGCCCGAACCGAAAAAGCTAGGGGGCTCAAATTTTGTTTGTTGGTTTTGAAAATGGGCTAAATCGGAATATTAGGAAGAGCGTTATAGCTCGTAATGCAAGAGTGGATCAAAAAAAATCGTATCCTTCCAACAATTAATAAAATGTAATTGTGTCCAAACGCATTGTCATAGAGTCATGAAATTTTGAATGTATATCTCCTGTTAATGTATATCGCTTGTGAATAACGTTGTTACTGTTTTTTGTGTATTCACATTTTTGAAAAAACAGTAAGTTCATGATTGAAAATTATTTTTAAAAATGGATGGAGAAAAACTCATTTCCGACGAATCTTTATCAGATAGCTCAACTGCAGATGTAGAAGAAATAGCTTGCACGGCGTATTCCAAACGAAGGAAGAAAATTGGTAATCGACGTAAAAATAAATTTAAAGAGATTTGGAAAAACCACTTTAACTGGCTTGCAAGAGCTAATGAAGAAACCATGGCTATCAGTGAAATAAATAGTTATGATTTCTTAAAAAAAAATATACTGTTTTTTTTCCTTATTTACTGCTTTTTTATCGTGAGTGTACTGTTTTTTCGAATTTCAAATCTGGCTGCTCTACTCCTATATAAAGCTTTATCTAGAATTTATATAATTTCTCTACTTTTCATATTATACACTGTTAATGAAATTTCAAAGCTCATAAAACCGAAAGAACTAGAGGTATGATAATGAAATTTGCTACATATATTCTATTCAATATCATTGTTATGCCAGAAATTCAAGTTGATACGTATGATTTTTCTATTGGCAAAGTTTTTGGAAGAATAAAGAACTGTATTGAAATATCTCAGTTTTATTTATTAGCAGGAACTATATTGACACGCCTACTTTAACGCCCATTAGAATTGAAAGACTAAATTAACGAAAATATTTTAATATGTAGCATATCAAAGTTGCACAAAGAAAGTAAAACATATTTTAGTATAAAGAGATTTTCCACAGCGACTACAGTTAATAACAAAATAATAAATTATGTGCTATATAGTGCTGTTACTTGTTTTTTAATTAAAACAATTTTCATTTATTAATCAAATGGAGTATCATTTTGATGATCAGAGCGAAATAATTTTTCAATTAATATTGATTTCGTAATAGAAATTTATATTTATTTTCTTTGTACTCATGTATTCAAATTTTATACTGTAGGTTCGCAGTTTTCAAAACCCTTTTAATGCTATCCACCTAGATCTCTAAAAACATACATATCTATATACGTAAGTATGTATAAGTAATGTCTGTTAATGGTACATACTTCCTTATACTCGTGTAGATAAATTTTGCTCCATATCCATTGTATCCAATCCATTTGTGTAGTAAAAGTTGCAATCAAACAAATGCATTTATTCTCTATATGGCAGCTATCGGCCGTAGGCCATGATTAAGCTTAACCATGAATTGGAAAATTGCTGCGCTGCCCCTCTGCCGACGTTTGTTGTCGTTGTCGTCGTTGTCGGTACAATGTGTTATTATTTTTACCATGCATATTTCACGTGATTGAAAAAAATTTCAATATAAATAGATGCATATTTAAAAATGTTTTAAATGTCTGTAGACAGTCATAGTGATAATAGTGATCAGTGTTCATATACATATTTACCACAAAGTATAGTAGAAGATGAAGCAAGTAACGATAAGAGAGCCGTTAGTGTTAAGCGACGATTCAATAAGTGGATCAGAGATGGAAGCTATCAATCTTCCGAGTCAAGATCCAGTAAAAAATCTAGATATCATTCCGAATACACAGATGGTGGAAACAGCAATCGAGAAAGAGAAAGCTGTAATGGAGCAGACCAAGAAGAAGAGGAAAACGAAGACAGAAGATCAAGCTATGGAAACTCTCAAGAAGAAAAAAATCGATGTAGAGGAGGAAATAAGGAAAGCAAGCATAACGATAGGCGAAGAAACACACATTTCTCTCCTGTCTTTAATATTGATAATATGGACGAAAGAATTTTTGTTGGAGATCAATACGACTATAGAGACTTTGATTTGTCTCTCTTTGAAGGAGAAGCAATACGAGGCGAAGAAGTTCCTACATATATTGATGGACTCCCTTCAAGCAGCACAGAAAATAATAATTCTCCAGAAAAAAGAATTAGGGATATATTTGGAGCAGGAGATGACCATAGAAACTTCAGACTGGATTACGACAAAATATGCAGAAAATTTTATGGGGCCATCGTCATCATCTCGCATCACGGAAATCACATCCACGTCGTCCACGATTGCACCTATTCTAACAACTCCTGTCGATGTGCCGTTATCCAATATTTACCCAAACAAGTCAGTAGAAGATATTCTCGAAGAGTCTTTCCAAGTTGGAAATTCACGATCCAACACTAGATTAATTTGTCAATCTATCTCCAGAAGGATTCCAGGAAATATCTCTACAATAATATCGCCAGGAGAACGTGGTTACCAAGTAGTGAAACTAGATGTTTACGATTTTTCGAAGATACCGAAAAAGCCGAAGATCGATTGGTGGAAGGAAGCGAATTATCGTTCAACTTTTCTCATCCAATCACCTTTGGATTCCAATCATCAGTTGGTAATGAAACTATTATTGGCTGTGACCAATCAAATACAAAAGATATCAGGCATAAAAAGAGAGGAAAGGGAGACAAAATAATAGATTTTTTTAAAGACCATCCTACTGCTCCTACACATCATTTATTAAATACTTCAATTTGGTTATCATCAGAATTTAAAATTTTTGATATTAATAGTACTCTAATAAAAAATTGTATTCGAATTATTAATAATTATATAAATAATTTAAGTTTTAAAGAATTGTATACATATTTGAAATCAATTGAACCACAAAATTTAGTATTTAACGCTCCTGTTGGAAATTTATATAATTATTATTATAATATAAATGCATCAATTGAAATATTAGACGACTTACTAAAATTTCAATTTTATAACAATGATGAAAAAATTCTACAATTTTTAACTGATTTATATAATATTATTGATAAAAATATTCCTAAATAAAATACTATATATATTTTATCTCCTCCCAATGCAGGTAAAAATTTCTTTTTTGATTGTTTTATTCACTTCTGTTTAAATTTTGGTCAAGTTGGTAATTTTAATAGATATTGTTCCTTTCTACTAATGGAATGTATTGATGAACGTATAATCTTATGGAATGAACCTCTATTAGAAGTTATTTGGAGATACTGTAGCAGCTAAAGTAAAATATTCTAATGATGCAGTTATAATGAGAACACCAATTATTGTTTTATCAAATAACGATGTATTTCCTAACGATACAGCTTATAGATCTAGAATGTTTACTTATAAATGGAGATCTTATAAAAAATTAAAAATGTATAAGAAAAAACCAAATCCTTTATCTTGTTATAATTTATTAATAAAATATAATATAATAAATTGATTTACAAATTTAAATTTTTAGTTCTTGTTATTACTTCATAATCATTTTCCTCTTCATTGTCGTCATTAATTACAGCTTGTATTCTTCCATTATCATCATCAGTAACACCAAATAAAGTTTGGCCATCTGTATATGCTCTATCATAGTTAGCACAAAAAGATACTTCCAAAGGCCAATTTACACTAATTACCTTACCAAACGCTGACGTTATATTACATTGGATTTCAATAGAACAATCTACTTTCCAAAAACAGGCACTATTCAAGTAACTTATATTATTATCTGTAGGTTTTAGTTGTGGAGTTGCAACAATTCCAACATGTAATTGTGGTTGTGCCTCATAGCCAAATCCTCCATTTATAGGATGATATGTTCCATATGATTCAATTGTTCTTGCATAAATATCATTAATATTATTTATTACAATAGGTGTTTTAGAGCTTCTACCTAATCCAATATCCCCTGGAATAGATTTATTTACTGCTTTAAAGAATTGTAAAGCATGACTATGAGGCCGTGTTTTTACAGAATGAACTTTATATTTATTTCTTGTATATGGAACAAAATGTTCTTTTGCTCTTTTAATAAAACCACTTTTTGGTTCATATTCATAATTTGCAATAGGTATTCCTACAGCTTGATTTATTAAAAATTTATGAACTTTTTCATCCATTCTTACACTACCCTTATTATGAATAATATAATCTGGATATTTCACTATATTTGGGTTTTTTGTCGATTCCATTCATGAACAAAATATTGTTCTATTGGTGTTGGTACACATAAAGCGTTAGATGGAATATGTTTGTAATATTTTTCATAAATTTCTCTTACGCCTATCGTATCAACACCTGTAACTTTCATCGGATCTGTACCATTAGAAGTATACTTAACATTTTTTCCATAACATTTTTTATTTAAGCCTTCAGCAACTAATCCAATTGGAACATATTCTGATGTAGCAGTACCTGTAAGAGTTGCACCAGTATCAAAAGCAGTTCTTGTTCCTAAAGGAGTAATTTGACAAGATACTTTTACAACTTTAGCTGTCGTCGGCAACATATCAAATTCAGCTTCACTTAAATAAAAAGGAACAAAGTCAACTGGAATTAATGCTAATGATGTTGTTATTTGATCTATTGTGTCTGATCTTTGAATATTTTCTGTACTGTAACCATAACTGATTAAAATTTTTGATTTTGAAAATTTCATAAAATTATTTGAACATGGCGTACAAGGACGTATCCAAGTTATACTGGAAGAAGGGGTATATCCACTTCCCGCAGCACTCGACCTCGCTCCCGCAGCACTCGACCTCGCTCCCGTAGTCGGTCCACGACCTGAACCACTTTGTTGATCAATATTTTCTTGATCAACATCCATATTAGAAGTAAACTTATTAATATGATTAGGTTTTTCAATGAAAGTAGGATCTGGCTCAGAACTTGGATCAGTGTCACTATCTTCCGTAGGTCTTGGTCGCTTGGTGGTAAAAAAAGAAACAAACAATAACAAAAAAAAAAGAAAACAAGTAACAGTGCTATATTTGGCCGTGCCGAATCTTATATACCCTTCACAACGTATAGTCATGCAATAACAATTGTTTGTATCACAATTCATCTCATATAAATACGTACATACATGTAAAAAACATACATATATAAAAACATCCCAATGTAAAATCATAAATTTACGTATGTATGTATGTATGTTACTAAAAAAGAATTACAAAAAAAAATATATTAAAAACAAACAAAAAACAAACAATAAAAAAAATTAAAAAAAAATATTTTAAAAATTTTTTAAAAAATTTAAAAAAATATGTAAAAAAATATAATAAATAATATGTAAAATAAAAAAGAAAATTTTTTGGCTCAGCTGGGATTTGATGCCACGTTTACTCTAACCAGTATATATGTATGTTGTTGTTGTAATTGTGAAAAAACGAGGTGGTCGTGGTTTTTTGCTCATATCTCAGGAAGTTATTGGGCGATTGTGCTGAATTTCAATAGCGATTCATTCCTGAATATTTCCAAGAGATTGATACCATACACAGATCTGAGGAACATATAGTTGCTTCTAAAAGTTGATTTCAACCAACACACGGACAGACGGGCAGACGGGCAGACGGTCAGGGCTTAATCAACTCCTCTATTCATAAGATTTCAGAAAATATATACTTTATGGGGTCGGAAATGAAAATTGTAGAAATTACAAACGGAATGACAAAGCTATATATACCCTTGTGCACCACAGGTGAAGGGTATAAAAACAATAAATGATATATTTTTAAGGAGATTGATTAATCAAGGGATTTTTAGGAATTTTTTGTAATAATGTACTCGGTAATTTAAAATAAATAAGAGAGCAGAGAGATAATTGTTTTTTATTTATGGACTTTGACAGCCTAAGTTTAAAATAAGTAAAGAAAACAATTAACTGACGAATCAAGACTACCTGATGAATAAATATTATTTGGTTCATAAGTATTGAAAAACTAAAAAAAATAAATTAGGGATAATCACCTGTGTTCTGTATTCCGAGTGAAATTAAATCACTCGGAATTGCCATTGTAGTATTATTGTTTATAACAACGATTTCATAAATAAAATTTGTTTTTATAAAAAATAAACAATAACCCAGCAAAAATAATGAGTTTAAAGTATGTACTAAAAAAACAGTTCTTCACTACCTTCAATTTGGCCGTTTTTCATTTCTTTTTGGAAATTATTTCATTTCTCATTTGGGGCTTTTAAATTATGAAATAATTTCCAATGAAATAACACCCAACAAATTTTTAAAATTCAGGGCTTGTTTCATAGCTTGTATAATTTGGGTGATATTTCATTTTGTATTCGGGGGTTATTTCATTTTTAAAGCTGTTGGTTTTTGGGGGTGTTTGTAAATAAATTATATAGAAATTGGCCTTTTACAAGAAAACTTTTAGCCTGTGAATATATTACAATATCTTTTCAAATACATAAATAAATGATAACGTTCTGGATTTGGATGGTGCGACCTTCGTGACAGACTACGAAATTAGTCTACGGACGGCAATAATGATTGTTTTCCCTAAATCAAAAGTAATCGGTTGTTGGTTCCACTTCTGCCAAGCAGTGAGGATGTCATAATAACAAAATGTAACTAACTGGCAGCATTTACACATACAACGTATATTTTCTTCGTCTTGAATTCATGAGCAACCATTTTGTTTTTTTCACCATTCCTTGCATGGTGTAATTAAACAGCTGATTATTTTTTTGTGTTCTGGAGTATGTCAAATTACATATTAAAAAAATTATTTAAACTCCGGAAATTGTCAAACTCCATACATAAAAAAAGAGAGACAAAAATTGCTCTCCTTTACGCTATCACCTTATGTAATTATACCATGATTCCTTGCGTATAATGTATTAAATTTATTATTTATGTATGTACATGAAAATAATTTTTTGGTAGTTGGGTTTCAAAAATAAATATAATGGAAATATTAAACAATTCTTTGTCCATACTTCCTCACATCTCCATTACAGAAAATTACTGCCCTCTTAACAATATTATAACTATAATAACGTCTCCCATGAGTTGGATTTTCAAGCCATTTGAAAGTTTTAGGATAGCTCGTTGGTGGCTGATCTGAAATTGCTTTTATTGTATAAGGGAAAATAACTGCACTGGACTTAGTCCATTTACAAAACCAAAAGTAGTCACTATTAAACGAGCTTTGTATGTTGTTTCACCAAAAAAATTTTTATGAATGCTGGCACACTTTCGAAGTTGCATATATCCTTATTATGAAGAAGACACATGCGGGCCTCCACACGACTTATATCAATAAATTTTCGATTTTGCTGTTGGTTCATATTGACTTCATGAAATCCTTAATGAAACTGACTCTTTTATGAATTTTGGGCATAGTTTAATTTCTGTTGCTAATGGGGTTTATTTCATTGGGGGTTATTTCATTTTCATCACCCAAATATTGGGGGTTGTTTCGTTTTCGCTTTAGGGTTTATTTCATTTATTTTTCGGTGTTATTTCATTCATTGTTTTTGGGTGTTATTTCCAATTTTTTGGAGTTTACTTCATTAGGGATTGTTTCCTGGGCGTTATTTCATTGGGGGGCTTTTCGTGGAGCCTTGAAAAGTATGTTGTTTGGTAAGAGCAAGTCTTACCTAGTTTTTACTGGATGATTTTTAAACTATGGCAGCATGTATTAAGCCTTTTTAAATTGCATATAATATAAAGCAACAAAATAATTTGTTTATAATTTTAGTTTTTATAAGATTCATACAATGATAAGCCCAACAAGTAAGAGGGCCGAATCTGATAATACCCTTTACCATCATGCACATACATAGGTATAATCCCACATCGTAGCTTAACCTATATTTCATGTTATAATTGAAAATTAATGATTTAAAAAAAAAAAAATTATTTTTCGAAATTATTTACACGTCAAATAATTTTTTATGGGTTATGACTTTTCAAATGTCCTCAAAATAACCCAAATTTAAAGGGTTTTGACTTACGAGGGGATTCTGGTAACTCAAAGGGTGTAGAATAAGATGATGAGTTAGATTTTTGCTAAAAATTTATTTATCCCATAAAAACGTACAAAACTGACTTGGGAAAATCGATAAAAATGAGAAAAACGTTAATTTTTTTTTTGGCATGACGTCACCAAATTCGGTATCCAACCATAACTAAACATACCAAATCGCATCTCCCAACTAAAGGTGTATTCACAGTGATACTGCGTTATGAAACTTTAAATGCGTTCTTCTCAAAACTTAATTTTCTCACACTAGGTCCCTTTTCCCGGAGAAGGTCACATACTTATATGAAACATATAAACAAAAAATTCCCTCCGAACTGCAATTACCTGATGAATAAATATGCCTTGAAACACTGGTAAACAAGAGCAGGGTACACTCAAGGTCAAGGTACATAACACACTTTAATGCGTTAACGCTTTTTAGACTTTTTAGACTGTTGGAAAAATAACTGAAATATTGTTGGCAAAGTTATCGCATTGCAATGGCATGGATTTGTTGAGAGTGAAATCGGTTTTCCACCTTCTCTGTGAATGTCCTGTCTTGGCTGCCAAGAGAGAGAGAGAGAGAGAATCCTGGCCAAACCTATACTGGATAACCTAAGCCAGGCTGAGGGATCAGCTGAGATGACTCATGGTTACGGGGTGGATTTCTTAAATTGATTCCAGCTAATACCAAAATCTGGCAAATGATGTGGTCTTGTTAAAAGTTCGCGCGTAGTGAACTATCACGATAACCAACCAATCAATATTAGGAAAATTTTGGGATTATAAGGGGTCCGCCAAATAACAAATTTTTTTGGAAATGCTATAAAAAGTGTAGCTTCGGCTGTGTGGCACGTAGCCCCGTCCTATTGAAACCAAATGTTGCTAATATCCACCTTTTTAATTTTTGTAAACCAAAATTCGTTCAACATGTCCCGATAACGATCGCCATTGACTACGGCCACTCCTTGCTTATTTTCGAAGAAAAATGGCCCAATTATGCCTCTGGACCAAAATCCGCACCAAATAGTGACTCGTTTTGGGTGTATCGGGTTTTCTGTCCCCAAATGCGACAATTTTGCTTGTTTACATACCCGCCAAGATCAAAATGAGCTTCATCTGAAAAGATGATTTTTTTTTGCAAAATCGGCATCTTCTGTAAGTCGATCGCAGGCCCACTTTCCCAGCGTTGTTCAAGCGTATACACAACCATATTCGTTCAGCGGAAGGATAAAACTAATTATCTGTCAAATCAGACATAAGCTAAGTGTTATTACCATTCACGAAATAAGCACTAGTTGAAAAAAAAAAAAACGTTAGATAGTGGAACCTTTATTTGATAACAAACGGTTTAGATAATTTTACGCAGCGCTTAAGATTGACCAACGAGTAGAAAATACCGAAAAGATGGTGAAGAACTTTGCAAATTGAAAATTTTATAAAAAATTACTTTCCTTTTGTGTTCTCTATTTATATGTATATATCTTGCAAGAATGATTAAATAAAGATTACGCCTTGCGCATGATTTACCGTTAGATGACGTAGTAATCCCCTCGCAAAGGTTACCAAGTCTGTATCGTATGTAAAATTTATAATTTCTTACAAAAAGTGTATGTGTTTTGAGATAGTTGGCAGCCCTGTGATTAATTTACTCAGAGAGTTCTAAAAAAAAAGTATTACATCGGTATTTAATAAACAACGAATTTCGTGTCATATTTTATAATAAATACATATAAATAATATTAAAATAATTAAAATTATATAATAAGCGTTTAAATTTGGTTATTTAAAAGCTGCAAAACAGAAAACAAAATAAAGTGAAAAGATAAGAAAGAGAGCAAATATGAAATGTGCAGTGGGCAAATGCAAGCAAAGTAACAGCAAAAAAAACAAGTGAGAAATTATATTAAAACCTAATAAATTGCGCATATTTAATAAAACGTTTGTATTTTCAAAAAGCTGTATCATTTTACAATTTTCCATAAGATGAATATCGAAGGAAGTTATGGGTAATATTTTGCAAACGAGTGAAGCATGTAAATGTGGATAAAGAAAAAATTTTGCTTTACATTTCAAGCAAGAAGATATTGAAATAAACTTAATATTTGAAATGTGTAAGTTAAAACAAAATTAATTCTTGCAGTACATTACAAAGGCATTATGAATAGAATTTAGCAATCGGCGTGCAAAAATTTTAAAATCCCATGCAGTTCCGTCTTTAGACACTAGTGCTATTAAATGTGAAACGAAAACTGCTAATGAAACTGAAGTTGCAAATGTATATGAAGGACTGCGTGAAACTGAAAAGCAAAATGATATTCCAAATAGTTTTGAAGAAAAATTGGTTGCGGAAAATGCTCCAAGGCCACTGATCTTGAAGAAGATCGCTTCCAAACTTACACCATATTTTTCAAATTAAATGGTAACAAATTATTACTTTCAAGCGGATATTTACAAAAGCATTTGTTTTAAGCCAAAGAAATTGAAGCCAGTGAATAAGTGAAAAAACTTTTTTTAGGTGTCGAATGTATTTTAGAATTAGGAAACTAAATGTCGAAATCGCTGAAAATACTTATAAGCGAAAAAGAAAATTTGATAAAATAACAAAATGAAATAAATTTTACACCTAATATAATAGTGAAATATTGTAATAAAAATAATGAAAATATATAAATATATATATATATATATATAAAGAATTTATTTGCTTTCAAAACATTTAGTTTAAAAAAAATAACAATTTGTCCCACTGTCAAGTTTTTACACAAACATTATTAGTTATACAGCTAAATTTTATTAGCCAATCAGAACACAGCTTGAGTGACGTCAGAATTCCTACATGCGCAGAAATATTTTTTTATGGCTGCTTGATGGCGTAATCTTTATTTAATCATTCTTGATATCTTGGGCCGTATTCATAAAAAATATTTTAGGTTTATTAAATGCTTATTTGATGTTGTAGAGAAATTTGTCAAATAAGCCTTCAATAAACCTAAAATATTTTTTTATGAATGCGGCCCCTTGTGTTTAAATTCTCCGTTTTAAAAATATTTCGATTATTTTTTTTTTTTTTTTTTAAATGTCAATAAATATATCGCCTATGAGTTTCAGTTCTTCTAATATATAAACTTCTCGTGTCGTGGTGTTTGTGATTAAACTCCTCCGAAATTGCTCCACCGCTTTTCATGCAATTTTGTGTGTATATCAGGTAGGTCTGACAATTGGTCAACATCTACTTTTCACACCCCTCAACGCCACGCTGAACATCTATTTTTCAAACTCCTAAATATTTAGGGTGACTCACCCCGAGGGACAATTTATGTCTCACCTAAATAACGTAACGGCTTCAATGAAATTTGAAACTAAGATAGATCTGCATACTGTAGAACACATATGGTTTATGTTTTTTTTATGTAAAACATATTTCCCAGAAATATTAAATTTATATGGCAAAACAACGTTTGCCGGGTCAGCTAGTTGTTTTATAAATTATAAATGTATAAATTTTTGCAAAAAAATAAAAAAATCATACGCATATATGTAGGTTTTGAAAAAATTATATAAATTCTCTTTTTGTTAGAAAACTTTTAGCCAAAACTACTTCTGGCGAAAAAAATCTAAATTTATTGTAGGTTGACTGCAATGCAACGCAGCAACAAAACCTAAAAAAAGAAAACCTGCAATAGTAAATAAAAATAAATAAATAAATAAATAAAAACACTCGAAACAACAATATTTAAATTACTATGCATTTCTCAAAACTTTAAAAACGTGTAAGCAACTTTTACAACCCACTTTGTTGCACATGCATGTGGCAACAACATTTCTAAACAGACAAAACATACAAGACTACAAATACCATTACTACTACTACTATGATTAAAAACACACATCCTACGCCTAAACACACACACACACTGTCTGTGCAACAACGTGAAGCGACTGAAAGACCAACTAAAGTGGAATTAAAAACAAGTACTCAAACTCACTGACAACAACCTGAACCTGAAATTACAACTTTTGCAAACATGAAACGTCTCTGAAGGAGGAAGGAAAAGAAGTTATAAACTAAACAACTGTACAGTGCACTAGAGTAAACTACAAATAGGGTTTCAGTTTTGAGCAAACAGAAATTATCTGGGAATACATATGTATGTAGATTGGGATATAACCAAAATAAGGCCCTATCACTACGCTGTAGCCGATGTTGTGCTGAAACCGAAAAATGTTTCCTCAGGTCATTTCGGAACAAAAACGTTCCGCGTCGAAGCCGATTTATGAAAGCCCTTTAAGATTTTTTTTGTTATTTTTTCAAAACTTTTTATTTTTTCAAAATTTTTTTTTTTTCAAAATTTTTTATTTTTGTAAAATTTTTTATTTTTTCAAAATTTTTTATTTTTGTAAAATTTTTTATTTTTTCAAAATTTTTTATTTTTTCAAAATTTTTTATTTTTTAAAATTTTTTATTTTTCAAAATTTTTTAATTTTTCAAAATTTTTTTTTTCAAAATTTTTTATTTTTTCAAAATTTTGATTTCTTCAAAATTTTTATTTTTAAAAATTTTTTATTTTTTCAAATTTTTTTTTTCAAAATTTTTTGTTTTAATATTATTTAACTATTTACATTTCTTATTGTAATTATATGATTATAATCAAAATCACAATCTAAATACTTATAATTTATTCATCATTTAATGAATTTACAAAGAAAATATTTTCATTTTTTTTAGAACTTGTTGATCCCAAACTTAATTGCATTTGACGCGGAACCTTTTTTAATGATATCGAAAATCTAAAGATGCAGTTCTTATTGTTTTTTTATGCACTACATAGTATGGATAGGGCCATTTTGATATTTTCAAAAATTGTAAAAAAGTTCTACCCTAATGTACATACACAGAAAAAATTTAATTTCTGATTCAATAAAGAAATTTAGAGAACCAAATATGATATTTGTTTGAATGGGGACCTATCACTTAATTTGTAAATTTAAACAAAGAAAAAAATTGTTTTTTTTCCAATACAGTTTTATTTTGGAATCTGTTAAATTTTTTATTAAATATTTCCCGCTTTTAAACCAATTATTAACAGAAACAAATAAAAAGTTTATTGAAACAATTTACGATTTTCAAACAAATCGTTAACAGAAAGAAACAACAATTTTTTTAAAAAAAATTCACAAACATTTTTAAGATTTAGTTCAAGAATATTTAAGAAATTCAAATTCAGACAAAAATCACAGAGAATGAATCAATGACAAGCTAGTAAAAATCTCAAAGAAATATTTAATCAAAGAGAATTATTTAATTAATAAAAATAGACGTATGACACACAAACCAAGAAAAAATCTTCTTCAACTTTTCTTTTGTTGTTATAACATTGCAAGAATCATAATTTCGTAGTGCTAACTACATATTTTGAAACGAAATTCTGTAGAATCAACAATAATATTCTACTATCACAACTTAACTATGCGATTGGCAGCAATTGTGCTACTCACAACAGATACTGTTTGCTCTGCGTGAAAAAAATAATTGCAATTTCTTAATAAATTAACAGGTTTTGAAATTTTTTCTATAAATGGGGAATTTATTAAAATGTTTTAAATGCCTTCAATTAGCTATAAACTGCTTATATTGTGAAGCGAAAAGTGAAATATTGTTAAAATTGGAAAATTGCTTAAAAAAATCCCGAAAAACGAACCCTAACGACAACCCATACAAATCATTAATAAATGTTTATTTACAAACCGACCGATATACATTCATACACACATATTTTAGAAACACACTCACTTACACACTTACGTTGTTACATTCATATTTACGAGTAGGCAATCAAGCCAGGATTAAACTGTGTTTTTAATGCGGTGACAGGTTTTAAATGTTTTTTTTTAATCTTTTTTCCCCATTTCCTCTAGTAAACGTGTAGTTGTGCAAAAAATGCAACAACAAAAAAGCACACAAAAACAAGACGACAGCGACAGCAACATCAATTACGCTGACGATGAAAAACTTGTTTCACCCATGATGATGGGTTGTACATAATTGCTATTAGAAAATGTCTGTATGTATGTTTCGCATGTATTCAGTTTAAACTTTGTACAGGCCTCTTTTTTACATTTTTTTCTTGTTTTTCCTCAATTACATCGAAAATACCAAGAAAAAGAAAATCAATATTATTTTTCGCAGAAAACGTGGGAAGATAAGAAAAAGGAAGTGGACATATGGACAGATATTTAAAGGATTTTATTATTTTCATAACAATGTAATTACAATATATAATTAATGGAATGGAAGAAAAGTATTTGACGGGAACCGAACTCATAATCCCTTGACTGGTAGACTTTGACAAGGATTTTAACTTCTTTTTAATTGAAAACATTATTTAACCAGATGTTGAATCAAACATAAAAAATTTACTAATTTTTTAGGATATTCTTCTAATACATTTCAAAATATTCTAAATAATTAGTAATTTTTTTTTTTGTTTATAAACGAATTTTTATTTTTCTGTTGCCCTCAATTATATTTAGTATTAACCACAGATTATATGTATTCTTTGGTGTTAGCCAATTAAAGAGGGATTAGAAAAATGAAATAAATAAACAGCAACAAAAATTGTTGGTTGGGTGTATGAAGAGTTTTTAATTTTATTTTGTGTTTCTTATTTCACTTAAAATTATCATATTGTTTATAAAAATGTTAAATAAAGCTTGTAACATTTTTGAACTTTTTTTAAATAAATTTTGTGGTTTAAAGGTCTACCGATGATCTGGCATAAACACCAGTGAAATAGACCAGCTTAAAAGCAATAAACAAAATTTAGATGTTGAATCGATAGTTTTTATAGTTTTAAAAATTCATTAAAAAAAAAATTGTCGATAACACTGCTCTGTGGACGTTTCGCTAAAAATATCGACCAGACGAAGTGCCACGCAATTGTAAATCAATATTAAGAATTTAAGTGAAAATCTTGAAGATGTTTCCTTAGAAAAATCATCGCTCGGTTGTTTGCTATTGTTCTCTGAACACTTGTCACTTACGCTCCAAGGAACATGAGGTGATAGCTTTTGCACTACATTGTGCTTATACTCTGCACTAACTTATGTAAAAACTATGACAACTGATCTATTGTGAATCATATTTTTGGTTAGATCCTATTCGTCCTTCTGTCCATGTGAAAATTAACGGTATTGACTTTGTTTGCAATTAATTGGTCCATGGTTTTTCCTAGTCCCAATACAAAAGCCCTTATGTCACTTGTTTTTAACTTGTGTTTTTTTAAGACTTTAGAAAACAGTGCAAGTATGTTATCATAGGAAACTTCAGTAACAGCAAAGAGTTCAGCCATAAAAAAGCATTAAAGCGCAATCTTTCCAAACAAAAAAGTTTAATTTTAAAATTGCCATTTCCAGCTTAAAACGATACAGTACTGCCAAATACTTAGTTTTATACTTTAAGCCAGAAATTTTAAGTTCAACTGCTTAGTTTTAGAATTGAATATAGCGAGTTTTAGTTACTTTTTGTTAAATTTGCAGAAGAGGCAACATTGAAAAAAAAGAAAAAACACAAAAAAAAGAGTGCCTCTTTTTTTCCATATTTTACCAAAAAAAAAAAACATTTTTCATAGACTTTCCGAATATTATTGCTTTATGGGGTCGGAAATAAATATTGTGAAATGACAGAGTTATGAATCTACAGGTAGAGGGTATAAAAAGAAAATCTTTAACATTAACAGTAGTAATATTTTTTTTAATCGCAATATTCTTAAAGTTTGTTAAAAATCTGTTTAATATGAAAATTAATGAATATGTTTCATAAATTATCGCTTAATCCGAGTGTTAAAGAATTAATACTTTTCAAAAGTTGACACAATTTAATAAATTACAAATGCTGGTTAGAACTGACATTGATGTGCATATGTAGAGGCAGACATTCAGACCGACGAACAAAACCAAAACTTAGTCAATTAGATAAAATGAGAAAAAAACAAGTAAGAGTGCTATATTCGGCCGTGCCGAATCTTATATACCCTTCACAACGTATAGTCATGCAATAACAATTGTTTGTATCACCATTCATCTCATATAAAATACGTATGTACATACATATAAAAAACATACATAAGTATATAAAAACATCCCATTGTAAAATTATAAATTAAGTTTAAGTTTAAATTATAAATTTAAGTTTTAAAAATTACAAAAAAAAAAATCAAAAAAAATTTTAAAAATTTTTTAAAAAAATAAATATAAAAAAAATAAAAAAAAATATATATAAAAAAATATAAATAATATATAAAATAAAAAAAAAATTTTTTGGCTCAGCTGGGATTCGATTCTACGTTTACTCTAACCAGTATATGTGACAGCGCATAGAGAAAGGGTAAAAAAACCAAATTTCATTTTTTTTTTTTATGAGGAAAACATCTGAGCATCGAATGAGACCGATCCTATGCCCCAAAAGTGTTCCCTCCCAGAGATATGCGCGTTTAATAAAAATGAAGTCGACGTTTCTAAGCGCAAATAGAAAGGGACCTAACGGTAAAATTTATTTATTTTCATTTTTCCCCCTACTAAATTAACAAAATAACTTGATTTTACGAAACTACAAAAAATTTATTTTTTCCTATGAACAATTTAAAAAAATAGAAAAATCATTTAATCTTTAAAATGGCTCTCCTGAACAAAACCTGTTTTTACTCTTAGGTCCCTTTCTCTATGCGCTGTCACATATATGTACGTATGTTGTTGATGTAATTGTGAAAAGAAACGAGGTGGTCGTGGTTTGTTGCTCATATCTCAGAAAGTTATAGGGAGATTGTGCTGAATTTCAACAGCGATTCATTCCCGGATATTTCCAAAAGATTTATACCATTTACAGATCTGAGGAACATATAGTTGCTTCTAAAAATTGATTTGAACGGACAGACGGTCAGGGCTTTATCGACTCCTCTATTCATAAGCTTTCAGAAAATATGTACTTTATGAAATGAAAATTGTAGAAATTACAAACGGAATGACAAAGCTATATATACCCTTGTGTACCACAGGTAAAGGGTATAAAAATTCACTAGGAGGAGGTTTACCGTTTTATTTTAAACGTATTAAACATGCAAACATACATACATATGTATGTGCTAACTAGGGATGCCAATACCAAATATTTTCAATTTTGGGGATTTAAAAATATATATTTTTTAAGTACGTTTTTATCACTTATTTTCCATTGTAAATGCATACAAAAATTAAATTATAATTTGATGATTTGAAATTTGATTTAATTGAATCAGTTTTCACCTCTTAATATATACTTTATCTGAGGTGCCAATGATATACATATATAGCTTTGGCATTTCGTTTATAATTTATACAATATTCATTTCCGACCCATAAAGTTTATATTTTCAGAAAGCGGCGTTGATTTAGCAATGTCCGTCAGTTCGTGTGCTGGTTGAAATTACCTTTACGAAGATCCCAACTGCTGCAGAGACCTAAATGTGGTATAAATCTTTTGGAAATATTCGGAAAAGAATCAAACTAAAAAAAAAAATATCGCATGGCTAATGTTTACTTTCTCAAAATATAGACGTGTTCAGGGTACATCATCGGCTGTTTCTTTCAAAATGTCTAAATTTTATAAATTTTCTTTCTTCTCTCACAATTTCCCATTGTCAAATTTCACATGAAAAATGTTTAAAAAAATTATTTCCGATACGCAGTCATCTTATCTAAGTCCACCATTGGTCTGTTTCTTTATTTTTCGGATAAATTTTCGGTAAAATGAAAACAAACAAAAGTAACTGTCTTAAAAGAGCAAAAAATGTTTTGTAGGAAAGAATTTTAAGAGGAGGAAAAAAATAGGATGTTTCAAAATTTTAGAATGAGCTAACGACGACGTTGAGCGGCAGTTCAAATATAGTCAGCCAATTTCATTACGGTAGGTGCGGCGAATATCTTACTTAAAAGAAAGTTTTCCTTCGACATACCCATTAGGTATCGTAATCCGTTATTAAAAACTGTAATATTCCTGAAATCGAAAAGTGAATTTAATTTAGATCTGTAGTATTTTTACTTCAACGATATTGGATTAAGCACCAAAAAAGCAGATAAGCTTTATTCATATTTTCAAAATATGTGTATTTTCTTTATACTCGTACCAGCGCTTAAGCTTTTTATAAAGCACTAACACAGAAAAAAAAATATGAACTTCAATTACGAAATTAATAATAATAATTAAAAAATTGTTTAATTTTGCTCCAATCATCAAAATGATACTATTAATTAAATGAAAATTACAGGCAGTTAACCTGTTTATAAATAAAATATATATATTTTTTTGATATTTATATATTCTTAATATACATATATGGTACATATGAATCTATGTTTTTAAATACATTTCGTTACTTATATAAAAATAACTTAGCATAAGAAGTAGGGTTCCATAAGTAAACATACTACACCATATCGAAAGCCGGAGATCCAAAAATAACTGGTAGCATCAACAACCTAGATATAAAGGAATATTAACCGGTAAAAAGGCTTGATCAGACAGAGTGAAGAAATTCAACAAACTCACCTACTAAAATGAGAATTCTGAGGAATATAAGGGGATACAATAATTATTGGATTTGGGCACATCTACAATGAAACTGAAACCATTTATTATATTAAAAACTGAACATATTTTTATATACTTTCACTTACCAGAACTTTTTCATGCAGATTGTCTACTATTTTTTATTATTCCGCTCCTTGAATAATAATTATATTAAATTTATTCTAAGAAATTCAAATTTCAAAAAATTTCATTTAAAATAACATTTTTTATTTATTTTATTCAACTGACAGAAATCTCTTTGTTTTTTGAAAATATTTAATATCAATTAAAAAAATTAATTTAGTTAATGAAAAATATAATTAGAATTTTAAAACAAATCAAAAAGTCAATTAATTAAACAAATTAAAAAGAATATTTTTTTCTGTGAATAAGTAATTTACAATATAAATGGGGAAATATAAGTTTTCCTCCCAAACAACTTATTCAAATAAGATTTGCAATTGGGGTGATTAATTAAAATTTTTAATAATATTAATGTTTAACTAGTAAGAATGCTATATTCGAACGTGCCGAATCTGATAAAACCCTTCACTATTAAGTACATAGGTATAGTGAGTACATCGTTACTTAGCCTAGATTTCACATTTAATGTTACACACGATTTTGTTTTATTTCTGATGCCATCTATTCTACTAGAAAAACACTTTCATTTGATACCCATATTGATGGGTTTGAGAAACAAATACTATCCGCCATTTTGTTTAGGATTTTTGCACTTTCCTTTAATACCAATATTGAGGCGATTAAAGTCGGTGGTATATATTAAATTACTATATTTGAGCCATATATAAACTTATTATACTGCATATTTTAGTGTTTAATATTTTGCTTGTCAATCCAGAAACTGAAAAAATCAATTTTCGTTTTTAAATTTTGGAAAAAAGGTTATAGTTGTTTTTTGTGCTTATATCTCATTTATTTTTTCAAATAATTTATCACTTTTTCTAAGCAAAAATTTTCGAGACTACAGCTTATACTCTGGTGTCTTCAAAGTGTCCAAAAATTAATTAGGATCTTCAGTAACTTGATATTTTAAAAAAATTTTTTAAAAGAGATGCCTATAACTTTGCTGATTAAAGACTGATTTATTCAAAATTAAATAGAACAAACCATATGCGCGAAAGCATCGTATGTTATGTTTTTTAAAAAATCTACTTTTTTATGCAAATTTGTTCTACATTCATTAATCCATCTGCCGATAAATGTTGTAGCGATAACTGTTTTAGTTAATCAGATAACACTGTGTACATTTTATCGTATGTACAAGTGTTATTTACATTTTTATTTATTTAAAAGTAATAAAAACGCTCTCCTGTAATTTCGCGCACAGTGGTCGACATCAATAAATAGTAGCAAAAGTATCTATAAATTATTATAGGGCTTGAAAAAAAATTAATTTTTATGGTAAAAATATCTGAGAAAGTTATGGAGCGGTTGTGCTGGATTTCAATAGCAATTCATTCCCTCATATTTGCAAAGGGTTGATACCACATGCAGATCTGTGAGGGGTTCTAAAATTAATTTCAAACAGACCGCGGACACACGGACACTCCCAATCGTCACATAAACATAAACTTTATGAAGTCGGAAATGACTATTCAGGAAATTTTAAACGGAATAACGAATGGCACCACAGATAAAGGCTACAAACGTACAATAAAATCTCCTGAGCTGTAAAGTGTCTAAATTTGAAAATCTCGGTATTTGCAAAACACATTCTCGTTTGGCATCCCCAATGCACATACACATTTGTATATGTTTTTAATATTTAATACCTATTTCATATTTTAGTGGCAATAAGAAAAACTGCTTATATCTGTTTTTAAAGTTTTTGAGGAAAGCACCTTAATTTTTTTAAATTAATTTTTATAAATTGATTGCCTTTGAAATAAAGACTATAAATTGAGTTTAAAGAACATACCGGTTTTCGTAGATTTAGTTAAATTAAAAGTTAAAATGAGTTATGATTCCAAATAATATTGTTCATTGAAAAAGTATAGGCAACAAGTTTATACGTTGTAACATCCTGTAAAGTTGTCCAAAAATAGTTGAAATTTCGCCTATGAGTAGTTTATTGTTGAGAAACTGTGATGCTGTTATTATCATAGCTTTAGCTTATGTCGTCTTAAGTAGTTATTCCTTTTTGCCACAGATTTTTTTTTATTATAAAACTTGTATGTATAATTTTACATATTTGTTAGTGGTCTATCATTCATTTAAGAAGAAATCCATAATATTAAGAATAATAAAAAATACAAATTTAACAGCAGCATGAAATAAGGCCAACTTGTTTTTTTATTTAGTTATGAGGGAGTTAAAACTAAAACAAAAATGAATTTAAACCACCTGGAGTTTTTCACATTGCCATGAGAAACAGTATGGAGTAAAAGCTTTAACATTTTACCACAAAAAAATTATAATTTATGTTCGACTTGAGGGCAGTTTAAAACTTAAATTATAGTTTTTTTATTAAATGATTTTTTTAGGTTTTTTCTTTTTATTGAACTTTTGTGAAGATCATGAAATTAACAATTTAGATTAATAAGGAATGGCTTATGAAATACTAAACTCTGTAAAGCGTGGACCAATATAAATAATAAATTAATTAATTAACTTTGCTAATAAGTACCTTTCACCATCATCATGTACATCTTTATTAGGGATGCTTCCCAAAATCCCAGGAAATCCCGAATTTTTCTAAATATGGATTATTTATATATAATGTCTATAAATTGAAAAAAATTATTTGCACCAAGGCAGCAACTATCTTTGGTACATGGAATTCATTTGGTAATTCTTGATGTTTTTTACAACGCTATTAGTTGTAAAGGGTGGTTAAATTTAAAGGGCCGATAAAGCTTCTTCATCAGATGATAATAATAAGGACAAAAATATCACTTTATAGAGTTTTGGTTAATAAGTTTCACAATAACTACTCATTGATTAAATCATAAAAACTGTAAAACTGTTTCGAAAGTCACAAAAAGAAGAAAATTGAAAAAAAACTGGAACTTTTTTTCGATTGCAAAACAAATTAGAGCACTCTTCTTGACATTATTAAAAAAGCATTTATTCATTTAAAATTACCACACAAAAAATTTGCTATACTTAATTAAATATTAATTTTTTTCAACTCAGTAAAGGTAACATATGAAGCCCTTTGCCACAGAATGTATACAAAGCCGTTGATTCGGACTTATCATTATTTCGATTAAAATTTTTCGGGTGTACCACATAATTTCCAAAATCAAAATCCCCAAATCAAAATCCCCAAACACAAAATCCCCAAACACAAAATCCTCATTTTCTGTGTAAAATACATTAAAATTAGGTAATATCGTAAAAATTTGGGAATTTTTTATTTGGGGATTTTGTGACACTATCTCCAAAAAATGTGGGGATTTTATTAAAAATTATTTTTGTTCTGGCTTTAGTTCATTTTTCTATTATTAAACTTCCTTGAATATTTATTAAATTATATGAAATTGTTCATTTAAGAATATTCAAATATAAGGCGAGTAGCATGCATTTTCGAAAGCAGCTACGATTTCGTCATCAGCACTCCTTATCGGTATACTCATATGTAATCTTTAAACTACTATTTATGTTACAACTTAATGAAATTAGAATTAGGGAAGCATAACATTAATTTTGTTATTTCTTTCGGGATCCCGAGATCCCGAAAATCACAGGGCCCAGAAAAATCCCGGGATAAGGGAATTTATAATTTTAAAATCCCGAATACCGGAACTCGCAAAATCAGTCCCGTTTAGCATCCCTAATACTTATGTATAATCAATCATTTTGCTTTGTTATTTTCGAAGCTAGCTCACAATGATGCTCTCGATTGTCTAGAAGCTGGAAAAACTCTAGACAATCTTTTGTTTGTAAATTTTAGGAAAAACTCCGAGGCAGTTGCTGTTTAGTATTTATGTATCAATTAGCCGTTGTTATTGCCAGCCGGTGTTATTGCCAGTCCGGGGTGTTACCAGATGGGGCATAGGATAATGCTGGATCTCGTGCATAAAGAGGTCAGAGAAACTCATAAATAGTGACATCAGTAACTAAAATTAAATTTTCGAACATTTTAATCTATAACTTTTTTCGTAATGTACGGAATTGAGCAATTTTTGGGTTTTTTTTATTAAAAAAATAGACTTTTGAAATTTGTTCTCTCTACGTTATTGCGTTTGAACGTAATCGCATGTCGAAAAAAAAAATGTTAAAGCCTTCTCTTGCATTACAAGCTATTACACTTATTCTAATTATGCGCTTGAGCCCATTTTCAATATCAAACATTGCTGATGAATAGGCAATATTTTGGAAAAATTTCATCCTCCAGCTTTTTCTGTTCGAGCTCTATCTATCTTTTAACGGATCGACAGGCGTCCGCCCTAAAAAGAAAACAAGACTCAGTATAAGTATATACTACGGGTTCTAAAATAAATATTTTGATGTGTTGCAAACGGAATGACAAAATGGATATAACCCCACATTATTTTTTGGTGGTGGGTACAGAAATAAAAGTATGATTTGGAAAATTATGATGACAACAAAAGTGTTCGTACGATGTCTTAACAAGAATAACATTAAATCAAAAATCATTTACGATTACAAAAACCCATTTTATTTGAGGTAAAACAGTATAATTGTTAGGTAATTAAAGCTTTTTTCATGAATTTCACATTTCGATTTAAAATTCTTAACTTAGGTCAAGTCTAAATATAATGAAATAAACAGAGGGCTCTCTCTCACTTGAACTTAATTTCAATACCAAATTAAAAGTTATTGTTTGTTTTTGGACCCATACAAATAATACCATTTAGTGTAAATGTAAATAGTACAAAAAGTGTTGTAAAGCCATTTAAATTTTTTATTGTTTTCTATGATGAATCATCGTTCAAATCAACCACAGTCCAATTGTTATTTATCACCAATAATAAAAAACAAACAAATTTAATATAATAATATGTAAAAAAAAAAAAACAATCTAATAATATTAAATGCAAATAAACTTATCGTTTAACAAATTAATGGGTGGATGAACTAAACAGAAACTCATGCTCATGTTCGAATTGAAAAAGTCAACTTTATACATCCATCCCTCAAATTACACGTTATAAATAATTGTGACGAACGAAAATTGAGTTTTAACTAAGTAAAAAAACAAGTTAGAGTGATATACTCGGCCGTGCCGTATCTGATAATACCCTTCACCATCATGTACATAAAGGTATAATCCCACATCGTAGCTTAGCCTATATTTCATATTATACGCCATTTTTCTTTATTTTTTCCGACGCCATCGTCGATTTTGAATTTTTACATAGTTAACGGTATTGTACTAGTCAAGCCCTTTCATTTGATACCCATATTGATGGGGTTAAAAAAATTTGCTCCGCCATTTTGTTTTAGATGCCATCTGGGATTTTAAATTTTTTTTAACAATTTACTGTATTCTACTGGTCAAGCCCTTTCATTTGATACCAATATTGAGTGAGTTCAAAAAGTTACATTTTAAAATGCCAGATTTGATACATATATAAGTTTATTGTTCCCCATTTTGTAGAGGCGGCCAACATGAACTTTAATTTTTTAACAGTGCTTATATTGCCCTAGTCAAGTCCTTTCAGATGATACCAATATTGACTCTCTCGGTCATCTAGAAGCTGAAAAAGTAGATTTAAGTTTGTAAATTTTTCGAATCTATATTTTTGGAAAAAAATTTTTGCCTATAACTTTACCTATTAGAGCACGTTTTATCCAAAATTTTTCACGAATACAGTGCTGTCTGGGTAGAGTGAACCCCCGATGCTATGAGTACCTCGTTAGAGTGAACACCAGAATGTTTACATTGACTACTCTGTAGAGTGAGCACTCATGAACCTCAATATAGTGAACATACTTTATATTGAGTTTTTAGGCTTAGCAAAGGAGAAAAACAATGAAAAAGTGTATAAGTATTAAAGAGAACATAAAATAACGGTAAAGTAACGATTCTTTTAGAGTCATTTGACAAGTTATTCTCACAAATACGCATTCTATGAAGTGTTAATTTATTTAAGTCTGCGCGCATGTTCCATTAAGGTCGTATCTCAAAGTTAATTTTTAATTTTTTCCAGTCATAAATTTAAACTATAGTATTACGTGGAAATAAATAACATTTATAACCGATAAATGCATTTAAAATAAACAAAATTAGTTTTTTAAATAAATAAAAATTCAACCTTGATTTAGTGAACAACCTGGGTATAGTGAAATCGCTCTAAAAAATTAGTTCACTCTACCCAGACAGCACTGTATCTCTAGAGACATATTATATCTACAAATAGTAGCAAAGGTACCTATAAATTATTTTATGTTAAAAAATTTTTATTGATGGTAAAAATATGAAAAAAAAACAGAGGCAGTCGTGTTTATTTGCTCATATCTCACAAAATTAAGGGGCGATTGTGCTGAATTTCAATAGCGATTCATTGCAGGATATTTCCAAAAGATTGATACGACACAGAGATCTGAGGAACATATGGTTGCTTCTAAAAGTTGATTTCAACCAACACACGGACAGACGGGCAGACTGATATTTCTCAATCGACTGCTCTATTCATAAGCTTTCAAAAAAAATATAGACTTTATGGGGTCGGAAATGAAAATTGTAGAAATTACTAAAGGAATGACAAAACTGTATATACCCTTGTGCACCACAGGTGAAGGGTATAATAAAATTAAATATATAATAATATATCTTTTTATAGTATTTTATCTAGTTTTATTCAAAGTCTCTTGAACGTGCGCACACATTTTTGTTTATTCATTGGCTTCTTAAATGACGCTTAACATCAGATACAAACATGTATGGAAACAGTGACTGAAAACAGATCAATGTTTTTTCTAAATTTGCCATTTGAACATTTCGCACGTAAAAGTTTTACTCATGTTTGCTTTGAAAACAGCTGCTAAAGTTTTTTTGATTGAGGGTTTAGTTTTCTTATCGCCCTATTGTTGCTTATTGTATTTTATATCGCTATTATAACAAGTTGTTCTATTATTAACATTATTATTGTGATATGCACCTGTCTGTTGATAGAAATTAACTAAAAATATTAATTATTTTAAAACTAACTACAAAAAAAAAATTAAAGTAAACAATTTGAAGTAAAAAACATTTGGAAACATAATAATGTACAAAGTTTTAACAGAAAACCTAAAAAATCTCGTCAGATCGTTAAAAAAGAAAACAGTATCGTGCAAATCGAGGCATAAGTGTGTTTAAATAACAATAATTTCTCAATTCACAACCTCTGTTCTAATGTACTATTCGTATTAGTAGTTGTATTTTTGTATGTGTTTTCAGCAGGGTACACTTAACACACTTAACCTTAACTGATCAGGGGCTTAACTCTTGTTCTGTGAAACTGTAAAATGAAAAAGTTTTTCTATAGCAAAGTGGGCACCATATTATATGACATACAAAAATTTTCATTTTATAGAACGATCGTTTATGCTTTCTAATATTTTTTATAAGAAGTTTGACATACAAGCAAGCAAATTCAATCGAATTTGCAAAGGTGGTGCAAAATTAATCATCCAATTTTATTTTTGAATAATATTAATTTGAGCCTGTACAATTTTTTCTGTTAATTGGAAAATATGATATCAGCCAAGTGGCTGCCGGTAGTGTTGATACAAATTTGTGCCCGTTTTATTACATTTTGCATAACTTTCTTCAATATTTCTGGTGATAACTGTTAGTATTACTCTTCAACTGGCCCCAAAGAAAGAAGTCTGGAATTGTTAATTCGGGCAATCTTGTTGGCGATTAGGAAACGACGACGAAATTTACGGTGAGCTAACACCACCGACCGTTTATTGATAAAAAAAATCGACACAATTATTCCGCGCTCTTGCGGAGTATAGCGCTCCATTGTTTGTCTGTTTGTATTCTGCAGCTGTCTAATTCACAAATGTCAAATACTTATGATTGACGTAAATGGCCATTTGCAAAAGCTATTACATCTTACGATAGGATTAATTTTGTGGCATCTTGTACTTTATTAGGTGTACCCTAGTTTACAGTATTGTATGTTTGTTGTTAATAATGTTTAAAAAAAAAATTTTATAACAATAATGGTAATTTCAATTTGTTGTATTGAATCCATACAGGGATTGTTTTAAAATACTTTTATTAACTTTGCAAAAGTAAACTTTAATGAACTTTCCTATTCCTGACTTTTTTTCCTAACGTTTACAACCAATACAACACATATTATGTTCACAAGTATATAAACCAAAACTGTATTAAAATAGACAATACAAAATAGAATGGAGGTTGTGAATTGAGAAAATCTTTATATTTAAGCTTATGGAAAGTACAATAGTACAAGTTTTGGTTGTATTATTGATTTAACTTTTTACTACAATTGGTGTATTCACAATTAGTCCCAAGTGTCATATTGTTATAATGTCATAATTTCTTAAAATTGTTAAAATTTATTAAACGTATTGTATTGTTTTTTGTTAATTTTTAAACCTTTTTAAAAATTTTAAAAATTATGTCAATATAACACTTAGGATACCTTGTGAATTCACCATTTATGTTTTAAGTACTTTGCAGTCTTAATGTTGTAGGACTGAGGTAAATCAGTCAGTCTGTCTCTCTGTGAGTTAGTCGAATACTTCTATCAGTTTTTAGTTGGCCAGCTAGTCAGTCACTCATATGTTTTTCTTACACATTAATTTCTTACAACAACAAAATATTAAAAACCACGTCTGCAATAAACTAAATTTTATGCGAATGCAAAAACAAATACTAATCGAAACGTACCAGGCATATTAATTCAATTCACAAACCTAATTGTATTGTACTATTGGTACTATTTTTGTATGTGTTTACAGTACGACAACGATACAATCGAAATAACAGAAATTGTGTTGACAATTAAATAAACTAAAACTGTACTTTTATATACAATACAGAATACAATACGAGAATGTGACTTGAACAATTATCTATGAATATTAAAGCGTTTCATTAAAAACCCATTATTTATTTTTAAGCTCTAAAATATTATTGAGAATTTTTTTAGATTCTTAAATAGAGGTTACGATTTTCTGGAAAAAAAAATAATATAAATACATTGTACACTAATTTTTGAGAATAAAATGCTAACAATTGTGTATTTTTTCCTTAAACTTAAATCCGTTGCTTGTCAACTACTATCGCAAAAATATATATCCCACAATTGTTTGTCAAATAGGCAAATTTGACAGAAAAATAAATTATTTTATATTATTTTTAAATACCTAATAAAACGACAGACATTTTTGATTAGGGCAAACTTTAATGTCTTTTCTTTATTTAAATTATAACCGTACGGACTTCTAAGCTACACAGATTTTGAAAGTGAATTCTAATCAATCAGTTAGAATATTTTTATCATTTTATTGAATTTGAATGTTAACTAGGAGATACATGCCAATTGGGCATAAGTGTTTGCCTGTCGTGGGTTTGGGCTTTTAGTGCCTCTCCTTTTCAACCTAACCTCACTAGGAGGTAGAGTCCAGATCAAAATATCTTATGAAAGACGAATTTTAAACAACAAATATGTATATAAATATATGTATTTATTAACCAGGGGTAGAAAAGTCTATAAAGGTAGGTAGGTAGGTAAGGCTGGTGCAAAGTTACCCTCACACCTTCACTCGGAGACCATTACGGTCCATTGTGACGCCTTAATATAGAGAAGAATAGAAAATTTAGAATAGAAGAGAAAGAGAAGCAGACAATTCCAGAGTCTCCGGCGGGAATCGAACCGGCAACCCCCAAACAACTGACTTGTTCTTCACTGACTAGTCCACAGGGGCACTCAAGTCTATATAAAAATACTAAATAAAAATTTGGTTTTGAAAGATATAGACACCAGGGCTCAAAAATGTTTACAGATGGTGGTTAAATTTAAAGGGCCGATGTTGAATGTGAACTACACCTAAGCGTCAAGTTTTTTTCTGCATTTTATTTGACATTTCTCAATTTCAGACTAACTCAATTCGAACCATGGAAAGATACACAATCGAGCAACGCAAACAGGCGTTTAAATCAAAATGCATTTCGTGCACTTCGTGATTCTTTTGATCAACATAATCGTTCAAATTCGTTCACAACCGGGACAATTGAGAAAAGTATTTAAATTTCAGCCAAACAGGTCTGTATGAAATGTGAAAACATCTGTGAACGGAAAACATTGTTTTTTTCGCGATAGTGTGGCAGAAGAGCAGTTAACCTCGACTCACCATTGTGCCCAACAATTGAACGCCAACATTTTCATTAGAAATTTGGACCATCAGATGGAGGTTTGCCGCCGAGGTCGCGGCGACCATTTAATGTAATTAATTTAATTAATGTTTTAGGAGTTTAATAATAGAAAAATGAATTAAAGTCAAAATAACAATGATTTATAAAAAATTAATATATAAATTTAATTAAAATTCTTTTGCAAAATAGATTATTTATAGAAAAAATTTCTATAAAATAAAACATTTTACGAAATACATATTCCTATAAGAAAGAAATTTTTCTGAAGAATATTTTCTACCAAACAAACCATTTTAACGTTTAATAAAGAGTACAATTTCATACACATACATACTTACATATGTATAAATGGATTTAATCATGGGTACTATTTATTCATGTTTACATTTCTCTTCTGTGCCTTTTCATGGTAATGTTGTACTTTGTATGTATTACATATGTACAACATATGCAGTTGTTATTGTTGTTGAAAAAAAAATGTTTTCTGAGAGCGATGACCATGTACAAAAATATATTGACACCTGTTGGTCATTATAGAAAATATTTTTGACGTAAACAACGGTGAGCTGAACAAGAAGAAGGATAAAACGCCAACAAATAAATAAACATTCGCACAGATACACACCCATCGTTTTGTGAAACCTGTCAGAAAAATTGTCAGCAGTTGAAACGACAAAATATCAACATTTACTTTACGAGACTGAACAAATTTACTCTATAAAGAAAATATGTGTAATTCAAGCGTATCAGGTTAGATTTCTTTTATGGCGATCTCATTCTAATTTTACTGATTTTTAAACCTGGTAAAGTAATCGATTACAAAGCAAATCACACAATGTTTAATGATATAGTGTAAAACGGTTTTTGGCTCTAACAACACAATTATTATTAACCAAATGGCTGATTACAGATTAGTTAATTTAAAAATGAACTACATACTTACAAATTATTGCAGGCACAATTTGTATGCAATTGAACAGCAGAATTTTAGAAATTTGTCTTAACAAAATCTAACAAATTACACTGCTCTACAAAAAATTATTTTTTGTCTTTCCATTAATTAAAAGTATGTGGACTATATGGATTTTGATGCGCTGAACTCATTTTTTTCCATCGGATCGGGATTTTTTTTATGGGCGTGGCAAATTTTTTCCCCTAAATTAGTCAGATATTTAGTTTTATTTAATGGAGGATTTTGCTGCTGAGCAGTGTTATTCTCGAACTATGCTGATAGTGGAACTAAAGTCAATACAAACAGGTTAATTAATAGGCTTAGAACATTATTTATATACGTAGATACATACGTTTGTACATATTTATGTAACAAGAATTACAATTAAACCACTACCAAAGAAAAGTGTTGCTTTGTGTTGTTTATAACAAATTCTATTCTTCGAAAATTTTTAATAAGTTTCCTATGCCAAAAATGAGCCAAATCGCTGAAATTTAAACAATTTGGTATTGTTGTTAAAGCGTCAATCTACTTAATAATGGTGATTTGACAGAGTATACTGATCATAAATCTCAAAAAGGAAGAGCACAGTAAGACAATTCGTTTTACAGTTGACCCTTAAAAAAATACCCTATTTCGCCCAAATAAGCAATATACATACTTGGTTAAAACGGGTGGGCAATTTAAAAGTTTAAATTTAAAAATGCAATGAAACAAAAACAGTTTGAAATTTTGGCAAATATATTTTTTTGTTGCAAAGTGCAATTGTTCCGCTTAAAAATGATATACTATTTAATTAATATCGCCTCACAGTAACAGTTGTATCTCGGCAATGGCATCACAAATGTTGGCCTTTAAATGCTCAATTGTCTCTGGTTTTTCTGCATAACACTTTTATTTAACGGCACCCCACAGAAAATCTTCCAACGGTGTGAAATCGCAGGTTCTTGGCGACCGTTTGACATCATAATACATAAGTAAAAGTAGACCTTAAAAATGCCTGAATTTGTTTGTAAATCGGTTGAGTGGTTCTCGAGTCATAAAATGACGAACATAGGTACTTATTAAACCCTTGACAAAGTGAAAGAGGGTATATATAGATTTGTCAATCCGTGTGAAATTTTTACAATTTTCATTTCCGACCCCATAAAGAATATATTTTCTGAAAGCTTATGAAAAGGGGAGTCAATCAAACCGTGTCCGTCTGACCGCCTGTCTGTGTGTATGTTGAAATCAACTTTTTAAAGCCCCCCGACATCGCCTGGACCCGCGTGATGAATTAAAAAATCAGAAAAAACGGTACATAAACCACTGAGATATGAGCAAAAAACCACGACGAACTCGTTTTTTTCACAACAACAACATACAACACATACATACATATACAAACGTGGTATACTGGTTAAAGTAAACGTGGAATCAAATCCCAGCTGAGCCAAAAAGAAATTTTTAATTTTTTTTATATTTTTTTTTTGTTTAAACATAAATTAAATTTATAATTTTTCAATGGCATATTTTTACATATGAATGTATGTACGTATTTCATGTGAGATGAATGGTGCTACAAACAATTGTTATTGCATGACTACACGTTGTGAAGGGTATATAAGATTCGGCACGGCCGAATATTGCACTCTTACTTGTTAATATGTAAATAGAGATAATTGGTAAATTTAGAAGGTATCCTAAATAAGTGTCGTATTGTCAAATAATATTATTTTTCAAAATTTTAAAAAAGGTATACAAATTTTACAATAAACTATATTTTCTACTCCAAGTTTTTGGGAAATTATGACATTACAGCAGCACTTAGGACTTCTTGTGAATACACAAACATACATATTTTTTATATATTTCTAAATTATTTTTTACAAATCTTGTCTTATTAAAGTATATAATATACATAATTAGTAGGAAAACAACTAATTTTAAAAAGTTTTAGAAAATATTATTATAAACTTGTTATTTTAGTAAAAATTTTTATGTAATTTCTGTTTTATGTACATATGTATGTACTTATGTATGTATATATTTAATTGATAAGGAGAATTTCCAATGTTTTCTCTGTATTAACAAACTTTTTTAATTAAAGACCATTGTCAATAAGTCGTCCTTTTTCTTTGTTATTAAAATTAGAAAAATAAATTGCCTACTTGAGTTAAAAGCAAATACTTAAAAGAATATAATTACTACCAATAACATACAGTTTTAATTAAAGGAGACATGTTAATTAATATGTTAATATTATAAATAATCCCTACAATGTTGCCACATTTCACTTTCTAATAGAAATCAGTTGAAATGCCTATCGGCTGTGATGCATTTTAAATACCCTCCACCAATAACATATATTATACACATACATACATACATACATACATACATACGTACATACATACATACGTACATACATACGTACATACATACATACATACATACGTACATACATACATACATACATACATACATACATACATACATACATACATACATACACATGTACATATAAACTTACAAAATGTTTTATTATTCCTTTAAAAACGAATTTTTTACTAGAGAATGAATTAAAAATGCTTTATAAAAACAGATTTTATTAAAAAATTAGTTATGTTTAAATGGTTTACAAATTTATTAAAAATCACAATTTAAATTAAAAACAAGTAATTTTTTAACTTGCCGCCGTTGCAAATTCAATATATGTATTTTACTAAGTTTTTAGAAGAGCAAAAAAAGCATTTAATTTTGTTTTTACTCTCAATACATTTGCATATTAACCGTACTTTTCAGTTTGTATGGAGATGCAGAAAGTGAAAATAATAAAAAAATAAATTGATATGCAAAAAGTTTTTATTTTACAATTTTACCCTGATGAGGTAGATATTTTCTTTGATAGAAATATTCATATTGATAACATCATGTTATTTGGCCAGATGATGTTAATAACAGAATAAAGTACCTACCTATAGACCGATTATCGTTAGCAATAAAACTTCAGTTTTGTTGCCAGTTGTAAAATAAGCTATTCCAGAGAGTAACTGGCGTCTAAAGGCTGTCAATATTTCAAAAATTTAAAATAAAACTGCTTTTAAATATATCTGCTCCAAATAGTAGCAATGGGAACTTATTATATTTTTATATGGAAACTTGTAGTTTTATGAAATAAATATAAGTAAACAGGAATTTTATTAGACTCTGTTTTTAGGTGTTTTTTTAAATTACAAAGTTGACACCACACTGTATGAGTAATTTATAAAGCACAAAAAAAAATTCAAAAATTGCAATAAAACCGATCATGTCAGTCAGAGCAGTAAAAATAATAGATATGCATTTGTGTATAAAAACAAAAGATTTTCTTTTTATCCACGAATATGATTTATCTGTGAGATGGTCATAAAAGTTGTCATGAATTTATTATCGTTCGCCCTTTGCATTAATGTTAAACATATAACCCAGAGTTCTGCAGCAATTTATTATCGTTTACTGGCGTATTCATAAAAAATATTTTACGTTTATTAAAAAACTTGTCAAATAAGCCTAAAATATTTTTTTACGAATACGACATTTAAAAACATAAAAACAAGTAAGAGCGCTATATTCGGCCGTGCCGAATCTTATATACCCTTCACAACGTGTAGTCATGCAATAACAGTAGTTTGTATCATCATTCATCTCATATGAAATACGTACATACATATAAAAAACATACATATATTTATAAAAACATCCCATTGTAAAATTATAAATTTACGTATGTATGTTTAAAAATAAAAAATTAAAAAAAAAAATTTAAAAAAAAATCTAAAAAAAAATAATTAAAATATAAATAATATACATAAAACAAAAAAAATATAAATATAAATAGTATATAAAATAAAAAATAAAAAAAAAATTAAAAAAAAAATATAAAAAATATAAAAAAAAATTTTTTTTGGCTCAGCTGTGATTCGATGCCACGTTTTCTCTAACCAGTATACACGTTTGTATGTATGTTGCTGTAATGTTTTTGTGAAAAAAAAAATCGAGGTGGTCGTGGGTTTTTGCTCATATCTCAGTCATTTATGTACCGATGTTTCTGATTTTCAATACCGATCTACTCCCGAATATTTTTGATATTTTATTACATCACCCAGGTCCAAGCGATGTCGGGGGGCTTCAAAAAGTTGATTTCAACATACACACGGACAGACTGACAGAGCTTAATCGGACAGATACTTTATGGGGTCGGAAATTAAAATTGTAGAAATTTCACACGGAATGACAAACCTATATATACCCTTTTTCACTGTGTGAAGGGTATAAAAATATATTTTCATTTAGGGATTTTTTAAAATTTTTGTATTAACATTAGCGCCATAACATCTTTGTATACATACATATGACCATACAAATTTCTTGTTGTGTTTATTATACATATAACAAATAAAAGTTTATGCATAATACATATGTATGTATAAGTGTGTGTATACATGCATATTTTTGTATATAGCACATAAGTATATAAAAAATATATTTTAAACATGCGATAGAAACTACTATCAGTTTTATTATATTGTACACATTCGAAAATTTTGAATTTTTATTATTAAGTTCATACTATATCCTTATGATTCGGAATGTACAAATGGCTACAAAAACAGTCAATAAATATAAATAATAGATGCTGTCATTTAAAGAACAGATGTGCCATCTGATTTCGATTATAAATTGGCATCATAAAATAAAAACCAGTAACTTACGAGCATATTTATGTACATATGTACATATGTATAAATGTTCCACTTAAAAAATCTGCCGATAGTGTTTTTATTAAATTCAAATAAAAAATAAAGAAATAGCTTTTAAATTAAAAACAGTGGTTATGATACTTTTGAGTCACTTTGAACTTGTAAACATTTTATTTTTATAATTTATTGTAACAGTAGAAGTAAAAAAGAAAACATGAATTTTCAATTTAAATTTCTTCAATCAAATTGTTAATTAAATCGCAATTTTTATTAAGGAATGTCTGATTTTTATTTTGTCATGTATTCTGATGACATTAGACAGACATTGGAATTAATTTCACTATAGTGAGAGCCTTAGTAAGATTGAACTTTTTATTTTAAGATAAAAACATGTTTTTCTAAATAGTTGTGATGTTTGTAACCTTAAAAAGAATATTTAATAAAATCTAAAACATAAAAGTTAATTGACTTTTTAGTCTATTCCCAAAACGCTGTATATAATCAATATTAATTTACGGTTTTAAATTCTAAGTATTGACACGGCTTTCATACTAAGCTTTGTGTTCAATTTCTGGCATGAAGTCGACAGGGGTAAAAATTATCCGATCGCATTAATATTTTGATTATACGGACCAAAAGGAACAAATGAAGGGTATGCAATGCGATGCGATAATGGAGAATATAATATTTGCCGTTTGAGCCTGGGACACTCTTATGTACATAAATATTTTTTATTATGTATAAGTAAAAAAGCTACTTTAATAATATTGTTGACAACACTGCTTATACGTAGGGAGAGGAGTCGTAATTCAGCTCTAGTCGGGTGAGGAGCTCGCGCGTCATTATCATTATCGTTGTCGAATAAGGACAATCAGGCCGTCCCTTTCATCTGTCTTTAAGAGTTTTGCGTCTTACTCCCGCATTGGTTAATTGCGTGGCGTCGGTTAGCTGTACTGAGATACAGTTATCTCAATTAATCACATGCAGAATTTTTTATAAGGAGACGAAATCGGAAATTCCGGCTTCCTATACAAAGGTATATGTAGGTCGATTGGCAGTTCATGAAGGAGACTCTGAAGAACATTTGAAAATTTAATCAAAAATAATTTTTGATCGCAGTTTTGCCTTTTGACACCCAAATAATTGTCTAGTGTTAGTACACTTGAACCTCGATCTTTTTTTCGTGTTATCGAAATGAGATTGAAGTAATCGTTAAAACGCAAAACAAAACAGGGAGAGAAATTCAAATTTTATAAGGTTCGCTCACAACGTCACGTTTACGAAGTATTTAGTACATATTTACACATAAATTCCTAAATGAAAACGAATCAGTTAATACGGAACGTGTGCGCTACCGTCATTTAATTTTGAGTTTTACCAATATTACTGTTAAAAGTGATACATTTTGTGATGTATTATTTTGAATAGTGCTTCTTTAATTGGAAAATGTGAATTTGATACAACTTATGTATATCTATCAATCGAAGAAAATTACAGTAAAAGGGTCATAACTGAAAATACTATTTTATTTCCACAAGCACCATTGCTCAATCCACAACCTGTCGTAGGTCGTAAGAAATTCACTTCTCCATGTTGAATAAAAACGGCGATGGGATTAATTTTTCCATTTTTAATGCGACAAACTAAAACCATAGGTAAAATTGTTGTACAACTACTACGACGTACAACTCCTACGATAGGTCGTGAATTGAGCCAATATAAAAATAGTATACTTATAGTAAGAATTACACAAAGCTAAAAATGTGATACACTGATTAACACTAAAGTTGGAATTCCGATACGTTTTTGATAAGAAATTAAATATTTTCATATTGAAAAAAAATTATAAAAAAAAATTACTCTAAATAAAACCGGTAACAGCATTTTGGATAAGAAAAATACATCATATTCAAAGAGTTTTTAACTAAGTTTGAAGGGTATACGAATGTTTGTATGAAAAATGATTATACCGGTTGACGTTGTCTTGCTGGTTGAATTCGTGTCATGTTGTTGACGTCGACATTGCCGCTTTTTTTTAATTTTTATTTTTATTCGTTTTTTTATTTCATGTCTGTTGCTGATATTGTTGCCGATTTTTGTTGTTGATTTTGTTGATACTTTTATTATTTCTTTTATTACGTTATTTTTTTATTTTTTAAACAGATAACCAGTTTTTACGTACATACAAACTCAAGCATACAAAAAATGTGTACATAAATACTTAAGTATGTCTCTGTTGTTTTTTGCTTTTATTAAAAAGCTAGCAGAGCCCCGGTACGCTTCGCATTCCTTACTAAGAAAATTAAACAATATGTAGGTACATATATTACAGTTTCCCAGATACATACTTACATATAATAAATAATAACACAGTGTTATTTTAGAGAACATCCTATTTTTTATTAATTTTATTTATTTAATTGATGCTGGTGCTCCCGGTACTTTCCTTATTTTTCCTTTAAAGATCACAGGTTGTGTAAAAAATTATTTGCCAATACCATGCAAATGAATGATGTCTACATATAGCCAGTAAAAAGGAGAAAATTACGATTGCATTTCAAAGTTAGGGTTGCAGACTATGACGAGACTCATCTTGATCTGTTGTATGGAAAAAATAGAGAATTTTTTGGCAGGATCTTTTCTTGCAAAAACCCAAAAATCTTATTTTTTAGAACCTGCCTTATGAGTTGACAGAAGCATCGGTTATTTTGAATTTTTTTTTTTAATAATGAGGCCGGACTAAAAATGATCATTACCGCGCCATAATATTAGGATTTTTATTGGCAAAAATTAAGGCTCGTTATATTTGACTTGTAAAATGTTTGGTGAAATTTGACTTCATTCAAACTATTTTTCACACATACATCGGCCCAGTTTGAAATTACAGCCTATTCACGTTCTCCTGTCCTGTCCTCATAGATGATATCACACCTCTTAATGCTATTTGAGGTTATGTTGTGACAAAAGTCTTTGCCGATAAGCGAGCTACGAATCAATACGGTAGCAATACAAAAAAAATAATGGAAAATTTAAACCTCCGAATCGGCCATCTACAGCGCAGTCGCCGGCACATTTAAATGAAATTACCTTTAAAAAGTAAATGTCAGGTACGAGCATTGTTTTTTCAGCATCCAATTTAATTTTAAGTATTTTATTTAAAAACAAAAAAGTATTTTAATTGATCATCACTCCCTAGTACCGCTGTTTAGATCTCATGTAATTGTTTAAAACTTTATAAAATTTACTTCTATGACAATTCAGGTTCATTACAATTTTTCAATAGAAAATGTCACTGCAGGAAAGATATAAATTTGACAATTCGCGGTGTAATGATATATCTAAATTGCCAGTTTACCCCACGTTGGTTCATTGTTCCGTATGACGACCTACCTACACTTCGTATAAAAAGTTGAAGACATAAAAACAGTTATTGCAAAAGTCTCTGCAAAATTTAACTCAACACAGTTACGCGATGCTAAAATATTGACCATGTGTAGAAGCGAGAGTTTAAATTCTCGAAGAAAGATTAAAAAAAGCACAGTAAATCGTACAGACATTTGTTAAAAATAATTTATTTACGTTGAAAAACACATGTCCTATCCTTCATTCAATATAATACACCATAGCAATTTCATACAAACAAACAATCATTTTTCGTTTTCATATACATAAGTACATATAAATTGTTTATATGTATACAATTTACACACAATAATAAATACTTTTTTTCAAAGATTTGTTTTTCTTTATTTTACTTTCCTCTTCACAATGGATTGTTTTCTTCTCGATGTTTTATTTATTTTCCATGTAGTCAGTCGTATACACAACGAAATTTATTGCCGTAAACAAACAGGATTTTTTCATAAAAATTCTATTACACCCATACACATACACCAAACAAAATTATTTATACGTTTACAAATAAAGTAGTGATTACAAAAATAGCAGAGTTATTGTAAGTTTATATGAATATAGTATTAATAAAATGGCATTCATTCCAATAAGTGCATAGAACGCATGCATATTAGATGAATATAAACCGATGTTTCATGAGTTAATGATGTTTGTTTACAAAAATTCTTTAAGATGTTTTCCATGACTTTACAAGTATTTTGTAGCACTTTATTTATGAAAAACTCTTTTGCATTTAGGGAGGCTTGAAGAAGGCATTCTCTTGCACTATTTATAAAGTCATAAAAAATTTTATTCACTTTAAACAAGTTTAACATTTTTTTTGCTGGTACTAACTAGTATTTTGAAGCCGTTTCAAAGGTAGTGATTACGATATAAGTTTACCTTAAGCTATAAAAAAATTAATTCTTGACTTATATAGGCGTTTTCGTTAAATTACAAATATATTTGTAGGACATTTAAGTCCGTTAGTACTCTGTTTTAAAAATATTTATTTTCATTTTTCTCATAGAGTATATATTTTCTTAGTCCCGGTGTCATTTAAGGACGATCTATGATCGCCCGTCTGTTGAAAGCACGATAGAGCTCGAACCGAAAAAGCTAGGGAGCGCAAATTTTGCCACAATATTTCTTATACGAAAGGATTCTTTCGTATTGAAAACGGGCTAAATCGAAATATTAGGACGAGAGTTATAACTCGTAATGCAAGAGTAGGTGAAAAAAACCTTGTCCTTCCAACATTGAATAAAACGCAATTGTGTCCAAACGCATTAATGTAGAGCCATGAAATTTCGAATGTATATTTCCAGAGTAAAAACAATATTTTCCCTAAAAATTGCTTAAATCTATGCATAAGGATAGGAGTTAAAGATCAAAATGTACGAAAATTATTACCGCGCAGTGTATTTTTCGGTATATTTTTAATTTAAAACGTTATAAAACTGACAAAATTAGTTGTATGATTCTGAAATTTTGCAAACATTGCTTTTTGGTCAAAAGCTTTGTTCTAACGAAAAAAAAATATGACACGCCTACTTTTACGCCCATCTGCCATATAATGCTTTATCTTAAATTCATGTAATTTCTCTATGGACAAAGTTTTTAGTAGAATAAAGGACTATATTGAAGTATCTAAGTTTTATTTATTAGCAGAAACTATATTGACACGCCTACCTTAACGCCCACTTTCATTAAAAAAGACTAAATTTACGAAAATATTTTACTAGCAAGCGTGATGCATATTTTAGTATAAAGAGATTATTCCATAGCGATTACAGTTAATAACAAAAAATTAAAGAATTGGTGGTTGTTTATAAAAATTCGGCACAGCCGAATATAGTGCTCTTACTTGTTTTGCTTTGAAAATGACGCGTCCAAAACAAACTTTTTACTACTTTTAAACACAGTTCTTATTGCAATATAAAATAAATTGCAATTTAAAAACTCATAGTTTATGCTCACAGATTGCTAAGATAAACGTACGTATAAACGGGGTACATATATGATTGTGTCAATAGCAATAGTTAACACTTGAAACTTTTAAAATAGATACTTAGCTAAATACCAAAATTTTGTCTTTCTTTAAATGATCTTTATATAAATTTGAATAAGGCAAAAATATATTAGATCGTTGTGGGCGTATGAGTGCAATGTGTTTAAAAAGATTTTTTAACATGTCTATATACTAGGGTGATCGATTATTCGACATTTTTAAGAAACCGGTTTTCAAATAGTTTGAAATTTAGAATTTAAGAAAAAACCGGTTCCTTTTTTGAAAATTTAGAAAAAACCGGTTAACCGGTCGAATACATAAAATATAATTCTTTCTTTTACCCATGACAAAGATATATAGGCATAAACTAGTTTGTTTTATGGTTTAATTGCATTTTAAGTTGACACAAATTCAATGGCATTATTATAAAATGCCGTTATTTGAAATAAAAAGAAACTTTGTTACAAGGAGGTTGTAATAATGAAAAATATTAAAAAGGCACTGCTCACTGTAGTCAAATTTACCTTTAACTAACATTAACTTTGTAGGCAAGTTGTAATAATGACCCTTTGTGTGCCAAACTATTTTAGTATACAAGTCATATGTTATCAGATATATTATTTAAGCTATGGGTAGTCTTTAGTACAAGTCGCTAGATTTCGTAGAAGCAAAATATTATGAAATTTGAAAATGAGATCAAAAAGTACTGCAAAATACATTAATTTGGTTAAAAAACTTAACTGAACAGCTTATTATCGCAGCAAATTATAAGCGCAATAACGTATAAAATATCTGCTCTCCATTTAAAACAAATAATATTTAACCTAATTATTTTTCTTATTTTTCATTTGTTTTTAAAACAATAAATAAATTTCTTACAACATTATGGCAGAGAATTTAATAAATTTTCTGATTTTTGGAAATTTTTTGAGTAATAAATATAGTATGGTACGTTTGGTTACAAAGATAAATGAACATAAAACTAAAAATGAAAAAACCGGCTTCTGTGAGTAAAAAAACCGGTGTATTCGACATTCGAAAAATTAACATTTGCAAAAAACCGCCAGCTGAAACAGTAAAAAACCGGGTCTTCCACCGGTTTTAAAACCGAGTCGATCACTCTACTATATACATTAGTAATTACATGTATTTTTGACGTTAGCCAAAATGGGTTTAGTCAGAAAATTGTTTGGTATCATTAATTTAAGTGTAGTACAATAATTGACGTAACTAGACAAGAATATATTTATAGCCGCCAATAACTGCTTCTAATAGTAATCATTTGCTCTTGCGCAATAATTTAAAAACAAAAATAATTTTTTGTTTGTTATTTAACAAAATCACATTCTGGCTTAAGACCTTTTTGTCTAACTTCGAAGATACATATGTATATGTATGTATGAATTTAGATTTAACTGCGTTCACATTGCTATTTTTATAAACATTACTGTAATTTCTTTATATATTTGAATAATACATATACAAGTGTTGTATATGCCCGTTAATTTTTTATTTTTGTTTGTATTTATGTGAATGAAAATGTAAATATTTATTGTTATTTCTTGTTTTGTTTTAATGTACTATATCCTCGTATTTTTAAAAGGCCCTGCAGTTTTCGTTCTGATATTGTACTCCAGTGCTCTCGACTAATATCACATTATTTAATACAATTCGTATTTTTTACATGTGTTTTTTTTTAAATAAAAACAGGTAAGATCGCTTTATAACAATATTATATAGTACTTTTATATTATCAAATTTAGAATTTCGTTAATAACTGTATTCACTGTAGAATAATCTTGTTATACTATTTTTTTTTAATATTATAATAATCAATATTTATTCGAACATTTTATTTTAAATAAAAAAACATTTTTTATTGTGGCTTAAGTAGGGGAGAGGGGGGCACCTTTGAACGCGGGGCACCTTTGAACAATGTTAATAAAATCTCTGTTGAAAATTTTTTCCGACCATTAACCGAGTTTTTCACATGGCAACCTTGTTTTCTATCAACGTCAACAACTTTCGCTAGTTTATTCAGTCGTCGACGGAATGTAGTTGGGTGAACACATTTTTGCAGTGCTATTGTAAATTTTTTAATTTTTTTTTGTAAGAGTGTGAGAAGCATTTGGTAATCGTTTTCTTTCGTGAAATAGATTAATTGCAGTCAAAAATTCATTTTTCGCAAAATTAAGGTAAGTTCTTTAATAATTATGTAAAGAAAAAAAATATATTATAAATTTTCCGTGAAATAGCACGCGGGTTCAGCTTTGAACAAAAAGAAGGGGGCACCTTTGAACATGTTCAAAGGTGCCCCACATATTTTTTCTAACTCCTTTCGCAGATGTAGCTGCACTTAAACTTGTATTTCTAAGCAATTTGTATACATACATACATAGGTTTATTATTTGAAATTATGTATTTGAAAAATCTGTTAAATTATTTCAGCTTAATACAATGGTACGTTCATATAAAAAGAAGAAAAATACTAGATTCAGTGAAGATGACATGAAAAGTGCTATCACGGCAGTTTTAAACAAAACAATGACTCTTAGAGGTGCTGCCAATACTTACGGTATTTTACCGAATACCTTATTTTATAGAATCAAGGGATTTAAACAAAACAAAACAATGAAAGGTGAAGATTATTCAAGCAATTTCTCCACAAGACAAGTTTTCACCACCGCTGAAGAAGATATGCTTGAAAATTATTTACTCAAAAGCTCAGGAATGAATTATGGTTTAACATACTTGCAAGGCCGGATGTTAGCATTTCAATACGCCACACTCCTAAAAAAAATGCCCGCAGCAATGGACTGAAAATAGACAAGCTGGTATGGATTGGATTAAGAGCTTCATGAAAAGACACACTAACCTTTCACTTCGAAAGCCTGAAAACACAAGCTTGTCACGTTCAACAAGCTTTAATAAGCACAACGTCGAAGAATTCCAAACCAATTATCAGAGAGCACTTGGTAAGTTTAACTTTACTCCCGACCGCATTTTAAACTTAGATGAAACGGGCCTAACTACAGTGGTGCAAGCTCCAAACGTAATAGCAAAAAAGGGTCAAAAACAAGTTGGACAGTGTGTTTCTGCTGAGAGAGGACAGCTTATAACTATGTGTGCTATTGTAAATGCAGCTGGCAACGCAGTTCCTCCTGTATTTATCTTTCCACGAGCTAGATATCACGATAATATGATTGCTGGAGCTCCAGTCGGTAGTGTCGGTTATGCTAACAGTCCCACAAGTGGTTGGATGACGGGTTTTCTTTTTATAAAAGTTCTTGAACACATCCAAAAACATACAAGATGTTCAAAGAGTGACATGATATTACTTTTGATGGATAATCATGAAAGCCATTGTACAATAGAAGCTATAAGTTTTTGCCGAGAACATGGTATCGTTCTTGTAACATTTCCTCCTCACTGTACCCATCGTCTTCAGCCTCTCGATGTCGCAGTTTTGGGACCATTCAAGCAGAAGTTTTCCGTGGCGCAAAATGACTGGCTTATGAATCATCCGGGAAAAACTATAACAATACATGATCTTGCTGGTATAGCCAATACTGCCTTTATTGCTGCATTTACGCCGAGAAATATTGTTTCAGGTTTTGCAAAGCCAGGAATTTATCCGTTTTCAAGAACTGCATTTTCGGACGAAGATTTTGAATGTGCAGAAGTCACAAATAGACCAATGCCAGAGCATTCTACAGCTCAAGTTGAGCCAAATATTGATTTATCAACCGAAGTACCAAACATTGTTGATTCTCTCTTATTTTCTAAAAATTCTGAATCCAATGCTGGTCATGATGCTTTGAAGGAAAATGTTATGTCACCTGAAATCGCAAGACCTTTTCCGAAAGCTGCTCCAAGACAACACACTAATCGAGGAAGAAAGAGGGGTAAATCAAAAATTTTAACAGAAACACCAGAAAAAAATAAATTTGAAGATTCCTACATCGAATGTCCAAGGCATGTTAAGAAACCTCCCATAAGCTCTTTCAATAAACGTCTCAATATAAATAAAAATTCAAAACGTCCAATAAAAGGAAGAAAGCTAGAGGGTTCTAGTTCGGAATCTAATGAAAGCCTGTTTTCGGTGAATGATGATACAGATCTCGATTTCAACTTTGCTGATGATTCATCTGAAGAGTGTCATGAAGAAGAACACATCGATTTGAGCTACGACCAATTAAATCCAGGAGACTATATATTAGTGGAATGCTCAAATAAAACCAATGTAAAAACGTTGGGATTTGTTGGCAAAATAAATGAGAAAGATGGCAACAACTATAACGTCAGCTTTTTAAAGAAGAAGCCAGGTTCTTTTAAGTTTTTTTATCCTGATAAAGAAGATAAGTGGTTTATAAATGGCATAGAAATAAAGGCTAAGCTTCCAACACCAGTACACCAACCTGGAACATCGAGGACAGCTGGGATGATGAATTTTGACTTCGATTTCTCTAAATTTAAAATGGGTTAAATAAAAAGACAACTAATTTAATTTTATTAATGAATGTGATTTATATTTTTCTGTGAAGTCCTTGAAAAAAAAATGTTTGTGAATTTTAGTTCATATCAATACCTAGCGTATTTTTTCTGTTTAAGTTTGCTACTTATTTACGTACCTTAATTTAAAAAAAAATATTTTTAAGCTGAAGTCTCGTTTTTATGTTTTTAAGTTTATTTGTATGCCTTAATAATATAAAACTCATTTGTGAACTGAATTTGTTTATTTTTAAATGTTAATGGGTATTATATATTATATATATGTATTAACTTCATTTCTTAATAAATAAATCTAATGTATTTTATACAAAAATAGAACTATTTATGGTATTTTTGTACATAAACGCTTTAAGAAAAAATTGCTGTTCAAAGTTGCCCCAGCCTAGTTCAAAGCTGCCCCGTATCGGGGGCACATTTGAACACAATGACTTCATCCATTAAAAAATAAATAAAAATTTGAAACGAACTAAAAATAAGTTACTTGTATACATAAACTAAAGTTTATTTCCATACACATTAGTTGAGTTATGTAAAAAGTTAATAATTAAAAAAAATGAATTTTTATGAGGCTTGAAAGCAAAAAGTGTTCAAAGGTGCCCCCCTCTCCCCTACATTTTCTTACTAATAAAATTTCTAAAACATTTTTGAATTATACAGAATGATCCACTTTGAGGTTTCCTACTTTTTTTAAGAAAGAAACACAGAAAATTCAAATTTAATGGGGAATGTTTATTATCATTTGAAAGATCATTCTTTGGCATTTATTTTTTGAAGATTATGTCTATTAAATGTTGGCCGTTGCTACGTCGTAGATGGTCTATCCGTTGAGTCCAATTTTCGATGACTCGTTTGTGCATTTCGACTTATAAGTGGCGAATGGCATGCGTGATGTTTTCCTCCAAGGCCTGAATCGAAGCGTGTTTGTCCGCATAAACTTTAGACTTTACATATTCCCATAGGAAAATGTCTAATGGTTTGATACCCAAAACGTGAAATTATGCGCTCACCGAAATGTTCTCTCAAAAGTCGCCGAAATCACGAGTTTTAATTTCAGGCATCAAATAGTCGGCTATCATGACACGATAACGGTCGCCATTGATGTTTACGTTAGCACCGGCATCATTTTTAAAGAAGTATGGACCGATCTGTCAAAAAAAGGCTACTGAAAAAAGTATATCTACTTGAATCACCCATTTCATTTATGTTATTTCAATTATAATATAAATATTTATTCAATAACAAAATTTAGAATATAAAGTTGGAATAAATATTAATTTAAAGTTATAACAAACACACATGACACGGTGTTTATGATATTTAGGAATTCTGTTCGGTGTCTGTCACCTTAAAAGATATAATATAATAATGGTGAAATGTATGTTAGGAGTTTTTTTTTTAAGTACTTATTCAATTGCTAAAATTTTTTCACCGGGTCTATCGTCCAAACGGTCATAGGCTATATTTTTGTTTTTTTTTTTAGGTAGGCGTGGTACCTGCCATACAAATACGATATGTTTTGAAAACTACATAAATATAGCAGCTATTCCCCTCAAACTTTGTACGAGTTACTTTAATAACAATTTCCTTATTCAAGAAAAAAAAAATGGATCGAATCGGAGCAGGAGGCATGGTAATCCACACACAAAAAAAAAAAACATTTGATGTCGTATATAGGAAACTTAACGAATTTTTTTTTAAACGAAATTTATTTAAAACTTTGTGCAAGCAATTTTGACGGCAATGTTTACGATCAGAGTAGAGGTAGTGTTTTCCCCCCACGAATCAAATACACCCTATCACAATTATATAATATCTAACGAATGGTGAAAGTAAAAATGTTTAAATTTGGTTAGGTAGGTAGGTAGAACAGGCAGCTGTTGTGCACCTCACTTCATTATATTAATCCCTTTGTGATAACTGAATAGAAAAGTAAGAATAGAATAGAAAAGATAAAGAGAAGAAGACAAGTTAATAGCACACTTTAAATTTGATTAAATAGCTTTAATTTTAATGAATGGAATCTATAATAGTATAAAAAATTCAAAAAAGTAGAGTGCACTTACATACACACTTGCATTATATATACATTACATATCTATACTATTCTACCTATATATCTATTCTATACAAATGTAACAAAGAGAAAATGTGTGTTTGTATCCCTGCAGATAATATTGGACTACGTGGTAAATTTTAGCTTAATGGACTACTTACAACATGGTCCTATGTAATGCAGTCATGGACCATCTTAAGAAGAGATTGCAGTTAAACGACAAGTGTTCGTGTTTTAACAATAACATAAATTGTTGTCAAGACGAGTATAATGGTCGTGTAGATGTTCTATCCAGTAGTGACAAAGAGTAGTTTTAAGACTACTCCGATGGGTTATATGGTCCAGCCTTAAAACATCGTAATGTTAAATCGACCACGTTTTCTCCATTTGGGTGATCTTTGAATTAGTCCTAGTCCATTACAGAGTATACTTTACATGCGTGTATGGACTAGTCGCGTTATCTGCAGGTAGGGTTGCCATCCGTCCTCCTTTCCCCGGACACCGTCCTCTTTTTTAGGGCATCCGGGGCAGTCATATTTTTTTTAGCAAATGTCCGGTATTGTCCGGCTTTTTGCACCTTCTCTGAAGTTTTTTTCTTACATTTCAACTTTAAATCACAGGTCACAAAATGTTTAAAAAAACAGATTTAGGTGCCCGTACAATTAGTTTTGAAAAAGTACAATTTTAAAACTTCTCTGTGTACAAAATTAGTTTTATTATTCCTAATTGTCACTATTTAGCGAAGTGGCCTATTTTAACTTGCCTTTTATTTTAAAAAAGATCGGCAAAGGGGTCTGCTTGTCAGCTGTGTGTTTTTCATAAAGTTTGTTTTCCAAATATAGAAGAAAGTCTTGAACAAAAAATATAGTAAGGGTATATAATTTTGATATGGATTGCCTAGAGTTTTACAAATATTTGATGAGATGCGATGATAAAATATTGGCTCAAATTGGAAGTGTTGAAAAATATATGTAAAATTTTTAAAAGTGTACTTTCCCGATAATGATTTTTTTTTTGTTTTTATTTTCAACCATTAAATCAGAATGATATGTTAAGTCTTTATTTTTGTAAATAAAGGTTTTTCGTAAAAACAAATTTTGTTTTTGTATTTTAAATGTCGTCGTAAATTTTATCAAATTTAATTTGTTTTAAATGTGTACTCTTTTTTTGGGCAAATGTCCTACATTTTTTATGCTGGCGTCCTCTTTTTTTTTAAATAGAAATGGCAACCCTATCTGCAGGGATGTTAAACGTTTTCTTCAAAACTAAATTCTTAAATAAATAAATAAATTTCTAAAATTTTATAAACGTTATTTAGTTGAAACTTTGTTTAAACAATTTTAATGGCAATTTCCTTATTACAGCCTAAAGGGTAACGATCGGAGCAGAGGTAGTATTATCCCCCACGAATTAAGTTCTTTCTGTAAATAATCATCATGCAATCGATAAGCTGCATTAAAAATCGCTTTAAATTATGAAAATCAATTTTACACACACATACATAAACATATAAAACATTTTTTCTTTAATTTTAAATTTTAATAAAAAAAATCAAAATTTCCTGGTTGGTGTAGCGAGGCTCACCGGGTTAGCTAATGAAAAATAAAAGTACAACTATGGTGTGAATACTGCCAGCCGATGGATGTACATATGTAAAAAGCATAACAAAAATGTATTCGGAATATAAACATGAAGAAAATTGCATTTGATAAAAAAGAAAGACAAATTTAAAAATCAATGTTATGATTCCCATTTTCTAGTTTCATTAAATTGTAACCGATAGAGAGCTGGTGATGCATATGTAGCTGGTTTCGAAAATTCATACTACTGGGCTAATATCGAAATAATTTTTCAATATTGTTTAATGTTTACAATATAAATTTAAAAAAAAACTGTTTTAGAAAGTTTATTATTAAGAAAACTTTTTTAAGTCAGAAAAAAAGAATTACAATAATTGTTTTGTTTTGATTAATAATTAATAATCTTTTCTCTAGCTGCAGAAGTCTTTGAATCTTTTGCTTGATTGTTCTGAAACCAGGAATCTTTGCTTCCAGCATTAGACAGAGATGCCTCGTATTATCTACTAAGACGAGTTTGGCACCTTGCAATTTCCCGTGAAAAGTACAAGATAAAACGAACTTAAAAGCGGAACTAAAAGTAGTTTTACAATGGGAGTGGTATGAACGAAAACAAAAGACTAAATTAGCTTGAGATTGTTTTAAGACAATATTAGCTTTGTGTAATAGGACACTTCTTCCTACTTTTATAATTACTAAATTGTTAATAAATATATTAATTGCATAAAAATAATAAACATTGAATTCATTGCGTGATATTGTAATAATTGCGTAAGTAGAAGTGATTGAAAAAGAATATTTATTTTGTAGGGGCGTGGCACTTTTAACTATTCCACTCATAAAATTATGTTTTTACTGGAACTATTTGTAGTAAAAATTGTATTGCGAAATTTTAATTGGCACATATGTATGTATGTACATACAAGTTAAGTTTTAGTAGGTGGGCGCAAAAGTGGTCTCATCACACATTTAATCTGCTAATCTATTTTGAGTATAATAAAGAACCTGGATTTTCATAAATTTAAAAAACTTTTAAGAATATATGAATGTAAGTATGTTATAGAGGGAAGGTGGGCGTTAAAGTAACAGTGTCAAAGTAATTTTTGCTTATAAATTTAGCTTAGGTATTGAAGCCTTCATCAAACATCTTTATTCATATAGAAAATATGTGATTTTAGGGAACAACTTTATATGGGAGGTGGGTGCTTTACATAAATTTTCTGGATTCTTGAAATAATACATCTATTGTCGGTTTTTGGAGATTTTAAAAAGACCACAAAAAAAAACATTTAAACCCTTTTCTGTAATGCAAATAATTTTCAAGGGAACATATTTTATTTTCCCAGGATATATATCTGTGACATTTGAACACTCTATGTTATGGCGTTTAGGCGCTATCGCATTTTGTTCGCTGCTAAATGGACATTTTTACTAAAATATATGAATGTTTAATGGCTGCCAAAAAACCATTTAGTTTTGTTTGGTGGAGGTGTTGATAATATATAAAATCATATGAAAATTTGGACCATCAGATGGAGGTGTGCCGCCGGGCCATTTGTTATATTTTGTTCCATACATAATTGAACCATATCAATATTATCATAACAAAAAGAACTGGCAATAACTTCCTATATAATTTGTGTTTTATTCGAAAACAACATCGGTCTTTAAAATTAACCCATCCTTTACAATGTACAGTTTAACTGTCTCCTTGGAATTCGTAAGAAGAAAATTGCCTTGTATTATTTAGAATGTGCACCTAAGGAATAAATTGATACTCGTATTTACTGTAAACAATGTTGACCCTAAATATTTTGCAAACTCGCTACATCTGGATAATTATTTGAATTGTTGGGTTGTTATTGTTTACAATATTCACTTTATACGTCTACATTCACTACAATGGCATATATGCACATACATACATACATACATTCATACATACAATGTATATACCATCTATACATAAGGAGTGCGAAAGAAATATTTTGTCTTCAATATTTATCAAAACATAAATACCATAATCTTTCTTAGAATTATAAATTTTATTATTAAAAATATAAGTTTTCATTCAAATTTTTTTTTCAATTTCAATTCAATTTATTTAAAGTAATATTAATTCTATATACATTTGACTTAAGTATAAGAGTAAAGAGTTTAGGAACTTTGTTCCTTTTCTACTTAAATATAATATTTTAACTTTAAAAGCTATGTACTACAATATATAAATGGAAGGGAAATTTTTAATAAAACCTTTATGAAGCGGGGGTATAAGATAAAAATAAAAGATAGGTCAAAATAAAATTATGCTGAGCTCAGTTCATTAATGTGTGGGTGTTGTGAGAATTGGCATCTTCTATAAAAATCGTGAGTGAATCTTTTGATTTTATCTTGTATTAATTCGAACCCAGCAAGTAAATGTAGGCGACGAGTGAAATAGTGCCAGGAAAGTTTAAATATCATTTTAAGTAACTTGTTTTGTGCTACTTGGAGTTTACATAAGTGACATTTTGCAGATGTGGACCAGACTGGAGCACAATAAAACATTATAGGGTGAAATATTGATTTGATTATAAGTTTTTTGTTTTCCACATTTAGTTCAGACTTTCTGTTAATTATTGGGTACATCATCCGAATAACTTTGTTTATTTTATCCACTACATATGCTATGTGATTATTAAAATTTAGTTTTGTATCGAGCATAATACCAAGATATATGACGTTGATTTTCCATGGGATATTGTGGTCCATGAAACGAAGCGAGGTTTTCGGAGTGTAACAAGAATTACGCCTTCTTCTAAAATATATAGCCTGCGTTTATTCAGGATTTATTAAAATTTTCTATTTATTAAAATAGTTTTTTAGACCAGTAAGCGCAAGCTGTAAGTTTGTAATAATATTTGCTGAGTATGTCTCGGAGCTTAGAATTGACGTGTCATCTGCATAAATAGACGTAATACAGTTGGGGAATGAGGGGATATCTGCAGTAAATATATTATAAAGAATAGGCGGCAGGCATGAGCCTTGAGGACATCCAGAAGTAATATTTTTTTGTTGAGAACAACTTGAGCCTAAGTGAACCTTAAACGAACTAGAGTAAAGGAAATTTTGGACAATTTTTATAAGTTCGATTGGGAAATTGAACCTTTTCAACTTAAAAACTAGTCCGTTATGCCATACGGAGTCAAAATCTGCTTTAATGTCTAGCAAAACCATTCCACTAGACTTGCCCATTTTGAAATTATTTTTTACTAATTTTCTAATTTTTATTAAGGGATGAGACGTATTGTGTTCACTTCTAAAACCAAATTGTTGTGATGGAAGTATATTGTTTTCGTCAGTAAAATTTGAAATCTTTTCTTTCATTCAAATTTAAATTCAATAAAAACCTACATGAACGTGCTGTTTAGTTTCATAAAGCGAATGCTAGAAAAGCAGGTGTTTTTAATTAAAAATATTTTTTCTCACATAAAAACAACTTAAAAAAAAAGTAAAATTTTCGCAATCGAAAAACAAGTCCCTAACAAAAACATTGAAGAAAAATGTTAAGGTATTAATTTTTTCGTGCGCACTCCTTTTGAACAAATGTATTTACATATTGTTATGGTATGTTGTAATTGCATCTCAATCATGTTATTTTTCTTGCTGGTTGTTGTTCCTTTTGTTTTTGTTTTTTTATACCCTTCACACAGTGAAAGAGGGTATATATAGGTTTGTCATTCCGTGTGAAATTTCTACAATTTTGATTTCCGACCCCATAAAGTATATATTTTCTGAAAGCTTATGAATAGGGGAGTCGATTAAGCCCTGTCAGTCTGTCCGTCTGACCGTCTGTCCGTGTGTATATTGAAATCAACTTTTTGAAGCCCCCCGACATCGCTCGGACCTGGGTGAGGTATTAAAATATCAGAAATATTCGGGAGTAGATCGGTATTGAAATTCAGAAACATCGGTACATAAACAACTGAGATATGAGCAAAAACCCACGACCACCTCGATTTTTTTTCACAAAAACAACATTACAACAACAACATACATACATACAAACGTGTATACTGGTTAGAGAAAACGTGGCATCGAATCCCAGCTGAGCCAAAAAAAAATTTTTTTATATTTTTTTATGTTTTTTTTTTATTTTTATTTAAAATATTATTTATATTTTTATTATTTTTTTTTTAATTTTTTTTTTTATTTTTTTTTTTTTTGTTTTATATTTATTATATATATTTTATTTATTTAAAAAAAAATTTTTTTTTTTTAAATTTTTTTTTTTTTTTTTTTTTTTTTAACATACATACGTTAATTTTTAATTTTACAATGGGATGTTTTTATATATGTATGTTTTTTTATATGAATGTACGTATTTCATATGAGATGAATGGTGATACAAACTACTGTTATTGCGTGACTACACGTTGTGAAGGGTATATAAGATTCGGCATGGCCGAATATAGCACTCTTACTTGTTTTTATTTAAATCTGTTACAAAATGTGGGATCATGTGGGTTTTTTTTTTAACGAGATTCTTTTAAAATAATTTCAACATTGCAAAACAACAAAAAAAAAATAATAGAAATAAAAAAATAAGGCAAATGAGACATGGTTTGGTGACTGTATGGAATTGCAAACATTACACTACATACAGTTTTATATACGCATACATATGTACATACATATGTGTGAGTATGTCCTTAGTTACATGCTTTACATACATAAATAAATACTATATATCAAGTTATTAATGTTTTATTCATGTATGGACACAAACACACACAAGTATTTCAGTGTGTGTATAGAAGGGTTTTATATGAAAAAATAAAAATAAATAAAATTTTAATTTTTGCAATCTCTTGTCATTTGGATCAGATATCAATCAGAGAAAATAAAAGCAAAATAAAAATATTCAAGATTTATCTTAGATACAATTACTTTTTAGCAACAAAAAAACTGTTTAATATTATATTAAACAGGCACGGATCCAGTTTAAGCTTTTGGGGAGGGAAGTATAGGTTAGGTTAGGTAGAACAGGCAGCTGCTGTGCAGCTCACTTGGGTCCATTATATTGATCCCTTTGTGATACCTGAATAGAAAAGTAAGAATAGAATAAGAATAGAATAGAAAGGGAAGTATAAGTAAAACAAAAATTTTGAATAATTCAATCAAAATAAATATTTATTAAACAACAACGAAAATAAAATAAAAAATTTTCTAAAATAAAGTTTAACAAACACACTTAGTATATTATTTAAGTAATTTGTGATTTTCTGTTGCAGCTAATTTATTAAGCACAACTGCTGGATCAACTTCGATTTGGTTGTGTGAATATGTAATATGGCTAACCCGTTTAGCCTGTCCTCTGTCATGGTTGATCTCAGCCACGTTTTAGTGCGACGAAGAATAGAAAATGATTTTTCGTCCGTAGCATTACTTACCGGCATTGAAACAAAAATGATAAATATTTTTCTTAAATTTGGTTAAATAGCTTGGTCACACATTATTAAAACATCTATTACATTTTCTTGAAGTTCTTGACAAATCTTCCATTTCAGCTACCAATGAAAAAGTTCAGCTTCAAGTTTAGATTTTTTTATCTGTTTCTTCGTACTTAAACAAATCGTCTACAAGGAGTTGAATTAAATTGGTTAAGTCTAATGAATAATGTTTAATGTTTTTTGGCTGAAGTTTAGGGATGTTAAATAAATTTAGAACGTCTTTTTAAAAACGTATTTTTAAGTCCTGGATAACAGCAACAATAAGGGAGATGTATCCCTCTATGCGATAGTACTCTTCTACATCTTTTATAGGATGATTTTGTTCAAATCTTGGCTTTTCAACTGGAATTTCCATACCAGAGCAAATCTTCTGTGTTTCTTTCAAAAATTATTTTACATTCTGTTTTTGTTCAAGACACATTAAATTTTGTATGCGATTTAAACTTCTTTTTAAATCGATGTCCTGTTTTTGTAGCATTACACTAAGCGGTTGTGTGAGAGTAAGTATCCCTGTCTTTTCACTTGGATATCTTTATCAGATTCTCTATGGAATTCTCTATCAGATATTCTATGGAATCAAGTCGAACAACCCATCCTGTTCCGCACAATGGTGACACTCTGGCTCCTAAGATCTTTGCCAAAACCGCGTTTCGCTTGGGATGATGAATTTTTCAAAAATCTTGTCGTTTGTTGAACAAACAATACAACTTTACAACTTGTTGCTTTTAGAAGTCGAGTTGTTAAGTTTGTGGGAATGGCACACAAAACAAATGTCGAAACGTTTACTTATTTATCAAGTAAGTAAATAAGTGAGTTTATATTTAAACCATTTTTGGGTTTGGTAAATATCCCTTAAATGGATCCGCGCTTGTATTAAAGATCAACAAACTTTGAAAATGTAAATTAATTTAACTTTAATTGGAGGGACTTGAAAGGATTTTTTTTCAGCATGACAGCTAATAAGTAAATAAATTTGAGTACTGTTCTATTATCTCTTTGATTTGATTTAAAAATATTTGTTTACAACTATAATCATTTGAAAGGTAAATTGAGAAAATATTAGGTTTTGTTAGACTTTTTGAGAATAATTTTATAGGCAAATTACTTCCATTGTAGCATCAATGATCCATCTATTCGTTTCGAATACTTTAATCTAAGATGCCATCTTGGATTTTTACTTCTTTACACCTCACTATATTTTACTGGTCAAGACGTTTTATTTGATACCAACAATGGCAAGAACAAGTATAAGATTTTGTATACCCGATATGACCCATATTTAAATTTTTTAACCGCAATTTTGCAGAAACCGCTATCATGGATTGTAATTTTTTTAGTCGGGTTTTTTCATTTGATACCCATACTGGATCTCTTGGTTGTACGGAAACTAAAAAAATTTATTTTTGCCTGTAAATTTTAGGAAAAATACCTAAGCAGTTGGTGCTTTTTGGTGCTTATATCTCAGTTAGTTTTAAGCCGATTTTTTAGATTTTATCAGAAACAATTTTTTAGACTCTTTATAGTGTCCAAAAATGTTGTAGGATCTTAAAAAATTCGTTGTATTTAGAAAAATATATATTTTTTAAAAACAATTTTTGCCTATAACTTTGCCGGTTATTGACCGATTTGTCCAACATTTTTTTACGAATATCTCTAGAGATATTTTTTGTATTGCAAACGTGCCTATAAATTATCCAGAGCTGAATTTTTAATTTTAATGGTGAAAATAAGAAAAACAAGCAAGAGTGATATATTCGACCGTGCCGAATCTGATAACACCCTTCACCATCATGTACCAAGGTATAATCTCATATCGTACCTTAACCTAGACTTCATGTTATACGGCATTTTTCTTTATTATTTTCGACGCCATCCTTGATTTTGAATTTTTGCATAGTTAACTGTATTCTACTAGTCAAGCCCTTTCATTTGATACCCATATTGAGTGGGGTTAAAAAATTTGTTCTGCCATTTTGTTTTAGACGCCATTTATATTTTTTTTTAATTAACTGTATTCTACTGCTTAATACCTTTCATTTGATACCAATATTGAGTGGGTTCAAGAAGTTACATTTTAAAATGTTAGATTTGATACACATATAATTTTATTGTTCGCCATTTTGTAGTGGCGGCCAACATGAATTTTAATTTTTTATAGTGCTTGTATTTCGCTAGTCAAGTCCTTTCAGATGATACCAATATTGACTCTCTCGGTTGTCATGAAGCTGAAAAAATTGATTTTAGTTTGTAAATTTTTGGAATCTATATTTATGGAAAAAAATTTTTGCCAGAACTTTACCGATTAGAGCACGCTTTATCTAAATATGAATATTTCTAGACGCATATTATATCTACAAATAGTAGCAAAGGTACCTATAAATTATTCTATGGCTGAAAAATGTTAATTTTGGTGGTAAAAATATGGAAAAAAACAGAGGCAGTCGTGTTTATTTGCTCATATCTCAGAAAGATATGGGGCGATTATGCTGAATTTCAATAGCGATTTATTCCCGGATATTTCCAAAAGATTGATACCAAACAAAGATCTGAGGAACATATGGTTGCTTCTAAAAGTTGATTTCAACCAACACTCGGACAGACGGTCAGGGCTTAATCGACTCCTCTATTCATAAGCTTTCAAAAAATATATATACTTTATGGGGTCGAAAATAAAAATTGTAGAAATAACAAACGGAATGACACAGCTATATAGACCCTTATGCACCACAGGTGAGAAGGGTATTAAAATTATCTCTGAACTGCGATTACTCTGCAGCCACACGTTCAAGTTTTTATGTAAAGTTTTTCACACATACTACTTGTCAAAATTAATTTAAATTGATTGCTGTGACGTAGGCTGCACGCAATTTTAAAGCAACTTTATTATTCAAACATTATTAATTATATTTAATTTAAATTGCGGTAGAATATTTGTAAAACACAAAACGAAAAATTATGGCGGCAGAATATTTGTCAAAAAACAACAAAAATTCGTCACAACAATTGCATTCAGCTGTTTTCTTGACTGTAAATTGTAACATTCGATGGAAAGGGAATTTCAAAAGCAAGTTCGCATCAAGTTCTAAAAGTATGAGTGTATTAGTAAAAAAAGTGTGAGTGCACTGAAACTTTATACACAAAACTTGATCGTGTAACCCCTGTGTTACCAGATGAATAAATATGTCTTGGTCCCTACAAATAATTTGTTCGAAACCCTTGAGCGAATTCAGCTTTATTTATAAAATGTACATCAGAATGCAACATAGTGGTGGTCTTTAGCACAAAAAAGAGACATTGTCAATGTACACGTACATATGTTTGTAAGTAGGAGTTATAAATGTGAAGAAGATTTTGAAAATGAAGGCATTTATTTAGTTGTATTAGCAAAAAGTTTTTACTAGCTGGTCTAATAACACTTTTTCCGAATTTAATTGATGAGGTTCAAAATTTAGATGACTGATTTAGGGCCATTATTACAACTTGGAATTAGTTAAAGGTAGTATTTTATCGGCCGGATAAACAGTTATCCATTATTCAATTTTTATTTCAATCTAAAGTAAGCGGTAAGTTAAAGACCAATTTATTCAACCTGGTGGGTTAAATTAAATTTGTAATAATGGTAAACTGTATATTCCTCCGATAAAATCCAACCTTTAACTAACGCCAAGTTGTAATAATGGCCCTTAGACATTTTTTAAATTTAGAAATTGAAAAGTTGAAAGGTTTTTTGCACACAATTTCAAAAATTACTGGAGCAGATTGTGAGCTAGTTTGTCCAACGTAATGCTTTAGTTGTAAAATTGTTAATAATATTTGAAAAAATCTGAAACCTTTACTTATTTATAGAATAAAATGAGTCTTGACATAATTTTTTGCACGAGTTAAATCTAATTTATGTTAAATTAATAGTTACAAATATTGTATTTTTTTTTAAATGATTAGGAATAAACATGAATTATTTTTGTATTACACATACTTTTTACAAATTAAAAAAAAAAAGAACAGGATTTTTTTTTCTAAAATTAAGATTTTGATTTGATTTTTGAAGTACATAAATATTTCAGCCATCTTATTTTATATTTGATTTCAAACATTTTTGATCAATTCTATATACAAGGAATGTGTTGAGTTAGTAATTTGTTAAGAGACAATATTTAAAATATTCAAAATTAGTTTTTAAATTCGAAGCTATTTTATTGTTTTGAATTTTTATAGTTAATGAAGGCACATTTATTTTATTGACTCTCTGTATAATATCGCTTTAAATTGTCTTTTCTAAGCAGGTTTAATATCTCTTATTCATTGTTATCTACAAAGCACGCATGTTTACGTTCATGTTGTGCGATAGAAAAAAATAAAACAAGCAAATTGGCTGAAATATCTGCATATAAATGAAGTCGTTTATCATAATATCTTATTAAAATTACTGCTGCTAAGTGCCGTTAGCATAAATATTTTGCATAAACAACCACCAAATGCATCAACACTTACACATAAAAATAAATTCATTTGTATGCCCTTCACACGAGAGTGTTAAAGGGCATATATGTATGAGTTTGTCATTCCGTTCCTGCAATAATGATTTGAGAGTCTATCAAATAAAGGGTAGTTAAATTTAAGGGCCGATGTTGAATGTGAATCACACCTAAACGTCAAGGCTTTTTACGGCATTTCATTTGACACAATTTCAGACTAACTGAATTTGAGCCATGGAAAGATACACAATCGAGCAACGCGTTGAAGTTATTCAGGCTTATAATGAAAATGGGCGTTCAAATCAAAATGCATTTCGTGTACTTCATGATTCTTTTGGTCAACATAATCGTTAAAATTCTTCTACAACAAACTCTTCTTTTGGTCAACATAATCGTTAAAATTCTTCTACAATTGGGAAAATTAAAAAAAATAATTAAATTTCAGCAAAACAAGTCTGTATGAAACGTTAAAGCATCTGTGAATGCCATCTTAGTTCGTTGCTGTTTTTCGCGATAGTCTGGAAAAAGAACAGTCAACCTCGACTCATCATCGTATCCAACAATTGAACATCAACATTGTCGTTGAAAAATTTAACCATCAGATGGAGGTGTGCCGCCGAGGTCGCGGCGCCCATTCGGCCGATATATTGTTTCATACATTTTAGCTAAATAGAAAACAACTTTTTGGAGACCCCCACGTATATTTCGGACTCTTGTATAGTGTAAATTTATCACAAACAAGTAACAGTGCTATATTCGGCCGTGCCGAATCTTATATACCCTTCACAACGTGTAGTCATGCAATAACAATTGTTTGTATCACCATTTATCTCATATGAAATACGTACATATGTATATACTGGTTAGACTAAATGTGGCATCGAATCCCAGCTGAGCCAAAAAAATTTTATCTTATTTTATTTAATATTTTATTTATATTTTATTATTTTTTTTAAATTTTTTTTTAAATTTTTTTTGAATTTTTTTTTTGTAATTTTTTTTATTATTTTTTTTTTTATTTTTAATATATTTTTTTTTTTGTAATTTTTTTTTGGCATGTTTTTTGCATGTATGTATATAAGTATGTTGTTGTTGTAATTGTGTAAAAAAACGAGGTGGTCGTGGTTTTTTGCTCATATCTCAGAAAGTTATGGGGCGATTGTGCTGAATTTTAATAGCGATTCATTCCTGGATATTTCCAAGAGATTGATACCATATACAGATCTGAGGAACATATAGTTGCTTCTAAAAGTTGATTTCAACCAACACACGGACAGACGGACAGACGGTCAGGGCTTAATCGACTCCTCTATTCATAAGCTTTCAGAAAATATATACTTTATGGGGTCGGAAATGAAAATTGTAGAAATTACAAACGGAATGACAAAGCTATATATACCCTTGTGCACCACAGGTGAAGGGTATAAAAAGAGGATGTAAGAAATCTGATCAATAAAGGCTACTTGGTTTCATAGACCTTAATTCATCCAATTACTTTTTTATTTTTCAAAAAATCAAAGCTGTTGTGTTCTAAGAACACATTTCAATTTTTTAAGTTAACGATTTTTACGTTTTTACTATGCAAACCAATTCACATTGTAGTCTCTTCCCAACAGTTGATCGGGAAGCTTAATATCAAAATTTGTTGAATTCGCCTCGACTTTACTTTTGTGCAGGGATGAGAACAAGGCATATTCATATAAGTATATGCAATGGCGAATTGGTACAACAAACCTTTTAAGGAATGTTTTCTGTCAAGGCCAATTCGTGCAACAAATATATATAAACTAGCCAAGCCCGGCGCGCGTTGCTACGCCCCTTAATGAATAAAACTGCATGCTGAATTTTAATTGAATATCAAGTGCAAGTAGATTAAAGCTTTTTTATGGGGGTGGCACTGCCTACTTTTCTAATCACGAAATAGTATAACAATGAGAGTTCAATATGTGTGCATAGTTTCAGAAAAATCGGTCCAGTGCAAGTACCTCAAAATTATAACTTATTTTTTATGGGCGTGGCCCTGCCCACTTCTCTAAACACGAAATTATATAATCATGAGAGTTCAATATGTGTGCAAAGTTTGAAAAAAATCTGTCAAGTGCAAGTAGCTAAAAATGACAACTTATTTTTTATGGGCGTGGCTCCGCCCACTTTTTTACCACTCATAAACACTCCCTGGAATGTGTACAACAACTTTCAAAAGTTTTAGTCCGATCGGCTTTACAGTTCCGGAGTCTCTAGCTAACACACACACACACAGAGTTTTACTTTTATATATATATAGATTTGGTGCATTTATTATCTTAAAATTACACTCAAGTTAGTTGTTTTATTCCAAAACTAAAATCTTATTTTTCATCCCCGCATGTATTAATGAAATCAATGCGAATTCAACAAATTTTTACAATAAACTCCTCCATCAGCTGGGCTGATAATGTTACCTGTACGAATCCGCCTTGGGTAAGAATTTAGATTTTTGTTTCCAAATTGAAATATTTAGTTTTTTTTATTTATTTGTTTAAAGCAAAAGTACTACACAAGGCGAATTCATATGGATATGCCTTGGTACTACATTTATTAAAGACGTCAAACAATATACATATAAAAAAATATTGTCGGGACAAAAAAATAACTTCAAAACACATGGTTCACCCAACCTTCAATATTTTTAAAAAATCATCAAAAAATCAAAATTAAAAAAAATAGGATTTTGCATAAATATGTTCAAGAGATTAAATAAAAACAAGTAAGAGCGCTATATTCGGCCGTGCCGAATCTTATATACCCTTCACAACGTGTAGTCATGCAATAACAGTAGTTTGTATCACCATTCATCTCATATGAAATACGTACATACATATAAAAAATATACATATATAAAAAACATCCCATTGTAAAATTATAAATTTACGTATGTATGTTAAAAAAAAATAAAAAAAAAATTAAAAAAAAAAAAAATTAAAAAAAAAATTTAAAAAAAAAAATTTTAAAAAAATAATTAAAATATATATAATTAATATAAAACAAAAAAAAATAAATAAAAAAAAAAATTAAAAAAAAAAATAATAAAAATATAAATAATATATTAAATAAAAAATAAAAAAAAAATAAAAAAAAAATTAAAAAAAAAAATTTTTTAAATATAATAAAATTTTTTTTTTTGGCTCAGCTGGGATTCGATCCCACGTTTACTTTAGCCAATATACAAGTTTGTATGCATGTATGTTGTTGTTGTAATGTTGTTTTTGTGAAAAAAAAATCGAGGTGGTCGTGGGTTTTTGCTCATATCTCAGTTGTTTATGTACCGATGTTTCTGATTTTCAATAGCCATATACTCCCGAATATTTCTGATATTTTAATACCTCACCCGGGTCCAAGTGATGTCGGGGGGCTTCAAAAAGTTGATTTCAACATACACACGGACAGACGGTCAGACGGACAGACGGACAGACTGACAGAGCTTAATCGACTTCCCTATTCATAAGCTTTCAGAAAATATATACTTTATGGGGTCGGAAATGAAAATTGTAGAAATTTCACACGGAATGACAAACCTATATATACCCTTTTTCACTGTGTGAAGGGTATAAAAAACTAAAACTTAATCTAGTAGATTCAAAATCACAACATATAAATGATAACATAAAATGGTATTTGTTTGAAACTCAGTAAAGGCAACAGTTAAAGCGCTCTGTCGCAATAGTTTCCCTCTCGTTTATTCTCAAAAAAGAATTCAAAAATAGATAGCCATTTAAGTGCCGAGTGGTGAAAAGTTCTTACTCTATATTGTTGAAAATATTTTAAAATGTTTCTTATCCAAAATGAAAATCAAATGAAATTTAAGAATTCAATTTTCAAAATGAATTTAAGTACAAAACATTCAAATTTTTTTTTAATATTTATTTTTGATTTCTATGCCCACTCCTAATATCCTTTTTTTTAATTAATTTTTATATGTTAAAAAAAAGAAAATAATATCGAATAAAACGAAATTGATAAAGAACATGTGTTTTTTTATATTAAGGTTTTCCGACTTAAGCTATTATTATTTTTTGTCACAGATTTAATCAATCGTTGAAATATTACAAGCAAGGCGAATTCACATCAGGTGACAACATCCCTACAACAACAAACACAAAAAGGTCCGGAGAATGTCAAAACACAAAAAAAGAAATTGTTTGTTTACTTTTAATTAAAATTTTATTTTTAAAAATTTACACGAAAAGTTTAAAAATAAATAAGTATTTTTAATTTAGTGCATACATTTGTGCTAGTTTATATCACGTATTCTGTGGTATTCATGGGCAACCACGTAAGTCTTAAAATCAAATTTTTCAGTAGAGCCACAAATCGGTTTTATATAAAACAGCGGGTAAGGTATTGAAATTTTTAAACTTTTTTTACCATTCATGTAGATAAAGATCTTACAATTTTTTTATTAAACTTTCAGACAAATATCCTTTTAAAATTAGATCATAGCGAAGACTAAAATAAACCAAGTGGTACAAAGACTAAAAGTGTGTGCAGATAAAGCAGCGTATGTCAACATAGGTTGTATACAAGTAATTACTCTACTTCTAGTAAACTGAAAAATAATCAGAAAATAATTTTCAAGTGTGTTCAGAAATAACAACGTATGCGGTTGTGTGTTTTTCTAAAAAATAAAATAATTTGCCATTAAGCACACGTAAGTCAACATACTGCGTTAGTGCTGAACACTTTTTGAATATACATATATAGAAGTTACGTTGTTATGCCATTCAAAAAATGGGAATGGGTACATCTTATTTCAGAAATTTTTTAACCCAAGTAAAGGGCGTTTAAAACCAAGCAGTATGGCACTATTAACTCAAAATCGTCAAAAATGAACATACGCTGTTGCCCATGAGAACCACAGATATTTGTGTTTTTTAAAACATTTTTCACAACTTTAAGCCACTAGGACAAACACAATGGAAATTTTGCATTTTCTGAATTAAAAATTTTGTTTCTTCTTATTACAAATTGTATTTTACTTATTTCCCAATAAGTTATTGCACAAATATTAGTATTTTTAAATTTTTTTTCACACATTTTACCATTTTTAAATAAATTTTTAATTTAATTTTAATTTAAATATAAGCAAACTTTGACATTGTGGTGTTGAAAATAACACGAGCAAAAAACAAGTAAAAGCGCTATATTCGGCCGTGCCGAATCTTATATACCCTTCACAACGTGTAGTCATGCAATAACAGTAAATTCACGTATGTATGTTAAAAAAAACAAAAAAAAAAATAAAAAATAAAAAAAAAAATTTAAAAAAAAAAATATTTAAAAAAAAAATTATTATATACATATATAATATATATAAAACAAAAAAAAAATAAAAAAAAAATTAAAAAAAAAAAATAAAAAAAAATAATAATAAAAATATATATAATATATTAAATAAAAAATAAAAAAAAAATTAAAAAAAAAAATTTTTAAAAAATTTAAAAAAAAATGTTTTTGCCTCAGCTGGGATTCGATGCCACGTTTTCTCTAACCAGTATACACGTTTGTATGTATGTATGTTGTTGTTGTAATGTTGTTTTTATGAAAAGAAAATCGAGGTGGTCGTGGGTTTTTGCTCATATCTCAGTTGTTTATGTACCGATGTTTCTGATTTTCAATACCGATCTACTCCCGAATATTTCTGATATTTTAATACCTTACCCGGGTCCAACCTATGTCGGGGGGCTTCAAAAAGTTGATTTCAACATACACACGGACAGACGGTCAGACGGACAGACGGACAGACGGTCAGGGCTTAATCGACTCCTCTATTCATAAGCTTTCAGAAAATATATACTTTATGGGGTCGGAAATGAAAATTGTAGAAATTTCACACGGAATGACAAACCTATATATACCCTTTTTCACTGTGTGAAGGGTATAATAATCAGCTGGCTTCTTTTCTTAACATCACCTGATGTGAATTCGCCTAAATTACAAGTTTGTGTCTTAAGTCTTTTGTTTATAAGCAATATTATCTGTTGTGAACATATCACAGGGCTGCCAGATTTATCAAAAATTAATTGTAATTTAAAGGGTGATTTTTTAAGAGCTATAAAAATATAAAAAAAACACATAAAATTCAGAAAAATGAATCGATAGTACGGTCCATATAATTTAATGTTTGAAGATTATTTCATGCAAATGTTGACCATGACTGCGCCTCAAATGGTCCATCTGCTTAGTCCAATTTTGGTATACTCTTTCCAACATTTCGGCCGGAATCTCATGAATAAATGCTTCAATGTTGTCTTCCAATGCGTCAATTGAAGCGGGCATGTTTGTTAAGACATGAGCTTTAACATAGCCCCACAAAAAATAGTCTTAAGGCGTTAAGTCGCACGACCTAGGCGGCCAATTGACCGGTCCCGAACGTGAACTAAAATGTTCACCGAACTCGCCTCTCAATAAGTCAATTGTTAAGCGTGCTGTGTGGCATGTGGCACCGTCTTGTTGAAACCACATGTCATGCAAGTCAAGCTCTTGCATTTTGGGCAAAAAAAAGTTGGATATCATTTCACAGTAGCGCTCACCATTCACAGTTACGTTACGATTCGCATCATCTTTGAAGATGTACGGTCCAGTGATGCCACCAACCCATAAACCGCACCAAACTGTGACTTTTTCTGGATGCATTGGTAGCTCTTGCAATGCTTCTGGCTGATCTTCACACCAAATTCAACAATTCTGCTTATTAAAACGTACCTATTGAGCAAAAAATGAGCTTCGTCGCTGAACACAATTTTTCGATAAGAACCGCGCGATGAACTTTCTTAACAGAGCACGCAGTTTGATAATAAAATTCAATAATTTGCAAGCGTTGTTCGTTTGTAAGACGATTCATGGTTAAATTATTGACCAAACTATAGATGTTTGACAGTGAAACAAGACACAAAACGTGCGTCAGCTGTTTAAACCAGTGTTGCCAAAAAGATAAAAGCTAAAAAATCATCCTTTATAAATGCCTTTTTGAACGTTACTTAATCCATAATATATTACAATTAGGGGAAATCAAGAATAATAATATAAAATGGGTCGGTCAACTTGAACTGACTGTTTTGAAATGCTTTAAGTTTCTATTTTATTTACTTTTGTTTTATTTATTTTGAAAATTTTATAGAATTTTTCAATAATATTATATGGTCATCAAGCTTAAAGCAAGAACTTGTTAAAATTGTTGAAGTTTAATACGTTTGCCGAAAATCAGTTGTTACAACGCAAATAAAATACAAGCCGGCAGCAATTTTATACTGCGATGGCTTTTAGTGTTAACATGATAAATAGTTTAATAACCCGGTTTTAGTGCACTAAGTGTTGTTGAACGACCTGTTTAATAAGCTATGATTGTTCCTGAATTTTCTAGAAGCTTCTAAAACCACAAAATATTCAAAACCTTAAGCATAATATTCGCATAAAAATTTCAAAATTTAACTTAAAAACGAAATGTTATTAAAAATGTGGTGCAAAAAGCAATTACTGACAACACGAAAACGAAAGCAATTAAAGGATGTCTATTTTCACACTAATCTTAAGAAAATCTAATAATTTATTTTTTTATTATAAAAAAAACAAGTAAGAGCGCTATATTCGGCCATGCCGAATCTTATATACCCTTCACAACGTGTAGTCATGCAATAACAGTAGCTTGTATCACCATTCCCCATATGAAATACGTACATACATATAAAAAACATACATATATAAAAACATCCCATTGTAAAATTATATATTTACGTATGTATGGTAAAAAAAAATAAAAAAAAATATTTAAAAAAATTAAAAAAAAATTTTAAAAAAAATTTTTTAAAAAATAATTAAAATATATATAATAAATATAAAACAAAAAAAAAATAATAATAAAAAAAATTTAAAAAAAAAATTAAAAAAAAATATTAAAAATATAAATAATATATTAAATAAAAAATAAAAAAATATTTAAAAAAAAATTTTAAAAAAATTTGTTGGCTCAGCTGGGATTGGATGCCACGTTTTCTCTAACCAGTATACACGTTTGTATGTATGTATGTTGTTGTTGTAATGTTGTTTTTGTGAAAAAAAATCGAGGTGGTCGTGGGTTTTTGCTCATATCTCAGTTGCTTATGAACCGATGTGATTTTCAATACCGATCTACTCCCGAATATTTCTGATATTTTAATACCTCACCCGGGTCCATGCGATATCGGGGGGCTTCAAAAAGTTGATTTCAACATACACACGGACAGACGGACAGACTGACAGAGCTTAATCGACTCCCCTATTCATAAGCTTTCAGAAAATATATACTTTATGGGGTCGGAAATGAAAATTGTAGAAATTTCACACGGAATGACAAACCTATATATACCCTTTTTCACTGTGTGAAGGGTATAATAAAAAATAAATAAATAAACACAAATAAAAATGAAACGAAAAGATGTCGTTGGTATCACTGACTATGAAGATTACTCGTAAGGAGTGATTTTAAAAACGCTAAAAAAAAAATTTCTAATGAAAGCAAATACAATTATATGGGTGTGGGGGTGTAGACAAACCTGGAATGACTAATTTGAAACAGTTATTTTCACATTATGCAAATAAATTAATCATTCCAAGTTGGCCCACACACATTTAATTTGTTGTACTTAAATTCGGAGCAATTTTTATACCCTTCACACAAGAGTTAAATTACAAACGGAATGGCCAACTAATATAAGAGTTTCTAAAGTATTCATTAAGTATATATTTTCTGAAATTTGCGACCCCATAAAGTGTATATGTATGCATTTTCTGAATTCTTATAGGAAGAAAAGTCGATTTAGCTTTGTTTATTTGACGTTCGTGTGAGCGTTGAAATCAACTTTTGAAAGCCCCCATATATGCCACGGACTCGTATGTAGTATTAATTTATTATGCTTTCAAAAATTTTGTTATTGAAAATCAGCAATTTCGATCTGTTAGTGGCTGAGTTATGAGTAAAAAAACACGTATGCCTCCGTTTTCTATTTAAAAAACGACAACAAAAACTGGCGCTGAAGTATATGATGGTAAAATTTTTTTTTTTTTTGTAGTTTTTATATTTTTTTATGTATGGAATGGGAAGTTTTTCATTTACGGAAAGACTAAATAATGGAGAGACTCAAAACTGAACAAAGAATCGGAAAATTAATATTTTATTATTTGAATCCGCGATAAATTATTTTAACGCAAAGAACATATCATCGACATCTTGACGTCAGAATTTCGCCCTCTGAGGCAATGATTTGTTGCTTACTTTATTGTCACAACCAACATGGTACCGTAAGAGGTTTGCCTTAAACCGGTAGATCATATATAATTGTAACTGCAGAATATATGGAACGTGTAGAAGCAAAAGGTGTTCTGTTCAGCTAGTAATACCTTGTACGTCACTTCGGCTCATTTAAAAAAAAGATTTGCTCCTTTTTCCATATAAGGTTAAAACCAAATTTGTAACTAAGCAGAACTGTAGTTTCTGTGGTTCTGAAATCATTGGTCCTTCTTCGAAAATGAAGATGAAAGTGCTGTAACCGTAAATGAAGAGCGGTATTAATTTATAATACAAATGTTTTTACATTTTGCTCTTAAAAACAGATCTGAGCTGTGATTTTAGAATGATGGAGCCAGCCACTACGACACAGTCCGAGACACAATGGCAGTTTTAAGTCAAATTTTTGGCAAGCAAATAATTTCCAAAAATTCTGTAATTAATTAACAAGTGCGTTCGTCTCATTAGTGTTAATGGTTATCTGAAGGAGCAAGAATATATGGACAAGCCCGAGGCTAACATTGTTACAGAAATTCGAGCTCTGCATCAACAAACTTTGAAAGGTGTTACGGAAATGCTCTACAACAAGCCCTTCCTTGCGAAGTCATTTAATTTAATTGTCATTTAAGTGACATTATTTTCTATACTTAGTTTAAACATTTTTGTATATTTTATAATTTAAAAAATATATATAAACTAAAAAGTTATTAAATCTTTAAACGCCATAGTGGCTTTTGTCCCACCGTGTATAATATTTGCTTGGCATTTTATATTTTTCATATATTTTACCACATTTTATAAAGAAAAACTGCAGATAAAGAAAATTTGTTTGTATCTTAAAAATTACTAACGTTTATAAAGAACTCATCTACACCCCAAACAAATTGAGAATGATTTTAAATTAAACTATTCAAATGTTAAACGATAGAGAAAGATTTAAAATTATGGTTAAATTTCTACTAAATGAAAAGTTTTTTCAATACAAATTATTTTAAACGCATTCAGAACAAGTAAGTGCACTATATTCGGCTGTACCGAATCTTTTATACCCTTCACACAGTTTTTACCATTATGTAGGTAAATAGTTGTATTAGCGATTACGAGCTTTTATTGTTATTTTAGCTCAACTATAATCTAAATTTTTAATTGACATTTTTTTCCAATAATTTTGTTCACTTCTATCTTTGTGGATGGTACCCATGGTACCAAGATTTTTTATAAATGTTGCCAAAGATACATCCATATGTTATATATACCTAAAAAACGTTGATATGTGCTAAATATGAGCCTAAAGTAGGGGGCTTCAAAAAGTTGATTTCAACATACACATGGACACATGGACAGATGGCCAAACGGTCTTAAATCAATTCCATATGAGGAGTGTTTCGAACAAAATTAGTAGTTGCATTAAGTTAAATAAAACTCAAATCGTGCAATAAATAACGTTAGCTCTTATAATATTATTTAAATTTATTTAATATTATTTTTTAATATTATTTTAAAACTCATTAATTTCCAGTTGTTAATACGATCAAAATGGACTGCGAAAAAAAAGTACGTGAAAATATAATTAAGACTTTTCAAAAAAATCCTTAATGGACTTTTAAAAAATAGCTAAAAATTTGAAAGTTGACCTTCGAACTGTTTCAAATACCATTAAACGGTATAAGGAAGACCTGAGCATTGATAGAAAACCGGAATCAGGAAATAAAAAAGATCCAAGAGATATTGGTAAGGTAAAAGAAGTCGAGCTACTGTTTCGCAGAGCACCTGACACTTCTATCAGAAAAGCAGCGCGTACGGTGAAATGCGCTAATAGTTTTGTCCAAAGCGCCAAACCTTATGCTGGGCTGAAGACATACAAAGTTCAGAAAGTTCCAGATCGCAATTTGGTAAAGAACTTAGAAGCAAAAAAAACGAAGCGAAAAAATTGAAGGCAGATTTTATTAAAAAATACACCTGTGGTGTAATGTATGACGAAACATACGTACTGGCAGACTTTTCTCAACTTCTCGGCCAAGATTTTTTTGTTCCTGATTAAAGAGGTAATGTTTAGGAAGAGTTCCCGACAAAAAAACAAACAAAATTCTCGTGTGGCAAGCTATTTGCGGTTGTGGAAAACGAAGCCAAGCATTTGTGGCATCAGGCACGAAAAACACAGAAATTATATCACGGAGTGCATACAAAAACGACTTTTAACTTTTTTGAGACAGCACCGAGTGCCTATATATTTTTGGCCTGATTTGGCATCATGTCACTATGGACCACGAGAGGCAAATCTACCTAACTATCCAGAACTTAGGCCTGTGTAAAGGTACTGGGCTTTTGTAAAAAAGGAATTGAAGAACACAGGGAAGGTGTCGCAGAACATGTCCGATTTTTAGTGTAGATGGGACCACCTCCTCTAAAAAGGTAACAGAAGCAACTGTAGAACCTTTAATGAAAGAATTTCGGAAAAAAGTCGATAATTTTATAAATACGAAATAATAAATTAAGATTTCAATGTTAAATAAATTTAGACAATATGCCAATAAATTATAAAATTATTATTATTATTTAAACTACAATACAAACATTTACAAATTATTCTGTTTAGTTTGGTATAAGATTTGACCATACTGATTAACTTTCATGTAAATAAAAGTTATAAAAGCTTTATAAATCAAATTTCCATAGAAAATCAATTTGATAAAGCCCTATAAGCCTTCGATAATTCTTATGCATACGGCAGTAAATGTGTGGACATTTGTGTCTCCTTTAACGGTATGTATGTACATACATATGTATGTTTAAATTTCTACCTCTACTAAAATAATTGTATTCTAGTATGTACATAAACCAATAAAAATAAATATATGTATGTATGTGTGAATGTAGATCTGTTTATTATAATTCTTTTTTTTTTACAAAATTATATGCACTTGACCTTGCTTATAAAAGGGGGGAAATAACCGTAGTGCAACAATAACAACAACAACAATATAAAAAAATCAAAAGTAGAATGATATAAAACATATGAACGTAACTCATACATTAAGAAAGTTTATGATATTGTTAAAGATAACAAAAACCAACAACAAAAGTCATCAAACGCCAGGAAAATATACACTCGCATACATTCCAACCCTAAACAAATTACAATAAAAATTAATAATGTTAAAAGAAAACAAAACCAAAACAATAAAAAAAAGAACAACAAAAACTAAATACACAAAATATATATTTATAATCACACAAACAAATATATACATACGTACACCCGCTGAGTATTAAAATAACCCTACAGTTCTGGAGTTAAGCCCCGAAATAATTGATATTACCACTTATTAAGGTTTACTATTGGGTGCAGTTACATACTGAATCAAGTTTTTATAGATTACAAAGATAACATACATACATTTAAACTGACTACACCACTGATAACTAAGAGACAGTTTAGGAAAAAATTTCTCTTTTTATACCCTTCACACAGTGAAAAAGGGTATATATAGGTTTGTCATTCCGTGTGAAATTTCTACAATTTTGATTTCCGACCCCATAAAGTATATATTTTCTGAGAGCTTATGAATAGGGGAGTCGATTAAGCCCTGTCAGTCTGTCCGTCTGTCCGTGTGTATGTTGAAATCAACTTTTTGAAGCCCCCCGACATCGCTTGGACTCGGCTGAGGTATTAGAATATCAGAAATATTCGGGAGTAGATCGGTATTGAAAATCAGAAACATCGGTACATAAACAAATGACATATGAGCAAAAACCCACGACCACCTCGATTTTTTTTCACAAAAACAACATTACAACAACAACATACATACAAACGTGTATACTGGTTATAGAAAACGTGGCATCGAATCTCAGCTGAGCCAAAAAAATTTTTTTTTTTTATATATTTTTAAAAATTTTTTTTTTTATTTTTTATTTTTTATTTAATATATTATTTATATTTTTATTATTTTTTTTTTAATTTTTTTTTTAATTTTTTTTTTATTTTTTTTGTTTTATATTTATTATATATATTTTAATTATTTTTTTAAAATTTTTTTTTTAATTTTTTTTTAAATTTTTTTTTAATTTTTTTTTTATTTTTTTTTAAACATACATACGTAAATTTATAATTTTACAATGAGATGTTTTTATATATGTGTGTTTTTAATATGTATGTACGTATTTTATATGGGATGAATGGTGATACAAACTACTGTTATTGCATGACTACACGTTGTGAAGGGTATATAAGATTCGGCACGGCCGAATATAGCGCTCTTACTTGTTTATATTTTTTAAAATTTTTTTTTTTTATTTTTTTTTATTTTTTTTTTTAACATACATACGTAAATTTATAATTTTACAATGAGATGTTTTATATATGTATGTTTTTTGTATGTATGTACGTATATCATACGGGATAAATGGTGATAAAAAATACTGTTATTGCATGACTACACGTTGTGAAGGGTATATAAGATTCGGTACGGCCTCTTACTTGTTTTATTCGTAACTACACAAATGTGATGTTGAATATATTTAGACGTTACATAGTGCATCCAAAAAGGGTTGCATTGACACTTTAATACCTTCAGTATTTTGGACCAATATTCCTAGATGTGTGTATGTAATTTGAAAATAAAAATGGCATAAAGAGTAAAAATAAATTCACTGTATTAAAGTAGTCACCATAAAGCACCATGTGTGACGAATTCCCATAAATTTTTTATGGAAATTAAATGGGATTTTTTTCCGTTTCTTCGTTGCGTGTGCGTATTTTTTTGCCTCAAGCCAAAAAAGCAACATTTTAAATGAACCAAATTTTTTTTTTCACTATAACAATTTTTTTAAGCGCAGACATGTCAAATTTTTAAATAAATTAGAAGAAAAATACAAACATGGCAATTACAACAAAAAATCAATAATAAAAATTCACGCAACTCTATATAAAGGGTGTCCCAATATTGACGCAAGATTTGAATTGAATAAGTTTTTAGTCTTTTGATGATTTTTCACAGAATCATAGTGTATATAGGATAGGGTGGTTACTTTTGGAATAACATATTAAGCAAATGACCTTCAAGGTTTTGCATGCACACACACACTCTTTGGTAAAAATTTAACATGACCATTTTGCATAAATGTGGGGAAATTTCGTTGATGCAATGTTAAATCGCAGGGGTGGTTGTGGGTTTACTGACAAGGACCTGTAAATTCAATAAAAAGAAATCTAAAGGCCATCTCAAATAGAAATTTTGCTTTGCATTGCGTTAGAAATTCGCTTTGACATTTAAGATGAAATAGCCGTTCTTATATGAAACATGTCACATAAAGCACTTTCAACGCAGCGCGAAGCTTAAAGTTAAGCAACTCTCATCTTTTTTCGCGCTTTTTCTTAAATTGTTTCTTTTTAAATTCAAACTCAAAATGAACTTGTTTTAAAAACTAATAAAATATATGATTTTATCATTTATTTAAAAACTATATTATTTGATAATGAAATAATAGTGAAAAAAATAGAAAAGTAATTGCCAACTTTATAGGTAAACAAACAATGCGTATTTGTTGTCAAAGTTTTCATTGTGAAATGTCACGCAAAGCGACGAAGTTTTATCTGACATGGTCTTAATGGTATTAAATCGGTCGGTCTGAAATGCCAATTCAGGTCACCGAAACGAGAGAGAGTTTTCGACCTGGAAATGTCTTATGCAGTAATTGAATTGTTTCACGGACTGTATGGCATGTGGCACCGTTTTGTTCGGCAGAAAGAAAGCATCATCGAGCATTAGTAACGGTCACAGCTTGATCAGACTTTTTTCCCAAAAAGGTATGATCCAATTATGACTCCAGTCCAAAGTCTACACCAGACAGTGATACGTTGTGAATATTTTTTTTTTTAAATCACAGATGGTTTCTGAGAACTCCAAAAGCGTCAATTTTGGTGAAAAAATCATCAAGTTGAAAATGTACTTCACTGCTTAGGATGGTTCTGCTAGAAAAATTATAATCCATTTATTGATGTTCAATAATCCATTTAACGCTATGCATGAATAATATAATTTTGTAAGAATAGAGACACAAATCTTCAATTTTTGTCCAGGATGCTTCTGGAGGTTTCTAAATTGTCACCGACACTCTCACGCACTGCTTTGGCATTGAACTTTTGATATTTTAACGGCTTATTTGTAGATGACCAGTGTGCTGGGGGGATCCAGTCTCCCTGATTTTTTAAATTTAAAACACTATTCCAACCATATTTTGTAGGAAATTTTTTAATGTTCAATAATGAAGACTCTTTGTTCTATCGTGTAACGTTCCATTTTTACCAACCCTAAACTATCAGCTGTCGAATTATTTTTTAGGGTTGGCAACACTTAACTGACAAATGGCGGCAAATTCAAATCTTGCGTTAATTTTGCGACACCCTTTACATACATAGCTTTTTAAGCATATAACAAAAAATTGTTTATTCTTCTTTCCCGTTTTATTTTCTATTAATAAATTTTCATAGTTTTCTTGCGAAATTTACACCATTAAAAATTAATAAAGTGACTGGTACAAAGGTCACATCGAAATGCATGGCAAAATATTTCATATACATACATATATGGAATTTATTGCCAATTTTTTTTAAAAAGAAACAAAACTTTAAAAAATATGTAACAGGCGTTTTTGTAGAGGAGGAAAATCAAAGATTTATATAAAACAGAGACAAAGATTTTTAATATTCATCCAATCGTGTGATTTATTAATTTAATTTTTCAAATTCTCTTTTGAAATTGCATTCGTGTCGGACACTGTGAAATTAAGGTACTCGTATCCACTCAGCTGATTGTTTTTTAAAGTATTTACAAGTAAGGATATAGAGTCGCATTTCAGCTCTGGTCGGGTCAAGAGCTGGCGCGTCATTGTCGTTATCGTTGTCGAATAAAGACCTTTTCATCTGACTTCGAGAGTTTTTCGTCTCACTCTCGCATTGGTTAATTGCGTGACGTCGGTTAGCGGTACGAGGTATAGTTAACCGGAATCTCAATTAACCTCTGCAAAACTTTTGGAAAGAATATTTTTGGCGTTCAGCTCCGACTTCCTAATTGAAGGTATAGGTCGACTAACGAACACTGAACCATCGTGGGATACCCTGGCTCTATGGTTTTAAGACCTGGCCATTTAAAATAATAAATATGTTTACAAGTAATGCCAAGTTTTATTTAATAACGTGTCAAAATTTTTATTTTTATTTTTGTCTGCGATAAATAATTTGCAGCTTCAGTTGCTTTAAAACGTTTTAAAAATGTCCAAGACTAGACTATAAAGTTTTTACTTTGTTTAACTTTGTACCCTTTTACATTCGTCTTAACTCTTTGATTAACAAACTCAAAAGTTGCGCAACAAATGTTTCCCAATGTAAACAATGACTTCGATAGTTTTATAACATTAATTATTCAAGTTAATTTTGGCCGTGAGGCCACCATAGCTACCGCGTACTTGGCGTAAACTTAAGGTTAAATTTCTGCACACCCTTCGCAGTAAGCCAGCCTGTATTTCGGCGATATCACATTGAAAATTAATTTTCCAATGATCGATCGTCCCTGATTTATCTGCATAGACCTGAAACATCATAAAGTTTAATGGAGAAAAATGGTGTTAAGTCCCATGAACGTGGTAGCCAAATAACATATCCATTTCTTGTAATTAGTCATTTTCCAAAATCGTTCTCTCAGTAAATCGATTGTCTTCCAATTGAGGCACTAAAAAGCAGTTGTGATCATCGTTATCTGTAAAGACATATCTGTGTTTTTCTGAATATTGTATGTATATATTTCACTGTCATTCCTTTAAGGAGCATAGAATCATTACGAAATTCTTCTATCTAGATCTGTTCATCGTGGTAATTTTAACATAATTCCAGCTAATTTGTCGCCTCGATTTTGATTTGGGTGCGACTTTGTGAGCTAGTCGTCATCTTCTGCGGCTGCTCTGGGGGCTCCATTCAAAAGCGGTTCTAGCAACATCTGTGAAAGGGTTTCTTTATGGTGTGACCTATCCATTTCCATTTTCGCCTCAGGATTTCAGTTGTTGTGGCAAACTAGTTCGCTTCTGGTTATAATCTACCGTTTAATACGTTTTACGACCATAAAAATAAGGCATTTATTTGTAAAAACCTACAGGGTGTTTATACCGCAAGAAGCTGCGTTTTACAACCGTAAAGTAATATAGATCGGACCTTGGAGTTGAAGATATTTTGAAACCACGAGAGAGTTGAAAAGTTCATATCTTATTTTATTGGCCATAGACCCGCAAAATGCAAATATTTTCAAACTAAAATTTTCAAATTAATAATAATTAATTAAAATTTATTGGCCATAGGCTTGCGGCGCCTTTTTATACGGTTGACAATATTTGCATTCGATCCGCCAAATGCTGTAATTAAAGCGACAAAGTAGCAAAACGCTACTCTAGGAACTCTTTAATAATGTTAAACTTGTCTATGCATTACCTTAGTTTTGTCAATACTATTGTAGAGACTTGCATTCTTAAGGAGCTAATACACGGCATGTTTTTTACATCTGACTTGTCAAATTCTCCACTGCTAATTCAAACATGTCGTGTGTTAGCTTTAAAACATTACTTCTGTAAAAAACATGTGTTGAGCCATCTGACAAAATTTTAATTAGATTGCGCTTTATTTTCATCTGTCAAAACATGTGACATCAGCCGTTGGCAGAAATCTTTGCTGCTGCAAAGCAGTCAGCGTAAAAGTACAATTTTGACAGACATGTGGATTTGCATATGTCTTACAAATTTTAAAGTCAGATGTAAAAAACATGCCGTGTATTATAGCCTTTAGCGAGCTTCGTTAGATGTTAAAATTGTATGACCAAATCCGAGTGCCGATGAGAGAGAAGGCAGATGTTACACCATAAACCAGATTAACTAACCGTTTTTGAAGTTTCCAGATAACGCCTTTATTTTCCTTCTATTTTTATACAAAAATTGAAGACATCAAAATTTGATCGTTCTACCCAAGGCATATTTATTCATCAGGTACTCTTGATTCGCCAGCTGATTATTTTTTTCAACTCTTATTTTAAATTTCAGCTGTCAAAATGCATAAATAAAAAACAATTTTCTCTCTTTTCTAATTTCTTTCAAATGTCAAACTTTATATATAAAAAATATAAACAAAAAATTCTCTCCGAACTGCAATTACCTGATGAATAAATATGCCTTGGTTCTACCTTTATTACATTGTTTACATTTTCAATCATACATATGTTTTTCACAGTAATCTTTGGAAGTTAAGAAAAATAAATGTCCAACATAAACTTTGAAATACTCAGTAAAATAACTGTCACTTTACTATTTCAATTAGTATCCTTGTTTAGTGATTTTGTGTAAACAAACGCAATCCAGTAATGACTTTTGAAAAATTGTCACAATTATTGAGTAAACGAACGAAACTATTATTAAAATTTATAAAATTTAAATTTAAAATATGCTTCAATGACCCAAGAAAAATGGTTTAAAAAAAAAAACAAAACGCCACCATCATCATTGCCAGAACTCAAGCGCGGATCCATCCATACGGGGCGAGGTAAATATTTTTTTTCCTTTGAAACTATTTTTTGTTTTTGGTAAATAATAGTCTTGGCAGTCATAAAACAAATAAAACGCGTAGGCTGGATCCACGCTTGCTAGAATCAAATATCAAAAGATTGAAGTGGAAGTGGAAGTGGAACAAAACTCAGCATTGTTGATAAAATAACAATAATAATAAAACATTTAAGGTCATACCAAACAATACATTTTGCAAAAACAAATAATAATAATAAGAAAACAGGGTTGAAGAACAAAAATGGCAAAAAATACAAAAATAAATCTAATGTACGCACGCAGTACATACAAATACAAATATACACAGATACATATATTTGCCCTGCTTAAATTTGTATCCAAAAAGACACTTAAACATAATAATGAAGTAAGAAGTCATCGAATATGACATCATTTTTTTTTTATAAAAAAAAGAAATCACCCCTATCACACTTACGTAAGTCTATTGCGTTCCTTCTTAAGTACACAAACATTAAAGTATAACAAAGAACGAAAGTATCTTTGAATACTAGTTGGTTGTTTGTTAAGAATAATTATAAAAGGGAACTAGAGGTTCTTCAGAATAACAAGTTAAAACAATGACTTCATTCGATAGTTTGTTATAAAATTTAAGGATCGACGCGAATAACGTTACAAATGACAAAATAATAATTTTTTCAGTAGAGCAAAAAAACCTATTTAAAAGGTTTAAAATCTCACATGTTAATACATTTAGAAAACCGAGAACGTAATTACAAATGCGAATTCTGTATAAAATCCTGCTTTACTCGTGGTGCACTTAATATTCACAGACGCATACATTTGGGACAAATGGTGAAATTGTCCATTATGCCCAAATGAATATTATCGTATGTAACAATGTATAGAAAGTTAACACCTACCGTAAGATATATTAAATTAATAATAGTTTTCTTAATTTATATGTGTATTTATGTATATTATTTTATTTTTAGACTAAACATTTGATAGATTGTAAAAAATGTGGTAAAAAAGTCTCTTGGGAGAATTGAAAGTCATAAAGCAAAGCATTTAAATCATCCTCTGTTGCAGTGCAGTATTTGTAGCAATGAATATTGCATTCGTAAGTCGTACATTATTCACTTTTATAATGCCAGAATCATCATTTTATAATTTATAATGTTTATTATTTATTTATTTATTTATTTATTTCTTATTTGTAATATAAATATTACAAGATTATTACTTAACTTAGTTTTCAGAATTTAAAACAAAACATTTTAAACAAAATCATAATTTAACTTTAGGGCAATATAAGAAATCTATATACATACATACTTATCAGCTGTGGACCTTGCACATTACGCAACAATAAAAAAACCCTTGTTGTGTTTTTAATGCTGTACTTGTTGTAGAATTGCCACCACCTGTAAATGAGTTCAGCTTGAGTTGTATCATGGTGTCACTTCGTTAAAAATTCATCAATAGTCCGTTAAAAATAAAACTATCGGTAGAATCATCGATTGTTTTACAGCTCTACTTAAGGCATTTTGCATGGTGCTAAATCTTTTGGTTCTTTGGAATACAGTTCAAAATCCCTTGGTTCAAAATATCCGGAACCACTACTAGAATCTTTTCCTGGACATTTTTTGTTTACCTCAACTTTACGTGTATTGAGCAGTAATGTTCACTTATGTTTTTTAATAAAACTCACTAAATAGAGAAAAAATTGCTTTAATTAGATAACGGCAGTGTTGATTAAGGGACACGTGTTGATTAAGGGATACGTAGCTATATATACACAGGAGCCTCTTGTCAGCGGTAAAGTTAAGGTAATCGCGTTAAGAGGGAGTACAATGAACTTAATAACTACTTTGGTAACAGAATAAGAAAATTTCAAATATCATCTCAAGAAGATGCAGATTGAGACAACAGCGCATGTTGTATGCGAATGTCCAACATTGGCAAGCGGAAGTTGAAGTATAACGAACAAGCGCATATTAAATTTGAATGCTATGAGGGACTTCAGTCTGGTGATGTCGATTACAAAGAACTGTGCGATAAGTCTGCAATCACCAATCGGAAGTGTGAAATCGGTTTCTAATCTAGAGTAATCGCCATTGTGCACCATGTCACGACTCTTTTTTTTTTACACTGAAAAATAAAAATAGTACTCTTTTATAAGTATAGGAAGTGACACCATAATATTGTATGTATGTATGTATGTATGTATGTATGTATGTAGGTATGTATGTATGTATGTAGGTATGTATGTATGTATGTATGTATGTATGTATGTGTGTATGTATGACAGGGTCAAGCTTAAGGCGCCTTATTAGATTTGACTTAGATTTACTTATGAAAATCTATTTTAAATTAAAAAATGTTAAAATGTATGGATACAGATAGTATACATAAATATAACATAAACAAACCCAATTACAAAGACACCATTTTTAATTTTGTTTAAGATTTTTTTTCACATTCATTTGTATTCTGGTGTTATATTTTTTTAATTTTTTTCTTATTTACTTACTTTCACCTGTACCTTTGTATGTAGTACATACATATGTATTTATATTGGTAATCAGATTTGGCAACTTAGTTTGACCGACTTACCGGCATTTCATTGATGTGGAATTTTTCTGCACATATGTACGTGTTAATCGAATGACAAGGCTGAGGATTTACTACCCTTCGCACATACATATGTATATGCCAGAGAACTGCAACGAGCACCCGTTTTTATGATTTACGATACTCGCCCTAAAACGAGTTGCAGTGCAGTTAATACAGCCTATTGCTTTTGTATGTACTCGCCAGGCACGTAAGAAATTGTGTTTGCAACATACGAGCCTTTAGCAAACATAATGAAATTTATATGAATGAGTTCTGTACTGTATTGTTTCGTAAATATACTACAACTAATTTGCTCTCTTTTTTTCAATGTTCTCTATCTGCCCTTCATGCTATAAACACAATCAAGTCCACCGACCATCGACTACAAGATGTCAAAAATAGAATACATGCGTGCTTATGAGGATAATTCTTTTAGCCGCTACACGACTACCGACTACACGGCTACTTTTGTAGCCCGTAGCCAACTTAGACTAATTTCTATTTTTCTTGGCTACAAAAAACAGATTAGTGCTGCCAATACAATAAATGCATGAAATGGTGGTTTTAAAAACGCAATACATTAAATATCGCTATTAAAAACGCGAAAAACTATTATAGTGGCACCATTAATTAAGTTTGTTATGTTTTGGTTAACTTTAATACATATGTCAAAACAGATGTTTATTTTTTGTAGTTAGTGGTCGGTAGTCGTTAAAAGAATTAAGTAGCTGGCGACTTGGCTATTTTTGTAGCCAGCTACTTTTGTAGTCGGTAGTCGATGGTCGGTAGCCTTTGATTGTGTTTATAGCTTCACTGACCTAGAGCTATAATAAAAGCGAGTGCTTAAAAGTATTCGAGACTAAAAATGATTTAGTAAACAGTGAGTGCGTTCGCGAGTATTATGTATTGTTGCAGTTCTCTGGTATATGCACACATTTGAGAAGCTTTTAATAATGCAGTCTATAATTTTATTTAAATTTTTTGGCTTGCAAAAAAATGGTAAAAGTTATACGTACCTGCCCCCTTTGCAATAGAAATATACAATTGATGAATTTATAAGGTTTGCTATCATGCCGTATTGTCATAATATTATATTAGAAATTATTTCTAGGGAATATTACTTACATTAAAAAAACGTAAACCATATGTGTTCTACGGTATGCAGTTTAAAATTTCATCGAAGTCGTTACGTTATTTAGGTGTCCCTTGGGTTGAGTCGCTCTTAATATTTAGGAGTATAAAAAACATATGTTGACCGATTCTTAAACGTTTATATCTCCATTGGCTGTACTATAAATTGTGTACATTTTAAAGAAAAATACTAAAAACTATATCGATGTAAGTACATAGTTAATAAAAGTGGGCGTAAAAGTAGGCGTAATAGAAGAAGTATCCCATTAATCCAGGCGCGGATCCAGCTTAAGCTTTTGTAAACACCAACAAAAAAAAAAAACATTAAATAAAAAGAAAATTTTTCTGACATCAAGTTTGACAAAAGCACTTATATTATTTAAGTAATTAGTGGTTTCCTGTTGCAGCAAATTTATTAAGCACAACTGCTGGATCAACTTCGATTTGGTTGTGAATATGTAACATGGCTAACCCGTTTTTGAAGTTCAGCTTCAAGTTTAGATTTTAGAAGTTTTTTATCTGTTTTTTCGTACTTAAACAAATCGTCTACAAGGAGTTGAATTAACTTGGTTAAGTCTAATGAATAATGGTTATTGCTTTTTGGTAGAAGTTTAGGGATGTTAAATAAATTTAGAACGTCTTTTGAGAAACGTATTTTTAAGTCCTGTAGAACAGCAACAATGAGGGAGATGTGATAGTACTCTTCTACATCTTTTATAGGATGATTTCGTTCAAATCTTGACTTTTCAACTGGAATTTTCATACAATATCCCTTTTTCCCCTCTCCTGGATTCGCGCTTGCATTAATCATATCAGAGTCTTAGTTATATTATCTGAAAATTTCAAGAAGATCGGTCCAGCTTTCTGGCCTACCTGAGAGGGCGTGAAAAAAGGCGTGGCGTTGAGGGGTATGAAAAGTATATTTTGACAGATTCTCAAACCTACCCGATATGCACAAAAAATTTCATTAAAAGCGGTCGAGCCATTTCGGAGGAGTTTAATCACAAACACCACGACACGAGAATTTAATAAATTAGATTTACATATACATAATATTAGAATATTGTATCGTTAATATTTAAAGTTTAAAACCTATTTAAAATTTTAAAAAACTTATAGTAATACGACATAATAGCACATCTTGTAATTTAGCAATCATTTAATGTTAAATGTGCTGAGGAACGACGGCCAGAGGACATAGACAAACGGGCGATGGTGCCTACGGTATCACAACGGGACCCTCGGAGGACCCAAGTGAGCTATGCCTTCGGGCGGCTGCCGAATCTAACCTAACCTAACCTAAATGTTCTTTAAATTAATAATTATGGAAAAAAAATAATTAAATAAAGAATTTACGGAAGTTTTAAAACCAAAATATGAAAAATATTGACCTCTTCACAAAATGAGAATGAAAAAAAATTTTTCCATTACTTTTTTAATACATACATATGTATTTACTTAAGTATGTGTGCGTACATACTTCATATGTAAGTACATTCTACACTTATTATGTACTAGCCAAGCCCGGCGCTCGTTGCTAAACCCCTTAATGTGTAAAAACGCATTCTGAATTTTAATTGAATATCAAGTGCAAGAAGGTAAAAATTAGAACTTTTTTTGTGGGCGTGGCACTGTCCACTTTTCTAGTCACGAAACTGTATGGTCATGACAGCTCAAAATGTGTGCAGTTTCAGAAAAATCGATTTAGTGCAAACACCTCAAAATTATAACTTCTTCTTTGGTGCAGTGCAAGTACCTCAAATTATAACTTTTTTATGGGCGTGGCTCAATATGTGTGCAAAGTTTCAGAAAAATCGACCTAGTACAAGTAGCTAAAAATTATAACTAATTTTTTATGGGCGTGTCCCCGCCTACTTTTTTTCATCCATAAACACTCCCTGGAATGTGTACAACAACTTGCCAAAGTTTGAGTACGATCGGTTTTACAGTTTCGGAGTCTATAGCTAACACACACACACACACACAGAGTTTCACTTTTATATATATAGATGGGGTATTCGCAATGGTGTCATAAAATCATATGTCCTATAATAATAATATGAAAAATTAAGACTATTGTGAACAACCCCTCATAATTAAGCGAGCTACTTTGAATTTAAATCAGCTGATGTAAAACAATTATAAAAATAAATATTTACTTTTATAATGCCAAAAACAAGTGCAAAAAAAAAAAACAAAATAATATCCAGTTTGTGCGAAAAGTATATTTTAGATGTTGTAATGGCAGACTCAAGTAAATAAATCACAAATAAATTAAATTTTATTTGATAAACAAAACACAGCAGAGTCCTTAGCCGATCTTATTTGATGCCTCCAGTGATTTGTTATCAAGAATTAGCAACTGTGCTTAAATGTGGATGTCGCCCCGATAAAATTATTTAATGAACAACGACGGCATGCAAAAACTATTGCGGCTTGGCTTAGCCGTTAAGCACAGGTCTCTACTTATTAAATACGACAGCACAATAAACATAGCGTACAAAGTTCTATTATTATAAGACACTTTTTGTTTGAAAAGATACAACAAAATTTTTAAACCATTGTAAAATTTTAGAACAATATGACATGATAAGACACCTTGTGAATCACCCAATATACATATTTCTTATGTTGTTTCTCATTTTCAGCAAACACATTAATTTTTGTTGTCAAAAATTTCCTGCTAATTTAAAACTAAAAGTAATCACCTAAAAGTTGCAGCAGACAATAATCATTTCAAATATTTACAATATACATAAGTATGTATGTATATATACCTACTTATATATGTATAAAATTTTTTTATTATTTTAAAGATCAGAGCACATGAACTCTAATGCTTTGACAGTGCTTTTTAAACTGTAACTTTTTAGAGTTAATTTTATTTTTTTTTTTTTTGCTTAACCCTGGTAACTCTAGATTTTAAATGTGTTTGTGATGTAAAAAAATAAAGAACCGTTAACGTAGTAAAGTAAAAAAAACAAAATTGGCAACTGGCACAATGTGCAATGAGCACAATGAACAAAGAGTTCACAAACATAAGACTCCAAATTTATTAAGTAGGAAAACCATCGCAACGACAACAACAGGATCGGTTGTAGGAAAAACAATCACATAAATACATACTATAACCTATAGCATTTTGGGATGGCTTTTGGGAAAAAAAATTAAAATTTCTTAAGTTTACGTTTTAGATTAAAAACTAATTGATGAAAAATAGTCAGAAACTTTATTTTCTAATAAAAGTTAAATAACAGAAAACAAAATTAGAAACATAATTGTATACATCTGTGGCATCACCAAGAGTTTTGAATAATGGAAATCAACCTGCTGGCAACGCTTCAACAAAAAAAGACAAGTAGTATTTGTAGCTACAGCTAAAGCCTTTTGAATAAATGAAAATATCTACTTAGTTGTTTTTACAAACAATATAATCTCAATTTAATAAATAAAGATTATTATTTAAAGTTAGTTATTTAAAATAGTGTGTTTCATTTTATACGACATAAAAATAACTATACATCTATAAAGGTAACAAATACCTATAAAGAGGTAGTAACCTACTTTTTAAAATATCGATCCACACACAGCCCACTTGAAAAAAGTTATAATTAACACGATCGAAATTTGTGAGAATTTTCTGTGCTTGGATCAGTGATGCCAGAAATTTTCATTGAAAAATCTTCTGTTGTCGAAATAAAAATCTTAATTTAAGAAAATTTTAATATGTACCTACATACATACATACATACATGCATATGTATGTGTAATACAAAAATAATTCATATTTGTTCCTTATAGTATTCAAAAATATTACGAGATCAAATATGTATGTATGTATGCTCTAGGTTTAAAACTAACATGAAAAAAATTATATTTATCAGGACTCATTTAATAAAGTAATCAAAATTTTATAACAAATGAAAAAAATTCACACATTTTTAATTAAAGGGTCCGCCATCTAACGTTTTTTTTTTTTCAATTAGTGCTTATTTTGTGAATGGTAATACTTAGCTCATGTCTGGTTTGACAGATAATTAGTTCTTCCTTCCGCTGAACGAATATGGTTGTGTATACGCTTCGCTAAGTGGGCCTGTGATCGACTTACAGAAGATGCCGATTTTGCCAAAAAAAAATCATTTTTTCAGATGAAGCTCATTTTGATCTTGGCAGGTATGTAAACCAGCAAAATTGTCTCATTTGGGGCACAGAACACCCGCACGCATACATTGAAAAGTCGATACACCCAAAACGAGTCACTGTTTGGTGCGAATTTTGGTCCAGAGGCATAATTAGGCCATTTTTCTTCGAAAATGAGCAAGGAGTGACCGTTACACTCAATGGCGATCGTTATCGGGCCATGTTGAACAAATTTGTGTTCACAAAATTTTAAGAGGAGGATATTGGCAACATAATGCGTATAATGCGTACATTTTTTATATTAGTATCAATTTCAAAATTATAGTTTGGACCTAGTTTGAACAAGGCAAATATATTATATTAAAAGCAAATTTCGAAATTGTTTAAAAACGAGCGAGTTCTTTAAAGTTTAAATTAGTCATCTAAATTTTAAACATAATCAATTAAATTCGAAAAATTAGTTTTTTTGGAAAACTCTTAACTCGAATCAATGTTTATTTAATTATCAATTTTCTTAACTGAAACCTGTATATTTTCGATTTGTTGAAGGCTTATTTGGACATATTTCTGTACAATCAACATCTGTCAAATAAGCCTTTAATAAACCTAAAATATTTTTTATAGATATGGCAGTTAATAATCTATTGTTATATACTTAAGGATATTTTGTGTAAGAAAAATCATAAAACATTAAATAATTATTTAGCAAAATAAGTGGTCACGCTTATTTAAGCAAATATTTGTCAAATTTAAAGGTAGCTTTATGTATTTCATGTGGAAGCTTTGATTTAACGTAGAAATTTTCGAAAATGAATAAATCGTGCTAAAGAAAAATCTCAGAAAAAGAATTTATCCAGACAAATTTTTTTTTACGAAATGGGTGAATACATCTTAAGCAAATGGTAGTGCTCTACACAACGTTCTTCTCTATCATTAACCTATGTATGTGTGTAGGTGTGTGTGTGACAGGTGTAAAGAAACTAAATCTCAAAAATCTTAGTTCTGGATAAAAGATCTTCAAATTTTATTTTTATTAAAAAAATCTTCATAATTAAGGTAGAATCTTCATTCTGGCATCGCTGACCTGGATTCTAAAAATCTCTTATTTTTCAACGTAATTAAGTACGAGAAATTACCCTGTAAGTTGTGTTGTAACTATGAATGATCATTATAAAACAAAAACAGCTGATTTGTTTTAGGTATACTTCTTTGGTTGCAATGTAGGTATGTACTTTAAAAGTAGGTTCACAATTTTATTTAATAAAAAACAACAATTTTTGTTCATACATACATATGAAAGTATATGCATATATGTACATATGTACATATATGTTATTTTGGCAGCAACATTTTACTGAAATAAAAAGAAAAATTCAAACAACATTTCTAAGAACTTAATGACCACTTAGCATTTATGAAATTATAATAATAAAATATGCTGAGATAATTTTAAATTAATTAATAAAATTTGTTATACATATATTCTTTCAGCTCCTTAACAAAACAAATGTCAAACATAATGATAATTATAAAATAATAAAATGCAATGTTAAAAACGATCGTTAAGACTTTGCTGCACGCCTACAACTTCTCAAAACTGTTAATTTTGTTTAATAATAAAAAAAAACTAACACGTGTTCCAAATATGAATTAATCGAGCACACAGAAGATATTAAAAATATTTTAATATAAAGTGTTTCCCAATAAGGGCGGGTCTATGTTGAAATCTAATAAAACAAGGTGTGCGTGTGTGAGGTACAAATGAAATTCTTTCTTTGTTTTTAAGAGCTATGCATGTGATTACGTTTAAAATATGACATCATTCAAATGTGTACAGCTGCTTTGCACGGTGCCGCAGATATTTTAATGACATACTTACATACATAGATAGATAGAACTAAATTTAAACAATGTCATGTCGACTTTGTGGTCACCAATTTATGGCATAGATATAAAAGTTTAGGATTTTCAAATCTAAAGAACTTGATGCTCAATTCCAGTTATATTTGCGAGGTATAATTGTCTTACATATGTAGCGTAAACAGTTTGTCCAACCGCAGTGTTACGTAGTCCGCCTTAATAAAATGTCTAGGCTCAAAGAAGTACAGACTAATAATGATAATGTCACAATAACTTTTTGTGGACGCATTGTTATTGCTAAACCTAGTCAAAATTTGTTTATATTCAAATTTTCTTATAAAAGAAATATCAAATAATATACTTATATACCAAAATATGTCGATTTTTTTGTTTATTTTAATTTTATTATTCTCTATATAAAAAATAACGAAAATATTTTAAATTGTATTCCTACCTATTTAGGTACACATTGATAGTCACAGGTAAAAGGAAAGGTGCAAACTCTAAGGGCCATTATTATAACTTACCGATAACTAAAGTTAGGATGTTATCGGACAGATAACTAGTTTTTCGTTATTACAACTTCACTTTAACCTAAAAGTGTCCGATAAGTTAAAGGGATGATCACTCTACCTTTAACTTTTAACGTGAGGTTTATAATTAAAAGTTACCATATTTTCTACCGTATAAGGAAATTGTTTACTATTTGCTTGTCGTTGCCAATTTGGTTTTAAAGAACTAATAAATTTGTTCAGCATTTGCTTTGGTGCTGCCATACTTTAAAATAAATACAATTTATTTTACAGACAGGTTGTAAGAACAAAAATACTTAATGGTCAGTTTATTGCTCACGTTAACAAAAGTTACCTTTTATTAACATTAACTTTGTCGGCAAGTTGTAATAATGGCCATAATAATTGTAGCTTAACAGGAGAAGGTAAAAACGTAAAAGAGCTTGCATTATCATAATGAAATTTCTTTTGCAAAATTGCTCGTAAAATTCTTATTTTCAATAGTACTATTGCGTTAAATTTTTGTGCGAAAGAGTACATGTGTGAAATGTATTGAGTCACTGCAAAACTTAATTTCGTAAAACATATGACTTAAAGCCTTTCTACTTGTGACCATCGAGTAAGAGCACTATATTCGGCTGTGCCGAATTTTTGATACCCACCACCAATTTTGTGTACTTTCATGCACAAAATTTATTATTTTGTTATTAACTGTAATCGCTATGGAATAATCTCTTTTTACTTAAATATGTTATACTTTCTTTATATAACTGCGATTTACTATTAATTTGTTTTCTTAAAAATAGTCTTACAATGATTCATTAAGAATTTCTCTATTAGAAATGATACTACTGGCTCTTTTTTACTAAAATATTGCATTTTTACGGAATATGAAGAGTATAATTTGGTACCTAGAGGTAGTTAAAAAATAATATTAGCTTTGTGTGGGCATGTCAACTCGAACTTTTAAATTTATAAAATTAATGTTTGAATTCAACTTAGAAAATTACTTCAGATGTCTCTTATTTTTTTTTTCATATGGAAATAATATAAACTTAATATAAAGCGTTATATGGAAGGTGGGCGTTTAATAGGCCGTGTCACCCTAATGGAATTATACTAATATTGACGAGAAATGTATATGTGTAAAATTTTATCATCATACATCTAAATCTGTCCATTTTAAGAGCTTTTAAATTTCATTAACAGTAAATTTTGTGATAAGTGGGCGTTGAAGTAGGCGTGTAAAAGTAGTTTATGCTAATAAATTCAACTTAGATATTTCAATATAAAGTCCTTTATTCGTTTAAAATCGTTGTCTATAAGGAATTTTATGAATTGCTTTACCGTTATTACAAGTTTTTCGATTAAAAAGCAATATTTGTAAAATTTCGGAACCACCACCACTGTGCGGTATAAATTTTCGTACATTTTGATCTATAACTCCTTTCCTAATTTATAGATTTAAGCAATTTTCAGAGAAAAATATTTTTCTTACTCAGGAAATATATATTAGAAATTTTATCGCTCTACTTCAATGCGTTTAGACACGATTGCATTTTATTCGATGTTAGAAGAACATGATTTTTTTACCTACTCTTGCATTGCGAGCTATAACTCTCTTCATAATAGGCCGACGTAGCCCATTTTCAATACCAAACATCTATAAGAAATATTCTGGCAAAATTTTATCCCCCTAGCCTTATTGGTTCGAACTTGATCCTCCTAAAATGAAAGCAGAACTCAGAAAATTTATACTTTATGGGGTCTAAAATGGATATTTCAATGTGTTACGAAGGGAATGACAAAATACAAAAATGTATACCCACACACCACACAAAGAGAACTTTCTATAAAAAGTGAACTTTTTCGAAAATTTATCGATTTTTTCGCAAATGCGTAATTTATCTACCTTCCTAAAACTATTAATTATTTTTTATGAAAAGAAGACATACATATATATGTACCTATATACATATCCACACACTACTTAAAAATTTTTCTTAAAAATAATTTGTTGAAATTTTTCTATAAAAAAATTATCGAACTATTTACCTTCATATTAACAAAAGATTTTCTACATTTAAAGAACTTTTGAAACAAGGGTTCTATTACATTAATCGAAACACTGTGCAACGCCAACATTTTTTTTAATTTAAAAATAACTGAAGGCAAAAACGTATGGCCAACATCAGCAACAATAACAGAACTATAATAACCCGCTGATGTAGTCAGGAAAAAAAATTTAAACAAAACAAAAATAAATTAAAGAAAACACGACCTAACCAACAAAAATACTTACATACCTACATACATACGTACATGCATACACACGTACATGCATACATACATACATACATATAGAACAAACAAAAGAACAGCAAAAAATTAAAAACAAACCAAGAATGAGAACACACAGCAACAGCAACAAACAATAAATTTTATCATATTAAACAAGTAAAAGCGCTATATTCGGCCGTGCCGAATCTTATATACCCTTCACAACGTGTAGTCATGCAATAACAGTAAATTCACGTATGTATGTTAAAAAAAACAAAAAAAAAAATAAAAAATAAAAAAAAAATTTAAAAAAAAAACTTTAAAAAAAAAATTAAAAAAAAAAAAATTATTATATACATATATAATATATATAAAACAAAAAAAAAATAAAAAAAAAATTAAAAAAAAAAAATAAAAAAAAATAATAAAAATATATATAATATATTAAATAAAAAATAAAAAAAAAAATTAAAAAAAAAAATTTTAAAAAAATTTAAAAAAAAATTTTTTTGCCTCAGCTGGGATTCGATGCCACGTTTTCTCTAACCAGTATACACGTTTGTATGTATGTATGTTGTTGTTGTAATGTTGTTTTTATGAAAAGAAAATCGAGGTGGTCGTGGGTTTTTGCTCATATCTCAGTTGTTTATGTACCGATGTTTCTGATTTTCAATAGCCATATACTCCCGAATATTTCTGATATTTTAATACCTCACCCGGGTCCAAGTGATGTCGGGGGGCTTCAAAAAGTTGATTTCAACATACACACGGACAGACGGTCAGACGGACAGACGGTCAGGGCTTAATCGACTCCTCTATTCATAAGCTTTCAGAAAATATATACTTTATGGGGTCGGAAATGAAAATTGTAGAAATTTCACACGGAATGACAAACCTATATATACCCTTTTTCACTGTGTGAAGGGTATAAAAAGTGGAAAAACTCAGACGGGGTAATTGAGAAACACAAACAAGATTCATATAGTTTTGTGTGTGTTTGTATGTATGTTAGTATGTACATATTTATCCAAATATAAGAAAAATAAATAAATTAAAGATTATAAAATACATACAGACGTATGTATGTACATATATGTATATGTATGTATGGATATAACAATGTACATACATATGTATGTATGTATATACGATTGTTGGTTTATACACATACATATACATATATTACTATAGTGAAATAAAATACAAAACAACAGAAATAAAATTTAGAATAGAACGTCGACTAACATAGCCCACATAATACAAAAGACACCCAACAGTGTTACCTGACCAAGCTCAATTTATAAAATTATTTGGGAAAAAAATTCTGATTTGGAGAAAATGTCTTAGAATTTCTTAACTTACACAAAAATTTTCTGCGATTAAAGATGTTTTAATAAATTCAGGTCTAATACCAAGGCATATTTATTCATCAGGTACTCTTGATTCGTCAGCTGATTATTTTTTTCTTCACTTATTTTAAGTTTCAGCTGTCAAAATGCATAAATAAAAAACAATTTTCTCTCTTTCCCAATTTATTTCAAATGTTAAACTTTATACAAAAAAAATATAAACAAAAAAATTCTCTCCGAACTGCAATTACCTGATGAATAAATATGCCCTGGTCTAATACCATAAATTTGTTATATTATATTTAGCAAATCGGCAACACTGTTCCACAAACCACAATGCATATTACCAAGAGCAACAACATCAGATACAGGTATCCCTTACTTAACAAGGGAGTTGTGTTCATCAAAAATACGGCGCACAGTGAGACAACGCCAGCATTAAATACAAGGAGTCATTGCAGAGTTTTGAAAATTTGCACAGGTTATTTTTGAGACAATTCCAGTTAAAAAAAATTAAGAAACAAACAAAAATATTATTTTGTTCTCCCGCCTTTTTACAAAATAGTTTCTTTAAATTTTTTAATTGTTTGCATTTATTTATTAACATGTAAATATTTATCCTAAAGAAGCTACCCACTATTTGGTAGCAAAATATTGGTGTTATAAAAATCACAAAGTGATTTCAAGTTCAACAATAAGAACAAAACATTAATATAAAGATCTGAAAAATTAGACGATACTTTTCATAAATAAAAAAACAGTGTAGATAATATCGTTAGAACACCATTTTTTCAAATATCAAGGCATATTTATTCATCATAAAGTCTTGATAATTCAGCTGATTATTTTTTTCTGCACTCATTTTTTAAATATTTCACATTATATACATATAAAAAATATAAAAAAAAAATAATCTCTAAACTGCGATTACTCAATGACTTAAAATGTTTTGTTCTTATGTATCTTTATATATCGATGGCTGTACACATATATAAAAAGGACGTATCTCGATTTTTAACGAAATCGCGATTTTAACGTTTTCTGGTAGTCCACATTCATACAAATACAACTCCTACAATTTTTTTATTTAGCCATCAATCAACTCATCATACTAAAAGATAGTAGTATTTCAAAGAAAATTTCTTTAACATTATAGGTACCTATTAAAGCTTTTTTTGACGTTAAACAAAATTAAGTGTTTAAACGATCAATTCTACAGGCAGCATGTGCTAATCAAGGTTAACCTGTAATATTTCTCTTAAGAAAAAAACATTTTTTAAATTGTAGAATAAGTAAAACCAGTTTGCTGTTTTTTTTTTTGTGGGGTTGACTAACTCACTATCTGGCTGGATGGCAGACTGCGAGACAATAATATCGACTCAACGACAACAACACTGTCTTAAAAAATCAAACAACAATAAACGGCAAATAGCTGCTTTTATGTACATACTGTGAATGTCAAAAGAAACTGTACACCTTTTATTTTCATGTTTTAAGATTAATTTATTTTTTGTTTTTATTATTTAATTAAACATTTTATATTTTTTATTAAATATATTTCTTTCTTTTTTATTTTATTAAAAAATAAAAACAAAACTCCAACAAAAACAAGAACTATAAAACAAAAATAAAAAAAACTTCATATTTATAGCGTCAAAAGAAATTGTACATTACTCGTTTTTATAATAATAATGTTATTTAAAAAAAATTTAACATTTAGTTTGATGACCATTTTGTTGTATCACAGATTGTAGTCTTCTTGGCATCGATTCCACCAGCTTTTTAGTAACCTCGGGGGGGAATTTTTTGCCATTCCTCCATTATCACCGATTTGAGAGAATCCTTGCTGGAAATTTCTCTTTTTCTTATCTGCCGGTCCAAGTGCTCCCACAAATGTTCAATAGGGTTCAGATCGGGTGACTGGGGGGATGATCCAACTGTTTGGGGGTATGATATAGCAGCCATTCCTTTACTATTTTGGCAGTGTGCTTGGGATTGTTGTCTTGCTGAAAGACCCAAGTTCGATCCAAGCCCAATTTTTCGACGCTCTGTGCCAAATTATCTTTTAAAATGTTGAGATAATCTATTTTATTCATAGTGTTTTCTATGAAGACCAAATTTCCTACACCATTGGCTGCCATACATCCCCACACCATAACTTAACCACCAGCATGCTTCACTGTGGATATTACATTTTGCTGGTCAATTTCACAATTTTTCTTCCTCCAAATTTTAACCGGTTTTTTCTTGCCGAGAATTTCAAATTTGCTCTTGTCGCTTAATAGCACATTTTTCCAGAACATATTAGTACAATTTTCGTACTTTTTAGCAAACTCTCGACGTCGACGTTGATTAATTACCGATATGTACCATTTTTTTCTTGGAACTCGTCCATACAGTCCGTTTGCATGTAGGGCTTTACGTATTGTGCTAGCACTAACATTTATACCTGAGCATTCTGAAATATTTTCGGATATTTTAACAACACTTTCTGTTGGATTCTGTTTAACTTTACGCACAATGGACCATATTTGAGTACTGTTTAGTTTGGTTCGCCTTCCAGATTTAGGGCGATTTTCTAAACTTGAAAACTTTTTGTGCTTGTCTATTATATATTTTACAGTATTGTGACTTCTTTCAATCATGGAACCAATCTCACGCAAGGATTTGCTATCTTTGTAATATTTTAGCACAAGCTTACGAATATCCAAAGAAGTTTGTTTAGCCATTTTCAAAAAAATCGAAAAAAATTGTCGTTTGATCTGCTCGTGACAAAGTCAAGTCTATAAATAATTTTTATACCTAGCTAATATTACATAAAGTATCGTAGTAAATAAAATCACAAAAAATAACGGTACTTTTATATGTAAAATTCTTTATTACATGCTATGCACAAGAGCTGTACAATTTCTTTTGACGCTAGAAATATGAAGCATTTTTTGTTTTTGTTGTATAGTTTTTGTTTTTGTTAGAGTTTCGTTATTGTTTTTTAATAAAATAATAAAAGGGTAAATATATTAAAGGAAAACCAAAAAAGTTTAATTAAATCATAAATTTGAATAAGAAAATAAAGTTGTAAATATAATACTTTGAGGTGTACAGTTTCTTTTGACATTCACAGTATGTATGTATTTATATAGAAATACATGTGGATCTTTGTTGGGGCCGGTATTTGGACGGGGCAATATTGTATTGGCATTTTTAATTGAGAAAAATATATGTATGTATACAAAACAAGTATGAGTAAACACCAACAAATACACATATAAAGTATACAACGTTGGTCGTTATGGTACAATTTAAATATAGAAAGTACAACTTATGAATATTTATGTATGTAAATACCTACATAGTACATATGTACATAGAGAAGTATCTAACATTAAAATCGATTCCTTTCTAGTTTTATTAGAATTTTTAATTTAAGAAATTGAAACTAAATTTATTAAATTTCTTTTAGGCAGCCAATGTGTAAGTATGGGTGATTGTTTTTGATGAAATTTTTCCAAATTAACAATACCTATAATTTAATTGTATGAATATTACTTATTAGCATCCAATATATCCATTTTCTAAATTAAAACAAATAAGAATTAAAACTCAAAATAATTAAGATATTATTGATTCATTTAAATGCCCTAATAATTCCATTATGTATGAAATATAAAAAAAAATACACAAGACCGCTGCGGTACCTTTCCGAAATACTAAATTTTCCATAACTCTGCGGCATAAATTAGGCTAAATTTGGTTTTAAGGTGCGCTGTAGCTTGTGGCATAAATCTGCAGCAATAAGAAGTCTTACCTGGTCAAATCGCACGCTCTCGGTGGTCAGTTCAAAACACCTCCACGTTAAATGGCCACGGCTTTAAATCACTTTTGCCGAATGTTCAATTTGACTTAAGATGAGTTTTGATAAAAGAACACAAATTTTTAACGCTATATTCCTCCAAGGTGATTTGGGAAAACAAGCTACATAAATAAATGCCATTCACTTTATAGGCTTCTACAATAGTGGCCAAAGTTTAAAAATCCCTATTGTAAAACACTTTATTCCCAAAACAGAGTGTCAACTACTGCTCTGTAAATAAGAAATTTGTGCACAGCTTAAGGTATGATGATACCAAAGATAATAGAAATAGAGTTTACGCCTAGCGCGTGTTTTACTTTATTTCGATTATTCTTGCTTTTCATTATTACAGATCGTGACGTCTATTGTGAAAATTTTAATTTTTGGTTGACTTAATCTTTATTTTTATCATTCTTGGAGGATGCCATATGACAAAATGTGCAAAAACGTTTTATTTCACAGTTTAACAGTACAAGTATTGACCTCTAGTACTAATTAAAAATATATCCCGGCACAATTTATATACAAACCTATTTTATTTTCCATCTCCCATCCACACATCATCATTGTCTATAAGCCGTTAAATCATTTCATCATGCGTCCGTCCGTCGATCGATCCAACAATCTATTTGACTGTCTGCTAGTTAGGAAATCGTAAAGAGGGACGTAAAAAAGGGCGAAATCGAGGTTATACAAACAACAGCAGCAACAACAACGATAATAACAAAAAGCAAAAGAATGTTAACGTACGAACAAGCAGAACTAAATTGGCGCATTATACTTACAGCACTGTTGCGCTGCTGCTGCGTCTAATACAGCACTTCACAATACAAAAGCAAATACAGCTGTGTACTAATATGTTTGCAAACATACAAACGTCCGCACACACAGTGATACATTAACAGGCAACATTACAAATCTCCCTTTCGTTGCGTTTTGCAAAAACATTATGGTTCGGAACGTTACTCATTTATATTCTATCATTTATTTACCATGACTTGCAAGCTTATGTAGACAGGCACTCGTAAAGAACTTGAATATTTTTTTTGTTTTATTATTTTTTTCATTTTTTCTGCAATCTTTTTATTATTTTTATTTTGCCCAACAACTACAAAAACTGATGGTTAAAATACACTGGAAAAAGAAAACAGAAATTTATTTTTTCACTTCTAGCAACCAATGGTCAACATTTTCCAAATAAATTATACCTACATACCTATTAAAGGAATTATCGCTTAGTGTTGCATTTAGAAGAAGCTGACACTTTATACAATCTCTACGTTGCTGTTCTGCACTGGAAAACATCCTAATTAAAGACTAAATACATTGTCTATCGCAGGTGACTGTGTTCAATCTTGCTGGTTCTTAATAGCTTAACTCATTAATTATGAAAACAGTAAATAACAAAAAATAAAATGTATTCATCCTAATACGAAAATAATACACTTTGATTACAATAAAACATGAGCAAATGTATTTCACACATAATTTCTAAAGAGAATTCGATCCGACTTATACTTGGAAAAAAATGTCTACTCAATCGCGAGTACTTTAACGTGTAATTGTTCCTAAGCATTTGAGGCACAATGTGATATCTACACAATTGCGCAATACTGTATATAACAAGATCAAAATATTTTTTCTGATCATACCTTATTACAACCGGTGCAGGGGGATTTATATTACAGGACAGCCAATTAACGGTGCCTGATATTAACATTCAGCCAAATAAACTGTAATACTCGTGAATGTAGTTTAACTATAATGCTTTTGGAGGTAAATTTTGTCAAGGATTTGGAGATGGAAATATTTTCTAATAGACTATACATTCCAAAATGTTTTACACTATCCACTCTGAGAGTATACATATGAGCACATTCTTTGATTCTGCTCATCAATATAAAATTGTCATACATACATGCAAGTATTCATGATAACGAAATATACTTAAAAATTTTTGTTATAACCTCTAGCTGCCGTAAACATGTTACGCTGTGTTATCCGTGTGGATGCACCGTAACTTGGTGACCGAACTGGAATGAGTTTATATAATATCAGCCGAAACATAGGTAAATACTTTTGTCTATCAGATCTCAATACTATTTTTCAGGCTGAGATTACGACAATTACGAAATGCATTAAATTGAGACTGATAACGAATCTTCGATTCGTATCTTTACTGCAAAAGTCAGCAAATTATTTAAACTGGGATCATTTTTGAATACCTTGCTAAATGCTAAACCCTTTCAGAGGTTCACAAAAGTCTTGGTAATATAATATTTAATATACTGTATAAAAATAATAATAATAATATAATACTGCTTTCGGTAGTATGATGAGCATACCATTGGCTGACCAAATCTTGAGAACTCGAAGCAAATTCTTAATCTGAGTAGACCAACTAGTGTAATAATATTTCACAAGAAAATGAGAATTAAAAAACTATAATGTGGACACTATGCCGAAGAAATTCGAATTGTAAATCACCACTGGGTAGTCGAGATATTTAACGGAATTGGGACTATAATTTTTATTGAGTTAATTTCGTTCCTTTTGAGCGTACACCATGTTAATTGGGCATACGTGTATACCTATCATATGTTTGGGCTTTTATTACCCCTCTTTTTCAACATAACCTAACACTGTACATTTCTTTTAGGACTTAGATTATCAAATGGTTGGGTGACAGACCAACTTATTAGGTAGCATGTATGTAGGTGTTCAAGAAAATCATGGATCAAGAAGTACAAAAATTTATAATCCTATTGGTATTAATATGCTTCATGTACTTGGGGTAAACTAGCATTTTGCCGGATGCATAATAGCAAAATTTTTCTATCTTTTTTCCAGTGTATTTAAGTATATAAATAAGTATTTGTACATATAACCATACATACTTTAGTAAAGGGTATACCAATAACGGTGCCGGATTAGTATTTGCCACCATTATTTAATTAGAGTTGTGCGGTGATTTTTTTGACAGTTGCGACGTATAGACCACACAGTTTAAGAAGACGGAGAAGTGTTCAAACCGAACAACGATTAATTATTGTAAAAATTAAAGTTGAAAACAAGTAAGAGTGCTATATTCGGCCATGCCGAATCTGATATACCCTTCACAACGTGTAGTCATGCAATAACAGTAGTTTGTATCACCATTCCCCATATGAAATACGTACATACATATAAAAAACCTACATCTAAAAAAACATCCCATTGTAAAATTATAAACTTACGTATGTATATTAAAAAAAAATAAAAAAAAAATATTAAAAAAAAAAAATTTACAAAAAATATTAAAAAAAAAATAATTAAAATATATATAATAAATATAAAACAAAAAAAAAATAATAATAAAAAAAAATTAAAAAATAAAAATAATAAAAAAATTTTTTTTGGCTCAGCTGGGTCGATGCCACGTTTTCTCTAACCAGTATACACGTTTGTATGTATGTATGTTGTTGTAATGTTGTTTTTGTGAAAAAAAAAATCGAGGTGGTCGTGGGTTTTTGCTCATATCTCAGTTGTTTATGTACCGATGTTTCTGATTTTTAATACCGATCTACTCCCGAGTATTTCTGATATTTTAATTCCTCACCCGGGTCCATGCGATATCGGGGGGCTTCAAAAAGTTATTTCAACATACACACGGACATACTGACAGAGCTTAATCGACTCCCCTATTTATAAGCTTTCAGAAAATATATACTTTATGGGGTCGGAAATGAAAATTGAAGAAATTTCACATGGAATGACAAACCTATATATACCCTTTTTCACTGTGTGAAGGGTATAATGAAGAAAATTTTTTGCTCGTAAATTAATTTAATAATTTTACTTTATTAATTTGATAATGCTTCAATATCCAATCAGCAATTCCACAGCGCTGCGTATGATTCTATGTCTGGATTATTTGCACCAATTGAAATTTTTACTAGTGCAAATCCGGTTTTTTACCAAAATTCGTTGCATAATGCTGTTAGAAACGTTTAATTCTTGACCACGATGCCGAAGTTCCTGGAATCTTAGTCACACTTCCATATTGTGACTATATTTTCAAGTGACCGACAAGAACGAGGACGCTTAATGGTCTTCTGATCTATTAGCGTGATATTCATATCTAATTTTGCAATCAAAGAAGACACTTTCAATTCATTAATCGCACAATTTCGACCGAAAACTTTACTGTGTTGGCAAAACTTTCACAATTTTTTTAAATATTGTTTTACAATAATTAAAATCGTGTGTTCTGTGCGTGTCAACTGTCAAAAAAAACAATCACCGTAGAAGTCGTATCAACAAAATCGTGACAAATATAAATTTGTTGCTCTTGTTGGGACACCCGATACATGTACATATGTAGTTATTAAAGATGTGTGTATGATGTATGGGGTTTATGTTACTGTTTAAGAATTGTTGTTTCAAATTGCTTTTAGCGTAATACTAAACTAAATGGAGAATAATAGATATGAGAATACATACACATAAGCGTTTTTCAACTACTATATATGTTGCAAAAATTATGTATATAAGAGCAATCTACATATCGTTATCTCCACACGTAAAGGAACTTAATTTAATTTAATACATTTTAAAGACGGAAAAAATTGCTTGTAAATGCAGTTATCCACTTTTGCATATGAACATATAAGCAAAAAAATATTGAACACCTCTCACACAAACAATTTAAAGTTTGCAAACTCATGAGTTTGTAGGCGAAAAAAGCAGAGTGAGAGAGAGAACTCAAGAGTTTGCAACTTTGTGCATGTAAAAGCTGTCTTAGTTAATTTTCTGCAAACGATGTATTTTTTCACTCTTCACATGTGGTGCTTTGGCATTCCTTTTGTAATAATTTTCGACCCAATAACGTATATATTTTCTGAAAGCGAATGAATAGAGAAGTCTATTGAGGATTGTCAGTCTGTCCGTGTGTTCTGTTAAAATTAACTTTTAGAACCCCATATATGCTGCACAGACCTGTATATGGTATCAATAAACACGACTGCTTCTGTTTATACCCATAAAATTTTAAAATATTCAGTCGCAGGACAATTTAAAGATACTGCTGCTACTATTTTTAGATATGATATGCCTCTAAACTGTTTAAGAAATAAAAAATAATAAATTCGGTTACTAGTAGGCAAAGTTATAGGTAAAAATAATTGTTAAAAACATAAGAACACCTTATTTTAATACGAGTAACCTATCAAGGTAGTAAAGCTCCTAATTACTTTTTGGACACGATACAGACACAAAAATATTTTTTCACCTTCTAGACCACCGAAACATGGGTATCAGTTTAAAAGGTTCGACTAGCAAAATGTAATATACTAAACAATTTAAAATTTTCAATAGCCGCCACTACAAAATAGCGTGCAATAAATTTAAATATGTTTCAAATCTAGTATTAAATAAATGTAATCACTTAATATTGATCCATCAAAAATCGAATTTTCAAAAAATGTGGGCTAAGCTCCTTTACGAGTGCAGGTTACGATATGTACATATTAATGTAAAAATACATAAATAACATGAACATAATACAAACATATGTTTATATATTCTAAATGTATGTAAGTATGTATATATACAGAGAAAAGTGTATGTATTGAATTAAAAAAGAGGGAGATGAAATTTTAACATCGTTTAAGACATTTTTGCTCAGTTTATTATTACCTATTTTAGCAATTTTATTTAAACTAATAAAAAAAGAACAAGCATGAGTTGAAATAAAAAACAAATGGAAAATTGAAGACATTTAAGCATATGAATGAACCTTTTTCTTATTAATTTATTTTTTGCTACAAAAAATATTATTTTTTTTTTTATTTATTATTGTTAATGAATGGATTGTATTTTGTATGTATGTAAGTACCTATATAAGACCAACATAGGTCTTATATATATACATGCATAGTATATAAGTATAAAGGCATGTGTTACTTTGTAATTAATGTTTTAAACTAAGACTTTAAAATATTTGAATTTAAATACGCCAAGAAACTTATTTTTTATTTAATTTTACTAGAAAAAAATCTATTTTATGTATATTTTTTAAATACATCAAATTACTAAAGCTCCTAATTAAGTGTAGGACACCATAAAGATAAAACGTAAGCCATGACCTTGAAAAGTATTGCTGAGAAAAACTGGCAAATCGGCTAGAAACTACCTAAGATATAAGCACAAAAATACAACTATTTCTGTGTTTTTCGTAAGATTTACAAACTAAAATCATTTTTTTCCAGCTTTTGTATAACAGAGAGGTGTGATATGGCTATCGAAGGTAAGTGGTTCATTAGCAAAATATAATACACTATTAAGAATATAAAATTCATAATGGCCGCCATTACAAAATAGCATACCATAAATTTATTAATGGTAAAATCTAGTTTTTAATAATGTACCCACTTCAGACCCCTAAATTTGAGTATAAAACGTAAGGGTTTGACCAGTAGAATACAGTTAATTTAGAAAAGCTTTAAATCCAAGATGGCGGCCCAAAAAAATAGCGTATGTTTTTTTTCTTACTCCATAAATATGGATATTAAAGGGAGGGAATTAACTAATACAATACAACTATGAATGTAAACGTTTAAAATCAAAAATGACGTTGGGAATAAGCAAAATTGCGTATAGTATTAAATATGAAATCTAGATTAAGCTGCGATGTGGTCACTATACCTATGACTGTTCATGATGGTCCAGGGTATTATCAGATTCGGTCGATTATAGCGTTTTTAATTGATTTTATTTTTTTACAATTCCGTGAAATTTTCAATATTTTAATTTATCATAAGTTTTTAAATGAATTAATAAAAAAAGTCTATGAATTCTATATTTAAAAATGTTTTTTGACGTTTGTAATGTCACATTTTGGAAATATGTATTTAACCCGGGGTCTCCACGTAGCAATATATATTACCGCAATTGTCAAATTTGATTGCGTCCATAGAAATTGCGATGTGTAGACCGCAAATTGCTATATGTAGCAATGCATTGCGCAATCATTGCTCTGCTGATTGCTTGAGCAATTATTGCTGCAATTAGCTGTCAAAATCCTTTTAATTTTCTTGAAGTTATTGTTTTTCTTTGGAGAAACAAAGAAAAATTAAAATAATTTTACCTGATAATAATTTAGAGTGAGGTATTTCAAGAAAACACATAAAAATTAAAACAAAAATATTAAATTTCATAAATAAATTACTTGTGTCGTGTTCTCCACCCAATGAAAATAAACACACTTTAGCAATAAAGTGCCGTTATTCTGCCGACGTTTTTGCTTATACTTAGCAATGAAAATTGCTACGTAGAGACCCAGCGTAACAATGTCTTAACAATTTAAAGAGTATCTTTGTTTAGCATCATATAGTGTAATTTAACACTAAACCATAGGGCGTTGAAAAACATACATATAAGATATTTAAAAGAAAAAAATTTACACGAGAATTTTTAGACTTTAGTAGACCTGCACAAGAGTCTACTTTTTATATCAAAAACTGTTATAAACAAAATCAGGGGCCGAAATACGGCATTCGAACGTGATCGAAATTTAAAAATTTTTATTAGAATCTCTATACCTAAAGCACAGCGAATTCGATCGTTCGAGTAAAATTTCGATCGATATCGAATGCCGTAATTCGGCCCCAGTTCTACTTACCACTCGATAGAGGAAAAATCTGATTTCAACAGTAGGTACATATGTATGTATTAAGATAAACTATTTGAAATAAATATGATTTGGTGTAGTTTAGTTCTCAAAACCCAATATGTACTTATTCATTCATACATATATTTATATGTTCATATGTATGTACATATGTTTGTATTACATAATGATTTGTATTTAACATTTACATTTTAGAATTTCTTTGCTGTTTGTTATTAAATTTATTTTTAATTGAGTACGGCAATGACTTGCCTAAAATTCATTTTATCGCATTACGGCAAAAACAAGATAATAGCTACATATGTACGTATGTATGTATGTATGTATGTACTTAAGAATACATATACTTAAGTACCCTGCAGATAATTCTAGATTACGTGGTCCCTTACAATTATATTACAAGCAACATGGTCCTATATAATGCAGTCATGGACCATATCATTTTTAAACATAATTTTGTAGCTAAACGACAAGATATGTAAAATGGTTGTGTAGGCGTTTTCTCGCGTAATGACAAAGACCAGCTCTATAGCATCGCAATGTTCAATCGAGCAAGTTTTCTTAATAAATTTGGGTGATTTTTGGACTAGTCCTAGTCCATTGCAAATAGTACTTTACATGAGTGTATGGACTAGTCGCGTTATCTGCAGGGTACATAATTGTACAGTGGCGAACACTTGCCAAATTTCAACGATAAAAATTATACTTTTAAAATAAAAACAATCTCTTTCTTATTTTAATTTTTAAAAATACAATAAAATTCATGAATATTAAAAGTTAAACTTCAGCCAAAGCGAATTTATGAATCGCACTAAAAGTGAGGCTTGGCATGTGATCGCCACTGTATATACGTTTATAAAGTCTATAAAAGAAGAAAATATTTATGTAGGTATGTACATTTATATACCCTGTAGATAATATTGGACTACGTGGTCCAATACGTGGACTTACAACATGGTCCTATGTAATGCAGTAATGAAACATATCATTTCTAAAAAAGAGATTGTAGTAAAACGACAAGTGTTTGCCTTTCAACGATTACATAAATTGTTGTTAATGATTGTGTACAATGATCGTGTAGGTCCTCCATCGAGTAGTGACAAAGAGTAGTTTTGAGACTAATCCAACGGGTTATATGGTCCAGACCTAGAACATCGTAATGTTCAACCACTTTTTCTCCATACATTTGGGTGATTTTAGTCTTAGTCTATTACAGAGTATACTTAACATGCGTGTATGAAGTAGTTGCGTGATCTGCAGGGTATAAATAAGCATGTACAGATATATGTATTTATACATATATATACATATGCATACATATATTTTTATTATTTTATTTATAGCAACAACAATAATACAAATCATTTAGGTTTGTTTGTTCTTTTTTTAGTAGGATATTTTGAAGTTTTTTTTCTACTCTAAATACCTACTTTTATTTATTAATAACAACAAAAGCGCCATTAGCAAAGACATTAATATATAATCTAAATTGTGTTTGTTTTCTTCTTCTACTTGTTATTCTACTATGGCTATTAAAAAGCAAAATGTGTTCTTAATAGTTTATGAAAGCGGCGGTGGTGGTGAAAGAAGTTTTGACTTTCGTATGAGATATTTATATCGTTCAAATTTTTTTATAAACTCTCTACGTGTGACCAAATAACAAAAAAAAAAAAAAATATTTCAACAATAAACAAACAAAATGTGCCCACAATAGTATCAACTAATTGTAAAAAAATAGAAAAATTATACCTATTTGAATTATTAAATTACAAATAAAGAAATAAGTACCTATGTATATGTATGTATGTACATATACATATGTATATATTTTTTAAATAAAAATAATATGGGCAACATACTTACATATGTATGTACCTACCTATCTACCAACTATAATATAAGTTTGCAATTCATATTCACTAGAACAGGATGATTTATATTTGTAATATTTAAACAAACAATTTTAAATTGGACAAAAAATAGCGGTTCAATCTTATTCACCCTGTCTTAAACAGGGGCCAAATTACGACATTCGAACGTTATCGAAATTGAAAAATTCTTATTAGAATCTCTATACCTAAAGCACAGCGAACTTGATCATTCGAGCAAAATTTCGATCGTGATCGAATGCCGTAATTCGGCCCCTGGACTATAATTTTCGACTAGCATTGCAGCTACACGTTCAAGTTTTTTGTTACATACTACTTGTCAAAATTAATTTAAATTGATTGCTGTGACGTAGGCTGCACGCAATTTTAAAGCAATTTTATTATTCAAAATGTCTTTGTCAAGAAAACAACCACAAAAAAACCAAAAATTCGTCACAACAATTGCACTCAGCTGTTTTCTTGACTGTAAATTGAAACATTCGATGGAAAGGGAATTTCAAAAGCAAGTTCGCATCAAGTTCTAAAAGTATGAGTGTATTAGTAAAAAAGTGTGAGTGTACTTGATACACAAAACTTGGTCGTGTAACCCCTGTGTAAGCCAAGGCATATTCATACACAAGGCTAATTCATACAGGTGAAATTACCAGCCCAGCTGATGGGGAAGCATTTTGTCAAAATTTGTTGAATTCGCCTTGATTTCATAGGCAATGCAATTATTGATCGTACGTACGGTCTAGGGTTGGGCAAAATATATCGATATATCAAAATATCGATATTTAGCTTAAAAAATTTCGATATTAATCGCCGATATTCTAAATACCTCAATATCGATATTTATTTACTAATATCGGAGCCGATATTTTTAAAAGATTTCCAAAAAAAGGTACAGTAGCAAAGGCGAATTTAGTTTTAATTATACTAATATACTTATTATATACTTATGCATTAATGCATCAAATTACTGTCAGTGTTATTGTAGGGCTGCTTCTATCAACAATGATGTCACGCTTTTTAGTTTATCGTTTGACTAAACAGTTTTCCAACTACTCACTATTGTTATTTAAGAATTGGCATCACTGACTGCAAACCATATTGTTAAAGTGTTTTGTTTTTTTGGGGTAAAACAAAATTAAATATAATTTAAAATTGATCTGATCCTTAATCGTAAATATTTTTTCAGAATTTATTTTATAGATTTGGTGTAAACCATACATCAATTGTTGACCTTAAAACTTAAGATTGTCTAAAGAATTTTTGGTTTATTTTTTGTTTTTATGTTTGATCCAGTCATATAACTGATCTTATCCTTAATCGTAAATATTTTTTCTAATTTTCGTTTTTATAAGCTCACGCATAAGAGCAAGCATTTATACCATTAATATATATTATAATATCTAGTTTATTTATTATAAAAATTGGAATAAAAAGTTACTACGAAGCCTAATATACATATATTTTTGTTTGTATGTACATAAGTGGGTGTATTTAATTTTCAAATGTAAATCGTTTCAACAATAACTAGGTAAAAATGTTTCAATCGAAATATCGATATTTTAAATTAATAAATATCGATGGTAAAATAAAATATCGATATAATAAATATCGATAGATTTTTCCAATTTGCCCATCCCTAAGTACGATCTCTCTAAAAAATTTTTAGAGAATGTTTTACGAGACGCATAAGTTAAGAGAACTGCATATGGCGACATTTTTGACATCATTATCTGTAAACGCTTTAAAATCCAAACGATGTGTTCGCTAGGTCTTGTGCTTATGAACGAAGATCCCGTGGGAAGACCAAAAACCCCATTAAAGAACAAGTCAACAAAAATTATTCAAGACTTGAATTCGAAAATAGACGAGCACAGAAGATTGAAGCATTTGGAAATCTATTCGGCCGGAGTTCAAAACAAATCGTAACCCGGCCATTCAAGTAAGTAAGTTGTGCTGTTTAATAAGTTTTAAGAGATTAATTTAAATACAAGTACATACAAATATATATATGTATATGAACTACAAAGTTCAAGCTGTTTCGCTTTGCATGTCAACTTATTAGGTCGGTCCACTTTTTGCAAGACTTCACAACCCGTCATGATTCACACTTAAATATTAATTAAAGCTTCAAGGTATATTAATTCCAGGTATACTTAAGTTCACAGCTAGTCATTGTTTTGTTTATGCATTTCTCTTCCCAAATGCCAAAATTTGTTTACCTTTTTTTTGTTCGTTTATTTTAATTTTTTTTAGTACATGTGTATGTATCATAATATAATAATATTTTTTATTTACTAACATTTTGCTACTACTTTTACAGCTGTTTTATGTTTTGTTTTTACATTTAGGAAGTTTTTTGTAGCAACAAAATACATGGTGCGTCTACCTGAAGTTAATATACATACCTTGTTAAAACTTTGAACAAGTTTGTTTTTTTAGGAACCGACTCTTGTCAGTCTTTACAATTTGGTGGTTAAACCAAATCGCACAATGATTCTAAATTTAAAAAGGGGTAACATTTACCACCACATTTCAAAGTACGTCCTATAATTTTACCTCCTAAATTAAAGGTTAAGTTACGCCCATGATTTTAATATTTATAAAACATTCTAGTAGCCTTTAGGTCTAGCAAAATTTTATTTATCTCACAATTCTCAAAATTTAATTAAAGAAGTTTTCAATAATTTCTAAATAGAAAAACATACCTATGTATATGTAGGTAAGTATGTATGTACATACATGCATAAGTATGTAAATACAGTCGAACTTCCATAACTCGAACTTCTCTAACTCGAACTAATTTGGTTGGCAGTAGCGTAAAATAAAAAATCACATACAATTTTCCTTCCGTAACTCGAACTTCCATAAGTCGAAGCTCTCCATAACTCGAACAAAAAGCATACACAATTTTGCTTGTTTAAATGGGTTGTTAATTTTACTCTCGTTTGTTTGGTTTGTCTATTTTACGTGCTATTTTTTTTTCGGGGAATTACAAATTTGTTTCAATTTGTTTGCGTAAGTATCAGTTCTATGCAAAATTCGGGCTAAATGATAAATGTTGAAATGAATTTTTTTTAATTATTAATGCAACTAAGCGTGTTGTAAAATGCTTATCAATTGAAGAAAAATATAAACATATATTAATATTTTATTCGAACTTTTCTATATATTAAATTTTAATGTGAATCATTTTTGTTTGGCTTAAGTTAATTTATTCTATTATTTAATTTTATAATTCAAATTAAATTAAAATGCAATAATTTTTAGGAATATTCCTTAAAATTATACCTGCAACCCACCTACTTGTTCATACCTAAATGCAGACAATTTCTAAACCGATGTGCTACCTCAAAACTTAATACGTCCCTAGAACGCAAATGGATGAAATACAACCATCCATACAGAATCCTTAATCCTAAAAAACAGATCACATTTCTACCAACATCAACCAACTGCCTACAAAATAAATGTTTCACAAGGCTACGCCTTACACACACAAAAATTACTCACCAACATTTGATGAACAGAACTGCCCAACCTGTATGCTCCTTCTGTAGCACCTCACCTCTAACAGTCCTTCACATCTTAGCAGACTGCCCAGCCCTAGCCAACCTACGGCTATCTATTTGCAACTCTTCCAACATTATTGATTGGTTAAAAGTTCCATCCATTAACAACATTAACAAAGTTTTTGAATTTTAAAAAAAATTATCCCTGCACAACCAAATTTAATATTAAAATATTATTTACATTTACTTCAAAAAAAAATAAAATACCAAGCCGATAGCCTTCGTCGCTAGTGCTCTTAGCTTTAAGATTTATTGTAATTTTAATTATAATAAATACGAAAATAAATAAAAAAAAAATAAAATTTCCGATATTAGCCGAGTGGAATGCATTTTCGGAACCAGCTACGATTTCATCATCAGAACTCTTTGTCGGTATACTACTATGTAATTCCTATATATGTATGTATGTTACAATTAAATTTTTAAATTATTTTAATTAGTTTTTCATTCGAGGCTATTTAAAATAAAAATACAAAATATTTTATTTTAACAAAAAATTCTGCAACTCGAAGTCTCCGTAAATCGAAGTTTTTTTTGGATAATGGTGATTCGAGTTATGGAAGTTCGACTGTATATATGTAAATAAGTAAGTTTGCTAGAAACAAAAAATAACGGCACAAAATAGCTGTATGTATATATGTTTGTACTATATTGCAAATATCGTTTCCATTCATAAAACATTTTTATTTAATGGTTGGTTGTTATCATTGTTCTTGATGTATTTTTTAATTTTGTTCTTTATTGTCGTATTTTGTTATTATTACTTCTAAAAACTTTCCATTCCAAATATTTATGTACATACATATGTAGGTATCTTGTTGACAATATTTTATTGAGATTGCAGACATTTTTTGTTTAGCTTTTATTATTGTTGTTTTTGTTACTATTAAGTAAAATGGTCTTTTGCCGCGGCTGTCACCTTCAAAAAATCTTTTATTCCTATGCTTTACCTATACATACTTTTGTACACATGTGCATACACATATTGCATGTACTATATATGTATGTATGTATGTAGGTACCCTGCATATATGTAATATTAATACATGGTCTAATGTAGCTGAAATGGACTACTTACAAAATGGTCTTATATATTTCAGTCATGGCCATTTCATTTTCAAGCCAGTGTTAATTGTAATTAAACAACAACGGTGTTATGCATAATAACAAACTGTGTACTAACTAACAAACTGCTTTCTTTTTCTTATGGAAATAAAGGTTAGCAGCTTGATAGTTAGAACACGGTTTATTATTATGCATAACGCCGCAAGTGTTTGTATTTTAACGATTGCCAAGAACTGTAGTAGGGTTTTGTAAGTGCTCCAAAGAGTAGCGACATAGAGTAGTTTTGGAACTACTCCGATGTAACTCAAAAATGAGTCATGTGGACCCATATGTTTTTATTGCTTTGGGCCAATTTTCACGTAGTTCCAGTCTTTTATGGAGTGTACTTTAAAGCTGGTTATGAGTCAGTGTGTATGTTTCTTTGAATTTTATCAAGGGGCCGAATGACGGCATTCGATATCGATCGAAATTTTACTCGAACGATCGAGTTCGCTGTGCTTTAGGTATAGAGATTCTAATAAGAATTTTAAAATTTCGATCACGTTCGAATGCCGTAGGTTTTTTTTTAAGTGTGAATTTCGGTTAATTAATTTATTTTATTTGCTACTTTTTAATATATGTTCTATCTACTTTTGTATTTCTTTTGACTTCTTTCAAGTTTTAGTTTTTTGAAAACAAATGTAATCCTCTCTACAACAACAAAAAAAAACTGTAATTTTGGTACAATTTGCCAGTTTTTGCTTCTTGTTTATTGCTGTTTCTCTTTTGTCAGTGTTGTATTTCATATCGTTTTTCGACCTCTCACGTATGGGGATTACAATTTAATGCGTTTTTTTTTTTGTCATTATGTTTGTTTTGTTACCACATCATATGGCACAACAATGTTTTCTTAATTAATTAAAACGTGTTTTTGGTTTTCCTTTAACAGTTTTTTTCTGATAAATAGGTACATACATACATACTGGTTTCAGTTACCCATTTGACTTTATTTTTTTATTGCACATATAGGTATCAAACTGTCAAATATAATTTCATTGAAAGATCAAGCAAAAAATATATATATATGTATACAGACACATACAGTCTCAAAGTTAATTAAAATAGTAAATATTTAACTCATTGTAGGTACCTACATACATACATATGTACTATGTCTGAATAAGAATTTAAGCAAACGTTTTTTCATAGTTTTAATAGAAATTGTTAGTTTGTTTTGGCAGGTTACTTTTTGGGAGGAATTAGATCAAAGATTTTAATCATATCGTAGGTAGATACGTATGTATTTCATCACAAGACTCACGCTTGCCAATTTTTTAACGAATCATTGAGGGGATCTTTAAACCAACATTAACTTTCTTATTCAAATAGTTCCTTAAAGACACGAATATTGTTCCGAAATCGTAAAAAAAATTATATGTAAGTACATACCTATAATTTTTAAGTATGACACATGTACCGGGTGTTTTTTTCAGTGGTATAGAATTTCGAATTGAAATAAAACACAAGAAAATCGTTTTAATGACCATCAATTTGGCTTTATTGGAAGGATAATTTTATGCCATTAATGTTTAAATATGATTTCAGGCATGTGGCCGCCGCGGCTGGTTCGAATAAAGCCAATTCTACAGGTCCAACTTTTAACCACTTTTTCGAGCATATGGGGCCGTATGTCGGCAATAACGCCACGAATGTTGGCTTCCAATTCCCCTAACGTTTCTGGTTTGTTGGCGTAGACGAGCGACTTCACATATCCCCAAAGAAAATAATCCAATGGTGTCAAATCACACGATATTGGTGGCCAATTGACAGGTCCATTCCGCGAAATTATGCGCTCATCGAATGTTTCCTTCAATAAATCGATTGTGGCGTGCGCTGTGTGGCATGTAGCGCCGTCTTGTTGGAACCACAACTCATCCACATTCATGACATCCAATTCGGGAACAAAATAGTCGGTTATCATGGCTCTATACCGGTCTCCATTAACGGTAACTGCCTCTCCAGCATTATTTCGGAAGAAGTATGGCCCAATGACTCCACCAGCCCATAGAGCACACCAAACAGTCAGTTTTTGTGGATGTAATGGCGTCTCAAGGGTCGCATGTGGATTCTCTTCACTCCAAATGCGTCAATTTTGCTTGTTGACGTAGCCATTCAACCAAAAATGAGCCTCATCACTGAACAAAATTTTGCGATGAAAATCAGCATCGAGATCAATCTCAATTTTCGAAATAAATTTGCAAGCGTTGTTCTTTTGTCAACCTGTTCATGATGAAATGGCAAACCAAACTGAATATAAATGACATTAGAGTTGCCAGATTCGACCACAAAATGCCAGTTTTATCTCTATTCGAAAAACAAACCTGTAAAAAAAACACCCTATACGTAATAAACTAACCCATTATACCTAATTTCTTTAAAAAAACTGAAATTGTGTAACAACTTTGTTGTAAATTAATAAATAATCTAGACCACGCTTTCGAAATAAAACAGTTTTACCTATGTATGTACATATATTCACGGAATCACAGCTGATGGCTATGAAAAGCTTTAACATACATATGTATGTATGTATCATTGGTCACAATAAGAAAGTGCCCAACTCAAATAATTGTAATTTTACAGGAGAAGGTAAAACCGTAACAGAAACTGTATTATCATAATGTAAATTCTGTTTTTATGGTGTGTTTGTGTGAAATGTATTAAAATCACTGAAGAACTTAATTTCGTAAAAATTTCTACTTGTGACTATCGATATCTACAAAGCAACTTAAAACTGCCCATGAAACAAAACTTATGTTGTTTTTGTAGAACTATGACAATATTGATATTTTAAGACCTTTATTATTGTTGATTAAAAACAGTATTGATAAGACAACCACTAAGTTAATGTAGATACGAAAATACAGAACAAACACTGAATAGGTAGGTATAAAACAAAGAATATTGTAATGATTTTTCCTAATGAATAATTTACACAAAACAAGACCTAAATACAGTACTGTCCTGGGTATCAATTCTCGTTCTATGAAAATATGAAATGAAAAGTTTTTTGTGTGTAATATCATATGGTGCCACCGTACCCTTTGCTATGCAAAAAGCTTTTTCATATCACAGTTTCACAGAACGAGAATTGAGCCCCTGTATAGTAATGAACAGATGGTCGCCGTATCTATAGGTATTAACTAGGGTGATCGACTCGGTTGTACAACCGGTGGAAAACCCGGTTTTTTACTCTTTCAGCTGGCGGTTTTTTCCAAATGTTAATTTTTCGAATGTCGAATAAACCGGTTTTTTTTACTCACAGAGGCCGGTTTTTTCATTTTTAGTTTTATGTTCATTTATATTTGTAACCAAACGTACCATACTATATTTTATTTATAATTAAAACTTAAAAAAAAAATTAAAAAGGTCGAAGTAGAAAAATATAAAAATCACAATTTAGTTGCCATATTTTGTTTCATGTAGAGAAACAATGGCATTTTTAAATTTATAAACCTAACCTAAAAAGTTACAGGTAATTGAAGCTAACTTTTCGGTTACTCTTAGGTAGGTAGGTCTGTCCTTTAACATCTTTATTTTAAATAACGGCATTTTATAATAATGCCATTGAATTTGTGTCAACTTAAAATGCAATTAAACCATAAAACAAACTACTTTATACCTATATACATATGTCTCTCTGTCATGGGTATAAGAAAGAATTACATTTTATGTATTCGACCGGTTAACCGGTTTTTTCTAAATTTTCAAAAAGCAAGCGGTTTTTTTTCTAATTCTAAATTTCAAACTATTTGAAAACCGGTTTCTTAAAAATATCGAATAATCGATCACCCTAGTATTAACCTTAAGCATATGTCACAGTGGGAATTAGTTCGAGATAGAATAATTCTTGACAAGAAATTTGAAGACTGCAGAACTTCTAGCTCATGTGCAAAGCAAGAAATAGTCTGCCTTGGATTTTTTTTGCCAACTTTCAGAAACACTATTATCTGTAAATCTATTTATCAAATCGGCATAGGCGTAACTAGACCACTCTGGGGTGAAAATTGAAAAAAAACTATTTACTTTCAATATTTATAGGTATATATCAAACTAACTCAATTTAATTTAAAAAAACTATTTACTTTCAATATTTATAGGTATATATCAAACTAACTCAATTTAAGCCTTTGCCACCCCTAGAAAAAATTTGTAGCTACGCCAATGCAAATCGGTCATTTAATAAAAATGCAACCTTTAATTTGGATTTAGAATAGATAACTTAATACTGAACCACCGCCTAAACAACATAGATAGGTCAACGGAATATGAAAAGCCGCCCTTATTAAAAAAAAGCAAATAAAAGTGCTATATTCGGCCATGCCGGATCTACACACATTGTAGATTAGTTTAGATTTCATGTTGTTATTTCGGACGCTGTATTTGATTTTGATTTTTTTACATAGTTAACTGTCAACTCTTTTTAATTGATACCCATATTGATGGAGTTAAAAATATTTTCTCCATTTTGTTTCAAAATGGATTTTAACTTTTTATTGTTTGCTGTATTCCACTGGGAAGTCCTTTCGTTGGATGCCAATTGAGAGGTTTGAAGTTGGTACATTTTTAATTACTAGATTTGACGCATATGTGTATAAATTTAGTTTCCGCCATTTTTTAGTAGCGGACATCTTGGATTTTATATTTTTTTTATAGTGTCTTATATTCTGCCAGTCAAGCCCTTTCCTTTAATACCCATATTATTCCTCTTTGTTGTCCAAAAGCTGAAAAAATCAGTTTTCTTTTAAAAATATTAGAAGAAACACTTTAGAATTTGTATTTTGTGCTTATATCTCTAGACAGTTTCAAGCCGATTTGTCAATTTTTTTCGGCGAAAATTTTCAGGATTACGGTTTTTAGCAAATTAAAAAATAAATTAGTTGCTTCAATAATTTGATATATATAAAAAAAATATTTTTTTCATAATTATTTCTGCCTTTAACTTTGTCAGTTTGTAACTTATCTATCTAAAATTTTGTTAGAATATCCCCAGACGTATATTATACCTATAAATGGAAACAAACGTCTCTATAAATTGACCTGGGTCTGAAAATTAATGAGTTTTGCGGTAGAAATAATAAAAAACAGAGGCAGACGTGTTTGTTTGCTCGTAGCTCAGAAAGTTATGGGGCAATCGTGTTGGATTTCAATAGCGATTCATTTCCGGGTAGTTTTTAAAGATTGACACCACATACAGATCTGTGTAATATGTGGGGAATTCGAAAAGATTTTTCTACCAACACACGGATAGACGGACATGGCTCAATCGACTCCCCTAGTCATAAGCTTTCAAAACATACATACCTATATACTTTGGCGTTGGAAATCAATAATGTAGAAATTACAAACGGAATGATAAAGTTATACATATACACCATAGGTGAAGGTTAAAATAAATCAATGAACTACCTAAGTACATTAATTTATTATTATTCAAGAGATTTATTAAAACATTTTTTAACTCCATCGTATAGGTAGTAGCAGGCATTCACATAAAAAATATCGAAAATATACTCCGAAATGTTATTATACCTAATAAACACGTAGTTACACCATGCTCATGACTCTCGAGCAGTAAAAAAAATAAAATCGATCAAGCCACTTATTATGATCTAATCAGGCTCATTACTTATGAAATAGGTATTCCTACGTAAAACGCGATTAGATACCTACTCCCTGAGAATGGATTTTGCATTATATTGAACAATATTTGCAGACACCTACAAAGAACCTAGAAAAAAATCGTCAAAGCAAAACTACTATTATTTGTGATTAACCACGCCTTGGTTCACAGTTAATAATAAACGTATGTAACTACCTATTTAAGGTTTCATTTAAATAAGTTTGTATAATGACAACAACAATTACCGACAATAATAAAAACCAGCTGAGAATAATTGTAATAGATGGATGTACCTATACACATCCATATGTATGTATGTATGTATGGATGTATTTGTATAATAAAACCTCAAGAGATTACGTTACAGAATTAATATAAAACTCTGAAGGTTAACATGTGAGAATTTTAGTTGGAACTTTTGGTTACCATAGGTCGAAATGTATACAACCTTTTATATCAAGTTAAGAACCATGCTGAGTTAGCAGAAGAGACAAAACAACAACAAAATAGAAGAAAAAACGATAACTGCAGCAGCAGCAGTCGTCAACAACATACTTATAATAGAAGATAAGCAAATAAAAATAAGAGAAGAGTAAAAAAAAATAAATTGCAAAATTTTAATGAATACATTTGAGATTGTACACATCCATATACATACCTACTTACATTTATACATAAGTATTACGTACTACGTCTGTTTGATTGTATGTAAATGTGTGTGAAATAGACAGTTGGTGGCTTAGTCAGTGGGTGAGTGAGCGAGTATGTCGGTAAGTAGGTGATCTAACGAGTTACATACATACATACATTTTTTAGTGTGTACACTTTCACACACACTCTAGACAACAACAACTATGAAAATAACATCTCGCAAGTGTTGCTAACGTCAGTGTTATTACCTATCTTGACTTGGTGAATTTATTTTAAAACTTTAGGAAAGAAAATTATCTTGTGAATTTACTTTAAAAAATTTTAATACATAGGTAGGTAGGTAAGTACTAGGTATGTAATTCACATTTTACACATGATTATTACGCTTGAATCATGTCTCTCTCAAAAAAAAAAAAACTACAAAATGTTCGAATTTAGTAATTTTTTAAATGTCATTAATACTTTAAAAAAACAAGATTCTCACCAGTAGTAAAATATTTAACATTAAGAATTATGACTAATTAATGCAGTATATACCATTATCAATCAGAGCTAATCGATTAAAAAAAGGTACCTATCTATAACCTATTATTATTACATTAGAAGATTGAATTTTAAATAATATGATAACAAGCTTTTTAGTTAATGAGCAACAACTGGTGGTGCAAATCAAGAGTCCTTACAGCCATTGTTGTAGTAGAGGCAAATAGTTTTGCTTAGAGTTCTCAGATGCGTAGCATTGATCGTCGAGGAACGTTACAAGTAGTGTCATATTTAATTGTTACTAGCCAATCCCGGCGCGCGTTGCTACGCCCCTTCATGAATTTTAATCGCATTCTAAATTTTAATCGAATATCAAGTGCAAGGCTAAAAACTATAACTTTTTCTTTATGAGCGTGGCACTGCCCACTTTTCTAATTACGAAACTATATAGTCATAACAGCTGAATAAGTGTGCAAAGTTTCAGAAAAATCGGTCCAGTGTAAGTACCTCAAAATGATACCTTTTTTTATGGGCGTGGCACTGCCCACTTTTCTAAATACGAAACTGTATAGTCATGACAACTCAATATGTGTGCAAAGTTTCAAAAAAATCGGTCCAGTGCAAGTACCTCAAAATGATACCTTTTTTTTAATGGGCGTGGCACTGCCCACTTTTCTAATGACGAAAGTGTAAAGTCATGACAGCTCAGTATGTCTGCAAAGTTTCAGAAAATTCGGTTTAGTGCAAGTAGCTAAAACTGATAACTAATTTTTTATGGGCGTGGCCCCGCCCACTTTTTCAATCACGAAATTTTAAAGTCATGACAGCTCAATATGTGTGCAAAGTTTCAGAAAAATCGGTCCAGTGCAAGTACCTCAAAATTTAAACTTTTTTAGGGGCGTGGCCCCGCCCACTTTTCTTATCACGAAATTTTTTAGTCATGACAGCTCGATATGTGTGCAAAGTTTCAGACAAATCGGTCAAGTGCAAGTAGCTAAAACTGATAACTAATTTTTTATGGGCGTGGCCCCGCCCACTTTTTTTCACCCATAAACACTCCCTGGTATGTGTACAACAACTTACCAAAGTTTGAGTTCGATCGGTTTTACAGTTTCGGAGTCTATAGCTAACACACACACACACACACACAGAGTTTCACTTTTATATATATAGACTAGCCAAACCCGGCGCGCTTTGCTACGCCCCTTAATGAATCGAAATGCATTCTAAATTTTAATTGAATATCAAGTGCAAAAACCTAAAATCTATAATTTTTTTTATGGGCGTGGCATTGCCAACTTTTCTAGTCATGAAATTGTAAAGTCATAATAGCTCAATATGTGTGTAAAGTTTCAGAATAATCGGTCCAGTGCAAGTACCTCAAAATGATACCTTTTTTTATGGGCGTGGCACTGCCCACTTTTCTAATCTTGAAATTATTTAGTCATCACAGCTCAATATGTGTGCAAAGTTTTAGAAAAATCGGTCTGGTGCAAGTACCTAAAAATTATAGCCCTTTTTTATGGGCGTGGCCCCGCCCACTTTTTTAATCACGAAATTATAAAATCACGACAGCTTAATATGTGTGCAAAGTTTCAGAAAAATCGGTCCAGTGCAAGTACCTCAAAATTAAAACTTTTTTAGGGGCGTGGCCCCGCCCACTTTTCTTATCACAAAATTATTAAGTCATGACAGCTCCATATGTGTGCAAAGTTTCAGAAAAATCGGTCAAGTGCAAGTAGCTAAAACTGATAACTAATTTTTTATGGGCGTGGCCCCGCCCACTTTTTTCATCCATAAACACTCCCCGGTATGTGTACAACAACTTACCAAAGTTTGAGCCCGATCGGTTTTACAGTTTCAGAGTCTATAGCTAACACACACACACACACACACACACACACACAGAGTTTCACTTTTATATATATAGATATCCATGTATCAATACTGTATTGTACCTAATTCAATTTTATTTATTTTTTTTTTTTTTTGCTAAAAGTTAAAAAAAAATACATCTCTGTAAAGGCGATCAAAAATCGGGCAAATTTAGCAACACAACGGCAACGCTAAACGAACTAACCACCTTTTCTCTCCTTACAATAAAAAAAAAGAAAAATAAACCAGCAAATACATAGTTAAAGTCGACACACATTCATACACTTATCTGTATGTATCTATGTACATTCACACAACCAAATAGCAGTAAAATCAGCAGCAAAACAAAATAAAAAAACAACTAAATAACGAGTATACAAACGACTGACGTCGTTAACTACAAAAAAAAACACATCCATCCACACTAATGGTTAAATTCAACTTTTAGGATGAATGTCGTTTAGTTTCACTGACAAACTGAACGACTCGTTGCTTGTCTGTCTTGTTGTTTGACAGTTGGGTGTATGTGTGATTGTGTTTTTGTCTGTCTATCAGTTATACTGTCATTAATTTTCCATAGGAACGCCTGCTTAACTCCAATGTACAATGTTGTCAATGTACATAGTAATGTCAAATGTAATACTTTCTTCGCATTTAAGGATTATGTACATATTTATGATCCGAATAGATTAATTTCTTTAATCATTTTAAAAAATGAAATAAGAGTAATCTTAAAAAAAAATCAAAAAGTCGTTTAGTACGAATAAAAAAATGTAGTACAAGCTTAATTCAAAATAGAGTAATTGTTTCAAGGATTTATTCAACAATTTGTTTAAAATTATTGCACTTTTTAATTTGTTTCGTTTTTATATCAAATACACACCAATCGTGCTACAAAAACGTAACTATTATTAAACTATTATTTAAAATTATTTCAACTTCGGAAATTGTCAAACTCCATACATAAAAAAGAGAGACAAAAATTGCTCTCCTTTACGCTATCACCTTATGTAATTACACCATGGTATGAACTATTGCCGAGGAGAGTTTTTGAATAGTACAGCAGTACCATATTTTATAGTTCTTCATTTCCGCACAAAAGGTATTTAGGCGATAGTTTCGAGGCACTCCCCCGAGCATATGGACCATTATGAGGCTGATAAACATGTTTGCTGAATCTAAAAGCATCTTACGAAGACCGTACCATTGAGACCCCTATATTCGATTTTACGACACAATCGTGGCTGTAGTATCGTCAATTCCGCCAAAACCAAGCGTTTAGCCTCGAAACTTATATGCATAAATTAGAATTAGCAGACGGTAATAACAACAGTAAAATCGGTGACTAAAATTTCCGAAGCAGACAACAAATTGATAAACTATTTGTTTATGTCTGATAACCCCCATCTTGATTTAAACTACAATTTAAACAAGCGAATTGCCATATATGGAGTGAATCTAATCCAGATATACTCCTTTAGATGAAACTTCACGCAGAACGAGTCACTATGTAGTGCGCAGTTTTATAAGGATGTATAGTGGGGCCACATTTCTTTGAAGAAAACTGTGTAGCTGTAACATTCAATTGGGAACGTTATTTAAAGATGTTGATTGAGTGTTTTTACCCAGAACTGCGCTGAAGACGTATCCGTATCAATTTGCAAATAATTATGTACTTAACTGTGAAATTCTATTGTCAATACCTTATGTTTAGATGTGAACATAAACTGTCTAATTTGATTTTCATTTATATCAAATACATATGTTGTTTGCTTGAACTAAATAAAATTATCTTGTGACTGCAGATAAAAAAAAACCATTCACTGAGATTTTTTAAATTATTATTCAAAACGCAGAATATATTCTTCCTCAAAAATAAACGTTTGTTTACTGTTATTTTGCGGATGTTATTGATTATATTCGAAAATAAATATTGCGCATGGAGTCGTCCCGTTAAAAAAAAAAAATTGTTGACGCGATCCCGACTTCAACCCTTCAGGGAGCAATGAATAGTATTCAGATTAGGTATGTACATAGGTAGGTATACATATTATAATGTATTTTTTTTAGGTACATATTGATATATAATTTTGTAAAAATGCATAGTATTAAAGTGGTGCAGTAACTTCAGTTAAAAGTTATTATAATTTACATTTTCTTAGAGTACTATTACCACTAGGTTATTAAAATTTTACTAAAAATCTTAAGGTTATATTTGATGTTGTATGTAGGCATATCCACCCACATCCAGTATCGCTTTCCTAGAATATGGCTCACAACAGTGACAAGTTGTAGGTATATATTTTATAAAATAAATATTATGTAAACGCTGTTGTAGATACCTTATGGAATATAGAATGTTTCTGACAGTCACATGCAAAGTTCAAATTCCAGACCCTCAAAAAAATCGCTAAATTACCAATTTCACTTAAAGAACAAAACCAAGGCGTCAAGAAGAGAAAAGGCAGAAAAAAAACATTTATTTTAGGAAACAAAAATGAGATATTCTTGGGTTTTAACGTCGTTCTTTTTATATGTTTGTATGTATGTATTTATCAAAATCTTTCACTCATACAAATGCATTTGCTTTCTATTTTTTTCTAATAAAACCGCTTTCTTCTTAGTTGTTGTTTTTCTCGTATTTAATAAAAAAATCTCAGCCCCAAAGAAGAATCGGTAGCAAAAACCAGCCAGATAACGAAAAGTAAAAGAATTTTTACAGAAAAGTAAAAAATATAAACGATCAGATTTTTTCAATGTGGGACTGGTACGACAAGAAAACGTACATACATTTACATAGCTTTACACACATCAATACATAAAAAGTATGTATCTGTGTAGTCCGTGTGGTGTTTAAAAACCGAACCGGTAAATATTTGTTGGATTGAGGGGGCAGACATAAAGAGCAAGACTAAAGGTAAAAGTATAGTCCTCCCCCCGCTCAACTTGTTTTAAAACAAGAATCGTATAATAGAACGAACAAATACATACATACTAATGCTGTGTGGGGTGATTTAACAACAGAAATCTGAATAAATGAAACACGCAGTATGGTATAATAATAATGGTTTGTTTTTGTTGTAAATTAAAAAAAATTTTTATGTGTGCCCGGTTATACGTGTGTATTTTGGTTAGTTTCACGTTTCCACTCGCTTACTAGTGGGATTGTTAGTTTGACTCACGATTATTTTGTTTTGTGTTGGTGTCAGCAAGTTTTAACTCGATTTCTTTTCGTATGTTGTTGTTTTCTTCTGGGTGAGTGTTCTTGTTTGCTATTTTATTTTTTGTAGCTAAGGTTATGTGTGTTTAAATGTAAATAAATAGATTGAATGTTTTGTATGTGCTTCTTTGTGCCTGGCCTGGCCTAGCCTCTGTTCACTGCTTTAAGTCTACAGTTTGTCTTAAAATAAGGAATACATTTATGTAGGTAGGTACTTTGGAAGTGACACGAAATGTGTTAAGGTTTATACCTACCTATAAATACATAAGTGTTTGTATACCTATGTTTTACACTTTTTTTAATAGTGTCGCAACACAAAATTCTCAAAGCAGAAGTTGTTCACGTTAAAATATTTAATACTTATAGGTACCTAAATCGTTTGTTTGTAGTAAATTCACGAAAAATAGTGAATAATGTTAAATCCCACGAAAAACGTGATCCATTCTTAGGTTGATTTGGTCAACAAACGTTTGGGTTGTCGTAGTCATGGTTTTATGCGCTTCATGGCATGCTGCATCGTCTTGTTGCAATTATTTTTTCTTCAAATTATTTGCAGTAGGTGCCTTAATCGAAGCAAGCAGGTGTTTTTTCTGACTATACTGTAAGAAATACCTGTTAGGTAACACAAATTTGCTGAGCATATTACGGCAGATCCTGAGCGTCCTTTTTTAATCAGAAATACATATGTACATATTTATTTCAGCCGGTGTTGTTAGAGTTACCGACTGAAATATCTGACAACTTCTTACTGAAATCTGAAGGTTCTTACCAAAATTTTGTTTGTTCATTATAGGACCTACATATCTATTTCTTTTTAATTCAAAAGAATCTATTTTTGTTTTAATTTTATTGTTACTAAAAGAAATTTCTTGAAGTTTTAGTTTTTCTTTTACTTCAAATTAGTGGTGGGCGAAATGTCAAAAACAGCAATTGTCACTTGCTTGCTTCTGAGCATATGTAGGTATACACACAGCAAATTTTACTCAAGCTTTTTATAGTGCAAATGAATAAAAGCGAAGCAAATGCATACATTTTGCATACGCATTTTGGCAAACTATGGGTACGATTTTAGTCAATCATTTTTTGTATTGTGGCGATAGGCACAGGTAAAAGGGACCTTACTCGTTCTTTTACGAAATTGAGTTTTTCAGTTATATCAACACATACATACCTATCAGACGAATACACCTCAATACAAACATTTAATGCAGTATTATCAAAAATAACAGTTTTACAAGTAATTTTACCTCAGAAGTAGAGTTACAAATATTAAAGTTGGTGCTTTTCTGCTTGTGACCAACGGTATAGGTACAGTTTATAATTCGATAAATTGAAATTCATTTAAAAATAAACCTCCTTTATTATGTACCTCCATATGTACATACCTAGTAGGTACCTCTTTCAGATAAAGGTTTTTTTTCTTAACCTATCTAACGTTATTCTGTAATAAAACTCTTTGGTGCCACTGTATTGGTACACGTAGTTGTTAGGTTTGCATTTCATTTGAAGTTTTTTTTTTGTTGTGTTGTTTTTTTATTTTTGATATAAATTGCAGATGAGGTGTATAAAAATAATTATTATTATAACAACAACAGTAAAAGCAAATGAAAGCCAAAAAAAAAACAAGAAAGGAAGTCATCGGCAGCAACAACAAGTACGACGGCAACAAATAACAACATAGTGAAGAAAAAAATACACTGGCTACAGTAACAACAATAACGAACAACAAAAGCAAGAGAATAAGAAAAAAGACGAAGCAGCATTATTATTGTGTATATTTGTTCGTGTTGTATGTTCAGCCAGTGAGTAAATGAGACCGACAGTGAGTGAGTAAGTAAGACATAACAACAGACAATGTGAACTCTGACAACACAGCACATTTATCACACGTGCTATGTTGCAACATTTCACATTTAGCAAACATTTTGCTTTCTTGTATTTTTTCTATATGTATGTAAGTATGTATACAAAAGTGTATGGTGTTTTTTTCTTGCGAAAAAAAATTCTTTTTTTTTGTTCTGAGTTGTTTTGTTGTCGCTGCTGCTGCCAAATCAATACAAATTTAAACTGCTTTAATTTTTTTAGGTAACTTTTTCTCTTTGTTAAATTTATTTAGAATATTATACTATATGCATGTATACTTGCATACATACATACCTACGTAGGTATCTATGTACCTTAAAATTTGATTTTTTAATTTTGAAATTGTTAATTGTAGGTAAAGATTGAAATTTTTCGTAAACATAAATACTTACTATGTATAGGTAAGTACCTACACGAATTTTGAAGAATACATATGTATGTAGGTAAGTCCATATATGTACATACATATGTACATATAAGAGTAAAGTGGAACCTTTTGATAATTGTTTGGAAAACCAGCAAGAAAAGTAGTCTAAAATTAGCGATGTAGGTATATTCTTAAGATGATATTTCTTAAGATTTTTTCTATTATTATTTTTAAGTTCAAGCACGAAACACAGAACAACTCAATGGAATGGGAAATGTTGAAACCGAATCCACAGATTGGCTTAACTATACGAGTTTTAATATTAATGAACAAAATAATGATGTTTTTAAAAAAGAAGCTGCCGAAAATTCTGAAGGACTGTGTTTAACACCATTGCAGGAAGAAGTCACAGGCTTAGAAGAATCGAATTTTTATGACATTGGTATTCTTCAAGAGGATGCTTTATATATATGTATGTATGTATATGATACAAAAGCTAAATCTTGAAGAATTTGAATGCCATGAAAATTCAAATTCTGGGGTCTACGAAGGCAAAAAGTTTGGAGAACGTGTTTTACAGTATGTTTTTTATGGCAATGATATCGTACCTAGTTCGATGTCTTATTTATAATTCAAAGCCTAATTACGAACCAAATTACATAATTTTCCAATACAAAATTTTAAAATCAAATTACTATTTTTGTAGGTAATTCATTTAGAATTACCACCCGAATTATAATAAAATCAGCGGCTTCTCTAATTTTTATCGGTAGTTTATCATTTCCAGCTACCAAAAAAATCAAAGCAAAGGGAAAAGAAAAAAGTTCAATTCCATATAGGTATAAAAAATAAAATGGAAGCAAAAAGAAAAATTTTAAAGAAAGTTATGTCTAGAAGATTATTGGTCACATTAAAATTATTGGATGAGACGAAATTGTGTTTAGAGGGTTTGCTGGCTGCACTGATTTGATTTGCTTGCACTTCTTCTATTTATTGGTAGTTAAAAAAATTATGATATTATTTGCATACATTTCTTATAATTTTACAATATTTTACTTACTTTTTGTCTCTATTGATAAAATAATTATAATTTTCTATATAAAATTTTATATTTCTTAATGTTCACCGCCAAAAAACAAAAACGATAATTAAAATAAAAAAACACGAAGAACTATCAAATCAAATTATCAATATGTCGTAGAAACAGGGTAATTCACATAAGTAATTTGAAGGCAAATTAAGTAATTGAATGTGTCGTGGAAACATGCAATTACACTGTAAATGGGTTAAATATATCCCATTCTCGCGGACTTCATCAGCAACTAATCGAGAAAAGTATATCTGTTGATCTCCCGGATAGAATAAAAGAATTGTTTTTTAAGTGCCGAATTTATTTGCATTTTTGTGATTTGAACATAAGTCTAAAGGCTCAGAAAGCTAGGCAGCGAATTATGGGCTACATAAAAATGTTAAAAATAATTTTGTGAAGTCTTGTGCCTTGTATCTTAATTTAAAATTGTTTTTTTTACAGATTTTAACATTTCCAAACTAATTTTTTTAATTCTTCTTTTGTAATACTAATTTAAATTTCACATTGTTTTCTAATTATGTACCTACTTTTTTTATTTTCAACTATGTTTTATATTTTTCCAATTGTATTTAAAAAAAAAAAACTTGTAAAATTTTTTCAATTTAAATTAAAATACAAACTAAATTTCCAAAACATTATGTTGTAATGATTTGTTTAAACATAAATATAAAATCTCCTTTGATGTATCAATTCGCCGTTGCATATCCCTGTATGAATATGCCATGCCTTAAATAAAGCAATTTTGTTAATTCCACGGCGAATTCAATTGTCAATCAGGTTGTGGTAATTCTACAACATTAAACAGCCAACATGGTTTTTTATCGTTGCTTTAGTCGATGTAGCAACAACAACATGGTTTTTTCAGAAATCTTGTGCAGAAAAAGGAAGCAATGTAGCTAAACATTAATAACTTTTGACAATCCAGCCAGCATTTATACAAAGAAAAAATTATATCATCTGTGTTGTCACCACCACCTAATAACTGAATTCGCTTTGAGGTTTCTTGATTCTTTAACTTCGCTTATTTTAAACATCTGCTGTCAAAGTATATAGATAAAAAATATTCACCCTCTCCTCTACTTCAAATGTCAAACTTCATGTAAAAAAACATAATACATAAAAATAATTCTCTCTAACATGCGATTACCTGATGAATAAATGTGTGTTATAATAATTAAAAATTTTACAAGGGAAAATGTTAGCAGCATATTAAGTAAAATGTTCCATAATTAGGAGTATTCTCTTGAACTTATATTTTTAGCAACTCTTAAATAGGTATCAGGGTATACTTATACAGGTGGTGGTGCCAGCCCAGCTGATTATTTTTTTGTGAGTCAATGTTTGTCAAACTCTATCTATATATATAAAAGTGAAACTCTGTGTGTGTGTGTGTTAGCTATAGACTCCGAAACTGTAAAACCGATCTGGCTCAAACTTTGGGTTGTTGTACACATACCAGGGAGTGTTTATGGGTGGAAAAAAGTGGACGGGGACACGCCCATAAAAAATTAGCTATCATTTTAAGCTACTTGCACATGACCGATTTTTCTGAAACTTTGCACACATATCGAGCTCTCATGACTAAATTATTTCGTGATAAGAAAAGTGGGCGGGGCCACGCCCATTAAAAAGTTTTAATTTTGAGGTACTTGCACTAGACTGATTTTTCTGAAACTTTGCACACATATTGAGCTGTCATGACTTTATAATTTCGTGATTATAAAAGTGGGCAGGGCCACGCCCATAAAAAAAAGATTTAATTTTGAGGTACTTCCACTGGACCGATTTTTCTGAAACTGTGCACACATATTGAGCTGTCATGACTAAATAATTTCGTGATTAGAAAAGTGGGCAGTGCCACGCCCATAAAAAAAAGGTATCATTTTGAGGTACTTGCACTGGACCGATTATTCTGAAACTTTGCACACATATTGAGCTGTTATGACTTTACAATTTCGTGATTAAAAAAATGGGCAGGGCCACGCCCATAAAAGCAATTATAATTTTGAGGTACTTGCACTGGTCCGATTCTTCTGAAACTTTGCACACATATTGAGCTGTTATGACTGTACAATTTCGTGATTAGAAAAGTGGCCAATGCCACGCCCATAACAAAAAATAATAATTTTTAGGTTTTTGCACTTGATATTCAATTAAAATTTAGAATGCATTTCGATTCATTAAGGGGCGTAGCAACGCGCGCCGGGTTTGGCTAGTATGTATATAAAAAAGAGATTTCAGTGCCAGGAATTGTCAAACTTCATATATAAACAAAGAGAGATAAAAATTGCTCTCTTTACGCTATCACCTCAGGAGAGGAAAATGGCTTTTATGATTATGTACCAAGTATGAAAACAAAATGTACTTTTAAGGCCATGAAGGTACTATTTTTTTAATATTTATTAATAAGCTTTTGAAAATAAAAAACTCGTTCGACGTTGGCCGATGATTGTGGAATAGACAGAATTCCTCTCACAATTCTTGAAATATCTGGGAAGATGAACTCATTTAATTCATTTTTCATCTGTGATACTTTAGACAAAAAATTGAAAATATTTAAATCTTTGTGTGATCAATCACATCGGCTAGTGCTCTGTACTGATTATTTATTGCTTCAAAGCTTGTTTGTTCGTGTGGAAACATTTTCACCAGTAGAGGTACTATTAAATTTGTTTTCTCCCATAATAACTTTTTCTGGAGTAAACTTATCGAACTATTTTAGTACTTCATTATTAAAGTCCACCTTACATGCTTACGAATCACAAGTAAAATAAAATACATATAACAACAGCTAAGTCGAGTTCATGTACCAGGTGGTGCCAAATTAACAGGTGATTTTCGTAAGAAGTTTGCAATAAAGTACTAGGCAGATTTTGTTGTTGCAGACTTGACACCACCTGGTACATGAATTCGCTTTGACAACAGCATTGCAACAAAAACAGAAAAGCTGACGGAATAAAATAAAACACGCACAAACAAAATTAAAGAGAACATGGACAATTTTTTAAATTGTACCAAGTAGCTCGCGGTAGTACCACGGTATCAACAAGGTACCATGATTTCCATCCGTGTATCACCTTAGGTAAATTCACCATGGTAGGTATTAAACGAATCCACCTCGTAATGTACATGCACACCGAAAAAACTCCGTAGGATCTCCAGTTTACATGATCAGAAAGCTGTCTAACAAACCAAAGATTATTACAAAATATATTGATTACTTATAGTACATTTACACCTGCCCCAAATCTAGTAAATTTTATTTACAATTTTGGTCATAATCTACACCGTTCACACTACTGTTTTTATACAAAATATTTATTTATAAGTTGGTATAAGAGGCTCTCGATACTCTGTTTATCAAGTTTTAACCACCTTATAAATTATGGTAATTCTACAATAAATACAACATTAAAAAAACAACATGGTTTTTTATTGTTGCTTTCGACTGAAGATGTGTCAAAAACTACATGGTTCTTGTTTGTTTTTTTGCGCGGGACAATTCAATCATAATTTTTGCAAATAAAAAAATAGATCAGCTGCGTTGTCAACACCACCTGATAATGAATTCGCCTTGATTGAACAAGAACAATTCATATCAGGTGAACTCTGTAGCCCAGCTGTTTATCAGCTGTTAACGAAGTTTAAGAAGAAAATTTCAAAATTTGTGTTTTTATGTTTGTTCACATTCGTTTGCCGAAAATGTAAATAAATTTTTAAAAAGTGAATAACTTTAATTTCTATGTATAAAACAGTTCAAATTTAAAATAAATATATGTATGTACCTATGTACATTTGTGTTAATTGTTTAAAAATTAAAAAAACAAACAATTTGTGTTTTTGTTAAAAGACTAACAAATTGTAAAAGTTTTCGTGAAAATATACCTTTCTTCCTTGCTGCGCGATGTGTAGAAAAACTATTTTAAAGGTAGTGGAACTTTATTTCGTGTACTTAATTATGAGCAAAATATATAAATATATATATAGGGTTTTGTAAAAAAAAATTATTTAATTTTAGTGTGACTTGCATAATTTGCTTAAAAAAATATAAACAAATGTGTGTTTGTTTGTGTTTAGTCAAAAAATTTTTGACAATTTACATGGTTCAAATATACAAAAACAAAATACATGTAGTTTAGTGTTTTTGCAGAGAAGAGATCACCTGATTGAATTCGCCTTGATAATTGAATTTTTTATTTATGCAGCGTAGTATTTTTAAGTAATACCAGTGTTGCATCACAAAGTAAACTAGATTTTGAAAAAAATTAGTGTGATCTTTTTCGTTTTATATGGAAAATCTAGTAGAAATTAGCTGGATTTGCTCAAAATTTGCTACTTACTAGATTCGACTCAGGTGTAAATGTAGTATTAACTGTATTCGCCTACGTAAAGCGTGTGCTGGTAGTCCTAATCATTTGCTGCCTTGCGGATTTCAATCTATTGCATTACGGAAGATACAGTCTTCGTAATTCATAATTGCCTTTTAAGTAGGTACTTGTATTTTTTATGAATTTAAGTTTTTCACTAATATCAATGCATATCATAGAAATACACCTTGATACAATATTTGAATGCAATAGTATCAAAAATATCAGTTTTTAGGGTCTAGGTACCTAAGACCCAATGCTTGAAGAATTATATATACCAATGTATGTACCTACTTACTTATGTATGTAGGTACCTAAAATAAAATATAACTTTTTACCTATGTATGCAAAAACTGTGTCCAAATCGGGAAAAAATACATAATTGTAAAGGTGACTATTATTTTATTCGGGGAATGTAAAAGAAACAATAAAAATTATTTTATTAAAATTTTCAGTTTTCACTTGTCCAATCAAATGAAATGTGGCAGCCAAGCCATACATTCTTACAAACATGCATATACTTTTAAAACACAACACACATCCATACATATTAGTGTGTGTACATCTAAACATACTGACAAAACACACGTACATAAGCATATCTACATGTAAAATGAAATACAAGAAAAACCCAACAAAAGCAAAAAATGGAAAAATTAAAGAAGTAGAAGAAGCAAAAAAACACATATTGCAAAGAAAATGTAATAATAAGAAGAACGTCAAGAAAACAAATCTAACAGATGTTAAATGGTAACACTATCAAACATAGGCCAACAAACAACACACTCACACCAAACATGTCTTACGATATATCAAACCAACAAAAAGAGGTGAATATAGAAAACGTGTCGATGGTATGGCACGAACCATTCTACGTAATACTAAGAAGAGTTGTCGTGGGTATTTTAATTTATGTACCTACATATATATAACATCTGAAGTGTAATTTTTAAAAATAAAAACAATTTGTTAATACATAATGCTAATTTAACATTTAATATATTTTTCAGCAATTAAAAATCGTACATTAGTTTTAAAATCTTTCAACATTTTGTTTAGATATACACATATATACATATGTATGTACATAGGTAGATAGTTTTAAAAAAGTTCCATTATGTAGTTACATATATAATTTTGAAACATCGACTTAAGAAAAAACTTGTGTATTTGTTACTTTTTTGTTATTGAAATTTTCAAATTATCAAAGTAATTCTTTATTTAATCCTTCAGTTCTGGTAACACTGAACATATAACCGAATGAAATAACACTCATAATAAAAATCATATGGTCGAAAACAGGCAACACTAAAAATCATGCGGCTGCATTGCAAGTAATATTGAGACAAAATAATACCTATTACTAAATTTTTTTCAAAACATTGTTCAGTTTAAAAAAAAATTATAAACGCATAAAAATATACATTTTATTAAACGACACAAAAACTTTTTTATATAAAAGAAAAATGCTTGGCTTGAAAGACTTCTAATCGAACACCTTTCAACATGTTGTAAAAAGCTGAAAGTCGCAGTTGGATTGACCGGTGTTCGGTTTTGTGTGTTACGACTGTATGTGTTGTTTGTAGTGTGGTTGTCAAACTGAGTTGCCAGTGTTCGCGTATGTCCCTGTGTTTGTGTATTTTTCCTTTTTCTTCTTTCGTCGTTGACGTCGTCGACGTTTGTGATACGAAAAAAATTTGTTTAAAGCAAGTTTCTTCGTCGTCGGCCGTGCGTTTTGTATTGAATTAAATCGGGTTCAGTAGAAATTGCAAAAAATTTCGTAAAAATTGTGCGAATTTATTGCAAAAAGGTAAAAAAATAATATATTCAAAGTGCATTTAAACTAAAAGAAAGTTATTCTAAAATGTTCACATATTAGGTGCCCAAAATTGATATCGAAATATATGATGAAAGGGAAAAATCTATAATACACGTTTAATGCTCTTCTTCTCTATCGTTATCACTACCTTCTATTCTTTTATGTGTTTTATAAATAACAGATAAGAAAAAAGTGAAAAAGTTTAAAAACTTTTTAACAAAAAGAATGTATATTACAAGTTCGTAATTACATTGATTTTTAAAGTTAAAATTACGGAAAACGACCTTTAATCGACGTCTGTGAAAAATAAAAAGTCATGGAAAATTCCAACCCTGTTTTTTCCAATATACAAAAAAATGTGTATAAACCAGAAAGTGTTTGTAAATTATATTAAAATGGCAAAATAATAGAAAACTAAATCTGCAAATCATGTAAAGAAAAATTCAATTAATATTTGTGGTTTTTTTTTTGTTTTATCTGAGACACACCCTGTTTTTATTTAAGGACGTATGTACGTACATACATAAATGTAATCTTTAATTAAAATTACAAATATTTGTAGAAAAAATCAGGCAATCTTAAAACTTAAATGCCAAAAATTGCTTTATCATTTTTTTTTTTTAAATATATGTATATATATTTCACACCTTTTTTCTTTTTTTTCATTACGTGTGTTATAAGTATGTGTTCGTGTGTGCTTTGTTGATGTTTTTTTTTCCTGTGTACGTCAATGTCATTTTTGTGCCTTGTTTTCGTATGCAGAGTTGCCAAAATTATTGATTTACAGCCTTTTTTAATATCGATTTATGTACATATGCATGATGGCGTTATTACTATTAAAAATTTATAATATAAAAATTAATGCATTAGTTTCCATATATCTTTAAAAACCTTGTTAAAATGTTTTTTTTTTTTTATTATAATCTGGAATATTGCTAGTTTTCAAAATCATTTTCTATGTAAACCAGAACATAATTTTTGTAATGTAATATAATATAAAAACGGAATAAAGTCTTTATTAATTTATTGTAAAATAAATCTCAATTCAAGTGCTTAAAATTATGTAATCTTTAAAAATTTTGATTATACCTACTACCTACCTATTTTAAATTTATCAACAACGTTAAAATTTAAAAAAAAATTAGATTTTAACATAATAATGCGGTGAAAAAACTGTTCATGTGGATTATTTTTCCTTCAACAGATACAATTTTATTAAGGGTAAGTTTAAACAAAATCTTTTTAATAAAAAAAAAATTAATAATTCCTACCTACCTACCTAATAGGTAAAAATAAGTAAAACTTAATTAGAAACTGTTGTTTTGGGTTTATGTAGAACAAAAATTTATGATTATTTTAGTGTTAATAGGTATACAATTTGTATTTATCTGAATATTTTATTTAATGCAAATCAATTAGGTACCTTTACTGCCAATTGTTCTTTGCATTGGGATTGAAATTTCAAGTTGAAGTAGATTTTAATTTATTTAGTACCTACCTACCTACATGCTTGACATGCAAATTTGCATGGTGACGAAATTTTCCATTATGCCTACCTACCTACTGTCCTAAAATTAAATACTTATTTAAAAATTCTGTAAAATCTATTGAATATTAGCCAGAGTGGAATGCATTTTTATATCAAGAAAGTTTTTCGTCGTCAGCAGAACTTTTTAATTACAATGTCACCTAATTAAATATTAAATATCTTTTACAAATAATACAAAAATTTAATATCCCCTAAAATAGGTAGGTACATAACTATTTGTTTAATAAATAAAAAAATTCTTTGTTGTATTACAAAACGCATGAAACATTTTCACTGAAAGCGATCGATTGTAATGTCACTCAAAATAATATTGATATGAGTAGTATCAAGGCGAATTCATACAGGTGTAACCAAGGCATATTTATTTATCAGGTAATTGCAGTTCGGAGAGAATTTTTTTGTATATATTTTTATATATCGACCCCTGTGCGCGAAATTATCGTATGTTACAAAAACAAAATTTTACCGGAGAGCCTTTTAATTACTTTTAAATAAATTAAAACGTAAATAATACTGCTTCTTACGATCAAATGTACACAGTGTTATCTCCATAACTTAAGCAGTTATTGCTATAATATTTTTTTAGCAGATGGATTAATGGATGTAGAACCAATTTGCATTAAAAAGTCGATTTATAAAAAAACGTAACATACGATAATTTCGCGCACATGGGTCGATATGAAGTTTGACATTTGAAATAAATTAGAAAAGAGAGAAAATTGTTTTTTATTTATGCATTGTGACAACTGAAATTTAAAAAAATAAGTGTTGAAAAAAATAATCAGCTGATGAAGCAAGAGTACCTGATGGATAAAAATGCCTTGCGTGTAACTATCAGCCCAAGGCGAATCCATACAGGTGAAATTATCAGCCCAGCTGATTGTGAAACATTTTGTCAAAATTGGTTGAATTCGCTTTGATTTCATTTATTAATGCAGGGATAGGAAATGTGATTTTGGTTTCGGTATTAAACAATTAACTTGAGTGTACTTTTTTGACAATAAATGTGCTTAATTTATGTATATTTTTTGCTTTTGCGTCATTAATAATGTGTTTAAAAAATTTATATTCTGTTTTTAATCAAATTTTATTATATTTAATATGCAAAAACAACTTTTCCATCCCTGATATACGTATTGGCCTTGACATAAAACATCCCATGAAAAGTTGCTTTGTTGTATCAATTCGCCGTTGCATATACCTTATGGATATGCCTTGTATCAGCCCAGCTGATGGGGAAAGAGTTTTGTCAAAAATTTGTTGAATTCGCCTTGATTTCATTTATTAATGCAGGAATGGAAAATGAGGAGATTTTGGTTTTGGTATTAAACAATTACAGTAGACTCGCGGTAACGTGAACTATTAAAAACTCAGCGTGTTCACGTTTGCGAAGTTCTTCATGTTGACGAAGGTGTAACTCTTTAAAATTTCCAAATAAATTAGACATGTGATTTAACTCAAATTCATATATTTTTTGTATTTCGGATTGTTATGGACATATGTTTTGTTAAGAAAAAGAAGTACGTTAAAATGAATTAAAAAATGTGTTACATTTTTTTAAATTATCTTTAAATTTTTAAATTTAAATTGCTGAACAAATTCTTTCTACCAAAAAAGCTAATGGGATATCCTCTTCACAGACTTCTTCATCTCCTAAAGAGCTAAAAACATTCAGCCAGCATTTTGCTATTGTTTTCTTTTCAAGACGTTGAAAAGTTGAATTTAAATAGCCAATAGCATCCATTAATAGTTAAACCAATTTTTAAAAATGGCAGCTGTCATCCATTACGATTTGGAGCAATTGTAGTGCGCAGGAGATACAAAATTTCTAAAAGAGCGAGGATTTTTTGCCTTTCCAATCACAAGAAGTTTACCTTTAGAATTTTGGTAGTCTTTTTGTGACATTTTTCACGAAAAACTTTAGATAATTATGCTAAATTACATGGAGCGCACAACATAACAACTGGGCATAAGTGTATACCTGTCATGGGTTTTGGCTTTTAGTGCCCCTCCTTTTCAACCTAACCTAACCTATGCTAAATTAGCAGCGCCCACTAAACTAGACCTGTGCAATCATTTACCCCTTTTTATGGATAACCAACAAATTTGTTCACGTTATAAGGATTTCTTTCTCACTGTGTTCACGCTACAGAGTAGTCAATGTAAAAAAAATTTTGTTCATCTTATCCGGTGTTCACGTAAGGCAGTGTTTTTGTTATCGCGAGTCTACTGTAACTTCATTGTGCTTTTTTGACAATAAATCTACCAAATTTATGTATATTTCTGGTTTTTGCACCATTTACCTATAATATGTTTGACAAATATCTTTTTTTTTTTATCAAATTTTATTAAATTAAACATAATAATAACTTTTCCAACCCTAATATACGAATTGGCCTTAAAGAAATAAAATCCCATTAAAAGTTGCTTTGTTGTATAATTTCGCCGTTGCATATACCTAAATTATCAGCCCAGCTGATGGGGAATGCTACAGTCAAACACCATGTATAAAAAATTATTGTGTATTTTTTTTATGTGGCGTCTGACATAGAACATCACAGCGAATTCGCCGTTGCATATACCTGTATGAATATGCCTTGCCTGCATGAATATGATTTGGGTGTATTATTTCAAGATCTTGCAGATATTGCGCAATTATAGAAATGTTGTTTTTTTACCATTGAATGAATACAGGGCAAATTACGGCAATCGATCGCCTATAAATGATTTGCAATGGCATGATGATTAAAAAAACTAACGAATCACGCGACCGAGTTGTTAAGTCGCTATCGATCATTAAATTTAAGACCTCTGTCACACTTTGTCTACTTTGGGGATGGATTCTTCTCTGCACTCGGTACGGGTACGATTGGTATGAATTTGCCAAAATGTACCTAAAAGAAAGTTAAACACACTTTGTTAGTATAACAGCAAGTTTACAAGTTATCCCTATTCGAAGTTCTATACGTCAAAAAACACTGTAATTTGAGGAATATTTTAAATAACTGTTTCAGAGGTTGACATTGTTTGAACCAAGGTTTCAGTCTACTCGCCAACATGATTTTATATTTTTTAACAATGAAGAATTTGTTGTGTCATCCAAATCAGAAAAAAAAAATTCTTTTTTTGCATTTTTCTCTAAGTGCTTGTTCATGTTAAAATAAAAAAGCAATCAAAACTTCAACGCAATAAAAAAATAACACGTACCTCTTACTAGGTTGGGTTGGGTAGAACAGGCAGCTGTTGTGCAGCTCACTTGGGTCCATTATATTGATGCCTTTGTGATACCTGAATAGAAAAGTAAGAATAGAAAAGAGAGAAGAGAAGCAGACAAGTCCAGAGCCTATGGCGGGAATTGAAACCGCAACCCGCAACCCCGAAACTAGCAGACCAGCACACTACTAACTAGTCCGCCGGGGCACCATACCTCCTACTAAAGCAAGATAGACAACAACACTTGCATGTTGCACTATGTTAAGAGGGAGGGAATTTGAGGAATGTGAAATTTATATTCACGTCTTGTGAAATTGTGAAAAGGTAAACATTTTTTTAAACCTAACCACAACTATGTATTAAATAATTTTCACTACTTTTAAACTAGTGCGTATGCATAAAACCGTACATACGAGCTGTTTTTCTGTTTATACCGAATGTAATTGCTGACTCGTCGGCGTTCAAGTATGAAAAAAGCCGCCAAGTAATGCTATCAGTCTATCAGCTGATACAAAAATTGTTAAATTTCATTTAGACAAATAAAATTGGGGAATACAATGTGCTTAGCGGCATATTATTCATTTTGTTAAACTAAATATAAACAAGAATTTTTAAGCTAGAGTTGTTCAAGAAAATCAATGAAATATTTCCACACCCTGGGTCAACAGTTAAAAGGACTATTTTTATTTTGGTTGACTCTTGATAAAACAAATTAATGAAAATTCATTGTTATTTTTTTTCTGTTTTAATTTTTTTATAATAGTACGTACGTATGTGGAAGATTTTGTAAATTATGTGAAGATACACTGACGAGTATACTATTTTGAATTTCGTAATTAATCTAACGACTTTAAAACGCAACCCCTTCTTCACCGAAATATTTTTTTTTTTGTTCAATTCTCTACACAGACACGAAATGTTGATCCTAAAACTCGTTTTATCACAATAAAAAAAAAAAAATATAAAGGAACCTTTTTCTTATCTCTTCACCATTTCTGCTCTTTAGTTAGTTTTATTAAAATTTCTAGCAAACATGCAATATTCGAATAAAGAATAAAATTCCCCAAACATGGATGAGTATGAAATTCATTCAAACTATGAATGTTTTTGTGTTTTTTTTTACAGCAGAAGAAAGTGCTTATAAAAAATTCCATTTTTTTTTGTTATCAAGTCTCGTTTAAAATAAATTAAAAAAGGGTTAGTGAACATGAAAAATTCGAATAAAATGGTGTTTTCGTTTCATAAGAACAAATTAAGGTGAAACGTAATTATGTATGTATTTAAATTTTTTTTTTTTACTTTTATAATTTTTGTTGTTGGGTATCCCTTCTTTAGGCTAAATTTTAATCCTTTTTTTAATTTTATATATTTTTTTAAGAGTTTTTAAAATACACCGTAAAATTAAATATTTAAAGAACTGCACATTTTTCACTTCCATATGTTTTTACACTTTGTACTTACACGCTTACAATTAGGGACTCGAATAAGTACTTATAACGCTCGCCTATAAATAGGGACTTAAATAAGTACTTTCTTTTATAGCAATAAATAACTACTTGATTTTTAAAACCTAAACTTGCCTTGCCCGGCGTGAATTGCTACGCCCCTTAAAGAATAAAAATGCATTCTGAATTTTAATTTAATATCAAGTGCATTTTAATTTAATATGGGCGTGGCACTGCCCACTTTTCTAATCACGAAATTATATAGTCATGACAGCTCAATATGTGTGCAAAGTTTCAGAAAAATCGGTCAAGTGCAAGTAGCAAAAAATTATAACTTATTTTTTATGGGCGTGGCCCTGCCCACTATTCTAATCACGAAATTATATAGTCATGACAGCTCAATATGTGTGCAAAGTTTCAGAAAAATCGATCTAGTGGAAGTAGCTAAAAATTATAACTTATTTTTTATGGGCGTGACACTGCCCACTTTTTACCACCGACAAACACTCCCTGGAATGTGTACAACAAAAAAGTTTGGGTCCGATCGGCTTTACGGTTTCGGAGTCTATAGCTAACACACATACACACACACAGAGTTTCACTTTTATATATATAGAATAGATAACCCGGTTATAATAGGGACTTACAGAAGTCGTTCGATCCTTTCAAGACGAAAATTCGGTTTGATTATTCTGCGATACGTTATTTTAGAATTTAATAATCAGTGAAAATCTCTAAGTTATCGGTTTGCTTATGAACTGTTTTGCCTAAACATTATTACTTACACTCTCTCTCATCCTGAAGCATAAATGTATCCGCTTCGGCCACATGTGTTTCATTTGCATTTTTGGACTGAAACACATTTCGTGTAAAATCAAAATCTTACCGCATGCAGCCATTATGACTATTTAAAAAAATTTAATCAAAGTACTGAACATTTTAGTGACGTCCAAACCACATGTGCATGTGACTTTTTTACATTTCGTGTACTTTAGGCTTTACAGAAGTCGTTCGGTTCTTTAAAGGACGAAAATTCGGTTTGATTATTAGGCGATGCGTTAATTTGAAATTTAAAAATCAGTAAAAATATCTTAGTCATCACTTTGTTAATGAAATGTTTTGCCGCTGTTGTCAAAATCATTATTACTTATACCTTAAGCGTGCTAAACTAAATGAGAATTATAAAAAGTTGTGCGATTGAATGGCTTCTTGCAAATTTCGCAACAAGAAATTATATTGTGTGTGTATCTAAGCAAATGTACTAACGTATCACATTATAGATCAAGTCATTCCTAAAATACTTCCTAGTAAGACAGAGGTTTTAACAGGGCACTGTCCTGTGAGGGCTAGGATTAGTAAATGGGATCGCGACACTCCGGATTATTGTAGGATGTGTGAAGATGAGGAGGAGCTGGAAACTGTGGAACACATTGTCTGTCACTGCCCAAGGCTACAGAATCACAGGCTAAAGTGGTTAGGTAAACGATTCCACGATGAGTTGGGTGATGTTTCAAAGTGCAAGCTGGGGAATATTATCGGATTCATCATGGGGATCGGGTGGCTAGTAAACCTGCAATGGGGCTCGTAGAGAATATGTTTTCCTCTCTTTCTTCTATTTTATTTCCTACTAACTTATTTTTATTTTTATTATTTTCTTATGTACTATAACTTTGGAAACTCCCTCTCTCTCTATTTTTTCTATCTTTAATATATGAATGGGTAACGCAATAAACCTTATTGGTCTCCGAGTGTGGGTGTAGGAGGCAGATACTGCCTTCTGAATCCCCCTTTCCTACCTACCTACCTAAGACAGAGGATATGTAATAGTCATTGAAAAGTATGTTGTTTACTAAGAGCAAGCGATTGCCTAGTTTTTACTGGGATGTCAGCAAAGCTCTCTATTTACACTGGTTTTACTTCTATATTCACTTAAAGGATAATGAAAAAAGTGTTTTTTTTTTCTTTTACAATACTAAAGGGTGGTAAAACTTAAGGGCCGGTGTTGGTTTTAAATAAAACACAAATTACTCAGGAAATTATTGTCATTTCTTTTTATTATGATAATATTGATATGGTTCAATTATGATGGAGGTATCCCACGACCTCGGCGGCCCACCTCCATCCGATGGTCCAAATTTTCAATGATAATGTTGATGCTGAATTATTAGGCACGATGATGAGTCGAGGTTGACTGAACGCATTCACAGATGTTTTCACAATTCTTCCGATTGTGGACGAATTCGAACGATTATGTTGACCAAAAGAATTACGAAGTGCATTTAAATTTGAACGTCCATTTTCATAATAAGCCTGAATAACTTTAACGCGTTGCTTGATTGTGTAGCTTTCCATGGTTCAAATTGAGTTAGTCTGAAATTGAGAAATGCCAAATGAAATGCAGAAAAAAAAACTTGACGTTTACGTGTGGTTCACATTCAACATCGCCCCTTAAAATGGAACCACCCTTTACTATAAGAATTCACAGACAAATTTGAGTGGAATGTTTACAAAAAAAAATTTTTTTTTCAGATTTCATCAGTGGCCGGAAAATAAAGCAAGAATTATTATTGCCAATAATTTTTTAAAATTTATAGAATTTAAAACTCGACGTTTAAAAGCTTAATTTTGTAATTGCATTCCGTACGTCAATAAAAAGTTAAAGCACTATCGCTATTCCTTTCTAAATTTGTTTAGCAATTAGTATCGATTTTTGTTTGCTCTTGCTGCTGCTGCTGCAAAGTTTGACTGCAGTTTATTTGTTGTCGGTTTGTTGTAAATATTTTTTATAGCCACCTTGGGGTCTCCTTTTTATTTCTATTTATTTTTCTTCTTTTGTTTGTGTTTTATTTTTAGTTTTACATTCTCCCTTGTGTAGTTTTCTATTTATGTGCAAATGTCTAAAACAATTTTATAAGTTTTTTTTTATGTTTATTTTTTAAACTATTTCTCAATTTCCACACAAAAATTATTTCCGCCACTTGAAACAAAAAACAAAAAGTTGAAAAAAAAACTGCACAAAAAACATGTCTCGTTAGTTGACTGACTGACCATTGTGATGCCGACTGCTGTTATTTCTACTTTTATTCATTTTTTTTTTTGTTAATTGTCAAAAAAAATAAATTAAATGCACGAATAGATTTGAATATTTCTTTTTCTAAGACATTAAAGAAAAATTTGTAAAAAAAAAACAGCTGGCAAAAAAGTTTTTTTTTTACCTCTTGTTTAGTTGCATTAACAAAATTGACCATCCCTAGAGATAATATTGGACTACATGGTCCATTTTAGCTAAATGGACTACTTACAACATGGTCCTATGTAAAGCAGTCATCGAGTGAGAGAGATTGTAGTAAAACGACAAGCGTTTGTCTTTCAACGATTACATAAATTGTTGTCAAGACGTGTATAATGGTCGTGTAGATGCTCCATCGAGTAGTGACAAAGAGTAAATAGTTTTGAGACTATTCCGATGGGTTATATGGTCCAGCCCTAGGACATCATAATGTTAAATCGACCACGATCCATACATTTGGATGATCTTTGGATTATTCCTAGTCCATTACAGATTATACTTAACATGCGTGTAAGGACTAGTCACGTTATCTGCAGGGATATTTATCACAAATACTACATATCGCATACATATGTTAGTAGGCAACAGGGAATGCCAAATTGATCAAAAAACAAAGACAGTTTAGCAAAATTAACAAAACTGAAAAATATTGTATTGTTGATTTTGTATTACGCTCTCTCTCTCTCGTTTTAAAGCGGAAGATGCCAGTGTTGTTGTCTCTCCATTTTAGAGTGTGTAATATTTTTTATTGCGTTTAGTTTTCGTTATTTTCAACAAAACACGATCAAGCAATTAAATAGATCTTTACTGTTTAAATGAGTTATTTTGATTAATATGAATTTTTGCTCACTTGAGGCATAACAATCTCTGATAAGTATCGTTAAGTTTTGTACTTTTTTACGATAATAATAAAGTACTTAAGTTGGTTTAGTGTAAGAAATTAAAAGAAGAAAAAATACCACCCAAGATTCGCAGATTTTTTCATATTTCCATATATACCTCAAAATCACTTTTGTTTTATGTCACGTACGATATATTTTTAATTTTTCTGGATATTTTAGACAATAATGATTCGAATATAATTATTTTTTTTTTTAAAATAAAGTACCCTTTGAATGGAACATAAAGATCTAATTTTGTTTCAGTTACTCTTACTTTTGCAAAAATTACTCCACTTTATAGGAGCACAAATGTCACGTACAATGACATGGAAATGCCCATATGTATTATATATTTACCAAGAAAATGTACAAACATTATTTATTTAAACAGGTAAATACCTACATACTTACCTACATACACTTAATAGTATTCAAAATCTAAAAAAAAAAGAAAATTATAATTTACCATCAAAATGATAAATGTTTTTATTATGTGACCAAAACATTTATTTTTAAATATATTTTCTAAAAGACCTTCAATACATTTTGTGGTATCAGTTGGTATAAATTGTATTTTTAATAGATAAAAGACTTCTATATATAAAAAGATAATTTTAATATATATTTTTCTTTTTAAAAATTTTAAATTATTTGACCTAATAAATAAGCACCTGTGTGATTTCCCATAAAATAATAATGTTGTCGATGTCCTATGTAGTTGTCGTTATTTTATTGTCATTTATTAATTTAAAAAGTTTATTAAAAAAAAAGAAAAAACAAAAACTTTCACAATTACAGAATTAAATATACTTTTTAAATGAGCTGTCATAATGTATGGCTTTTTACTGAAAAACAAACTGCTGTTCATTAAAAGCAATAAAAATTAAATCTATAAATGCAGGATTTTTCAATCCTGTGCTGTGATTTATGTAGAACAGAAAGCTGTTGGGTTGTAATACAGTTAAATCTAAGATAAGTCAAACACGCTAATAAGTTAGTTGTTCGTTATCAACGTGTACTTTTTTTTAAAACAACGGCTGTTTAAGTGATAATAGTGGCAGCTTGATCACTTAAAATCTTCACAGTGGCAACGCTCAATCTTTATTTTTGTTTAATAGATTATGGTATTCCCAGAACTTCCTTTTTATTTTGAGTTGCCAAAAATGTTGTCCGTCTTCAACATTGCTGCTGAAGTCGTCTAAAAAAGTTGTGTATTACATTTAAAATTTATTACATACCTACTTTATTTATTCCTTTTTTTCGACAAAAAAAAATGGGAGCTTTTGGGTTAATTTTTATACCCTTCACACAGTGAAACAGGGTATATACATATAGGTTTGTCATTCCGTGTGAAATTTCTACAATTTTCATTTCCGACCCCACAAAGTATATATTTTCTGAAAGCTTATGAATAGGGGAGTCGATTAAGCTCTGTCAGTCTGTCCGTCTTTCCGTGTATATGTTGAAATCAACTTTTTGAAGCCGCCCGAAATTTTCTGGACCTGGATGAGGTATTAAAATATCAGAAATATTCGGGAGTAGATCGGTATTGAAAATCAGAAACAAGGGTACATGAACAACTGAGATATGAGCAAAAACCCACGGCCACCTCGTTTTTTTTTAACACAAAAACAACATACATACAAACAAACGTGGTATATTGGTTAGAGTAAACGTGGCATCGAACCCAAGCTGAGCCCAAAAAAAATTGTTTTTTTTATTTATTTATTTTATATATTATTTTTTTTATTTTTTAATATTTTTTATATCTTTTTTATTTTTTTTTTGTTTTATTTTTTTTTTATTTTTTTTTTTAATTTTTTTTTTAAAACACACGTAAATTTATAATTATACAATGGGATGTTTTCATATGAGATAAACCGGATTCAAGCCCACAGCCCATCTTAAAAACGTCCATATAGATTCAGGAAATTAAAATTTTAAACGCCCTGACAAAATTATAGGGGGAAGTCTGACCCTGCACCTTGTTGTCGGAACCGAAAAATTAAACGGTTAATTGCGGTTTGACTTTGTAAATTTCTTGTGTTCAAATAGTTTTGGATATGCTCGTTGCGTCACTAAAATTTAAAGTTCATTTGGAAAAGTAAAATTCTACAACTAAGGTTCGTTGTTCGGTCGTTAAAATCTGCACCGTGTTGTAACACGGTTCGATAAAGAAATATAAACAAAAAAGTAATTAAAAATTTACATGCATGATTTTTGTCCCACCCTGTACCTAAACATATGTATTTATGTATATGCCTTTGAATTTGTCAAATTATTATCAATTATCAATAATTTAGGCTACATACATACATACATACATACATAGATCGGCATTTTTTTGTCTCTATGGTAAACCCATTCCCCACCAGGTCAAACCGTAAGCAACAAACATGATCACAAGAGCCGGTTTAATTTTTAAATTTAAACGCGCATACACTTGCTTCGTGTTATTGTTGTTGATCTTTTATAATTTATTTAGTTTTCTTTCTTTGCCAGCCGTAGTGTTTATTTATTTTTTGTTGTTGTTGTTTATTGTGTGTACGCCTGGAATGTTGTTGTTTTTCTTTTTGCCAATTTTGCAGTTGATTAAATATATATGTATGTATGTATATGTACATTGTTGCTTAAATGCTCGGTCGAACAGCCTGTTCTTGACAATGTTGCCAGTTTTCATGTTTTGAATCTCACAGTGTTTCGTGTTCATTAGATATTTGTGTCATTAGGGAAAAATCTTCAGCTCCGTTCACATTTTTAAATTCAATTAATATTTATTACAGGAGAAATTAATACATTTACGCCTATTTTTTTAAATATATAGGTATTTTTTTATAAAACCTGGAAGTAGGAAAAACTGAATTATGTACATATTCAGGTCTTCTGAAACAATAGTGCAAAAGTCCTTCTTAATGCCTCCCAAAATGTGAAATTGATTGTCATACCTACATGATGTGATTTAAAATAAAATTAACGCTTAATCTTTGAAACAATCCATGTAAACTAATATCATGAAGCATCGGCTTCTTTTCACCTTATTAAAGATTGTCTACCCAGCAACAGCTGTTTAAAAAGTTGTTGGGAGAGGCAGTCTTTGGGCAGGTTGGTCCTTCATCGTTAATACCGGTGCGTTGACTATACTGCTGTTAAGATTATCACAAGGTACATCTCAAGCATGAGTATGAGATGCTACTAGTCCGCAGGCATAGCAACTTCACGAGACAATTTCTCATTAAGTGGTGATAGCGTAGATCATTCAAACCATGCTCTCTGAAGTAGACATATGTCCAGAAGGTCGAAACCAATAAAAATAGAAAATTAGGAATGAGATACCCAGAATAGGACATTTTCTTATGAACTGCACAGATAAAGAGAACAAGATATAGTCTTATGCCAGTTACACCCTGATTGTTGGCAGAACACCACCAGTGATATTTAGGCATGTACATAGAATGTCAAGGGAAACAAGGATCTTTCTTCTTCAACTTTTTTCCGGTCTTTTCAGAATCCTGAATAGATAACTTTTTCCTCTTTAATTCAGACGTTTTCAACGAATGACCAAAATGCTCACGTCATCCCATATTACCATATTTCACACTCACTGACCTGACACAACATCCAATAGAGGTAGCTTGCTTCCTTAAATTAGTTTATGTCCTTATTTAATTGTCTTAAAAATTATCCCTCCGAAAAACTAATAAGTGGGTTTGAAACTAATTGAGATACATATAAGCAACAAAATACAACTGCTTCTGTGGTTTTCATAAAATTTACAAACGAAAATAGATTTTTTTAGTATCTAAACAACCCAGAGTGTCGATATGGGTATCAAATAAAAGAGCTGGACCCTATATCAATAGTCAAATACAGTAAACTATGAAAAGGTTAAAATTAAAGATGGGGTTCTAAGTAAAATGGCGGATGTTTGTGACAAACATCCTACCAGTAAAATACGATTAAATATAAAAAAGAGAAAAATCCAAGATGGAGGCCAAAACAAAGAGTTAATACAAACGTCCGTTTTAATCTATAATACAATGTAAGCATTAAATAAAAACAGGGGAATGTTGAAAGCATTAAATGTGTTGCGGGAGTGCTACGGTACTATAATGAATCGAATAGTATCAAAAAATAAATGAACGAACGTATAAAGAACAAGTAGCAAGTAAAGAAAACTATCCAAGCTTTATTGATATGTAAGTATGTACCTACCTACATGTACAGTCAGAGACTAAAGTTTAAGTAAAGACATAAAATATTGAGTACAAAAGAGACTAAATGTTTTTGCGAAATTATAAATATGCATATAGGTATATTAAAAAAAAACAAAAATTATACATAACGGTAAATAAATATAATAAAAACTCAAAAATTGATTTGACAAAAGTTTAAATACAGTCAGAATGGGAAGAACATATCTTTAAATAATCAAAAAAAAAAGTAATTTAATATTTTGTTGGACCACCTTGGCTATCTATGGCTGCTTGAAGGCGCCGTGGCATGGAATGGACCAATTTTTCTAGCTCGAGTACCGTTATTTCAGACCATATTTTCTTAAGAGCCTCTTTCAGGGTATTTTTGCTGGTTACTTCTTTACCTAATTTTCTCTTCATTAAATCCCAAACATGCTCTATTGGGTTTAAGTCCGGTGATTGGGGAGGGCTATAGAGCTGGCGCGGTGCATAATATGCTTTGGATCATTGTCCTGTTGGAAGATCCATTGCGGTCCGAGGTCCAATTTGTGGACAGAAGGCTGTAAATTATGTTGCAGTAGGGTCTTATATTGGTGCTGGTCCATTATACCATCTATAAAAGCCAAATTACCAACACCAGATGCTGCTATTGCTCCCCAAACCATAACATTGCCGCCCCCATGCTTTACAGTGGGAATCAGGTTTTTTGTATGAAGGGAAGTGTTAGGTTTCCGCCAGACTTTAGCGCGGCCATCGCTTCCAAACAAGTTAAACTTGCATTCGTCTGTAAATATAACGGTGTACCAGAATTCCACATCTTTGCTCTTATATTTATTAGCAAACTCCAATCTTTGTAGTCTATTCTTTTCACTTATTAACGGTTTTTTACGTGGAACTCTGCTTCTGTAGCTATTCTCCCGCAATGCCCTTTGTACAGTTTTTGGATGCACATGTTTGTTTAAACTTTTTTCAGTGTCATCTGCTAATTTCGCGGCGTTTAATTTAGGGTCCTTGTTCACTTCCCTTAGAATATGACTAACATCTCGATTTGATAGTTTTTTTGGTCGACCACTTTTTTTTTTTTTTTTTAATCATTTATTCAAAATTAAATAATTACTAAAACAGTATCGCCTCAGCGTCCATAGGTAAATTTTCCAAAGTATTATTGTGTTTGTACTTCCGGACGATATTTTGCACACTAGAAAATGGGACATTTAATTTTTTTCCAATTTCGCGGTAAGATTTTTCTTCTGTGTAATGTTTTATTATTAAAGTTTTCAAGCTAAACTCTATTTATTTTCTAGTGTTGGGCATAATCTTTCTTTTCAGTGAATCGTTCATGATCGGTCAGAAAGATTTGCTGAAGTATTTCATTCTTTTCTTTCATCTGTCTTTTATGAAAGTTGTAAAATGAATGATTGAAACAAGGCAAAGAATACATAACAGTTGGTTTTTGTTTATAAGAAAATAAATGCAAAAACTGAAATTGCTGGTACAAAGCGAATATTAAGTACTAATAATTAAATAAAAATAAGTTCAATTCAAAAGTTTTTATTAGTAATAAATAGACACATACATATTTAAAAAAAAAAACACAAAATCAAAATCTGTATTCCGGTTAGAATTTGGCATATAAATTCAAAAATAGATTTTGATGTCTAGTTAAAAAAAAGGCAAAAAATATAAAAAAAAAATTTAACAGGCGTATACATACATATATAAAATCGGGAAAATTAATAAGCATTTTCTTAATCTTATTTGAGTCAAATTAAAAAACAATGATCCTTTTTTGAATGAAATTATAATTATTTTTTTAATGAAATTATAATTCAATTTTTTTATACAATTTTTAAATACAATTAAATTAGTTTTTTTATATTTCGCTACTCCTTCACTTAGCATTATTAGGAAAATAAATACTATCGCTATAACAAAATGATCTTTAAAATTTGTGTGCGCTAAAAATCGTATAATTTATTATGAAAAGAATTTATATTTAAAATTATATTTTGGGCAAACATAAACATATATTATACAAATTTAGTTTATTTTTTGAATAATTCATAGTTTAATTAAAAAAACAGATCTTTCTTTCATAGTTTTGGTACAAATACATACTATGTATACACATACACATAAACATACTATGAATACATTGAGATGCAAACAAATTAAAAGATTTGGTTTGGCAACAATTCAGCCGATTGTTATGGCAACATCGTAATCTACATAGATTTTTGACTGACTGAAATGTGTGAAACATGAAAGAACAATGAAAGATGAAAGATTTGAAAGAAAGAGTACGAACTATTTTATATCTTTCACCTTACTGAATCGTTCAATTGAAATATTTCTTTCATGACCGACACAACTCTATTATTTTCCTTTGCCCATAACACCCCTTTCTGACTGGGCAAGTCACTTGCTCAAGTTAGTTTTTTATTTTCTTTTATTTTTCTTTGAACTTGCTTTCATGTTCAGACTCAGCAACTGACTTGCCCAAGTTTCGTTCTCTTTTACTTATTATACTCTTCACACAGTGAAAAAGGGTATATATAGGTTTGTCATTCCGTTTGAAATTTCTACAATTATCAATTATCTACACATACATACAAACGTGGTATACTGGTTAGAGTGAGCCAAAAAATTTTTTTTATTTTATATTTTATTCAAATTTTTATTGTTTTATTTTTAATTTTTCTTTTAATTTATTGTTTTTAAGCACATAAGTAAACTAAATGTATAATATTACAATGGGATGTTTTTATATATATATGTTTTGTATGTACGTATTTCATATGAGATAAATGGTGACATAAACAATTGTTGTTGCATGACAACACGTTGTGAAGGGTATATAAGATTTGGCATGGCCGAATATAGCACTCTTGTTTGTTTTTATTACTCTTTTGTTTTTGGTTTCTCAACAAAAACTTGCTCGTACTTGCCGAGTACAGGCAAGTGTGTACTCAAAAATGAGCAAGTTTCTTCCTCTTAACCCGACCTTACCCCTTTTGCCTATAAACACAACACTTGCGCAAGTCACTTGCGCAAGTGACTTGCCTAGTCTGAAAGCCGTGTAACTAAGACTGAACTGACAAGAACACAACCAGAATAAAATAAATGTTTAACAACTTAAAAACTAATTTAAACAAAATATGAAATCTAACGGTACTTAGATTGGAAAAAATTGCAAAAAAGAGAGTAACAATAAACATGTATTTAAACCAACGCTGTCCAAATCTTCATTTTCTGTGCACAATTGTGCTACAAAAACAATAAAAAAAACTCACACCGACACTTGTTCTCTTCTGTTTCAGTTTGATTTCAGTCGTTAATTGAGTGTTAACGAGTGCACATGCGCGGATGCTTGCGCTTTTTTTCAGCTTTTTTTGTTTATTCAGCTATGATTTAATTTCAAGATAAACCAGCAAACAAAATAGTATAATGGAAGACAAAAATTTTTGTTTTGTCATTAAAAATGCAATGCATTTTATGTTACCAAACATTTAAAACAAAGAAAACATTTAAGTAAGAAGAAATAAATTAAGTTCTTCAAATTTAAAACATATTTTGTTAATAAGAAATTGTTACGAAACCTTAAATTTGGAAAACTTAATTTATAATGCGTAAATACACTTAATTTTTTAAGTTTTAATTGTAAATTAAAAATTGTATTTAATTTTATTAACTTTTTTTAAACATCATTTCTATTTTGCTTTTAAAAGTAAAATTCATTACATTTGTAATGCTTAGTTTTGTGTTTGCTGGGCAATATTATCATATCTAATACAGACGCATTTCATTTATTGAGAGTTTTGGACAGCATTGATTTAAACTTTTGTCCAATACATTTTTCTCTTATTGTGGGATTTACAGTTAAGTTTCCAATGTAGTACCTAGATCCTTTTTGCATTAGTTTTTAGTTTAACCCATTAGTGCATGAAGTTCCCTGGCGCTATACTTACCTTTTTTTTAATCATTATGCGTTGAAATAAGTCTAATAAAGTAGTTTTAATTTTTAGTTAGTTTAAAAAATGTGTTTTGGGGGTTTTGGGGACCGTCCCTTATAAGGGACACTATGCAGTATGGGCATTTGAAGTGTGATATTGCTTGAAGCATTCTTTCGGACGAAGCCCCTTCTCGCACTTAGTACATAAAAACTTAGACTTCTTTCCGCAAAAAGCACATCTCTTATCCGTATTCGAGTACTCAATCATATGGTTTTTTCCATCGTAGCGCGCATCAGGGTTGATGCTGGTTCTACTCGATCCTCTTGAGGACGGCATTCCGTATCTCTCTAGATACGAAATGGCTATGTACCTGCGAAAAATTAGCAGAGTGCCACAATTTGGGTCGTTCGGATGAACTTTCCGCATAAGGATCCATGCGTTTACAATCGATGCGTCCAACAAATATGCAAATATGGGCCACCACCACTTACGCTGTCTAATTCTAGACCGGTACACAGCCACCAGCATATAAATTTGTCTGCTCAACACAAAAATTTATAATGCCTTCAGAAAAAAAACTCAAAGAAATCAGTAGGCGAACTGGCGGCTTGAGCTTCGGCACTCGGCGGTATTGTTTCGGGTCCACTTTCGCCAACGCAAGGCATTTCCCGCACGCACACTCGAACTGACGGTTTTTCTGTATTTAGCCAGTGGCTCATCGTCACTGTCACTCCAGTCATCGAATTCGTCTTGTATCTCGCCTTCCGCAGTCAATAATTTCGGGCCGAGATGATCCAAGTTCACCTCGTGTTCGTCATCACTACCGTTCGAATCCTGGTCGGTCTCATTTTCCTCCAATGGTGGGATTGCAAAAATGTCAAGTTCTTGCAACTGACCATCAAAAGCTTCGATCTGTTCCAGTATTTCAGCTATTGTTAGTCTGTAATAAAATATTATTGTTGTAATAAAATATTATTGTTAACTGTCCTGTCTGCATAGCGTCCCTTATAAGGGACGTTGGATAAATAACGGTATTATTCACAAATTACAATATTTTTATCACTCATAACAACATAAATTTGTTTATTACAATAAATTTAAGATAATTGCATTTAAAATTGTTAAATAATTTCACCTGTATTATTTGTTATTCACATTTACTTACCTCTCACGTGTTCTGATATTTTTTTTTTAGTTGTTGTTCCATATTTCGCAAAAAAAATCACACAATTTAAAGTTTACTCCACTGCATTCAATCACAAACTAGTTTGGTGTAATGTCAACAACTATACCATCAACTTGCATGAGATCTGTATTGCAAAATGGGAGAGTAAGAGAGCAAAAACTGACCGTCCCTTTAAAGGGACCTTATGCACTAATGGGTTAACATGTTGTCTTAAAAATCTGCATACACACAATTTTTGAAAGATGTTTACTTTTCTTTAAACTGCATATTTTAAATCTGTATTTAAATTTTAGTCCCTGACTGTATGTACTTATGTTTTCTGGTTGTTTAGATGGGTGAGGCGGGAGGTACGAATGTTTATTACAACAACAAATATTTTACTCTTACCTTTTATTTATTTTTTGTACCTACGTTGTTATGATTTTTGTTGCTAGTTTATGTTTGTAGGTTTTTATCGTTAAGTCGTCATCATAATTATCGTCGTCGTGGTCGTCGTCATAGTATAAAACCATGTCATTATTTGTACATGTGCGACCCGGCAACATGTTTTTATGCTTCTTCAAAAAATTGTTTTTTTCAGACGTACAAACATCTAAGTATGTATGAATGTATGTAGATACAAGCTGTATGTAAGTTTTTTTTATACATGCACACATATGTATGTAGGTACAACATACATACATTCATACATATAAATATATTTATAAATTATTATTGCTGCTTCTTCTTCCTATTTAGTAAAGTAAATACTATGTAGGTACATGTGTATATTCATATGCATGTATCTATACATCTTTATTTCGAATGTATGTATGTACATACATATGTAAGTATGTATGTATGTAAGTTCATGTTTTTTGCTGTTTTATTATACCCTTCACCTGTGGTGCACAAGGGTATACACATATGGCCATTAAAATAGGTACTCTGATATACTGTTACATTTTCTAAGTTTTTTTAAAAAATTCATAAATTTTTTTTACAAACTTTACATGGTTTTAATTGTACACACTTTTTTACATTAATATAAGAAAATCTGTTATTTTTAGAAATTTTTGTTAGCGTTCACAGGGAAATTGGTTAAAAATAAGAAAATTTTTGTGGCCAATAAAATAGGTACTTTGCTAAATTTTTCCACATATTCCAAAAATTAAGGTCGAACTGAACATTTAAAGGTTGGTGATCTAATTTTAATACAATAATAATCTAATATCAATACTGACATCGATGACAGATGGGTCGAGCACAGCATTGTACTGAAAAAGAGAGGAGACTAGTTAAAAAGCTTCGGAAACAGAATAAATCCTATAAATTTATAGCCGATTTAATTGGACAGTCTAAAAATTTTGTTGTCAATACCCTTAAGCCCCGAAACACTAAAAAAGACATTGTGCTAAGAAAAAAACCAGCCCAACTACTGATGCTTACATAGCAATGCTTCCAAAACGAGACCCCTTTAAGTCCTCTAAGGCGATTGCAGCTGAAATAAATAATCAAATTTCAGCAAGAACTGTGCGACGTCGTTTATGTGATAATAATCTTACGGGACGAATAGCTCGAAAAGTTCCATTGCTAAAAAAAGTAAATTTACAGAAGAGGAAAGAATTTGAAAATCGCCATGGTGTGGCCAGAAGGAAAAAAATGGCATAACATACTCTGGAGTGATGAAACAAAAATTAATTTTTTTGGAAACAATGCTGGATGAAATGTGAGAAGACCAAAAAGTGAATAATTCAACCCACGTTACACTAAAAAACAATAAAACATGCTGGCGGCAACATCATGGTTTGGGGATATTTTTCTTGGAGTGGCGTAAGGCCTAGTCACTTAATTTCAGAAATAATAACCAAGGAAGGGTACAAAAATATTCTGGAAAATGTTATGTTGCCTTATGCTGAGGAGGAAATGCCATTACGTTGGTGTTTCCAGCAAGAAAACGACCCGAAACACTCTTCTAAGTTAGTTAGTGGATGGTTTTAGCAAAATAAAGTTAGTGTTATGGAGTGGTCAAGTCAATCACCCGATCTCAATCCAATTGAGAATCTTTGGGGAGATCTCAAAGTTAGACTTAGGAAAGAAAATATTCAAAACAAGACTCAGTTATGGCAAAAAGTGCAAGAAATATGGTATGACACTCCTCTTGAGACCTGCCGCAAGTTAATCTCTTCTATGCCCAACAGATTACATAAAGTTATAAAAAAAAATGGTGGTCATAGTGGTTACTGATGCAGTGAAGCGGAAATAGTGCTATTTATGGTGAAAATTATTTAAAACTCCTTTAATTTTTTACAATTCCTTTAAAGTACCTATTTTTATGGCCAAGTGAATTTTGTTTTTTTTATTATAGATTTTTTTTTTATTTTAAAATAATAACTTTTTTTTATTATTTTTATTTATTTTTATGCTTCGAATAATAAAAATGCACTAAGAATAAATTTTAGTTAACATAAGATCGAAAAATATGCATTTTTTATAATTATATAGATGGTACCTATTTTAATGGCCACATGTGTATATAGCTTTGTCATTCCGTTTGTAATTTCTACAATTTTCATTTCCGACCCCATAAAGTATATATTTTCTGAAAGCTTATGAATAGAGGAGTCGATTAAGCTCTGACCGTCTGTCCGTCTGTCCGTCTATCCGTCTGTCCGTCTGTCCGTGTGTTGGTTGAAATCAACTTTTAGAAGCAACTATATGTTCCTCAGATCTGTATATGGTATCAATCTCTTGGAAATATCCAGGAATGAATCGCTATTGAAATTCAGCACAATCGCCCCATAACTTTCTGAGATATGAGCAAAAAACCACGACCACCTCGTTTTTTTTCACAATTACAACAACAACATACATACATAGATACATGTAAAAAACATACCAAACAAATAAAATTAAAAAAAAAAAAATATTAAAAATAAGAAAAAAATAATAAAAACAAGTAACAGTGCTATATTCGGCCGTGCCGAATTTTATATACCCTTCACAACGTGTAGTCATGCAATAACAATTGTTTGTATCACCATCACGTGCATACGTACACGTTAGAATAAATGTGGCATCGAATCCCAGCTGAGCCAAAAAAATTTTATTTTATTTAATATATTATTTATATTTTATTATTTTTTTTTATATTTTTTTTAAATTTTTTTAAAAAATTTTTTTAGAAAAATTTTTAAAAAATTTTTTTAATTTTTTTTTTAAATTTTTTTAAAATTTTTTTTTTGTAGTTTTTTTTATTATTTTTTTCTTATTTCTAATATTTTTTTTTTTTGTAATTTTTTTTGTTTGGTATGTTTTTTACATGTATCTATGTATGTATGTTGTTGTTGTAATTGTGAAAAAAACGAGGTGGTCGTGGTTTTTTGCTCATATCTCAGAAAGTTATGGGGCGATTGTGCTGAATTTCAATAGCGATTCATTCCTGGATATTTCCAAGAGATTGATACCATATACAGATCTGAGGAACATATAGTTGCTTCTAAAAGTTGATTTCAACCAACACACGGACAGACGGACAGACGGATAGACGGACAGACGGACAGACGGTCAGGGCTTAATCGACTCCTCTATTCATAAGCTTTCAGAAAATATATACTTTATGGGGTCGGAAATGAAAATTGTAGAAATTACAAACGGAATGACAAAGCTATATATACCCTTGTGCACCACAGGTGAAGGGTATAAAAACTACAAAAAAAAAATTTTTTAAAAATTTAAAAATAAATTTAAAAAAATTTTTTAAAAATTTTTCTAAAAAAATTTTTTAAAAAAATTTAAAAAAAATTTTTTAAAAAAATTTAAAAAAAATATAAAAAAAAATAATAAAATATAAATAATATATTAAATAAAATAAAATAAAATTTTTTTGGCTCAGCTGGGATTCGATGCCACATTTATTCTAACGTGTACATTTGTACGTATTTTATATGGGATGAATGGTGATACAAACATTTGTTATTGCATGACTACACGTTGTGAAGGGTATATAAGATTCGGCACGGCCGAATATAGCACTGTTACTTGTTTTTATATACAAATTGTTACACTAATGTTTTTTTTTTTGATGATAATGATGTTGTTGTCATAGTTGAATTGGTTTTTTGTTGTTGCCCATTGCTGTTGTCTTATTTGGTTTTTAAGCCTATTTTTATACATACATAAATATATACATATGTACATGCCTACATACATATGTACATATTTATAAAAACAGTGTCTTCTACATATACTGTGAAATGTGACAACAGCGCATTTATTTGTTTTTCGTTCTCAAACATTTATTTTTGTATATTTGTGTTTGTATGTTTGTACATACTTTCGCAGCGTTTATACATACATACATACCTACGTAGTTGCTGTGTTTTGAACTCGTTACGCGTTTTTGCCTTTAATGCTTTCTCATTTTATTATAATTGTTGTTGTTTATAAAACAGAAAATATACATACATATGTATGTATGTATGTAGGTACCTATGCATGGTATGTACATACATATATACATGTTTTTTTATTTTATGTCAGCAACATCATCATTAATAAGATCATGATTGTTAGGTATGTTGTTGTTTTTATACCCTTCACACAGTGAAAAAGGGTATATGTATATACATACATAGGTTTGTCATTCCGTGTGAAATTTCTACAATTTTCATATCCGACCCCATAAAGTATATATTTTCTGAAAGCTTATCAATAGGGGAGTCGATTAAGCTCTGTCAGTCTGTCCGTGTGTATGTTGAAATCAAATTTTTGAAGCCCCCCGACATCGCTTGGACCCGGGTGAGGTATTAAAATATCAGAAATATTCGGGAGTAGATCGGTGTTGAAAATCAGAAACATCGGTACATAAACAACTGAGATATGAGCAAAAACCCACGACCACCTCGATTTTTTTTTTCACCAACACAACATTACAACAACAACATACATGCATACAAAAGTGGTACACTGGTTAGAGTAAACGTGGCATCGAATCCCAGCTGAGCCAAAAAAAATTTTTTTTTATTTTAATTTTTTTGTTTTATATTTTAATTTTTTTTTTTTTAAATTTTTTTTATTTATTTTTTACATAAATTTTTAATTTTACAATGGGATGTTTTTATATATGTATATATGTATGTTTTTTATATACATATGTAGGTACATATGTACGTATTTCATATGAGATGAATGCTGATACAAACTACTGTAATTGCATGACTACATGTTGTGAAGGGTATATAAGATTCAGCACGGCCGAATATAGCACTCTTACTTGTTTATTTGTTTGTTTGTGTGTGGGAACACTAAGTGAAATTTGGCAATAAGGCATTTCTCTCGTATTTCAATTTGTTTAAATTTTATTTAATTAAAATACAACACAAATAGAAAAGTAACAACAAAATTCTTTGTGTGCAAATATTTTTTTCTCGTAGTCTGTCTTTTACCTATTTAGGTTTTTATTGTAGGTACATACATACATATGTATGTATGTATGTGCCTACCTAGGTAGGATTTAATTTTGTTTTGTAGGTAGGTAGCAGACCTGGGGGATCTCAATTACATTTCAATTACAATTACATGTAATTTGTAATTGAGGTAGTCTAAATTACAATTACAAGAAATTGTAATTGAAAGTAAGGACTTAACTCAATTACAATAAAATGTAATTGTAATTGAAAAATGTCAATTATAATTACTTGTAATTGTTAATTGAAAAAAATCAAATACACATTACATGTAATTGTAATTGAAAATGTTCAATGACTAATTACAAGTAATTGTAATTGTAATTAATCAACAAATAATTACTTGTAATTGAACAAAATTCAATTACATTTTTAAAACCATAAAATAAAACTTAAAATTCTTAAAACGATTTTCTAAATTATATGGTGTTATTTAAAGCAAATAATAAATTTTTTTAAATTGGTTCCTTGTCTTAATTATTTTTCAATCGGGTATGTGATGAAAAACGATCGATTTCATTTCGATCATTATTGAAATTTCAATTCGGACGTGTTCGTAACATTTTTAAACTGAAAATTATTAAATGGTAAAGACTGGCTTATATAATATGTAATTGATAATTTTTGTAATTAAATACTTTTTTGACAATAAATACTTAAAAAAGTAATGATTACTTGTTTTTTTTAAATTACTTAATGAAAAATTTTTTTTTCCAATTAAATGTAATTGTAATTGTAATTGGATTTTTTTCCAATTACAATTACATGTAATTGTAATTGGAATTTTTTCAATTACAATTACATGTAATTGTAATTTAAGAAAACTTCAATTACAATTACATGTAATTGTAATTAATTTTTACTTCTTTTTCAATTACAATTACGTGTAATTGTAATTGAAAAAATTCAATTACAATTACATGTAATTGTGTAATTATAGGTGTAATTAAATACAAAATGTAATTGAGACCCCCCAGGTCTGGTAGGTAGGTAGTATGTACATTCATACATAGGTACCTAGGTATTGTTTGGCTTTTTTATAAATTAATTTTTGTTCTCACATTTCTTCTACACAATTGACTTGTTATTATTTTGCAAAAATTTAATAAAAAGTATACCTTACAGACATACATACATACATACATACTTACATATATTTACTAGCTACATACATACATACATACATATGTATGTACTTATGTATGAATGTAAGTTTGTGGGTAAATAAAGCTATTGACAACAACATACATATGTATGTACTTATGTATGTTTCTATGTATGTATGTATGTATGCATGTAATTTGATTCCCATAAATAAATTTTGGAAAATTAATCGTTTTATTGTCTTCCATATATGTACTTATGTAGGTAATTGTAGTACCTACCTATAGATCTATCTGCGTAGATCATGGTAGGTGCACTTACATACAGTGGCTCACAGCTTATTTTATGCAGTGCACTTTTTTATTTTTAAAGCTCTGTAAAAAAAAAACTAACAGGAACTGAAAACAGAAGTTCATGTCATTAAAAAGGGAAACCTTATTATTTAACAAAAAAATTTCATTTATTTCAAAAATGTACATTTTAATATATTACAACTAAAAAAAACAGTAAACACTCCTTTTTTTCATCTCACAGCTTATTGTATGCAGGCACGTATGGTTTTCAGAAGATCAAAATAAAACTGGAAATTAACCAATTTAATATTTTGTGTGATAGCCTCTGTTATCTATTACAGATTTAAGACGATTTGGCATAGAATCGACCAGTTTTTGTGTAACATCTGGCGAAATATTTGCCCACTCCGTCAAAAGAGCTTGTTTCAAATAGTTTTTGCTTGAAATTTTGTGTTTTCTTATGTTATTTTCTAGTATCGACCATAAATTCTCTATAACATTAAGGTCTGGCGACTGTGCTGGCGGTGTCATCAAATGTGGGCAGTTATATATCAGCCAAGTTTGCACAATACCCGATTTGTGCTTTGGATCGTTATCCTGGTAAAATCGAAAATCGGATTTTATACCCAGGTTCTCAGCGCTCACCAACAAGTTGTCTTTAAGTATCTGGTGGTACTTAAATTTATCCATGGTTGTTTCAATAAAAGTTAATTTTCCAGTACCAGCAGCCGACATACAGGCCCAAACCATGTCACTGCCACCACCATGCTTTACTGTTGCTTTAAGGTTTTCTTTGTTGAGTTCTGTATTTGGTTTCCGCCATACATACGACATGACATCGGAACCAAATAGGTTAAACTTAGATTCATCTGCAAATATGACCGAATTCCAAAATGCAGATTCTCTTGAGACGTGCTCCTTGGGGCAATTTAGCCTCCATAGCCTATTTTTCGGGTTAAAGCTGGAGTTACATACCATGCGTTCTATCCGTTGTTCCGTTTTATGCATCAGTCAAAAAGTAGAATCAGTGTAATTGTATGTGACAAGTTACACGGCAAAACGCATAGAATGCATAAACGTATCAACGCAGCAAAGTAGGTTTACTTTCTACTTTTGTATCCGTCGCATAAAAGGTGAATAAATGTCAGCTGTTGTTGATAGCCATGGATGACAAATAATATTTTTTTGTCGATGTTATCGATAAATCTGATTGTGTGGTGGATTTATTTATTTCATTTTTTTGTATTAAAAAATGTTTTTAATAAAAGAAAAAGCATTCGAAATAAAGTTTACAATTACTTTTAAGAAGCACATACATAAAAACTAATTTTAAACACAATTTTTTCATTACCAAAATTTTTATTCTACTTATCGATAACTATTATGTGCTGAGTGCCATCTCTGTTTATTATTAAAAGAAAACAAGTGCAATGGAGGAGATGCTTATTGATGCTTGTGTTATTTTTGAACTTTTTGTAGCACAAAATATCATGTACATAAACTAAATGAATTCCATAAATGCCCTTAAATTGTCAATTTTACTTTCCATTTTGGCAAAATTGTTTTTAGTTAATAAAAATATAAACACAACATAGGGTTACCATATTTGAAAAGTGAAAAAAGTACATTGAGGGGGAAAAACAGTACATTTTGATTTTGATAACATAACTTTTACTTCAATATATCACATTTTTATTTAAAAAAAGTTAAGAAGAAACATAAAAACATGTAAAAACGTGGTCAAAACACTAATTAAACGTGCGTTTTTCGATTTTAATATTGATATTAGTTTGAATAAACGAATTACCAATGCGCTAAGATTTTTGACTATATTTCAGAACTATGCACTATATTTTCAAACTTTATTTTGAAAATGATCTAATGTATTTTAAAAGTTATTAATTATATTTCAAAAATAGTAAATAGAATTTCGAAATTGGTAATTGAATTTCAAAAACTACGAGTTGAATTTTGAAATTTTCTATAATATGTAAATTCAATGGATTTGTTTCTTCAAATTACAATAATATTCCATTTATTCTTTTGGAATACTATTTATAACGTAAAAAATATCACAAGTTGTAATTGACTAATTATCAATTCTTAAGTAGACTTAGAGCCATTATTACAACTTCCCGTTAGCTAAAGGCAGAATTTTGTTTGGCAGATAAATGGCTTTGCATTATAAACCCTTAATTTATTATTTTTTTATTCATTAAATATTATTAAAATTAATAATAATAACAATAAAAAAATGGAAGATGTAATAATGCAAAGCTATTTATCGAACAGACAAAATCCTACCTTTAAATTCTAAAAAAAATCAATTGAATTTTTAAAATGAATACATTTGATAATTTTTAAAATTCAATACATAATTATACAACACAAATAGAGGTGGTATAGTTATATAAAAGAAAATAATTTATGCTTACAAAAAAAGTTAATTCAAAAAGAAATTATAAATATTTATCCCTTTTTGTACACATTTAACAATAAAATTTTTTTCTATTTCATTCTTCAAAAAATTAAAAAATTCAATACATGTACATATATCCAAAAACAGTACAAAAACAGTACAAATATAAAAAAACAGTACTTTTTCGTAATGTTTTAGGTATTGTGAATATAACAGTAGACATTACAAAAAACAGTACATGTACTGTTTAAAACAGTACGAATGGCAACCCTAACACAACAGCTGATTAAAACATAAGAGTTGATGCATAAAACGCATTGTGTGTAACTTGAGTTTAGAAACGTATAAAAAGGTGAAAAAGTATCAAACGCAACAACGCATGAACGGATGGTATGTAACTCCACCTTAATAAACGGTTTCTTGCGTGCAACTCGGCCATTAAAATCATGTTGGCGCAAGACGCGACGAACAGTTTCCACGCAACATTGTTTGCCCAGTTCAGCTTTAACTTCAAACGTCAATTTTGGAGCTGAGAGCTTTGAGTTCGCCCTTATTTTTCGCAAAATATGTCGCTCGTCATGTTCCGTAAAAAATTTATTTGGTGGTTTTCTGCCTTTGTTATGAACCCGATTTTCACGGATGAAGCGCTTAATGATTTTGTGAACTGTGGAAGCATTAATATTAACCATTTCTGCTATTTTTCGCTGTGAGTGGCCATTTTTAAAATGGTTTAAAACCAATTTTCGCTGCTCTATCGTTGTTCGCGGACTCATCTCAATTTTTCTTAATTGACACTTTATATAATCAAATCAGACTAACAATTCAACGCAAAACATTACTAGATTTAAAAAAAAGAATGAAAAAAAAACAACAAAGTTGCATTCAAGTACCGTTACAGTAGAAAATAACTGCATAAAACAAGCTGTGAGATAAATTTAAGGACATTTTTTGTTTTTTTACTTTTAAATGGTTAAAACGTAAACTTTTGCAGAACATGATATTTTTTTGTTAAATAATAGCGTTTCGTCTTTAAAATGATTCCAAGTTCTTTTTAAAGTTCCTTTTAGTTTTGTTTATACAGAGCTTTAAAAATAAAAAAATGCACTGCATAAAATAAGCTGTGAGCCACTGTATGTATATGTAGATGGTAGCGGTGCCAGCCCAGCTGATTATTTTTTGTATGCCAATATTTGTTAAACTTTGCACTCCTGTATTGTTATTGACTTGGTTTAATGTAAAAAGTATGTAAAACGAAACAAGTAAGAGTGCTATATTCGGCCGTGCAAAATCTTATATACCCTTCACAACGTGTAGTCATGCAATAACAATTGTTTGTATCACCATTTATCTCATATTAAAACGTTTATACACACATACATATATAAAAACCTCCTATTATAAAATTATAAATTGAGTTTACGCATGTTTGTTTCAAAAAAATAAAATAAAATTTATAAAAAAAATTAATAGACGATTTTTATTCAAGCTTGAGATCATTTTTTGTTTTTTTTTTATAAAATATTAAAAAAATATAAAAACAAAATTAAAAAACAAAAAAAAAAAATATATAAATAATATATAAAATAAAAAAAATTTTTTTTTTTTGGCTCAGCAGGGATTCGATGACACGTTTTACTCTAACCAGTATACCACAATTGTGTGTACATATGTATATTGTTGTTGTGAAAAAAAAACGAGGTGGTCGTGCTTTTTTCCTCATATCTCAGTTGTTTACGTAACGTTCTGCTCCTGAATATTTCTGATATTTTAATACCTCAATGTCGGGGGGCTTTAAGAAGTTGGTTACAACATACACACGGACAAACTGACAGAGCTTAATCGACTTCCTTATTCATAAGCCTTCAGAAAATATATGTTTTATGGGGTCGGAAATAAAAATTGTAGAAATTTCACACGGAATAACAAACCTAAATATACCCTTTTTCACTGTGTGTAGGGTACAAAAGGGGGCTTAATTTTGAGGTGTGTCATAAAAATAAGTATGTATATTAAAAGGTAGCCATAATAAGTTTTAGAAGGACTTTCTTGACACGTACTAAAAAATTTACATTAGGGGGAAGGAACCGAGATATCATAAATCAGATCTTTAATTTGACGTTAGATTAAAAAGTCACACAGCCATAGTCAAGCTATGAACCTCCATTGATTCTAAGGGGTTACTGATACAATTTTTTTTTTTAATGGAGGCCGACCCGCCTTAATGTAGGTATACACACTCGGTTTATTACCTGTAGGACTGTCAGATTTTTCCTTGAACATAGCGATTTTTAAGTTATTTTGAGTTTGGTGACATTGCAATTTTTTAACAAAGTGAACAACTCATGAAGAACACACAAAAAATGTCTTTTACTAACTTACTTGGAATTGAATGAATGTTGTCCGAATTCTACAAACAGTTGTAGGTACAAACTTTGTTGATAATTTCTCTTTTACGTAAAGCGAATATGGATAAAAGGGTGTGCTTCAAAATAAAATATGAATGAACTTAAATTTATTTTAAGTGGTTTTAGGAATTTTATTACATTGAAAATTTGACGTTTCGAAATTTATACCAAAAAAATAGTTTGACAAATCACCAAAAACTAGCTTAAAATTTCTGCAGCGTAAAAAATAATAACTCTGTATAGGTATATAAGTATATATGTAAACACCTATAAGATGATTAAATTACAAAGAGAATTTTTATATAAAATTATTTGTACCAACATATGTATGTATAAAGTTTGACAATCCGAAATTAATACAGAAAAAGTGGAATGTATGAAATGTTGACATTAGTAAAGCAACATCTGATAATCAGCTGATTTGTGATGAATATCTTAACAGTAAGCCATTGGAATAATCCAGACAAATAAGTCTGAGTTTAGAAGGGAAACACTTATGTACATATGTAGTTTGAGAGCATATTTTGTGTAAAGAGAAGTTAACATATTTAGCATCCTAACACGTTTATATTTGATTACTAAAATATTTTAAAGTTTTTCACTGATTTTATTTTCTATCGGAACAAATAAACATAATTTTCAAAAATGTTAAATGTTTTAGTAAATTCATTATCGATAAAATCAACGATTTAAAAAAATAAGAACGTCTTGATATAAGCGTATTTTTATGAGCAGGGATAGAACAACAACAATTTTTAAATTTTTGGTTTTTTTTTCAAATAACTATTTTTTCATCTTGATAAAACTTTTAAATATTTTTTTTTAGAAATCAATAACAATAAAAATAAAAATCAACATGTTATCAAAGTAATAAAAAACGGATTGGCAACAAAGAAAAAAGTATCGAACAGTAAAATGGCAATAAAATAATGTCGCCACATTTTATTATTTGCGAACTAAATTTTTTTTTTCAATAATTGAAAAAATAAACTTTTAGTATTTTTAATTTTCCCTATCCTTGTTTTTTGTTAAAGTTTTGTAAAATATTTACAGCTTTAACTACACGTACACACTCTCTCTTTCTTGTTCATCAAAACAGAACTCATAAATTGTTCCTCAATAATAACAAAAAAAATCTTAAAGTAATAAAAAACAGATTGTCAATATAAGTACTTACATAAATATCAGTATAAAAATACGTACATACATACATACATACATACAAACTTATAGAAAACAACAAAATGGCAATAAAATAATGTCGCCATATTTTTTGACTGTCTTTTCTTCATTATGTTTGTATTAGACTAGTATGTAACCCGCCATTTGTCCTCAATTTTATAGATGGGTTTTATTGTCACGAAATATACACATACATAAGTATGAATGTATGTACACATACATACATATATATATATATATATATATATAATCAAGTTACTGTTATTAAAGTAATCGAAAAAATAAAAGAATCGCAACTTTGTTTGTAACTGTTATTTAAGAAGACCTTTAAAACGCATACATATCTTAAGAGTAAGAAAGGGGAACAATTTTTCATATTTTTTTTTATTAATTAAAACATATACATAAAACGAATTTTATATAAAATTTTTGTGCAATAAACTTTTTAAAAAATCTTTCTTCTATGGGTATAAATTATACCCATATTGAGGGGGTAAAAACAAATTATCAGCCATTTTATTTCAGGCTTCGTAATTGATTTTAGGCTTTTTGACAGTTTAGGCAAATTTTTAACAACTATATTTGACCCATTATAAATTTGTTGTCCTCGATTTGACATGAATTTTATTTTTTTATAATAGTGTATTATATTCTGTTAGTCAAGCTCTTTCATTTGATACCTTTATGGACCCTCTCGATTGTCTAGAAACTGAAGAAATCGATTTTTGTAAACAGCTGGTATTTTTGCCAACATCTTTGCCGGTGGTAGACCTATTAAACCAAAAGTTTCCATCAATGTTCTTGTAGGTATATCTTATAGTGACATTTAACAAACGGTCAAGCAGTTATCTGGTTCTTGCAAAAATTTACTTTTGCCCATGTCCCGACAATCACGTAATATGTAAATTATCACTACATGTTTCGCAGTTCAAGCGCTTTCATATTTTAATATTTTTTATTAAAATTCTTTTAAAACGTTATTAAATTATGTCAAATATAAAAGGCAACATTTTTTGTTTGGTTCATACATTATTTCTCGGAATCACAAAACACCATTTTGTAATTTTAAATCGTAGCAGTTAAAGTAATGCGAAATACGATTGTCTGAACATGGGCGTTTTTTGATTAAAACATGTGCTTAAATGGTTTTTTGCTTATACACATGACCAACCACTAATGAACGAAATTGTTTATTTTCAATAGCAAAATTCTCAAAACCATTTCTAATAAATTTATATCATTTACGAGTCCGTGCTATATGTGGGGGCATCAAAAAGTTGATTTCAACGCTCAAACGCACGGATAGGCGGACATAGCAAAATCGACTTCTCTAACTATAAGGTTTCAGAATCTATACATTTTATGGGATCGCAAATTATTACTGTAGAAATTACAAACACAATCACAAACTCTCATATTTCTGTTATACTCTCGTGTGCAGGGTGTAAAATTGTTTGTAAGTGTTTTGTAGGGTTAGTTTGTGGTAACTAAATCACAACATTTTGTGCTTAATTTTTTGGCCCCTAAACTGTTGAGTGTGACTCATCTTTTGATAGAAGAATAGAATAAAGCTGATGAAAAATACTCATGCATATTTAGTTCATATACACAAGTACAACATACATACATACATACACAAATGTATACAATATGAATTCACATGGATAGGTACATACATACAATTTGTTGTTTTTATTTATTTTATACATAAATACAAATCTTAAAGGTTTGTGGTTACTAATTCCAGTTTATTTTAAAGGTAACAAAAATAATCATAATTTAGACGTTAGACGCCAAACTTGAATTTTTGTTTTTTGTTATTTAAATTTAAATTTCTACAAACTTTTGATTTTTCAATAAATATTAGTTGAATAAAGATTAATTTTATGGAGACAAATTTATATTTATACATGCATACATAACCTGTAACTAAGTAGCATACTTCGTGGTGTATCTTTCCGAAAAGTCTAAGATTGTTGGTTTTGCCGCTGATACAGCCCTGATATGTGTCGCTAGGGAGTTGGTGGAGATTACTACCATTACTAACACAAGCATAGAGATTGTGCTCTCCTGGTTAGGATCTGTTGATTTGAGGTTCGCTGACCAAAAGACTGAGGCGATTTTGATATCCAGCCTTAAGTCAATTGAGTCTGTGATATTTAATGTGGAAACGTATTGTATTGAGTTGAAACCTACGCTTAAATATCATGGAATTATGATAAATTGTCGTTTGTCTCTTAAGAACCATCTGCTATATGTTGCTGGGAAGTCTTCCAAAACATATACTGCTCTGTCTCGTAAATTGCCAAAAACGAGAGACCCAAAATACTTACATCGGAAACTTCTGACTGGAGTAGCTAAGAGTGTGATCATGTATGCGTCACCCATCTGATCTGGGGTTCTTGGGTTAAATACCCTAAATAGGGATTATATGCCCAGTGTATAGACTGGGTAGTTTGTGAGTAACTTGTGTTTTTCGAACTGTATCAGATGATGCAAAATTGATGATTGCAGAAATGATGCCAATTGATCTTCAGATCAGAGGTTTCTCAGATATTGCAGCGATTGCGGAGTGACAGCGGTAATGGTCCTTGTTCGAGGGAGGGAAGATGGACGTATTCTCTTATTCCTAGTGTTGATCACGTTAACATAGTGGAGATTATGTTGTCCTCTGCACGCAGTTGGGAGTATGTATGTGAAAATGCTAGATTGGTAGTCATTGAACTTTGTAGGGTTAAGAGGATCCGTATTGGGATATCATAGTTTGGGTGATATACATACCTTGGCCCCTGCGATGTATAAATTTGTGGTAGTTCCGCCAGTTAAAGACACGCACTCCTGGCTGACTTGAGTACCAGGCTCTTTCGATGATTTCACCTTGTTAATAAAAAAACATAACCTCTAACTAAATTTTAAGCTAGTTACGTCTTAGGACAATCATATGTGTATCAAATGTGGTAGATATCACACCATTGATGTGCCGAATCTAGTAAAATCCTGCAGAGGTAATACTATGTCAAAGTACACTCTGTCAAAGTTCTTTCGTTTAATACCCATATTAATGGGGTTGAAAAATAAAGTGTTTAGATCGTCATCTTGGATTTTAACTTTTTCACAGACGCCATCTTGGGTTTTAAATTGTTCATTGTCGATCGGCCGTAACCCATTTGAGCATTGCATCGTCAATGTCATCAAAAGGACAAGTTCGAAGTCTCTTACGCTTAATACTTAAAAGCTCGTCTTCTACATTCTTTTGAATAACTGGCCTTTTTTTATACCCTTCACCTGTGGTGCACAAGGGTATATATAGCTTTGTCATTCCGTTTGTAATTTCTACAATTTTCATTTCCGACCCCATAAAGTATATATTTTCTGAAAGCTTATGAATAGAGGAGTCGATTAAGCCCTGACCGTCTGTCCGTCTGCCCGTCTGTCCGTGTGTTGGTTGAAATCAACTTTTAGAAGCAACTATATGTTCCTCAGATCTGTATATGGTATCAATCTCTTGGAAATATCCAGGAATGAATCGCTATTGAAATTCAGCACAATCGCCCCATAACTTTCTGAGATATGAGCAAAAAACCACGACCACCTCGTGTTTTTTCACAATTACAACAACAACATACATACATAGATACATGTAAAAAACATACCAAACAAAAAAAATTACAAAAAAAAAAAAATATTAAAAATAAGAAAAAAATAATAAAAAAAACTAAAAAACTAAAAAAAAAAAATTTTAAAAAAATTTTAAAAAAAATTTAAAAAAATTTTTTAAAAATTTTTCTAAAAAAATTTTTTAAAAAAATTTTAAAAAAATATAAAAAAAATAAAAAAATATAAATAATATATTAAATAAAATAAAACATAGTACGCAAATCAATCGAATAGATATTAATCATGAATGATATTAATTTGAATGAATTAAATTTTCCACATTGTGACGAATAATTTGTTTTGTTTTCCGAATTTTAAAAATAAAAGTTGCGAGACAAATGATATTTTAAAAAAATTGAAAATAAATTTCTCACCACAATTTAAATATAAAATTCCTTACATGAATCATTCATTCAAAGAACATAATCGAAAAATTAAAAAAAAAATCGATTCACAAATAGAATTTTTATTTTCCTTGAAGAAAAGTTAGCAGCGTTGCCATTGTAGTTTATCATTTTCGTTGTGTTAATGGGAAAAATTTTACCATTTTAGGAATTAAAGAATATATTAAAAAAATTATAATTTTTAGTTAATATATTTTATGCATGCATGTATGTACGTATGAATCTATGCATGTAAAATATTAAGTGATCAACTAAAAATACAAATAAGGCTTAGGTATAATAAAACAAAAACTATGAATCTGATTTATCTGATTTTTTCTATTATATTTGTGGAATTTTTACTTGAATCGTAAATTAGTTTTATAAATAAATGTACATACAATTTTCGTTCTTTTTTATCCCTAAAAGTTTTTGTTATAAAAACATGTATATTCAAAATTATATAGGCGCCACCGCCAAATGTAGGCGTGCAGCTATGATGGCGTCAAACATCGTATGTATTTCAATTTGGACAGATTTAAGTTGCCAGCCTGCTGTTATTTAATGCTTCAAGCAACTTAGAAAGCATTGTGATAGGCTTTGTAAAAAATGTGATTGTATGTGTTACACCGATAATGATTGATATAAAAAGACACACACAACAATGCGACGGTATAATACATACAAACACATTTTTACAAATACTACGAAAGGCTTGACAAGTAGTTTGATCGTACCTTCACAATATATCAGCCATGAAAAATTATTTCAGTTTATTGTCCCGGCAACACAAGTTTCCGTCGAAAGAGCTTTTAGTGCTCTCTCAATAATATTAACAAAAATGAGATCAAAGCTATCAAAAGATACTATAAACAATTTGCTTTTAGTAAAACTTAATAAGAATTTAATTGAATATGTAACAATAAAAAACGAAACCACGGAACAATTACATATGATATAATATTTATTTTTATATATTTTGGGCCAATTCAAAGTGGTTGCATATCAGTCATATTTGTACTATTTCATATTATTTTATGCACGCATAAAATTTTTGTTAGTAATTTCCATACAAAGAAAATAATAAGACTTTACACATTTGTTTCCTATGTATAAGAAATTGTTTATGTTATACTTTTAACCATACTGTCTCTCAGAGAGAATTTCTTCGCTTCTCACCTCTCAGAGAGAATATTTTGTATTTTCTTCTTTCCTGTATACATACAATTTTTAACAGCGTCATCTCTTTGTCTTCTTTCTTGTATTAAATACATAATTTGTTAACAAAAGGTGTTCAAAGTCACTAGTCATATTAATATGAATTATATGACATAGTACAATATGAGAGTCTACTTTGAATTGGCCCTTTGTTTTTATTTAGACTCATATTGTATATATCTTTTTTGAATTACTGTCCGATGAATAAATAAAAATTAAACTAATACAAATCAATAAATTTGTTAAAATTTTATTATGAGAATTTTTGTAAAGAATCTTAGGTTAATGCTTGTGGCAACTTGTTTTTTAATTTTTTGGGACATGAATTCATACACAATTTTATTAAGAATGTTAGGCGCCGGAAGAACAATGTTTCATAGGTATGTTTTTGTTTTTGTATTTCTTGCATTCATAAAAGCAATACTTCTAATTGTGAGTTGGTTTTTTAAACTGCTAAGCGGTACACAAACATCATACTTACAAACATTACACGTATACAGTTGGATTCGGGTAAGGGAAATTGATAATTAAAGGATTTATTTTTTTGGCTTATGCAAGATTTTCATTAATAAAAAACTTTGGACAAATTGAAACCATTTTGGTTAAATAGATTTTCTACTTTTTATATTGTTTTAAACAAAATAAGAGAAAATGTTGCACTACAGTGCAACAAATTAGCTGTAGCATTGTATTTCGCCGTATATTAATAAGAAATTTTTTCTACTAAGCAATGTTTCCTTTATTGAAGTTTGTAGCTTTAAAAACATAAAAGCTGTAAAACTGATTTTCCCTTAAACGAACTCATTTTCTTTAAAATATAGTAAATATATTTAATTGTAGTTAAGTGATTTCTTCAATTAAACGGCGGCGGCTTAACCGAATTCGACTGTATTACATTTTTTTCCATACACACATTTTTTTTATGTGGCGCCAAAAAAAATGTATGTGTTGTATTCCTTGCAAGGGATGATTTTCACATATACCTTTTTATTGATGTCGTTTGTTTTTTAGGTATTGTTGTTGTTAAAAGAGGCATTGGGTACAGTGTGACACACAACTTTTTACCTATAGGCGCTTGACATATGCTTATATATAAAGTAGCTTTTATACCGAGTTTCAATTTAAGACAAACAAGGATTTTTACTTTACTGAGTAAAAAAAATTAGGAATATAATGAATTTTCTGTTTACATTTTCAGGTATATATGTTTATATATGTGTTTTGCTAATACGCATATCCTTTTAAGACTTTACCTTTTTATATAAATGCCTAATTATTTTATTAGACCTATAAAGTTGTTTTCTTGCCCGCATCTTTAAATCAATTATAATTAAATTTATGAGGATAAAAATATTATATATGTATGTATGGATATATAAAATATAATATTTATACACGATACAGCTATTTATATACATATAAGCAAAATCTAATCTGTTAAGAACGCATTGTGTTGTTTAAATTATTATGATTGCTACTGTACATTATTTAATGTTAAGATTTTTTTCATACCACAAACAACAACAAATAAAAAGAGGAAATTTGTAAAACAAATTATTCGTTTTTGATTCATTTTGCTTAGAATGAAATATATTAAATTTGTGAGAGGAATGAAACACGACGAATTTTAAAAATAAAAATTGTATTGCAAACGAAATCAATAAAAAAAAATATTTTTATATTATTTGCGAAAAGAATGAAAAGAAATAAAAATACTAAATAGAATTTGACTCACAACTTTTATCTTTTTCAATTCAGAGCATAATCCAAAAAACAAGCGAAAAAAATGAAATTGTATTCACAAACATAATTTTTTGCGTACTATGAAATAAAATAAATTTTTTTTGGCTCAGCTGGGATTCGATGCCACATTTATTCTAACGTGTACGTATGCACGTATTTTATATGGGATGAATGGTGATACAAACAATTGTTATTGCATGACTACACGTTGTGAAGGGTATATAAGATTCGGCACGGCCGAATATAGCACTGTTACTTGTTAATGTTTAATAATGTACTGGGAAGAATTCGAAACTTTTTTAGCTTCATCAACAACTACTTATACCTTTTTTTAGGGAAATACTATTCCGGTGCGTCATTTTCGTTCACTGAACTCGGTCAACTGATGTTTAAAGGCAAATCATTAACTTTTTTGTTTTCTTTTTCATATTTTGGGAATCCCAAAAATATTACTTATTGCCTTTATAAGTAGTGTAAAAAAAAGCTGCTAAAAATAGTTCACTATATGGAGACAAAAACACACGTAAAATGTTTTTTTGTTTCCAAAATTTTGTTGATTGTAAAGAAAAATTCACTGTATGGAAATCTCATTATACGGAGATCGAGATACATTGAAAGTGGAACGAAAAAGCTGTGTTCTTGATTGTAGTTCATAATAAGGAAGTTCGACTGTATTTAAAAGAAATATATATTTTTTTAAAATTATTTTTGCCTATAAAACTATTTAACCGATTTATTCAAAAATGTCGTACCTATAAAATATGAAAATGCTGGATTTCAATAGCGATTCATTCGCTGATATTTGCAAAAGATTAATACTACATACAATTCTGTGCAGCATATGGGGCTTCTAAAAATTGATTTAAACAAATACACGGACAGGCCGACATGTCTTAATCGGCTCTCCTAGTCGTAAGCTTTCAGAAATTATATACTTCATGCGCTCGGAATATTGTAGAAATTACAAACGGAATGACAAAGCGATATATACCCTTGGAGACACAGGTGAAGGGTAAAACTACTCTTCGCAAAATTGACGAGTGCTTTCTTTGTTCCTTCAACAAACATCTTATTAATATCAATTTGAAATAATAGTGTACTGGTTTAGTGTTTACAGCGTGAAATTTCAAAACCAATAGACCCTGTTTGAAATCCCGGCAGAGACAAGAAAAATTTCACAGCTTAAATTGCTATGTAAAATGAATATTAAATATATACTCAGTATGTTATGAGAGGAAGATACGGGTGAATGGTGAGTGACATTCTCTTAACTGTAACTAGTATTTAAACTTGTATAAAACTACATACAAATGCACTAGTTGGGCTCCTATGACAACTTAATGTTAAAATCGATTGTTTGATACATGAAGAAAGGTCAGGGGCCGAATTGCGGCATTCGATATCGATGAAAATTTCAACCAAACGTAGAAGTATTCCTTGGCATTTGTATTGGATTCTAATAAGAATTCTATCCTTTTCGATCAATATCGAATGCCGCAATTCGACGCCAGGAGCCGCATTACGGCATTCGAACGTGATCGAAATTTGAAAATTCTTATTAGAATCTCTATACCCAAAGCACAGCGAACTCGATCGTTCGAGTAAAATTTCGATCGATTTCAAATGCCGTAATTCGACCCCAGATATGTAATTAGTCTGAATGTGAAAGCATCTTGTTTATTTCTAACCGCATACCACTTAGTTACCTAATCTGCAGCGTATATATAAGTACGTTATAGACCCTCGGTTCTTATCTTTGTTAAATTTTAGTTTAAGTATGTACATGTATGCATATGTTTGTTTAATATTTTTTTTTTGTGTTGGTTCCTAGCAGTGCAGGGTTTATGTAGGATTTAGCACCTCTGGCTTGTTAATTTTTTTCGGGATTTTATTAAGAAGAGAAATATTTTTTTTTTCGTCGAATACATTCGCTAATAAATTCTTAATAAAGTGAAAATTATTACCGTCAACACATTACAAAATTAATACTATTTGTGAACAATAAAAATCTAATTAGAAAGTAAGAGAGGAATCGACAGCAAAAAAAAAATCAATCGTTATTTAATATCGTGCCTGAAATTTTAGCACTTTTATAGAACCGTGACTGGTATTTATTTAATGAATTTAAAAATAATTAAATAAAAAATTTACTAGATATTTTTTTTATATACATACATATGAAGGTAGGTAGGATGAATGCCTTTATATGTATATTTGTATGTACATATACATATATATATTAAGGCTTTTTTGAATACTTAAATGTAAATTCTCTAAATTGATATTAGAATTCTTATCGAGTTTTGTTTGCCTTAAATACAAATTACTTTTTTTTATTGATGTATGCATACATCAATTTGAATATTTACATATACAAAGGGTGTTTTTTATAGAGGCATATATTTGTTAAATGATCTATATATATAAAAGTGAAACTCTGTGTGCCTGTGTGTGTGTGTTAGCTATAGACTCCGAAACCGTAAAGCCAATAGTACTAAAACTTTGGTAAGTTGTTGTACACATTCCAGGGAGTGTTTATGGGTGGTAAAAGTGGGCGGAGCTACGCCCATAAGAAATAAGTTAATATTTTAAGCTACTTGTAATTCAACGATTTTTCTGAAACTCTCATGATTATATAATTCGTGATTAGAAAAGTTGGCAGTGCCACGCCCATAAAAAATAAGTTATAATATTTATCTACTTGCACTTAACCGATTTTTCTGAAACTTTACACACATATTGAGCTGTCATGACTAAATAATTTCGTGATTAGAAAAGTGGGCAGTGCCACGTCCATAAAGAAAAGCTACCATTTTCAGCTACTTGAACTTTACGGATTTTTCTGAAACTTTACACACATATTAAGCTGTCATTACTATACAATTTCGTGATTAGAAAAGTGGACAGTGCCACGGCCATAAAAAAAGTTATAACTTTTAGCTTCTTGCACTGGATATTCAATTAAAATTCAGAATGCATTTTTATGCCTTAAGGGGCGTAGCCACGCGCGCCGGGCTTGGCTAGTATAGAATAAAACAAAGATGAGTTTTTTTATATTGACATAAAATTTACTTTATTCGAAAGATTATCTACCTGCCTTATAGTTTAAATATGACTTCTAGGCATATGACCGCCACAGCTAGCTTGGACGTGGTCTAATCTGGAGGTAAAATTTTCGTTGACTTTTTCCTTCATTTGTGACCATATATCAGCAATACCTCGACGAGTGTTATCCTCCAAAGGGGTATTTTGACAAACTAGCCGGAAATCACTTTTTTTTTTTAGCCCATATTGCTTCTTAAAAGATATTGAGAGCTTATAGGCTTATGAAACTGGCTGGCAAATCTTGAGAAAGAGAAAAATCGGATCAAGAGGAAAAAGTTTTCCTAAGAAGAACTAATCTTGCCTCTGAAAAATTCTACATTTTTTAAGTTCTCCTATAATTTTGTTTAGCAAATGCATCTTTTTTCATTAGTTTAAGTTTATTGGTAAAGGGAGGTATTCCCCCGATCCGGAGATATTTTTAAAGAAATCATCGAAATAAAGGCACAAAAAGGCTCAACGTTTTTTTTTGTCACAGTGGAGATTTCATATATTATCGTGATTTTTTAAAATTATTTAAAGATTGTTTTCAGTTAAGTATGATGGATTTTAAAAGAGAAATATTTGGTTTAGTGTATGAAATTCCAAAAGGAAAAAATACCTTCCATATATACCTCAAAATCATTTCTGTTTTATGTCACGTACAATATAGTTTTATTTTTCTGTATATTTTAGACAACAATGATTCGAATATAATCATTTTTTTTAAATAAAGTACCCTTTGAATTGAACATAAAGATCCAATTTTTTTTCGGTTACTCTTACTTTTGCAAAACTTACTTCACTTTATAGGAGTAAAAATGTCACGTACGATGACATGGAAATGCCCATATGTTGATTAACATGTACATATGTACATATTTATATGCGTATATTTGTTTTCTCAGGAATGCTATTTGTAGAATTATAACAAGTTTTTTGTTGTTATTGTTGTTGTTGTAATGTGTAATAGTAATTTTGACTTTAAAATTTATAAATGTTTTCTATGATTGACGTCAATTAGCGAAGCAGTGAATCATGTGCCCAGCTGTGACTAAAAATATCATCAACTTGATCTTTATTTTAGTCAGTACACTTGTATCAAAGTTGAATATGTTATAAAATCAATGAAACACGTAATTATAACTACTGTTTAGTACATTTAAAAATGTTTGATCAGCATAAATACTGGTAAAATGTTAAGTCTATTATCGTAAACAAATTCAGTTGAGTTGCCAGTGGTATAGACATTTAGGGAATACAGGTGTGTATTTAGCGATTTACATGTGAGGGCAAGGAATTATATAGTTTTTTTTTTCTTCATTTCGTTTGTAATTTCTATAATATATTTATTTTCGACCCCATAAAGTATAGAATTTCTAAAAGCTTATGACGAGTCGTTTCGATTTTCCGAATGTCCAAGTGTTGGTTTAAATGAACATTTTGGTATCCATTGTTTGGAAAATTCGGGAATAAATCCCTATTGAAATCCACAAGAATTGCAATTAAAATTTTCCAATGTTGAAATCAGTAGAGCTTGTAGTCGTTCTAGTTGGACGTTTCGAATAAAAATTGTTGTTAGAAATTGTAATCATAAAAACTAACATTTCAATCAATAATTTTTTTGTCTTAAATTATTACTCTGATGAACTAGAAGCTCTACACAAGTGTTACGAAACCCTAAAACTCGAATCATTTTTTAATTAATTAATAACACAGAAAAACAAAATAACACGTTTATTTGTTGCATAAAGTTTTTTGGGTGCGCTGATTTTAAATCTACCCTCAGATTTTTTTGGAGCAGCCCATGTTAGCGAGATACAGGTACCGTCGTAAATTTACATAAGTAGTCGATAGTTTATATAAATAGCGGTGTAACTTAACTAGTTCCTTTATGAATTCCAGTATGTCTTCCTTAAGAAGGATGTGTTTAAATGATCCTGATTGTTTTGTGTTATTTATGGATAATATATGTTCCAAAAATTTCGTTTAAATGTGTCGGACTTTGTGAAAAATACATACTTGGACATATTTGGGTTATATCTGTGTAACGAAAATCATAGGAATAAACCATAAAAATTGCTCTAAGTGGATGTATTCAAACTTTAAATCTGCCATAAGACCAGTCTTGAGTATTAGTGACACATCAATTCCACAGCACCCATAAACATCTTCGAAAAATTCCGACCAGTGTAGCGGACAAACCGAAAACGACGACAGTGGGAGCGACAGTGTAGTCCTTGCTACACTGCTACGGTAGTCCTTGACCACTAAAGTTGAAGGATGATAGAATTTTCATCAACCATATGACAGATGTCGAGAAATGTGCATGAGAAGAGTTTGTTTGGGTAGTGAGAAATTTTTTTGTGGGCAATAGGAAATGTGACGGCTACATTCAGCACGTTGAACAGTTGCTGCATCCAGCGGCTTGGATGCAACATGAGTATTAAGCTTCACTACCTTCACAGCTATCTAGACTCTTTTCCTGAAAATCTCGATGACCTAAGCGAGGAAAAAGGAGAGCGCTTCCACCAGGATATTCGCACTATGGAGGAGAGGTATCAGGGGCACTGAAATGAACATATGATGGCTGATTATTGTTGGAGCATTCAAAATCATACTCTCACTCAAGAAAATCCAAAAAAAAAAGGAAATTTTATTCAGAATAAATATATTTAATAAATTTTATAAACTTCGTCACTTCGTTACTCCAAAACTAGAGCTGCTACATGAAAACGGAATATATTTTTGAAATCAGCGTGGAAAAACTATTCAGATTCATGTAAAATTTCTCATGCAACAGACATGCTGTTTTCCAGTGAAATTAATTGTTATTGAACAAATTTGTTAAACGCTATTGAAATTATTATATTTCAAACAATTTTGTTAAATTCAGCTGATATCTTTTCCAAATAGAAATGTGGACATAAAAAAGTTATCAGTTTTGGTTAGCTAGCGTACAGTTTCTTGTCATGCATAAGGCCAAAAATTCTCAAGCACTGTCACATTTATCAAGTGTGATAATACTAAGAACTATGCCACATTTATATCGGGTGATTTTTTTAAACATTTGGGTTTCTAAATAAAAAAAAAAAACAACAGAAAAAAAAGGCGAGAAACATATGCCAGCCGTTAATATTTTTTAAAGATTATTTCATAGTCCATAAATGCGCCTCTACTTTGGCATAATTTCTCCGTCGTTTCGGCAGATAACAATTACCAATGGCAGCTGTAATGTTGTCTTCCAGGGCGGTAATTAAGGCTGGCTTGCCCTGTGCTTGAGAGACCATATGAATTCGTTCAAAAATTTGTCTAGTTGTTAAGATCTTGGCGGCAAATGGACTGCTTCAAAAAGTGAGATTTATCTCTCGCCAAATCCGGTCTTTAATAGATTTATGGTTAATGAAAACAGATGTATTCTAAGACAAATTCTTCTATTTTTGGCAAAAAAAAAACAAGTAAGAGTGATAACCAATTTTTTCTTGCCTAGAATTGAAGAAATGAACGTGGAGGGCATGTGGTTTCAAAAAGATGGCGCCACATGTCATACAGCCAGAGAAACAATTTAATTGCTGCATCAGTCATTTCCCGGTCGTGTTATTTCGCGTTTTGGAGACCAGAATTGGCCGCCTAGATCGTTTGATTTAACACCTTTAGATTTTTTTCTTTGGGGTTTTTTGAAGTCGATGGTTTACGCGAATAAGCCGACGACGACTCAAGCCTTAAAAGAGGAAATTGAACGCTACATTAATGAAATACCGCAGCATTTATGCAAAAAGGTCATTGAAAATTTCATTAAAAGATCGCGTGTGTGCCAGCAAAGCCGCGGCGGCCATCTGCACGATATATTGTTCCATTCACCTCCACCTCATTCTGTCTACTTTACGATATAATAAAGTTTCACGATTTTTTTTTTAGATATGACCGCATTTACACTGCAATTAACGCCGAGTTTTTTTATACCCTTCACACAGTGAAAAAGGGTATATATAGGTTTGTCATTCCGTGTGAAATTTCTACAATTTTGATTTCCGACCCCATAAAGTATATATTTTCTGAAAGCTTATGAATAGGGGAGTCGATTAAGCGCTGTCAGTCTGTCCGTCTGACCGTCTGTCCGTGTGTATGGTTAAATCAACTTTTTGAAGCCCCCCGACATAGGTTGGACCCGGGTAAGGTATTAAAATATCAGAAATATTCGGGAGTAGATCGCTATTGAAAATCAGAAACATCGGTACATAAACAACTGAGATATGAGCAAAAACCCACGACCACCTCGATTTTTTTTTCACAAAAACAACATTACAACAACAACATACATACATACAAACGTGTATACTGGTTAGAGAAAACGTGGCATCGAATCCCAGCTGAGCAAAAAAAAAATTTTTTTTATTTTATTTTATATTTTTTTTTTAATTTTTTTTTATTTTTTTTTTATTTTTTATTTAATATATTATTTATATTCTTATTATTTTTTTTTAATTTTTTTTTTGTAATATTTTTTTTTTTTATTTTTTTTGTTTTATGTTTATTATATATATTTTAAATATTTAAAAAAAAAATTTTTTTTTTTAAATTTTTTTTTAATTTTTTTTTAAATTTTTTTTTTTAATTTTTTTTTTTATTTTTTTTTTTTAATTTTTTTTTATTTTTTTTTATTTTTTTTTATTTTTTTTTAACATACATATGTACGTAAATTTATAATTTTACAATGGGATGTTTTTATATATGTATGTTTTTTATATGTACATATGTACGTATATCATATGGAATGGTGATACAAACTACTGTTATTGCATGACTACACGTTGTGAAGGGTATATAAGATTCGGCACGGCCGAATATAGCGCTCTTACTTGTTTTTGTTATTCTCTTTTAAAGTTGCTTCGAAAATCTTTTCACATTTACATTACAATTTTTTTCTCGAGCATTTATTGTGACAGTTTTCGGTTTATGCTTTTCTGTGTTCTCTTGCTAACAAACAAAATGTTGCACGCAAAAGTTGCGGCGTTAATTGCATAGTCTAAATACGGTCTATCTGTGTTTTATTTAAAATTTATAAATTGCGTTCTAGTTGGGACACCCGATATATGTATACTTATACTCTTTTTCACTGTGTGAAGGGTATAAAAATTAGGAAATTATTGCACGGTACCTTCAAAATTTGGCTGTAACCTTGCGAAATTGCTGAAAACGACGACAAATTGATATATTGCGATTATCACTGACACTGGTCGTTACAACAGTAATATTCTCCTGTGTACGTACTCTTCGCATACGAGTTGGTGGATTAATGTTAAATAACATGAAATTTGTTCACAACAGTTTAAATAGCCTGTTCGTTATTTGATTATCGCGATCATAAAATGGACGTTATAAACGAAACAAATTTGTCACACAGCACCAGTGTTGATAATAAAATTCAAAGACTTCTAATCTGTGTTCTTCGTTTGTTAGTCATTACATGGTAATATGACAAACCTGACTAAGCATTTTTGGCATTGCCACATATCACAAATATTTTTCTAGTGACACAGAAAATTCAAATCGAAAAAAAATCACCCTTTATTAATTATATAAAACAAAAAAAAAAAAAACAATATAAAACTGTTTTAATCAATTCCCAATAAAAATAAAAAACCAGATTATTTCATAATTAAATTTCTAACAAAAGCTTTTAAAAAAAAAATGCTAAAAAATATAAATGGCACGACATGTACATAAAAATAAAAGAAATTAATTAATGGAATTTTTTTCTCGCTTTAATATTTCCTTTGTTTAAGAACAAACAGTTACTAAATAAATATTTGAAAACACTTATAAAACAGGCTGGCCATTATTGTTGATTATGTTGGTTATTTAAACGTGTTTGACCTCACCATAATGACTTTTAACGATTTGTTAGTATTGAACAATTATCTTAAGTCTTAATTTGATTTTTTTTATTTAAAATATTTTATTATTATGCTGCCAGATTGTGTCTCAAAACATCAGCTGACATTTTTCTGTAACAGCTGTTCTTAACCTTGCAAGAACTTTTACTTGTGAGACGCAACGTTTGTAATTTGCAAAAGCTCAGTACTTGAGGTTAACTGCCGTCTTCATAAAAACAAACCTGAAATATCTATTTTTTATGTTTATGGCGTTAGTATTTAAAATTCAAAAATGTTCAACGTTCTAGGGTTAATGAATATATGGGGGTAAAATATTTTTTTTTACACTTAAATTTTACAAACTCTAAACACAATTGCATGTTTTTCTTTTTTCTAAATTGTCATGACACAAAAAAATTTTTTTTTTTATTATTTAAGTTATTATTGTTATTCTTTCTTTGGAGCGGGGTAAAAAGGTCTTAAGTCCGAAACTGCAGTTTTTGTTTAATACTTTTTGCCTCAACAGCAACTTATAACGATTGGAAGCAGTTGTTGCCAGACTTATGGTTAACAAGTAAAAGAGAACAAATCAAGTAAAACCCCATCGCAAACTCAAAATGCGTTTTTCTGACTTAATACCTTTTGTGCTTAGCGCCAAAGATTTGTATTCACAAATATACATTTTTTTTATTAAAAAATATTTTTTTTCTGTTTCTTTTCAGGTTATATTTGTAATTTTTTGCTGCTGTGTGAAAATAATGCTGCTTTCATAGTAAAGCATGGGGAATGGAATAAACACACTTATTTATAATTATTGTGATGTGCCCATTATAACGCTTGAGAAAGCATGCAAAAAGATTATAATTACAATTAATTATTGAAAATAGTGGAAAAAATAAATAACAGTGATGAGTCACGGATTATTTATACTTGTAAGATGGATGTCACATTACTTTTTACTAGCAGAAAGACTTTAATTTTATAATAACTTTGTTCATTTCAAGTCGCTATGGTGTTAAATATATCTATTCCTATAATGAGATTAAAGAAAAAAACTGAGTCTTTACATGAAATATTTTTGGAAAATTTCGTTGGCGATTTATAAAGTAAACGATCTGGAATACAAAAACAGCGCTCATCAAAATTTATCTTTAAAAGAATAAAAAATAAATAAAAATTGACCACGCCTATTTTTGCGCCCATTTTTTTATATATAAAATCGAAGAACGGCTTGAACAATTTGGTTGTTTTTTTTATAATCTATAAAGCTCAATAATTGTTCTAACGCACATTTTGTTCTTACAATTTACATTTTTTTCTTACATTGTAGTGTAGTTTTTGCCGCATATGCAAACTACTGTGATACCAAAAATCTTCGTGTCGGGTACTATAATAACAGCTTGCGAAGTTAAGCTTAAAATAAGCTAGAAAAGAACAGTGGGCGTGGCAACCTCAATATAAAGAAAATAATTTTTTGCGATATCTACAACAGCATAACATCTAAAATCTTTAAACTTTTTGTGTTTTACTTTTTCATCTCAGTTTTCTTATTCAACCGAAAAAAAACTATACGATCAGACCATGGGAAATGATACCCCTCATACAAAAAACTCAATTTTTGATTTATTTCAGCAACAATATAGGTTAGAGTTTTCCATCCTGATATTAGAAATTAGAAAGAAAAAAATTATCAAATCAAATAAGGGGGCGTAGTAACCTCCTTGGAAATTAAATATATCTGTGGCTTGGAGCTAAAAGGGCCAATGTCACTTTTTTGCTCTTTTGAGTTAATCATTGCATTAGATTTGTTTTCTTGCTCTATTTCTTTATAGTAAAACAGCTAAAGTCATACTTAACCCTGAACAGCTTAATAAATAAAATGCTGGCCAATGTCACTATGAAAGCATCTGTAAAAGTTAAAGTTCAATTCAAATTTTCTCATAAATAAATATTTTGACATTGGGCCACAGATATATAATGTCATATCTGCAGAACTAAATTTGTTATAGGAATTTGGAATTCCATCTCTGACATACTCTAATCTATGTACATATATAAAAGAGTAACACTGAATAATTCATCATCGCACAGCCTAGTAAAGAGCGAGAAATATGAAATTTGTACGATGCGTTCTTCCTTCGATGGATGTACAACTTCTCTAAAAAGAGATTTATTCTTTAAGGGGACAAAAAAGGGTAAAATTGGTAACCTTATATCTGCTAAACTAAAAACGATTAAATTAAATTAAAAATGTATTGTAATTTACACAAAAAATAAGCTGACAGGTGTCTGGCCTTTTTTCGAATTTTCACACCCTAAGGGGAAAAACCGGGTAAAAACTATAATATGGTACTTTTTTTTGTTGGTGCTCTATGTAACTACCAAACACATAACAATGCGTACAGAGTGGCCGCTTGTTGCCGAGCCAAGTCGTGCCGACTGAGGCTTATTGCGAGAACCAACGCGAGAAATCTGGGACTATACAAATTAGTACAAATAAGCGCGAACAGGTTATAGTGGGCGCCGAGCTGGTCAGAGCACCAAGCTGTTTGAATGCAAGAAAACAGTTTCAAAGCGTTTTTCAGCCCCGAAAACATTGTTTATGTTATGTTGTTATGATTTCAACTTGTTTAAAAAACATTTTAAAAAAATTAAAAAACAAAAATTTAAGAAAAAGTAAATAAAACATGCAATCACAAAATTAAAAAAATAATAAAAATTAAAACGAAATTAAAAAATAAATTAAAAATAAAACAAAAAAAATAAACTTATAGACAACATTTAAAAAATTTTTAAAAAAAATATCAAGAATAATTGAAGAAATGCGTTAATAAGAAAAATGTTAAAACTCAACATCAGTTTTTCGTTTTTTTTTTTCAACAAAACAAAACTCAAATCATAATACAGTAGATGCTCGTAAATTAGAACCACTTTGTTCCTGGGCTAGTTTTAATTTTCGAAAAATTACATTTTCCAAAGGTTTTTTTGTAATAAAAAGTATCATAGAAGTGCATAATCGTTTAGAAAATACACAAAAAAAAAAACACTCATACAAACGACTTTCCATTTTTGGTTGATATCCGAAGGATTCGAATTTAGGTTAGGTTAGGTTGAAAAGGAGAGACATTAAAAGCCCAAACCTATGACAGGTATGCACTTATGCCCAGTTGGCATGTTGTGCGCTCCATGTGGGAAACGGAATTCCCAAACAAAAACCATAATCAAAATTTCCCAAAAATATCGGACTAGCCCAAGAACTCAGTCCCCTCAATGTAATTCTTTATAGATCTCCAGTTCGAGTTCCCCCGGTATTCCAAGTTCGGCATAGTATCCACTGTAAAATTCTCGCGTGTAATATGCCCAAACGCAGGACAATGACAGAGATAGTGTATCAAAGTCTCTTCCTCTTCCTCACATGCTCTACATGTCGTTTCCTCAGAAAATTTCATGCAAGCTAGATGGGTTAGTCTCCTAAGTGTTGGTCTACTTAATCTCAGAATTTCCTTTGATTTCCCAAGATTTGATTCACCCCATAGTATTTTTGTCACTTTACCGACATTAGTGCCTGGCCACTTTCTGGCATGTTCCTCCGTCGCCCAACATTTAGGTACATCCTTGAATCGTTTAAACGGTTTAGCGTTCTCCAAAGCTATAGTATTCAGAATAGCTCCCATTTTGCATAATTTTTCGGCTTTCTCGTTTCCGATCAGTCCGTGATGGCTTGGTATTCATATTATCTCCAGATGTTCACAATTTGCTTATGAGTTTATCTCGCTCTTGCATTGCAAAACGTTCTGGGATTCAACTTCCTCCTTTCTCAATGTCTTAATCACTGATTGGCTATCCGTAAAGATACGAATCAGGGCTTCGCTATTCGTTTCCTTTATCCATTTAATTCCTTCCGTAATCGCCATGATCTCAGCCTGGAAAATGGTATTGTGATCTGGTAGACGGCAGTATTCGAATTCGTTAGAGTTCTAAAATGCATACAAACATACATAAAACACAAATAATAGATAAAATATCCGCGCTGATTCTCGCATCCACTATGCACACTCACACAGATGTTGTAGAGCAATTTGTCAAATAAGCCTTCAATAAACCTAAAATATTTTTTATGAATACGGCCCTTAAATCGTAATAGTTAATCCACGTAAAATATTAAAAGGATTTCGGCACTTTTTTTTTTTTAATTCGCATGTATGAGGGGTAAAAATTGTCCCTCTCTTTGGTACTTAAAAGAAAACTATTTCTGATATTATTCAAAAGAACAAAATTTGATAATTATTATCGGCTAATACAATATGGAAAATAATTTAAGTAAACTTTTTTGTATATTTTAGGGGGACAAAAAAGGTACCAAAAAAGGGAAAATACCGGATAATATGTATAATACCTAGTTATAGGGCCAATTTGCATAGAGATATCATCAGACATAAAAAATTATGGAATTAAGTAAAAATTGAAATACATTCATCACAGAGCAGAGGGGGGAAAATTCAGTAACATTGTTTGGTACATATGTACCTATTACATAACTTTTTTATGCAAAAAATAATTTTTTTTTTGTACGCATAGAATCCTGAAAATAGGTATTAATAAACGAAGTTGACTTTGAAGATTATAGTAAAGGACAAAATGTTACTTTTATAATTTTTATAGTCATTTTTGCTTTTACAGAATATATGAATATACAGTTTTTAAACGCAGTAAGTAGCATTGATCTTGGTTCAGAGAAAACATGTATGCTTATATATTTTATAATACAGGGTGGCTCAGAAAGACCGAAGTGGTGTGAATTTCTTATAACTTTTTATTTAAGACATTTCATTTTTATTTTGTTTTTTAAATACAGTAAATTTATAGGGAATATTTTTAGATTAGTTATTAAAAATGATATCCCGCAAGTGGTGGCCTTTTTCTGCTTCGCACAAATGTGCTCTTTCCAACACATTTTCAATGACCTTTCGCAAAACTTCCGGTGTTATGTTGTTAATTACGTCTCGAATATTGGTTTTTAATTCCTCAATAGAACTATTGAGGCTTATTAACATACCCTTTCCCTTTTAAATAACCCCAAAGGAAACAGTATGTAGCGTTTCAATCCGGGGAACGCGGAGGCCAATTAAAATTGCTTCTACGCGAAATTATTCTTTCACCAAAGATGTCGCGTAAAAGAGCCATTGTGGCCCTCGCAGTGTACGCAGTGGCTCCATCCTGTTAGAACTATGTATATTTGCGGATGGTTTTCGACGGCTGGCCTTACAAAATTTTCCAACATGGCCCGATATCGATCACCATTTTGGAAATGGCGACACCTCGTCCATTTTCAAAAAAATATGGGCCAAAAGTGGACAGTTCGGTGTCTGCCGGAACCAGGAAGGTTCCTTACTGCTCCTTGTTGTCGATTTGCAACCAGAGGGTTTATTGTTGACTGTGAGGGTGCAACCCGCACATTAAATTGACGACGGTATGCACGCTGAGTCAACACAATGGACCGTTTATTTGAAAAGTAAATTTCAACGATTTGGGCACGTTGTTCAGTTATGTATTGCTCCATTATAAATTGTCCAAGTCTTCTTTAAAAAATACTGAAAAGAAAAGAAAAAAATTATAATAAAAAAGTTATAAGGAATTCACACCACTTCGGTCTTTCTGAGCCACCCTGTAAATAGATAAAAAGAATCCGAGAAACAATTTTTCATAAATTTATCGAAAAAATAATTAGTTAATTAAAAAAGGACTTGGGTATTCAATAAATGGTAAGAACTGTGCTATCGAAGCAACGGGTTATATGCTAGTATAACAAAAAAAGTAGTACAAAAACGAATTGCCTTTTGCTTTTGTATTTTTGTTTTTATTGTATGGACGAGTTCAACTGGTTTCCTTGTACCATGACAGGTATTTATGTATAATTAATAACATAAGTATAAATGTACCGTTAAAATGCAAGTTTGCTTACATTTGCGAACAGTGTTGCCAGTAAGTGCAAAAAAAAAAAATATCTGCGAAAATTGCTCAAATTATAGACAAACAAAAAATATAATTAAAAAATCAAAATAAACGGAATTCTGTAAAGTTTTTAATGCAAAAAATATTTAAGTTTTTTTTTTAGGCTATAGTGAATATTTTTTTTTATAAAGAAGAAGAGCTAATAAAACAATTTAAATACATTTTTTTTTATTAATTTTTATAAAAGTATTAATTTTTTACTTCTTTTTTTTCAGAATGTGAAATATTTTTAATGATTTCTCCAAAAAAAATTTTTTTATAAAAATAAAAAATATAATAGTTTAAAAAAATAAAGTGTGGAAGTTATTTTTATTGGAGAAAACTCGTGTTCTTTTTTTTAATAAAAATTAATTATTAAAAATAATTATGGCAAAATTATAAAATAAAAAATATTAATAAATTTATTAAAAAAATAAATATTGAAATTATTCTATAAAAATAGTTGTGTAAGGCTTAAAGCTAAAAAAAAAAAATATGTTAAAATAAGTGTAAACATAAAAAAAAGTAAAGCTGAAAAAGGAAATTAAATAGAAAATACCTAAAGCGTTTCGAAATATATAATAATACCTACCAGTTTAAATACACATATGAAAATAGTAATTATAATATTCAATATTATACAACAACGTCTTATTAAATTACAACATAAAGTGTAAAAAAATAAATTCACCATAAATTTATTTATAAATTTAAAAAAAGTCTTAACACAAGCTAAAAGCAGAGCATTTTTAAATATATAGTGTACTAAATATCCACAAAAAAAATTAATAAATAAAATAAAAAATAAATAAATATGTTGTTACATATTGCTTACAGTGCTGTTTAGTTGTTAAAATTAAATAAAAATTATTTAATGATTGCTATAAAATGAAAAAGAAAATGTTAAAAATTATTAAGTAAAAAAAAAAAATTTGCCAAAAAGCAACATTGAAATTTTGACAAATTATTATTGCTGACTTTCATCTTTTTGGGTGGCAATTATAAGGCTGTTGTAACATCTGTTTCTTTCTCCTATAAATTCCAAGGTTCATTTTACTCCATCGGAAGAACAAAATATCTGGGTGTAAGAAAAACCCTGTGTGTGATTTCTTCTTCTTCTTTTAAGTCATCAATAAATCATTAATGAAATTTATGATGTTGTGGTTTAAGATTATTGATCAACTCTTAAAGTAGTACTATATTACTATTCGATATTTCGGCATGAAATGGAAGCAGCCATTCGTTCATCAGTACAGGTCGGTGGTTCACAACCGCCACCTAATGGTGGTCAAAATCAACAACAACAACAACAGCACCAGCAGCAACAACAGCATCATCAACAACAGCTTCATCACCATCATCAACTGCAGCAACAACAACAACAACAGCAGCAACAGCATCAACAAAAACAATCACAAAATTCTGATAATGGACCTACGTCCAATCAACCACCCCAACAGCATCATTCACAACAGCATACACAACAACAACAACAGTCTAATCAGCAAGCAGAAAATATGTCAGCCTATCAACAACAAAGGTTACCAGCTGGCGCATCGCCAATCCATAGGTAAGTGTGGCAACATTGGCAAAAGTTTTATGGCATGCTTAAATGGCATTTGTTTTTCTTGTTAAAAATAATGAGACTGAAGCAAGAGTGTGCGCTAAAAGAGAAAATATAACGATACGCTACAAAGCACGTCCTGTGTTTTTGTCATGTGCTTTTTAAAAAGATGTCAGATTGTGAGTGAAATTGATGGCACAAATCGAGCTATGTAAAAGGTTAGAGGTTCATTGTAGTTACGCTTTCAGCGACCACTATGAGCCAGTTTTGCATTGAGTTTACGTCAGGATATTTTGTTGCCGCAATCAAGGGACTTTTTTCATTCAATTTACTAATGGTACAGTAAGCAGATTGGTATTGTTTTACTTTACATCTCTGAGTATCGTAAAACTATGTGTGTGAGTAGAAACGTAATGTTATCTCCTTTTTTTCTTTATCAATATGTCGCTCTCTCCGTAAAAATCTATTTTCTATAGATTTCCACCTCGCAGAAAGTTACGATACATTATGTATAAACAATAACACGCATTGCTTATGCGCCAGATTTTATCAGCTGATGCTGATACAAACAGTGTTGCCGTTTTCACTGCGATCGCAGTTTTTCACTGCGATTTGCCCGTCGTCACTGCGTAACTGCGTTTTTTTAATATCACTGCGTTTTTCAGTTTTTGGTAGTTTTCCTCTTTTTTTGATCAACAACGCCTTAACATGTTTTACCTCAAACGTGTTTAACACGTAAGTCTGTAAAGGCTATAACACAACAAGATAAAATTGTCACCCTGTTAAAAATATAGCAGCTAGATGGCAAAATTTTCTGCTGTTACGTTACGTTGCAGTTGACTGATTAGGTCTTGAATTAAAATGTCACAAATCCCGTTAGAAAAACATACAAACTATTTCAGTCCATTTAATTAAGTTTTATATTGTTTCGAAATGAATGGGTAAGTTGGCGTTTAAAATAACTAGAAAATATTACATAATATTTATTTATAGCAGCCAAGAGAAAACCAACAAGAAGACAAATGCAAAGAAAAGGAAACTCCCGGCAACAACACAAGGGCAGAATAAAATTAACTAAAAAAATTAAAAAAACAAGTATTTAATTCTTAAAAAGGACAAAAAAGTGTTAAAAAAGTAAAAAAAAAATTATTTTTTTTTGTCCAAACGAAAACGAATTTTTTTTTATTTCTCGTCACTGCGCTTCACTGCGTTTTTTTTCGATTTCACTGCGAAAAAAAGTAGGTCGGCGGCAACACTGGATACAAATCTACTAACTGAACCATAAGTCCTTTTATCCCTTTATTCGTAAAAAGAGTTGCCATATGCTAACTAATTGATTTTTTGTCAAAAGTATCAGGGGCAATATATAACAACTGTTTATAAAAGCAAATTTAAACATATTCTTTCTCAAGAACACAAAAATTCATTTGCTCTTCACATTCACCCAATTTACATGATGAATTTTATGACGTCCAATTTTCTTAATTCCTTTTTGAAGTTGTTACCAAAAACTACTCAAATTTATACGATGGTTTTTTTTAACGTCTAATTTCTAATTTGTATTGTAGACTTTTAAATTTATATTTAAATATTTTGTATTTTCTTCATTTTGAATGTCGAAAAAACTAATTACTGTTTAATATATTTTTTTTATCAGTCAAAAAGCACAATCCAGTTAATTAGAATATAAAAATAAAACGTAACAGAAAGAACAGAAAAAAGTGCAAAGCGAAGTGTCAAAAAAAAACCATGAAAACAGAAACCATGTCTATTTTTCTACCCCCTTTCTTCTCTACACCGCTTGCTATCAAACAAAAAATGACGTCCAAAATTCATCATGTAAACCTACTGATCTTCTATCTTCTATATATATAAAAGTGAAACTCTGTGTGTGTGTGTGTGTGTGTGTGTTAGCTATCGACTCCGAAACTGTAAAACCGATCGGGCTCAAACTTGGGTAAGTTGTTGTACACATACCAGGGAGTGTTTATGGGTAAAAAAAAGTGGGCGGAGCCACGCCCATAAAAAATTAGTTATCAGTTTTAGCTACTTGCACTTGACCGATTTTTCTGAAACTTTGCACACATTTTGAGCTGTCATGACTAAATAATTTCGTGATAAGAAAAGTGGGCGGGGCCACGCCCATAAAAAGTTTTAATCTTGAGGTACTTGCACTGGACCTATTTTTCTGAAACTTTGCACATATATTGAGCTGTCATGACTATATAATTTCGTGATTAAAAAAGTGGGCGGGGCTACGCCCATAAAAAATTAGTTATCAGTTTTAGCTACTTGCACTGGACCGAATTTTCTGAAACTTTGCGAAAATATTGAGCTGTCATGACTTTAAACTTTCGTCATTAGAAAAGTGGGCAGTGCCACGCCCATTAAAAAATAGGTATCATTTTGGGGTACTTGCACTGGACCGATTTTTCTGAAACTTTGCACACATATTGAGTTGTCATGACTATACAGTTTCGTATTTAGAAAAGTGGGCAGTGCCACGCTCATAAAAAAGGTATCATTTTGAGGTACTTACACTGGACCGATTTTTCTGAAACTTTGCACACATATCGAGCTGTCATGACTATATAGTTTCGTAATTAAAAAAGTGGGCAGTGCCACGCTCATAAAAAAAAAGTTATAGTTTTTAGCCTTGCACTTGATATTCGATTAAAATTTAGAATGCGATTAAAATTCATGAAGGGGCGTAGCAACGCGCGCCGGGATTGGCTAGTTTTATATGTTTTTAGTTTCTAAATTTACTGATATTTATTTCAAACACTGTTGATAAAAATAATATCTCAATTCCATAAAATATCCATCTGGCAACACCGTTCATACATAACATGGCGACAAAATAAGAGAATAAAATATTTAAAAAAAATTCGTAATTCCGCTCTGTTCTGGTCAAGAGCTCGCGCGTCATTATCATTATCGTTGTAGAATAAGGACAATCAGGCCGTCCTTTTTATCTGGCTTCGAGAGTTTTGCGTCTAAATCCCGCATTGGTTAATTGCGTGACGTCGGTTAGCTATACTGAGATACAGTTATCCGGAGTCTCCATTTAACTTCCTTTCATGTAAAATGGCTTTATGACACCAGCCTGTCATAGAGCCAATCAATCCTTTGTTCCCAACAAAGTTTTTCCCCATAAATAATTAGGGCGTTTAAATATAATTTAACGAAAAACAGCAGTGTTTTCCGTTCAACGAACTAAGAAGGCGTTCACAGATGTTTTCACATTACATACAGAGCCCTTTTTGCTGAAATTTAAATATTTTTCATAATTCTTCCGATTGTGAACGAATTCGAACGATTATGTTGACCAGAAGAATCACGAAATGCATTTTGATTTGAACGCCTATTTTAATAATAAGCCTGAATAACTTTAACGCGTTGCTCATTTGCGTATCCTTTCACTGTTCAAATTTAGTTAGTCTGAAATTGAGGAATGTCAAATGAAATGAAGAAAAAACTTGTGTGTAAGGTGGTTAACATTCAACATGGGCCCTTTAAATATAACCACCCTTTATATAATTACAACGGAATTCATACTTTATTTTAGCAATACTTTTATACCTAAAATGACGTAATAGTAGGTATTTAAATATTCAAGTATTCGACATGAAAACAAAAACATTAAAAACCTAATTGTTTAAATAAAAACAATTTTACAAAAATGTTGACTTAAGTTTTTTTTTTATTTAATTGCTTTCCTATTTCGAAATGATATGACAAAAATAGAAAATATTTTCAGCATTTAAATTATTTTCTTTTCTTGCAATAAGAAGAACATAAACTGCAATCTACACTTTACAAATGGTTTATTTAAGTTTTTTCTTACAGTCCATACATATAGAAAGCTACTACAAAACTTGAAAAAAAAAATCTGTTTTCAGCCGACATACAGATAAATTTACTTAACATATTCAGAAAAAAATTATAATAACAAAAAAAAAAAAAAACTTGTCAAAGTGCCATAAATTTAGTTTTAAACTAAAAAAAAAAAAAAAATAAAACAAAAACGCATAAAGTTGGCACAATCTTTCATTTCCTTTCGCTTGATATAAACGAACCAGCAGCTTACGAGATAGAGTGAAGAGACGAAAAAGTCAAATCATAATAAATGAATTTTGGCAACATGGCAAATAAAATGTTTGTGCATCCATCCCTTTTCTTTTAGCTGAAATTTTGTAAGACATTTTAAATGTTTTTGTTTTGCAATGAATTCCACGTGTACATCATAAATTCCGTCATAACCAGAAATATGTTTCCTTTGTTTGGCTTGCAAACACAGTCCTCGCACCGATTTAAGATATTGTTGTTGTATTCGTAGTCAAGCCTGTGCCATCGTCATGATGGCATGGTACAGCAAAAACACAACTAAATTGAACTTTTGGCATTGTCTTGTTGTTATGTACTTGTATACATACATACATACATGCATGTATTTGTTTATGTACATACATATTTATGTTCATATGTATGTATGTATGTATATTGTGTCATAAAAATAAAAAAAAAACTAGAATTTACTTGAACTATTTTCAAAGGGCCTGAATTGCAATAGGTGTGTATGTAAGTATGTTAGTATATACACTGGCGGTCAAAATAATAGCACCAGTTACAATAATGTTCTTCTAAAAAGAACAAATTAAAATAATGAACTTTTTTTTAGGAAATGTCAAAATCAATTACATATTTTCTTCTGCTTTCTTAGAATGTGCTGAGTCCACTGCAACAGTTAATTATCATTAATTTATGCATTAAAATTTGCAAAAAAAAAAAACGATAAACGTAGGGTGCTAAATTTTCCATTTATGTATATTTGTAATATTTACTAAAGTTTTCGCTTAAGATATTTATATAGTATAGCAATGGGATGCTGGGACACTGACAGCAAACCTTATTAAGAAGCTACAAACGTTTTCTAACCGCTGTCTAAGAAATATTCTCCGAATATGGTGGCCCAGAGTGATCTCTAACCAACAACTCACGAACCTACAAACGAAATCCCAATCGATATAGAAATTCAAAGGAGAAAGTGGAGTTGGATTGGTCATTCATTAAGAAAGGATGTCAAGGAAACATGCAGATCTGCCCTATGGTGGAACCCTCAAGGATCCAGAAGACCAAAAACAACATGGCGACGAAACACAAAAACCGAAAACCGCCAAATGAATACATCATGGAACGAACTAAAACAACTATCTAAAAACAGGAATGATTACCGTACTTTCGTAATGGCTCTGCGCTCCACATAGAGCTAAAGGAATTATATATATATATATATATATATATATATATATATATATATAATGGGATGCAAAAATCACTATAAAATGCGTTATGTTTTGATGAACCGTTATTTTAAGGCAAGTCGTATTCCGAAATAAGAAAATTACTGTTCTAATAAAATGATCGTAATGCATTGAGCTATGAGACTAGAGTGAGATCACGTTCTATGGTTATGTGAATCGAAAATTGTCTTAACTATTGGGAAAAGTTCGAGATCTCTTGTTCAAAGTCCACTTAATAATGAATTTGAGCCGGATTAAAAACAGAGATGCATTTTTTAAATTGACATGAAATTTAATTTATTCGCATGATAATCTTTTAACATTATAATTTAAATATGATTTCTGACATAGGACCGCCATGGCTGACTCAGACCTAGTCTTATCTGGAGGTTCAATTTTCGATGAGTATTCAACATCTGTACTTGTAAGTATATCGGCAATAAAGCGGAAAATGTTGTCCTTCAAGTGTTCAATTGTTTTGGGTTTATCGGCGTAGACTAGCGACTTTGCATATTTCCACAGAAAATAGTTTAGCGGCCTTAAATTCCACGATCTTGGTGGCCAATTTACGGGTACGAAACGTGAAACTAAGCGGTTACTAAACGTTTTCATGAGTAAATCAATTGTGGCACGAGCTGTGTAAAATGTTGCTGTTAGCGGCTTTAAATCCCACGATCTTGGTGGTCAATTTAGTGATACGAAACGTGAAACCTAGCGGTTTCTAAACGTTTTAATGAGTAAATCAATTGTGACACGAGCTGTGTAACATGTTTAAGTGATGAACAAAAAGGCTGTTATCCTGTCTCTATAGCGATCACCATTGACTGTAACCGGCATCGCTTTATAAAAATTATGGATCAATGATTCCACCATCGCATAAAGCACACCAAATAGTCAGTACTTCTGGATTGAATGGTGTCTCAATATGCACTTTATCATCACCCCATATACGGCAGTTTTGTTTATTGACGTATCTATCTACTTATATTCAAACAAAAGTGAGCTTCGTTGCTTAACAAAATTCGCTTATGAACATTGGAATCAACGGCAATCTTGTTTTGGCCCCATTTACCAAATCTAAGCCTTGCTATTAATGCCTCAGTCCATTAATGTTGAAATGCCAAACCAAAATTAACATAAACCACTTGACAGCTGACAAAATGGCCGCCAGTTAGAAAAGTGTTGCCAACTTACAGTTGTATACCTCGATAAAAGACACCCGGTAGAGAATGTAGCCCCTAGAATAATAGCAAAAATATTTATTTTCATAACATAGGAGGCAGCAACTAATTTAATTTACCGAGACCACTTTTAAAAAAATAGATGTTTCACTACCAAACAACAACACTTCTTACCCGGGTATGATGATTATATGTGTCTTGAAAACTTTTTGCTTGCAGACAAAACAAAGGTTAAAAGAAATATTTTTATAGTCATTTAAAAAAATTAAAAAAAAAAATACAAAGTAAGCAAATATTTTTTTGTTATCGCTTTAAAAATAGAAATTTTCTTTTTCTACAAAAACTGTCTGCTTTGATAAGGATAAAGATAATAAAACAATATTTTAATTTCTGATTAATGCTAAATTTCGTCGCAAAGTTGACATATTTTTTTTTACACGTACAAGTGTGTTTATTGTGTACAAACCCTATTAGCAACTCAGCTAACTTTAAGTTAACTTATTTGCAACTAGTGGTGGTTGATGTCTGGATTATTTTCAATGGGGCTAGATGACTATTTAACCTTTGCGATATCCTCCACAGTAGTCAATTGTCCATCCCTGGATGCCTTTTGAACTTACTAAAAGTAAGCTTAAAGTTAGTTGTTTTTAAGTTAAATACAAATTAACTTTATTTAAAATAATTGTTAAAATTTTTTTTCCCAATATTTTGAATTGTTTTTACATATTTATTTTATAAGTGTGTAAGAAATTGGGATAATCCATTAAATAATTTATTATTTAAAATAATTCATACCTGTATGCATCTTTAGATATTTTTTTTCACTGACTTTAATTAAATATTGTAACTTTACGGACTTCCAGCACATAAAACTGCAAAATTTGTTCCTTATTATTTGCGACGCCATCTATGATTTTGAATTTTAACGTAGTTAGCTGTATTCTACTAGTCAAGCCCTTTCATTTGATACCCATATTGATGGGGTTAAAAAACATTTGATACGCCATTTTCTTTTAGACGCCATCTTGAATTTTTAATTTTTTAATAATTTACTGTATGCTACTGGTCAAGCACATGTACATGTGTATGAGGGGGGTTCAAGAAGTTACATTTAAAAATACCAGATTTGACCCATATATAGATTTATTGTTCGCCATTTTGTAGTGCCGGCCATTATGAATTTCAATTCCTTTCAGATAATACCAATATTAACTCTCTCGGTTGTCTAGAAGCTGAAAAATTGGTTTTCGTTTGTAAATTTTTTGAATATATATTTTTCAAACAAAAATTTGTGCCTATAACTTTACTGATTAGAGCCCGACTTATCCAAAATTTTTCAAAAATATCTGTAGTGGCATATTATATCTACAAATGGTAGCAAAGGTACCTATAAATTATTCTATGGCTGAAAAATTTTAATTTTGTTGGTAAATATATGGGAAAAAACAGAGGCTGTCGTGTTTATTTGCTCATATTTCTAAAAGTTATGGGGCGAATGTGCTGAATTTCAATAGCGATTCTTTCCCGAATATTTCTAAATGATTGATACCATACACATGCAAAACATGTGGTTGCTTTTACACTGTCGTGTGAAGGGTGTAAACAACAAACGCAACACGCTTATGTTTGTTCTAAATTTGAGTAACTTCTGCATTACTTTGTAGTTAGCTTATGGTTAGTTCATAAAAGCTTATTTCAAGTGTGTAATTTTCATAGCCGATTGACTACTCTGTTGCTTATAGGGTATAAAAAGGAAACTTTTTTTTTTCGTTAACCCCCCTTTTTAAACAAATTTTTTATGCTACAGGGTGTTCAAATACACATATTCATTTATAGGGATTACAGATTGACCTGACCGCCTTATTCATAAAAATTATTAAAGTTTTATTTAAGCTTTATACAACAGAATTTATATGGAAATCAAATTTATAAACTTCTTATAAAGCTGTTTTAGTTTTGTATAAATTAGAACGTTCTCGTATATAGAATTAAAAAAAAAATTTCAAATTAATGTCCATTTGACAGCTCTTTCTCTCACACCCACAAATTAAAGTTTGCAAACTCTTGAGCTTGTGTGTAAATGAGGAGAAAAGAGAATACCGGTTGTGTACGGAGTTATAAGTAGATAGGGGCTAAGGTTGGTGCAAAGTTATCTTTACACCCTCACCCAGAGAGCAATACGGTCCATTGTGCCGCCTTAGTGTATAGAATAAAAAGAAGAATAGAAGAAAGAAAACAAGAATAGAAGAAAGAAATGAAGAATAGAAAAAAGAAAAGAAGTAGTGGACACAAAATCAACACAGAAAAGAGCTACACTCTACAATCTACCTACTCTCAGCCTCATGTTACGAGGTCATAATTGGTCATTCTTATTACAGATCCTATCAGATTCTCGAGTCCACAGCCCGGAGACATTCCCCAATTCGCCCAGAAATCTGCTACCTAGCCATATCAACCTGCTATTCTGCAGTCTGGGACTTTGGTATAGAATGTGCTCAACTGTCTTCAACTCCTCCGGTTACTCGCACAGCCAGCACATATCCAACAGGTTCGATCCCATTCCCACCGCCATTCTAACTAACATACAGTGGCCCGTACTCGACCACTTCTTTTGTTTTTCTTACGCTTACATACATACATATGCATTCACACAAACACACAAGTTGGTGCCTGTAACCTAGGCACCAAAGAAAGTTCAAAAGAGATTTCAATATAATTTGTCAAATAAAAATTTCGAACGTCTGAGAGTTGACTTTCGATTGCTAATTGCGAGAAACCACTCGTAAACGTAGCGAATTATTCTGACTTATTTAATTTTCGACTAGCTGTCGCCTTCCTGGGGCCGAATTACGGCATTCGATCACGATCGAAATTTTACTCGAACGATCGAGTTCGCTGTGCTTTAGGTATAGAGATTCTAATAAGAATTTTACAATTTCGATCACGCTCAAATGCCGTAATTCGGCCCCTGTTGTTTCAATGTTGCCGGTTTTTACTGAAAATCATTATTTCTTGATCTCTGCAGATAGCGTTGAGTTTAGTCGATGGAAAGAATATCTACGTCCTTATCGTCTGTACGGGAATTTTCCATTGCTGTAGAGAAACAAAGAATTTATTTTGTAACCAAATTCGAGTTGCATTTTTCCAGTGTTGCCATATAACTTTTTTTGAAATATATAGAGTTTCAAGGTTAAAAAAAAAATAATAATAAAAAAAAAATAATAAAATAAAACTGAATCATTCAGATATTTTGCAACAAAATTATACAATTTTTATTGTTTTCGAACAAAATTTTTTCTCGAGAGGGTGGTAAAAAACTATTATTCCCTAAAACAAAAAACGATTAACTTGAAATCCAAAGAAATGTCAACGACGGCTTCAATTATAATGACATTTTATTTATTAATTTGATCAAAGAATTAATTGTTATTTTGTGCGCTTTAATTACGGGACACGTAATTCCTTTTAATTTGTTTTTTGTTGGCCGGCCTAATCTTATCTCTATATGTCTGTATGTACATATGCTTATTATAAAAAGTTGATTACATACTTATTTATAAATAAATATAAACTAGCACGAGATTAAGTTCTATTACTCTTTTGTTTTTTGTTGTTCAGATAAGATAAGGAAAAATAAATTCTATTTAACAACAACAAAAATGAACAAACAAATGCGAGTATAATAATAAAAACTAATACAAAAGTATATTTGACGTTGATTTTATTGTTTTTATCAATTAATTATTTACTTAAAAGAAAAAACATGCTCAAGATAAGATTTGAACTTCAACTGACATGAGTGAGGAAGGAGGTGCTACCTTTTATACGTACATAAGTAAACAATAAATTACTAATGTTTTGACTAGATCACCAACCAAAAAATGCTTCGTTTTTAATATTTTTTTTGTGGTTAAAATATTAAATAAAAATGTTTTGACAAGATTACAAGGTGTGTACTAAATGTTCTAAATGAATGGTCTTTCAATTTTGCAAGATATCTGCCCTGCAGGAAATGTCGATAGTGAAACAGTGCTGATTAACTATTGACTTTATCACCAGTACTGCTTACCACTTATACCCCCAGACAATGTTCTTTGCTGTAGACATTTACCATGTGCTGGGCATTTAGAATCCACTAGTGCGGCTCTAGAACTTAGTAGTTCTTATGAAACCATATGGCTACACTCGGATCTTGTTCATTTTAGAGAATTTAATTTTTTTCTATTTATAGAAAATGTCCTGCAGATTTAGTACAGCATTCGGTAAATATTTTATAATTAGTGTTAGTTGAAATTAACTTTTAGAAGCCAGATTTTTACTTAAATAAAACTTCCATTGAACATCAGTTTAATAAATCCTGTATTATGTATAAACCTTAGTTTGTTTCTGTGCATACGGCAGTATATTTTTAAATTATTACAAAATGATTAAATTTAACACATTTAAAAAAAAAATGATAAAAAAATTTTTAATTTTAAACTATTCATCAAGCCTTTTTAAACCCTTCACACGACAGTTTGAAAGGTTGTATTTAGGTTTCTCTTTTCGTGTGGAATTTCTACAATATTCACTTGCGACTCTATAATGCATATACAGGGTGGACCAAAAGTACCGCGCCTGCATGTAAAAATTGAATAACTTTTTTGTTTATTATTATTTTCTATTAAATTTTTTTTTTTTATTATAATATTATCTTTGTATGACCTAAATTTTAATTATGAAAAATAATGTCAGAGATATGACCACCATTTTCATCGATGCACAATTGGGCTCTTAAACAGGCGTTTTGCATAACTGCACGCCAGGTTTCAGGCTCTATTGCCCTAATCTCAGCTTCAATGTTGTTCTTTAGCTGCTCTATAGTTTGAGGCTTGTTTACATACACTCGTTCTTTGAGATAACCCCATAGAAAATAATCAGGGGCAGTTAAATCCGGTGAACGTGCTGGCCAATTAAATTCTGAATTTTTCGAGATAATTCGGTCGTCAAAAATTTCATTTAAAAGCGTCATTGTGGCACAGGCCGTGTATGCTGTTGCTCCATCCTGCTGAAACCACTTGTTGGCTGCCTCAGGGTGTACAAAATTATAAAGCATAGCGCGATATCTGTCCCCATTCACCGTTACTGTATTACCAACTTCATCCTCGAAGAACGATTAAAAGTAAAATTCTATCACTTTTGTTCGTTGCTCAGTCGTTAAATTTTGCATGGTGGTGTAACACGAATCTATGAATAAAATCTAAAAAAAAAAATAAAAATATTAATAAACAAAAAAGTTATTCAATTTTTACACGCAGGCGTGACTTTTGGTCCACCCTGTATTTTCTAAAAGCTAATCCTTTTGTTCGTCTGTATGTGTAAATCAACTTATTTAAGCCCCCCCGACATCGCCAAGACCCGTGCAAGTTATCAAAATATTAAAAATATTCGGGAGCATATTGGTATTGGAAATCAGCATAATCCCCCCATAACTATCTGAGATATGAGCAAATAAACACGACTGCCTCTGTTTTTCGTTTTAATTTTTTTACCACAAAAATTAAAATTTTACGGCCCTAGGATAATTTATAGACACGGTTGTTGTTATTTGTACATTTGGTATGGCAAATGGTCATTAATCGGCAAAGTTATAGGCAAAAATTATTTGAACAAAAAATATATATATTTTTTTAAATATCCAAAATTTTTAAACTCCTAAAAATTTTTTTTACAATCTTAAGATACCAACTAATAAGTCGTAATCTCAGAAATTATTTCTAAGAAAAACTAACAAATCGGTTTGAAAGCAACTGAGATATAAGCACAAAAGTACAACTGCTTCGGTGTTATTTTCTAAAATTAACAAAAGAAAATAGATATTTTTCAGTTTCTATATAACCAAGAGAGCCAATAGGGGGAACAAATGAAATCGCTTGAGTATTAAAATATAGTTAGCTAAGAAAATAAAAATATTTAAGATGGCGTCCTACATTAAATGGCGTATATATGAGTCAAATAAAGTAGTTACGATTTTGTCCCCTTTAACCTCCACAATATTGGTATCAAAAAAAAAGCGCTTGACCAGTGCAATGTAGTAAACTAGAAAAAGGGTAAAATCCAAGATGGCGTCTGAAACAAAATGGAGGAATGAATTTTTTTAACCCCAACAATATGGGTATCAAATGAAAGGGCTTGACTAGTAGAATACAGTGAACTACCTAAAAATTCAAAATCAAAGTCGGCAGCGGAAATAATAAAGAAAATGGCGTATTGAATGATAACTAAAGTCTAGGCTAAGCTACAATGTGGCTAAGCTAATTTTATTTTTTTTTTATTTTTTTTATTTTCAATCCTAGAAGCTATTATGGATATTTTTTATTCAAGTTTATGCCAGTATGTACATATGTTTGCATGCATGTACATACATACAAACATATATACATACAAACAAACAAACATACATACATACATACATACATACATACAAACATAAATGTGTATATTAAACCATTAGTTATAAAGCGCCAACAAATAATTATTATTAATATCTAAATTATTTCTTAAAAACACAATATTTTAAACCCGTATCTGGCATTTATTTATAACGGTATGCAAACAAATAGCAAAAAAAAACATTTTTTTCTTATTATGCAAATTAAAATGCTAATCTTTTTGTTGGTTTTTTTTTTTTTTTAATAGACTAGACATGTGATGTTGATGATGAGCCAGTCATACGTGATATTTTTTTTTAAATAAACTACAATTTATATTTATTTTTTTCTATTATAATAAACAAATTATGGTGTTTCTTTTATATAAATATTCATTAGGTTTATGTGTTCACTGAGTAGCCGTCTTTAAGCCAATGAACTATTTTTAATTAGAAGTGATTTGAATAGACTAAAATGCACAAATATTTACACAATTTTATCTAGATCTATCTCTGTTAGATTTAAGAGTCTTTTTTCTTCATAATTATGCAAATATATATTTAAATGATGATAAGTGAAACAAACACAATTATAAAAGTTTCAGTTATAAAATCTAAATTTTGAAATTTATATAATTTTTATTTTTTTGTTCAATTTATAAAATCAAACATTGATAAATCTGTGGTTGTCATGGGCAACCACACGTCTGTCTTAAAATCAAATTTTACAGAAGACCCACAAAACTGTTTTATATAAAACTACTGGTTAGGTATTGAACTTTTTTTAACCATTCATGTAGTTCTTACAATTTTCTTATAACAATTCCAGACAAATATCCTTTTAAAATTAGATCATAGCGAAGACTAAAATAAACCAAGTGGTACGAAAACTAAAAGTGGTTGCAGATAAAGCAGCGTATGTCAACTTAGGTTGTACACAAGTAAAGGGTGATTTTTAAGCTATTATCTTTATGGCAACACTGGTTTGAACAGCTGACGCACGTTTTGTGTTTTGTTTCACTGTCAAACATCTTCAGTTTGGTCTATAATTTAACCATGAATCGTCTTACAAACGAACAACGCTTGCAAATTATTGAATTTTATTATCAAAATGCGTGCTCTGCTAAGAAAGTTCATCGCGCGTTTCTTATCGAAAAATTGTGTTCAGCGACGAAGCTCATTTTTGGCTCAATAGGTACGTTTTAATAAGCAGAATTGTCGACTTTGGAGTGAAGATCAGCCAGAAGCATTGCAAGAGCAATCCAGAAAATTTACAGTTTGGGCTGGTGGCATCATTGGACCGTACTTCTTCAAAGATGATGCGAATCGTAACGTAACTGTGAATGGTGAGCGTTACCGTGAGATGATATCCAACTTTTTTTTGTCCAAAATGCAAGAGCTTGACTTGCATGACATGTGGTTTTAACAAGACGGTTCCACATGCCACACAGCACGCTTAACAATGGACTTATTGAGAGGCGAGTTCGGTGAAAATTTTATTTTCACGTTCGGGACCGGTCAATTGGCCGCCTAGATCGTGCGATTTAACGCCTTTAGACTATTTAGACTGTGGGGCTATGTTAAAGCTCATGTCTATACAGACATGCCCGCTTCAATTGACGCATTGGAAGACAACATTGAAGCATTTATTCATGAGATACCGGCCGAAATGTTGGAAAGAGTATGCCAAAATTGGACTAAGCGGATGGACCATTTGAGGCACAGTCACGGTCAACATTTGCATGAAATAATCTTCAAACATTAAATTATATGGACCGTACTATCGATTCAAATAAAGGTTTCATGAATTTTTCTGAACTTTATGTGTTTTTTTTTTAAACTTTCCTATAGCTCTTAAAAAATCACCCAATACTCATAGGTTTTAGTAAACTGAAAAATAATCAGGGGCCGAATTACGGCATTCGATATCGATCGAAATTATACTCGAACGATCGAGTTCGCTGTGCTTTAGGTATAGAGATTCTAATAAGAATTTTCAAATTTCGATCACGTTCGAATGCCGTAATTCGGCCCCAGAAAATAATTCTCAAATGTGTTTAGAAATAAAAACGTGTTTAGAAATAACAACGTCTAAAAAAAAAATAAATAAATAATTTGCCTTAAGCAAACGTAAGTCATCATACGGCGTTAGTGATGAACTCATTTTGGATATATGTGACCTTCTCCGAGAAAAGGGATCTAGAGTTTGACAATGAAGTTGTGAGAAAAACGCATTTAAAGTTTGTTTCATAACACATTATCACTGTGAACACACCTTCACTTGATTCTTAAGCAGCAACCAGTGACCGACGCAACAACGTTTTTTTTTGGGTAAATTAATTTTTATCAGAAATCTAACTCATTTCATCTTATTCTACACCCTTTAAGGTACCAGAATTCACTCTTAGGCCCAAACCCGGTATTTCGACACACTAGGTACCTTTTCTCGGAGAAGGTCACATATATACAAATTACGTTGTTGTTTCATTAAAAAATCTTATTTAAGAAATTATTACAACCAGCGTTTTGAAATCACGCAATATAGTATTTGTGACTCAAAATCGTCTTTTCTTCTTTTTTTTTGGTTTTCAATAATTTTTTTGAACCTAATGAGGGCTTAGGGTGTTGTAAAAGGGGTGATGCTGGGATGTTATTGACGGGATAGTAAGGGATGTTGGCACAATGATATGGACTAAAGACTTTCGGAAATTTTTTTGTGATTGGTTATCTTAGTTATCTGGCCTTTAAGATGGTTCATGGCTGCTGGTGCATGCATCACAGAAGGGGAGGGTTAAGGCCATACCAAAGAGGGACGGCAAGACTCATAAACTTTTCGACAACCGGACAAAGACAGAGACTATACGTTTATATTCCTGAATTTTTTTATTTTATTTATTTATTTTTTTTTTCTTTGACACGAGAAGTTTTGTTAGAGTTCTGTGAATATGTTCGAGGTGTAACGTAGTCCCTAAACTGACGAGCAATACCGGGATAATTCCACCGTGTCACCCACCAATTATCAGCATATTCTTCGCAAAATAAAACTATAACAGAAATTACAGTGATTTTACATTTAATCCGATGTTACTGTTGACATAACCGTTACCATATTTAAAGAAAATTTAGAGCAAAAAAGAAGAATTCAATTTAAAAATCAATATAAAACTATAAAAAAAATAAAAAATATAAATAACTAGCCAAACCAGGCGCGCGTTGCTACGCCCCTTAATGAATCAAAATGCATGCTGAATTTTAATTGAATATCAAGTGCAAAAACCTAAAAATTATATTTTTTTATGGGCGTGGCCCTTCCCACTTTTCTAATCACGAAATTATATAGTCATGACAGCCCAATATGTGTGCAAATTTTCAGAAAAATCCGTCCAGCGCAAGTACCTCAAAATTAAAATTTTTTATGGGCGTGGCCCCGCCCACTTTTCTAATCACGAAATTATTTAGTCATGAGAGCTCGATATGTGTGCAAAGTTTCAGAAAAATCGGTCATGTGCAAGTAGCTAAAACTGATACTAATTTTTATGGGCGTGGCCCCGCCCACTTTTTTCCACCCATAAACACTCCCTGGTATGTGTACAACAACTTACCAAAGTTTGAGCCCGATCGGTTTTACAGTTTCGGAGTCTATAGCTAACACACACACACACACACAGAGTTTCACTTTTATATATATAGATATGTATGTCCGTTGTATATACATACATACATACGTATGACTTTTTTTTAAATTCATTTTCATTTCATTACAACGCAACGCTATAATAAATGGACGTAGTTGCATTTTAAAATATAATGGTTTCATTTCGTTAAGTGATGCTTTTGGCAACTATTCAAAAAGAAGAAATAACACAAAAAAAAAATAGTTTAAAAACATAATAAATTTACAAAAGATGCGTTTTGTTTAAAAATATTAAAAGAAAAAATCGTCAGAAATTGCTGCCAAAAAGAAAAATATACTATTTATATGTGTATAAAAAATTATAATTTTAACAAAAACTAGACAAATTGCATAAAACAAAAATTCATTTAATAAATTTGTGGGCTAAAAATGTTCGTAATTTGCACACTAATTACTTGAATAAAAATTTGTACCCGAACAAATTGTTTTTTTTTAATGCCAAGTTTTAATTTTCTTATTTAACGGTAAGATTTTTAATTTCGTTGTTTAAAAGTTTCTATTAAATATTTGGTTTTATTTAAAAAATTAATGAAAAATTTTCGTAAAAAATTAATACATCAAGTTAGGCATAAACGTCTTAAGTCTAAATTAATTAAGTAAAAATACCTACCAAAGAAAATATGAATTTTCCTGAATTCCAGGTAGTTGTTGCTATCAAACAGAAAAGAGAAAACAATTTGATAAAACACAATCAATAATTAAATTGCGATATTTTGATCTAACCTTTTGCCGAACGCCAGAAAATTAGTATTTAATTATGTATTAAATTTGTATTCATATTTTTGTAAGACAAGCAGGTATATAGATAGATAGCTCAGGCTTCAACTAGATTTTTATGCAAATACTAGACATGTCTAAGAATTTTGTTTTGTCTTTATCCAGAGCTTTTTATTTAAACATAATCAGTAAATTATTGTGGTTTCGTGAATAAATTAATTTAATAACAATAATTTTCCAAGTAATTAATAAAAACAAGTAAGAGCGCTATATTCGGCCATGACGAATCTTATATACCCTTCACAACGTGTAGTTATGCAATAACAGTAGTTTGTATCACCATTCATCCCATATGAAATACGTACATACATATAAAAACATACATAAACATTGTAAAATTATAAATTCACGTATGTATGTTAAAAAAAAAAAAAATTAAAAAAAAAATTTTTTAAAAAAATTAAAAAAAAAAGTTAAAAAAAAAATTTAAAAAAAAATTATTAAGATATAAATAATTAATATAAAACAAAAAAAAAATAAAAAAAAATTAAAAAAAAATAATAAAAATATAAATAATACACATATTAAATAAAAAATAAAAAAAAAATTTAAAAAAAATTAAAAAAAATTTTTTTTTGGCTCAGCTGGGATTCGATGCCACGTTTTCTCTAACCAGTATACACGTTTGTATGTATGTATGTTGTTGTTGTAATGTTTTTTTTGTGAAAAAAAATCGAGGTGGTCGTGGGTTTTTACTCATATCTCAGTTGTTTATGTACCGATGTTTCTGATTTTCAATACCGATCTACTCCCGAATATTTCTGATATTTTAATACCTTACTCGGGTCCAACCTATGTCGGGGGGTTTCAAAAAGTTGATTTCAACATACACACGGACAGACTGACAGAGCTTAATCGACTCACCTATTCATAAGCTTTCAGAAAATATATACTTTATGGGGTCGGAAATGAAAATTGTAGAAATTTCACACGGAATGACAAACCTAAATATACCCTCTTTCACTGTGTGAAGGGTATAAAAATATCGCTAATCAAACACTAAGTCTATCAATGCTTTATAAAAAGTTAATAACAAAAAAATGTGTATATATAGTATCTATTAATTAAATTTAAAAAATTATTAATAATAAAAAAAATATTATAAATAGAAAACTATTAATAATAAAAAGTTATTAACAATAAAAAAAAACAATAAATTTTACTGTAAATAATTTTTATTTAGGCTCAAGATCATTTATTGTATTATTTTAATTTTCTTAAAACATTTTCTAACTGAAATTGAATTGTCATCATTTAAGAATCTTGAAAAACTATTCCGATATTAGCCGAGTGGAATGCATTTTCGAAACCACCTACAATTTCATCATCAGCACTCTTTATCAGTAAACTCATATGTAATTTGAAATTGTATTTATGTTACAATTTAATGAAATTATAATTAGGGAATCAAAAATAGTACGTATTTTAAGTTTTTTCTCTTTCTCTCTCTTATCAAATGACATTTCTTACATGTTCATATTTATTTATATTCGTAATACATTTTTGTTGTGATTTAAATAAAATTTAATATATAAAAAGCAATTATAATAACTATAAAAAATTAAAAATGATAAAATTTAATAATAAAATTATAAAGGGTCCGCCATCTAACGTTTTTTTTTAACTAGTGCTTATTTCGTGAATGGTAAAACTTAGCTCATGTCTGATTTGACAGATAAATTGTTTTGTCCTTCCGCTGAACGAATATGGTTGTGTATACGCTTCAACAACACTGGAAAATATTGCGACATTACTTTGGACGATTTTGCATAATTGACGTAATTGTGCCATTTTTCTTCCAAAATGAGCAACGAGTGGCCGTAGTCAATGGCGATCGTTATCGGGCCATGTTGAACGAATTTTTGTTTACAAAATTTGAAGAGGAGGATATTGGCTACATTTGGTTTCAACAGGACGGCGCTACGTGCCACACAGCCGAAGCTACACTTTTTTTATTTTATAGCATTTTCAAAAAAAAAATAAAGTTATTGGCGGACCCTTTATAATAATAAGAAACAAAATAAAAATTAATGGTCAAAAAATTAATAATGTAATAAAAAAATAAATATTAAAAAATTAAATGTTAAAAAAATTAATGTTAAAAAAAATAATAAAAAAAATAAATATTAAAAAAATAAATATTAAAAAAATTAATATTAAAAAAATTAATACTAAAAAAAATTAATTAAAAAAAAAATAAGTATTAAAAAATAAATACAAAAAAAAAAAAATAAATATTAAAAGAATAAATATTAAAAAAGTAAATATTAAAAAAATTAATATTAAAAAAATTAATATTAAAAAAAAATAAATATTAAAATTAATATAATAAATATTAAAAATAATAAAATAAATATGTATTGAAATTAATAAAATAAATATAAAAATAAGTAAATTATTAAAATTAATGAAATATATAAAATAAATAACATAAATTTAACAATTAATAAAATATATAAAAATATTAGTAAAATATTAAAATCAATAAAATAAATATAAAAATGATTAAAATAAATATTAAAATCAATAAAATAAATTTTAAAATTAATAAAATAATTAAAAAACTAATATAATATATAAAATAAAAGAAAATTAACAAGAACAAATATTAAAAATTAATATCAAACAATTAATAATAAAAAATAAATAATAAAAAATTAATAATAAAAAAGATTTAAAATAAATATAATTAATTAAAAACGATTTCAAATAAATAAAATTAAAAATAAAAAAAGATTTAAAATAAATAAAATTAATAATAAAAAGATTTAAAATAAATAAAATTAATAATAAAAAGATTTAAAATAAATAAAACTAATAACAAAAAAATTAACAGCAAAAATGATTAATAATAAAAACAAATGAATTGAAAAAATTATTAATATAAAAAATTAAAAAAAATATTAATATAAAAAATAAAAAAAATATTAATATGTATAAAAATAAAAAAAAATATATATTAATATAACAAATAAAAAAAAAATTATTAATAAAAAAATTAAAAAAAAAAAAAAAATAAAAAAAAAAAAAAAATAATTATGTATAATACAAAAATCATGTATAATAAAAAACTAGGCATAATAAAAAAAAGTATGTAAAGAAACAAAAAAAAAATAATAATTAGGTATTTATAATAACAAAAATATGTAATAATTATAAAAAAAAAATAATAAAATAACAACAAAAAAAAATAACTGCATGATAACAATATATAAAATAATAATAAAAAATATAAAAAAGGCAATAATACAAAAATAATTTTAAAAATTGATGACATAAAAAATAATTAAAAAAGAAATGCAGTTATTATTTAAAAGTAAATTAAGAATGTTCTTATAACTATTACAACTTCAATACATCCTTTTTGTCCTCTCCATTACTCATCTTCTAAATCCCTAAATCACGCCACCTTGTAATATACCATACTCAGTGGTATTTCTATTACATATTAACAGTAACACAGCGATGATCTAGGCTGTCAGATGGGCCCAGTTCTACCGACAGCGAAGGTTAATTAAGTTGATACGAAGGGCGCGATTCTAATGCGATGGCTAAATTGTATAGACATTTATTATATTCTTTGTCTAATTTATTTAGTAAAAAATGAAGAATGAATTTTCCATGTCTTAAACAAATTTATATCGGCAACTCAGGCAAAAAAAGCTAAGAATTTCCTACGACAAGTCTGTCGGAAAGCGAGTTAAACACTATATGTTTTTACAGAATTTGTACACGATTGTTGATTTTTTTGTAGACATTTCTAGCAGACATCTGATGGTCAATTTTGTTTGTTGGATATTTCATTTTCTATACATACATATTAGTCTGTAAGTGCATAAGTTTGTAGATGAGAAAAAAGTCATTATTATTTATTAACAAACGCTTTTTTGTCAACTATATAAGTATGTATGTATGTATGTATGTATGTATGTATGTATGTATGTATGTATGTATGTATGTATGTATATACAAAATAATACATAGATACATACATATGCATTCATATAAATATAAAATAAAGGTTTTTTTTTAGTTTTAGTACTTCAAATTGCTTTTTAACGGTCAAGGTTACGAATGAAAAAAAAATTATATAAAAAATAAATACTTATAAATTTAACACAACATTTTAATTTTTTCTTTTATAAACATTCATACATACACTTGTGTATGTATATGTGTATGACAAGAGAAACAAAATACAAGCAACTAAAAAAAAAACTCATTAAATATTTTAACGATACATTGACGTTTTTGTTTGTCCGCCTGTCTGATGGCGGGTTTGGCTGACAGACTTAATGATTGTATTTTTATTTATTTTTTGTATATTGTATGGCTGTATATACATATACATACATGTATATAAGAATGTATGAATACTGAATAAAATTTTTTTTGTTTATCTCGCCGCTTTAAACTTTTCTCCTCGATTACTTTATCTGTAAGCAATTCAATATACATTTTTGTTGAACAACAAACAATATTTGCAAATAAAATAAGTTAATAATCATTTTAAATAATGAGAAACAAAAATGGGAATTTTTGAAATTATTATAGAATTCTAAAGCAGATACATACATATCTACTTATTCAGGGTTGCTGGGTTATATGCAAAATAGTATTGTTGGTATCAGTATTCAAATCAATTTATAAAAAAGATTTTCAGTTAACTAACTGAACAAAAAAGACAACGTGTGAATTTATTTTTTTATTTCAAAAAATTTTGCTCTTACAGTTGCGAGCAATAAATACAACACTGTACAATATGATTTGATTCCGTTACTGGATGGACAAATATTTCATGGCATTTAATGGTCGTTGCTCTAGAAATGACAGACATACAAAAATTCGGATTCATTTTAATTTGTCGTATATATTACACGGCCCCAAAAAATGTCACAACGTTTCTCATATGACCGAAAATCTGGCATATGACCTACGCGACAGTGTCTTATGAATGTAATCCTGTCGATTCAAGTTTTTATAATTTTATAATAATTAACCGGTCTTATTTCGTTAATAGTGCCTCAATGTTCAAACGTTGCTCGTTTATCAGAACACAAAGTAGTCAAAACAAGTAAGAGCGCTATATTCGGCCGTGCCGAATCTTAAATAACCTTCACAACGAGTAGTCACCATTTATCCCATATGAAATACGTACATACATGCATGTATAAAAACATCCCATTGTAAAAATATAAATTTACGTATGTATGTATTATAAAAAAAGAAATAAAAAAAAATAAAAATAAAAAAAATTAAAAAAAAAAAAAATAAAAAAAATTTAAAAAAAAATTAAAAAAAAAATTTAAAAAAAAATTAAAAAAAAAAATTTTAAAAAAAATTTAAAAAAAAAAATTTACTAAATTATTTAGGATATGCTCCCATAATTTTTCAATTATATTTATTTGGTTGTTGGGTTTAAGCTGGTTTATATGCATTTCACTGGTGCTTATGCCAGATCATCAGTAAACCTTTACCCAAATTCTTAAAAAAGTTTAAAATTTTTATAAGTTATATTTTTAAATTCTCATTAACAAAATGAGAATTCAAAAATAAAACAAAAAAAAAACTATAAAAAACTTTTTCAAAAACCCAACCAACAATTTTTCAATTTTAATTTATTTTATTTTTCTAATCCCTTTAGCATTTGGCTAACCGTTGGTTAACACTAAATGCTTATAAGGGCAACCGAAAAATAAAATCTTTATTTTAGTTAATTTACTAAATTATTTAGGATATGCTCCCATAATTTTTCAATTATATTTAACAATATTTAACAACCAAATAAATATAATTGAAAAATTATGGGAGCATATCCTAAATAATTTAGTAAATTAACTAAAATAAAGATTTTATTTTTCGGTTGCCCTTATAAGCATTTAGTGTTAGTGTTGGTTGGGTTTTTGAAAAAGTTTTTTATAGTTTTTTTTTTGTTTTATTTTTGAATTCTCATTTTGTTAATGAGAATTTAAAAATATAACTTATAAAAATTTTAAACTTTTTCAAGAATTTGGGTAAAGGTTTACTGATGATCTGGCATAAGCACCAGTGAAATGCATATAAACCAGCTTAAACCCAACAACCAAATAAATATAATTAAAAAAAAAATTTTTAAAAAAAATTAAAAAAAAAATTGAAAAAAAAAAAATTAAAAAAAAAAAATTAAAAAAAAATTAAAAATAATAATTAAAATATAAATAATAAATATAAAACAAAAAAAATTAAAAAAATAAAACAAAATTAAAAATTTAAAAAAAAATAAATAAAATATATATAATAAATATAAAACAAAAAAAAAAAATATAATAATATAAATGATATATTTAATAAAAAATTAAAAGAAAAAAAAATTAGAAAAATATAAAAAAATAAAAAATTTTTTTTTGGCTCAGCTGGGATTCGATGCCACGTTTTCTCTAACCAGTATACACGTTTGTATGTATGCATGTTTTTGTTGTAATGTTGTTTTTGTGAAAAAAAATCGAGGTGGTCGTGGGTTTTTGCTCATATCTCAGTTGTTTATGTACCGATGTTTCTGATTTTCAATACCGATCTACTCCCGAATATTTCTGATATTCTAATACCTCACCCGGGTTTAAGCGATGTCGGGGGGCTTCAGAAAGTTGATTTCAACATACACACGGTCAGACGGACAGACTGACAGATCTTAATCGACTCCCCTATTCATAAGCTTTCAGAAAATATATACTTTATGGGGTCGGAAATGAAAATTGTAGAAATTTCACACGGAATGACAAACCTATATACATATACCCTTTTTTACTGTGTGAAGGGTATAATGAGTCAAATTATACCAACGAGGCAGCAAGTTTGCACATCCATTTCTCAAGAAAATTCGGTTATCAAACATTCGGTTCAACAAAGTAATGGTTTCACGCACTTTATGACATGTTACGTCATCTTGTTGGAACCTTTTCTCCTTAAAATTATTTGCAATAAAATGAGGAATAAAAATAATGACGAATTATTTGCTTGCAGCGTTCGCAATTCACGGTAATGTTGGCACAGGTTTTGAAATTAAAGCCAAATGGGCCGGACGACGCCTTCGTCATAGTGTTCTCTCCAAAATCGTCCAATTCTGCTTAATTACATACCCGTTAAGTCAGAAAGCAGCCTAATCGCTGAATATGATTTGATGATAAAAATTTAGTTCTAGTTCTAGTTTATTCTTAGTCTATTTTCCGAACACACGACACAATTGATGGCCCACTGACTTTAATTGTTGTACCAGTTAAATCTTATTTTAATGAAGGCTAAGATGTCATTTAATTAAATTTGCGTGCACATTTGAGTAGCGCCTTAAGATTATTGAAACCTTGTACAAAAATGGCCGTTGAAATCAAAATGCTTTTCGTGAACTTTGTGATTTCTTTGGTCAGCATAATCAACCAATTGTGTCCACAATCGGGAGAATTATGCGAAAATTTCAAGCAAACCGGGTCTGTGGAAAATGTGATAACACCGGTTCATTTTGCGGATACCATTGCTGTTGTTCGCGATGGTGAGGTGTTGAAGAGCCACCAACCTCAACTCGTTGTCGTGTCTAACAATTGAACGTCCCACGAACAATACTGATGCGAATTTTGTATAAAAATTTGAATTTACATGCTAAAAAGGTTCAGTTAACGCAAGAGCTGAAGCCTACTACCATTTCAAGCATCGTCAATACGTCGAATGCTTGGTTTGGGGCAGACAGAAGTGAATTGTGACTTAACAAAAAAAATCATCTTTAGCAACGAGGCACACTGGCAGAATTTACACATAAAGCCACAAAAGAGTACACGACTAGTTGTTGAAAAGCCGATGCATCTAATATAAAGAGTGACTGTTTGATGCGGCTTATGGACAGGCGGCGTCATCTGGTCGTATTTATTCGAAAAGGAGCTCGACCAAGCAGTTACCGTGAATGTGGTTCGCTAACGCTAGATGATAAAGGACTTCTTGTGGCCAAAAATTGAGGACATAGGCCTGGACGATATCTGCTTCCAACATGTTGGTTTCCCTTGCCACACAGCCAACGAAATAATGGCTCTTTTGGGCGAGAAATTTAATGGCCGTATTATCTCACGTCGTGGCGATGTTAATTAGCCGCCGTGATCATGTGATTTGATGCCGTTTGGACTTCTCTCTTTAGGGATATTTTCAAAGAAAAAGTTTATTTTAATAAGCCAATAATAATTCAGAAGATACGGGTAAGATAATTCGGCACATTAACGACATTGAACCTGAAATGTGTCTTAGTGTAATTGAAAATATTGACTATCGGATAGAAGTATCCGATGGCCGATGTTGTGTTTCACACATAATTCTCATACATCCTTTTATCATAATAAAAAGAAATATTAAGATAATTCTCTGGAAACTTTTTGTTTACAATCAACATTGTTCGCTTTAGGTGGACCATACTGTACAATTTGTTTCATACCATTGAGTTTTTTTTTTTTTTAAACTAAAATTACACAATTAAAATTTTTCAATTTTACGTTTTTATTCAATTTATTACATAACTAATTTGGTTAAATTTATTTTTCTTCTTCTTACAGGTAAATAATAAATTTCGCTCTAAACACTTGATTAAAACTGTAAGTAAATGAAAATCATTTATAAAATATTGCCGTTCACCTTTCCACGCCACATTAAAAAATGTTATAGAAGTGAAACTATTGATTCATTTCAAATGCAACATTGTTTTAAGCGTGTTAGACAATTTAAATAAAAAAAAAATAAAAAAAAAAAAAAACACAACTTGCTTGCAAGTGTCAGTATTGTGTGATTGCGTGGAAACCCTATAAAAGTATATTGCATGTCATTACAACAGCAACTATTTTTAGCAAAAGGTGCAATAAAAATTCACTAAAATAAAACATTTACATTTTATTATTATTTTTTTTTTTTGTTTTACTGAAGGGGAGTTGAATTCGAAACTAAAACAAAGAGAGAGAAAAAAAAAGATTCTTCTATTTAAAATCAACAAAGTGTAAGAAAAAAAAACGCTATTGTCACTGTGCCAAGTTGTGAAATGCTTAGACAACGAAAAGTACTAAAATAGATTACTCTGCAACTGCTACAAACAAAAAGTATAAAAAAGTGAATACATAGTTTTAGTCATACTGCGACAATCAAAATGCGATTTCAAATACAAGTACAACGACAAATCTAGGCGCTTATTTGTTATACAACAAACATTCAGGGTATTAAGCCTTGGTGCTAATGAAATAAAAATTAAGCTCTTGAAAAATGTGCTGTTTTCAGCAAAGAAGTCTATTTATATGTAAAGGGTGATTTTTTAAGCGTATTTTATCTTTTTATTTTTTTTATTTTTTTTTTTAATCTACTAAAACACTCAAATTTGTATTATATATTTAAAATTTTGATTGGAATCGATAAATTGGTATTTGCCATTTATTTTTAAAAAATAACTTCATGTAAATGTTGCCCGCGGCTTCGGTTCAAATGGTCCATTCGTAAGGTCCAATTTTGTATTGCGGCCTGTATTCCATGAATAACATGTGTTATGTTATACTCTAAGGCTTCAATCGTGTTTGGTTTGTCCACATAGACCAACGACTTTACATAACCCCACAAGAAATAATCAAGAGGCGTCAAATCACATGATCTTGGCGGCCAACTGACAGGGCCATTTCTAGAGATAAACTGCTCAACAAATTCATCCTTCAATATGTCCATTGTTTCACGAGCTGTCTTGTTGAAACCACTTATTATCCAGTTCCAACTCAGCCAATTGGGGCAAAAAAAAAGTCGCTATCGTGGCTCGATATCGTTCGCCGTTGACGGTAACGTTTCTTCCACGGTCGTCTTTGAAGAAAAATTGGACCAATGATACCACCAGCCCACAAATCACACCAAACTGTCGTTTTTTCGGTTTGCATCGGTAACACTCTTGTACGGCATGTGGCTGTTCTTCACCCCAGATGTAACAGTTTTGCTTGTTTACGTATCCATTGAGCCAGAAATGAGCCGCATCGCTGAACACAATTTTTCGATAAAACAGTGGATTTCCATCAAGCTGTTGTAAGCACGAATTTGGATAACACATTTCATCGATTTGCAGTCGTTGCGTGTTTGTGAGTTTCTCCACGATGAAATGGCAGAATATACCGAACACTTTTCACTTTCACAGATGTAGTTTGGACACAATTACCAGCCAGTGCTGCCAGCCCGAAAAACTTAATTCATAAAAAATCACCCCCCTTTATAAATGGATGTATGTATAATATTTATATGTTTACTAGCTATATATCAGCTACAGATCTTACTTTTTATTCAATAATCAAATTCTATTTTTAAAAAAAAACTCAATAATTTTTTCGTTAAATTTATGAAAACTCTCTAAATAGTTTTTTTTTAAGAATAATTAAAAGTACTGTGACCAAATAGCAGGGAACTATTTACTACCTTTTTGTAAAATTTATTAATTTACTCTATTGCCTTTTAGCTCTGCCAAGATCAATGTTTTAGAGTTATAAACTTTGAAATTGCAAAAGTATTTATAAAAAGAATGAATTTGTGAACTCAACTTTTCTGTCACTGTCCGACTCAAAAAAAAGGCTTTGAATAATTTTGTTCATCTCACATAGATTTTGGAAGGATAAATTCGTTTCGAATTCAGATATTTTTAAGGCAGAAAAGAGTAATCCGATTTTTTCAGCCATCACAAAAGGGCAAAATGTGGACCAAGCCACATCTTTCTAAGCGTCACCACTTAAATACCAGTAGAACTTATCCCTAACAATCCTTTATGCCATTTTACAAAAGCTGCTATGGGCTAATATTTAAAGCATTTTCGAAGATGATCTAAGAAAAACACATGTGATCGTCGCAGAATGCCGTCGAGTGAGATAGGACCATGAATGACGGGAATACCCACGGGAGTATTGATATATTTGTCGACAGTCAGGCGGCACTCTTGTCACTCAGGTCGTACATTACTAGGTCTAATTTAGTTGGCCAATGTAGAAAGGAACTGTCAAGGCTTGGTCAGCGGGCTGACGTTACTCTAGTTTGGATTCCTGCGCATAAGAGCCACTATGGTAATGAGCGGGCTGATGAGCTAGCCAGGAGAGAATCTGCTTTGGATATCTCTAACGCAATTGCAGTTGCAATCCCGTTAGGGACTATTAAAAGCAGAATTTCCAGACACTTTCTCCGGAAGGCTAATGACAGGTGGCGTGGGCTGAGCACGTGTAAGGTGGCACGGCTTACGTGGCCCTCTCTTGATGCACGACGTACATTGCAACTTACCAGTCGAAGGGACATATCGAGGTTGCTGGCTGTATTGACGGATAACTGGATGTTAGGCAAACATGCAAGTCGACTCGGACTTCCATCGACCGACCATTGTCGCAGCTGTCGAGATAGAGAGAAGGAGGAATCGGTTTTCCACCTTCTCTGCGATTGTCCTGCACTGGCGGCTTAAACACACAGATTTCTGGGCAAACATGTACTGGATGGCCTCTCTGCGATATCTGAAGTTAGACTGAGTTATCTACTGAGATACCTCACGGCCACGGGGTGGATCTAGTACCCTTACTCTTGGATTTATTCTGAGATACATCAAGAGCTGACGAGTGATGTGGTCCTGTCAAAACGGAGTCATATAGACTCTACTTGACTGTTGGCGTGCAGCGAACTACCACGTTAACCAACCAACCAACGAGATAGGACCTTTTTAATTTTAAAAGCATTGTTTTTTCTGTTCTCTTATTTTAAGTCAATAATTGAACTCTTAACAACGCTGTCATATTTTCAAAAAATTTCTTAGGTTTTGTCCAGCAAACCAGCCATGTTTCTTCTACAACGGGAAATTTTTTTTTTTTTTGAAGTTGAGGACGTTATTCTGTTTCATCATTTAATGGCATTTACTAAAGTAAAACGCAAATTGTTTCAAATTACATTAAATGGAGTTGGTTTTTTATTTTTATTTTTTTTTAGTTTAAAATATTTTATGCCATATTCATTAATATCGAAATCTTTATGGTCGAGGCACATAAATACAATCCGTCATCAACCGTCACTTTCAACTGAAATAAGAATTTTTGTTTGAATTTCATGCCATTCAGTTCGTGTAACCGTTAATGCAGAGTACTAAAGTTGAGCAACTTTGAACGTACGCTTTGAGTGGTTCGACCGCTATAAGTTTAGCTTTGATTTTGCTGATTTATTATTTGTTTACAAAGTATTTATTTACTGAGTCAACCTTTTAAGTCGTCACTTTAATGCCAGTTGTAAACAGCGACGCATTACGTATGACGTATTCTAAATGGGTCGACCTTTATGAGGGCAGATTTTATTCTAAAACAAAAAGTTGGTACAATGATGCCAACTTGTTTAAATAATAAAATATTTGTTCATTAAATTGAAAATAGTCTTGACTATTTAATACGTAGTTTATTTAAATGTTAAACTTTGAGCTTGTAAATAAAAAAAGATTTTTTACTAAACATTTTTCAAATAATTATTGTCGTTGAAAATTGTACGTGATAGTAAAAAGTGATTATTATAAAATCACCTTCAACTGTCGTTTGTACTACAACGACCCCAAAACAAAAAAAAAAAACAAAAGGAAAAAAACTACAAATCGAACAAAAGAAAAAAAAACTGAACAGCAACAACAACAACAACGAAAAAAATGCACAAAATAATCATACAGCTACAACAAATACAAAAGCCAAACGTCCGCGTCTACTTACAAAAAAAAAAAAAATATATGTATATATAAAAATAATAAAACACTTCTCATGCAAAATCATTGCAAAAATAATAAAAATAAAACTATTTCATGTTTTTTTTTTGTTCATTTGCTATCGTGACAGTTTTAACTAGAATAAAAATAAATAACGTGAACTCACGTTATTATTTGTGCTGTTTTGCTTCTTGGTAGTCATACTCTTTCATAATTAATTTAACAAAAAAAAAAAAAAAATACAAAGCAGCACAGCAACAACAACAAAAAATAAAAATATAAAAAAATATGTAGAAGTGCAAAGAAAGCAAGAAAATAGAAAAAAACTATGAATAAGACGACATTCTAATAAATATATGAGGTCTTGTATAAATAAATATGTGTAAATACATACATATGTATATCGTTGCCTAAGACGCTAACCGCCTAAACATTTCAATAATTTTACAGTAGAAGTTGAAAAACTTGTTGAAATAAAAAATATATCTTATTGATTTTAATAAAAATAAAAAAAAAATGTTTTTTTTTTTTTTTTTTTTTTTTTTTTTTTTGCAAAAAAGGTTTAATGTTGTTGCTGTCACGTATTTTTCTGCAATAGACTGGATTTTATAAAAAAACAGAATTTTTATTTTTTTTTTCTTAGTTTAAGCGTTTTGCGTTTAGGTAACGATAAGTATGCCGCTCATTTACCCAAATATGGTCATAATTAAAGACGAGAAACTAAATATTTAAAAGATTTTTGATTTTAATTTCAGAAATTACAAAAAAAAAATAGCACAAATAAGAGTGTTATCTTCGGCAGTGGCGAATCTGATAATACCCTTCACCATCATGTACATAGAGGTATAATACCACATCGTAGCTTAGGCTATATTTCATATTATACGCCATTTTTCTTTATATTTTCCGACGCCATCCTTGATTTTAATTTTTTACGAAAGTAGTTAACCCTACTGGTCAAGCCCTCTAATTTGATACCCATATTGATGGGCTTAAACAAATTTGATGCTCCATTTTGTTTTAGACGCCATCTTGGATTTTAAATTTTTTAATAATTTACTGTATTCTACTGGTCAAGCCCCTTTCATTCGATACTAATATTGAGGGGGTTCAAGAAGTTACATTTTAACATACCAGATTTGACCCATATATAAATTTATTGTCCGCCATTTTGTAGTGGCGGATATTATAAACGTTAATTCCTTTCAGATAATACCAATATTGACTCTCTTGGTTGTCAAGAAGCTGAAAAAAATTGGTTTTCGCTTGTGACAGACTTTCATTTCTCAATCGACTCCTCTATTCATAAGCTTTTAGAAAATATATACTTTTAATTGTATTAAGAAGTTTTATTATGCATTCTTGTTAAAAGTTAATTGCTGAACAAATCCTTTCTCTCCAAATAGCTAATGGGTTATGCTCTTCTCAGTCTTCTTCATTTCCTTAAGAGCCTTAAATTATATCAAAAATATTTCGTTTTCAATTAAACGTAATGGCTTGGGCTAATGCATTTTTAATTTTGAGGCAAAGAAAGTTCTCAGAGTTATACTTTTAACACATTGAATACGAGCATTTTTATTTTTCATTGCGGAATTAGTAACACTTGAACCTTAACATAAATGTTTTAAAATTTAAAAATTTTTCTTTAAAATTAATGACTTTCCTTGTAGGCATGCATATTTAGGAACTCTTCACGTTGAATTTTTATTTAAAAAATAATTATGAAACTCTAGCTAAATGTGAGCACTTACTAAAACGTGTATGCGAGAAATGAAGTTGAATCGGAATTTAATCACTTCCCTGTTGATGCAAATTTTAACACTGTGTAGGTAAAATCGATTGAAAAAATAAAAATAACATTTGTTCATAGTTTCAGACTTTTTAAATTCATATTTTGGAGTAGACAATGAAAAAAAAATCGTATTTCGGAATGCTCACATTATCGCGAGTGCACTGTATTTATAAGAATGGGAAATAGACGTTGTGCTTAAATAAAAAGTTTTATTTTATTTGAAACCCTTTTTCAGAATATCCATCATGATTTTGTTAATTCTTAAAATTTTGCAAACAAAACGCAAGTCTGGCTAACCTGTAGTTAACAATAAAGTTAAATATTTTTTAAATAATTTTTTTTTTCATACTCAAATTAAATCTGCTCTTCTTTTTCCCTCCCATTTGTTCATATTTTTTTTTAATTGTATTTATATAAAACCATAAACTATTAACAATATTATGTCCCTTATGGTTTTTCTATATGGATTCACAATTTCTATTATTTTAGTTTTATATTTCTAACTTAAATGTGTCTCAACCATAGAAAGCTCTTTAAAATCGCACGCACACAAACACACCGCATCCAACAATTTTCCAATATAATAGATGATGACGTTTGAAAAATGAAAATTGAAAGAGAGAAAAATATAAAAAAATAAATATAAAAATGGAAAATTAATAGATTATTCGAGTGCATTTGATGTGGTTTGCGGAAATTCAATTTTGCAAGTTCTAATAATAAAAAAATGTGCACAAAAAAAAAGAAAAAAGAAAGATTAATTTAATATCCACAAGCCACATAAGCAACATTTAGAAAATAATTCATTCTTTAGAGGAAATGTTGAGTGTTTTCTCAATTGCCAATATAAATCGTTCAGTTCTAGTCTTTAATGTGGTTGTGCTGCTATTAATTCTCCTTTTGTTGTTACTTTTTTGTTTTTGATAAATTTAAATCGAATTTTGAAATAGCCATACATACTGGGTCCCTATTAAATATAGCAGAGATGACAGACCATTAAGAGAAAATTTATTTGCTGCCTTTATGTCAAGTGATTTTTAATTAAATCCTGGTTTACATTGTACAGCATTATTAGCATGGGAGTTTCGGAAAAAAATTATTGATGTTATTAAGGCTCAATATGAAGGAGCCTCTGCAAGAGTCGTGCACTTAACAAAACGGTGTCAAACAAGGATGCCTTGTTTTTCTCCTCTCCTATTCACGTTGACTTTGGACGGCATATTGAAATCAATTGATTCTAAAAGGCAAGGAATTACGTGGAGGATCAGTCAACATATCGAAGACAATTGCTTTGCTGATGACATAGTTCTTCGCGCTTTAAACACGGAACATATTCAGACTAAAATCTATGAACTATGCTCTACAGCCGCGGCAGCAGAATTGCGCATTAACGTTGCAAAAACCAAAGCGTTTACGATTTAACCATCTTACACATCATCTTACATCATTAGGGTAAACAACGAAGCTATAGAGAACGTCGACGACTTTAAATGCTTAGATAGCATAATTACGCCTACGGGCTGCGCCGCCAAAGACGTTCAAAACAAAATAAAGCAAGCGCTGCTTTCTGGCTATCAAAATAACAAAAATCAAAGTGTTTAACGCATGCGTCAAGTCTAAGCTACTGCATAGTTCCGAAACGAGGCTAGTCAGTGCTGAAATTAAGCAGATGTTACAAGTTTTTACTAACCGATGCCTGCGCAATATAGTTAAGATCTGGTGGTGGCCCCGAATAGTTTCAACTGAAAACTTTTTTCAACTCACAAACAAGACATCAGCACCCAAATTAGAATGCTCATATATAACTGGCTTGGTCACGTTCAGGAAGCCCTATGACAAAATCTGTCACGCAGTACTACAGTGAAATCCACCAGGCTATCAAGGACGACCTGGAAACTCTTGGCGAAGAACTATCTTAAATGAAGCCGGCAAATCTTTTAACGAACTCAAATACTTAGCTTCAGACCGACATAATTGGAGATTCTTCGTGAATAGCCTGTGCTTCTGATGGAATACGGCAAAAATTAAAATTATTTAAATTAATTACGATTCACGGCAACTTTTAAAGGCCAGCCAAAATTAAAATAAAAACAAAAATGATTGTGATGTGGTGCTTGCCAGCATACAAACAAAGTAGAGCTTTGTGTTTTTTTAGGCGGATCTAGCTTGCAGCCATTCCAAATATCCCACGTAATCCGCGCTTGTACGCCAGGTGGTGTGGTCGAGCGGTGTCGATCAGACGTTATAGGTGCGGTGTTAATAAACGAATGTTAGTCGGCTGACTGGCTGTGTGAATCGGATTGAGATGTGGTGTTGAAACTAGCAAAATAAGATTCCTTCAATTCTTTTAAAGAAAGCGTATCAAGTTCGTTTAATATTTGAGAAACTTTGGCAAGTTATTTATTTACCAGCATATTACCGCCTTAGAACTAACAGAAAAGGTATTGTGTCAAGTATAATATTCTAGACACTTCAGCTGAATATGTTTTATTTCATAAAATATTCATCGGTACGGGCTTTACATTATACTTTAAACAAGCAACAGCAAAGTACTGAACGATTTTCAAATCGCCCACCGCCGCACAATGTGGCCAAAAGTCCTTTTTTTGCAACTATATTTATACCTCTATAACAGCATTAGCGAGGCCCACAAAGTTTTATGTGAGTAGCTCTTAAAACAAACGAACATTTCCAACAAAATCTTGTGGGTGTTAGAAGGGGGTACATCTACCCCACATACAAAATAATAATTGTAGCATTTTCTGACAAAATCTTTTGGAATAAAAGGGGGAAGGGAGGGTGGTTTTTATTTATTCTCACACGCTCCTGCTGAATTGCCTACCGTTGAATGATTTCGGATACGGATTATGTAAAATTGTTGACTCTGGTGTAATAAATTACGTCATTTGCACATCTCATATTTGCACACACAAATGATTGATAAAAAAAATCAGTAAAAATGTGAGTAGAAGACGCGAAGCGCTTTCTGTTAGTAAACTCAACGGGTAAAGCAATTACTAATTTGTACATAACTTCTGAGACGCATCGAGTTTTCTAAAATTAGGCTCATTTTATTTTTTTTTAACCTTTAAAATAAAAATAAAATTTCACCTGAATTGAATCAAATTACAACTATCGGCCGAGTTTTGCTTTTTCCTCTTTTAAAATTACTTGAGGTAAATAGGTTTTAATTACGCAAACCTCGTTGCTATTTGCGGCCTATTTTTTCAGTTTTCTCTCACAATGTATAACTTGCACGCGTCACTACCAAAGAGCCATTTTTTTGTTTGACATTGATTTTGATGATGTAGAATTTTATTAACTTTAAGCGAACACTTTTAGTTTTCAAGTTATTGAGTTTTTTTTTGGGGTGTTTAATTAATCCCTGAAAACACCGCCTTTGGTTCCTATATTCGGCGATTTTTTCGACCAGAAATTTCACTATTTATGAAAATATTTACTTAAACTCAATGAAAATTACAATATTTTCTTTTCTTTTTAATGGGTGGAGAAAGGGAGTTCCATTTTTCTCGAATAGAACTCAAAATTACTTATTGTAAAGCAGTAGTAACAATTGCATTCTGTTGTTTTGGCATTCTTACTGTTACAGACAGGGTTGCCACATGATTTTGAATAAATAATAATTTTAATTTTTTTTTTTTAATTTTTTCAAAGAAACCCTTAAACAAAATGCAGCCCTGATTTGATTTAAATGCATTTGAGAACTGAAATCATACTTCAATTTATTATTTTTCACAATTTTTTCTAAAACACTTTGCCCTGATGTTTGAACATAAATTGATCAAATTTACGAAAAATAATAGAAAAAAAAGAAATGTGTAATAAAAATAAAAATTAAATAAAATCACACGCGTCTTTGTCTGTTTGGCCATGCTATTTTGATTGTGTTTGCTAAAGTCTATTGACATCATTTTTTTCGATTAGCGAAAGACCCCGTAACGAATATGAATAAAACGAATTTCTGATTCTTCTTTTTTTCTCCTAATGCGCCGTTATTTTCATTTGCGAACAAACTTTAATTTATTTCGATAAACAATTTTTATTTTCTTTTTGCAGAGACTAAAAGAAAAAATCAACAAAAAGAAAATACAAACAATTGGATACAATACATGTTGTTGTATGTGTGTATGTATGTATGTAAACAAATAAATTGTTATTGCAGTAGATAAACAAAAACATTTTCTAGATGATGATAATGATATTAATGGTGACAATGATGGTGATTGTGTACAATTGAAATAAATTAAATTTTTTAGAGCAAATATATTTGTTTGTACATACATCAAAGATATGCACATACATTTATATATGAATACATACAGACGTACATACATGTTTACATTGTACAAGTTTTTAGTTGAATAATCGCTCTCACAACCTAACCTACCGTTGCCACATGCAAGTGCAAGTGAAAAAAAACCAATACACTAACACTTTTTTACTAACACAACTACACTTTGGCAACCTGCGACTCAGCTTGCGAAGAAATTTTTAAGCAAGTAAAATTTTTACAGTTACGGCAAGTAAAGTGACAAGCCGAAAAACAGTGTTGTCTAATACTGAGTTTTTTGTTAACTCAACAATATATCATACAATTGTGGTAAATAATTCAGCTAATTTTTTTAATTAATATGTATATATATATAAAGAATATTAAGAAAAAAATATAAATATTCATATAAAATGTAAGTTTTAATATAAATATCAATATTTAATAAAAAAAATTATATTAAAAAGTTACATGTCTAAAGGTAACGTTCAATAGTGGCTATTGACAACACTTAATTACCAATTGAAGCAGCGCCATTTGTTTTAAATTTGTTTGAAGTTTATTTGTTGACGACATTTTAAAAATGAACTTGCACTGTGCTGTGTAGCCACTCAAAAAATTTTTGTGTTTTTTTTTGCATTTCTCCTGATTTTCGTTAGTAATACGTATACACTACTTGCAAGTAAATACTTGCCTGTGGCAACGTAGGGTAAGTATAACAATCTTGTTGTGTCGTCATCTCTTCAACTAGTATTGGCTCTGACGCCAATTGATGATATTCCAAGACTTGGTCAAGTTTTGGACAACCTTAATGTTTACTGCTGAATTAAAACACTTGGTCCTAAGAACAAACTGCAGTCAGTTCTGTTTCTCCATGAAATATTAATTTTCTCCAATTTCCGAATTGTTTACATTAAGGCCCATACCTAAACAAGAGCGTTGAGCGTTAAGCGTTGCAATTTTGCATGTATTTTGTTATTGTAACAAAAACAAAACACATGTAAAACTCCAACGCTTGACGCTCAACGCTCTTGTTTAGGTATGGGGGTAAGTGTGTGTCTGTGTGAACCCACAATATTTATTTAAAATTGTATTACATATTAACACTAGTAAAAGTGCTTTATTTGGTCGAGCAGAAGTCATTCATACAATTGGGCATAGAGCCTGAGTAAATATGTAAATAATAGATCCTTGCCAAAACAATTTCTAGCAAAACAACTTTTATAAAACCCTTTTTTGTGGCACAGATCTGTATGTGGTATCAAACTTTTAGAAATATTCGGAAATCAATCGCTATTGAAATCCAACACAATCGTTTCATAAATTTCTGAGACATTGCCTCTGTTTTTCTCCTATTTCTACCATACGAGGGGAACTATTTATTTTTCGGTAGGTTAGGTTAGGTAGAACAGGCAGCTGTTGTGCAGCTCACTTGGGTCCATTATATTGATCCCTTTGTGATGCCTGAATAGAAAAGTAAGATTAGAATAGAAAAGAGAGAAGAGAAGCAGACAACACCAGAGTCTCTGGCGGGAAACGAACCCTCAACCCCCAAACTAGCAGACCAGCCCACTACTGACTAGTCCACCGGGACACCTCTATTTTTATTTTTCGGTAACTGGCAGCACTAATGACAATAGCTAAAATCTGGCAACACCATAGTAAAGTTTGAAATTTTTTTTTCTAGCATAAACGTACATAATCACAACCGTATATTTTGTTGCTACAAAAACTTCCTAAATGCCAAAACAAACACTTAAACAGCTGATAAAACAAGTAGCAAAATGTTAGTAAATAAAAAAATATTTATGATACAAACACGTCTAGCATAAAACAAGGTATGTAAACGAACAAAAAAAGGTAAACAAATTTTGACATTTGGGAAGAAAAATGCAAAAACAAAACAATGATTAGCTGTGGACTTAAGTCTACCTGGAGTTAATATACCTTGATCACAACGTTTTGATGTACAAGTGTTATTTAGTTGTGTGTTGACAAAAAAATTGATTTTATTTAATTCAATCGTGGTCGTGTTGTTCTGTCGCCGACGAATTCCGTAAAGGTCGTTGTTTTTTACATCTGACTTGGTCAATTTATATCTATTTGTAATTGTTTATGGCTGTCAAAATTCTTACTTAACACTTAACCGCCGCTGACTGTTTTCTGGCAGCAGATATTTTTGACAACAGCTGATGTCAGTTGGCTTGTCAGAACAAATTAGAGCGCGCTCTAATTGAAATGTTGTCAGATGACTTAGCATATGCGTTTTACAGAAGTAAAGTTTTAATGCTAACACACGACATGTACATCTTTAGCAGTGGGCAATTTTACAAGTCAGATGTAAAAAACAGATGTAAAAAGCTGCTTAAGGAAGACAATGCTTAATCAAATTCCCTACACCTAAAGTAACAGAAAATTTATCTGTATGTGATCTCAAATGTAAAAATTACAAACTTTTGGTTAAGTATGATTTATGATGAGGCATGACACGTAAGTTTCTATTATTAATCGTTCTATGCAACCAGTAAGATTATTTAAGGCGTTTTTTTTTTAATCGTGGAAATCTAATTTATAAAAAAAATTTGTTAAATTAAGATTCTGACCTTTATTTTTTTTTCTCTCTACCATTTCAGGTCTACAGATAAAGACAATGAAACTAAAACTGAAATTAAAAAAAAAAAATGTAAAAAGTCACTCAAGCATGAAGGTTATTAAGAGATTTCTAACAATTTTGAAAAAAAAAAACAAAGACGTTCATCAACTAACTTTTATTTAGTTACTAAGCAAAAACAAAATATGTAGATGTATTACATAAATAAATATTATTGTTTAATTTCACTAAAATTGTTATTTTATACATACTCAAGGTTATTATTTATAGTTCTTATCTAATACTTACAAAGTTAAACATCTAACAACATAATACGTATTATACCCTTCACCACAGGCGGCAAAATTATATTTAGCTTTGTCATTTCGTTTGTAATTTCAATAAAATTGTTTGCGACTGAAGCATACATGTGTTCTTTAGAAACCTAAAACCTGCCAGCTCCTGACGCAGACCCTTATGTGTTATAAAATATATTTTAAAATATTCGCAAGACAATCGTTATTGTCAAACCAACAATATGAGTCCATAAAAGACGGAAATAAAAAAATAATTTACGCACATGCTGGCTATTATTTATGTACTAGTAAAGACCGGCGCGCGTTGCTACGCACCTTAATAAATAAAAATGCATTCTGAATTTCAATATGTGTGCAAAGTTTCAGAAAAATCGGTGAAGTTCAAGTAGCTGAAAATTATAACTTTTTTTATGGGCGTGGCACTGCCCACTTTTCTAACCACGAAATTGTAAAGTCATGACAACTCAATATGTGTGCAAAGTTTCAGAAAAATCGGTCCAGTGCAATTACCTCAAAATTATAACTTTTTTTATGGGCGTGGCCCTGCCCACTTTTCTAATCACAAAATTATATAGTCATGACAGTTCAATATGTGTGCAAAGTTTCAGAAAAATCGGTCAAGTGAAAGTAGCTAAAAATGATAACTAATTTGTTATGGGCGTAGCCCCGCCCACTTTTTACCACCCATAAACACTCCCTGGAATGTGTACAACAACTTGCCAAAGTTTGAGTTCGATCGGTTTTACAGTTTCGGAGTCTATAGCTAACACACAGACAGACAGACAGATTTTCACTTTTTATACCCTTCACACAGTAAAAAAGGGTATATGTATATAGGTTTGTCATTCCGTGTGAAATTTCTACAATTTTCATTTCCGACCCCATAAAGTATATATTTTCTGAAAGCTTATGAATAGAGGAGTCGATTAAGCCCTGACCGTCTGTCCGTCTGACCGTCTGTCCGTGTGTATGTTGAAATCAACTTTTTGAAGCCCCCCAAAATAGGTTGGACCCGGGTAAGGTATTAAAATATCAGAAATATTCGGGAGTAGATCGGTATTGAAAATCAGAAACATCGGTTCATAAACAACTGAGATATGAGCAAAAACCCACGACCACCTCGATTTTCTTTTCATAAAAACAACATTACAACAACAACATACATACATACAAACGTGTATACTGGTTAGAGAAAACGTGGCATCGAATCCCAGCTGAGGCAAAAAAATTTTTTTTTAAATTTTTTTAAAATTTTTTTTTTTAATTTTTTTTTTTAATTTTTTTTTTATTTTTTTTTTTATTTTTTATTTAATATATTATATATATTTTTATTATTATTTTTTTTTATTTTTTTTTTTTAATTTTTTTTTTATTTTTTTTTTGTTTTATATATATTATATATGTATATAATAATTTTTTTTTTTTTAATTTTTTTTTTAAATTTTTTTTTTTTAAATTTTTTTTTTATTTTTTATTTTTTTTTTGTTTTTTTTAACATACATACGTGAATTTACTGTTATTGCATGACTACACGTTGTGAAGGGTATATAAGATTCGGCACGGCCGAATATAGCGCTTTTACTTGTTTTTGTTTGCAAAATACATAATAGTTATTTTAAAATTTTTACTTTTTGCTTAAAAACAATTGATTACTTATTAAGATTTATGTTTTGTTTTGAAAATAAAACTTAATTTAATTTCACAAAAAGGAGTTTTTGCACGGAGTCTGGAGATAAATGTAACCTTAAATCAGTCAGTATTAATTTTAGGGCCGAAAATGCTCTTTCTACAGTAACTTGTATTGCTGGCACGCTATGCAAAACTTGCGCCAATCTATAAAAATACCGACACATGTATTTTTTTTCCTCCCAATATTTCATTAGGTCCGTATTTACGTCCATGTGCTTGGGTTTGTATTTATCGATTTCACTCTTCGCCTTTTTTTCATTTCATCAATTTTAGCCAGCCAGATTTCAAAAAAATCAGTAAAAATTTTACAAATTACACAAAAAAAAATATAAATAAAAATAAGTTGCTTAAACTCTAAAATTAGCTTCTGTCGACTTAAGCGGCTATCCCATATTGGCACAGAAGCAAATTAGAAAGTTATTTTATTTTCTAAAAGTTAAAATTGTAAAATAACTATTATTTTTCTAGCAAAAAATAAAACTTGAAAAGTAACTGGTCTTTCCCAAGCAAAAAATAAAGCTCTGAAAATCATTTTTATACCCTTCACCTGTGGTGCACAAGGGTATATATAGCTTTGTCATTCCGTTTGTAATTTCTACAATTTTCATTTCCGACCCCATAAAGTATATATTTTCTGAAAGCTTATGAATAGAGGAGTCGATTAAGCCCTGACCGTCTGTCCGTGTGTTGGTTGAAATCAACTTTTAGAAGCAACTATATGTTCCTCAGATCTGTATATAGTATCAATCTCTTGGAAATATCCAGGAATGAATCGCTATTGAAATTCAGCACAATCGCCCCATAACTTTCTGAGATATGAGCAAAAAACCACGACCACCTCGTTTTTTTTCACAATTACAACAACAACATACATACATAGATACATGTAAAAAACATACCAAACAAAAAAAATTACAAAAAAAAAAATATTAAAAATAATAAAAAAAACTACAAAAAAAAATTTAAAAAAAATATAAAAAAAAATAATAAAATATAAATAATATATTAAATAAAATAAAATAAAATTTTTTTGGCTCAGCTGGGATTCGATGCCACATTTATTCTAACGTGTACGTATGCACGTATTTTCTATGGGATGAATGGTGATACAAACAATTGTTATTGCATGACTACACGTTGTGAAGGGTATATAAGATTCGGCACGGCCGAATATAGCACTGTTACTTGTTGGTACTAATTTTTTTAATAAAACTTAAAAAAAAAAAAAATAAAAATTAGTGCTGGCAGACGTAGTCCGTGTAACAACGATTATGTTGGTGTACTTCTTTTTCTCTTTCAATATGATTTTGTTGTTTTAAAATTTTCAAAATAACCGTTATGTTATACCATCATGTAATTATCATAACTGACATTTATATGATGCAACTGCAACCAAAACTTATTTTGAAAATCAATAAATTAAACTTTTGAAATTGTTTCCCAAGAATTTTTCCGGCGTTATCATTGTCAGCAATTGCCCCACTCAATCAAGATTTTTTCTAAATGTTGCCAAAGGTGTGCATATTTTATATCTGTGGCTTGGAGCTAAAAGAGCCATACATACAGCCATGGACATTAAATTAGCACAAAACTTTGTCATAAAAACAATCATATTTTTTATTGCATTTTAGTTCAAGCTATGTACATAAAACTAAAAATATAAAAGACTTAAAATACATATTCTTCTTAAAAAAAAAAAAAAACTTTAACGAAATTGCTAATCATCTGCCTATTAATGGCAGCAACATCCCATACGCCACATTTTAGCTGGACAGTAAAATAGCACAAATTAAAATTTCTGGAATAAATTGAATATATTTTAATAAATAATAAAAATATTAATGATTTTCTTTTACTTTGTCAATATTTAGTAGGGTAACCTTTGTTTTCAAGTACCGCTTGACATCTGCGGGGCATGCTTTCAATTAAATTTTGGCAAGGCTTATTGGGAATCGAGTAACCAGCATTCTGTATTTCAGTCCAAAGATCATCCAAGTTTCTGTACTTATGTTAAGCAATTGTTCATTTTACATCGTTCCACAGGTTTCCAATCGGGTTCAGGTCGGGACTTTGAGCTGGCCAGTCTATAACGTCAATGCTTTCGTTAGAAAACCAAGCTTCGACGTGTGTTTGGGATCATTATCCTGCATAAAAGTGTATGAAACTGGCATGAGTTCAAAAGCATAAGGCTCCATTTGGTTCTAAAGAATGTCCAAGTACTGATAGCGGTCCATTTTTCCATTAATTTTTACAATGGAGCACGCATCGTGCCATGAAAATTATCCCCATACAATTACACTTCCTCCACCATGTTTCAGCGTTTTTTTTAATTGTATCGTGGATTCAACGCCTGGCATTTTAGGCTAAAAACAAACACTCTACCATCCGATCCCATACGATTTACCTTAGTTTTATCAATTCAAAGTATTTTTTTCCAGAATGAGAGGCCTTTAGACTTGTGGGTGCGAGCAAACATTAAACGCTTGGCAATATTTTTTTTTTATTGAAGTGGCTTCTTCCGGCTGGCGCGTCCAAACAACTATGCATCATTCAGGCGTCTTCGGATGAGCCTGTTTGATACATTTAACCTTCCTATACCCGCGCGTTGGTCTGTGAGACCGACAAAACGCTTTAACGTAAATACTTTTTGAAGACTAATATGTTAACGACTGAAAATCAATAAAATTACTGAATATTAATTTAATGAATGGCTTTATTTTTTTTTATTATATCATCGAGTTTAAATAAAAATCGTTTTTAAAAAAACTAGTATTTCATCTAGTTCAAACTTTCGGTCTGTGAGGCCGTGCGCGGGTATATGTGTTACAAAAATTGGCGCGGGTACAGAAAGGTTATCCAAATTCATGGATAATGTCATTCGCAATATCGCGTGATGACAAGAAAGGATCCTTCTTAGACTTTCGAATAATAGCACGGTCCACTACATTTGTTGGTTTTTTGGATTCTATTGCACTCATTGAGTTTGTTTCCATGGTAATAATCGCATTATAAACTAATTTTCGGGAGCGATACAAATTTTCTGCAATTTCAGCCGGTTTTTTTTCCATCTTTCCACATGCTGATAATAATACGTCTCTCCTCAGGTGTACCATGCAATGCAACAGTGCAGACCGAAAGAATTGGTCTTAGAAAATTAGATTAGAAAAAATATATTAAAAACAACACAGTCAAAATTAAGAGTGATTTTGTGCTAATTTAATGTCCATGGCTGTATATAGACATTTCATATGGATTATTTTTAAAATTGCTTCAAAGCTACAATTGAGTGAAGTGTATATAAGATTCGGCAATGCAGAATATAGCACTATTATTTATTTTGTTTCTTTATGTTACTTTATTTACACACATACATAAATATGAATGATTTGTAAATAAAATACAGTGCTGCCATATTTCATTTGTACTTGAAGTTAAATGAAATCTTCAGCATCATTGCTGTATTGTTAGCAGATCACCCTTTTTTTTTTTTTGTTTTATTCTCAATTTCAATTCAGTTTTGTAATTCAATTTACATTTTAATGTTTGTATGAACAAAATCTTTTTGTCTTTTTTGCCGTTTGCAGCTTTTTTTTTGCATATTTTCATACATTCATTATTATTATTATTATTTTTATCCAAACCACATAACCATACTCAGTTGAGTTGGAATAATAGTAGAGTGTACGTGTGTTTGTACGTACTCATATGGTAAAGAGAAAACAATAATTATTTTATTGCCTTGTCATCACATCTTTTATTACTAGGGTTTTCTATTAATCTTTTTTAAATGATTTTTTTTCTACCAATAAAAATTATTATTTTTATAATTTGAAAATGTTTTTTTATGTCTGGATAAACATTTTGTTTGAAAGAAATGACTACAAACATCTTTCACTTAAATTTAATGTTGAAATAAATTTTTAGAAACATCCACATGTTGCACAAACCGGTATGTGATGTCAATCTTTTGGTAATATTCACGATTAAATCTCTGTTAAAATCCAGCACAATTGCCCCCATAAATTACTTAGAAATTAATATATAAACGCGACTGCCTCCGGTTTTCCCCCATTAGTTTTACGTTAAATTAAATTTTTCTGTCCTAATATAATTTTTAGAAACTTTTGTTTCTATTAATATGGCATAAGGACTACTAGTAAAAATATTAAAAAAAATACGGTCACTAATCGGCAAAGTTAAAGGCAAAAATTATTGAAAAATTTGAAAAGATATTAATTTTTAAGTATATCAAGTACCTCAAGATCCTTAATAATTTCTGGACACGGTACTGACATCGAATTGCAAGCCATATCCTCATTCCTCATTTATTCCTAAGAGAAACTTACAAATCGGCTTAAAACAAACTGAGATTAGGCTTCAAAATAGAATTACTTCGGTGTATTTCTTGAAATTTACAAACAAAAATCGATTTCTTCAGCCTCTAGAAAACCGAGATAGCCGACAAGGGTATCAAATATAACGGCTTGACTAGCAAAATACAATGCCATGATGGTCGCCACAACCAACAATGGCGTACATATGGATCATACCAAGTATTAATAATTGTACCCAAGCCCTTCAATATTGGCATAAAATGAAAGGCCTTGTCGAGTAGAAGAATACAGTAAACTAAAATGGTGTCCGAAACAAAATGGCGTATAATTTTCTTTTCTTTACACCAGCAATATGGGTATCAAATGATTGTAGAGCACAGTTAACTATGTAAAAATTTTAAATCAAAAATTGCTTCGGTAATAATAAAGCAAAATGGCGTATAATGCAAATTATGTACTCTAGGCTGTGCTAAGTTGAAGTAATTTTACCTACCCTGAAGGAAACCTGGGGGCAAGTGTCTCCAAGACACAAGTTTTGTCGACTATTGTGGTGACTTCTTGGCGACATTGTCAACAAATTGTCTACATTTTTTTTTTCATTTTCTTTGATGAGAAAAAAAATGTATACACAATAGTGAATCAGTTCTGATTCACTAGTGACATTTCCTACAGGGTACTTATGTACATGGCTGTATAGGATATTATCAGATTCGGCACGACAGTATATATCATTTTTATCTGTTCTTTTATACTCTTGATAGGTATATGTGTTAAAATACATCTTTACTTTAACACAGTTGATGGCACTATTCTATTGTTAAAAGTCATGCCATTAATAAATATTTATTAAGTTCTTGGTTGGTTGGTTGGTTACCGTGCTAGTTCGCTGCACGCCAACAGTCAAGTAGAGTCTGTATGACTCCGTTTTGACAGGACCACATCACTCGTCAGCTCTTAATGTATCTCAGAATAAAATCCAAGAGTAAGTACTAGATCCACCCCGTGGCCGTGAGTTATCTCAGTAGATAATTCAGTCTTACTTCAGATATCGCAGAGGCCATCCATTACATGTTCGCCCAGAAATCTTTGTCTTTTAGTCGCCAGTGCAGGACATTCGGAGAGAAGGTGGAAAACCTATTCCTCCTCTCTATCCCGACAGCTGCAACAATGATCGTTCGATGGAAGTCTGAATCGACTTGCATGTTTGCCTAACATCCAGTGACCCGCCAATATCGCAACCTCGATATGTCCCTCCGACTTCGACTAGTAAGTTGCAATGTACGCCTTGCATCAAAAGAAGGCCACGTAAGCCGTGCCACCCTACACGTGCTCAGCCTTACTTACAGTTATTCTGTGTTTTAGTATAATGATGTTGGTAACGACCACTCATTATAAGGTAATGTATGATATAATGACAACCTGTTACACTTATTTAAAATATTTTACCTTTACTTATGCTTTTAAATAATAACCCCCCACAAAGAACAAGTAAGAGTGCTACATTCGGCTGTGCCGAATCTGATAATACCATTAACCATCGTAACCTATATTTCATGTTATACGCAATTGTTGCTTATTATTTCCGACGCCATCCTTGATTTTGAATTTTTACGTAGTTAACTGCATTCTACTAGTCAAACCCTTAAATTTGATACCCATATTGATGGGGTTAAAAAAAATTTTTCCGCCATTTTTTTTTTTAGGCGCCATCTTGGGTCAAGTCCTTTCATTTGATAAAAGTATTAAGGGGGTTAAAGAAGTTAAATTTTAAAATACCAGATTAGACCCATATATAAATTTATTGTCCGCCATTTTGTAGTGGCGGCCTACATGAATTTTAATTTTTTTATTAATGCTTATATTACGCTAGTCAAGTCCTTTCAGATGATACCAATATTGAAACTCTCTGTTGTGTAGAAGCTGTAAAAAATTGATTTTCGTTTGTAAATTTTTGGAAAATATATTTTTAAAAAAAAAAATTTTTTTTGCCTATAACTTTACCGATTATAGTCCGATTTATTCAAAATTTTACACGAATATCTCAAGAGGCATATGATATCTACAAATATGTAGCAGCAAAGGTTTGTCTAGGATTAATTGTTTAGGCAGTCTTGTTTATTTGCTGATATCTCAGAAAGTTGTGGGGCGTTTGTGCTGAATTTCAATAGCGATTCATTCGCGGATATTTGCAAAAGATTGATACCGTACACAGATCTGAGTAACATATAGTTCCTTCTAAAAGTTGATTTCAACCAACACATTCATAGATGGACATGGCTTAATCGACTCCTCTATTCATAAGCTTTCAGAAAATATGTACTTTATGGGGTCGGAAATGTAAATTATAGAAATTACAAACGGAATGACAAAGCTATATATCTGTGGTCGCAAGGAAAAACAAGGTAACTCCATTTTTCCAAAAAGTTGAAAAAATACCAAAAATTTGATGGATTTTGGATTTACCATCACTCTGTCAGATCAAAATTTTGAAAAAGTATCACATTTAAGAGTAATCTACAAAATAAAAATGGCTTAAATACCAGTTTTTAGAGAAAAAAAGGTAACTCCATGTGTTTTAAGGAAAAATCAGGTAACTCCATAATATCTAAAAGAAAAACACCAGGAGATTGATCGTTGATGTAAATATTAAATGAAATTATAATTGTATTATTAACATACAACAAAATTAACTGAATTCCTTTATTTTTAACAGCAAACTAAAAAATTGAAAATTTTCGATTTTCAAATCAATACGAAATTCATTACTTTTTTTGATAACAATTTAAAATTACAAGTGTAGTCTCTTTTGCTGCAACCTTGACGATCTTCTCCATAAGACGATGCATAAGACGATGAAAAGTTGCCTTAACTCCATAAAATATAAGAATAAATTCAAACAATGAAATTTTTAGGAAAAACCAGGTAACTCCATTTTTACGTAAAAATCAGGTAACTGACCTTGATTTTCGCTTCTGACGGGTAAAAAGTTTTTTACTGCAACCCAAAATGTCCAACAGGATGTAAAATTATGTTTTTTTTAATGCGCAAAAAAAAAAAACTAGTAAAATATGTCGAAAACTTTAAATGCGTTTTTCTCGTGTTTTAAACAAAATGGAGTTACCTTGTTTTTCCTTGCGACCACAGATATACCCTTGTGCACCAAAGGTGATTGGTAAAAAATGAATAAGAAGATAAAATCGCTAAAATGGATATTACTTTTCAACATTTACAAAAACGTTGCTGCTACGATATTTAGGTTTCGATTCATACAAATTGTAGGGGCTTAAAAATATTTGAAAGCTAAAAAACGTTTGCTAGTCTTGTTTAAGTTTAACTGTAATAGCTGTTAAAGTAGTGTTTATATTGGCAACCCTGAGTTAAGGGTTGCCCGTTAACAGTTTGGTTTCTAGCCATTGTCAACCTGCAGTCACACTGTCCGATATCATACTAACTTTTGCTATTGGTACACGGTAAGTAACAATGTAACAATGGTTCCAAATGTAAATTTGTTTTTAAAATAAACCACGTTTATTAATTAAAACTATTTACGTTTATTTAAAATAATTCATATTTTTTTTTTATTTCAACCTAATAAACATATTTAGAATAATGACAACATTGTAGGTGGCGTTACATTAAACCCATTAAAACACCTAAACAAATAATTACGTTTTGTTTTTGCTTCGTTTTGTTTAAATTATTTTTAAGATTTATTTTTTCTATTTTTTAATGTTTATTTCGCAGCATGTAGTATATTTTCTAATGGCATTCAGCCATAAACTTAATATTTGTCAACTAATTGTTAGACTAAACAAAAAGAACCACTACAAAATAATTTAATAATTTAAATGTAGTTTGTACGTATGAGTGTACATACATATGTATGTATGCATATACCTACTTTGTTGAAATAACAACAAATTTCTACAAATATTTTTTTTTTATAATTAGCACAAATAAAAATGTATGTACATACATACATACATGAAAATAGCAGACTTTATTTATGTTTTTATTTAAACATGTGTTTTTTTTTAAATATATTTAAGGTGTGTTTTGTCTTTAACTTTAATTTATTTTTAATATTATTTTTAACTAATAAAAAATGTGGCACGTGTTGGTAAATATTTAAAAAGTTTTTAAATATTAAATGTCGATTAAATTGTTTAGTCGTTTTAAAAACAGATTTCCGAGATTGTTGGTTAAACTCAACAATAATACCTTTGATGCTTAAGGTTTATTGAAAAAAAAAATATATATATATAAATTTATTAAATTTTTAAAGAAGTCTTTTCATCGCCTAATTTAGTTATACATCCCTGGGGCTCAATTATCGTTTTATGAATCAGTGAAATGAATCAGTTTTTGTACAGTTAAAGATCTGGTGCCGCCATATGATATAACACGCAAAAACTTTTTATTTCTATTGAAACTATAAAAACGTTCAAGTAATTCTAACAAAATTGTTGACCTAACTGAACTGGCTGTTGCAGCGTTAGATCTAGATGATGCTGAAAATATATAAACAATTTTTAATTTGCTAAAATGCTATAAAAACGCAACTAGTTTACCGAATAAAAGAAGTCCAAAGGAATGGGTAAAACCATGGAGGTTAGAGCAAGAGATAAGCGGTTTATGTTATTTCTAATAAATGATCTTTCATTGGATATTTCATTTTTTTTTTTTTTTGGCAAATTCCATAAAATATCAGTCTGGCAACACCGGTCACACATAACATGACAAGAATACAAGAGAACGAAAGATGTAAAAGAGAAATGTCAAATTTGTCCCCTCAAATTCACAAAACGTGCGACAATTGCTACCCCGTACTCAACGCCGCACCCCTCACCACCAAACTCGTGTCGCAGGGGACATGTCCCTTCATGTAAACACGCTCTAAGAAGGCCTATTGATTTTGTTTTTTTTTAACTGAATATGATCTAGTTTAGTCTTGGCATCGACAGAGTAACAGTTAGAAAAACAAGTCATGTGTGGAAGAACCGTATAAAAGTACTGTGTTATTTTATGGGTCGCCTTATTTTATTTCGTTGTGTAAGCAAACAACTGTTCTGGCAACACTGTTTGAAAAAGAAGAAGTAACAGACCAAATATGTAAAGGGTGATTTATTAGCTATTATCTTTTTGGCAACACTGGTTTAAACAGCTGACGCACGTTTCGTGTTTTGTTTCACTGTCAAACATCTTCAGTTTGGTCTATAATCGTCTTACAAACGAACAACCCCTGCAAATTATTGAATTTTATTATCAAAATGCGTGCTCTGTTAGGAAAGTTCATCGCGCGCTTCTTATCGAAAAATTCTGTTCAGCGACGAAGCTCATTTTTGGCTCAATAGGTACGTTTTAATAAGCAGAATTGTCGATTTTGGAGTGAAGATCAGCCAGAAGCATTGCAAGAGCTACCAATGCATCCAGAAAAAGTTACAGTTTGGTTCGGCTTATGGGCTGGTGGCATCATTGGACCGTACTTCTTCAAAGATGATGCGAATCGTAACGTAACTGTGAATGGTGAGCGCTACCGTGAGATGATATCCAACTTTTTTTTGCCCAAAATGCAAGAGCTTGACTTGCATGACATGTGGTTTCAACAAGACGGTGCCACATGCCACACAGCACGCTTAACAATGGACTTATTGAGAGGCGAGTTCGGTGAACATTTTATTTTCACGTTCGGGACCGGTCAATTGGCCGCCTAGATCGTGCGATTTAACGCCTTTAGACTATTTTTTGTGGGGCTATGTTAAAGATCATGTCTATACACACATGCCTGCTTCAATTGACGCATTGGAAGACAACATTAAAGAATTTATTCATGAGATACCGGCCGAAATGTTGGAAACAGGATGCCAAAATTGGACTAAGCGGATGGACCATTTGAGGCACAGTCACGGTCAACATTTGCATGAAATAATCTTCAAACATTAAATTATATGGACCGTACTATCGATTCAAATAAAGATTTCATGAATTTTTCTGAATTTTATGTGTTTTTTTTTTACTTTCCTATAGCTCTTAAAAAATCACGGTTTACATGACATCAGCCATATTGGCTTATTTATTTACTTCTGTAAATATTTAATGCAATTTTAAATTAACACCATCACCAGAATGCTCCTACTCAATCGCTTGCAAAACCATTCAAACTTAAAACAAACACAGTGTATTAGAACAATTATGCTGAAATCAAATGACGGCATTCCATATCAATCGAAAATGAGAGATTTCTTATTAGAATTCAAAACAAAATGGTGTCGTGTATTTGACCTATAAGAGTGCCATATTCGATTGTTCCAAATCAACATGTACTAGGTGCATGCATATGTGAAAATTACCCAAATGACACACGTATTGTTAAGGAAATTCAAAAGTTTTTTATTTAGTGTCAAGTACCTACAATCGATACAATTAAGTTCTAAATAAAACGTCATTCAAATGGCCTCCACGGCTTCTTCTGCAGTAACGCATACGATGAAAATATTTTTTGAGAAATTTTTCACACTAAAACAAGTCTTATGTCATGAAAGGCACGTTCAGTATTGACTTGTAAAGCTTGAAGAGAGTCTGATTTATTTCGAATGACCAATGACTTAAAATAACCCCACAAGAAATAGTCTAATGTTGTTAAATCACAACTTCTTGGAGGCACAATTTTCACAATTTCTTGAAATAAACGAATCTCAAAACTTTTCTCGCAATAACTCAATTGTTGCTTTTGCTGTGTGGCACGTAGTCCCGTCTTGCTGGAACCAAATGTTGTCAAGATCAACTTGTTTCAATTTCGGTCATAAAAAGTTGGTTATCTCCGATCTATACCGCTCTGAATTGACAGTAACGGTGTTACCAGCTTCATTTCGAAAGAAGTACGAACCGATGATGATTCCACAAGACCAAAAACCACATCAAACTGTCAATTTAGGTGAATGTTAAAGTTTTTCATGAATAATTTGTGGATTTTCTTCGCACCAGAATCGACAGTTTTGTTTATTTACTGCAGCACTCAGATGAGAGTGAGATAACAGGGGTAAAAACACTGTTAATCGAATGCACTAAAAAATCTTTGCTATTGATCGATATAACTGATATTTCTGTTTAATTGAATCGATGTTGAAAAAAATCAATGTTTGTCTGTATCCTATTGAATTAGTATAGAAGTAAAAGAAATTAATTAAGCATTTATTGCTTTTAAAAAAAAAACGTCATTATTCCAAATGACGCCCAAAATAGAAATTGGGTTAATGACAGTGTAAACACAGCCATTATGTTATTATGCCACCTTGAATAGTTTAGTTTAAACTATTTGTAGTTTATTGCTTTTCACCCATTTAAACACACAAACCCTATGTGATTAATAAATTACGTGATTTCTATGATTTTTACATTTTTGTTACGAAATTTCAATGTGTTATGTATGAATGTGTGTGTGTGTACAGATGTATGTAAACGGTACAAAAATATACATATATTTTTTTTTGTTACAATAGAATACCGTAAAAATAAAACTCACATACTCTGATGTAATATAAAACGTTATGAATTATAAAAAAAATATTTTCTTTTTTTTTTATTGTTTATCGTTATTTCTATTATTTATAGACAAAGTACTTTTTTAACGCCCACTTATACCACAATAAAAGTTTTTAAACGCAAAAATAACTGTATGTGGGAGATTTCGAAAGAGAACTTGTGTTAGTTTCATATATTTATGTATGTATGTTTGTATGGATATGTGTGGATGAGTGTAAATGCAGCTTTACTGCAGTTTCGTGTTATTTTGTAAAAAATAAGAAAGAAATAAAAAAAAACAACGTTACAATTTAATGAATATTTTTGCATTTATCAATGGATGAATATTTGTAAGTATGTGTTCGATAAGAAGAAAAACAAAATGAGTCATTGTACTACTCATTTTTGTTTTTACTCTGCAACAGTCATTCATTCGGGTTGGCTGGCTTTAGGCTACTTAAACAAATGCATTAAATCGATTATGGTGGCCAGACAGTGTTGCTAATTTCTTTGTTACTTCATAATAATAACTCCTCGTTTTTATCATCTTTTACAGAAAATTATATTAATTTTAATGAATTGAGCTTTTTGAAGGTAAAACGCTTGATAACTTACAAAAATACATTTTTTACGACATTTTTTTTTTGTAATTTTTTTTTTCTTAATTTTAAAATTTAAAATTGATCAAAATTAATGTATTGTTTATTATCAAGTAAAAATTTTTTCATTAAGCAATAGCAGTTCGTATGCAGTGTATTTTTTTTTTAGATTTTTTACCATAAATAAAAAGTAAATGAGAAAGAAGAAAAAAATATTTTTGAAGTTTGACAATTAAAGTTCAAAAAAAAAACTTAGTGCTGTACTACAAACGATCAAATTGAGTGCTGTATGTAGACTTTGACTTGTTGGCTATAGTATTTTGAAAATTGTTGATAAATAACATTTTTAAAAAAGATTAATTACACTGGTTTACAGCCAAAAAATACAAAGAACGCCACATGCCTAGATAAGTTAATTGGGACCTCCTGAACACGAAAACGCTATAATTTTTTTTCTAAGTACCGTTTTTTAGATAACGGTACTTTTGTGTTTTTCGGTGTATGGTCCCACTCAAACCCTTGTGGAGCCCAACCGAAAAGTCCGATCGAGATAAATGGTGTATCCTTGGAAAGGTAATTGAATGCCTTTTCCTATTTTTTACGTTTTTTTCAAAATTTTTCATTTTTACTTCGTTTTTTTTCTACGTTATAGTAAAGATCTGGAATGTTTTATTTTTTACCAAATAGCTTATTTAATTACCAACATTTTAAGCGTAATTTGAAAAAAAATCGGATGAAAAATAAAGTTTTTATTAAGGATTTTGTGGAACGACAATATTTTCATCTTCATTGCTCACACACTATATTCGGCGTAAATTAAAAAAAAAATAAATTAAAATGACGAGCGACTTGACTTGAATATAGTGTGTGAGCAATGAAGATGAAAATATTGTCCTTGAAAATATTACCTTTCCAACGATATGCCATTTACCTCGATCGGACTTTTCGATTGGGCTCCACAAGGGTTTGAGTGGGACCATACACTGAAAAACACAAAAGTACCGTTATCTAAAAAACGGTACTTAGAAAAACAAGTAAGAGCGCTATATTCGGCCGTGCCGAATCTTATATACCCTTCACAACGTGTAGTCATGCAATAACAGTGGTTTGTGTCACCATTCATCCCATATGATATACGTACATACATATAAAAACATACATATATAAAAACGTCCCATTGTAAAATTAAAAATTCGCGTATGTATGTTAAAAAAACAAAAAAAAAAAAAAAAATTTTTAAAAAATTTAAAAAAAAAATTTAAAAAAAAATTAAAAAAAAAAATTTAAAAAAAAAATTTAAAAAAAAAATTAAAAAAAAATTATTATGTATATAATATATATAAAACAAAAAAAAAAAAAATAAAGAAAAAATTAAAAAAAAAAATAATAAAAAATAATAATAAAAATATATATAATATATTAAATAAAAAATAAAAAAAAAAAATAAAAAAAAAAATGAAAAAAAAAATTTAAAAAAAAAATAAAAAAAAAATTTTTTTGGCTCAGCTGGGATTCGATGCCACGTTTTCTCTAAGCAGTATACACGTTTGTATGTATGTATGTTGTTGTTGTAATGTTGTTTTTGTGAAAAAAAAATCGAGGTGGTCGTGGGTTTTTGCTCATATCTCAGTTGTTGATGTACCGATGTTTCTGATTTTCAATACCGATCTACTTCCGAATATTTCTGATATTTTAATACCTTACCCGGGTCCAACCTATGTCGGGGGGCTTCAAAAAGTTGATTTCAACATACACACGGACAGACGGTCAGACGGACAGACTGACAGAGCTTAATCGACTCCCCTATTCATAAGCTTTCAGAAAATATATACTTTATGGGGTCGGAAATGAAAATTGTAGAAATTTCACACGGAATGACAAACCTATATATACCCTTTTTCACTGTGTGAAGGGTATAAAAAAATTACAGCGTTTTTCGTGTTCAGGAGGTCCCAATTAACTTTCTAGGCATGTAGCTTTCTTGGTATTTTTCCAAATTAAAAATTTGTAAAGCAGTGTTATTGTAGAAAATGCAAGGTTATGTTTATTGTAATTGTCTATCAAAGATAACAACTAACGAAAATTTTTATAATGTATTTTACGTTTTACATACATTTATTTTTGTAAAAAAAATAAAAAAAAATTAAAAAAAAAAATTAATAAATAAATAAATAAAAAAAAAAAAAACAAAAAGATTACAGTAGACTCGCGGTAACGTGAACTATTAAAATCCGAGCCTGTTCACGTTTGCGAAGTTGTTCATGTTAAAGAAGGTGTAACTCTTTAAAATTTCCAAATAAATTAATGAATTTTAACTCAAATTTTTTTGGATTGTTATGTAAAGAGCTAAAAATGTTTGTTCGGCATTTTGCTATTGATTTCTGTTCAAGACATTGCCAAGTTGAATTTAAATAGCCAATAACGTCCATTAATAGTAAAACCAGTTTTTAAAAATTGCAGCTGTCATCCATTACTATTTGGAACAATTGCAGTCCACAGGAGATTCAAAATTTCTAAAAGAGCGAGGATTTTTTGCCTTTCCAATCACTTTAGAAATTTGGTAGTTGCGTCATTTTTCACGAAAAACTTTAGATTAGATCATACTAAATCAGCAGCGCGCACAAAAGTAAACCTAAACAATCATTTACGGGAATAATTTCACGTTCACGTTCTCACTGTGTTCACGCTACAGAGTAGTCAGTGTAAACAAAATTATGTTCATGTTATCCGGTGTTCACGTAAGGCAGTGTTTTTGTTGCCGCGAGTCTATTGTATTTTAAAATATTTTGGTAAAATTTTTTTCAACTAACTTTTTAAATAATTATTTTACGTTAAAGATATTCAAACAAATGCATATGCATATTTGTATAGGTTGATGTATATTTAAAATTATGTTTAGAAATTTTTCTTTAAACTAGTAGGAATAAACTCAACAAAAAAAAATCTGCATAAAAAACCCTGCAAATAGGCAATACTGGCTGTGCGAAACGCAAAATGCAGTCAAATTATAAAATGCGAATAAAAGAAAATGGTGGTGATATTTAACCAAAGAGAGGAGAGTGGCCAGATAATGTAGAATTTTCACGGGTGGCCATAGGTGGTATGCAAATTTACTCATCGCTAAAAAAAAACGTTAGTTCAAGCTCCACACCACGGAAGTGATAATGTTTTAATATTTATTTTTAATGCTTTTATAGTTGTATTTGTGTGCTTATTTGTTTTTATCAATATTACAATCACTCGAATGTTTTTTTTCCAGCTGGTTTCGGTTTCAGCTGGTATTTTTTTCCTGATTGTAAAACACACATAGAAATTTGCTCTTTATTTACATTCCGTTATTTATGTTTACAAATTTATAACGGCTGAAAATGTAAATATTTATTTTCTTTTGTATATTTAGTTGTATATTTATGTATGTATGTACATATGTATGTAAATATTTGTAGTTGGTAAATGCAAAAAAAAAAAAACAAACAATTGCTAATCACGAATAAATCAATGAACAAATTAAGTATAATTTCAGGAAATCTCATCGTAAAACTTATATTTCAACTTTATAGACTAAATGCCGTATTCAGAAAAAATATTTTAGGTTTATTGAAGCCTTATTTGACAAATTTCTATGCACAACTATCAAATAAGCCTTTAAAAAACCTAAAATATTTTTTTTAATACGGCAGTAAATCTCTGTTTAATATTTTTTTTATTTATTTATTTTAAATATATTAAACACTATAACTCTTTTGTGTTATTTTTGAATAAGAAATGTTTTTAAAATTAAAACTGGCATAACCTCAAAATTTCAAATGAAAAAATTTTCAACCTTTAACAATTTTAATTAATAAATATTAAAACTAAGTATTTATGAATTAATATAATAAAATTCTATACATATGGGTTAAATAGAAAAATATTTCCGATATTTCTTTTCTTTATTTTTCCTAAAATTTTTTATAAAATTTATATCTTAAAAATATAACCGTTAATAATTGCAATTGAGTTAAAGGAAATAAATTTGTTAATTTTTTTTTTTATGACCGACACTGTATTATTATTACGAATTTAATTTGAAGTGTATTAATTACCACAAATTTATATTCCTAACACGACTAGTTTTGAATTCTAAACAATATTGAAATTCCTATTGACGTAGAAGTTCGCCGTCAATGTAACTGCAGTTATTATCTTTGAGAAATGTGAGAAAAATCCGACTTAATAGCTAACATCACAGGGAAATATCATTTAAAAATTTAAAATTATAAAAAAAAATGCTTTATAAATATGCTAACAGTTTGCATATAGTTGCTAAGTGTTATTAGCTGATACACACTAAAACAAGTACTTAAGTGTTTGTGCTATATTCGGCCGTACCGACTCTGATAATACCCATCATTGTTATATGAACATGTAGGGTTGCCATTTCTATTTAAAAAAAAAGAGGACGCCAGCATACAAAATGTAGGACATTTGCCCAAAAAAAGAGGACACATTTAAAAAAAATTATATTTGATAAAATTTACGACGCCATTTAATTTACAAAAACTAATTTTGTACAAAGAGAAGTTTTAATAGTGTACTTTTTCAAAACTAATTGTACGAGCACCTAAATCTTTTTTTTATACATACATTTTGTGACCTGTGATTTAGGTTAGGTTAGGTTGAAAAGGAGGGGTATAAAGGCCCAAACCCATGACAGGTATGCACTTATGCCCAGTTGGCATGTTGTGCGCTCCTGTGATTTAAAGTTTAACTGCTTGTTCAACGATGTCGAAAGAAAACACAAGCGAACTTTCATTCGTACAAATACGTTGAAAACAAAAACAAATTTTTAGTTTTTGTTGTTGTTTTCAATATATTTGTACGAATGAAAGTTCGCTTGTGTTTTCTTTCGACATCGTTGAACAGGCAGTAAATGTATGAAAAAAACTTCAGAAAAGGTGCAAAAAGCCGGATAACCCCGGACATTTGCTAAAAAAGAAATAGGACTGCCCCGGATGCCCTAAAAAAGAGGACGGTGTCCGGGGAGAGAGGACGAATGGCAACCCTATGTACATGTATAATGATCTCATCGTGGCAATGCCTACAGTTCAGATTTATTGTTAAACGCCATTTTGCTTTAATTTTTTCGATGCTATTTTTAATTCTGACATAGTTAACTGTCAAGCCTTTCATATCATACCCATGTTGATGGTTTAAAAAAAAAAATTATCTTCCATTTGGTTTTAGGCGCCATCTCAGGTTTTTATTGAGAAGCTTGAACATTTTTATATAAATATGTATTTAAAAAAAAATATGTTTCCAAATTATTTCTGCCTATAACTTTGTCGGTTAGTTATCGATTTGTTTAACATTTGCACTGATTCCAAAAATCCCACAAAGTCTGAGTTTAGCTTCTCATTTATACAATAATTAAAAAAAATAATAAAAAATATGTGTTTAACCTACAACAATTAAATTTTTCTCTCTTTTTTTCTTTACAGGTAAGCAAATTACATTTTTACTGTAAAATTTACATCCTAAATGATATCGAGTGACCATAAACCCAAGTACGTATATAATTGAATACAATTTCAGTAAAACTAAAAGTATTTAAATAATATTACATAACACAAGGGAACAATGTTTTTGATGATTTAGAACTGAATGTTGTTTTTAAGGTTTTTTTTTGGAACGCTGAATCTAAATCTGCACTTTGTTTTTATACCCTTCACCTGTGGTGCACAAGGGTATATATAGCTTTGTCATTCCGTTTGTAATTTCTACAATTTTCATTTCCGACCCCATAAAGTATATATTTTCTGAAAGCTTATGAATAGAGGAGTCGATTAAGCCCTGACCGTCTGTCCGTCTATCCGTCTGTCCGTGTGTTGGTTGAAATCAACTTTTAGAAGCAACTATATGTTCCTCAGATCTGTATATGGTATCAATCTCTTGGAAATATCCAGGAATGAATCGCTATTGAAATTCAGCACAATCGCCCCATAACTTTCTGAGATATGAGCAAAAAACCACGACCACCTCGTTTTTTTTCACAATTACAACAACAACATACATATATGCATACATGTAAAAAACATTCCAAACAAAAAAAATTACAAAAAAAAAAAATATTAAAAATAAGAAAAAAATAATAAAAAAAACTCAAAAAAAAAAATTTTAAAAAAAAATTAAAAAAAAAATTTAAAAAAATTTTTTTAAAATTTTTCTAAAAAAAATTTTTTAAAAAATTTAAAAAAAATATAAAAAAAAATAATAAAATATAAATAATATATTAAATAAAATATAATAAAATTTGTTTGGCTCAGCTGGGATTCGATGCCACATTTATTCTAACGTGTACGTACGCACGTATTTTATATGAGATGAATGGTGATACGAACAATTGTTATTGCATGACTACACGTTGTGAAGGGTATATAAGATTCGGCACGGCCGAATATAGCACTGTTACTTGTTTTCTATCAGCTCGACTTTTCGCAATATAGCGTTAAGTCGAAAATTTAGGCACTTCCCACTACACATATTGAAATAACTTGAAAACGATTTACCGTGTTCAGTTAAAAAAAAAAAACCAAACTCGTCAACAAAATTATCTTTAAGTCGTGCCCTTTTTGGTTTTAAATTTACGCAATATTTTCAGAGACATCGGAGAAGTTGTGGCAGAAAAATGTGTTTATTTAAGCAAAATTTCAACATTTTTGATTTTTTAAAACTTTTAAAAATATGTATATAGATAGAAGGACAAAAATCGCTTTACTTTTTTGCGAGCGTATAGGCAAATATGTTCCGAACAAAACGAGCCATATTTCGTTCCTATCGATCTACAACTTGTGCTTTTATTTATTTTTTTTTGGTAAGGATACTACTGTGCAACGGCACTGATGTATATTTACCGATTTGTAACACTAAATTAACCGTTTTTTTCTTAATTTAAAAATGAGGTACCTTCAAATCTATATATATAAAAGTGAAACTCTGTGTGTTTGCGTGTGTGTGTGTTAGCTATAGATTCCGAAACGGTAAAACCGATCGGACTCAAACTAGGGCAAGTTGTTGTACATATTCCAGTGAGTGTTTATGGGTGGTAAAAAGTGGGCGGGGCTACGCCCATAAAAATTAGTTATCATTTTTAGCTACTTGCACTAGGTCGATTTTTCTGAAACTTTGCACACACATATTGAGCTGTCATGACTATATAATTTCGTGATTAGAAAAGTGGGCGGGGCCACGCACATAAAAAGTTATAATTGTGAGGTTCTTGCACTGGAACGATTTTTCTAAAACTTTGCACACATATTGAGCTGTCATGACTATACAGTTTCGTAATTAGAAAAGTGGGCAGTGCTACGCCTATACATTTTTAATTATTACTTATCAAATTACATATTAAAAAAAAATCATTTAATGTGGTTTGTTTCTACTTCTTCTTAACCTGTATAGATTTGACACGGTAGATTTGAATTTCAATCTTGTTCTGTAATGTTCGAAGATGCGGAATTTTCCAAAAAATTTAGCAGGGTGCTGCTAGATGCGTTTATAGCATCTTGCAGTGATGTTTTTGTAACAATAATATCATCTTCTTCATAACCATGCGAGCTTGTTTCTGTATCAGGTTCATAATATTAATTTGTCAAGCGTATAAGTACTTCATCAGACAAAATCGGAAATGAGGGTGCATCTCTATCACAGTTAAGCCAAGTTTCTACATCCTCAATGCTCAAGTTGTTCGCTATATAATAACTATTTTTATTGTTTTTCAATCCCGAATAATTGAGGTAATCACGGTTAATCGATTTTAATAAAAAATCTTTTTTTCGTTATCGATCCCGGATAATCGATGCTCGACTGTTAAAAAAAACAATTTTGAAAATCGTTTAAAAAGCAGCATAGTTATGATTTCTTTAACTTTTACATTTTGGAAAAAAAGTCAGAAATACGATTAGTTCATGGAACTTAAAAAGGCAAGCTGATGGAGAAAAACATAGATTAGATTTGTAATCAGCGACCTCAAATCGAGAGTGGTAAAAAAATTGCAATAAAGTTCCAGTCAACACAAAAAATAATTAAATTTTGTTTCCGTGTGTTATCAATAAAGAAAGTATTTTTGCTTTAATCGAAACGATATAATAATGAAATATTTTTTTTTAGTTCCCAAGATCTTAGAATTTGAATAAGAAAAACATTAATTTCGTGCTAAAAATAGAACTGGGAATAAATTCACATAATAAAAAATCATTAATGGCATATTATTTTTCTTACTTTTAAGTTAAAGGTACATTCATACATATATACGTATGTACATACTTATGTATGTTCAATGAATATGTAATAAAAAGTTAACCGTTTTTCCATGTCAAAGTTTTCTCTATTTTTTTAATGAGAGTTTAAACACATTTTTTTTTAACAAAATAAATGTTTATGGTTATAGAAATATTATTTAACATCACTTTTCTTAATTATTCCCAAAGCAATTAACCTAAATTCTACATTGTACATATTTACATAATTGAAGTGCTCAAAGCAACAGCTACAACATTTATTCCACGCAATTTTTTTTCCTCCTTAAACCTTATAGTTAATAATTTATATAATAATATTACATTGAATTATAATTATACAATATTATTCAAGAGGTATTTGAAGAGAGCGAACAACAGCAACAGCAACAACGACAACTTAACAATGAGGTGCGTGTTAAACGCATGCATTCCGTAATTGTTAAGCTATAAACACAATCAAAGGCTACCGACCATCGACTACCGACTACAAAAGTAGCTGGCTACAAAAATAGCCAAGTCGCCAGCTACTTAATTCTTTTAACCACTACCGACCACTAACTACAAATAAAAAGTAAATGAAAAATGCGCCAAATAAAAAGTAAATGAAAAATGTAAACAAATGAACAGATGATTATTATTTTTCAATTGTGCCACTTTGATAGTTTTTCGCGTTTTTAATAGCGATATTTAATGTATTGCGTTTTTAAAACCACCATTTCATGCATTTATAGCATTGGCAGCACTAATCTGTTTTTTGTAGCCAAGAAAAATAGAAATTAGCCTAAGTTGGCTACGGGCTACAAAAGTAGCCGTGTAGTCGGTAGTCGTGTAGCGGCTAAAAGAATTATCCTCATAAGCACGCATGTATTCTATTTTTGACATCTTGTAGTCGATGGTCGGTGGACTTGATTGTGTTTATAGCATTATGCGTGTACGGATTTTTCATTTGCAAATATAATTACATATTTAATGAATATTCAACAGTTTAGATTTAAAAAATAAATAAAATTAAATCAAAACGCATACAAAAAATTAGGGAAATTATTATTTTTATTTTTTACAAATCAGAGTTATTTTTTATATGACTCGATAAATAATATGAATTTATTTTTAAAAGCTAATTAATAAAGTGAAACATGGCGATTTTGTTGGGAATTCTTGAAAGGACTTCAATTTGTTTGCAGAATCTTTACATTCCGTATGAAAAACTAGTTTTATTCTGGTAGTAACCTCTGACCTGTATACCATGTTTGTATGTGTTGTATGTTGTTGTAGTGAAAAAAAAAGGTTGCCGTGGTCTCAGTTGTTTATGTACCGATTTTCCTGATTTTTAATAACGATCTGCTGCCAAATATTACTAAAATTTTAATACCTAACCCGAGTCCAGTCGATGTCAGGGGGCTTCTAAAAGTTGATTTCAACACACACACACGCGGACAGACTGATAGGGATCAATCAACTCCTCTGTTCATAAGCTTTCAGAAAATAGTATATACTTTATGAGGTCGGAAATGAATATTGTAGAAATTTCACACGGAATGACAAACCTATATAAACCCTTTTCACTTTTGTATTGAAGGGTATAAAAACAGCAAGTTAACAAGTAGCGAACTGAATACATTAAAAAATATATATTTAAGATTTAAGATAACATACTTACGTTTGATATGCTATTTATGATAAAAACTTCTCACTTGATTTTGTTCCCAAACCATTCAACCAAATATTTAACGCTGATGACATACAAACGAAAAAACAAAAAAAAAAAAAACAAATAACCCCAACATATCTCATATATCCGTATGTTATTACATACATATTTATATAAGCATGTGCTTATACCCATCCCATCCCACACCTCACACTTACTTACTTCCATATAGATTATTAATAAGAAGAGGAGTTGTCGCCGTGTATCTGGCGCCAGTTCTATTAGTTTACCGTTGATGAACGACTACAGAAAAAACACGTTTTAAAATTCTTTATCAATTTTTTAAATCAAATAAATTTTCTCTGTTTTACTAACGAAAAATATCTAGAATTTCGCAAATTTAGTTACAAAAATTTTTTTTCAAAAAACCGAAATTATACACGTGGAGAATGTTTGATTTTTTATGATCCCTGCAGATAAAGTAACTAGTAAGGTATTGGTTGGCAATATACTTGCTGTTTTTTACTTCATTCATTTGTATACAGTTTTATACTAGTTGTGGTTAGAGAATGGTTAGTGTAACTCACCTAACTCTTCTACTCATAACGTACTGGAAAAATATTTAATATTCATTTTACATAGAAATTTAAGCATCAAGCTTCATGATATTTTTCTTGTCTCTGCCGGGATTTGTACCAGAGTCTTTTGGCTTTGAAGTTTCACACTCTAACCACTACATTAGTAGTACACTATTACTTTAAATTGTTATTAACGAGATCAAATTTGATGTCGGGATCGTTATTATGACCCAAAAGAACAATCTATAACATTTATTTAAAAAAAAAATATTCAAACGTTGGCTGCGACTACCTTGTAGTTGGTCCTTTCAGAAGATCTAAGTTCGATCTCTCTTTCTAACATTATTGCCAATATTTCTCTAATGGCACAAGTAATAATGAACGATAGCACTCGCCTTTTACGGTTTTGTTCGATACGACCTCATTTTGAAAAGGTAGTTTGAAATTGTCTTTCGACTAGTCATAAGTTAATCATAAGGCAATTTCCTTTTTCTTTAAGTATCCATTTAGCCAGAAATTTTCTTTGTCTGAACGAAGTTCTAGGCGAAAACAGCGAATCTGCACCCCATTAATTGAACTTAAAGCATATAAGTCTGGCGGTCTTATTACTGATGCCATCAAAATCAAGAGGCCTTATACTGCGCACGGCGTCAAATAGATTGGTCACCATGTTTACTCCTCTATTCTCCGCTACAGCAGAGTATTCTTTTTTACTACGAGTTGGATGTGATTTATTCGATCGCATATCATCTAATAACGTACACTGAAACTCAAATATGTGTATAAAATTGGCAATTTTAGTCTTTATAAACTTTGACAATGCACACTGTAGCCCAATTCACCATCATTAGCAAATGGTCCTGCATCAGTGCATTTGCAAAACAGTAGAGTATATTTTTTACTTCACACTAACAAAGTGTACACAAATTGAAAACATTTGCAATTGTACAAATTTGACAAATGCATAAGATTGTGAGTTGGGCTTATAAGTTGATCTAAATGTCTGCTAAACATTTTTCACAGAACGCTGATTTTCATTATACATCTAACTATTTTGGAGATGTTTTTTTGATGTGAGCTCATGATTAATTATCAAACAATACTGAACTAAAATCAAGTCACTCGTGATCTGTGAAAAGCAAATAAATGAAAAGCCAAACTCTAAATCACTTTTTATACCCTTCACACAGTGAAAAGGGTATATATAGGTTTGTCATTCCGTGTGAAATTTCTACAATTTTGATTTCCGACCCCATAAAGTATATATTTTCTGAAAGCTTATGAATAGGGGAGTCGATTAAGCTCTGTCAGTCTGTCCGTCTGTCCGTGTGTATGTTGAAATCAACTTTTTGAAGCCCCCGACATAGGTTGGACCCGGATAAGGTATTAAAATATCAGAAATATTCGGGAGTAGATCGGTATTGAAAATCAGAAACATCGGTACATAAACAACTGAGATATGAGCAAAAACCCACGACCACCTCGATTTTTTTTTCACAAAAACAACATTACAACAACAACATACATACATACAAACGTGTATACTGGTTAGAGAAAACGTGGCATCGAATCCCAGCTGAGCCAAAAAAAAATTTTTTTTTAATTTTTTTAAAACTTTTTTTTAATTTTTTTTTTTTATTTTTTTTTATTTTTTATTTAATATATTATTTATATTTTTATTATTATTTTTTTGTAAATTTTTTTATTTTTTTTTTAATTTTTTTTTTATTTTTTTTTTTTGTTTTATATGTATTATATATATAATAATTTTTTTTTTAAATTTTTTTTTTTTAAATTTTTTTAAATTTTTTTTTTTTTTAACATACATACGTGAATTTATAATTTTACAATGGGATGTTTTTATATATGTATGTTTTTTATATGTATGTACGTATTTCATATGGGATGAATGGTGACACAAACTACTGTTATTGCATGACTACACGTTGTGAAGGGTATATAAGATTCGGTACGGCCGAATATAGCGCTCTTACTTGTTTTATATCGGAGATTACAGAAGTTATTTGCACAGCAACAAAGTCCATGTAAACACAATAAAGATATCTTTTTGGAGAGGGTGTGAAGATAAATTCGTCAGTTAAATACGTCCCACATCAATGTTAACTACATTCCACACTCTGTTAACTAAGTTAAATTTTAAAAATTAAGATTTTTTTGTTAAATAAACAAAAAAACTCACTTTTTATAATAATAATTTATAAAAAACAAATTAATTAAGTAAAATTAATACAAAAAAATTAGAAAATAGTACGTTATGTTTGAATTTATAGACTATGAATATGCTCATTTTGAGGCGTCCAGGCGGGCCATTTCGGACATACCTGAATGGGTTTGTGACATATCGGGTAAAAGCCCTTGCCGAGTAGAATACAAAACTGAAACGGGTATATTAAGTTCTTTCTCAGGAGCGGCGCTACAGGGGGTAGAAATATACAAAAATGTCCTTCTTGTATTACAAATATTCTAAGTGATATGCGGGCCATTTCGGACATACCTGAATAGGGTTGTGACATATCGGGTGAAAGCCCCGGCTGAGTAGATTACAAAACTGAATTCGGTATATTAGGTTCTCTCTCAGGAGCGGCGCTACAGGGGGTGCAAATATATGAAAATATCATACTTGTATTACAAATATTCTAAGTGTTATGCGGGCCATTTTGGACATACCTGAATGGGGTTGTGACATATCTGGTGAAAGCCCTTGACGAGTAGATTACAAAACTGAAACGGGTATATTAAGTTCTTTCTCAGGAGCGGCGCTGCAGGGGATGAAAATATACGAAAAGTCCTACTTGTATTAAAAATTTTATGCGTGCCATTTTGGACATACCTGAATCGTGTTGTGATATATCAGATGAAAGCCCTCGAGGAGTAAATTACGAAAATAAAACGGGTATATTAAGTCTACTCTCTGGAGCGGAGCTACAGGGGGTGGAATATGTTAAAATGCCCCTTTAGTATTAAAATATTCTAAGTGATATGCGGGCCATTTCCGACATACCTAAATGGGGTTGTGACATACCGGGTGAAAGCTTTTGATGAGTAGATTTTAAAACTAAAGCGGGTATATTCAGTTCTTTCTCAGGAGCGGAGCTACAGGGGGTGGAATATGTTAAAATTACCCTTTAGTATTAAAATATTCTAAGTGATATGCGGGCCATTTCCGACATACCTGAATGGGGTTGTGACATATCGGGTGAAAGCTCTTGATGAGTAGATTACAAAACTGAAGCGGGTATATTCAGTTCTTTCTCAGGAGCGGAGCTACAGGGTGTGGAATATGTTAAAATGCCCCTTTAGTATTAAAATATTCTAAGTGATATGCGGGCCATTTTCGACATACCTGAATGGGCCTACAGGGGGTGGAATATGTTAAAATGCCCCTTTAGTATTAAAATATTCTAAGTGATATGCGGGCCATTTCCGACATACCTGAATGGGGTTGTGACATATCGGGTGAAAGCTTTTGATAAGTAGATTAAAAAATTAAACCGGTTATATTCAGTTCTTTCTCAGGAGCGGAGCTACAGGGGGTGGAATATGTTAAAATTACCCTTTAGTATTAAAATATTCTAAGTGATATGCGGGCCATTTCCGACATACCTTTTCTCAGGAGCGGAGCTACAGGGGGTGGAATATGTTAAAATTACCCTTTAGTATTAAAATATTCTAAGTGATATGCGGGCCATTTCCGACATACCTGAATGGGGTTGTGACATATCGGGTGAAAGCTCTTGAGGACTAGATTACAAAACTAAAGCGGGTATATTCAGTTCTTTCTCAGGAGCGGAGCTACAGGGGGTGGAATATGTTAAAATGCCCCTTTAGTATTAAAATATTCTAAGTGATATGCGGGCCATTTCCGACATACCTGAATGGGGTTGTGACATATCGGGTGAAAGCTCTTGATAAGTAGATTAAAAAACTAAAGCGGGTATATTCAGTTCTTTCTCAGGAGCGGAGCTACAGGGTGTGGAATATGTTAAAATTACCCTTATTAAAATATTCTAAGTGATATGCGGGCCATTTCCGACATACCTGAATGGGGTTGTGACATATCGGGTGAAAGCTTTTGAGGACTAGATTACAAAACTAAAGCGGGTATATTCAGTTCTTTCTCAGGAGCGGAGCTACAGGGGGTGGAATATGTTAAAATGCCCCTTTAGTATTAAAATATTCTAGGTGATATGCGGGCCATTTCCGACATACCTGAATGGGGTTGTGACATACCGGGTGAAAGCTCTTGATAAGTAGATTACAAAACTGAAGCGGGTATATTCAGTTCTTTCTCAGGAGCGGAGCTACAGGGGGTGGAATATGTTAAAATTACCTTTTAGTATTTAAATATTCTAAGTGATATGCGGGCCATTTCCGACATACCTGAATGGGGTTGTGACATACCGGGTGAAAGCTCTTGATGAGTAGATTACAAAACTAAAGCGGGTATATTCAGTTCTTTCTCAGGAGCGGAGCTACAGGGGGTGGAATATGTTAAAATTACCCTTTAGTATTAAAATATTCTAAGTGATATGCGGGCCATTTCCGACATACCTGAATGGGGTTGTGACATACCGGGTGAAAGCTCTTGATGAGTAGATTACAAAACTAAAGCGGGTATATTCAGTTCTTTCTCAGGAGCGGAGCTACAGGGGGTGGAATATGTTAAAATGCCCTTGCGAAGATATATGTTAAAAATATTTTTAAATTTACTAAAATCATATTTATGGTTTGTATATGCACAAATAGCATATAAAATCAATGTTGTCATCTTTTGTTTCTTTATAATAATAGTCCAAACAGTCACGATCTACTTTTCTATTACATTACGCTTTAGTTTTGTAATCTACTCATCAAGAGCTTTCACCCGGTATGTCACAACCCCATTCAGGTATGTCGGAAATGGCCCGCATATCACTTAGAATATTTTAATACTAAAGGGGCATTTTAACATATTCCACCCCCTGTAGCTCCGCTCCTGAGAAAGAACTGAATATACCCGCTTTAGTTTTGTAATCTAGTCATCAAGAGCTTTCACCCGGTATGTCACAACCCCATTCAGGTATGTCGGAAATGGCCCGCATATCACTTAGAATATTTTAATACTAAAGGGTAATTTTAACATATTCCACCCCCTGTAGCTCCGCTCCTGAGAAAGAACTGAATATACCCGCTTTAGTTTTGTAATCTACTCATCAAGAGCTTTCACCCGGTATGTCACAACCCCATTCAGGTATGTCGGAAATGGCCCGCATATCACTTAGAATATTTAAATACTAAAGGGTAATTTTAACATATTCCACCCCCTGTAGCTCCGCTCTTGAGAAAGAACTGAATATACCCGCTTCAGTTTTGTAATCTACTTATCAAGAGCTTTCACCCGGTATGTCACAACCCCATTCAGGTATGTCGGAAATGGCCCGCATATCACCTAGAATATTTTAATACTAAAGGGGCATTTTAACATATTCCACCCCCTGTAGCTCCGCTCCTGAGAAAGAACTGAATATACCCGCTTTAGTTTTGTAATCTACTCATCAAGAGCTTTCACCCGGTATGTCACAACCCCATTCAGGTATGTCGGAAATGGCCCGCATATCACTTAGAATATTTTAATACTAAAGGGTAATTTTAACATATTCCACCCCCTGTAGCTCCGCTCCTGAGAAAGAACTGAATATACCCGCTTTAGTTTTGTAATCTACTCATCAAGAGCTTTTACCCGGTATGTCACAACCCCATTCAGGTATGTCGGAAATGGCCCGCATATCACTTAGAATATTTTAATACTAAAGGGTAATTTTAACATATTCCACCCCCTGTAGCTCCGCTCCTGAGAAAGAACTGAATATACCCGCTTTAGTTTTTTAATCTACTTATCAAGAGCTTTCACCCGATATGTCACAACCCCATTCAGGTATGTCGGAAATTGCCCGCATATCACTTAGAATATTTTAATACTAAAGGGGCATTTTAACATATTCCACCCCCTGTAGCTCCGCTCCTGAGAAAGAACTGAATATACCCGCTTTAGTTTTGTAATCTACTCATCAAGAGCTTTCACCCGGTATGTCACAACCCCATTCAGGTATGTCGGAAATGGCCCGCATATCACTTAGAATATTTTAATACTAAAGGGTAATTTTAACATATTCCACCCCCTGTAGCTCCGCTCCTGAGAAAGAACTGAATATACCCGCTTCAGTTTTGTAATCTACTCATCAAGAGCTTTCACCCGGTATGTCACAACCCCATTCAGGTATGTCGGAAATGGCCCGCATATCACTTAGAATATTTTAATACTAAAGGGTAATTTTAACATATTCCACCCCCTGTAGCTCCGCTCCTGAGAAAGAACTGAATATACCCGCTTTAGTTTTGTAATCTACTCATCAAGAGCTTTCACCCGGTATGTCACAACCCCATTCAGGTATGTCGGAAATGGCCCGCATATCACTTAGAATATTTTAATACTAAAGGGTAATTTTAACATATTCCACCCCCTGTAGCTCCGCTCTTGAGAAAGAACTGAATATACCCGCTTCAGTTTTGTAATCTACTTATCAAGAGCTTTCACCCGGTATGTCACAACCCCATTCAGGTATGTCGGAAATGGCCCGCATATCACCTAGAATATTTTAATACTAAAGGGGCATTTTAACATATTCCACCCCCTGTAGCTCCGCTCCTGAGAAAGAACTGAATATACCCGCTTTAGTTTTGTAATCTACTCATCAAGAGCTTTCACCCGGTATGTCACAACCCCATTCAGGTATGTCGGAAATGGCCCGTATACCACTTAGAATATTTTAATACTAAAGGGTAATTTTAACATATTCCACCCCCTGTAGCTCCGCTCCTGAGAAAGAACTGAATATACCCGCTTTAGTTTTGTAATCTACTCATCAAGAGCTTTCACCCGATATGTCACAACCCCATTCAGGTATGTCGGAAATGGCCCGCATATCACTTAGAATATTTTAATACTAAAGGGTAATTTTAACATATTCCACACCCTGTAGCTCCGCTCCTGAGAAAGAACTGAATATACCCGCTTTAGTTTTGTAATCTACTCATCAAGAGCTTTCACCCGGTATGTCACAACCCCATTCAGGTATGTCGGAAATGGCCCGCATATCACTTAGAATATTTTAATACTAAAGGGTAATTTTAACATATTCCACCCCCTGTAGCTCCGCTCTTGAGAAAGAACTGAATATACCCGCTTCAGTTTTGTAATCTACTTATCAAGAGCTTTCACCCGGTATGTCACAACCCCATTCAGGTATGTCGGAAATGGCCCGCATATCACCTAGAATATTTTAATACTAAAGGGGCATTTTAACATATTCCACCCCCTGTAGCTCCGCTCCTGAGAAAGAACTGAATATACCCGCTTTAGTTTTGTAATCTACTCATCAAGAGCTTTCACCCGGTATGTCACAACCCCATTCAGGTATGTCGGAAATGGCCCGCATATCACTTAGAATATTTTAATACTAAAGGGTAATTTTAACATATTCCACCCCCTGTAGCTCCGCTCCTGAGAAAGAACTGAATATACCCGCTTTAGTTTTGTAATCTACTCATCAAGAGCTTTCACCCGATATGTCACAACCCCATTCAGGTATGTCGGAAATGGCCCGCATATCACTTAGAATATTTTAATACTAAAGGGTAATTTTAACATATTCCACACCCTGTAGCTCCGCTCCTGAGAAAGAACTGAATATACCCGCTTTAGTTTTGTAATCTGCTCATCAAGAGCTTTCACCCGGTATGTCACAACCTTATTCAGGTATGTCGGAAATGGTCCGCATATCACTTAGAATATTTTAATACTAAAGGGCCATTTTAACATATTCCACCCCCTGTAGCTCCGCTCCTGAGAAAGAACTGAATATACCCGCTTTAGTTTTGTAATCTACTCATCAAGAGCTTTCACCCGGTATGTCACAACCCCATTCAGGTATGTCGGAAATGGCCCGCATATCACTTAGAATATTTTAATACTAAAGGGTAATTTTAACATATTCCACCCCCTGTAGCTCCGCTCCTGAGAAAGAACTGAATATACCCGCTTTAGTTTTGTAATCTACTCATCAAGAGCTTTTACCCGGTATGTCACAACCCCATTCAGGTATGTCGGAAATGGCCCGCATATCACTTAGAATATTTTAATACTAAAGGGTAATTTTAACATATTCCACCCCCTGTAGCTCCGCTCCTGAGAAAGAACTGAATATACCCGCTTTAGTTTTGTAATCTACTCATCAAGAGCTTTCACCCGGTATGTCACAACCCCATTCAGGTATGTCGGAAATGGCCCGCATATGACTTAGAATATTTTAATACTAAAGGGTAATTTTAACATATTCCACCCCCTGTAGCTCAGCTCCTGAGAAAGAACTGAATATACCCGCTTTAGTTTTGTAATCTACTTATCAAGAGCTTTCTCCCGATATGTCACAACCTTATTCAGGTATGTCGGAAATGGTCCGCATATCACTTAGAATATTTTAATACTAAAGGGCCATTTTAACATATTCCACCCCCTGTAGCTCCGCTCCTGAGAAAGAACTCAATATACCCGCTGTAGTTTTGTCATCTACTCATGAAGAGCTTTCACCCGATATGTCACAACCCCATTCAGGTATGTCGGAAATGGCCCGCATATCACTTAGAATATTTTAATACTAAAGGGTAATTTTAACATATTCCACCCCCTGTAGCGCCGCTCCTGAGAAAGAACTGAATATACCCGCTTTAGTTTTGTAATCTAGTCCTCAAGAGCTTTCATCCGATATGTCACAACCCCATTCAGGTATGTCGAAAATGGCCCGCATAACACTTAGAATATTTTTAATACAAGTATGATATTTTCATATATTTCCACCCTCTGTAGCGTCGCTTCTGAAAGATAACCTTATAAACCCGCTTTAGTTTTGTAATCTACTTATCAAGAGCTTTCATCCAATATGTCACAACCCTATTCAGGTATGTCGGAAATGGCCCGCATAACACTTAGAATATTTTTAATGTAATGGGTCATTTTAACCTATGCCACCCCCTGTAGCTCCGCTCCTGAGATTAGACTTAATATACCCGTTCTATTTTCGTAATTTACTCCTCGAGGGCTTTTATCTGATATATCACAACACGATTCAGGTATGTCCAAAATGGCACGCATAATATTTTTAATACAAGTAGCAAATTTTATATATATTTCCATCCCCTGTTGTGCCGCTCCTGAGAAAGAACTTAATATACCCGTTTCAGTTTTGTAATCTACTGGTCAGGGGCTTTCGCCAGATGTGTCACAACCCTATTCAGGTATGTCTAAAATGGCCCGCATATCACTTAGAATATTTGTAATACAAGTAGGACATTTTTGTATATTTCCACCCCCTGTAGCGCCGCTCCTGAGAAAGAACTTAATATACCCGTTTCAGTTTTGTATTCTACTCGGCAAGGGCTTTTACCCGATATGTCACAACCCCATTCAGGTATGACCGAAATGGCCCGCCTAGACGCCTCAAAATGAGCATATTCATAGTCTATAAATTCAAACATAACGTACTATTTTCTAATTTTTTTTTATTAATTTTACTTAATTAATTTGTTTTTTATAAATTATTATTATAAAAAGTGAGTTTTTTTGTTTATTTATCAAAAAAATCTTAATTTTTAAAATTTAACTTACTTAACAGAGTGTGGAATGTAGTTAACATTGATGTGGGACTTATTTAACTGACGAATTTATCTTCACGCCCTCCTTTTTGGAATGTTTTTTAATTTTATTTTTAATTTCTTTTACAGCCAACTTCAGGTCGAATAGTGCAAACTAGAAAAACAAAAAAAAAAATTGTATATATAAGCAATGGATACAAGCAATTGTGTAGCCATTTCTATCACCCAATTTTAATTTTGATGTTATAAATGAAAAAGGTTTGTTTAAGCCAAAAAACGAGTCATCAAAAAGTCATTGTATTAATTTTTTCTCTATCCAACTTGAAATTATTTTTTTTACAAAAGCATTCATATGGCAAAAAAATATATATTACAATGTACAGTGCTGTCTGGGTAGAGTGAACTACATTTTGCAGAGCAATTTCACTATACCCAGGTTGTTCACTAAATCAAGGTTGCATTTTTATTTATTTAAAAAACTAATTTATTTATTTTAAATGCTTTTATAGGTTATAAATTTTATTTATTTCCACGTAATACTAAAGTTTAAATTTATGACTGGAAAAAATTAAAAATTAACTTTAAGATACGACCTTAATAGCAGCAGACTTAAATAAATTAACACTTCATAGAATGCGTATTTGTGAGAGTAACTTGTCAACTTATTCTAAAAGAATCGTTACTAATCCTTCGCCAAACCTAAAAACTCACTATAAAGTATGTTCACTCTATAGAGGTTTATGAGTGTTCACTCTACAGAGCAGTCAATGTAAACATTATGGTGTTCACTCTAACGAGGTACTCATAGCATCGGGAGTTCACTCTACCCAGACAGCACTGTAGTTATAAAAAACATTTATGTAACTGTCTAATATTTTCATGTATGTACCCAGTAAAAAAAGACTTGCAAATGAAATAGTGAATGGCATGAGTACAACCCATGATGAAGTGGTTTAATTTAGGTTAAACATGCATGATTTTTTACATTAACGTGTCATTGGAGAGCATGTGTTTAAATGAATATATTAAGAAAATTTATTTCATTCTAATAAGTGCATAAAACGCATGTACAGTAGAAGAGAAGGGAGAAAAATATTTACTGTGTTTACGAGGTGCCCAAAAATGTCGTATTGTCATAATGATCTAGGGTTTCACAATAGTTAAAAAATAGTTGTTGCTTTATAAGTGAAAACTTTCCTTAAATAATATTTACTACTGTGTATCATGGGTTTATTGTGCTTAGCCGAGCCTTATGTAATCTTTGTAGGCCGCCCCTCCAATATCCGTTAAAAAATCTGTTATCAAATTCAGCGATTTAAATTTAATATGTATGTCTATCAAACTTAGTTATAAAGGGTCACTCAAGTCGTGATATTTTTATACCCTTCACCTGTGGTGCACAAGGGTATATGTATATAGCTTTGTCATTACGTTTGAATTTCTACAATTTTCATTTCTGACCCCATAAAGTATATATTTTCTGAAAGCTTATGAATAGGCCATCTGTCCCTATGTTGGTTGAAATCAACTTTTAGAAGCAACTATATGTTCCTCAGATCTATGTATGGTATCAATGTTTTGGAAATATCCGGGAATGAATCGCTATTGAAATTCAGCACAAACGCCCCATAACTTTCTGAGATATGAGCAAATAAACACGACTGCCTCTGTTTTTTCCCATATTTTTACCACCAAAATTAAAATTATTCAGCCATAGAATAATTTATAGGTACCTTGGCTACTATTTGTAGATAATATTTGTGAACAATTTTGGATAAATCGGGCTCTAATCAGTAAAGTTATAGGAAAAACTTTTTGTTTGAAAAATATATATTCCAAAAATTTACAAACGAAAATCAATTTTTTCAGCTTCTAGATAATTGAGAGAGTCAATATTGGTATCATCTGAAAGGAAAGCACAATATAAGCACTATAAAAAAATTAAAATTCATGTTGGTCGCCGCTACAAAATGGCGGACAATAAATTTATATATGGGTCAAATCTGGTATTTTAAAATGTAACTTCTTGAACCTCCTCAATGTTGGTATCGAATGAAAGGGCTTGACCAGTAGAATATGTAAATTATTAAAAAATTTAAATTCCAATATGGCGTCTAAAACAAAATGGCGGATCATATTATTTTACCCCAACAAAATGGGTATCAATTGAAAGGGCTTGACTAGTAGAGTACAGTGAATTCCTAAAAATTCCAAATCAAGGATGGCGTCGGAAATAATAAGGAAAGATGGCGTATAACATGAAATATAGGGTTAAGCTACGATGTGGTATTATACCTATGTACATGATGGTCAAGGGTATTATCAGATTCGGCACGGCCGAAGATAGCATTCTTACTTATTATGATTATATTTTAAATTTTTAACATTTAAATTTAGGACACCTTGTAATGCAATTGTTATATTTTACATATACAGCGTCAACTTAAAACAATACATATGTATTTAAAAAAGGATTTAAAGAATTGTATACAACTTTTAAATATTAAAATAATTTTTATTTAACAAACATTCCACATCAACAGTACTCAAGTATGCAATTGTTCAATCAATTTAGTTTAATTTTACCTATTTAACATGTGTATGTATGTATGTATGTAAACACATTCATACAATTTATTTATGCAATTATTAAGAAAAACCTATTAATCAAAAAGAAAAAAAAAACCAATTAAGACCACTAATTCAATATTTAAACACAAAGTTGAAATAAAAATGAAATATGACCGGTTAGAAAACTGCATTTAAGAATTAGTAATTAAAAAAAAAATAATACAACAAATATCAATCAACAAAACTGGTTTTAAATTTCAGAAAAAAAATATGTTCATTAAAAAATTACTAAAAAAAAATTTTAAAAAAAATTTGGTGCAAAGTTAAACAACATTTATTAATACCCAACTGGTCATGTCTTTAAGATATTCGCAACGGTGGAAGACATATATTGAGGACAGCTAAACTAAATTGTAAACGACATTTTCCAACAAATAGCTACGAAATACACCAGACATGTCGTTTATCTTTTCGTCGACGATTGTCTCAGCGACTTTAACTACACATTGTCACTGACGATTATATTATTTTTTGCATATTTTGTGTAGTATATACACATACATATATGTATGTATATGTGCATATGTATTATTAGAAACTTAAATATTCTTAACTTCAAACTTTAATAGACGATGGTACACTACTACGAGGTGGGCCGATGTTGTTTGGCTCTCATTTTTTTCCAAATGAAAAACTTCGATTCTGTTTTTTAATTACGTTAATTTGAACCTTTAGAATTTTATTGGTCAAGTCGAGAAGATGATATCGGCCAAATGGTCGCCATCACAATTGATTGATATACGGGCTGTTTTAAGGCATTTTTCATCACTTCGGTGAGTAATTCGGGAGACAGATTCTCTCACTTATGTCGAATGTTATCCTTGAGGGCTTTCAAGGCCTCGGGCTTGTTCACGTAACACGGGACTTAAAAAAAACCCCACAAAAAAGTCTGGAATGGTTAAAACGGGCGATCATGCGGGCCAAAGTAAATTGTCTAAACGAGAGATGAGGTTACCCGGGAACGCCGCCTTCAGAAAATCATTTGTGGACCAGCGGCGTGCTTGAAAAAAATTGGCCCGATGACTCCTTTAGCGTGAACAATGCAGTCACTTTGAGCGGGTGTAATGGCTGCTCGTGGATTTTCGGCGCCCCAGAAACGATAGTTTTGCTTCTTCACGTTCACGCTGAGGTGGAAATGAGCCTCATCGCTCATTATGATTTTGGTCAAAAAATCGTCCACTGCGGCCTAGACACGATTATTTCGCGTTCTTGGGGATTGTATCGCTCCATGGCTTGTTCACTTGTATTCTACATCTGTCTAGTTCAAAAATGTCAAAACAGATTTGACATTGGTCGCCATTTGCAAAAATAATCCAATAGGGTGATTTCTTTTGGCCCACCTTGTACATACATACATGCCACTGAATTTGTCGCCAAAGAATGATACACGGTCAGCTAACTAATTCGTCGCCAGAGTGGTCGTTAAAGAAGATTTCCATTTTCCTATTGTTAGCGCAAAAATACGTATTTTATTTCAAGAAAAAAAAAATAAAAAAAAATTATTAAAGACAACGTCGTTTATGACGGTTTTGCCAACTGGGTAGCTGATAATCTTACATACATAAGTATGTACGTACAAAGTATTATTGTTGTTGCTGTTGTAATATATCCAGTTTAGTGCACAATAAGTTAGTACATATATACATATGTATGTATATATGTAGTTGCGTGTTTGTTTACTTTTCCACAACAACAACAATCAGTAAGACAGGTTTTATATTTATTCTTTTTTTTCGTATAAAACTTAAGAAGTCTTTTTATACCCGCCACCAAAAAAATGGTGGGGGTATATTCATTTTGTCATTCCGTTTGTAACACATCGAAATATCCATTTTAGACCCCATAAAGTATATATATTCTGAATCAGGGTTTGATTTTATGACGATCTAGCTATGTCCGTCCGTCTGTCCGTCTGTCCGTCTGTTGAAAGCACGATAGAGGTCGCACCGAAAAAGCTAGGGGACTCAAATTTTGCCAGAATCTTTCTTATAGACAAGGTTTGTTTGGTATTGAAAATGGGCTAAATCGGAATATTAGGAAGAGAGTTATAGCTCGAAAAGCAAGAGTAGGTCGAAAAAACCGTGTCCTTCAAACATCGAATAAAATGGAATTGTGTCCAAACGCATTAACGTAGACTTATGAAACTTTAAATATATATTTCCTGAGTAAAAACAATATTTTTCCCCGAAAATTATCTAAATCTATGCATTAGGAGATGAGTTATCGATCAAAATGTACGAAAATTTATACCGCACAGTGTATTTTTCGGTATATTTAAAAACAAAAACGTCATAAAAGCAACAAAATTGAATGTACGACTCTGAAATTTTGCACACTTTGCTTATTGGTGAGACGCTTTTTTTTAACGGAAAATCAATGTGCCACGCCCACTTTTACGCCCACCTCCCATATAACGTTTTACCCAAAATTCATATAATTTCTCAATTTATGTAGATTTTGGAATAATAAAGGGCTATATTGAAACATCTCAGTTGTACTCATTCGAAAATACAACTTTGACACGCCCACTATAACGCCCACTTTTCACGTTATATACCGTTAATGAAATTTAAAAGCTCATAAAACCGCCAAAATTAGAGGCATGATGATCAAATTCGCTACGTATATCCTTTTAGACAATGTCATTACTGCGCCAGAAAATTAAGGCGCCACGCCCACTTTTACGCCCACCTCCCATATAACGTTTTACTTATAATTCATATAATTCCTATATTAATAAAGATTTTGGAATTATAAAGAGCTATATTGAAACACCTAAGTTGTACTCATTCGCAAAAATAACTTTGACACGCCTACTATAACGCCCACTTTTCACGTTATATACCGTTAATGAAATTTAAAAGCTCATAAAACCGCCAAAATTAGAGGCATGATGATCAAATTCGCTACGTGTATCCCCCTAGGCAATGTCATTACTGCGCCAGAAAATTAAGGCGCCACGCCCACTTTTACGCCCACCTCCCATATAACGTTTTACTTATAATTCATATAATTCCTATATTAATAAAGATTTTGGAATTATAAAGGGCTATATTGAAACATCTCAGTTGTACTCATTCAAAAATACAACTTTGACACGCCCACTATAACGCCCACTTTTCACGTTATATACCGTTAATGAAATTTAAAAGCTCATAAAACCGCCAAAATTAGAGGCATGATGATCAAATTCGCTACGTATATCCCCCTAGGCAATGTCATTACTGTGCTAGAAAATTAAGTTGCCACGCCCACTTTTACGCCCACCTCCCATATAACGTTTTACTCAAAATTCCTCTAATTTCTCTATTAATAATGATTTTGGAATAATAAAGGGCTATATTGAAACACCTAAGTTGTACTCATTCGCAAAAACAACTTTGACATGTCTACTATAACGCCCACTTTTCACGTAATCTACCGTTAATGAAATTTAAAAGCTCATAAAACCGCCAAAATTAGAGGTATGATGATCAAATTTGCTACGTATATCCTTCTAATCAATGTTATTGTTGTGCCAAAAAGCTTAGGTGACACGGCCACTTTAACGCCTACCTCCCATACAACGGCTTACCTTAAATTCATGTAATTTCTCTATTGACAAAGTTTTTGGGAAAATAAAGGGCTATATTGAAATATTTAAGTTGTATTTATTAGTAGAAACTTTATTGACACAGCTACTTTAACACACTTTCATTGAAAGACTACATTTACAAAAGCATTTTAGTAGCATATCGAAGTTATTAAGGGTGGTTAAATTTTAAGGACCGATGTTGTATTTAAATAAAACACAAATTATTTAGGATATTATTATTTCTTTTTATAATGATAATATTTGTATGGTTCAATTATGTATTTAACAAAATATCGGCCAAATGGCCCCCCCCCCATCCTTGGCGCCACTCCTCTACCTGATGGTCCAAATTTTCAATGACAATGTTGATGCTCAAGTGTTGGGCATGATGATGAGTCGAGGTTGACTGCTCTTTTGCCACGTTATCGTGAAAAACAGCAATGTTTCCCATTCAACGAACTAAGATGGCATTCAAAGGTGTTTTCACATTTCATACAGACCTGTTTTGCAGAAATTTAAATATTTTTTACAATTCTCCCGATTGTGGACGAATTTGAACGATTATGTTGATCAAAAGAATTACGAAGTACACAAAATGCATTTTGATTTGAACGCCCATTTTTATAAAAAACCTGAATAACTTTAAAGCGTTGCTCGATTGCGTATCTTTCCACGGTTCAAATTGAGTTAGTCTGAGATTCAGAAATGTCAAATGAAATGCAGAAAACAAATTTAAAGACTAGGTGTAGTTCACCTTCAACATGGGCCCTTAAAATTTAACCACCCTCTACAAAGAAAGTGATACATATCTTATTATAAAGAGATTATTCTATAGCGATTAACAAAATAATAAGTATTGTGCTTTAAATGTACACAAAATTGGTGGTGGGTATAAAAGATTCGGCACAGCCGAATATAGTGCTCTTACTTGTTAATTTTTTATTATTTTGTTTTAATTTTGCTCAAACCATCAGAACAAAAATTTCACCGGTAGTTGGTAACAAGATTCAGTCTGTAAAAAAAAGTACACAAAAAAAACATACACACAAGCCAGTGACAGAGCAACAACGTGAAATTAACAAAAAAACCAAACAGCTCAGCAAGCCAACTAACATTCAAATTGACAACATTTTACCCCTCCTGTTTGTTTTCTGTACGTATGTTTGTTTGTATGTATATCGTATATACTGAAATGGATGATGGTGATGGCATGTAAAGGAGGCCACTATAACAAAAAAAAATCAACACAAAATATAATGTGATGATGTCTTTTGATGTCATCAACATTATAAATTAAAAAATGTTTTTCTTGTAGTGAGTTTGTGTGTGTGAGTGAGTGAGCGACTAAGTGCATGCATGCGTTTATTCATTCATTGTTGTGGCTTTTTGTTTTAGTGCTACTTCTTTTCCCCCCCACTGTATGTTCATGTGTGTATTTAAGTGTGAGTCAGAGTTTCACTTGTTGTGTAGTGTTGCAGAAAAGGGAAAAATTGTTTTTATTTTATTATTTTTGCTGATATTTACGATGTTTTCTTTTTTTACTTAGGTGCATTGTTATAATGTTGGTATTGCTCTCGTTGTTGTTGCTTAGTACTTGACACTCAAAACACTAATACATATAAGCATTGTGGGTTTAGATTCGGGAATAAATTCTTGCATATAACTTTAATATCTAATCAAAATGGTTGAATATTTTACGGATGTTTATTTTCTAACAGTTTGTAACAGGGTTTTATTTATCTTCTTAGAATTTTGCCAAGTAAAGTAAGTCACAGATAAAGAGGGTTGCTGTTGTCAAGTTTCATTCCATCTCGTTGTGATAAGAAGATATAGAAAAGAGGCAAGGTAATTGTTATTGAATACTAGCCCGCGACTTTGTCTGCGTAGTTATCGGGATAAAAGGTATGTAGACTTAGTATTAACCTAGGTTGTTTGTCAAATTTAATTTAATTCCACTCAGCCAATTTTGCGTGATTGAGTTCTAGATTCGCTTAGAAAATATAAATAATACCTCATTTATTTCGTTTCGTTCAGCCGTTTTGTGTGATTGAGTAACAAATATCCCAACATACAAACACTCACATTTATTATATTAGTAGGATAGGGATAGGGATGTCAACGATACATCGATTTTTAGAACGAGTAAAGCCCAATGTATTTGATTTTTTGTAGAAAAGAAAATAATAATACTCAGTTAGAACCTTTTTCTTTGATTCTTGTTAATTTTTTTATAAAAAAAATCTTTGTCATCTGATCTCTACTTTAAATAACTATGTGTAATATAACGGTATAAATTGCTACGAATATGTTTTTGTCGTTGCACTAATACTTATTTTATTATGTCAGATAAAACTTGTAAAAAATGTAAACAATAGATTTATGACACATTTAAAACTTTGACAACACCTAAACATTGGTTGTTTGTTTACCTTAGAAGTGTATCGAAAAAAAATTTGTTTAATTTAAATCGTGCAAAATAGAAACTTTTTGAAATACGCAAATTTATTTAACATTGAAATCTTAATATATTATTTCGTAACCAAACTGGAATGGGCTTATACGACATAAGCCGAAATAGATGCAAATACTTCCGTCTACCAGATCACAACACTATTTTTCAGGCTGAGATCATGGCGATTACGGAAGGAATTAAATGGATAAAGGAAACGAATAGCGAAACCCCGATTCGTATCTTTACGGATAGCCAATCAGTGATTAAGACATTGAGAAAGGAGAAAGTTGAATCCCGGAACGTTTTGCAATGCAAGAGTGAGATAAACTCATATGCAAATGGTGAACATCTGAAGATAATATGGATACCAAGCCATCAGGGGCTGATCGGAAACGAGAAAGCCGACAAATTATCCAAAATGGGAGCTCTTCTGAGTACTATAACTTTGGAGAACGCCAAACCCCTTAAACGATTTAAGGATGAACTTAAACGTTGGGCGATGGAGGAACATGTCAGAAAACGGCAAAGCACTGATGTCGGTAAGGTGACAAGAACACTCTGGGGTGACCCAAATCTTGGGAAATCAAAGGAGATTCTGAGACTAAGTAGACCTACACTTAGGAAACTAACCAGTGTAATTACAGGCTATACGGAGTTGATAACTCATCTAGCTCGCATGAGATTATCTGCGGAGACAACATGTAGAGCATGCGAGGAAGAGGATGAGACTTTGGTACACTATCTCTGTCATTGTCCTGCGTTTGGGCATATTAGGCGCGAAAATTTTACAGTGGAAACTATGCCGAACTTGGAATACCTGGGGAACTCGAACTGGAGATCCATAAGGCGTTACATTGAGGGGACTGGGTTCTTGGACTAGTCCGTTATTTATGGGAAATTATGTTTATGGTTTTTGTTTGGGAATTCCGTTTTCCATATGGAGCGCACAACATGCCAACTGGGCATAAGTGCATACCTGTCATGGGTTTGGGCTTTTATACCCCTCCTTTTCAACCTAACCTAACCTATTATTTCGTATTTATAAAAGTATTGACTTTTTTCGGAAGTCCTTCCATTAAAGATTTTACGATGCGATGTGCTCGGCAGTTTCTTTGAGTGTGTTGGCTGCTTGTTTATCGACCCGGTAGTCTCAAACTGATAAACCAAACCACGTGTCAGCCCTTAATAAGCAATAGGAATTGACCGCCACGTCTGGCTTAAAAGGTGCACAACTCCCGCAATGTTTGCGTAAAAAGTGAAGAAATTCAGATTTGAAAAAAAACAAAAAATTTGTTAAAGCAAATTTTAATATTTTTGTTTTTTATGTTAAACAGATGTTGGCTACAGTGGTTGGTTGTTAGTAAAAATCATTGAAGCATTCACATTAAAAAATAAATAAAAATTTTTGTTTTTCTCTTCCCTTTCCTTATCTGACAGTCCTCGATTGAAAACATATTTGCATGCAAATTTATGCACAAACATGCTAATTCAACACATGCACACACAGAGACACACATACGTACGCACAAGAATTTTTCTTTAGCATGATCCCAGATTTCTGTGGAATTGTTTTCTTTGTTCTCAAACTCTAATACCGACCATGTTTGATGTGAAAAATAACACATGTTTCTTTTTTGTTTGTTTATCAGCTAAAATTTTCAGAATCACAACAAGTTATTTTGTATTTATTTGTAGTTTTTCTGGTGAAATATAATATGGAATAAAAAGAGAGCTAGTGATGTTTAAAAGCGATACATGTGTGTACGTACATAAGTACATGCAGACTTGGGCTACAGACCATATGGTAAAAATGTTTTTAAAAAAATAAAGTTTTTTTTTTTAGGAAATAGTTTAAAAAATATGAGTAGTCATTACTATGACGTAGGTAGTACGAGGTTGGCTCAATAAGTCAGTGACTGTCATAACTTTCCGCGCATCTTATTTAAAGTCAACTAGCATTTTTAGTAGAACAGAGTTTGTGGAAGCATACAACCTCGTTTTTTTATTATTTTTATAACTTTTTATTATTTTTAAACTTTTTTTTTGGTTAAAAACATCATTTGAACTTTAAAGAAATTTGATAAGTACCTTAAGAACTCTGCCGCATCAATTTTAATGGTGAAAATGTGGCTTCGTTGTGGCAAAAGTGACGCCAAAAATTTTGAAATGAAATTACGCTGCAGCGTCATATCTTGCATCGTGGTGATTTAAATGTTAAATGATCAGAATGTTTTTAGAAACCTGCTGGCAAGATGGGTACTGCATTTGCTTACAATTGACCGTAAACATAAACTAAATGCCTGCAAATTCCTCCCGATTCGTCGCATTCAGTCCCTCCCAGTTATTAATTCGGAATCTGAAATTTGTTGGTTAAAAGAGGGTTTATTAAAGCAGACCCCCTTCGCTCCCCCCAGTAAATTCATCCTAATCTCACAGTCCTTCCTAAATGCCAGCATCGACGTTAGACTGAGATTCCCCATAGCATTCATATTTAATGTGTGCCTGCAGGTGATACTTAGTTTAGCGCGATCAGAGTCTCCCTAACGTCTTCTTCTTCCAGGATTCTCCTATACCCCATTAGTAAAGATACAAATGTTACAATCCATGCCCTCATTGATCCATCCACTATGACCCAGCAGCAACGTCTATTTGGCAGCTGGGCTACGTGGTTCATTGTAGCTGTAATGGATTAGTTACAATATGGTCCTATCTAAAGTAGTCATGGACCATATCATTTTGTAGTAAAACGACAAGTATTTGTGTTTTAACGATTCCCTATAGTGTTGTAAAAAATTGCTTTATGTTTTTAGGCTTCTCGAATCTAATGCAATGTTAAGTTATATGGGCCAGCCCTAGGACGCCGTAATGTTAAAACGACCATGTTTTCTACATACAATTGAGTGACCTTTGAACTAATTCTAGTCCATTCCGTTCGACCAAGTTCACTCGAACCATGCGCCCCATCGGCATCTGAGTCTCCTTTTATGGACGTGGTCGAGGATTTTCCAATGCCCCAGCCACAGATGTTGTTAACAACTCTATACCCCGGACCAGCAACAACACTACAAGCTGTGAACATTTCGCCAAGGTCACATGCCCCCGGAGAAAGGAAAGAGGCTTAAAAGGAGACTATGGAATTTTGTTGTTCTGCCATGCAAAAAGTCACGCAGCATTTCTTTAATTTTATTTGCAATCAAATATATTTACAAACTTTGTTTCAATTAGAGCAAGTAATTACATTAATGGATTTATAATTTTAAGAGCTCCATACATGGCTGCAGTCTTGTCAGATACTATATGTATGTATGTGAAGTGTATGAAGACATGCATACAGACTTTTAGCGCATCCATAAAAAAAATTTTATTTGTATTGCCTGTTTGTTTACAGAATGCTGCCAAATAGTTTTAAACGATTTTTTTCTGTTGAACGTGGGGATTGACTTTTTAGTATTGTTCAACTGATCTTTAAGTCTGAAATGTTTATGTTTTGGTTTCCACAAGTGTATTGTAACTGGTATATAATGCTTTTAGAGCCTACTAGTGCATAGCCATTATAAGCTCCCTTTACCTTTTTGGACTAGATGGTCAACTTATGTTTAAAATCGGGCATGTTCTGGGATATAATTCATTTGTTATTTATTTTTTTAACAAGATCCCAGTACTTTCCATTGATGGGATCTCATTGCGATCTGAAAATTTCTAAACTTTATACGACTTCCACCCAGCGTCAGCTTTGGCTCTGTGTACAAAAGACTTAGAGCATTTAACATTACGGGCTGCTTTTCGGATAATAGTTTTCGGTGCTCTTCGAAAGAGTTTTTCAATTTCTTTTGCCTTATAAATATCATTGACACGTTTTTTGTCCTGGTCCTGGTTCAGATTTTCTTTCAATATTAAAGTCTTTCTTATACTGTTTGATGACTTTTTAAGCAGTGGGACGATGAATCTTCATATACAGTACTGTCTGGGTAGAGTGAACTAATTTTTGAAGAGCGATTTCACTATACCCAGGTTTTTCACTAAATCGACTCTTTAATTTTTATACTCTTTTTCATTGTTTTTCTCCTTCGCCAAACCTAAAAACTCACTATAAAGTATGTTCACTCTATAGAGGTTCATGAGTGTTTCACTCTGCTGAGTAGTCAATGTAAACATTCTGGTGTTCACTCTAACGGAGGTTCACTCTACCCAGGTAGCACTGTATATTTTGCTATTTTTCTGAAAGTTCATATTAGATTTTTTTTAAGTTTTAATTATTTCTCACGTTTTTTTTTTCGCGGTCCTTTTTGAGCGCAGAAATAGTTGGAAGTAAATGATTTTGAAAAGATAATATCTGACAAATTACTAAAGGCTTACGTCATTAAAAAAAATAATAATTTTTTTGTACCAACGATAAGTTTTGGCTGTAATAGTCGGTACAGGCAAATCGCGCTACAACGAACGAATATAATGTCTGGCCCATTTGTTATATCGATAAAATTGTTATATAACGATTTTTTTTCTAACTTTTTCCTCTTAATAAACTATGTAGGAGGCATGTAAATCGTCCAAATGTTACAAACTCTTGTAGTTTTTACTAGTTGCTGCTCTGAATGTTGACTAGAGGTATTATGGGCGATTAATAAGAACAATTTTTGCTTGCCTTTTCTTGAATGAACATATTGATGATTTTGGAATTGCATATTTCACTAAAATTTCATAAATTATTATAACCTTCTTACAATCATGCACAACTGTTACTTTTCTTTCTGCATAATTTTTTTTTTTTTTTTTTTGCAACTTCACTCTAATACATGCAGTTTAAAATAAGTTGTAAAACAAAAAGTAACGGTCTTAATTGTCTTGACATAATTAGGTGTTTAGACCTTGCTTTATTTTTTCGGCATTCGTTATATGAGGCAAACCTGTTTTAAAACACTTGCAATGTTCGAACTCTGATACTTAGCTTTAAATCGAAACAATTACAGATTCTTGATAGAATACGGCAATTAATAATACCAAAAAAAAAAAAAGGAAGACACATTATACCGACATTTGTCTATAAAAGTTTTTTCTGACTCGCTCCTCTCATAGAGGTTTTTTCAATAAGAGCGCTACAAAAGTTTTTTTTTAAATAAAACAAAAACAGTTTTGGATATCAATGAAATTCTTTATTCTTGTGAAAGTACGTTCGATGCCATTATGTATGGCACTCGATTTCTTTTGCATGGCCACCACGGGCACGCTTGCAGAAGTCCAGACGCTGAACCCAATTTTCGACGGTTTTCAAGCATAAATCGTCGCTGGCTTGTTGGCATAGACCATAGACTTGACGTAGCCCCACAGGAAATAGTCTGACGGCGTCAAATCGCACGACCGAAACGGCCAATCGACTGGACCATTTCGTGAAATAACACGTTCTCCAAACTTGCTCTCCAATAAATTGATTGTGAAATTCGCTGTGTGGCTTGTGGCGCCGCCCTGTTGGAACCACATGTCCTCCAAGTCCATATCATCTATTTTGGACCAAAAATATTCTGTTATTGAACGGTAGCGATTCCCATTCACAATAACGTGCCAGTCTTGATCATCATGGAATATGTACGGCCCAAGGACGCCGCACAGTGTTGCGAAACCAGAATTTTTTGGAAATCATATTGCCTAAACTGTAATTTTAATTGTATCGATGAGAAACTTCTACAGATTTGTCAGAATGAAATCCCAAACAGAATAAGTGAAAAAAAAATTTACACCGAAAAAAATTGTTGGGTCAAATTTTCAACAAAAGTCAAAAATAAAAAAAAATTGTTCGAAAAATTCAAAAAAAAAATTATTTGAATTCTTATTTTATTTCTGATAAATACCCTATGATTAGTTTTTAAAATAAATTATAGGGTGGTCCGAACAAGAATTATAAACGTCAAATTTTCATGATTTTTCGATATTTTTATATAAAACCAAAATCTGTTTCATTTCTTATTTGAAAGCTTTAATTTGATACCGGTTTGAAGTCAATAGCTTCAGTTTTAAGAGAGTTATGCTCATTTTTGTGGAGTGCTAGAATAGATGTAGAATAAAAAAATAACTGATTCCGAGAATTTCCGTTCTATTTCTATGGAATAAATATTGAGAGTGATATACTAAAATCGCTCTAACTCCCAGGAGGGCAAGTATGGGCAGCTGATTTTTTCACAGTTCGTTGAAAACAAATTATGTAACATTTCTGTAGTGGTTTGGAACTGGAACTCTCTGGGACTTTTTAGATATTGCTTACCTAACCCAAATTTTAAGGAAAAATGGACCTTTAGTCAGGGTTTCGCTCTAAAAAAGATGCATATGAAAATTTCTCAAACAACATTCCTTTTTTTTACAGAAGATACTTGTCCGAAGGCAGATTTTTTTCCGAATCAAAATATCTGTTACCAAAATCAAATGAGATCATTTTGAATACAGCCCTGAAATCCCCTCTTTTCTTGAAAATGTTGTATAATTGACTTCTAAAATCAATTAAAAATCAACAGCCAACATAAAAATAAGCTTTATGTGTTTTTTGTTTACTTGGAATGTCTGTGACAAAATTGCATCATTAAAAACACTGAAAAAAATAATCGGAAAAAAGTTACTTTTCCACTAGCCGCAACACAGTGCGCCGCCGGCTCATAAACCGCACCAAACCGTAATTTTTTCGAAATGCAATAATGACTCATGGAGTACGTGTGAATATCTGTCTGACCAATAACGCATATTTTGCTTTTTGACAAAGCCATTCAGCCAGAAATGAGAAATGACCATAAATTGGACGTAGCGCTCTTAATGTTGAGGCCACTGACTCCGAATTTCGGTAATAAATTTTAATAATTTCGACTCGTTGTTGACTCGTATATCTTTCCATCATGAAATGGCAAACCTTACTGACCTTTGCTGTCCCTATCGGTCTACTTTTGTAGCGTGCCTGTTTAAGAACCCTTTACTTTAACAAGCGCACCTGGTACAGCAATAATTTAACAGAGTTCGGTGCGTATATATCAAATTGAGTTCGATAGCAAGCTGCATGACAATAAGTGAAATAATAAATAAAGAACTGCTCAAGTTTAACTTATACCGTAAAAGTTCGACCTATTGTATTAAATATAAATAAAGTGTTCTAAGCTTTTATATCGTAAATTCAAGTGTTTTTCTTTTAATTGCAATAAAACGAATCACAGTTTAAAAAAGAAAAAAATAAACCAAAGTTTATAAAAGGTGATGTTCATCACAATATAGATACTGATAACGAAAATGAACTGTAATAAAGTTTAAAATTCATATAAATTTGTTTGCCTTTTCATTGCAAGTTTTGCTACATTTATCGTGACTAAATCCCAGCATGTCATGGCGACAAATCCCCACGTCTGGCAATCCAATATTTACTTTAAACTCTCGTTTGATACATACATACATATGTACATATTATGTTCGAGTTATATACTCTTGCATAAACACGAAATAAGAGTAAATACGTGTTTATATATAAAGTTTTGCATATACATACATAACTACAAGTACATACTTGGGTATTTGTATCTACAAAAATGCAAGGATAAAGTTTTATTTTAGTTTTTATTTTTTTTGTTTGTTTTGCTTTGCTGCTGTTGTCAGTGCTGAAGCCGAAACCACTGTCAGCAATAACGAACAACGTACACAATGTCATAATCAAAAGAAAAAGGAAAAAATATTTATAAAAAAAATTTTAATTAGTTCTTGGTATTTTTTTTTTGCTGTGGGTGGTTGGCAAATTCTTTAGAAATATGTAATCAGCCAAGTATTTTTTGGATGGCACATTACGGCAAATATTATTAAAGCTTTAAGAAATTCATTAATGTTGTGTGTTAGTCAATTTACCTTAAATTTGTTTTTTTATATAAATTTTTTTTTACACTCTTAATGAAAAAGGGCTAAATTAACTTCAACCGAATTAACTTATATGGTGCCTTAAATTACATAGCAGTCAACTAAAAAAAGCAAGAAAGAATTAAATTTTTGTTAAAGCGATTTTCGGAAGAAGGTGTTTTATGTCAGCTAGGTCTAACAATGTGTAGCGAACAATAGGAAGCTGAGTAAGAAGATTCGCATTATTAAACTTTTTTCTGCTAAATTTTATTTAAATAAAAATAATATTTAAGCGCGTGGCACCCTCAATACAGATAAACACATTTCTGTGCCTTTTCTGTATTCCAAAATTAAATAAAATTGTAATTGTGCAGTGTTTTTCTTTACGGCAAAAAAACAGTAGCGGAACTCACTCTTTGATGCAAACTACCCTTGCAAGTCGTGCAGACCGTGCAAGTATAGCAAACAATTTAACTTGTGCACGACTACAAAAACAAATTCTATTAAATTGCAATTTGCATCACTTGAGCAAATATGCACAACTAAAAATCAGTGCAAAGTAATGTCACTCAAATTTGCCCAACAGATACACAATTTTTTTACTCTCAGGATTTAAAGTCTCCACAAATTCAATGCCATGTATGAACATTTTTTACCAAAATAATTGTGATATTATATTTTTCCGTTGATCAAAGCATTGTAATTTATTTAAAATTAATTAATTTTTTTTTTCGAAAATAATTAAAACACAGAATCTTACTTATTAATTTAAAAAAGAGATTTGTTGTTTCTTAAATACCTAAAAAATCAGCTCGTTGCCATAAGTTTGCAACACACATGAAAAATGCACTCACGCTTAGTAGCAAAAAATTTGTGCATATTTGCACTAATTGCAAAAATGCTACCAAGAGTGAATTCCGCTAGTCATTTTATAGCATGTTTCCACGACACATTCAATTACTTGATTCGCTCAACTTCGCTTGAACTTTTTTATTTTTCCTTTTTGCTTTGCTTTGATATTTTTGACAGCTGGAGATGGTAAACTACCGATAAAAATTAGAGAAGACACTGATTTTATTATAATTCGCATGGTAATTCTAAATGAATTACGCACAAAAATAGTAATTCGCATTGAAAATTTTGCATGGCAAATTATGTAATTCGGTTCGTAATTAGGCTTTGAATTATAAATAAGACATCGAATTACGAATATCGTTGCCGTGGTAACATGCTGTTAATGTCAGATTTGAAGAACTATAATTTTAATTATGTGCGATGATTTTTTATGATATAAATTTTTTTAGAAAAACAATTTTTTGGATCAGAACAAGACGTGTTATATATAACTTCAATAAAAAAATTAAATAATATTTTATTCATATTGAAAACATCAAGGCGTGACAGAAATTTATGGCAAATAAAAAAATTTGCAGACGGTTGAAAAAAAACGTTATTAGCGGAGTTGACTTTTCACGATTTTTTTTTTACCTGGGTGCCCCGGTGGACTAGTCAGTAGTGTGCTGGTCTGCTAGTTTAAGGCTTGCGGGTTCGTCCAGAAACTCTGGACTGGTCTGCTTTTCTTTCTCTTCTAATCCCTTTTTATTCTAACCATTCTATTCATATGGAGCGCACAACATGCCAATTGGGCATAGTGGCCCTCCTTTTCAACCTAACCTAACCTGAAAATATTAAAATTATTAGAGTTTTATTGAGTTTTTCATAAATAAAATAAAAAAAAAATATTAAAAACAAAACAAAAAAGATTGCTGCATTCTGCCGTGCCGAATCTGATAATACCCTTTACTATCTTGTACGCCATTTTCTTTGTTATTTCCAATGCCGTCTTTAAATTTTGAATTATTACATAGTTAACTCTAGTCTACTAGTCAATTTCTTTCACTTGATAGCCATATTGATGGGGTTAAAAAAATAAAAAAACATTAGTCATTTTGTTTCAGGCGCCGTCTAGGATTTTTGACTTTTTTCATAGTTTACTGTATTCTACTGGACAAGCCCTTTTATGTGATACCAATATTGTGGGGGATTAAAGGGGATAAAGCCCTAACTACTATATTTGACTCATATAGACGCCATCTGGAATTTTTAATTTTTCATAGTCAATTGTATTTTACCAGTCAAGTCCATAAATTTCATGCCCATATTGGCTCTCTCGGAGTATAGGAACTGCAAAAAATTGGTTTTCGTTTGTAAATTTTACGAAAAAACACCGAAGCAGTTGTACTTTCGTGCTTATATCTCAGTTGGTTTCGAAACGATTTGTTAGATTTTCTACGAAATAATTTTTGAGACCAAGGCTTATAATTTGGTGTCTTTAAAGTGTCCAAAAATTATTTAGAAACTTGAAAATTTTGTGATATTTTTCCATATAATTTTTGCTTATAACTCTGCCGGTTAGTGACCAATTTGCCTAAATGCGTGCCTATATATTATCCTATGGCTGAAAATGTTAAATTTTTGTGGTTAAAAGCGAAAAAACAGAGGCTGACGTGTTTATGTGCTCATTCTTCAGGAAGACATTGGGCGATTATGCAGATTTTCTATACCGATCTGCTCCTGAATATTTCAGTGGCTTTGGTGATGTTAGAAAGCTTCAAAAAACAGATTTTAACATAGTAACGGACAGACGGACAATGTTCAATCGTCTCCCTCATTCATAAGCTTTCAGAAAATAAATAAATTATGGGGCCGGAAATTAATAAAAATTAAAAGAAAATTAGGACATAATTTCTGTGCAACAACGGCTTTAATTTATATATAAAAAAAAAGAAAATCGAAAACAGCATCAATTTTCTCATATTTAAATATTTCGTTTTAGACTAAATTAAAAAAAAAAAATTTGAAGTTAAGCATTTGTTCAGGCAAGTATGTTAGCGACTTGTCAGCCGCTACTTGCGCCTTTACAACTTGTTTGTTTGTCTGGCTCGGGCTCAGTTGTATTGCTCCCCAACATAATTATTAAATATATTGGACCAGCGTTTTCGGTAAAAACAAAAATGGAATTTCCAAATATATATATGGTTGTTGGGTTTAAGCTGGTCTGTATGCATTTCACTGGTGCATAGAGTATCAACTTAAATCCAATAACTAAATAAATGTCTTTAGCCGTTTAATTGGAAATTCATGGCGAAAAATTTAGTTAATTATTTATCATTAAAATGGAGATTTTTATACACATTAAACTATTCGACTGAGCGCCACCTAGACTGTGAAAAATTATAGAATTTCCTTTCTAATACTAAAGCCACCAAAGCTGTTTAATATGAATCGTTTTGGTTGATAAAGGGTGTGATTAATATAATTTTTAATTTTAAAGATTGTTTTTTTAATCCGGTTAAATATGAAAAATTAAGGTGCCGAATAGCACGATCTTAGTGGCCAATTCACTAGACCTCCACAAAAATTAAGCGATTTATGTAGTTTTCTTTCAAAATATCCATTGTTTCTCTTGATGTGTGGCAAGTAGCACCATCATTTCTACGTCTAAATCATTAATTTTCCGCCACAAAAAAGCTTTGGATCATCTCCCTATAGCGACTTCCCTTGACCATTGATACTTTAAATGTGGACATCCTTTAATTATAGAATTTGTAGAGAATTCGACTTAAGCATCAACAGTTGAGGAAACCTTTCGTTTCACATTTTCGAATAAACCCACAGAAGGTACAGTACAGTCTCTCTAAAAATTTTCCTCATTGTAAACATGGTTTTTTAAAAACCATATTTATAATGAGTTGCCATATTGCGTCTGCTGTAAACACTTGATCTACATACATTTGCTGTTATAAGAGAGTTTTTAATAAAAGGTGATTTAGACAATCTAAAGGGTGGTTAAATTTTAAGGGCCGATGTTGATTTTCAATAAAACGCAAATTTTTTTAGGAAATTATTGTCATTTCTTTAATATTGTTACGTTTATACCTTTTATAAATGTTGGATTATTTCCCTTAAATAAACTTTGAGTTCTTTTATTGCAATCAAAAACAGTTGAAATTCGTTATAAAACTTAGAGCACTTTATTTATTTAAATACACTCAGATATTGTTTTTATATTACTTTACTTATTACACTTATGGTTATACATATTTATTATCAAACTCACTTTGATACACACTTTACAAGCTCTATTGTAATACTGATCATGTTAGCTGTGTAATACTGATCATGTTAGCTGTATTGTTTGGCTATTTATAGTAACATAGTGGTGTTCGGTAACATTCGACAAAGTTCTCGTTTGTACATTCTAGTACATTTCAAAACCGTTACATTTAAATTAAAACGTTAAGTAATATGCAGGAATAATAAAAGTGCCTAAAAGTATGCTACACATAATAACAAACATCATGTTCGAACAACCAGCGAAATAAACTAAGACAAATAAAACTACAGTAACTTAAACTACTACAACTAAAATAAATTATAATCTAAATTAAGCTATTTAAAAATAAATCTGTAACAATATGTATGGAACAAAATATCGACCAAATGGCCGCCGCGAACTTGGCGTCACACCTCCATCCGATGGTCCAAATTCTCAATGACAATGTTGATGTTCAATTGTTGGGCACGATGATGAGTCGAGATTGACTGCTCTTTTGCCACACTATCGCAAAAAGCAGCAGTGTTTTCCGTTCAACGAACTAAGAAGGCATTCACAGATGTTCTCACATTTCATACAGACCTGTTTTGCTGAAATTTAAATATTTTTCATAATTCTACCGATTGTGAACGAATTTGAAAAAGAATCACGAAGTTCACGAAATAAATTTAACGCGTTGCTCGATTGTGTATCTTTCCATGGTTCAAATTGAGTTCGTCTAAAATTGTCTGAAATGTCAAATGAAATGTAGAAAACAAAATTGACGTTTAGGTGTGGTTCTCATTCAACATCGGCCCTTAAAATTTAACCACCCTTTATATGTTTAGCTTTAATAAATTCACAATATATCTCGTTAAACTTGGCGGTTGTACATAGATTTTATTTTCCTAATTTCCTTTCGTTTATTAGTTTAGTTTCTACATAATAATTCTTTCGACTTTAAGTTATTGAAAAGTTGTTAAAAAGTACATACATTTTTCTTTTTTTTTTCTTCTTCTTTACAAAACTTTGAAACAGCAAAAGTTTTTCTAACAAACTTTATTGTTTAAAATTCGATATATTAGCAAGAGCTGCTGAGGAAGCAAAAAAAAAAAATGTTGTCTTGAAAACTTTTTTTTACAGCACTGCACGCACTCGTTCTACTTCCATTTTTCCTAACGACAATTTACGTGCAAATACGTATTAAGCATTGAAAACATTAAAGTATTTTCTTTTTCTGTAATATTTCTTATTGCACTTTTAAACTATTTATTTTGTTTGTATTCGCTAGATTATATTTTCTATTATATTACTCCATTTAAAACTTTAAGAAGCTTATGGTATGTTGATTTATTCATTTCTCTGGCTTGAACATGCTACAAAAAGTAGAAAAAATTCAACAATAATAAAGAGAAATTCCCAGGGCTTTAATTTTATATATACTATACGTACATACGTACATACATACATACATACAATACACACATACATATGTTAAGGACAAAAACGTATAAATGCTTTAAAATAAAGCATTAGTAAGTAAGTATTATGCAAATACATAAACAGTATATATACACGTCTTTACATAACAGCAATGTACGAACACTTGCATGTAGTATGTATATGTATTCTCTTATATACAAAGCGAAAACAACGTGGTACTTTTAAATGTTTGTTAAACTTTTAAATAGAGAGAAGTATGCTATGTTAAGGAACATCAAAATGCCGACTTTGTCTTAAAATCATTTGGCAGCTCTGACTTTGGTACGATATACACTTAATCTGTTAACGATTGACTAATTTGATAAAAGAAATAAGCACTTGACAATTTTTAGGCCCAATATTTTTTTATTTTTTTGTTGTTGAACTTTGTGCTAGATTCCACAACTTCTTTTCCTACTAAATTGGATGATGTAAGTTTTGATTACTAAATTCCAATAAATGCTAACATTGTCATGAATGGCCCGCATTCTTCTCTGAATATTTAGACATGCGCTCTGCACAACGATATTTATACCGCAGTGTAGTCTTGTATTTTTGTTTTTTTTTTTTCTTCAGTTTCTCTGAATAAACTTAAATGGAATACAAACAAATAAGCATCCATCCATATCTGCCAGATGTTACACGTACAATGCTTAGTATTTGGGTATAAAATTTGCACGAAAAATGCCAAGTAAAGAAATGAAAAAGAAGCTAAATTAAAAAAAATAGCAGAAACCCGGCATACTTCGCTGCTACCAAAGACAAACTAAAGTCGCACAAAATTTGAAGAGTTGTTGCCCTAAGATTCTTAGTTGGCCATTTACAGCGCAAATATGGTTCGTTGGCCAAACTAAGAAGAGATTTCTAGGTGACAGAGTCTTCTGCGCTTCTCCAGTTTCTTTCGTTGAGTTTGGAAAAATTATCCTTGACTTGGTCTTTCTAACGGAGTTTCGGACGTTCACTTTTGGGTCTTCTCTCGTGATCGTATTTAAACGCCTTATTCGCTGAAGCATCTTGAAAATTAGTTGATAATGCTTTGTTAACAGGTATATTTCTTCGTTTTATTTTCAAATGGATATCATACCAATTCATCATTCATTTACTATCTCGAAGTTAAAGTTGTCAGCGTTGTGCTAATCTCCTGGATTCTCTATTCACCTTTTTCTCTTACACTCTTAGAACGCCATTTTTTTATCTGTCACCAATTTTTCTTATTGGTCTTTATAGGAAGAGATGTCTTTACTCAAGTCCTTAGTCTGGTGTTTTACACCCCTCATACTCGTGCCGCTCCATTTTTTTTCCTTTCGGAGGAAAAATAAAACTGCCTCTGGTTTTTCATACAGTTTATAAACGAAAATATTTCGATTTTAAAAGTTGTTTCTTAAATAATTATATATGTAAAGGATGCTAAAGGGAGATGATCCGAAGCTTTTTGTTGGGAAAAATTATATGTGGTTTCAACAGGATGGTGCCACTTGCCGCACATTAGGATAAACAATGGATCTTTTGAAACAATGCACATTAGGTCAAATCACGACTTTTTCTGTGCAAAATCAATTACGACTACATTATAAGAGTAATCGAAACAGTTATTTTATGAATTATATAATTATGGATGGTTCCAGTAAAAAAATGGAGTTTAACCCATAAGTGACCAAAAATTAACCCTCTAGCACCCATTAATTAAAACACAGTGTATAGAATTAATTAAATTGTTTAATAGGACGACAAAATCTTACAGACTGCGGTGTGCGATTATTCCAGATTGGTTTTCCCGATTGTAGCGCTAATCTTAAGGGAATAACTGTGGTAGCAAAAAGGGATGCGTCACAGCTACTTGACAAACTTTGTTCACTAAATGCTTGCTTAAACTGGGCTTGACCAGTACTATCAAAGCCGTAACTAAATATTAGTTCTGTGCTTAAAAACTCAGTCTTATCCTCTTCCATTTCAGCAATAAAAACTTATTTTTGCATTTCTACAATTCTTTCTGCTGTATGCGCTAGAATAGATTGAAGAGGAACATTCACAAGGTTCTCTGCTGCTTTTGTACCCTCAGGACGGCATTTCATTTTCGCGGCAGTTATTTTACTATAATGAGGATATATATCACAATTCCTTAATTTGCTTTCCTGTCGTATTGCATTATACTGCTCTTTAGACAAATTATGTTCAAGGAAGGCTAAAGCCTCATCCGCAGTAAACGGAATTGGCTTCTTAGGATGTTCATCACAAATTTTACTCATTTTTGATGGTCTTGTTGGACTTTGAATACTTTCCTTTAGTATTGCAGCCAAATCGGTTTTACCTTGTTTACGTGCTGATGTTGCTGCTGCACGAACGAGAAGACTTGTATAAGCTTTCGCATTTGAAAGTTCCGCAGCTTCTTTTCTTTTTCCAAATTCAGATTTTTCGCTAAATGGTACACGAGGACGCCCAACAGCGCCACTTGTTGCCTTTTCTAAAATGCGATCTACCACAATATTTAACTCAGCATTTAGCTATGCCTGGTTTTGGTTTTTGAATACATTTGTCTTTCTATGACACTTTTTCCACTTTTGTTCTAGTTTCACGCAAAACAAATCAATTTTTTTGGTAGTTTGTTTTACCATTTCATCAGAAGTTGACGAGGTTTCAAGTTTGTCATATACGTGTTTCAAAACGGCATCAACTTTTTGTTTTTTTGTACTTTCCTTTCGCCATACTTCAAAAAGATCAATCTTTTTTATACAGAGGTTACCTAACAAAAAGAGGCATTACTCGCAAAACGCAAAAAATCGCAATTTTTGATAAATGCCAAATAACTCACTAGATAATATTCTAATTATTTTGTGCAATTTGAGAGTGGAGAAATGGGGTATGTTTTTTTAAAAGCTTTCAGAAAATAACAATTTTATAAAAATTTAACTATTTATAGATGTTTACGCTAATGAGTTATTTATTAATTATAGCGACATACATATATATAAAACATTTAAAATTAAAAATATATCTAATTACTTAGCTCTTTCTCTTCCATTTTACTCTAATAAATTATCACAAACACAGTTCGAGATATACGCACTTAAAGTTGACCATGCACTACTTAACCTAGGAACACAATTATAGAAAAAATTTAATCAGTTGACTTCGACACGTTGCTGTATAACGGTTATTAATATGTAGTCAAAACAAAAATCACTTTTTTTTTATTTTGAAGTCTTTAGAATTAAAAAACAACAACAACAATAGTAAAACTGTAAGTTGATTTTTGGACTGTCGTTTGACCTAAACTGCAATGGTGCGCATTATTCTCATAGAGAACCACTGCATTGGCCACCAACAACATGCAATTTGACACTTTAAGGGCCATTATTACAACTTAACTTAAGTTAAAGGTTAGATTTTTCGCAATATTACAACTTCCATTGTTTGGAAAAATAGATTAAAAAAATTAATAAATGAAGGCTTTATAATGCAAAGCCATTTATCGGTCTGACAGAATCCTGCCTTTAATTAACGGCAAGTTGTAATAATGGCCCTTAGACAAAAAATGTTTTTGAAAATATATAGATGACTTAAATTGTTGTAGTGGTTATTGACTATAATTTCAGGATTTTTTTTTTTTTTTAAAGTTAAAGAAATTAACAAAAATTTAGGCGAATTTAAAGTTGGATTTAAAGTGTTGCATCTGGCATCTCTTTAAAGCATTATACATGCATACATATTTTAAATTTTAAATAGCAACAACATATCGAAACACACGATGTATGTATGCATGTAGAGAGAATAGAATCAGCCACCCACAAGCCGGTTTTATATAAAGGCCACATGAACAAACAAACAATCAAACACAAATACATACATACATGTGTACAAATATACATACATGAGGTGTGTTATTTTGTGTACTTATGAAATATTCTACATATATAATGAATTTTTATGTGCATGGAATATGTAGATGTGTACATGTGCATACGTACATACATACATACATATGTATGTATATAGTGAATGAATGTATGAAAATGTTGTTGTCTGTAACATGACGGTATACATATGTATGTATGTATATCCATACACATTCATATACATAAGTATGCTCATACATCTCCATTATGTCTGCCTTTGCGAAATACTTACAACAACAACAACGACGACAATAAAAACGATAGTCCAACGTTATTGCTGTTTTTAAAATGTCAGCAACAGCAATTTTCTGTTTTATATTGTTTTTATCGATTTTTCTTTCTTAAAGTTTGCTGTTATTTTTTTTTTATACAACAATACGCTCCGACAAACAACGTTGTAGAAAAAAATATGTAAATATGTATTTAGTTAGCTTGTAGTTGATTACAGTGTGCATATATTGTACATATGTATGTATGTATGTATGTTTGTTTGTATGTACATATGTACTTAGTAGTTGTTGCAGGCAAATAGAACCAGAAACAGCAGCAGCTATTAATAGTTGTTAGTTTATTGCATATTCTGTTTTAATATACTATTTTCCATAATTGTTCTTTATTTATATACTGTTTGTTGTTGGTTGGTGTCTTTAGCTGGTATTTGCAGTAATTTAAATAATTAAGTTTTTTAAATAAAAATTATGTAAATTTAATACAAAAAACATAAAATTTTCAATTTGTTGTATAAATAATCGTCAGGATAATTTTTTTTTAATCATATCTTACACCGTAGTTAGTGACTTGTTTGTGGTGATGAATGTAACGCCCAAACAAATCACAGAGCCATTTACTGAACCTCAGTCGAATAATCGATATTTGTTCGGCGTTCTGTAAATATAAAGTTGTTAACAAAGCAAGGATTGCAACTGTAAAACAAATATATTTCAGTTCAATTCGTAACACAATCGATCAAGGTCAAACTCTGTTGATTTTATTTGTAATTGGTCCGTGATTTTGCCAAATTTTATACAAAAACAGATATTTTATTGCAATTTAAAAGAGAATTTTTAAAAGTTTTGCAAGAAACGTTCGCTAATATGAACGAGAACAAATGGTTTTGTTTTACAGTCCTAAAAAACGATTTGATTGTGTTGGATTGAGTTGACAACGACAGTAGGGGCATACAATTTTTGAAAATGAAAATATTTTTAATTAAAACCTGATGACGATTTTTGTAAAGCTCGCTTCATTATTGTTCCAAAGTAACTCTCTTACAAAGCCTTTTATTGGAAATTACTTTGCAGTAACGTTAAATGAGTTTGGAGGGCGAAAACTTATTCCGAGCTAGACGAGTGCTCACAATTTTCTAGCAAAAATCAAAACGGAATTTCCCAAAAAATATTTGGTCTGCCAGTCAATTAATACTTGTGTTGCATGTCGGATCGGTTATAGACAGTAAAGGCTGGGGCACAATGAATCCTTCGTCCGTCAAACTTCAACTTTTTCAACTGACATCAACGTATTGACGGAGAGGGGTTGGCACAATCAGTACTTTGTGTTGACGGATCATAAGTCAAGTTAAATTGTTGACTGCTGCGACAAATTAAAAACAAACAGCGGCGGCTGAAGGCCGATAGTATTTATATAATTTTTTTTTTACTTATCTTCACAATAACAAAAAATTAATAAAACAAAAAAAAATTTTTTTCAATTTTGCTTTAAATTCATACAATCTATATATAAAAAAAGAGTTTTGAACCGAAAACAACTGTAGCTTCTGTGGCGGCTCATGCATCACAAAAAAGTACGGCGGCTGCTGTAAAGCCGGCTGACTTCGCTTTTTGCGCACAACCATATGGTAGTTGTCAACGTACTCGACGTACGCCAAAAGTTAAAAGTTGGTCAACTTTTGTACTTTGCGTTGACGGAGACGTACTGAATGTGACAACACTCATAAGAAAACATGTATTTTAACTTAGTTGTCAGTTGAAAAAGTTGAAGTTTGACGGACGACGGATTTATTGTGCCCCAGCCTTAAGACTCCTGTACGTCAACGTACCGGTCGGTCTCTGGAAAACATTGCTGTTTTAAACGAGAGTGTTGCCGAAGCCCCGAGAACATCGATTCGGCATTGTTCTCAACCGTTTCAAATTTCATGAAAAACTACGAAGCGAATTTTGACAAAAGACCTTTAAATTTATACGTATATACCTAATTTAGTTTAACTTAAACCAGTAGACCATAAAAAGCGCCGACAATTTAGTTAATCTGAAATGGAGAAAAGTGAAGTCAATGCGAATTTTTAATTTTCATTTCAATGGCTTCATGAATACACAAAATTGTTGAATTGAGGGTTTAAAAAAACCCCTCATGTTATCCATAAAAAGCAAATGCATCACTAACGAGCTACAGACAATTGCGGATTTTGGTAAGGCGGCGTGATTGGACATTACTTTTTTGAAGATGAGTCCAAAATTGCAGCGATTGTGAACGGCATTTGCTATAGGCACATGATAACGGAGTTCTTGTGGACTTAACTGAACGGCATGGACGTTGCCACGCCCCGCATGAAACAATCCATTTATTGGCAAAACGATTTCTGGAAGAAATTATATTAAGAAATTTTGTTGTCAATTGGTCATGTATTGGATTTACCGCCGTGCGATTTTTTTGGGGGCTTTGTGAAATTTTTGGGTTTTGCAAATAAACCAGAAACAGTTCCTAAATTCAAATCCGAGATCCAACGTGTCATCGTTGAGATACAGCGATATCTCATGCAGAATTTAATGAAAAGTGTGTCATTAGAGCCGTGCGGGACATTTGAGGGATATTTTATTCCACACTTAATCGGAACATAGCTTCTTTACAATCTAATAAAAATATTAACTACAACTATCTAAAAAAAATACGTGTTTGTAATATAAAATGAAAAATTGCATTCTTACTGAGACACCCTTTGTTTTCGCAGTATTGGCAATAAAAAAGCAGAACAACATTTTTTTAATTCTTTTAAGGTTCTGCTTTGTAACTACTTTAAAGCAGAGAGTCATTCATATCAATTCACAATTTATTTCTATTGAAGTGTAAATATTATTCATACATACATATTATATACTTACATAAATAAAACAAGTAAGAGCACTATATTCGGCTGTGTCGAATTTTTGATACCCAACACCAAATTAGTGTTCGACTTATATGGGAGCTGGTCGTTAAAGTGTACGGAATTTCATCATCATACCTCTAATTTTGTCGGTTTTAAAAGCATATAATTTTCATTGACAGTTGATCACGTGAAAAGTGGGCGTTATAGTAGGCGTGTCAAAGTACTTTCTGCTAATAAATACAATTAAGATATTTCAATATTATCCTTTATTCTTCCGAAATTTTTATTCATAGATAAATTATATGAATTTGAGGGATATAAAGCGTTATATGCGAGGTGGGCGTGTCACATTTATTCTCCGTTAGTACAACGCCTTTGACTAAAAAGCAGTGTTTGCAAAATTTCAGGATCATACATCTAATTTTTTTAGTTTTAATACGTTTTTAATTTCAAATACCGAAAAATTAACTGTGCGGTATAAATTTTCGTAGATTTTGATCTATAACTCCTTTCCTAACTCATAGATTTAAGCCACTTTCGGGGAAAAATATTTTTTTACTCAGGAAATATACATACATACATAGATACATTCATTTTATGGCTCTACGTTAATGTGTTTGGACACATATGAGTTTTTTTCGATGTTGTAAGGACATGGTTTTTTTGACCTACTCTTGCATTACGAGCTATAACTCTCCGATTTAGCCCAGACAAACCTTGTGTATAAGAAATATGCTGGCAAAATTTGAGCACCCTATCTTTTTCGGTCCGACCTCTATCGTGCTTTCAACAGACGGTTAGCTAGATCGTCATAAAATTAAACCCCGATTCAGAAAATATATACTTTATGGGGTCTAAAATGGATATTTCGATGTGTTACAAACGGAATGACAAAATGAATATACCCCCACCATTTTTTTGGTGGCGGGTATAATGACAGTTACATTGAATGGCAGATAATACTATTATTTAAGAATATGAATGACGGAGTTTTCTTTGTTTTGTTTTTCTCCTATGAGTTGCCATAAATTGTTTTATATTGTATGTAAGTATGTGTGTATGTATAAGGAATTTTTTTATTTTATTTATTTATTTTTTGTTTTTATAGGGATTTTATGATAATTTTTTGTTCTTTTAAATATACATTTTGAAATGACTTAAATTGTTGTTTTTAGTTTTATTTAATGAATGTATGTATGTACTTTCCCTTGATTGTTTACATTACGCTTAACGGGGTCAAAATTACGTTTCATATAAAGTTTTTGTGAATTTTGAATTTAATACAAAAATAAAACTGAAGTGATGAATCTAATGAAATTGATAAGATATTTTTGCTAGTTCTTAGAAATGGCGTATTAAATCGTTTAATGTTAGAAATAGTTTTTCAAAGGAACATTTAAGTATTATTTAAAAATTATTGTGTTGAAAAATATTATGCAACTTTAGTTACAACAAATTTTGTTACAATTAAAAATCAAATAAAAAATTTATTCGAATTGAATAATTCGTTTTATCTCTCTATCAATATCTATCCATATGCATTGTTACCTACTAGGTAGGTATGTGAAATTTTTTCAAATTGCCAAATGCCATTTAATTATACCTACCTAGTCTTGAAATTTAGCAGAAATTTTCTAATAAAAAATTATTTTTTTAATAAAATGTTTATTTCTTCTACCCCCACCCCCCAAAAAAAATTTATTTATTTTGTTGTTTCCATTATCATTTACTAGAATCTGAAAATCTCCACAAAAATAAAATAGCCTTAAGTTAATTTCCCAAATTAATTTTTCCTTATCTTATTAGATACATACATAGATAGATAGTACATATATTTTTCTATTTGTTTTATTGTTTTGTATTCCATGTACATACATACATATGTATGTTATCTTTTCTATACAATGTAAAATTAAATTTTGCAACAAAAAAAAAAGAATATCTGAGTATTATGGTAAAAACAAAAAGATTAAACGGGGTGGTTAAAGTAACAATAACAGGATTTGTGTAAAGCCAACATGATTACATTTTAAGAGGAGTTGGCAACGCTGTCTTCTTGTTTTGTTTATGTTGCCCATAAGAAAATTAGGCCTGTACATGTGTTTCTGTATGCATGTTTTAAGAGTGATATAAACAAAAGATTTCAACTACATACATATTTCTTTATTAAGTTCAAATAGATAACAAATAATACTGTTTTATATTTGTTGTAATAAGCTTAAAGTGTAATTCATTGTTTATTTGAATCATTCACTAGGAGTGACAATAGCATACACCAGGGATGGCAATTGAGTTTACGTATGTATGTTTCAAAAAAAATAAATAAAAAAATAAAAAAAATTAAAAAAAAATAAAAAAAAAAAAATAAAATAAAAAAAATAATAAAAATATAAATAATATATAAAAGTAACAAAAAAAAAAATATTAAAAAAATAAAAAATAAAAAAATTAAAACAAAAAAAAATTTTTTTTGGTTAAGCTGGGATTCGATGCCACGTTTACTCTAACTAGCATACTACGTTTGTTTGTGTGTATGTTGTTGTTGTAAAAAAAGGAGGTGGTCGTGGGTTTTTGCTCATATCTCAGTTGTTTATGTACCAATGTTTCTGATTTTCAATACCGATATACTCTCGAATATTTCTGATATCTGATAGATATTTCTTAATATCTCACCCGAGTCCAGGCGAAGTCGGGGGGCTTCAAAAAGTTGATTTCAACATACACACGGACAGAAGGTCAGGCTGACAGAGCTAAATCTTCCATTCAAAAGCTCTCAGACAATATATACTTTATGGGGTCGGAAATGAAAATTGTTGAAATTTCACATGGAATGACAAACCTATATATACCCTTTTTCACTTTTGTGTTGAAGGGTATAAAAATGATGTAGAACCCAGGCAGTGGTGTTGCACACAATCTTTTTTTCCTCCTTGTTTTCTTGTCATCAAATTTCGCTTGTTTGTCTTTTTATATCTCAAGTGTAAAAGCGGGTTATACTACACTTTAATGGATATCTCTACAATTAAAAAATTTTTGGAATTCATGAATAAAATTAGCGATTGAGTAAAAAAAATTAGCCATTTTCTAGCGATTTCCAGGCCAAATTTTAGCGGGTTTCTGTTGAAAAAAAGTTTCCATCACTGCCATCGATGTATAGTTTCGCCTAGAAACATTTATTCTGTGCGAATAGGTGCTAATATCCACAATTCGTATTAGAATTTTTAGATACGCCACAGCCAAAAACATAACTTTATTATTTCCTTTGGCTTATTCTTATGTACAGAATACACGTGTGTTTATAAAAGTAAGTCAGAATGCAGGAAAAGAAAATTCTCAAAAAAAAAAAAAAAACAAAATAAGATGAAAGTGTTTTACTTTTATATACTTACATACATAAGTATGTATGTATGTACATAAGTACCTGTCTCTGCTGCTTTTATTGATACTTGCATAATTTACTAGTCTTTTTATATATATATATATATATATATTTTATATATATATATATGTATGTATGTATGTAGGTATATGAATAGTTTAAAAGTTTTAGTTCGATGTGAAGGAGGAAAAAGGTGAAAATTTCATTTTACTCTAGTTGTTTAAAGGTAGAAAATTTGGCAACACCGCATTACAATTTCTTTTCGGTTATTTAGTTTGTAAATGTAATTCATGTTATATTACTTACATAAGTACATATTTAGGTATATACATACATACATATTTTCTACTTGACTCAACATAATTTAGTTTTAGGTTGTTGTCTTTTTTTTCTATTCACATGTAGGTACATATGTACATACATATGTATGTATGTACATATTTTATTACAAAGTAGATTTTATAAAGAAAAAGTAGTAAAATTGCAGTGAAAAAAATTACGTGTTAATATTTTTTTGTCTATTTTGTTGAACATACATGTACATACATACATATGTATATGTATGTATGTACGTATGTATGCATGTACTACATATACATATATATATAAGTATATACAACATCTGTATGCATACATAGGTACATAAGTATGTATGTAGTATGTATGCATCTAGGAAAAAAGTATTTTTTCTAACAGCATTTTTAAATATATAAGTACATACATATTTACATATTTGGCAATTTTAAACACGTGTGTTGGCAACATTGCATATTTGTTTTTTTTTTTTGACGTGGCTAAAAAATCAGTTACAGTTATCTATACATAATGGGTGATTCATCGTGAGGTGTGATATACAATAATGTAAAATAAAACATCAATTTGAAAGTGAAGTGAACATTTTATTATCGGTTAAATGGACAATTTATGGCATTTACTGTTTAAAAAAGATATTAGGTATGTAAATGTGGGCCAGGACTACGTCTGAAGTGTTTCATACGGAAATTTCAATTTTGGGCAACTCAATCGATCATAGCGACTGGTATCTCGCGAATTCAATATGTAATGTTGGCTTTTAAATCAATAACGTATCTGGCTTATACCTAAAGACCTCAGACTTTACACATCCCAAGAGAAAATAAACCAAAGATGCGATATCGCACAATATACATACATAGGTGGCCAATTTACTGTAGCAAAACATTTAATGTTACGTTTGCCTATCAAAATGATTTCTCAACAAGTTCTTTGTTTCACGAAATCGTAGCGCGTTTTGTTGAAACAAGAGCACAGCGATACCATGCTTCTGAATTACAGGAAGCACATAGTCCGTTAACATGGCCCGATGACGGTTACTTCCTAACTTGCCTCATTTTTGAAGAACCAATTTTTGTGGACCAATGTGGATAAACCACATCATACTGTTACTTTTCGTGGCTCTTGTTACTTCTCGAGTTGTTCATCAGTAGAAATACTGCAATTTTGTTCAATTAACGTTACCATTGAGCTAGAAATGTGCTTAATGACTGAAGGAAATTATGCGCACCGTAAGTTCCTCTAATCGCATGAAAAACATTTCTCAGAGAACGTTGTTTTTTGTAATACAGCCGAGCAATTCAGAGTCTTTCAATGATGACTTGGCAAACGATACTGAACAAAACAGTTTGAAATTGAGTCTTGCGTGAGCCTATTGAAAATCAAACCTCTCGATAAATCACCCGATACTTACAACGGTACGTTTAAGATTTTTTTATTTTTGCGATAGCAATTTTCATCATAGGTCATGTGTCGTAAATTGCTAAAGAAAAATGTTAAATGCAGAAAATTCAGGTACATTAGGTACGTATGTATGTATGTATGTATAGAAATTTTAAGTTTACTAAAGTAGTTGGTATGATGCTATAAACACAATCAAGTCCACCGACCATCGACTACAAGATGTCAAAAATAGAATACATGCGTGCTTATGAGAATAATTCTTTTAGCCGCTACACGACTACCGACTACACGGCTACTTTTGTAGCCCGTAGCCAACTTAGGCTGATTTCTATTTTTCTTGGCTACAAAAAACAGATTAGTGCTGCCAATACAATAAATGGTGGTTTTAAAAACGCAATACATTAAATATCGCTATTAAAATCTCGAAAAACTGTTTTAGTGGCACCATTGAAAAATAATAATCATCTGTAGTAGTAGTAGTAGTTAGTGGTCGGTAGTCGTTAAAAGAATTAAGTAGCAGGCGACTTGGCTATTTTTGTAGCCAGCTACTTTTGTAGTCGGTAGTCGATGGTCGGTAGCCTTTGATTGTGTTTATAGCTTTATACTGGATATGCTATTAAATGCATAATTTATTGCAAATTTTCTAAAAATGAATACAAGCATTTTCATAAAAAAAAACCAAAAAAATTTTGATGAAACACGTACATACATACACACATATGTATTTTCTATGCACCTACTCTGCAAAAAAATAGTGCACCCGTGGACTAGTCAGTAGTGCACTGGCCTGCTAGTTTAAGGGTTTCTGGTTTTTTATTTTCTATTCTTCGTTTCCTTTCTTTCTTTTCTATTCCGGTATGACAAAGAGATCAATATGATAGACCCAAGGTGAGCTGCACAACAGCTGCCTGCCTGTTCTACCTAATCTACCCAGCAAAAAATTGTGAAAATAATCTAGGCATCAACCAGTTACTTATAGGGTTGTTCTCATTTAATTCAGAGTTTATCCATTTAGTTTATTTAATAAAAATAATGAAAAACACCGCGTAGTTGAAAGACAAACAAATATATTTGAGTGGCTTTTGAGTACAGCCATGCTTACGTCTACGGTACACCTGATTGAATGCAATTGGTGTTATGAATGACTCGTGATTTTTCATAATCCCAGAACTCTACAGTTCTCTTTTCTCCAATTGTAGATTATAGCATGTTTTCACGACACATTTAATTACTTGATTCGCTCTTTAAATTACTTAAGTGAATTACCCTGTTTCCACGACATTTTGTTAATTTAATTTGACAATTCTTCTTCGTGCCTTTTTTATTTAAATTATCGTTTTGTTTTTGGCGGTGAACATTGAGTAATATAAAATTTTATATAGAAAATTATAATTATTTTATCAATGGAGGCAAAAAGTAAGTAAAAATAGTAAAATGTAAATTTAAAAGAAATATATGCAAATAATTCATAATTTTTTAACTACCAATAAATAGAAAAAGTGCAAGCAAATAGGACCAGTGAGACAGCAAATCCTCTAAACACATTTTCTCTCATTCAATAAATTTTATGTGGCCAAAACACTTTTTCCTTTTCGCTTTGCTTTGATATTTTTGACAGCTGGAGATGGTAAACTACCGATAAAAATTAGAGAAGACACTGATTTTATAAAAATTCGCATGGTAATTCTAAATGAATTACGCACAAAAATAGTAATTCGCATTGAAAATTTTACATGGCAAATTATGTAATTCGGTTCGTAATTAGGCTTTGAATTATAAATAAGACATCGAATTACGAATATCGTTGCCGTGGAAACATGCTATCATTTTAACTACATGATTTTTATTATTTTATATGTAAGTACATAGACACATGTGTTAAATTTGATTTATAAGAACGTACCTACTTTGAATGATTTTTTTATTTGCAATTTAAGTGATAAGAATTAATACCAACTATTTTATGTTGATATTGGCTGTTATTTAAAAAAAAAAACGGCATGACTTTGTACTAAACAAGAAATATTATTTTTAAATCTATTTATGAATGTACCTCCATACTTACAAACATAACACATACACACATAAATGAATGGATTTTATTATACCTACTAAATATAAAACTGCTCATTGTTATAGATACACCTTCTTGTGTGTTTTAATCAATTGAAAATTGTATTGATTTAGTGCAACAAAAAACAATTGTTATATGTATGTTTTGGTGATATTTGGTGTAAGATTGATTATACAACATCAAATAAGTGTTTAACCAAAAAAAAAAAATAGCTGTCACGCTTATTAAAGCATCTGACTTTTTAAATTTCCCACTGCTAAATACGAACATGTAGTGTGTTACTTTTAAAACATTTTTTTTTTGTAAAACTCACGTGCAAAGTCATCTGACAAAATTTCAATTAGAGCATGCTCTATTTTGCTCTGTCAAACCACCTGCCATCGGCTGTTAGCAGAAATATCTGCCGCTCAAAAGTTGTTAGTTACAATCATACGTAATTATATGTATGTGAGCCAACAATTTTGACAAGACAGATGAAATAAAGTGACGTGTATTAGCTGCTTAAAGGCTATAATACACGGCATGTTTCTTACATCTGACTTTAAAATTTGTGAGACATATGTAAATCTACATGTCTGTCAAAATTGTACTTTTACGCTGACTGCTTTGCAGCCAACGACTGATGTCACAAGTTTTGACAGAAGAAAATAGAGCGCACTCTAATTAAAATTTTGTCAGACGGCTCAACACATGTTTTTTTTACAGAAGTAATGTTTTAAAGGTAACACACGACATGTTTGTATAAGCAGTGGAGAATTTGACAAGTCAGATGTTAAAAACATGCCGTGTATTATAGGGCCCATACACAACACCATAAAATTGTGCAATTAAGTGTTTGTGCAATTAAGCTTTAAGCACACACTACACCAGCATGGTGGTACAAAATTCATTTTTTACCAAAAAATTGTGCGGAAAAGTTTGTAATGAATAACGAAAAAATTTGTGCTGCACATATTATTGCTAATATCCTAAAACAAAAACGAATTAGGAGCAAAAAAAAAACGTGTTTGGATGAAGAAATGGCTATGAATTGGCATTTATATATAAAATGTTGTATTTTTTTGATGTTTATTGCTTGACGATTTAACTTTTATGCGCTAATTTTGCCACACACGACTAAATCATGCTGGTACAATCAAAAAATATCAAATTATTTTCGATAAAGCACCATCAGCTGGTACAATCACACCACAACCTCGTACACGGTCAATCAGCTGGCACAGTCACTTGATTGCACAATTATTATGGTGTTGTGTATGGGCCCTATTAGTCCCTTAAGCAAATATTTAGCAAATGTGAACTTAGCTTAAGAAATAAAAACTAAAATTAATTTTCCTAAGCAAATTTTTAATCGCATCTTTCACAAGGCTGTTTAAATTTAAAGTATACATGGTCAATAGAAATTGCTACAGGTAGCTGATCCGATCGGTGGCAAAAAGAAATTAATATAGACCTAGAGAATATTTGTATAGTTTCAACAGGATGGTGCCACTTGTCAGACATCAAGAGAGACAATTGATCTTTTGAATGAAAAGTCCGAATATCGGATTAGTCTCGTAGAGGACAAGTGAATTGGTCACTAAGAGCGTATGATTTGTCATCTTTACACTATTTTTTGTGGATACAGCTATAATCCGCAACAGTTTGAGATCATAAAAACAACACTATCGAGCTGATATCAACCGTTGACAACAGTTTAATGAAAAACGTTATTGAGAATTTTGGAATCTGGTCTGCCGAGCCAGTAGGGGGTCACGGTTTTTTGGTATCACTTCATTACCAATCTCAGCATAAACAGTATTCTTCTAAATTAAGAAAAGGTATCCGCTTTGCATTTATTAAAAAAGTTTTAAAGTTTTACTATATCTGTGGCTTGGAGCTAAAAGGGCCAATGTCACTTTTTTGCTCTTTTAAGTTAATCATTGCATTAGATTTGTTTTCTTGCTCTATTTCATTATGGTAAAACAGCGAAAGTCATACTTAACCTAGAACAGCTTCATAAATAAAATGCTGGCCAATGTCACTATGAAAGCATATACATATGTACACATAAAAGTTAAAGTTCAATTCCAATTTCCTCAAAAGTAAATATTTTGACATTGGCCCTTTTGGCTCCAATCCACAGATATAAGCCTACTGTCACAAATTTTCAGTAAACGAACGAACCTAATATAATACGTTACAAACTTCTAACCAAAAGGTGTCTCCTGTGTATCACATTTCTAGTTTTGTGTTATGTACATACATATGTATGTATGGATGTGTATTTTCATTATATAATTATTAAAAAAACACAAACCCTGTTTAATTGTGCTTAAGTTAGCAACGTTCTGTCTCCAGCAATGGCAGTGATGTCGCCACTATATACTACTTCCGATAATATTTAATCGCCAAAATAAAAACTCTTGTTATACTTATTTATTTCCACGCTAAAAATTTCAAACAATTAATCAATTAATCATTAAAAAATCCCACAATTTTTTACTAAATATGTGTGTAAGTATGTTTGTATATAAACCTATAACTTTCTGTGTATTTTGTTTTTATAAAAATTTGTATAATTTTTTTTAATCTATCTTTGTTGTCTCCAGTATGTACTAGGGAACTTTGAAAAAAATATTATTAGCCTATACATATGTATATATGTATGCACATATAAGAATAATTGACTATACACTAGCACATACTTACATATCGTCAGCTAAAATCAAAAAGTCCGGATGTGGCCAAAAAAGCAAAATAATGATAAAATGAATAATGATAATGAGGTAATTAAGCAAAAATAAAAACAATTAAGGACATTTTAATAACCATCATATACTTATGTACCTGGGTACAATGACCACAGCGTAGCACAGCCTAAATTTTAGAAATTTTGCTTTATTAATTCCGACGCCATCTTTGATTTTGAAAGTTTACGTATTTAACTGAATTCTACAAGTCGAGCATTTGGTGATTGATTTGATTAAAGAAAAGATTTATCCGCCATATTGTTTCGAACGTCATCTTGGATTTTAACCTTTTTCATAGTTTATTGTCTTCTACTGCTTAAGGTCTTTTATTTAACATCAATATAGTGAAGACAAAGCCTTAATTACTATATTTAACCCATATACATACATATATGCCCTTTTACTTATGGCGCCATCTTGGATTTTGACTATTTCATAGTTTCATTTGATACCAATATTGAGAAGGTTGAAATTGGTAAATATTTATTTACTAGATTTAATCCTAAATTTATTGTACGATATTTCGTCGCTCGTAAATTATTGTGTTCTATAAGAATGGGTTTTTTATGTCACATAGGACACACTAATTTACGAGCGACGATTTATTGATATTTATCTGAAATTATTGTACGCCTTATTGCATGGATTTTTAATTTGTTGCAGTGATTATATTTTTCCAATCAAGCCCATCAGTTGTCTAGCATCTAAAAAGTTGGAATTTCGTTTGTAAGTTCTATAAAAAACTTCGAAGTTGTTTTTTTTGTGCTTATATCTCGTCTGGTTTCAAAACGATTTATTAGTTTTTCCCGACAATAATTTTCGAGATCACGGCTTATAATTTACAGTCTTAAGTGGGACCAAAAATTAATAGGAACTTTAGTTACTTAATATATTTACAAAAATATATATATTTGTTTTAAAATATTATTGCCTATAACTTTTGCCGATTAGTGACCGATTTATCTAAAAAATTTTTTCACAAATAGCCCAGCGACACATCATATTTCTAAATTGTAACTAGAGTGTCTATAAGTTATTCTGGGGATAAAAAAGTGTTAATTTTTTTTTTTTTTGTATTAATATAGGAGACAAGCAGAGGCAGTCGTGATTATTTGCTCATATCTCAGAAAGTTATTGTGCTGAAATTCAATTGCAATTTATTTCTGTATATTTATAAGATTAATACTACATACAGATCTGTGCAACCTGTTTGGGCTTTTAAAAGTTAATTTCAAACAACACACTGACATACGGACATTGCTCAATCGTCTTCAATTCTATTCATAAGCTTTCAGAAATTATATACTTAATAGGGACGGAAATTAGTGTTGTAGAAACAGGTGAAGGATATAAAAACAACGACCACAAAATTGAACCGATTTTATTACGAAATTCAATTTTAAAAATCATAATGCCGTTACTGCACTTTCATCAATGAAAAATAAATTTATTAATTGGAACAATGTTATGAACAAAATTATGAGAGAAGAGGGAAATATATTAAATTTTGACATTTGAAAGGGAGCAGCTGATATTAAGCTAAGCACGTAAAACTCTACCTAATAAGTGTACCCTGAATTATTATTGTCTAAATTTAAAAAGTTTTCCAACGGCCTCTTAGATTTTACTCGACGATATGGCATGGTATATGCATACATGTACTATCTGCATACATACATACATACATACATACATACCATGTGCTTGGAGAGGTAGACGAGAGTAAAGTATTTTTATAAATTTTTATTTATTTAATGATAACGTCATGTTTTTTAAATGACATTTATCAAAATTTTTTATTTTTTTATTATTTTCATACACATGTTTGAATGTTCTAGTTTTATTTTCTTTAAACGTTTGTTTATTTTATTATTATTATTGTATTATTTTTTTTTATAAATTTTTATTATATCAATTTAATTTTTTTTTATAAAAAATGTTTTTTTTTTATCAGTTGCTCGCATTTATAGGTTGATGGGGTTTGGTTTATTCCTCGTCGTTTGTTGTTCGTCATCGTTGTTGTTGCGTTTTAATAAATTGCTGTTGATTTTTGTTTTAGTGTTGTTATTGTTGCCGGTTATAAATAAATACATACATATTGCTATAGTTAATCTAATCTTAATTGGCTCACTCACATGTTATTTTTCTTTTATTTTTATTTATTTTTAGTACGTTAATGAATTCTTTTTAATTGTTATTTTTTTATTTTCTCTTTCTTTCCAGGTAAGACATCTACTTTGGGCTAATGCTTTAAATGAATTTGTAGGTAACGTTATGAACAGAATTTTTTCTATAAAATAGCAGAACATTTTAAATAAAAAAATTTAACTAAAATGTAAGAAATAAATAATAATGAATGAAACAAAAAGAAAATATTTTCGGGGACGCCTCTTCGCCGCCATACGAGAAAATTTTTGTATAAAATTTATGCAAAATTGAAATTAAATTAAATCAAAAAAAATGTACGTTCCTTTGTTTACTAAAAGCTTTCTTGTATTGGACTTTTTTAAATTGTTTACATATTGCATCACATTTTGAATACATATGTAGTTACAAATTTTTACCAAAAGAATATTTTTATAATTAATTTAATTTAATTTTTTTTAAATAATTTTGGGTTATTTTATATGAATGTCGTTCGTTCGTTTCTCAGTTTAAAATTATTTTTTAATATATTTTTGCTCTCCATAGTGCGAGCCGAAGTATGGATATAGAAAGCAAAAACAAAAATTAAATTAAAAATATAAACATGAAGAACGAAAGAAGAAGAAGAGAAATTCAAAAGTGAATGCTATGCTTCACTAATTCTAATTTCAATGAATTGTAATATAAATTGTAGTTTTAAAACAAGTAATAGTGAGTTAAAAGAAAAGGTGTTCCGCCATTTTGTTTCAGACGCCATCTTGGATCTTACATTTTTTTAATAATTTACTATATTCCACTGGTCAAGCCAGTGGAAGGGTCAAGAAGTTACATTTTAAAATACCAGATTCGAACTATATGTTTATTTATTGTCCGCCATTTTGTAGTGGCAGCCAACATGAACTTTAATTTTTTTATAGTGCTTATATTGTGCTAGTCAAGTCCTTTTAGATGATACCAATATTAACTTGCTCGGTTGTTTAGAAGCTGAAAAAATTGATTTTAGTTTGTAGATTTTTAGAATATGTATATATTTTTTGCCTATAACTTTACCGATTAGAGCACGCGAATATCTCTAGAGGCATATTATATCTACAAATAGTAACAAGGGTACCTATAAATTGTTCTATGGCTGACAAATTTTAATTTTGTTAGTAAAAATTTGGGAATAAACAGAGGCAGTCGTGTTTATTTGCTCATAGCTCAGAAAGTTATCGGGCGATTATGCTGAATTTCAATAGCGATTCATTTTCGGGAATATTTTCAAAAGATTGATATTTTGCACAGACATGATGAACATGGTTGCTTCTAAAAGTTGATTTTAACCAACATACGGACAGACGGACATGGCTTAATAGACTTCTCTATTCAAAAGCTTGCAGAAAATATATACTTCATGGGGTCGGAAATGAAAATTGGAGAAATTACAAACGGAATGACAAAGCTATATAGACCCTTGTGCATAACAGGTGAAGGCTATAATTACATCTGAGTATACCGATAAAGAGTGCTGATGACGAAATCTTAGCTGGTTTCGAAAATACATTCCAGTCGGCTTATATGGAAATAGTTTCAATATTCTTGAATAATCACAATTTAATTTAACTTAATAAATGTTGTTAGGAAGTTTAATATTCGAAAAAAAAACTTAAACCAGAATAAAAATTAATTATATAAAATTTTTTGGAATATTTAATAGTAAAATAAGTTTTTTTAATTAAATTGTAAATAGTGCTTTTTTCTTAAAAATCATTTTAAATAAATAAAAATTTACGTTAATTTTTAAAATTTACCATGAAAATGTTGAACGAACTTTTAATATAAAAAAACTGTTTTAAAAAACTTTAATAAATATACAAATTTATTCTCAATATGGGGCCAAATTTTGTACGAATATTTTATTTAAGCAGCTAATACACGGCAGGTTTTTTTTCCATCTGACCTGTCACTGTGACTCGATACGTAAATCTGCTTTTCAGCGATAGAGATTTCTGCGAATAGTTGATAGCAGGCAGGCAGGCGGCTTGTTAGAACAAACAATTGCAAATTTATCAGTTGACTTTGCACATCGAGTTTTATAGGAGCAATGTTTCAATGACAATGCACGACATGTTTGTATTTAACAGAGGACAATTTGCCCCAGTCAAACTTTAAAATTGATTTTTGTATATGTGGGGTGTTGTATAATATTTTTATACCCTTCACACAGTGAAAAAGGGTATATATAGGTTTGTCATTCCGTGTGAAATTTCTACAATTTTGATTTCCGACCCCATAAAGTATATATTTTCTGAAAGCTTATGAATAGGGGAGTCGATTAAGCGCTGTCAGTCTGTCCGTCTGACCGTCTGTCCGTGTGTATATTGAAATCAACTTTTTGAAGCCCCCCGACATCGCTTGGACTCGGGTGAGGTATTAAAATATCAGAAATATTCGGGAGTAGATCGCTATTGAAAATCAGAAACATCGGTACATAAACAACTGAGATATGAGCAAAAACCCACGACCACCTCGATTTTTTTTTCACAAAAGCAACATTACAACAACAACATACATACAAACTTGTATACTGGTTAGAAAAAACGTGGCATCGAATCCCAGCTGAGCCAAAAAAATTTTTTTTTAAATTTTTTTTTTTATTTTTTTTTTATTTTTTTTTATTTTTTTTTTTTATTTTTTATATAATATATTATTTATATTTTTATTATTTTTTTTTTTATTTTTTTTTGTTTTATATATATTATATACATAATAATTTTTTAAAAAATTTTTTTTTTTAAAAAAAATTTTTTTTTTTAAATTTTTTTTAAAATTTTTTTTTTAAATTTTTTTAAAATTTTTTTTTTTTTGTTTTTTTTTAACATTCATACGTGAATTTATAATTTTACAATGGGACGTTTTTATATATGTATGTTTTTATATGTATGTACGTATTTCATATGGGATAAATGGTGACACAAACCACTGTTATTGCATGAATTCACGTTGTGAAGGGTATATAAGATTCGGTACGGCCGAATATAGCGCTCTTACTTGTTTCTTGTAAGTTCATGCATAATACGTAAAAAAAGCTAGTATGAAAAAAGGCGTTTCTTGATTTTTGTATTACTTTGCAGGAAAAGTTAAAAGAATAAAATGAGTTGTTTTTTCTGTCTTAAAATCCGTTATTTTCAACCATGGCTTACGACATTTTTCAGGGGTGATGTGTTTGTATAAAGTAAGGGGATTGATTATACGACCTTTAAAAAAACGGTTTTTATATATTTCGAAAAGTTGCTATTAAAAAAAACCGGTTTTCGGTTAACTACTTAAAAAATAACCGGTTAATCGGTTTTATTCGAATAATCAAAATCACAAAAAATCAAATTATTTATTGAAATAAAAAGTGTATTTAAATAAAATCAAAACAATTCTCAAAGCTAAAGAAGAAACAAAATATAATGCAGTCATGACAGAAATTCTTAAAAAAATTTCTTTTTATTAAAATATTTTATAAATTTAAACTAAGATTAGCATATAAACATATGCACTTTCATTAATAAAATAATATATGTATGTACATATGTTTGTTAATGTATTTAAAAGTTAACATACGTGAGACCAAATTATTCAATTAAACTAATAATAATAATTAAAAATTTTGTCTTCTTTTAAAATATTTAATCTTTCAGAAACAAAATGCAGTTTAAATGTTTTCAAGTATGTTCATCTTTTTTTTTTTCTTCTGTTTTTATGAAACTTGACATTGAACATGACCTTTTACTTGGCATACATGTTGAACTTTTAGAATATTTTAGCCTTTCAGATCACTTATGACACTTGGCGAAATAACACAAATCCTCCAAAATTGTGTTCTTTATAATGGACTTTTGTAGGGCATTTTGGTATTTGCATATATTTAATATAACTGTTCAGCTCATAACAATAACCGGTTTATTTGTAACAAAATAACCGGTTCATTTGGTATTCCCAAAATTGGAATTTTTAAATATTCATCTTTGACAAACTGAAAAAAAACGAGTAAGACCGGTCGAATAATAACCGTTCGTTCACCCTAGTATGTAGACTATAAGAAAACGTCAAAAACGCAATTTCGTTTAAATTTGAAATAGATACATTCTATACAAAAACACACATACACAAAATAAAATAAAACAATTATGCAGTGGATATTTTCAGTTAAATTTAATTAGAGAATTTTCAAGCAATATCGCGCATATATTTTTTTTAGAAAATTTTTACATTCGAATTATTGGAATTGCACTGAACACAAAATTTATTCCATTTTTGATTTTAAATTTTTACACAGTGTATTCTACTTGTCAAGGCTTTTCATTTAATGTGAATATTGAGGGGATACATCTTTAATACTTAATTTGACCCATACATACATACATACATATATAAAATAATTGTGTGCCATTTTGTAGTTTTTCTCAGAAATAAAAACGTCTTGTATTTTGGCGTCTTTATCATGATATATTTAATACAGTGAGGCCTCGATTAACCGGCAAAGAGAAAGAAATTTTATTCTTTTTACGTCGGCCATTTTTGTTTTTTGTATCGATTAACCTTGACTATCTCTATTATCCGGTATTACAAACATAATTTTTGAAAATTACTTTTAAACATGATGTGAATGAAATCAAAAAGTAGAATTCTCTTGTTCGCATACGATGAGCCAGAAACATGTACATACACCATGTATTTGATTAAATCAAGTTCAATTTAAAAATTTTTGAACTGCGGTTTATTTAAGTTTATTTTTACCATAACATCCCTTTAAACTCTAGTTATTGAAGACAAAATTAGGATATTAAACATTAAAAAACATAATTTGTGTTAAAATTCTTTCATTAAAGAACTTTAAGAAATTAACTTACATTAATTTTTTACAAATTGTTCGCGGTTTGCTGGTAAAGTTATTCATCTTTCATATTTAAACAAGTTCATTAATCCACGAATGATTATATGTTACTATTTAAAAACAAGAATATTCATTAGTTCATTAATCAGAAAATACCTCTTTATAAAATAGACAAAGTTGTTACTCAATTTACCGAGAAAATTGATTACCCAGAATGCTTCCGGTCCCGACCATTACGGATAATCGAGGTCTCACTGTATATTTATTTAAAAAATTGTTTGTTTGCCTATAACTTAGCCAATTACTGACCGATTGGTCTATGTCATATTTGGTAATAGTGTCTAATATGTGAAAAAACAGAGGCAGTTGTTTTTTTATTTTTTATGTTTCAGAAAGTTTTGTGACGATCGTGCTATGGGCTCATCTAAAAGTTGATTTCAACTAACACACGAACAGATGTACATACATGGCTCAAGCGACTTCCCTATTCAATAAGCTTTCAGAAACGATTTACTTAATGGAGTCGGAAATCAATATTGTGGAAATTAAAAAAGGACTGATAAAGCCATATACAGTCATATGTACATACATATATACTTTTGGCACCACAGCTGCAGTGTATAAAAAACCAGACCTACTATCAGCAATTTAACCAAAAGTTTTCATCATCCGATACCCAATAAATTTCTTAAATCGAACCATTATTTTCAAAATAAATTTAAACAAATTGCAAAATGCAAAGAAGAAGCAAGAATAAAGAATTAGGAAAGGTAAAGGTAAAACAAAAGATAAGGTGCAAGTATACTCTACTAACGACCTGTCCTCAGTCTCCTATCACTATCAGATTCTCGGGTCAGCATCCCGATACATCCTCCAATTTGCCTAGGAATCTACTACCTAATCATTTTAGCCTACTATTCTGCAGTCCGGGACAATAGCACAGAATGTGTTTAACTATCTCCAACTCCTCTGGATCCTCACACAATCTGCAGGTCCGATCCCATCTTTACCGCCATCCTGCCTAACATACTGTGGCCCGCAATAATACCTATCAAAGATCTTAAGCGTACCCTACCTCTGTCAAACAGCAAACCCGAATTAGACTTTTTGAGCATCGTCTACATTGTCCTTTTTAACCTGCACACCGTTCGGTTACTCCAGACCCAATTTGTCCTGCTTAACATTCATACCCTGATCCTTCCGAATTAAAATCCTATTTGAGGCTTAACAACCTCCAAACCATGAGGATCCACCATTTCCGAGCCCAGTCTCGTCAACTCATTAGCTATCTCATTACCACTTATGTCGCAGTGACTCGGCACCCAGCACAGCCTCACCCTATATTCCTCTAGGATTCATCCTAAAGCTCTCCTACAGTCATCGACTAGCTTGAAGTTCACGTAACAGCCTATAAGGCCGTAAGAGCCGTCTGCATGTCTGCGTATATTGTGCCCTTCAAGCGCCTAGCGATGTTACCCCTTATCAATTTCACGGCCCTTCAGATCCGTAGAACCCCCACCTAAAATACACTGAAGTCGTAGGAAAGTCTATATGACTTTTTGATGTTCAGATTCTCAATGTAGACCACCCTTAAGTGTGTATATTTTGGAAAGATTACTAAACCAAAGTAACCTTAAAACAGCCGAGGACTGTCAAATAAGACAACACAGAAAACAGTGCTGTCAATTTAAAGTTTTCCGTCTCTAGTTAGTTAGTGTAAAACAAAACGATATGTCAGAAATACATTAAATTTTGACAAGTGGTCCCTAGAAGTAGGCAACAGCTGATGATAAGCTGATCTAATAAGTTCACCTTATTGAATTCGCCTTGGTATGTACATACATATGTATAATGGAGACAATAACAAAATTATGTAAATAAATTCAGTTTTTTTTTTCTTCTTTTTTTTTTTAATGAAAAGACATTTAATTTATTCCTTTTCTTCTATATGTTTTCGCTTGTTAATAACTTAAAAGGTTTTCATCTGGTTTTTTAATGGAAATTCCATTTGAACACAAATACAATGAACGTCAAAAGTCATTAAACACCATTGACGTCTGCTGTTATGTTAAAAAAAATTGATAATTTTTTTTTAATTTAAGCAGTCATCCGCAAATATGCTCTAAAAAAATTGGTTTTTAAATTTATTAAAATTTTAGCTTTGAAAAAATATCTCAAAACCATAATTTAGATCTCACTGTTTCTAGTTGAAACTAGTGACTAGATTTTAAACGCATTTTCAATTAAGAAAAAAAAATTGATATTCATATTTCCTATTAATTTTATTTCGAATTAAAATGTTCGTCGGACATCTACGGAATGCAGATTTATGCAGTAAATTCATCTAACGATACTGCTGCTTACTGGGATTTCGCACTAATGTCCGACAATCTCCATTGTCCAACAGCAAAAAATTTTTTAGCTTGAGCTATTCGACCCTATTCGTTAGAAAAATTTAATTTTTATTTTACTCTTTGAATCAAATTTTTTTTGACGATGTTGGCGAGTGAAATTCCGAGTGAAATTCAATTTCGAAAACATTGGTTTCTTTAGCGCAGTTTGATCGGTAATTAAGTGTTGATGTAAATAAATATCCGAGGACTTTTGCAAAACAAATAATTTTGAATTTTAAAATTTTCAGGAGATCATTATAATATAAGTTGATTATTATTGACGTGATTGCTCTTATAATATATTTCTTTTTATAAAGACGGGGATTCATGCAAACAAATAAACATTTTGTAAACTGTGAACTTTTAACGAAAAAAATTAATTTTAATTTAAAATTTTTCCTAAAGCAAAAAACAAAATTGAATTCAATTTGTACGTATTAGTGTAAACAAAGGAGTATGGGAATATAACATTTATCATTAAAAAAAAAAACTAAAAACAAAAACTTTTATTCAAGCAGCATGATTACATTTGTAAAAAGAAAAGGCAATTATGTGTAGCCGTGCCCTATATCCCTTAATTAGGCGAAAATCTAAAAAAAAAAAATTAAAAAAAAAAAATTAAAAAAAAAATTTAAAAAAAAAAGTTTAAAAAAAATTAAAAAAAAACAATAAAAATATAAATAATATATTAAATAAAAAATAAAAAAAAATTATAAAAAAAAATTAAAAAATATTTTTTTTGGCTCAGCTGGGATTCGATGCCACGTTTTCTCTAACCAGTATACACGTTTGTATGTGTGTACGTTGTTGCTGTAATATTGTTTTTGTGAAAAAAAAAAATCGAGGTGGTCGTGGGTTTTAGCTCATATCATAGTTGTTTATGTACCCATGTTTCTGATTTTCAATACCGATCTACTCCCGAATATTTCTGATATTTTAATACCTCGCCCGGGTCCAAGCGATGTCGGGGGGCTTCAAAAAGTTGATTTCCACATACACACGGTCAGACGGACATACTGACAGAGCTTAATCGACTCCCCTATTTATAAGCTTTCAGAAAATATATACTTTATGGGGTCGCAAATAAAAATTGTAGAAATTACAAACGGAATGACAAACCTATATATACCCTTTTTCACTGTGTGAAGGGTATAAAAATAGAGAACGTCAAATTTTGACATAAGAATTTTACTGAACAACCCACTGATAAGGGCCTTTTGTTTAAAAGACACATTGTAGTTAAGTTTGAAATTTGTTATAACTTCTAACTTGATCGAGGTTTTTTTATAAAAAAACTTTTCCTTAAAACTGTGATCTTAGTAGTTTCTTTATTTAATTAATCAAATGTTGATTGTTGTAATACTATTTGTAGATTCTGATAACTTTGTAAATAATATTGCTAAAATAAAAAATTTTAATAAATATTCAATACCTACAAAACATAAAAAACTTAAGGTGTGTTTATTTAAAAGTACACATATTATCCTATTTAACTCTAAAATTGTTAGAGAATAGAATCAGTTAACCATTAAGTCACCTTTTTATAATATCCAACCATTAAAAGTAAGATTGAAATTTACCAAAACAGTGCTTTTCGTTGTACCTAAAATGATTGGAATTTCAAAATGTGTGATAATGCTCATGTGTAGGCATTATAGGTAAATACAGAAAATAAAAAAGTATCATCGGTGTTGACTTACTTCTGACGCTCATAGTATCTGTTTTTATTATTTTATTTTTATCTACGAACTCTTCCTCTTAAAGTTGTGTGTTGTTGTTTACTTAATTCGTTTCTTTTAATTTTTTTCATTTTGTTTTTGTTCTAACTTAGTTGTATGGTAAGTTTTCTTCTTAGACTAACCCATTTAAAAAATCCACTGTTGCCGTATGTGTGCAAGTGTTTACAATTAAATGTATGTATGTAAAAGCTGAACGTCCCAACCATTTACTCAGGCCTAGCATGTTTGTATGTAGTATTCGTTCTTCCCCCACCACCACCCTTATTATTCGTACATGAATGTGTTTTATTTAACCATCCATCCGTGCAGACCCATTCTATTCATGATTGTTTTGTTGTTGCTGTTTTTTTTTCTTTCTTATTTTTACTTTGGCAGAATTTTTACTTTTGCGCAACATCGCAATTCTTTCTTCCTTTTATTTTTATTTATTTTTTTTTTGCTTTTCTTAGATGCTTATTGTTGTTGTTCTTTGTTGTTAATGTTCTCATTTCTTTTTTCTGGAACTTTTGTAATTTTTTCGTGTTTTTTTATTTTTATTTGTTTTTTTTTTTTTTTTTACTGTTCACTAACTTTATGAGTTGATGTCGTGCCCAGGGTCGTAAATTTTGGGCGTATTTCATTGTGTTGTTGTTTTTTTTAACAACTTTCCTTAAAGTGTTTGTGTTTTTTTGTTTTTCTTTCCTAAATAATTTAAACTTTAAAGGTTTGTTTTTTAAGTTAATTAAAGTAATTTTATGTTAGAATTTGTTTAATATATATTTGAAACTTAAATTTAAAAATAGTAGGTAAGTACCTGGGTATAAAGTATGTGCTTGATTATGGAAAAATTTTTATTTTAAACTTTCTATTTTAAGTTCAGGAAGTTTATTTTTATTATTTAATAGTTACCTACCTAAAAAATCTTTAATCAACATTGATTTTAACTTTCGTAGGTCATTACACTATGTTATTTATTAAAGATAGAGCATTATTTAAATGAATACCTACCTAGGTACCTACCTACCTACCTATTGCAAAATGTGCCTAAGTACCTACGTAGGTACCTACCTAGTTTAAAATAAATGGGAACTTAAAATTGACATTTAATTTTAAACGTTAGCTCGTGGTCAACGAAATTTTGCTAAACTACACATTACTTTTAAATTAAATATTTGTGGGCATTTATCCGAAATATGTTCCTGCTTATAGGTATGTACCTACTTAGGACCACCAATTTTTTATTTTTCAAATATGAATCTACCTACCTATGTACATACGTATGCATGTATGTCGGTACATTAATAGGTTAATAAATAAGATAATAAAATTTATGATTAATTCTCAACCGTCAAAATTTAACACAAAAATTATTGCTAAATGTAACCGAATGGGAATAAAATGCCTATTAAATAGAACTCAAAGAAATTCAAATAGGAAGGTAGGTAGATACCTACCTACCTACCTATCGATAAAAAAAATATTTTTAGCTAGGTAATAGATATCTACCTGGGTAGGTATTTATTTTATGATAAATATCATAGGTACACGTAGGTACATAGGGACCTATAAAGGTACCTAGTTAGACAGCTTTCAAGTGAAAATGTTTAGGCAGGAAGGTAGGTACCTACATACCTACAATATAGGTATGTATTTAATAATTTTCTTTAATAACTATCTACCTATATCTATAATTTTAGATACTTAGGTACCTAAGTAGTTACTTACAAACTCATATCTAAATTGTAAAAAAATATTCAAAATATTTTCGTTTGTTGTTTAAATCAAATGTGTTGAATTGGTAAATACCTATCTACCTATGAATAATATTTAAAGCTAAAGTAGACCTACCTACCTAGTAAAAAAAATATATATGCATTAGATACCTATAAATAAATGAAATAATTAAGAAAAAAACTAAAATTATTTTAATTCCTGTCTGCTGGGAATTTGTAAAATAAAAATCTTAGCAACGCCAGGTGAGAGCGTAGCGTTTTACAAAATTAAGGCATAAAAAAAACACTTTAAAATTATCAAACTACAACCATGTTTGAACTAAAACAAACAAGTCGGACAAACAACTTCGAACTGACAACACAACCGAGTTCTATTACAACATAACAACTTCCAACTACAGCTAACATGTACGTTAGTAAAAAATCCACCACACAACGGCAACTTGCGGGCAACAACATCACACATGTTAGATAAACCGTTTCACTGATAGCGGCCATCATGGATTTACTAACACTAACAAACATCTCGACACGAAAACAAAAGAGATGACCTTTTAGTTGCAAAACAATTTATTACATCTTCTCTCTTTTTCTTTTGGGCTAGATGCTGAATGTAGTTGATGTGGCGGCCATCATGGATTTTTAATGAAACGGTAAAGTTTGTGGATATATTTGTTTCTTTCGCTCTTTTCCTTGGTTTACGCAAATGAAAAAATTCACCTCGATATAGTTTTTACTAGTAGTAACGCTTGATATTATTTTTGTCGTGTTATTCTATCGGTATAACCAGAAAAAACAACATAAATTTTGTTGTGAAAAATTGATAAACGTGGAGACAAGTGTATTTTTTTTTTAGTGAAATATAGTAAAAACTAAAAATTTCTGTTATTTCTAATACAAATAAGAAGTAATGAATTTGTTTTTGCTAAATAACAATAAATAATAATTTAGCAAAAAATTTTATAAAAACGATTTCAAGGAAATTGCCGGACTATTTTTATAGATTATTTTTGCATTTACTTTGCCAGTGGTTCTACAACTATTTTTTATTCACCACTCTTAATTGACGGCAAAAAGAAGCATTTGTTTATACTTTGGAATTAACCTCACTACACAGCTGTTCCAGAGCAGAAAAAAAATTAAAATGTTAGCAGGCCCTGAAGTTTCTACAAACGCTACGGGAACTATGCAGACCTCGGAAAGACGTTGTGAAAATCCTGATTGTAATATCAACAAACTTATATCCATGGTACCTAAGCGAAAACCCACACAATTTGTGTCCAATCCTTTGATTTTGGATAAACCTATGCTTGTCAATGGTTTCACAGCCGTCTTTCAAGTTGACGGTGGTTCCGCTAGACTTTTAGATATAAAAAATCCTAACGGCGATAGCCAAGCCAAAACCATATATCGCATAATACCCAATTCGCATGTCCACGTGGTCAACTATGTCGTAGTGGATACAGATGAGGCTTACCTAAGGAAAATTACGGAAAATGACCCTGTCACCATGCAGAAACTATTGACTTCACAAAAGGAAAGTGCCGATCAAATGTTAAAGAAAATTATGTCTGGTCAAGGTTCATCAGCCACGGCTGCTATGACCACGGTAGTATCAACCATAAATAATAATAGTATAACAAGCAATTCAACACTACAGGGTGGTACATCAAATAATGGCACTACTATGGCATGTTCAATTGCAGGTCAACCAGCAGATCAACAAAATTCTATTAAACTACCCTTAAGAATGCATCCAAATTTGAAAATAACGGCTGTAGCAAGTGGTGAGAGTGTAAACACGGTTCCCACCGCTCCATTAACTGCACCGACTACAGCACCTTTTATAACGCCAGTACCTTTAACTAATTTACAAGCTACAGCAATACTTCCAGCAGCAGCTCAACAACCATTATCATCAGTTGCAACAACAAGCATAAATCCTTTAATTAATCCAATACCTTCCGACTCAAAAGACAAGTATGTGATTACTTTGTATACATATTTTTAATATTCAACATCTTTAAATATTTTTATATCTATTTAAGGTCAACTTATGATAAAATGCAGGCAGAAATCAATGATTTAAGACGAACCGTTGCTATGCTGGCTGAAGCTCAAGCTAAAAATCAACAACCAGTAACATCTAATAAATCTGCTAAACGCCCACGAAATCTTTAACGAAATAAGACGAAATCGATATATCCATATTTTTACATACAATTAAGCTTTATAAATTATTTTAAGGATTATTTGATTATGCTAATTTTTTACATTCTGAAGTTATTCTACTAGTAGTTTGGCTTATTTTTACCCACAAGAGAAAAAATATGAAATGATTTTAAAAGGGTTCCCATATATATATGTATATATTTGTTGTTCTTGTGTTTCACAATTATAAATCGTTTTATTAATCGAATTTTATATAACAACTCTTCCATACTTGACCCTAAAAAGTTGTTTTGTTGCTTCATATACCTGCATGAATATTCCTTGGGTTCAACTGATGATTAAGACATTAAATTTATTTGAATACACTAATGATTTTTAGAATTTATTAACTCACATCACTCCATTCTAATAAGTGCATACAACTTATGCATATTAAGTGAAGGGCAACCGATTTTTCACAAGTTGAATATGTTTGCTTACATAAAATGTTTAAGATAATTACCGTAATGCTGCATTCATTTTGGAACATTATTTATGACAATATATTTCATATGTGGGAAGTCATTTAGAATAAATGCTTTTGCATTACTGATTTGGAAGTCTTGAAAATGTGTTTGAATTTACACTACTATCATTTTTTTTCTGGGTATTAATAGTTATTTTACTAGTATCATTTAAAAATGTATAATTTGTCTTTCTTTTGAGAAATAATAATGTAATAATTAAATAATAAAAAAAAACTGTTTTATTATACTTATAATAAATTTAGTTTTCTAATTAAAGCCAAAATGTCAAATAATAGCTGTGCAACTTAAATGTACAGGACAAGGTAAAAGGTCAATCCTACAAGCATGTTCCGGGGGTTATTCTGTAATTCTATTCGAAAGAAAACGTTTTTGAATTACAATGTGTTAAGCATACAAGTTCAAAAAATGTTATTTTCAATCGAATTACTAAGTTACCCTCAGTGAGAAGTTACAATTCTATGCAATAGGTTTGTTCATTTCGTTTTTTTTTTCGAAGCTTTTTAAACTTAATTAAGAAAAATATGATTTTAAATGTAAATAAGTAATGGTAAACTCTTAATAGTATGTTTTGTTTTTTTTTTAAATTTTCAAAGATTGAAAACCTAAAATTTTGCAGATTTAAAAAAAAAAAACTATTTTCCTGTTGAGAGTTCTCTATTCTCTGTACCTCTAGAGGATCTTAAGGTGCAGCTTGACTAGTAGTATCGTTAATTTATGGAGATTCTGGATTTAGTTGATTTTAAAAATATAAAACTGTAAATTTGTACATATATACTGGTTATAATCATGAGCTCTTTGATTTTGACGAACATTGTAAGCTTTAAAGCATCTTGTTTTATTCGAATGCTTTAAATTTAAAGTTCAGCTGGAGTCTACATGATCTAGGGGTGTTGCTCGATATCTTTAAAGAATATCGATATTATTTTCCTATATTATAGCGGGACCGGACGGCAGCCTTTAGTGTTTGAACATTACACTCTTCTAATCTATTTGTACTTGGTTGTCCTGGTGCAATTAATTTTTGGAAAATACCATTCTACATACAATAGGATTTGGAGTGTTCGCTGGTAAAGGTATCGTTGTCGGATACAATAAATGGAGGCAAAAACCATGAGTTAAAACTGCTTTCATCACAACAATTAAGAAATTGTGATTCTGAAAAGGACCAACATAATATATGTGAATTTTCTAACATTATCCACAATTATCTGGGCGAGTCATATTAACCATTGCGTAAATTTTTTCCACTGGATTTTAAAATTTCATCATTTTTTACAATATGTCTAAGATATTCGATTCGCTTGAGGCACATTATTAAATTTCGTTTACATTCGATTTCGGTATTTGAATCCATCTGGTTTTCGATTAATCACAATGATTTTATACATACACGCTGAAGGTGTCCTCTTTTTTTGCACACTAGTTGTATTTGAGGTTATGTCATTTGTTTTATGATCGATCGATTACCAATTTCCTGTAATCTAATCTCGATATAGAATTGTGTTGCGTTCTAGAGGAACGTATCTATGAGTGACTTCTCATAAATTTAAAAAAAAAATTAAAAATAAATATATTAAAAAAAATATAAATAATATATAAAATAAAAAAAAAATTTGGCTCAGCTGGGATTCGATTCCACGTTTACTCTAACCAGTATATATGTATGTTGTTGTTGTAATTGTGAAAAAAACGAGGTGTTCGTGGTTTTTTGCTCATATCTCGGAAAGTTATGGGGCGATCGTGCTGAATTTCAATAGCGATTCGTTCCCGGATATTTCCAAGAGATTGATACTTTATACAGATCTGAGGAACATATAGTTGCTTCTAAAAGTTGATTTCAACCAACATACGGACAGATGGTCAGGGCTTAATCGACTCCTCTCTTCATAAGCTTTCAGAAAATATATACTTTATGGGGTCGGAAATTGTAGAAATTACAAACGAAATGACAAAGCTATATATACCCTTGTGCACCACAGGTGAAGGGTATAAAAAAACAAGATGGTTTTTTTTATTGTTGCTTTCGTCTGCCGATGTGTCAAAAACTACATGCTTTTTGTTTGTGTTGTTTTGCGTGGGCAAAGGTAATTTATGTTAACAAATAATATTTGACAACTCAACCGCCATTTATGCAAATAAAAAAAATAGATCAGCTGCGTTGTCATCACCAGCTGATATTCGTCTTGATGCATATGTTTTATGATTCACTAATCATTTTTACTTTGTAATAAAAATTGAATAAAATTTCTATCGTGGCAAAATTTTTCCCTTTTTGGCAAATATTAGCGATTCGATTCAAATTTATTTTTTTTAATAAATAAATTTTGTTTTTTTATACCCTTCACACAGTGAAAAAGGGTATATATAGGTTTGTCATTCCGTGTGAAATTTCTACAATTTTTATTTCCGACCCCATAAAGTATATATTTTCTGAAAGCTTATGAATAGGGGAGTCGATTAAGCTCTGTCAGTCTGTTCGTCTGTCCGTGTGTATATTGAAATTAACTTTTTGAAGCCCCCTGAAATCGCTTGGACCCGGGTGAGGTATTAAAATATCAGAAATATTCGGGAGTAGATCGGTATTGAAAATCAGAAACATCGGTTCATAAACAACTGAGATATGAGCAAAAACTCACGACCACCTCGATTTTTTTTCACAAAAAAAACATTACAACAACATACAAACTTGTATATTGGTTAAAGTAAACGTGGGATCGAATCCTAGCTGAGCCCAAAAATTTTTTTTTTTTTTTTAATTTTTATTTTTTTTATTTAATATATTATTTATATTTTTATTTTTTTTTTTTCAATTTTTTTTTTTTATTTTATTTTTTTTTTTGTTTTATATTTATTATTTATATTTTAATTATTATTTTTTAATTTTTTTTTTCAATTTTTTTTTAAATTTTTTTTAAACTTTTTTTTTAATTTTTTTAAAATTTTTTTTATTTTTTTTTTTTAACATACATACGTTAATTTTTAATTTTACAATGGGATGTTTTTATATATGTATGTTTTTTATATGAATGTTCATATGAGATGAATGGTGATACAAACTACTGTTATTGCATGACTACACGTTGTGAAGGGTATATAAGATTCGGCATGGCCGAATATAGCACTCTTCTTGTTTAAACTATCAAAATATAAATTTCATCGTCAAAAACAAAGAGAAAGAAGCTTTGCGATATTGGCGATTTTTAACATTGAATTTTGCGAAAAAGGTCAAAATATATCAGACAACTCTGCTTGTAAGCGATCTTATTTTAGTACATGTAAACTCATCTCATTACTGAACATTAAAAGTTGATAGTCTCTATCATGATACAATCAGCAGGTAGCTTCAGTTCTGCAACAACAAAATTCTACATGCATTTTGTTGTTGGAAAACGACGACGAAATGTTAAAAAGCAAATGTGTTTGTGTTTTTTTTTTGTTGGTAGAATATATACATACATACACAATGATACACATACATAAACAAATTTAGACATTTTAGTCAAACCTTAATGTAGAGAAAAAAATCAGCTGGTTTAGTGAGGCTACCTAATGATTGGTCTCTATGCAACTTTTTCTTTGTTCTGGGTCATGGTGTAATTGCATACATAAGGTGATAGCGTAAAGGAGAACAATTTTTGTCTCTCTTTTTTATCTATGGAGTTTGACAATTCTTGGCACTGAAATCTCTTTTTTTATACATATAGAGTGTGAAAAACATTGGCGCACACAAAAATATACAGCTGTGCTGGCACCGCCAACTGTATTAGTGTACCCTGGCCTGGGTCTTTTATTAAAACATTCAAACATGCTTTCAAAATTCTAATTCAGTTCTAATGTTCTATTTCATCTTTGTTCTGATTCAGTTTTTATTTGTTTCAACGTTGTTTTAATTCAGTTTTGTTCTATTCTTCAATATTTTGATCGTAAAACAAAACAAATATTTTTTGGAAGTGCATTCACATGTATATACACACATATGTTTTTTATAATGAGAGTGTAATATACACACACTAGTTTAAATTAATGAGATTGTTTGTATGCCATTTGTCTTAAGATTGTGCCGCTCTTTAATTGCTAAAGGCAATGACTGACTATCCTACAAAGTCGTGCGATTATGTCAAATAAAAATCTGATAGTTTTCTGTCCTACATGAAAAAATCGCAACAAAATGTGTTACTGCATGCCACACTGTCATACTTGCTTAGAAAAAGCAACTCTAATCGCACAGACTATTATTTTATGAAAATTTTCAAAAGATTATCAAATCGGACACACATGTCAAAAAATCTGTCACACATGTGCACTTTGTGTCCACACTATCACACTTTCTGAACACACATACAATTTTTGACATATCGAACGACTAAATCTGATAGTCAGTCATGGCCTTAAGTATGGATGCGAGTATTTTAAATATAATTTAATTAAAAAAAAAAGAAAATCTTCTGTTCGTATTGTGTAGGTTTTAAATACATACATACATATGTATATGTATTCTTTTTGTTTACATAAAAATCTAATAATCGGCTATTATTCTTCCTCTTTTGATTTTACAGGCCTGTTGCCGATACAACGTCGTCATATACGAAGGGAATTAGTGGTGGTCTGGGGCCACCACATCCACAAAGTTTACAGCAGCAGCAACAGCAAATGCATGCACAACAGATGCAGCATCATCATCACCAGCAGCAGTTGCATCAGCAACACCAGCAGCAGCAACAACAACAGCAACACCATCATCAACAGCACCAACAGCAACAACATCATCATCAGCAGCAACAGCAACAACAACAACAACAGCAGCAGCACCATCATCAACAACAGCAATCGTCACGTTCGGCAGCTAGTCCTCTATCACCACCACGACCAGGTCCTGGTTCACAAGCTGCTGCCAATGTTTATGCCAAATTTACCGATGTTAATGCGGTACGCGAAGCCCCACAACGTTTCATACTACAGAGTGCATACGGTATCCCCGGCCCGGGGGCCCAGTATCGTGAAAATCCGTATACCAGAATACAGCCCGTACAGGATTATCATAGAGTTGCTGCTGCTCTGGCAGCTGCTGCACCACCTCCTGGCCCAGCTGGTGTGGTGCAGGGACCACCTCCGCCCTCCAGTGTTAGCATTAGTGCACCACATGGTCTGGATTCAATGCATTTTGCCCATCCACCTGCCACACATCAAACCGTATCGACTGGATCGACACAATTGCTTAGCAATGCGCCCAATTCAGCTACGGGAGCGAACACAACCGGTGGCGGTATGCCCGGCACCAGCTCCCCCCATAACATTGTCAACAGTGCAACTGCACCAATGCCTGGCGGTGGTGGCAGCAACAGCAATAGCAGTAGTAGCATAATTGGAGGCAAACGTATACTTTTGCCACCTACACATCGCCAGCAACCACAGCAATATTCCAATGAGTATCTGACAAATGCTGTTTCGGCAGCAGCTGCGGCGGCGTCTTTAAATCGGCATGGGCCACCACAGGGACCACCTGACCCTGGTGGGCAACAGCCCTATAAAAAGATACGACTGAGTGATGCAAATAATGTTGTCACCAACTCCTCAAACACTACCAATCACCTGCCTACAACACATCAACTGCAAAATGTCCAACCACCTCCGCCTAGTCAACACCAGCAGCACCAACAGCATCTTCAGCAGCAGCAGCAACAACAGCAACAACACCATCAGCAGCAACAGCAGCAGCAGCAACGGCAACCTTCACCTGCCATAGGCTTAACACAGGCACAGGCAAATGCCTTAAGATCTGCTAACGCTGCTGCAGTCCATGGTCACACATCATTGCCTCCACACACGCATTTAACGGTTCTGCCGCCCACTCATCTACCCCCGCAACATCAACAGCCGCCAACAATGCAGCAACCGCAACCTGTGACGATGCATCAACTAAAAGTTGAAACGCAACAATTACCGCCACAACCAAATACCAACACACCGCCAATAAATCGTGCTACACCAACGTCACTTGCTGCTGTTAATACGGCCCTTAATGTAATAACAAATTCTTCTACAACTTCTGCCGTTAAGGGCAATACCTCCTCTGCGTTAACCTCTGCGGCAATTACCACAGTTACCTCTTCCTCCTCCGTATCAACGACGAATACCACAGCCTCGTCGTCAACTACGTCGTCGTCATCGTCTACAGAAGCCTATCATCCTCAGGTGGAGGCTATTTCGCCTACGCTGCCCGCAGACAATGCCGAAGAGCGAGGTCCCACTGCCAAAGAGGAGCTGTTAATGCAAATTCAAAAAGTCGACACGGAAATTACTGGCGCTGATACGGCTTTAGCCTCTTTGCGCAAAAAGGAGAAGAGTCTTCTCGATGTGGCTGCTGCAGCTAAACAGCAAAAGGAACAGGCTGAGGCGGCCAGATTAAAGGCGGAAGCTGATGCCGAGGAAGATGCTGCCAATTCGTGGCGTTCAAAAACGCTGGCTCAGAAAATCTATTTGGCGAACCGTAAAACGGCCGCCTCACAACATTCCATACTGGACAGCTGTGGTGAACGCCATTTACTCCCGTTGTACAATCAACCTCTAGATGTAGAACATTTAACCACATTTTTACAACGTCACCAAGACTTCATAAAAGGTCCTCTGCTGGAGCACATACGCAAGATTAAACACGACCGTTGGTTGCATCACAGCAAGGTGGTGGAGACGTACTCTCAAATGACCGCGGAGTGGCAAAAACGTGTCGATAAGTCTGAAGCAAGCGCCAAGCGCCGGGCACGTGAAGCCAAAAATCGCGAATTTTTCGAGAAGGTTTTCACAGAACTGCGAAAACAACGCGAAGACAAGGAACGGTTTAATCGTGTAGGTTCGCGCATTAAGTCCGAAGCGGACTATGAGGAAATCATGGATGGTCTGCAAGAGCAAGCCATGGAGGTTAGGAAGATGCGCTCATATGCCATTATACCACCGCTTATGTACGATGCCAATCAACGAAAGTGTGTCTATCATAATGAGAACGGCCTTGTTGAGGACATGGTGGCAGTGCATAAAGAAAGGGCAAAACTAAACGTGTGGACAGCCGGTGAAAAGGAAATATTCAAAGAGAAATTCCTGCAACATCCCAAGAATTTTGGAGCAATAGCAGCCAGTTTAGATCGTAAGTCGGCGCAGGACTGTGTACGTTACTACTACCTCAGCAAGAAAACAGAGAATTACAAGCAGTTGCTAAGAAAATCACGTCAGCGAACAAGAGCCTCAAAGACATTGCAAAAATCACAGCAACAACAGACTCAGTGCATCATTGATTCGTTGACTACAGGCGTAACGACCCGGCTGCAAAGGGAGCAACAGCAAAAGACCGGAGGACGTTCAGCAGCGGCCGAAAGAGAACGCGAAAGAGCGGAACGTGAAAAGGCAGCCGAAAAAGCAGTTGCCGAAGCTACTAAAGCTACAACTAATGTGAAATTTATTAAAACAGAGTCGACGGCAGCAGCAACATCTGCTGCGGACTTGGTGTCGACCACAGTTGATACCACTACTTACACAGAAGCGGCTAAAGCTACTTTGCAAAATAGTGGTAACAAATCAACATCTTCAACGACTAGCACATCATCTGCCACATCCACATCCACAACTACAGCATCTACTGCCTCAAAAGGGCAGGCCGATATAAGTGAAGCAACTACTAGTACAGACTCTGCTTCCACAGGAACGGCAGCCAAAACGAAAGCGGGTGATTTTTCTGTCAAACTGGACGAACCCAAAATGGATAATTCCTCCACAGAGAGTAACTGTGCCAGCAACAAGAAAAAATCAAGCGATCCTAATAATTCAATGTCAAGTGATAAAATAAGTAGTAAAACAGAAGCCACAACTGCTGATAGTAGCAATAACTGTAATAATTTTATGAAAGAGGAAGATCCTTTAGCTATATCTACAACCTCGATAACAGCAACAACAGCCACTGCTACAACAGCAGCTGCATCATCTTCAACGTCGACTGTGGTAACCAATGCAACAACAACTACACATCCGCCCTTACACAACACAACAACTACAACAACGCCAAATGGCATTAAGACCTCTTATGCTGCTGCCATTGCTCAACAAGCTGCAGCGGTAGCCGCCGTCGTCAATGCAACAAATTCTATAGCCTCTGCGTCCAATGACAACAACAAATTATCAGCCAACAGTAGTAGCGGCAGTAATGATAAAACAGTACTGGCGAACATAAACAGTAGTAAAATCTCGTCCACAAATGCTGCTGCTAAGGACATTGTCAGCACAGCTGCCGCAACCACTGCTACAACCTCCACCAATTCCCATAGTAGTAGTAATATTAGCAGTAATGCTAGTATCAGCACCAGTAGTAGTGCTGGCAGTAATATGCTGAAACAAACGGCCAACAATAACAACAACAATGTTACAACGCCGACTACCTCAACAACAGCTGGCAATTTCTTGGGCCAAAAACTCAAAGTGGCACAAGTTGAAAGCCTTATGGGGGCAAATAACAATAATACAGACTGTAACTCAGATGTTAGGTAAGATTTGTTTTTGAAAATAGATTATTGAAAAATAGTGCAGATTTATTAAAAACATGTTTGATTTTATTTTAGTGATTCCAAAAAGAAGCGTGTTGTCGACATGGATAATTCAAATACATTGACGAATACCAGCAGCAGCAACAGCAAATCCAACACCACTACGAATACGATTAATACAACAACGGTGGCAAACATTAATAACCAACAACAACCTCCTAATACTAGCAATCTTAATAAAAGTTTAGCCTCAACAGTAACAGCAACATCTGTGGCTAGTTGCAATCCTGCCAATATTAATAGCAACATCTCAGCAAATGATATTGTTGCATCTAAAGCCGCCACGGTTTTAACAACTGGTTCTGCTGCTGCTGCAGCTGCTTCAATCACAACAATACCAAATGCTGTTTCCTCGGGTCATGTCACATCGGCTGCCACTATTTCATCAACCTGTTCCTCATCATCATCAACATCATCCGCCATTACAATAACATCAGCAGTTACGACTGCTACATCAGCAACAACGACGATTTCATCGTTAATACTCGATCAGAATTTAATCGATGGTAAAGGTAAGTTTTCACTAAACCTTTTCAAACATCATTTTTTGTATTTATAAGGCTTGTATTTGTTTACATTTTAACATTTTACCTGAATGTAAATAGAACAGAGAAAATCTAGCAAATTAATATACAAGGGACAGCATATTTGTAAAGTAGCATGGTAGGAAGGTAGGAAAGAGAGGTGATGAAAGCTGATAAGACACCTTTAACACGCATAGTCGGAGATCTATGTGGTTCAATGTGTTTCTCTTTGGTGAAATAATAAATTAAGATTTAAGGGCAAGCAAGAGAAATAGAGTAATTTAAAGGACATAAAGTAAATACAGTCTTAAAGCTTTCAGTGTCCTTCCACTAACCAGACTTTCCCCATAATTAATTCAAAGATTTTCAATAGTTTGCACTCTGAGACATTACCCAATTCATCGTAGAATCGCGTACATAACCACTTAACTCTATGGTTCTGTAATCTTCGGCAGTGACAGACAACATGTTCTACCGTTTCTATCTATTCCTCATTCTACATAGTCCGGAGTGCCGCAATTCCTTCTACTGATCCTAGTTCTACTGGACACTGCCCCTGCAATAGTGACCCTCAGACATACCCTATTAAGATCCAGGAGTAACGTTGAGTCTTCCGAGTTTATCCTTGGCCATAAAGCCTTTGACACTACGCAATATCTTCTGTTCCTCCATGCCATATCAGTTCTGTCTGATGTTGACGCCCTTGTTTAGTAGCATAATCTTGTCAGATTTAAAATTTAAATTTTTTATTTTCTTTTGTTTTCCGCTTTTTCTTTTGTATGTAGTCTGGAGTCGTTTTTAAACACTGCACACTGAAGATTGAGGACTTCTTAAAAGTTGTGAATTTTAGTACTACTATATGCAGTAAAAAATTGCAAAATATTTTCACGCGCCCAACTGACTTCAATTAATTTTGAGTCGAATAATACTCGTAGTTATTTGTAGACTTTCGACAAAAAAATTTTAAATTTTCTTTAACATAAAATTAAACTCTATAAGACTATTCATACATATATCGCAATTATCGTCTTAAGTATAATAAATATGTCTTTTTAAATCCATTTGTTTTTCCAATTTTCTGATAAATTTTAAAATTTTACTTTATTTTGTCAAACCTCTATAGTTTATTTCATATTCATTTCAAACCGCGTCTTAAATTAAATTGTATCAAATGCCTTTTCTCTTACGCAAATACGGAGTTAGCACGCAATACCACAATATAGAAAGTGTATCCAGGGGGCATAACTATCAGATTATAGAAATGGAATTCCTGAATTTATTTTGTAAAGTTTTGTAAATTTTATTTTTATCGATATTTTCTCATATGAAATGTCTGAAGTAATTTTGCCCATTATAGGAAAATATGGAGGTGGCACTCAAGACCACTATATGAAAAGTGTAACCAACATTTTATGATAGAGGTGGGCATTTAAGAAGCCGTGTCAAAGTGATTACTTATAATGACCTCTATTTAGATATTTAAACACAGAGGGACATTATTCCTTCAAAATTATATGAATTAAGGAAATAGTATTATATAGGAGGTGGGCGTTAAAACGGGCGTGGCACCTTAATTTACACATTATAATAATATTCATCAAAAACCTATATTTGCAAAATTTCTATATCGGACATTTGAAATAAACTTGAAATCACACTTTGCGGTTTCTTACACTTTGAACCTATTGCATCAATTGATTGATTGAACTCCTTTCGTAATGTACGAATTTAAAAAAAAATTTTAGAAAACATCTTTTTTTTCTCAAAAAATATATCTATCAAATTTTATCATCATTGTGTTTAGAAGCAATCGCATTTTATTCGATTCCCGAAAGAAATTGTTTTTAAGACTTTGTCTTACATTATAAGCTACTAGAAAATCCCGGTGCGCGTTGCTACGACCCTTCATGAATTTTAATCGCATTCTAAATTTTAATCGAATATCAAGTGCAAAGCTAAAAACTATAACGTTTTCTTTATGAGCGTGGCACTGCCCACTTTTATAATTACGAAACTGTATAGTAATGACAGCTCAATAAGTGTGCAAAGTTTCAGAAAAGTCCGTCCATTGAAAGTACCTTAAAATTATAACTTTTTTAATGGGCCTAGCCCTACCCACTTTTCTAATCACGAAATTATAAAGTCATGACAGCTCAATATGTGTGCAAAGTTTCAGAAAAATCGGTCCAGTGCAAGTACCTCAAAATGATACCTTTTTTATGGGCGTGGCACTGCCCACTATTCTAAATACAAAACTGTATAGTCATGACAACTCAATATGTGTGCATAGTTTCAGAAAAATCGGTCCAGTGCAAGTACCTCAAAATGCTACCTTTTTTTAATAGGCGTGGCACTGCCCACTTTTCTAATGACGAAAGTGTAAAGTCATGACAGCTCAGTATGTTTGCAAAGTTTCAGAAAATTCGGTCCTGTGCAAGTAGCTAAAACTGATAACTAACTGATAAAACTAACACTTTTCTAAATACAAAACTGTATAGTCATGACAACTCAATATGTGTGCAAAGTTTCATAAAAATCGGTCCAGTGCAAGTACCTCAAAATTAAAACTTTTTTAGGGGCGTGGCCCCGCCCACTTTTCTTATCACGAAATTATTTAGTCATGACAGCTCGATATGTGTGCAAAGTTTCAGAAAAATCGGTCAAGTGCAAGTAGCTAAAACTGATAACTAATTTTTATGGGCGTGGCCCCGCCCACTTTTTTCCACCGATAAACACTCCCTGGTATGTGTACAACAACTTGTCAAAGTTTGAGTCCGATCGGTTTTACAGTTTCGGAGTCTATAGCTCACACACACACACAGAGTTTCACTTTTATATATAGATAACTCTCTTATACCTCTTTAGCCCATTTTCAATACCAGACATTTCTGATCTACAAAAAACATTCTGGCAAAATTTTATCCCAATAGCTTTTTCTGCTCGAGCTCCTCTACCGTGCTTTCAATAGGCGGACAGACGAACGGACATAGCTAGATCCAAAATGAAACCAGAACTCAGAAAATATGTATTTTATGGGGTCTAAAATAAATATTTTGTCAAGTCAATAACTCGAAGCTTCAAAAGTCATACGAAGTTTTGGTTAATATCAAGGCATGTTTATTCATCAGGTAGGCGCAGTTCGAAGGGAATTTGTTTTATTAATGCCAAGGCATATCCATTAGGTATATGCATCGCGGCAACAAAAACAACAATAAAAAACACATGTATTTTGTTTTTGTGTATATGCCGGCATATGTCAAACAATTTTTTTTATTTTCTTCTTCAATTTGAATAATTTTTAAAAAACTTTAAAGCGAAAACTTTTTATTCATGGTTTTGTATTTTTTTAAAACGTTTTAAATCAACTGAAACGGCAAATTATTTATTTTATAATAAAAACAAGTAAGAGCGATATATTCGGCCGTGCCGAATCTTATATACCCTTCACAACGAGAAGTCATGCAATAACAGTAGTTTGTGTCACCATTCGTCCCATATGAAATACGTACATACATATAAAAACATACATATATAAAAACATCCCATTGTAAAATTATAAATTCACGTATGTATGCTAAAAAAACAAAAAAAAAAAAATTTAAAAAAAAATTTAGAAAAAAAAATTTAAAAAAAAAAATTATTATATATATAATATATATAAAACAAAAAAAAAATATAAAAAAAATTAAAAAAAATAAAAATATAAATACTATATTAAATAAAAAATAAAAAAAAAAATAAAAAAAAAAATAAAAAAAAAAATTTTTTTGGCCCAGTATACACGCTTGTATGTATGTATGTTGTTGTTGTAATGTTGTTTTTGTGAATAAAAAATCGAGCTGGTCGTGGGTTTTTGCTCATATCTCAGTTGTTTATGTACCGATGTTTCTGATTTTCAATACCGTTCTACTCCCGAATATTTCTGATATTATAATACCTCACCCGGGTCCAAGCGATATCGGGGGGCTTCAAAAAGTTGATTTCAACATACACACGGACAGACTGACAGAGCTTAATCGACTCCCCTATTCATAAGCTTTCAGAAAATATATACTTTTTCACTGTGTGAAGGGTATAATAAAAGAAATTTAGTTTGACAAATGCAGGCAAGACTTTGTAAAAAGTTGGTAACGCTCAAGGCGAATTCATACAGGTGAAATTATCAGCACATGATGATGGGGAAACATAATGTCTAATTTTATTGAATTCTCCTTGATTCCATTTATTAATGCAGGTATGGAAAATTACATTTTGGATTCCGAATTAAACATTTAACTTAATTGTGCTTTTTTGATGATAAATTTACCAACTTTATGTATATTTGTTGTTCTTGCACCATTTATAATGTGCTTCACAAACACATATCCTTTTTTTAATAAAGTTTTATTGAATTAAACATATAAAAACAGCTGTTCCATCTCTGTCATACAAATTGGCCTTGACAGAAAAAATCCCCTAAAAAGTTGCTTTGTTGTATCAACTCGCCCAAGGCGAATTTATACAGGTGAAATTATCAGCCCAGCTGATAGGGAACACTGCTGTCAAACTCCATATATAAAAAATTATTGTTTGTTTTTATACCCTTCACCTGTGGTGCACAAGGGTATATATAGCTTTGTCATTCCGTTTGTAATTTCTACAATTTTCATTTCCGACCCCATAAAGTATATATTTTTTGAAAGCTTATGAATAGAGGAGTCGATTAAGCCCTGACCGTCTGTCCGTCTATCCGTCTGTCCGTCTGCCCGTCTGTCCGTGTGTTGGTTGAAATCAACTTTTAGAAGCAACTATATGTTCCTCAGATCTGTATATGGTATCAATCTCTTGGAAATATCCAGGAATGAATCGCTATTGAAATTCAGCACAATCGCCCCATAACTTTCTGAGATATGAGCAAAAAACCACGACCACCTCGTTTTTTTTACAATTACAACAACAACATACATACATAGATACATGTAAAAAACATACCAAACAAAAAAAATTACAAAAAAAAAAAATATTAAAAATAAGAAAAAAATAATAAAAAAAAACTACAAAAAAAAAATTTAAAAAAAATTTAAAAAAAAATTTAAAAAAATTTTTTAAAAATTTTTCTAAAAAAAATTTTTTAAAAAAATTTAAAAAAAATAATAAAATATAAATAATATATTAAATAAAATAAAATAAAATTTTTCTGGCTCAGCTGGGATTCGATGCCACATTTATTCTAACGTGTACGTATGCACGTATTTTATATGGGATTAATGGTGATACAAACAATTGTTATTGCATGACTACACGTTGTGAAGGGTATATAAGATTCGGCACGGCCGAATATAGCACTGTTACTTGTTTATAAGTGGTATTTGACAGAGAACATCACAGCGAATTCGCCGTTGCATATACCTGTATGCATATGCCTTGAACTCGCCGTTGCATATACCTGTTTGAATATGCCTTGGTAACGCTAATAAAATGTATATAAAAAAAAGTCAGCTGATTGGATACGAGTACCTTATGGATATGCCTTGATTAATGCTTTTTATATCTAAAAGTTTGCATTTGAAATAAGTGAGAGAAGAGAGAGGATTATTTTCTCCTAAATATTTGTTAAAATTGTAAATCATTTTTTTCGGAATTTTTTTCATAAATTATTAACAACAGACCACCAACCTAAACAACAGTGGCAGGCGTTGCGTTATATTCCACTGAGCGGTAACACTGAGGTGACAAACCTAAACAAGAGCGGCCACGTGATGTAATTAACAGTAATGCTCACTTAGCTAAAATGGCATTACTTTTCAACAATTACAAAAGTAAATGATTGAAAAAGCGAGGCTTGTTTATAACAAAATAATTCGTGCAATCTTTTAAGACATTATCATCTCTTTTAGATCCCTAGATATGCGATATTAAATATTTCCATTTTATGGCAAATGAGTTTGTCATTAATTTAATTAAATTAATTTTCCCAAAATCATGACCTTTTATTTCATGCAGCTTATTAGTCACATGCTGTGAAAATTAAAAGAAAAAAAATTGATGCAACTGAGTAGTGACCAGCCTTAAAGTTACCTTAAAGTTAGATAGACGAAAGATGTATAAGTAGATAGTTATTGTTTATAGAAATACTTTTAAAACAGCCAAGATAGTTTCACAATAGTCAGTGGTATTCTTATACATTCATACATATGTACATGCATACATACACACATGTATTTATGTATGTTACCAGTTCATTAAATGATTTTTTTAAACTATTTTCCCATCTATAACATTGGATGTGAATGAAGTGTGTGCTATTTAAAAGGATGGATTTATTTCATATTTGTATAGATTTAAAAAAAATCACAAAAAAAATCTGTAAAAAACACAACAAATAATCATTCCATAGAGAGCACACCATCTAAAAAAAAAAGTGTAAAAAATAACATCAACTAAATGACAGACATCTACAGCAAACGACCGCTGGCAGGCAGCAACAAACAACAAAAAAAAAATTAATTTAATTGAGTTTAATTAACTCACAGGGGATACAAATGAGTGAATGAATACATAAATATATATAATACAGTATGCGGATTGTGTTGCACACAAATCAACAAAAAGTAAAAAAAAAAATGCAAATCCACGCACTGCACCAGTTAAAAAAATCTCCCCTTGTTCTCTCTCGCTTAATCGTAGTTGTTAAAAGAAAGCAAGAAAAATTAACACAAGTTAACCAAAAACAAATAAGAATGCTGTCTTCGGCCGTATCGAATCTGATAATACCCTTCACCGTCAAGTACATACATAAGTATGTAGGTGTAAACACCACATCCTAGCTAAGTCTAGATTTTAGATTTCATGCAATACGCCATTTTATTTATTATTTCCTACGCTACATTACACATGTAGGGGGAACATCGAAGCAGACCACTACTATCACGGGTCCCTTTTTCGACCCTCTTCGCTCCTCAGTGATTTCGTGTCCACCGATCAGTATACCTTCAATCATTGAGTCCCGCGCCACAACCGGCGTTTGCTCTGGACTAGGAAAACGATTTCACACTGCCGACTGCTGATTGTCGACAATCCTCATCGCACAGTCCTTTGTAAACGCCAGCATCTCTCTCAGACTAAGGTCCCCCATCGCACTCACACTTAATGTGTGCTTGCCTGTGATCCTTAATTTTTCTCACGCCAACGCCGGACACTCGCATACTACATGCGCTGCCATCTCGGCATCCTCCAGGCATATTCTACAAATATCATCATCCACGATCCGCATCCTCTTCAGATGATATTTGAAGTTACCATGTCCTGTAATCAACGCAGTGATCCAGCTCATCATACTCCGATTAAAACCGAGTATCTTCACTGCACCCCTGCACGTGGTTCCCTCCACCTTCGCAAGTTCATAGAAAAGATTCATTCATAGAAAAGTTCATTGAAAGATTTCCTACGCTAACTTTTATTTTGATTTTTCACCTAGTTAACTGTATTCTACTAGTTAAGCCCTTTCATTTGATACCCATATTGTTGGCGTAATAAAAATTTGTTCCGCTACATGGTTTCAGACGCCATCTTGGATTTTACACTTTTTATAGTTTACCACATTGCACTGGTCAAGGCCTTTTATTTGATACCAATATTGTGGGAGTTTAAAGGGGACAGCAAAGTCGTAACAACTATATTTGACTCATATATTCGTTATTAAATCTGGGACGCCATTTTGGATCTTTTTTCTCTTCTAAGCTAACTATATTTTAATACTCAAGCCCTTTCATTGGATCCCCATATTGGCTCTCTCGGTTGTATAGAAACTGAAAAATATCGATTTCCGTTTGTCAATTTTAGGAAAAACATCGAAGCAGTTGTCTTTGGTGCTTATATCTCAGTTTGCTTCAAACCGATTTGTTAGTTTTTCTTAGAAATAATTTCTTATAATTTCGTATCTTGAGCGTGTTCAATAAATATTTAGGAGTTTGAAAAAATTTTATATATATTTTGAATTACATGTTTTTTCCAAATAATGTTTGCCTATAACTTTGCCGATTAGTGACCAATGTGTGGAAAATTTTTTATGATTATCTCCAGAGGCATAACAAAACTATAAATAGTAACAACCCTGACTGTAAATTATCCTAGAGCTCAAAAATCTTAATTTTTATGGTCAAAACAAGCGAAAAATTACAGGTAGTCATGTTTATTTGCTCAGAAAGTTATAAGGCAATTATGCTGATTTTCAATACCAACATGCTCCCGAATATTTATGATATTTTGATATCTGATATACACTTCTTGGCGATGTCGGGGGGCTTCAAAAACTTAATTTCAACATACACACGGACAGACGGATAATCGACTTAATCGACTCCCCTCTTAATAAGCTTTAAGCAAATATATACTTTATGGGGTCGGAACTGATTTTCAATCACAAATATCCCGAAAGGGTATCTAATA